>CM065810.1:42233857-43483857 GCA_033398695.1 Orobanche coerulescens
CAGAGATAATATAACCATATCCAAAGTCCATTAGGTTACAGGGCTCAAATACAATCAGTTGAGCATAAGCCAATTCTGTGATGAGACAAACCTAGTAGTCTTCGCCATTTGTAAATGCATGGTGATTGATATCCTATCTGGAGAAGTGAAGGTACAAGGATTCAGTAGCAGAGATGTCTACATGATAGATTGGAACATGTAATACACGAGATTTCTGTTATGTATTTGAAACTTGTGATATTGTAATGATTGTACGTTTGTATGAGTACTATTCTCCGTATTTCATAATCCTTTGTTGTCGAGCGTATAATTTCGTGTAGGTGATTTAATGATTGAAATTCTGTGCATGTAACGCACGCTACAGGCTACTGGTAGCGTACGCTAAGATGGATTCATAGCGCACGCTACAGAGTGTCATTAGCGCACGCTACGCATGGTCAATTTGATTGAGACGTGCGGTAGGTGAGATCTGGCCGGGGGACCCTTGTCGGATTATGTCGAATGAATCTGGACGGCTTTCGGGAAAAGCCAAGTCAACGCCTTAGCGCACGCTACAGGTATATGCGTAGCGCACGCTAAGTGCCGAGTACAGTTTAGACTGTGAGCCGTTAGCGCACGCTACGAGCAGGGCCTAGCGCGCGCTAATAGCCATTTATTATAAATAGGACAGCATCCTATTCGTGATTTCAGTTCTTCTCCTCCCTTAACCCGCACTCTTACACTCAAAACATAACTCCCTTCATCCTAAACACTTCGTATCAACCTCCTAGTTCGAGATTGAAGATCGTATATCATTGGAGATTGGTGCTCAAGCTTTCAGTGTTGGATTGCTTCATTTTCCTCCGTGTTCTTCACTACTTTGAGGTAGGTGATTCTTCACCGATGATTTGTAATGTTCCTAAGAAAGTTTGAATTATGTTTGGATAGCTAGTATTTCGTTTATAATCGGTCATCACATGTTAGAAGGATACTTTTGACGTATCGGCACTATATATCGTATGAACCTTTGAACCGTCTTATTATTAGGACTCCTAAGCATGTTCAAATCAATTTATGATCAGTAATCGGATTTTACCCAGTTGCTACGTTGTACACGTTAGAATCATACGTTTTGGGACTTGGAATAATCGGAACTTAGAATACTTCTTGAAGATCTTAGAAAGGATATGATGTTGAGTTGATTATCCGTATATTTGTACCTCATGATCATGGAACTTCCACAAACTTTATTAGCATGATATGCCCGAGGATAACTTGTATTATCACGGTAGAATTCATGAGTTCTTCACCATTCAACCCAGTTTTCGGTTTGCAGTATTCTGCCATGCAAGATTAGCGCACGCTAACACGTGTGAGTTAACGTGCGCTATCGGGGTTCAGTTAACGCCCGAAACGTACGTAGCGTACGTTATGAGACCAGCCGAGTCAGACTGCCAGACCGTGGCTAGCGCACGCTAGTCTTATACGATAGCGTACGCTAACAGTCCGTCTTAGCGCACGTTACGTAGAGTACGTAGCGCGCGCTAAGCAGTCCAGGCAGATTGGTTATTTTGAGCTTTTCGGCCGTAGACCGAATTGTTAGGCCATCGTTCGACTTGAGATGATTTGTATATCGTTCCTTTTGTTAAGGTTCGAGCTTGTTACGTTGATCGAAGGAGGCGGCCTTCGAGCGTGTCGAGAACATTGAAGTGTTTCGTCCTTGCCATTTTCGAGGCAAGTATCATATGTCGAGTTCGATTTATCATGCTTGTGGTTTTGTTCATATTGTTGAATATGAAAAGTATTTCTGGAAATTTTTGTGATATTCGTTGTTGTTTGTTCGTATTGATGAACATATTGAAATGCATATGTGTATGCATAATTGATTGATTATGGTATAAATGATCCGAGAGGGGTCAGGAGGATCTATGCTGAGGGCGCTGGATCGAATGTCCACCATGCGTTGGTCCGACGGGATCATCATGGGGATCTATGCTGAGGGCGCTGGATCGCTGAACGGGTTTTCCACCATGCGTTGGTCCGACGGGATCATCATGGGGATCTATGCTGAGGGCGCTGGATCGCTGGATTACCATGTATTGTGTTGATGGAATCGTGAGGATTCGCATCGTTGGATTCCGGTGGCTGAAGTCCGTTTTGCATGTTTTATGATGCATTGATGATTTATTGTATGATGATACTTGTACTAGTATTGTTTTTCTAACCCCTTCGGGGGTGGACATTGTTTTGATGTTCAGGTAGCCGAGGAGCGGGGAGGCAACCACAGTACCGACAAGACGATGAAATGGCTCAGTGATGTGGTTGATGTCATTATTATTGTGATTGGTCTTCTTGGTTCGTTCAGTACTCGAGTATGTCTGTATTAATAAAGTCCTTTCGATATGGTTGTATAAGTTAACACATTTGATCGTTTGAATCAAATCTGTATTTGAATTCCAGTTGTTCGATTGTATTGTTTTTACACTTCTTCTAAAATTAGCCTTGTAAATCCTTATCTAAAGGGTTTACGGCGCTGTAATTATTCCGAATATCTCGGGGTGTTACAGAATATGGTATCAGAGCTAAGATTTATGGATATCTTGGCAATGGGTTAGTTGGAGTGCATTTACGTTATTCGATTATTGGTCGTCGTAACATCAACTGTGAGCCAAGATCGTCGTGTGGACTGTGGTTGTAAGTTTCCTAATCTCGAATACTACTGTTTTATTTAATTCATGTCTTGTAAACATTGATGGATGTACTTTGAGAAAGTTTGTCCTGGATATTGAGTATTTATGTTTACGTATGTTGAGAGGAGGTCGTGGACGCGGACGCGGTCGTGGACGCGGACGTGGAAATGCGAGGCAAGAAGAGTCGGTATCTACTCCAGAGATAGCCGCTAGTCAAACAGATTCACATTCCGGGACAGCAGGATCGGCAAATAATAATGCACTTAACGTGCCGGGAGTGCTTCAGCAGTGGTTGCCCAGATAAACCAGTTTGCTCAAGTTTTGGATCGCATGCAGACGGCGATGGGACAGCAGATAACGCGGATAATCGGGAGATAAATGGCTTACCGAGGTGGTCAAATTGCATCCTCCGAAATTTGACGGTTCCATTAAACGCTTTCATGGGATCATTGGCTAAAGGAACTAGAAAAGATCTTTGCAGGATTAACTGTCCCAACGATAGGAAGGTTCCGTCGCCCAGTATCTTTTGACCATGGAGGCTTTCGACAGTGGGAGGCCATTCGACCGGAGGATCATAATGTTGACTGGACAGAATTCAAATTAATGATGGAGGCACGTATTGTCCTCGCCCAGCTAGAGAGGCCCGAGTTCGGGAATTTTTCTCACCACAAAATTCGAAGCATCTGTGACGGACGTGATTAAAACTTTTAATCACCAAATGACTTATGTGCGCCACTTAGTCGGGACCGAGGCGGAGAAGATTTTCATTTTGACATGCGAATGAAGCCGGAAATTAAGCGGTATATGTCCGGATTTGAATGTGCCACCTTGCGACAGTACCAGACAAGGCGTTGGCCTATGACATGAAGGAAGCGGCAGAGAGAAATCGACGGAAGCAAAGAAACAGAAGGTGTCTGGTAACTTCACGGAGAATAAGAATAGCGGGCCCCTTGGCCGGTCCTCTTTTCACTCATCCGGAGACCTCCGCATCCTTCTCGAGGAGGAAAGAAGTTCCGGCAAAGACTGATCAAGCTTCGACGCAGAAAGAAGTGTTACAACCGTGGCAAGGCGGGACATGTTCGACGTGATTGTTTCGCGCTGCCGTGACTGCTTCGAGTGTGGACAGAAGGACATCGCGCAACATTTTGTGGGAATGCGACCCGATCTTTGGCACTCGCACTCGGCTCCATCCGAAGGAGACGAGTGTGAACCAGACGCAAGAAAGTGGATTTCAGCAGTAACGCCGGGAAGAGAGAGGCATCCATCCGGGTCCGTTCCTCCACGCCTGCATTTAAATGAGGAAATCGATGATCGTAACACATCCGTTGCATCGTGCGATTCAGATCCTTTTGCAACCAGTTAGTGTCTTGTTCGATTCGGGAGCTACGCATTCTTTTATATCTTTGAACTGTGTTAATCGTTTGAACATCTCGTGCTTGTATAATTGTGAACCTTATGTTGTGGGATTACCGAGCGGAGAGAAAATTGTGGGAACACTAGAAGCTAGGGATTTCCCAGTATCTATAGAAGGAAGAGATTGGCCATCGAATCTTATTGTAGTTGACATCTGCGGTGACGATTTAATTCTCGGAGATGATTCGCTCAACCGTTATGGAGCTGTGCTGAATTACCGAGAGAGAGTCGTTTCCATCATTGCTGATGACGGATCTGAACACTTATTCCGAGGATGGAGACCGGGAAGCTCGGGGAAATTGATCAAGGCAATGAAAGCCGTGAAATTACTGAAGCAGGGATGTCACGGACTTTGGTGCTATGCCATGAGGAAAGAGGAAGGAGTAGAGCTCTCGTCTATTTCAGTTTTGAATGAGTTCTCAGATGTATTTCCTGACGAACTACCTGGGTTACCTCCGCAGAGGGGAGTGGAATTCACTATCGAACTAGAGCCTGGAGCAGCTCCTATTTCCAGAGCACCATACCGCATGGCGCCAACCGAGATGTATGATCTCAAGAAACAACTGGAGGAATTGTTGCAGAAGGGTTATATTCAACCGAGTGTTTCTCCTTGGGGAGCGCCCGTTCTCTTTGTCCTAAGAAAGACGGATCCCTACGACCGTATTGATTACAGGGAACTCAATAAGATGACAATCAAGAACAAGTATCCTATACCTCGGATCGACGACTTGTTTGATCAACTGCAAGGGGCAAGGGTATTCTCGAAGATAGACTTGCGATCAGGATACCACCAGTTGAGAATTAAGGAATCGGATATACCGAAATCTGCTTTCAGATCCCGGTACGGGCATTATGAATTCGTACTGATGCCGTTTGGACTTACCAATGCTCCTGCAGTATTCATGCAATTGATGAATCGGGTATTCTTGGAATACTTGTATAAATTTGTGGTCGTCTTCATTGATGACATTTTGATATATTCGAAGGACGCAGAGGAACATGCCGAGCACTTACGTGTGGTTTTGAGCACCTTACGTGTGATTTAACAAATGGTCTGAGACAATATTTAGAAATGGCCCACACCACAGATATTATGAGGCATATCCAGTATACAATCCTAACCGAGGATATAGGCCTAGACAACACACATCTTATAGGGGTAATCAACACACTTTTAATAATCCAAGAAGAAACCAATTCTCGAGGAAACCTACTAACCCTAGAGGACCCGCACTGATTTGGGTACCTAAATCTCTGCTTTATTGATTACAGAAAAGGTGGAAGGACTACTACCACATCTCCTCAATTCAACAATGGGTGGAGAAGAATGGTTTATAGATTCTGGATGCTCAAGGCATATAACGGGGAATAAGAAGGTGCTCTCAAATTACACCAAAGAAAGAGGCCCATATGTAACCTTTGGAGATAGCTCTAGAGGTCAGACAAAAGGATTTGGCGAGCTGCACAGAGATAATATAACCATATCCAAAGTCCATTAGGTTACAGGGCTCAAATACAATCAGTTGAGCATAAGCCAATTCTGTGATGAGACAAACCTAGTAGTCTTCGCCATTTGTAAATGCATGGTGATTGATATCCTATCTGGAGAAGTGAAGGTACAAGGATTCAGTAGCAGAGATGTCTACATGATAGATTGGAACATGTAATACACGAGATTTCTGTTATGTATTTGAAACTTGTGATATTGTAATGATTGTACGTTTGTATGAGTACTATTCTCCGTATTTCATAATCCTTTGTTGTCGAGCGTATAATTTCGTGTAGGTGATTTAATGATTGAAATTCTGTGCATGTAACGCACGCTACAGGCTACTGGTAGCGTACGCTAAGATGGATTCATAGCGCACGCTACAGAGTGTCATTAGCGCACGCTACGCATGGTCAATTTGATTGAGACGTGCGGTAGGTGAGATCTGGCCGGGGGACCCTTGTCGGATTATGTCGAATGAATCTGGACGGCTTTCGGGAAAAGCCAAGTCAACGCCTTAGCGCACGCTACAGGTATATGCGTAGCGCACGCTAAGTGCCGAGTACAGTTTAGACTGTGAGCCGTTAGCGCACGCTTCTGGCGAGGCTAGCGCGCGCTAATAGCCATTTATTATAAATAGGACAGCATCCTATTCGTGATTTCAGTTCTTCTCCTCCCTTAACCCGCACTCTTACACTCAAAACATAACTCCCTTCATCCTAAACACTTCGTATCAACCTCTTAGTTCGAGATTGAAGATCGTATATCATTGGAGATTGGTGCTCAAGCTTTCAGTGTTGGATTGCTTCATTTTCCTCCGTGTTCTTCACTACTTTGAGGTAGGTGATTCTTCACCGATGATTTGTAATGTTCCTAAGAAAGTTTGAATTATGTTTGGATAGCTAGTATTTCGTTTATAATCGGTCATCACATGTTAGAAGGATACTTTTGACGTATCGGCACTATATATCGTATGAACCTTTGAACCGTCTTATTATTAGGACTCCTAAGCATGTTCAAATCAATTTATGATCGATGTCGGATTTTACCCAGTTGCTACGTTGTACACGTTAGAATCATACGTTTTGGGACTTGGAATAATCGGAACTTAGAATACTTCTTGAAGATCTTAGAAAGGATATGATGTTGAGTTGATTATCCGTATATTTGTACCTCATGATCATGGAACTTCCACAAACTTTATTAGCATGATATGCCCGAGGATAACTTGTATTATCACGGTAGAATTCATGAGTTCTTCACCATTCAACCCAGTTTTCGGTTTTCGATTCGCCATGCAAGATTAGCGCACGCTAACACGTGTGAGTTAACGTGCACTATCGGGGTTCGATTAACGCCAAACGCACGTAGCGTACGTTATGAGACCAATGAAGTCGATCGCCAGACCGTGGCTAGCGACGCTAGTCTTATATGATAGCGTCGCTAACAGTCGTCTTAGCACACGTTACGTAGAGTACGTAGCGCGCTAAGCAGTCCAGGCAGATTGGTTATTTTGAGCTTTTCGGCCGTAGACCGAATTGTTAGGCCATCGTTCGACTTGAGATGATTTGTATATCGTTCCTTTTGTTAAGGTTCGAGCTTGTTACGTTGATCGAAGGAGGCGGCCTTCGAGCGTGTCGAGAACATTGAAGTGTTTCGTCCTTGCCATTTTCGAGGCAAGTATCATATGTCGAGTTCGATTTATCATGCTTGTGGTTTTGTTCATATTGTTGAATATGAAAAGTATTTCTGGAAATTTTTGTGATATTCGTTGTTGTTTGTTCGTATTGATGAACATATTGAAATGCATATGTGTATGCATAATTGATTGATTATGGTATAAATGATCCGAGAGGGGTCATGAGGATCTATGCTGAGGGCGCTGGATCGAATGTCCACCATGCGTTGGTCCGACGGGATCATCATGGGGATCTATGCTGAGGGCGCTGGATCGCTGAACGGGTTTTCCACCATGCGTTGGTCCGACGGGATCATCATGGGGATCTATGCTGAGGGCGCTGGATCGCTGGATTACCATGTATTGTGTTGATGGAATCGTGAGGATTCGCATCGTTGGATTCCGGTGGCTGAAGTCCGTTTTGCATGTTTTATGATGCATTGATGATTTATTGTATGATGATACTTGTACTAGTATTGTTTTTCTAACCCCTTCGGGGGTGGACATTGTTTTGATGTTCAGGTAGCCGAGGAGCGGGGAGGCAACCACAGTACCGACAAGACGATGAAATGGCTCAGTGATGTGGTTGATGTCATTATTATTGTGATTGGTCTTCTTGGTTCGTTCAGTACTCGAGTATGTCTGTATTAATAAAGTCCTTTCGATATGGTTGTATAAGTTAACACATTTGATCGTTTGAATCAAATCTGTATTTGAATTCCAGTTGTTCGATTGTATTGTTTTTACACTTCTTCTAAAATTAGCCTTGTAAATCCTTATCTAAAGGGTTTACGGCGCTGTAATTATTCCGAATATCTCGGGGTGTTACAGAATATGGTATCAGAGCTAAGATTTATGGATATCTTGGCAGTCGGGTTAGTTGGGTCTGTTTACGTTATTCGATTATTGGTCGTTCGTAACATCACTGCTGAGCCAGCATCGTCGTGTGGACTGTGGTTGTAAGTTTCCTAATCTCGAATACTACTGTTTTATTTAATTCATGTCTTGTAAACATTGATGGATGTACTTTGAGAAAGTTTGTCCTGGATATTGAGTATTTATGTTTACAGTATGTTGAGAGGAGGTCGTGGACGCGGACGCGGTCGTGGACGCGGACGTGGAAATGCGAGGCAAGAAGAGTCGGTATCTACTCCAGAGATAGCCGCTAGTCAAACAGATTCACATTCCGGGGGACAGCAGGGATCGGCAAATAATAATGCAGACCCTAACGTGCCGGGAGTGCTTCAGCAGGTGGTTGCCCAGATAAACCAGTTTGCTCAAGTTTTGGATCGCATGCAGACGGCGATGGGACAGCAGCATAACGCGGATAATCGGGGAGATAAATGGCTTACTGAGGTGGTCAAATTGCATCCTCCGAAATTTGACGGTTCCGCTGAAACGCTTTCATGGGATCATTGGCTAAAGGAACTAGAAAAGATCTTTGCAGGGATTAACTGTCCCAACGATAGGAAGGTTCCGGTCGCCCAGTATCTTTTGACCATGGAGGCTTTCGACAGGTGGGAGGCCATTCGACCGGAGGATCATAATGTTGACTGGACAGAATTCAAATTAATGATGGAGGCACAGTATTGTCCTCGCCCAGTTAGAGAGGCCCGAGTTCGGGAATTTTTCTCACCACAAAATTCGGAAGCATCTGTGACGGACGTGATTAAAACTTTTAATCACCAGCTGACTTATGTGCGCCACTTAGTCAGGACCGAGGCGGAGAAGATTTTTCATTTTGACATGCGAATGAAGCCGGAAATTAAGCAGTATATGTCCGGATTTGAATGTGCCACCTTGCGACAGTACCAGGACAAGGCGTTGGCCTATGACATGAAGGAAGCAGCAGTAGAGAAATCGACGGAAGCAAAGAAACAGAAGGTGTCTGGTAACTTCACGGAGAATAAGAATAGCGGGCCCCGCCGGGGTCAGTCCTCTTTTCACTCATCCGGGAGACCTCCGCATCCTTCTCGAGGAGGAAAGAAGTTCCGGGCAGCACCGACTGTTTCTGACGCAGGAAAGAAGTGTTACAACTGTGGCAAGGCGGGACATGTTCGACGTGATTGTTTCGCGCCTGCTGTGACCTGTTTCGAGTGTGGACAGGAAGGACATCGCGCAACATTTTGTGGGAATGCGACCCGATCTTTTGGCACTCGCACTCCAGCTCCAGTCCCGAAGGAGACGAGTGTGAACCAGACGCAGCAAAGTGGATTTCAGCAGCAGAACGCTGGGAAGAGAGAGGCATCCAGTGCTGGGTCCGTTCCTCCACGCCTGTACGAAATGAGGAAATCTGATGATCAGAACACATCTGTTGCATCAGGTACGATTCAGATCCTTTTGCAACCAGTTAGTGTCTTGTTCGATTCGGGAGCTACGCATTCTTTTATATCTTTGAACTGTGTTAATCGTTTGAACATCTCGTGCTTGTATAATTGTGAACCTTATGTTGTGGGATTACCGAGCGGAGAGAAAATTGTGGGAACACTAGAAGCTAGGGATTTCCCAGTATCTATAGAAGGAAGAGATTGGCCATCGAATCTTATTGTAGTTGACATCTGCGGTGACGATTTAATTCTCGGAGATGATTCGCTCAACCGTTATGGAGTCATGGTCAATTACCGAGAGAGAGTCGTTTCCATCATTGCCGATGACGGATCTCGAACACTTATTCCGAGGATGGAGACCGGGAAGCTCGGGGAAATTGATCAAGGCAATGAAAGCCGTGAAATTACTGAAGCAGGGATGTCACGGACTTTGGTGCTATGCCATGAGGAAAGAGGAAGGAGTAGAGCTCTCGTCTATTTCAGTTTTGAATGAGTTCTCAGATGTATTTCCTGACGAACTACCTGGGTTACCTCCGCAGAGGGGAGTGGAATTCACTATCGAACTAGAGCCTGGAGCAGCTCCTATTTCCAGAGCACCATACCGCATGGCGCCAACCGAGATGTATGATCTCAAGAAACAACTGGAGGAATTGTTGCAGAAGGGTTATATTCAACCGAGTGTTTCTCCTTGGGGAGCGCCCGTTCTCTTTGTCCGGAAGAAAGACGGATCCCTACGACTGTGTATTGATTACAGGGAACTCAATAAGATGACAATCAAGAACAAGTATCCTATACCTCGGATCGACGACTTGTTTGATCAACTGCAAGGGGCAAGGGTATTCTCGAAGATAGACTTGCGATCAGGATACCACCAGTTGAGAATTAAGGAATCGGATATACCGAAATCTGCTTTCAGATCCCGGTACGGGCATTATGAATTCGTACTGATGCCGTTTGGACTTACCAATGCTCCTGCAGTATTCATGCAATTGATGAATCGGGTATTCTTGGAATACTTGTATAAATTTGTGGTCGTCTTCATTGATGACATTTTGATATATTCGAAGGACGCAGAGGAACATGCCGAGCACTTACGTGTGGTTTTGAGCACCTTGAGGAAGGAACAGCTGTATGCAAAACTTTCAAAATGCGAGTTCTGGCTTAAGGAAGTAACCTTCCTTGGGCATGTGATTTCAACCGATGGAGTTCAGGTTGACCCGAAGAAAGTCGAGGCAATCTTGGACTGGGAAGCTCCTAAAAACGTGAAAGAGGTCCGAAGCTTCTTAGGACTTGCGGGATACTATCGCCGCTTTGTAGAGGGATTTTCCAAAATTGCTCGTCCGCTCACCCAGTTGTTACAGAAAACTCAAAAGTTCAAGTGGGATAAGAAATGCGAGGCTGGTTTTGATGAGCTTAAGAAGAGACTGACGACAGCACCTATATTAGCGCTGCCGGAGGGAATTGACGGATTTATGGTATACAGCGACGCTTAAAATCAGGGTCTGGGTTGTGTATTGATGCAGAAGGATAAAGTGATTGCTTATGCTTCTCGGCAATTAAAACCGTATGGGATTAATTACCCGACTCACGATCTGGAGCTAGCAGCTGTGGTCTTTGCCTTGAAAATTTGGCGACATTATTTGTATGGCACTCATTGTCAGATCTTTACAGATCATAAGAGCCTCAAGTACATTTTCAGTCAGAAAGAGTTAAACATGAGACAGAGAAGGTGGCTGGAATTGATCAAGGATTACGACTTGGAGATTCTCTATCATCCGGGGAAAGCAAACGTAGTAGCTGATGCTTTGAGCCGTAAACCTGTTTCTCTTCGAGTACTGGAAGCACTTACGTCCCAAACCAGTATTCAGCGAGAATTGATCCGCGAGGGGATTGAAGTATGGGCACCAAGAATCCAAGGGCAACTTTATGTGATGGAACTGACTTCATCACTAGTCGAGGAGATCAAGTCTAAACAACTGAACGATTCCCTGATCCTTCGATTATGTGACGAAGTAAAGAAAGGAAAAGCCCCAGGATTCGTGATGCAAGATGATGGGGTTCTGAGATTTCAGAGTCGACTCTCCGTTCCCGAGGATGATGATTTGAGACGGACAATTTTAAAGGAAGCTCATAGCGCGCCCTATTCTATTCACCCAGGCAGTAGTAAGATGTATAAAGATTTAAAGCAAAACTTCTGGTGGGGGAATATGAAGAAGGACGTAGCGGAGTACGTTTTGAAGTGTTTGACTTGTCAGCAGGTTAAGATTGAACATCAACGACCTGCCGGAATGTTAAAGCCGCTTCCAATCCCTGAATGGAAGTGGGAAGATATCTCGATGGATTTCATCACTAATATGCCAAGGACTAGAACGGGAATGAACATGATTTGGGTTGTAGTTGATCGACTAACCAAGTCGGCTCATTTCCTGGGAATTAAAGATACATGGGGACCCGAGAGATTGGCACGAATATTTATTACGGAGATAGTCAGATTGCACGGGACGCCAAAGACCATTATTTCGGATCGAGATGGTCGTTTCGTGTCACACTTCTGGAAAGCAGTTCATAAGGCTTTGGGAACTGAGCTCAATTTTAGTACGGCTTATCATCCCCAAACGGACGGTCAGTCCGAAAGGACTATTCAAACTGTAGAAGACATGCTTAGAGCTTGTGCTTTGGATTGGTCAACTAATTGGGAAGATCATTTGCCATTAGTTGAATTCACCTACAATAATAGTTGGCATGCTTCAATTAAGATGGCACCATTTGAAGCTTTGTACGGGAGAAGATGCCGATCACCCCTGTGTTGGGATAATTCTTCAGATTTGATCGGGACGGAACCAGAATTGATTATTCAGACTCAAGAGAAGATAGCCTTGATTCGAGAGAGACTGTTGACCGCCCAGAGTCGACAAAAGTCTTATGCAGATGTACGTCGTCGCCCTCTGATTCGGCCGGGGACCACGTACTATTGAAGGTGTCTCCTACACGAGGATTTTCCGTTTTGGGAGAAGAGGTAAGCTAAGTCCGAGATATATCGGACCATTTGAGATCCTAGAGAGAGTTGGGGATTTAGCATACGAGTTGGCCTTACCGCCATCACGAGTCATGTTCATAATGTGTTTCACGTATCCCAACTGCGGAAGTATGTACCGGACCCCAGTCACGTCATTGATTTCGACGAGATCGAGATAGCTAATGATGGCACCTTCGAAGAGAGACCAATCAAGATACTTGAGAGCCGGATCAAACAATTGAGGAATAAACCAATACATTTGGTTAAAGTACAATGGTCACGACATGGAGTCGAAGAGGCCACTTGGGAAACGGAGGACGGTATGAAGGCTAAATATCCGGAGTTGTTTTCATTCTAAGTTTCGGGACGAAACTTCTTTTTAGGGAGGAAGGATGTAATACCCGAGATTTCTGTTATGTATTTGAAACTTGTAATATTGTAATGATTGTACGTTTGTATGAGTACTATTCTCCGTATTTCATAATCCTTTGTTGTCGAGCGTATAATTTCGTGTAGGTGATTTAATGATTGAAATTCTGTGCATGTAACGCACGCTACAGGCTACTAGTAGTGTACGCTAAGATGGATTCATAGCGCACGCTACAGAGTGTCATTAGCGCACGCTACGCATGGTCAATTTGATTGAGACGTGCGGTAGGTGAGATCTGGCCGGGGGACCCTTGTCGGATTGTGTCGAATGAATCTGGACGGCTTTCGGGAAAAGCCAAGTCAACGCCTTAGCGCACGCTACAGGTATATGCGTAGCGCACGCTAAGTGCCGAGTACAGTTTAGACTGTGAGCCGTTAGCGCACGCTACGAGCAGGGCCTAGCGCGCGCTAATAGCCATTTATTATAAATAGGACAGCATCCTATTCGTGATTTCAGTTCTTCTCCTCCCTTAACCCGCACTCTTACACTCAAAACATAACTCCCTTCATCCTAAACACTTCGTATCAACCTCCTAGTTCGAGATTGAAGATCGTATATCATTGGAGATTGGTGCTCAAGCTTTCAGTGTTGGATTGCTTCATTTTCCTCCGTGTTCTTCACTACTTTGAGGTAGGTGATTCTTCACCGATGATTTGTAATGTTCCTAAGGAAGTTTGAATTATGTTTGGATAGCTAGTATTTCGTTTATAATCGGTCATCACATGTTAGAAGGATACTTTTGACGTATCGGCACTATATATCATATGAACCTTTGAACCGTCTTATTATTAGGACTCCTAAGCATGTTCAAATCAATTTATGATCAGTAATCGGATTTTACCCAGTTGCTACGTTGTACACATTAGAATCATACGTTTTGGGACTTGGAATAATCGGAACTTAGAATACTTCTTGAAGATCTTAGAAAGGATATGATGTTGAGTTGATTATCCGTATATTTGTACCTCATGATCATGGAACTTCCACAAACTTTATTAGCATGATATGCCCGAGGATAACTTGTATTATCACGGTAGAATTCATGAGTTCTTCACCATTCAACCCAGTTTTCGGTTTTCGATTACGCCATGCAAGATTAGCGCACGCTAACACGTGTGAGTTAACGTGCGCTATCGGGGTTCGATTAACGCCCGAAACGTCGTAGCGTACGTTATGAGACCCGAGCCGATCGCTGCCGTGGCTAGCGCACGCTAGTCTTATACGATAGCGTACTAAAACAGACCGTCTTAGCGCACGTTACGTAGAGTAAGTATCGCGCGCTAAGCAGTCCAGGCAGATTGGTTATTTTGAGCTTTTCGGCCGTAGACCGAATTGTTAGGCCATCGTTCGACTTGAGATGATTTGTATATCGTTCCTTTTGTTAAGGTTCGAGCTTGTTACGTTGATCGAAGGAGGCGGCCTTCGAGCGTGTCGAGAACATTGAAGTGTTTCGTCCTTGCCATTTTCGAGGCAAGTATCATATGTTGAGTTCGATTTATCATGCTTGTGGTTTTGTTCATATTGTTGAATATGAAAAGTATTTCTGGAAATTTTCGTGATATTCGTTGTTGTTTGTTCGTATTGATGAACATATTGAAATGCATATGTGTATGCATAATTGATTGATTATGGTATAAATGATCCGAGAGGGGTCATGAGGATCTATGCTGAGGGCGCTGGATCGAATGTCCACCATGCGTTGGTCCGACGGGATCACCATGAGGATCTATGCTGAGGGCGCTGGATCGCTGGACGGGTTTTCCACCATGCGTTGGTCCGACGGGATCATCATGGGGATCTATGCTGAGGGCGCTGGATCGCTGGATTACCATGTATTGTGTTGATGGAATCGTGAGGATTCGCATCGTTGGATTCCGGTGGCGGAAGTCCGTTTTGCATGTTTTATGATGCATTGATGATTTATTGTATGATGATACTTGTACTAGCATTGTTTTGCTAACCCCTTCGGGGGTGGACATTGTTTTGATGTTCAGGTAGCCGAGGAGCGGGGAGGCAACCACGATGCACAGAGACGATGAAATGGCTCGATGATGTGGTTGATGTCATTATTATTGTGATTGGTCTTCTTGGTCTGCTCAAGACTGAGTATGTCTGTATTAATAAAGTCCTTTCGATATGGTTGTATAAGTTAACACATTTGATCGTTTGAATCAAATCTGTATTTGAATTCCAGTTGTTCGATTGTATTGTTTTTACACTTCTTCTAAAATTAGCCTTGTAAATCCTTATCTAAAGGGTTTACGGCGCTGTAATTATTCCGAATATCTCGGGGTGTTACAGAACACAGGCACTCCAAACACCTGTTTTCTATCTAAGACAATTATTGAAAATAGATAGCTTTGGCACAAAAGATTATGTCACCTGAACTTCTAAGCCATCAACAAGATAAGTGCTCAAAAGCTGGTCAGAGGACTTCCAGAAGAAGTATTCAAGAAGGAAGCTCTCTGTGTTGTATGTCAGGAAGGGAAGCAGACCAGAGCATCGTTCAAGCCATTTCAGCCTATCACTCTCACCACCAGAATTTTAGATCTACTTTATATGGATCTCTTTAGTCCAATCAAGTCAAGGACATTGAGTGGAAGGAAGCATGCTGTAGTAGTAGTTGATGACTACTCAAGGTACACATGGGTTTTTTTTCTCTATAAAAAGAGTGAAACACTAACAAAGCTACCTGAGCTGCTAAGGAAGATTCAGAATGAGAAATCTCTCTCAATCATCAAGATCAGATCAGACAGAGGAGGAAAATTGCTCAACAAGGCAATCACTGAGTACATGATCATAATGGAATCCAGCATGAAGTATCTGGCGTAAGAACACCTCAGCAAAATGGTGTTGCTGAAAGAAGAAATAGAACCTTGAAGGACGCTGCCAAGTCAATGATTGTTGAAGCTGACCTTACAAAGAGGTTCTAGGCTGAAGCTGTCAACATAGCATGCCATACTCAGAACAAAAGTATGATAGTAGGGAGATACGGAAAAACTCCCGATGAGGTTTGGAATAGTAGAACACCAACTGTTGCATACTTTCATATATTTGGTTGTAAGTGTTTCATCCACAATAATGGTAATGTTGGGTACCAAATCGGATATTTGCGCCGTTCTATGCGGAAGCGAAAATAAATTGCGGAAAATAAATCACACAAGGATTTATAGAGGTTCGGCTGTTAACGAAGCCTACGTCCTCTCTCGATGTATCTTTTTCCTTAGGCTTAAGATCAAAACCTCTACGCCTCTCTTCTATCGGTCGAGGGATTACCGTTACAAGCTCGTCTTCTATCGGTCCGAGTAAAACCGTTTTTCCTTTTCTATTGGATAAGGAATCAACCACTCTAGCTTTCTATGGGTACTAGATAAACCTCACTAAGATAGCGATTGTGATTCTAACAATGCCGGATCCTTGATCCTAATAACACCGAATCAAATCGTATCTTTTCTTTTTATCGCTCGTGTATGATCTTGTGTATAACACTCAATCACTCTTAATTAAGCTCAAGAACAACAACTATAATGTTTACAATGATATAACACGTATGTATGCTTTGCTCAATGTTGTTGTGTGGAATAATACCAACTCCTTGGTATTTATAGCCTTCTTCCTCCTTACTAGCCGTTGTCGCCGGTTGACTAGCTAGCGTGCGCTAGCCTTCCTTCTTAGCGTGCGCTATCGCACATTTTTGCTCTAGCGTACGTAAAGGCTTTCATGTAGCGTCGTTAATCACTTTATATTTCACCGGTAGCTATCGCCTTAACAATTAGCGTGCGCTACCACTTCCTTTGTAGCGTGCGCTAATCCAATATATCCGTTGCATGGATTGTCAAAGTGACCGTTTGATATGCTGACTTTGACCTGCTTTTCCCAACGTTCGGATTGACTAGATTCAAACATCTTAGCGCGTCGCTAATCATCCTTTGTAGCGTGCGCTAATAATAGAGGGTAGCGTGCGCTAATAATAGAGTGTAGCGTGCGCTATCCATCTGGCGACTTCACTGCGGCTTACTTGATACTAGGTCGGAATGCGGTGACTCCTCGTTAGCGTGCGCTAACATATGTCCCTTGCGTGCGCTAATGCACCCAGTTGCAATTTTTGCGTCTTAAATGCCTTACCGTTTTGCTTACCTCGATGTTGTTTTGTAGTTTAGCAACTTTAATCATCAAAACATAAATTAAATAATGTGTGGAATAAATATTCCAACAATCTCCCCTTTTGATGATTACAAAACAACCCTTGAATTGGATAATCAGAAAAATAATATCTCAGATATTTATACGAATCAAAGTTTTCGGCTTTGATCGTTTCGTTAGTTTCTCCATTTCTTTTCTTTTTCTTCTTTTCGACTTCTTCATTTTTCAACTCCGCTGCTTTTCGTTTTCAATTTTTTCAACTCCCCTATTTGTATGCTTTTCTTTTCTTTTCGACTTCTTCGATTTTTCTCATTTTATCTCCTCTGCATCTCCTTCTCATTTTTATCATTTTTATCTCAATTCATATCTTTCTCCCCTTTTTGTTTTCATCAAAAAGAAAAAAAATATAAAGGATACCAAATGAAATATAAATATGCATGATACCAATTTATGCATTAATAAGGGTATAAACTCCCCCTGAAAATATTATTTCCTTCTCCCCCTTTGTAAAATATCATTTGTCAAAATTTATTTTTGGGGATCCAACCGATAGTTGGTTTTTCTTTTGAAACATAGACGATGTTTGAAACGTTTGTTCCTTTAGGAACCCAAATCTTTTTAATTTTTATCGTCCGTTTTGGGCTTTTGCAATTTGAAATGTGATGCCCGATTTTTAAACACTTTTCACATCGGGGTATTTTGAAATTGACGGATTCATTTTTCGAACGTGATTTGAATCCTAACCCCTCTTTATTTAGAGTGTATTTTTGAACACATAACATTTGTTCAAATTTATCGTTGCTGCACGAGAACTTCTTTGTCAGAATTTTTAGTTCATCTTGAACTTTTAAAACATCATCTTTTCAAATATTTTCATTTTCAAGGCATTTCGAATGATCAATTTCGACAAGTTTCCCTTTTTCAAGTATTTTGGAATTTTCAATTTCCAAAGTTTTATATTTAGACTTGAGGGACTTAATTTCATTTAAAGCATTTTGATAGTCCGTATGAAGTAACTCGAATGCTTCAATAAGTTCGTCGTAAGAATTACTTACTTGGCTTTCGACGTCGCTATCGTCGAATGAACTCCGGCCATGAGCGAGATTATTTTGTTCAAGAAAATCTTCATCGGGATCTTCGTCGCTCCATGTTGCGATTAGAACCTCCTTTTGCTTTACTCGGCAGTTCTTAGCAAAGTGGCCTGGTTTACCACATAATCGACAAGTGTTGTCGAATTTCTTAGGTTCGCCCGCTTGAATGTCCTTCTTTCTCCGGTTTAATAAGTGTTGGAACTTATTAATATTTTTGGCATAATATGCCATTTCTTCGTCACTTTCGTCCACCGGGGTTTCTTCTTGCTTCTTCGACATTTTAGCCTTGAAGGCTATCGACCTCTCCTTCGGTTTTGGTTTGGCATTCCGAGATTTTAGAACAATCTCGTAGTTGATAAGAGAACCAACGAGAGCACTAAAATCAAGAGTATTTAAATCTTTGGATTCCATTATTGCCGTAACTGCACTGGTCCCATTCTCGAGGTAGTGATCGGAGAATTTTCTTTACTTTCTCACTACTCGAAAGTGGTTTTCCGTAACATGCTAATCCATTAGTGATAACCGAAAATCGGTCAAGCATGATCGAGATGGATTCTTCGTCCTTCATTTGGAATAATTCATAATCGTGAAGGAGCATGTTTATCTTCGTCTCCTTGACTTGAGACGTACCTTCGTGTGTTACTTCGAGCATTTTCCAAATTTCTTTGGCACTATCACACGATGATATCCGGTTGTGTTCTTCCGGATTTAAGGCACAATAGAGAAGTTGAGTTGCCTTACAATTGTAGTGGTCGTTTTTCCAATCGGAATCGTCATATTCTTCGAAGGTTTTGAGCGTACCGTTGGAATTTGTTGGAATTTTCGGACCAAGACAAATCACCTTCCAAAGCTCGATGTCATATGCTCGGATGAATATAGACATCTTCTTCTTCCACGTCATGAAGTTTGAGCCATCAAAAAATGGTGGTCGGTTGAGAGCAAGGCCTTCGACGGACCCATTTGAAACGCCATTGGATCTTTTCTCCTCGGATGTTAAGCGCGTATTGGAGTACCTCCGATACCAATTGTTGGGTACCAAATCGGATATTTGCGCCGTTCTATGCGGAGCGAAAATAAATTGCGGAAAATAAATCACACAAGGATTTATAGAGGTTCGGCCGTTAACGAAGCCTACGTCCTCTCTCGATGTATCTTTTCCTTAGGCTTAAGATCAAAACCTCTACGCCTCTCTTCTATCGGTCGAGGGATTACCGTTACAAGCTCGTCTTCTATCGGTCCGAGTAAAACCGTTTTCCTTTTCTATTGGATAAGGAATCAACCACTCTAGCTTTCTATGGGTACTAGATAAACCTCACTAAGATAGCGATTGTGATTCTAACAATGCCGGATCCTTGATCCTAATAACACCGAATCAAATCGTATCTTTTCTTTTATCGCTCGTGTATGATCTTGTGTATAACACTCAATCACTCTTAATTAAGCTCAAGAACAACAACTATAATGTTTACAATGATATAACACGTATGTATGCTTTGCTCAATGTTGTTGTGTGGAATAATACCAACTCCTTGGTATTTATAGCCTTCTTCCTCCTTACTAGCCGTTCTTTGCCGGTTGACTAGCTAGCGTGCGCTAGCCTTCCTTCTTAGCGTGCGCTATCGCACATTTTTGCTCTAGCGTACGTAAAGGCTTTCATGTAGCGTCGTTAATCACTTTATATTTCAGTCCGGTAGCTCGCGCTTAACGATTAGCGTGCGCTACCACTTCCTTTGTAGCGTGCGCTAATCCAATATATCCGTTGCATGGATTGTCAAAGTGACCGCTTGATATGCTGACTTTGACACCTTTTCCCAACGCTCGGATTGACTAGATTCAAACATCTTAGCGTCGCTAATCATCCTTTGTAGCGTGCGCTAATAATAGAGGGTAGCGTGCGCTAATAATAGAGTGTAGCGTGCGCTATCCATCTGCGACTTCACCGGCTTACTTGATACTAGTGGAATGCGGTGACTCCTCGTTAGCGTGCGCTAACATATGTCCCTTGCGTGCGCTAATGCGATCCAGTTGCAATTTTGCGTCTTAAATGCCTTCGCCGTTTTGCTTCGCCTCGATGTTGTTTTGTAGTTTAGCAACTTTAATCATCAAAACATAAATTAAATAATGTGTGGAATAAATATTCCAACAGGTAAAACCCAACTGAATGCCTTTGATGCTAAAACTGATGATGGTCACTTTATGGGATACTCACAAATAAGCAAGGCATATAGAGTATTTAACAAAAGAACATTAGTTGTGTAAGAAACACCTCATGTTGTGTTTGATGAGTCTACTATTGAGTACAGGAAACGTGTGGAATTAATTGAGAATAAGCTCAAAACCACCACCCTGAAACAAGTCATCATTAATGATATAGGAATGATGGACTCATCTGAAGATCCAATTGCAGATCCGACAGGAACTGCAGATCAGATAGGAGACCCAACTGCAGATCTAACCGTACCTGTTCCAACTGCAGCTGATGAAGACCCAACTGTAGCTGACAAAGATGCATCTGTAGATAGGATCCCCACTTGCTGATGACAACACCATAGCCGATCCAGTTACAGATCAAGAAGTCCACAACCTAGCTGATGCAGAGAGAGACAAAGTCCACCAAAGCAACTCTATAGGGAAAACAAACCCTGAAGAAGATATCCCCAAATGGCTCAGAGATCATCCCATCCAACAGATCATTGGAAACTTAACTGATGGAGTCAAGACCAGGCAACCTACACAACCTGCAGGAATGGCAATGTTCTCTTGTTTCATGTCTCAGATGGAACCTAAAACAAGTGAACAGGCCCTGGATGACTACTCATGGATAATTGCAATGCGAGAGGAGTTGAACCAGATGGAAAGAAACAATGTCTGGGAACTAACAGATAGACCAGATCACAAGAAAGTCATAGGTACCAAATGGGTGTACAAAAACAAATGTAATGAAGATGGAGCTGTTGTTAGGAATAAAGCCAGACTCATTGCAAAAGGATATGCTCAATGTGAGGGAATAGATTTTGATGAAACTTATGCACCTGTAGTAAGACTTGAAGCTATCAGACTATTCTTTGCATATGCAGCATTCAAAGATTTTGAAGTCTACCAAATAAATGTGAAAAGTGCATTTCTCAATGGAATACTAGAAGAAAAAGTCTATGTGGAGAAACCCCCCGGATTTGTCAAAGGAGACAAAGTTTACAAGCTTCTAAAAGCTCTATATGGACTCAAGCAGGCACCATGAGCACGGTATGAAACACTATCTGTGTTTCTTAAGAAGAATGGTTTTAGCAAAGGAAAGGTGGACAAGACCCTATTCAGGATAGATCATGAAGACCACATATTATTAGCTCAAATATATGTGGATGACATCATATTTGGCTCAACCAACCCGGAGCTATGTGAGAAGTTCTCAAATCTCATGCAAGGAGAATTCGAGATGAGGATGATGGGCAAACTAAACTTCTTTCTTAGTTTGCAAGTCAAGCAGATGAATAATGGAATTTTCATCAATCAAGCTAAATACACAAAAGATCTAATCAAGAGATTTGTATTGGACTCGGCCAAAACACTAATACCTCCAATGAGCACAAGCCTACACCTAGATGCAGATAAAGGAGGCATATCAGTGGATCCAACACACTATATAAGACTTATTGGATCACTCCTATACCTAACTGCAAGCAGACCAGACATTTATTATGCTATAAGAATATGTGCAGGATTTCAATCCAAGCCAAAGCGGTCTCACCAGGAAGCAGCTAAGAGGATAATCAGATATCTTAACTCCAAAATCAATGTTGGACTATGGTATCCCAAGGATAACAACTTTGAGCTTTCAGGATACTCGTGTAATGTCCAGATAATAATTATGTATTTTATCTGTATTTGAACCTTGTGGCATAGCATGTTGTACTTCAATCTGAGTATAAACCTCCATATTTGTTGATCCGTATCGACGAGTGTTTGATTTCATAAATGTTGTTCATGCTTGTACTTGTGCACTTGTAGAGTACGCAAAAGTTTAAGTGTAGCGCACGTTAATTGTCTTAGCTAGCGCACGCTACAGATGAGGCTTAGCGTGCGCTATACGTGGTCAGCATGATTGAGACAGGTTAGTAGGTGAGATCGGACCGCATATTTTATTGGGGACATATCGGGATGAATCTGGAGTCTTTTGGAAAATTCGAGTCAACGGAGCTTAGCGCACGCTAAGGGTTTGAGGCTAGTTCACGCTAAGTTGAGTGCAGTGAGGCCAGTAAGCTTCGTAAGGTCGTTAGCGCACCCTATATTGAGAGGTAGCATACCCTAACTGTTGTATTTAGCACACGTAAGGGGATGTTTAGCGTATGCTGCAAGTCCGTTAGCACACGCTAATAAGGAGCAGTAACGCGCGCTAATAATCATTTTTTATAAATAGAACAGCACCTAACTTCATTTTTCAGTTTCCACCTCTCCCCACACCCGATTTCTGAGACAAAGAGAGTTACTCTCTCCATCCTACACCGTCATATCATCCTCTAAACATCACTATTGAAGGCAAGGGGTTTTGAGGATTGGTGTTCTAGCTTTTGGCGTGGAGTTCATCTTGTTATTTCATATTTTCCTTCCGTTTAAGGTATGTAATGGTTTACCAAGCTGGAATTTATGTCCTTAGCTATATTTTGAGCTTGCTTCGGAAATCATTGGACTTGTTAGATCTTATTGAATCCAGCACCATATTTTTGAAGATTGGAAGCCAGTTATACATTGCTTTTCCTTCGTTGCTTAGAGTGTTGATCGAACCTTGATGGATAAAAACCCTAGGATGTAGTATCCTAAGTTCGTTTTGAATTATGAGCATGATTTTAGTAAGGTTCTAAGATTACTAAGATGTTCCACCGATGATAATTCATGTTTTGATAGAGGTGTCTGATTTGACAATATTCTTCATGTTCATACTTGGAATGAATAGGCTATGTCAATTAAATCAATCTCGGATCACCGTAGTATCGTTCCCTTGCGTAGTACATTTGGTACACTTGTATCTTGAGTCACACTTGTGATATGAATCGTAAGAGCCGAAACATATATGAATTGGGAATTGAAACCAATATTGAAGTTTAGATTTTGATGACTTGTATATCCTTGAATCCGTAGACATCGGCATTTCGCCTCCGATATGACCATTTGACTCATATGAAGTATATCACTATTTCCGGATCATCTTTCATTGAGTAGACTAACCGTGAACCGTACCTATGTCATGGTTACACGATTATAACTTAGAACGTTTGGTGATCATACGTTAGTTTCGAGTAGTATGTTGAGTTCCTTGTTATTTCTTTTGAACAAGGTTCGTGCCTTGCAAAGTGATCAATCGAGGGGCAGTGGCCTTCGGACATGTGACATTCGTTGGAGTATTTAATTCTTTCCATCTTTAAGGCAAGTATTGTATTTTGAATATTGGTTTAATATTGATGATTTGATCATGCACATTGTTATTCATGTTGTTGAACATGAGATCATTCCAGTTGCCTGCAGCTAGTTATTCATGTTGTTGAACGTGCCAATTCCTTGGAACCAGACTTATTTCTTGGTTCAGTAAGAAGCAGGTATCCAACTCAATATCAACAACAGAGTCTGAATAACTAGCTGCAGGCAGCTGTTGTGCTCAAATACTATGGATCAGACAACAGCTAAGGGATTACAACATCACTGCAAATGAAGTTCCAATATGGTGCGACAACAACAGTGCAATTGCAATAACTAACAATCCAGTATTGCACTCAAGGACAAAGCACATAGACGTCAAACATCATTCATCAGAGATCATGTGCCTAACATGAGAGTCAGAGTAGAAAGAGTCAGCACAGGATATCAAATTGCTGACATTTTCACAAAACCTTTACCAGAAGAAAGTTTTTTGGAGCTAAGCAAGGAACTTGGACTACTAGATTGAGAATCTAGTACAAACGAGAAAGCTACCTGATGCGGAGACCAGGCGAGAAAGCTACCTGACCAGAGCAAACAAGGAACCCACCTGATCAGACCAGATGAGGATCCAAAGGACAGACGAAGAAACCTAGCTGACCTCGACCACAGGCAGCATATCTCACTTGATGCAGAAGACGAAGGATCAGAATAGATAAGAAATCACAGATGCATCAGAAGTCAAACGGTCAACCAGCTAAGTTTTTCATTACCTAACTGACCTACAATTATTATATTATATTGTTTACACGTGGCCAAACACACGTTCACACTACCGCCACGATGTCCAATTAAATTCAACCGTCATTCTTTCTTTATTCTCAACGATTAGACCGCCACTAACTTATTTTATTATTAAATTCAAACATCTTTTCGAATGGCTATTTAAGACGGTCGAAATCATTTCACAGAACTTTACCGTCTTCAAGATTAAGAAACCCTAAATTCCTAAAGCAAGAAAAATTCTAGAATATTCATTACACTCAGTCAAAAAGCTTAATTTCTTTGCAAAAATGGAGGCTACACAGTATTTCGAAGGCGTCAACCTGAAAATCGTGAAGGACCAGATCATCTTCAGTATCGTGGTCGACTTAGAAGGGCTATTGGAGGCAAATCTGGCGGCCACCGACGAGATGCACTATATTATCAGAATGATGAAGAAGAACGGGATTTATCCCATCCTCGATATCAACCCGAAACAACTATACAAGGAGGCTGTTATTTGTTTTTTCAAGGAATCTCAAGTCACCGAGAATGGAATCACGAGCTCGTTTTTTGGGGAAGAAGTCACCATTACTCCCCAGACTGTTGTTGATGCTTCCAAGATGAAGAACAGAGGCATTGTGGTGGAAGCCCTAAAGCAAAAGTTCAGTCAAAACATGGTACGAGATAAAATTGCGAGAGCACCCGACCAAGGTCAAATTCACGGCTAAGAGAGGCAGTCTGAAGAAGGACTACAGATATGTCCTTGATATAACCAACAAGATCGTGATGGGGATGGCAGGCAACTATGACCAGCTGTCATCTGCTAAGTTTGTTATGATGGGAGCCCTTATCCAGCAAGAAAGGATTAAGTGGCCTGATTACATCTACAGGCAATTAGTCCGAGAGGTCAATAAAGTGAGTTGGATTGAACAAGAGAAGAAGTTCAAGACGAAGCTCACTTATGGAACCCAAATCATTTGGATCTTCGAGTTCCTAGGAAAGGCAAAGGGAACTGCAGACCCTTTTCATGGAAGCAAGAGACTTGGTCATCTGGACCAAGAGACCTTGAAGAAATTGGGCGTTGAAAGGAAAGCAGCCCAGATGTTGAAGAAGATGTCTAGTGAACCCACCCCTACAGAGCGACTTTGGACTCAGACGAAGTCCGCTCTGATTCAGCAGATTAGACACCACAAGAGCTACCTGCAGAGGAGATCACGTCAACCCACCTGTAGTGAAGAAGTCACATGCAGTCATAAAGTCACCTGCAGAGGAGAAGTCACCTGCAGACGACTCCGACTCAGAAAACACTCCACTGGCCATGAGATTTCAAAGAAAGTTACCTGCGACAGAGGTGGTTGTCCATATTACCTCATCCCATGACCAGTCACCCAAAAGGCAGAGAGGTCTTCTATTTGAAGAAGAAGCGGCCGAAGCAAATCATACTGACAAGTCACCTGCACTTGAGCCCATTGAAGACACTGCATCTCAGATGCAGATCATTACCACACCTGCACCTGTCCATGCTGAGGATCAGCCAGATCAATCCAATCTGATGGCTGAAGTAATTCCATTTCTGACCCTTCCAAGTGATAAGTGTCAGTTTTGTACACTTATCCATGGTTTGTATCGATAAAATTCACCCATAATTGAGCTAGTCTTCTCGTTTTTTTCTTTTAATTAATTAGTTTTAATAATTTTATTTTTATCGGATGATGATCGGATTAAATAACTGATTTACTCAAGAAATAACATGTTTATTAAATATTCTCTTTGTTGAATTTTGATATATTCATGTTGTAGGGCTTTCCGAGGCGAATTTGGCAGTCTTTCCGGATTCAAAATCAGAGTTATATATCAAAAGTTATCATCCGGAGAAGATCTGGGGCAAAAACACAAACTCTGAGAAATTCTGGGCTGAAAACGTAACTATCAAAGCTTCAAGTGAGCAAATTTACGAAGCCATGTTACGGCCGTAACATTCAGGACTTACGGCCGTAAGTCACCCTAGTTACGGCCGTAACATTCAGGTGTTACGGCCGTAACTCTTGACAGATTGTTATGATTTGTCTAATTTTTTATACTTTTTGTGTATTATTGAGGGGATGGCTGGCATTGATCCGATCTAATGTAATAACACTGGAGTTTTGGAGCTATTAGATGACTTTAGGTGTATAAATAGACCCCTTATATCCTTCATCATTCATCATTCATCTTATAATTTTCCATTTTTTGTAAACTTTTCTTTTTGTGTGAAGAACACACTTGTGTTCTTGAGTGATCTTTATAAGTGTGGTTTAGCATATGTTGTTCAGAGAGTTTATTGCTTCTATCTCCTTTATCTACTAAGGGAGTTAGGATCAATTATTTCTCTTGATTCAACTAATAATGACCACAAAAGCTTGTAATATGTATAATAAACCCTTCATGGGCTAAGTAACCTTTAGTTGGGATTATAAACAAGGTTAGTCATGTTATTTATGTTTGTATAAAAGATCTATTGTGAATTACTTATTATTGTGTGTGATTTTCATTTTTTTAACAATCTTTATTTATTTGGCCAATAAATGACGATATTTATGGTCTTCATATGTTTCGAAAGAAAATATGTTTGATTAGATCAAATGATCTTCACTCTAAGTTGCTCTAGGGGATAGAAATATACCTCTAGTCCTTAGATGATTCTTTGAGTTATTTTCATAAATCCTAATGCTATGTATTGAAGCCAATCAACATAGAAATATAGTGGATTGATTCAATATGTAAGGGGTGTTTTATAGTTCGAAAGAGAAACCGTCTTTTTAAGGAAAATCGAATCTACACAACATAATAAGTAAATTCATCTTATGATCTCCTATACATTTTCTATAACTAATGACGAACTAAGTTTGTAATCCCAACTATTTCAATTTATCGTTTTATCAATCTATTATTATTACTATTTTTTTTATAAGTTTAGAACTATTATTGCATTATCTTTGCAATTATTAAACCAAACTTTTTAATTGTGTGTTTCACTTATCTTAGTATCTATAAAAATAGACTAATAGTGTATAATTCGAATTATAACCAAACTTCCTTGTGGGATCGATAAACCGGACTAAAAAAGTCCACTTTACTACTTGATACGATATCGTGCACTTGCGATAGTTACACTAACAACGTGTCAAGTTTTTGGCGCCGTTGCCGGGGAAGTATAAGTTATATTTGAAAAATTACATTATTAACTATTGTTATAAATACAACTTTTTCTTTGTTGTAGATTCTCTTGTCTATGCGAAGGACGTACAATCGCTATTTAGTTTCACTAGATCCCGAGATCGAAGCCACATTCAGAAGAAGGCGAATAGAACAAAAGAAAAACATTATTTCTTCACCATCAATGGCGGACGAACTAAATCAACGTCTTCCCCAAGGAAATGATAGCGAAAGAATTCCTCCGGTGGGGGGAATACCTAATGTTCAAAATATTCAACAATATCCTATTGTGCCGGAAATAGATGAAGACAACATGCTCTTTGGGGAATTCATGAACCCCCCATCATTGAGCGTTCAATCAAGTGTAATCTATCCACCATTTGGAGTGGACAATTTTCAAATTCGCCCAGATGTCATCAATCTCTTCTCCAACAACAACTCATTCTATGGAAGAACCGACGAAAATCCATATCTCCATATTAACCGTTTTGTGGAGATTTGTGGAAATTTCAAATATCCAAATGCAAATGACGAGGCAATCAAAATGAGACTTTTCGTGCACACTTTTAAGGACAGAGCAAGAGAGTGGCTAGATACTTTGCCACCACGAAGCATAACAAATTGGCCCGAATTTGTCCAAAAATTCACCACTAAATACTTTCCACCAATAAAAGTGACGAAACTCAAATACGAAATCTCTACATTTCGTCAACAAGATTCAGAATCATTCCACGAAGCATGGGAGAGATATAAAGATATGCTACGAAAATGTCCTAACCATGGTTTCAGTTTGGGAGCACAAGTCAATTACTTCTATTCTGGAATTTTACCTTCATGCCGAGCCAATGTCGATTCATCATCAAATGGCTCACTGGGCAAAAAAACTATGAAAGAGGCTTATAATCTTTTTGAGGTTATAAGTGAACAAAGTGCAAGATGGCCAGACAGAAATATCCAAAAGAAACCAAATGGTGTTTTTGAAGTGGATTCTTATTCACTTATGTTGGCAAAAATTCAAGCTCTATCAAAGAAAGTCGAGGAAATGTCTTTTTCAACTCCTCAATCTGTGAAGACGGTGCAAACTCCACAAGTTTCAGCTTTTTCATGTGAAATTTGTGGAGCAACTCACAACAGCACTATCTGTCCCTTAGTGCAACAAGAGCAGTTACCACCACCACCAGAACAAGTGGCTTATGCTCAGAATTTCGAAAGGCAAGCATACAATCCTTACGGGCCAACATACAATCCAGGTTACAAAAATCATCCAAATTTTTCTTATGCAAACAACAACAATGTGTTGAATCCAACGCATCAAGAAAAGAAGCCCGGATGGGAAGAAGCAATCACGAAGCTAGCTGAACAACAATTGAAGTATCAACAATGCAATGATGCTTCAATTAAAAATCTGGAGACACAAGTTGGCCAAATGGCCAAAATACTTTCAGAAAGATCTCATGGCATGTTACCTAGCAATACCGAGGTAAATCCAAGGGAAAATGTCCAAGCTATCACAACAAGAAGTGGAGTTCAGTTGCCCGAAATTTCTATGGAAAATCATCTGGAAAAACAAAAAAATAAACAATCAGAAAAAGAATCTGATATAGGACCTTCATCTCAAAAAGGTCCAGTTGCTACAAAATCTTATGTTCCACCTATCCCATTTCCTCAACGGTTGAAGAATCACAAGCTCGATGCTCAATTCGGGAAATTCTTGGAAATTTTCAAAAAGCTACACATCAACATTCCTTTTGCCGATGCTCTAGCACAAATGCCAAGCTATGCCAAATTTATGAAAGATATTCTTTCCAACAAACGAAGGCTTGAAGAATACGAAACTGTCATGCTAACAGAGGAATGTAGCGCAATACTACAAAAGAAGTTGCCACCCAAGCTAAAAGATCCCGGAACATTCATAATCCCGTGTACAATTGGTGAAGTGAATTTTGGCAAAGCTCTTTGTGATTTAGGGGCAAGTATCAACTTGATGCCCCTGTCAATTTTTAACAAATTGAACTTGGGAGAAGCAAAAGCAACAACAGTTTCACTACAATTAGCCGATTGGTCAATCAAATATCCACGTGGGATAATAGAAGATGTGCTCGTCAAGGTTGATAAATTCATATTTCCAGCAGATTTTATCATCCTTGACATGGAAGAAGATCACGATATTCCCATTATTTTGGGACGACCATTTCTCGCAACCGGACGTGCTCTTATTGAAGTCTATGAAGGAAATCTAATTCTCAAAGTGGAAGACGAACATGTCATCTTCGATGTCCTAAAAACTTTGAATCAACCCTCCACAGATGAGTATTGTCTAAAAATAGACACAATTGAAGCCATGGTGAACAAGTCTTTAGAGAAAATTCTATCTAAAGATCCTATTGAGACATGTATAGCAAATTCTCTAACCAGCATGGAAGAAGAATATCACTTGGCCGAAATAGTTAACTATCTAGAAGCACTACCACCCTTAAGAAGGCATTCACATTTTGAAGAATTGGGGACAAGCTCCGCTAAACCCCTCCCTTCTTTACAAGAAGCTCCAATACTTGATCTCAAACCTCTACCCACACATTTGAGATACGCTTACTTGGGCGTTTCCTCAACACTTCCGGTCATCATATCTAACATATTGACCGAACTTGAAGAAGGGAAATTACTAAGGGTATTGAGGAATCACAAAAAAGCAATCGGATGGACTATTGCGGACATTAGAGGAATAAGCCCCTCTATATGCACTCACAAAATTTTGATGGAAGATGACTGCAAACCTTTAATTGAGCATCAACGACGTTTGAATCCAAACATGAAGGAAATTATGAAAGCAGAGATTCTTAAATTACTTGACGCAGGAATCATTTATCCAATCTCAGATAGTCCATGGGTGAGCCCTGTACATATGGTGTCCAAAAAGAGTGGAATCACGATCATAGAGAACGAGCACAATGAACTTATACCGACACGACCGATCACAGGATGGAGAATGTGCATTGATTATAGGAAACTAAACAAGACGACAAGAAAAGATCATTTTCCACTCCCATTTATTGATCAGATGCTCGATAGATTGGCAGGACATTCTTACTACTGTTTTCTCGACGGCTATTCAGGGTACAACCAAATCGTAATAGCCCCAGAAGACCAAGAGAAAACTACATTCACATGCCCTTATGGAACATTTGCCTGTAGAAGAATCCCATTCGGATTGTGCAATGCTCCAGCCACATTTCAAAGATGCATGATGTAAATATTCTCAGACATGGTTGAAAAATTCATTGAAGTTTTCATGGACAATTTCTCGGTTTTCGGAGATTCATTTGATAAATGCCTAAATCACTTAGGCATGGTCTTGGAAAGATGTGAAGACACAAATCTAGTTCTCAATTGGGAGAAATGTCACTTCATGGTCCAGGAAGGAATCGTACTTGGCCATAGAATCTCACAACATGGAATTGAAGTCGATAAGGCAAAGATCCAAGTGATTGCAAAACTTCCTCCACCAATTTCGCTGAAAAGGAGTCAGGAGTTTTCTCGGACATGCAGGATTCTATCGAAGGTTTATAAAAGATTTCTCAAAAATAGCAAAACCTCTCTGTTCTTTGCTTGAGAAAGATACACCATTCCTTTTCACAAATGAATGCCACGTGGCCTTTGCAACTTTGAAGGATAAGCTTACATCAGCTCCAATCATCATTTCTCCAGATTGGACTATTCCTTTCATTTTGATGTGCTATGCAAGTGATTATGCCGTAGGGGCCGTACTGGGCCAGAAGAAAGACAATGATGCAAGTGATCCATTATGCTAGCAGGACTATGAATGATGCTCAGCTGAACTACACAACAACTGAAAAAGAGATGCTTGCAGTGGTTTATGCCTTTGACAAATTTCGATCCTACTTATTGGGATCAAAGGTCATAGTCTACACTAATCATTCAGCTTTGAAATATTTAATGACAAAGCAAGATGCAAAGTCAAGGCTAATCCGATGGGTTCTACTTATGCAAGAATTTGACATAGAAATCAGAGACAGAAAGGGAACAGAAAACCAAGTGGCGGATCATCTCTCTAGACTCGACCAAAACAATGCTCAAGAGAAGGAAATAAACGAAGTATTTCTGGATGAACAACTATTCCAAATCTCTAATATCCAGGAAAAAGAAAATGCACCATGGTATGCTGACATCGTTAATTTCCTTGTTAGTGGAATAATTCACCCAAATTATTCCCATCATCAAAAGAAAAAATTCTTCTCTGAGTTGAAATACTATTACTGGGAAGATCCTCTATTGTTCAGACGAGGACCTGATCAAATCATCCGGAGATGCATACCGGAAGAAGAAATGGAGAAGGTATTAGAAAGATGTCATTCCTCTCACTATGGAGGACATTTTGGGGGTTCAAAAACAGCAGCAAAAATTCTTGAAGCAGGATTCTATTAGCCCACTCTGTTCAAAGATGCACATACACTTGTCTCGAAGTGTGACCGGTGCCAAAGACATGGAAACATGTCAAAAAGAAATGAAATGCCAATGAATTTCATCCTTGAAGTTGAAATCTTCGACGTTTGGTGAATTGATTTCATGGGACCCTTTCCATCATCGTTCTCTAATGAATACATCCTTGTAGCTGTGGACTACGTATCTAAATGGGTGGAGGTTGTTGCATTACCAACAAACGAAGCTAAGGTCGTGGTAATTTTTCTAAAGAAAAATATATTCACTCGCTTCGAAACTCCGAGAGTTATTATCAGTGATGGCGGATCTCATTTCTGCAATCACCAGGTTAAGGCTCTATTGACCAAATTCGGAGTAAAACACCGTATCACTACCTCTTATCACCCACAAACCAATAGACAAGTCGAGGTCTCCAATCGTGAACTGAAACGTATACTTGAAATGACAGTCGACTCATCTCGGAAGGATTGGTCGAAAAAGCTGGATGATGCGCTCTGGGCTTACAGAACAGCTTATAAGACACCGATAGGCATGTCTCCATTTCGTCTGGTTTTTGGAAAAGCCTGTCACCTGCCAGTAGAACTTGAACATCGAGCCTTTTGGGCTATAAAAAAATTAAACTTTGACGAACAGTTGGCTGGAAAGAAAAGGTTGCTGCAGTTAAATGAGTTGGATGAAATCCGACTCGACTCATATGAAAATGCCAAAATCTACAAAGAAAAAACAAAAAGATGGCATGACAGCAGAATTCTAAGAAGAGATTTTAAAACAGGAGGCCAAGTTCTGCTTTTTAATGTACGACTGCGTCTGTTTCCAGGTAAGCTGCGATCACGATGGACGGGCCCTTACACAATCAAAAAGGTATTTTCTCATGGAGCTGTGGAGATTTATAATACAATCGACGAGAGTTTCAAAGTAAACGGCCAACGGTTAAAGCCATATCTGGGAGGAGAATTCTCGACAGCAAAGTCAATCATAATGCTGGAAATACCAAATTGATCAGACGAGAAGTCAAGCTAAGGACGTTAAACAAAGCGCTTATTGGGAGGCAACCCAATCTCTATTATTTCACAAAATAAGTTTGGGGGTAACACGGAAGGATTCAACAACAAGAGCAAGGATCAGATCGTTCATAAAATCCAGGGAGTCTTTCTTTCATTGTTCTCACACATATAATAATTATAATTTTCTAAAAAAAAATAAAAAAAAAATAAAATATATATATATATAAATAAATAAATATGGCCGTAACTTATAGGTCTTACGACCGTATAATGTTCCATTATATTTTTCCCGAAAGCACCTTACGGCCGTAACCATTGCAAGTTACGGCCGTATCTTAAAACAAGTTCCGAAAAACGAATGCATCATACGGCCGTAAGTGTGGAAAGATACGGCCGTAACTTAAAAACCTGTTAGAACAACGAAAGCATCATACGGCCGTAACTTGTATATGTTACGGCCGTAACTACTCGTCTGTATAAAAAAACGAATGCACTATACGGCCGTAACTTGGGAATGTTACGGCCGTAACTATACTTCTATATAAAAAAAAAGGGGGACTGGGCATCACAGATACTCAAACCCAGCGGGAGCAGTTCCGAATTTTTTTTTTCCCACTCTCAATCCATACTTTCTAAAACCTCAAATTCCTCAATACAATTCATTATCTTATCAACATTAACACATCATCATCAGGTTCTCTTTCAATTCTTATTTCAATTGATATATTTCTGAGTTTTAGTTTTTTTTTTTAGTTAGTTTTTCACTTCATATTTGTTTTTTGATTCTTATTTCCGTATGATTCGTTGATTAAATCATGTTTAGTTGTTAGTATTGTCAATATTTGTGTGGTAATTCGATTCATTGATTTGTGGGGACTTTGTGAATTTGAGTTTGAATGAAAAAACTTGTTAAAAAACTATGAACTCAAGGTATCCAACGAAATGCCACAACGAAAATCTTTGAATTTTTTTATGTTTTTATTGGTTTTGCTTGATGATTATAGTCGTGTGATGAAAAGGAATTTGATTTTGTTTAATTTCAGGGATGGCACCGAAGATATCATGAAAAGGAAAAGAAAAGGTCGGTTCGTCATCTCAAGGTCCGGCACCACCGCAAAGAAATCAAAACACAAAGTGCATTAAGGAAAGATTGTTCAATCTTGATGATTTCATTGGCGATGCGGATAGAGACACAATCACTAGCCCTTTCATCCAAAAATTCATAGACAACGGCTGAGAAAAGTTCGTTTCTGATCTCCCAAATGGTAACCCGACCTTGACCCTAAACTTTTACAATTCTTTCAACAAGTCCATTGGGCAGGTAGGGTCGCCTAATTATCATCAGACTACTGTGAATGGGAAATCGATTAATTTTTCACCGGATGTCATTAACAAGTATTTGGGGGTTAATTGTGCTAACGCGGTTGACATTTCTATCTTACCTAATGAAGAGGTGCCGGATGATAGAGTTTTACGATGGGCGTTAGTGAGCGAGCTGCATGATAGTATTGGGATGATCAAACCCCGATACAACCAGGCGGACTTAATGGATGATGCTTGGTAATTATGGATGTGGGCAGCCGGGAGTATTTACCCGACCTCGACTCTGACGACGGTTTCCATTGGCCACCTGCGAGGTTTATTTGCTATCCGCCGAGGGGTAAAAATGGATTTGGGTACTCACATTTACACTACTATTTGTCACTATGCCGGCATGGTCCCGACTAGGCAGAAGATGCCATACCCCTGCCTTATCACTGGTATTTGCAGGAGCCAGAGAGTAAAAATTTCGACGGGGGGTGATATATTAACACATGGGGATCGACTGAATGGCTTGAGTAGTATTTTTCGAAGTACTCAATTGAGGAGCAAACGGGCACGTTTGGAACACAAAGAGGATAGTAGCCACGAGGAGGAAGAAGAGGCCGAGGAGGATGCCGGTGATGACTTGACGCCTTTTGAGGAAAATTTGCTTGAAAGAGTTCGGGGATTAGAAACATCCCAGGCTGAAATTTTGAGAAATCAGAATGAAATAATCGAGCGTCAATTAGAAACGGAGAAGTGCTTTGAAAAGCTTTTCCGTTTTCTAAACATCCCTGACGACACACCTGGAGGATCACAAAGCTAAAATTTCAGGGAGTATTCTGTTTCTTGCTTGCTTTTATTTTTTTTAAAAACTCGGGACACTTTTACTTATAAGTTTGGGGGTGTTTTCGTACTTGTGTGTTTATTTTGTGGTTTTTGAACTATGATGTTTATTTTGATTTTGATTGTGGTATGTTTTGATTAGTGTATTGTGTGGTGTGTTTTTATTATTTGGCATTGATTAGGTGTAGTTAATATATATTTCTAGATATATATATATATATATATATATATATATATATATTATTTTGATTTATGAGATTTCTAGATCTGGCCATAACACCAATAAATTAGCTATATACAAGCTTCTAAAATCATTTTAACCGGTAAAAAAAAAATTGTATATTCCAAAATTTTTTGAGCCTTAATCTCTCTTTCCTAGCCTTGTAATTATCATATAAAATCGAGTCATTCGTTACCTTGAGAAAAGAAGAATCAATTGGTTGATGAAAAATAGAACAGAAATTTACTTAATTTGTGGAGTTTTTGATTTTTCATGCTTAAACTAAGAAATGATTTTCTGCAAAAATTCTATTCCCTAAAAAAAAAGGAGTCATTGGTGAAAAGAGCTACACGTTAGCAAATAACGGTGTGAAAGCTATCACCTAAAAAAAATGACAAAAAGGAGAAGTGTTGAGCAGCAACAGCTGCCTAATTTTGGAGGTCTTAAGTTTTGCGAAAAATAAAGGACTAACCATTGTTGGTGCGTAGCTGCCGTCTCAGAAAAATTGGTGAAAAGAGCTACACGTTAGCAAATAACGGTGTGAAAGCTATCACCTTTTAAAAAAAATGAGATAGAAATTGTGTTAGTGAAAATAGCTACACGTTAGCAAATAACGGTGTGAAAGCTATCACTAAAAGGGATGTAGTTTATAAGCAGATTTGAATTAATTAGCGGCTGAATTTCAATACACTCAATTTCGTGAATAATCACAATATTTGATGACGCCAATGAAATTCTTCTTCATATTGAGTCGAAAAATAAACGAGTGATCGAGAGCAACCATAAAAGGGAGTCGTGTGTATCACGAGTGGGAAAGTAATAATCAGCCTTTTGGGGGGAAAACCTTGCATTTTGGAATTATAAAATAAAAACCGTGTTTTAACTTCAAAATCATTTGTAGATTTATTTTGAATCTTGATTCATTTGTATCTACTGTATAAGCTGGTTGTTGTGTATTAATGGCATTTTGATCTCCTTTTCTCTTTTTATATTTTAATTTTTGTGTGTATTATTAGTTTTGTGTCTTATTTTTATTTTTATTTTTGGAGTGTGATTAATAAAGAGTCTTGCTCGGGACTAGCAAGAATTCAAGTTTGGGGGTGTGATAAGTGTCAGTTTTGTACACTTATCCATGGTTTGTATCGATAAAATTCACCCATAATTGAGCTAGTCTTCTCGTTTTTTGCTTTTAATTAATTAGTTTTAATAATTTTATTTTTATCGGATGATGATCGGATTAAATAACTGATTTACTCAAGAAATAACATGTTTATTAAATATTCTCTTTGTTGAATTTTGATATATTCATGTTGTAGGGCTTTCCGAGACGAATTCGGCAGTCTTTCCGGATTCAAAATCAGATTTATATATCAAAAGTTATCATCCGAAGAAGATCTGGGGCAAAAACGCAATGTCTGAGAAATTCTGGGCTGAAAACGTAACTATCAAAGCTTCAAGTGAGCAAATTTACGAAGCCACGTTATAGCCATAACATTCAGGAGTTACGGCCGTAAGTCACCCTAGTTACGGCCGTAACTCCTGAATGTTACGGCCGTAACTCTTGACAGATTGTTATGATTTGTCTAATTTTTTATACTTTTTGTGTATTATTGAGGAGATGGCTGGCATTGATCCGATCTAATGTAATAATGCTGGAGTTTTGGAGCTATTAGATGACTTTAGGTGTATAAATAGACCCCTTAGATCCTTCACCATTCATCATTCATCATTCATCTTATAATTTTCCATTTTTTGTAAACTTTTCTTTTTGTGTGAAGAACACACTTGTGTTCTTGAGTGATCTTTGTAAGTGTGGTTTAGCATATGTTGTTCAGAGAGTTTATTGCTTCTATATCCTTTATCTACTAAGGGAGTTAGGATCAATTCTTTCTCTTGATTCAACTAATAATGACCACAAAAGCTTGTAATATGTATAATAAACCCTTCATGGGCTAAGTAACCTTTAGTTGGGATTATAAACAAGGTTAGTCATGTTATTTATGTTTGTATAAAAGATCTATTGTGAATTACTTATTATTGTGTGTGATTTTCATTGTTTTAACAATCTTTATTTATTTGGCCAATAAATGACGATATTTATGGTCTTCATATGTTTCGAAAGAAAATATGTTTGATTAGATCAAATGATCTTCACTCTAAGTTGCTCTAGGGGATAGAAATATACCTCTAGTCCTTAGATGATTCTTTGAGTTATTTTCATAAATCCTAATGCTATGTATTGAAGCCAATCAACATAGAAATATAGTGGATTGATTCAATATGTAAGGGACATTTTATAGTTCGAAAGAGAAACCGTCTTTTTAAGGAAAATCTGTAACACCCCCAATCCGCTCAGAGATATTACACGCTGTAGAACCTTTCCTCAAGGATCTACCAGGCTGGTAACGACATATAACAACTCAACCATGCCTTTCAGGCTAAAATGACTCAGTAGACCGATTTGGTCTTTCCACAAATACATACAACTCAAATACAACTCATGCCCACGCAGGGGACAAAATACAACCACACCCGTACAATAGGAACAATATAGCAGCGGAAAATAAAGTACAACTGAACCAACACACGACGTACGGTTCCTCATGTGACTAGTATCGATCATCTTTCATCATCCTTCGTGCCGACCCTGTGTTATGCTCCAAAACCTGAATGCAAAAACAGACATCCACCCCCCGAATACTCGGGGGTTAGCAAAACTCCACTGTTTTGCTAGTGCAAGGACAAAGTGCAAATACGAGCCATACCATTCACATTCCACGAATAACAATAACCAAGGATCCTCAAAGATCCAAACGAAACGAAAAGTACTTCCCGAGGCAAGGGTTTGAGAATATATTTCAAAATCGAAATACCATAAATCAGAAGTAATTTATAAAACGGTTTAGAATGCCATCGAGAGTTTTAATAGAAAACAATTTAGGATTATCAAATCTTACTTTTCAAAATCCAAAAGGCAAAAAGGGGTCACCGCCCCAAAGGTTTACTTTCTGAAAAATGACATTAACCAAACCGTTGGGATTTTAGCCCCAAATCCGTAAAACGACTTTTATAAAACCATTGGGATTTTAGCCCCAAATCTCATCAACTCACAGTACACGATAACGACAACAAGGTTCGTCTTCCAACATCAAAATCCACAAATAAAGGATTTAAAACAAACAACAAAATACTCTAGTGCCATCCTAGCCAAGTAAGCCAAACGAACACTTACCTCTTACACACTTAGTCAATGCATGCAATCATGAAAACCGTTCAAAAGCATTCATTTCCGGAAATGCCAATATCAAATCACATTTGTAAAAATGCACCACAATTAACCGCGGACCCACAGCTTCGTGGATCCCTGCCGAGACCCCGTCGGATCTAACCCACAGTGGTTAAAAGCAAGCTCGCGGTTCCACAGCTTCGTGGAGCCCTACCGAGACCCCGTCGGATCTAACCCGTAGTGAGCATACACACACACGTTACTCATGCAATACTAACATGCTAAGAATGTAAGTTCATTAAGAATACTCACTAGAGATGGCCATTAACTCGACACCATTACCAAACTCTTCAAAAATACAATAACAAGATTAAATACGGAATACACGATTCCATAACTTAAACAATAGGAGTATCATCATAAAATCCTTCAACGTTCAAAATAACCAAATCATAATCAATTCTCAAAACACCGTTCACAAATCACACTCGTTTTGAAAGAAAGCCTTTAACGAGGCCAAACCGAAATTCTTTGAAACTTCATTTCAAATAACCAAACAAACACATCAAGACGACCACCGATCATCATATCCATAAAACGAGAAAAGTATGGGCAAGGTACTTGCCTCGAATAACCACAACGCGGAGAATCGGCCGAAGTAGGTTGGCACGAACCGACTACGAACTCGCCGACTCCACCGAACGACAATCCACAACAACTAACTACGAACGAAAACAATAACAACGAAAATGAATTCCAAAGTACGACCCAAAGCCGCTGAATTCAAAGAACAAATGATGAAAGTTCAAGGATTTCCCCCAAAACGGCCAATAACACGATTCGTTCCGTCAAAACCCGAAAACGGATTTCCAAGTTGAAATATGGATATACAATCCATAGAATATGTTTAACAACATCATTTAACCATAATCGATCCATCGAAAACGGATGAAAAACGAGATCGGGGACAAATCCCCCAAAAAGTCAATTTGAAGGAAATCTAGACATAAACTTCGATTCGACGAAGAACAATGGATTAAATGATGTTAAACACAAGAATACTATCAAGATTAATCATACCCATCATGAAATAATCAACAACACGGAATGAATCGGAAAAAATGCAAAAATCCCCAAATTCACGAAATTAGGGTTCTAAAGATCTAACCTTGATTCGCTGGATCAAGGGATGATATCGGATGAATGATTGATGATATAACCCAAAGAACTCCATGGATATGTTGTTAAACAACATGGCTTCAAGCTTAGAACACGCCCAGCTGCGGAAGAGGAGAAGAAGAAGGTGAAGAATGGCGAGAAAAACGTCTGCAGGGCCTTTTATAGGCTGACTGCCGGCCTGAACTAGCGTGCGCTAGCCTTCCCAGACTAGCGTGCGCTATCGGCCAGTACCGGCCGAGCACTCTCGGCCATGGCCCGCATGACCCGGCACCACCGACCAATTCTGCCGACCATGACTGGTCCACCCGACTCCCGCTAGCGTGCGCTACGGCCGGGCTGCGCGCTTGACCCAGTAGCCACTGGACTAACAAACTTACCCAGGTAACGTACGCTAGTCGGCCGGCAGCGTGGGCTACCCCTGCCGGTTAGCGTGCGCTACGACCGACACCAGCGTGCGCTACCTTTATGTAACACCCCCAATCCGCTCAGGGATATTACACGCCGTAGAACCTTTCCTCAAGGATCTACCAGGCTGGTAACGACATTTAACATCTCGACAATGCCTTCGAGGCTACAATGACTCAGTAGACCGATTTGGTCTTTCCACAGATACATACAACTCAAATACAACTCATGCCCACGCAGGGGACAAAATACAACAACACCCGTCATAACGGAACAATACAAAGAATGAAAATAAAGTACAATCGAACCAACACACGATGTACGGTTCCTCATGTGATTAGTATCGATCATCTTTCATCATCCTTCGTGCCGACCTGTGTTATGCTCCAAAACCCGAATGCAAAAGCAGACATCCACCCCGAATACTCGGGGTTAGCAAACTCCACTGTTTTGCTAGTGCAAATACAAAGTGCAAATACGAGCCATACAATTCACATTCCACGAATAACAATAACCGAGGATCCTCAAAGATCCAAACGAAACGAAAAGTACTTCCCGAGGCAAGGGTTTGAGAAAACATTTCAAAAACGAAATATCATAAATCAATGGAAGTAATTTATAAAACAGTTTAGAATGCCATCGAGAGTTTTAATAGAAAACAATTTAGGATTATCAAATCCTACTTTTCGAAAACCGAAAGACAAAAGGGGTCACCGCCCCAAAGGTTTACTTTCTGAAAAATGACATTAACCAACCGTTGGGATTTTAGCCCCAAATCCGTAAAACGACTTTTACAAAACCATTGGGATTTTAGCCCCAAATCTCATCAACTCACAGTACACAAGAACGACCAGGAGGTTCGTATCCCAACATCAAAGTCCACAAATAAAGGATTTAAAACAAACAACAAAATACTCCAGTGCCATCCTAGCCAAGTAAGCCAAACGAACAACTTACCTCTTACACACTTAGTCAATGCATGCAAATGAAAACCGTTCAAAAGCACTCATTTCCGGAAATGCCAATATCAAATCACATTTGCAAAAATGCACCACAATTAACCGTCGATCCACACCTCCGTGGACCCCTACCGAGACCCCGTCGGATCTAACCCGTAGTGGTTAAAAGCAAAGCTCGCGGTCCACAGCTTCGTGGAACCCTACCGAGACCCCGTCGAGTCTAACCCGTAGTGAGCATACACACACACACGTTACTCATGCAACACTAATATGCTAAGAATGTAAGTTCATTAAGAATACTCACTAGAGATGGCCATTAACTCGACACCGTTATCAAACTCTTCAAAATTTCGATAACAAGGTTAAATAAGGAAATACACGATTCCATAACTTAAACAATATGAGTATCATCATAAAATCCTTCGACGTTCAAAATAATCAAATCATAATCAATTCTCAAAACACCGTTCACAAAACACACGCGTTTTGAAAGAAAGACTTTAACGAGGCCAAACCGAAATCCTTTTGAAACTTCATTTCAAATAACCAAACAAACGCATCAAGACGACCACCGATCATCATATACATAAAACGAGAAAAGTATGGGCAAGGTACTTGCCTCGATACCGCGAGCACGGAACCACGAACGGATACGGCTCAACCGGGAAGCTTCGTTAAGCCCGATGATAACTATAAGGAATAAGTAAACGAACTGAACGGAAGAATCAAGCACTACCGCAAGTAACCTGAGTAAATGAACCTAACGATTCGATTAGCACAATCACAACCACTTCTAAACGATTACGGAAATGGAATACACCCGAAACCCGCCTACGATTCATGTATATTCATACAAAAATAACAACGAGGGCGGACCACAACCAAACCCTCTCGATTCCATAAAAATCCACAAAATATCCATGAATCCGTAGGAAAACTAAAGATACTAACAATATCAATCGTATACATCATGAATCCACCAACGAAACAGAACGAATCGGAAGAAAAACCCAAAACCCCCAAATTAATCGAAATAGGGTTTTAGAGCATTACCTTGGAAGATTCAAGTGTTAAGATCCGTAGAACACGCGTTAGATTGATTATCCGAGCCTCACAACCGAAAAGAAATGATGAAAATCGACCCCCGGATGAAGAACTCTCCCCCTCTATACTTTCTCTCTCGCGGCGCAGTGGAAAATGGGGAAGGAAATGAGCTTCACGCTCAAAACAGACATTTATAGTGTAACACAGCAGACCCTATCGGCCGGCCTATCGGCCGATAGGCCCAACCGATAGCCATACGGAATGCCGCGGCGGGGTCTATCGACCCCCTATCGGCCGAAAGGCTCCTGGAAGTGCTCGGCCAAAACTAAAACGACCATAACTCTCTCGTCCGGACTCCGATTGACTCACCGTTTGAACCATTGGAAAGCTAACTCGATGTTCTATAATATTGCAAAGATTTATAATTTTTGGAGTCGCCAAAAATTAATGGTGATCTAACAAAGACGAACTCATACTTAGAAAAGTCGTTAGTAATCCTGAATTCAACAAAACGACACCGAAACCCGAACCTGAATACGAACCGAAGATACGGTTACGAAGTACTCACAAAGACGAATCTAAGAGCTAGTAGAACACACAATTCCGACCACCCGAAGGCTCGAGATTCGACAACGGAAGGTAATTACCCCAAACTTTGGGAAATTACGAAAATGGCCCAAATGCCCGAAAATCACCATACGTGATCGAATAACCAAACCGAAGTTCACAACACGTCTAACAAAGTTAAACGGACTTGCGGGAAACTCGAAGCGGTTTGGTCGAGATTCGCAAGAATCGAACTCAAGTGCGGAAAAGTCGCTAAAAAGCACAACTCAACGAACGACACGAAACGAACTCGGATGTCAAAAGTGTAGAATTAATCATTCTCGGAATGACGAAGCGGTCATGAGCGAAGTCGTCAAACGGACTCCGACGAAAAAAAAGAAATTACCGAAATCGAAAATTGCGGATATTACCTGCCGATCTGACCGAGTCGAACCTCGAATCCCTCTGCCCGGGCGATAAGCGTGCGTTAGGCCGGTGAGCGTCGCTACACTGCCGGTTAGCGCGCGACCTTCCGGCCGTGGCGTGCGCTCTGGCCGGTTCTGCCCGCACCGTCCGTGGTCTGCGTCGTCGTCCGGCGATCCATAACCGTCCGGCGATCCATAGCGTCGTGGCTCGACGACCCTATTACCGAAAACGTACGGAACGAACACGACGAAAAGTTCGCGGACAACATCAACGACCCGAAATGAAAACATAATACCATAATTAGTCATACGCGACCAAGAAATGGGTCGAGGCAACAATTACAGATACGGATACCCGTAACTTTCAAGAAATTACAAAAATGGCCCAAAACGCCCGGAAATCACGATACGTGATCGAATAACCAAACCGAAGTTCACAAAACGTCTAACAAAGTTAAACGGACTTACAAGAAACTCGAAACAGCAGTTTCGAACGAGATTCGCAAGAATCGAACTCAAGCGCGGAAAAGTCGCTAAAAAGCACAGAACTCAACGAAAAGACACCGAAACGAACTCGGATGTCAAAAGGTGTAGAATTAATCATTCTCAGAATGACGAAACGGACATGAGCGAGTCGTCAAAACGGACTCCGACCGAAAAAAGAAATTTATCGAAAAATCGAAAATTGCGGATATTACATTCTACCCTCCTTAAAAGAAGTTTCGCCCCGAAACTTAAAACAAGTAGGGAGAAGAAATATTCCGCCAGGAAAAATTCAACGAAATACACAAGAATGCGTAACTAACGCCCAACGGCGAAATGTTACAAACAACGCAAAGGAATATACGGCGTGTAAACACGCTCCACGACGACCAACACAACGCCGCCGTTAAGGATATAATAAAACCAACAAATGACAAGCGTCATCAAACGGATAATATAGCCAAGTCAATTATCCGACAGTCACAAAACACAACGAACGAAAATCAATATGATTGACCCACCCAACGGTACATCAATCAAAACGCGAGCCAATCGCTGAACAAAATACGGAATTCCACCGCCCAAGGGTTTGAAGATCGAAAACGAGACTAATTTCCCGAACTTAAGGGAATTAAAAAGGAGCCTGAACGCTCAACAATCACGAAACGAGAACAAAAACCGAACAAACAAACGATCGAACCACAACGATCGAGACAACAAAAATCGAAGAATCATGTTCGAATCACGAAGGATAATAAAATTCAAACAACAACTCCAAGGTTCACATCTCGACTCGAGACAATATATGATCCGGTGAAAACAACAGGATGTGCATTCACATAAGATCCATAGGAAAGGGAATAGCAATTAAAAAGTCACAACGACAAACGAGTTATTCCGAAACAATACCACACTCGTTCGATAAACAAAAACAAGGGGCAGGACAAGCTCAGAAATGTCAACGGACATAAATGAGTCGACAGAGTCGAAAACATAAGAGTTCCAAATCCGATCCACTTCGAATAAAAGAACTAATAGAACCAGATGGTTTCACTCCCGAACAAGGTTCACAAGAATCGAACTGAACCCGAAAAAGTCACACCGATAACCAGATCGACCCACAACAAGATCACAGCTCGTTCGGACGATGAAATCGAAATACAGAACAAGTTCATAAAGTACCAACGAACATGAGCGAATCGATAGACTGGAGAAAGAGAAAATACAGAAGTCAAAATAGTACGGGCATTACCTCCGACCTCGTCCACGAAATTCACAAAACGGGAGCAAGGTAACAAGACATTAAACAATCGACACATAACGGAACGATCACCGATGCACACGGTCATACCATACCAAGCTCTAACAGCTCGTACATACGCGACAACACAGAAATCGCCATGAGGCGACAACATTCAATACCAACACTCCGCCTCTCACAGGGGGCTAGCACAACCAATGTGTGGAAAGCGTCTCAACGCTCACACCGCCAATTCGATCATACTCGGGAGAAAGTATCAAAATGACAACGCGAATATCACACATACATACCCAGCCCTCAAACGGGAATGGATAGGTTTTAAAAAATGAAAACCTCATTTTGAAAATAATTTGAAGAATACCGGTTGATCTTGAGTATCACCTTTCAAAAAGTACAAACGTGAAACATCGTTATCGAGACATTGGAGAACCATTTCGCATTTGATAAGAATGAAGACACTTTCTCTTAGTGAAAACTTTCAGAATATTCGACCCTCGGGTCTAAATAAAAAGTGTTTCTAAAACATTGAAAATATCTCAAAGCATTTTGGTCCTCGAAGTAGAAATTTTTTTTTTGAAATATATTGTGGCACCTAGGATGTACCACAAGAAAATTAACTCAATTGAAAAGTATGTCTCGAAATTTATTTTTCTAAGATACTCAAGGTTTTCAAAACTCCAGTAGGCCAGAATGCCCAAAACTCACACATATCGACGTTCACTAAAACAACTCCTAGTACACGAATCAAAACGTTCAAAATCAAGACAATACATGTCTTTAAACGGAAATAAACGATAAAATACCACAGTCGAAGACCGCCTAGGATTCAGGACAAGACCACTGACCCCATTCGAGGCCTCTACGGACCCTCCCGCACTGGCTACTGAACAAGTCGAACGCGTATAAGCACAAAGCTTCCACAACAAAACTTGTAAAACATGCAAATCGATTCGAAAATCATCAACAACGGACAAAAACAACAATAAAAAGACATCACAAGCGACGACACTGCTCGTATAAATCAAATACGAGAGTCGACTAAATACATATCGTGAAATCAAAATTCACATAAGGATTCCACCACTTAACAAATAATCATAAAAATAGCTCGTGTCACACGAGGCACAACACAAAGAAGGGAGACTTACTTCCACAGGTCGCACGAAGATGATGATCGCCCCACGATACTAATCACGGCCAACAAACTCAGACGACGCGTCGCGACACGACTCAGTCAGATAAAATCCGACGAAACAAGACTCAAACAACACGACTTGACCCGATGACCTAGGTTTTCCTCAACCTAAGCTCGATACCATTTATGTAACACCCCAATCCGCTCGGGGATATTACACGCCGTAGAACCTTTCCTCAAGGATCTACCAGTGTAACGACATATAACAACTCAACCATGCCTTTCGAGGCTAAAATGACTCGATGACCGATTTGGTCTTTCCACAAATACATACAACTCAAATACAACTCATGCCCACGCAGGGACAAAATACAACCACACCCGTACAACAGAACAATATAGCGGCGGAAAATAAAGTACAATCGAACCAACACACGACGTACGGTTCCTCATGTGATTAGTATCGATCATCTTTCATCATCCTTCGTGCCGACCCCGTGTTATGCTCCAAAACCCGAATGCAAAACAGACATCCACCCCGAATACTCGGGGTTAGCAAAACTCCACTGTTTTGCTAGTGCAAGGACAAAGTGCAAATACGAGCCATACAATTCACATTCCACGAATAACAATAACCAAGGATCCTCAAAGATCCAAACGAAACGAAAAGTACTTCCCGAGGCAAGGGTTTGAGAAAATATTTCAAAATCGAAATACCATAAATCAATGGAAGTAATTTATAAAACGGTTTAGAATTCCATCGAGAGTTTTAATAGAAAACAATTTAGGATTATCAAATCCTACTTTTCAAAATCCAAAAGGCAAAAAGGGGTCACCGCCCCAAAGGTTTACTTTCTGAAAAATGACATTAACCAAACCGTTGGGATTTTAGCCCCAAATCCGTAAAACGACTTTTATAAAACCATTGGGATTTTAGCCCCAAATCTCATCAACTCACAGTACACGAGAACGACAACAAGGTTCGTCTTCCAACATCAAAATCCACAAATAAAGGATTTAAAACAAACAACAAAATACTCTAGTGCCATCCTAGCCAAGTAAGCCAAATGAACCCTTACCTCTTACACACTTAGTCAATGCATGCAATCATGAAAACCGTTCAAAAGAATTCATTTCCGGAAATGCCAATATCAAATCACATTTGTAAAAATGCACCACAATTAACCGCGGACCCACAGCTTCGTGGATCCCTGCCGAGACCCCGTCGGATCTAACCCACAGTGGTTAAAAGCAAGCTCGCGGTTCCACAGCTTCGTGGAGCCCTACCGAGACCCCGTCGGATCTAACCCGTAGTGAGCATACACACACACACGTTACTCATGCAATACTAACATGCTAAGAATGTAAGTTCATTAAGAATACTCACTAGAGATGGCCATTAACTCGACACCATTACCAAACTCTTCAAAAATACAATAACAAGATTAAATACGGAATACACGATTCCATAACTTAAACAATAGGAGTATCATCATAAAATCCTTCAACGTTCAAAATAACCAAATCATAATCAATTCTCAAAACACCGTTCACAAATCACACTCGTTTTGAAAGAAAGCCTTTAACGAGGCCAAACCGAAATTCTTTGAAACTTCATTTCAAATAACCAAACAAACACATCAAGACGACCACCGATCATCATATCCATAAAACGAGAAAAGTATGGGCAAGGTACTTGCCTCGAATAACCACAACGCGGAGAATCGGCCAAAGTAGGTTGGCACGAACCAACTACGAACTCGCCGAATCCACCGAACGACAATCCACAACAACGAACTACGAACGAAAACAATAACAACGAAAATGAATTCCAAAGTACGACCCAAAGCCGCTGAATTCAAAGAACAAATGACGAAAGTTCAAGGATTTCCCCCAAAACGGCCAAGAACACGATTCGTTCCGTCAAAACCCGAAAACGGATTTCCAAGTTGAAATATGGATATACAATCCATAGAATATGTTTAACAACATCATTTAACCATAATCGATCCATCGAAAACGGATGAAAAACGAGATCGGGGACAAATCCCCCAAAAAGTCAATTTGAAGGAAATCGAGAAATATACTTCGATTCGACGAAGAACAATGGATTAAATGATGTTAAACATAAGAATACTATCAAGATTAATCATACCCATCATGAATTAGTCAACAACACGGAATGAATCGGACAAAAATGCAAAAATTCCCAAATTCACGAAATTAGGGTTCTAAAGATCTAACCTTGATTCGCTGGATCAAGGGATGATATCGGACGAATGATTGATGATATAACCCAAAGAACTCCATGGATATGTTGTTAAACAACATGGCTTCAAGCTTAGAACACGCCCAGCTGCGGAAGAGGAGAAGAAGAAGGTGAAGAATGGCGAGAAAAACGTCTGCAGGGCCTTTTATAGGCTGACTGCCGGCCGGAACTAGCGTGCGCTAGCCTTCCCGGACTAGCGTGCGCTATCGGCCAGTACCGGCCGAGCACTCTCGGCCATGGCCCGCATGACCCGGCACCACCGACCAATTCTGCCGACCATGACTGGTCCACCCGACTCCCGCTAGCGTGCGCTACGGCCGGAAGCCTGCGCGCTTAGCCGACTTGGCCCAAAGAGCCACCGGACTAACAAACTTATCCAGTAACGTCGCTAGTCGGCCGGCGTGCGCTACCCGCCGATCTGACCGAGTCCGTAACCTCGAATCCTCTGTCCGTGCCCGAGAAGGCGTCGTTAGGCAGAGCGTGCGCTACACTGCCGAAGGCTGGCAGCCTTTCCGGCCAGAGCGTGCGCTTACGCGGTTCTCGCGCACCCGTCCGGCCGGTGCCCGCAATCGTCCGGCCAGTCCCGCAACCGTCCGGCCAGTCCCGCAACCATTAGGGCTCGACGACCCGATTACCGAAAACGTACGGAACGAACACGACGAAAAGTTCGCGGACAACATCAACGGCCTGAAATGAAAACATAATACCATAATTAGTCATACGCGACCAAGAAACGGGTCGAGGCAACAATTACAGATACGGATACCCGTAACTTTTAAGAAATTACAAAATGGCCCAAAACGCCCGGAAATCACGATACGTGATCGAATAACCAAACCGAAGTTCACAACACGTCTAACAAAGTTAAACGGACTTACAAGAAACTCGAAACAGCAGTTTCGAACGAGATTCGCAAGAATCGAACTCAAACGCGGAAAAGTTGCTAAAAAGCACAGAACTCAACGAAACGACACCGAAACGAACTCGGATGTCAAAAAGTGTAGAATTAATCATTCTCAGAATGACGAAACGGACATGAGCGAGTCGTCAAAACGGACTCCGACCGAAAAAAGAAATTTATCGAAAAATCGAAAATTGTGGATATTACAAAATCGAATCTACACAACATAATAAGTAAATTCATCTTATGATCTCCTATACATCATCTATAACTAATGACGAACTAAGTTTGTAATCCCAACTATTTCAATTTATCGTTTAATCAATCTATTATTATTACTATTTTTTTATAAGTTTAGAACTATTATTGTATTATATTTGCAATTATTAAACCAAACTTTTTTAATTGTGTGTTTCACTTATCTTAGTATGTATAAAAATAGACTAATAGTGTATAATTCGAATTTTAACCAAACTTCCTTGTGGGATCGATAAACCAAACTCAAGAAGTCCACTTTAGTGCTTGATACGATATCGTGCACTTGCGATAATTACACTAACAACGTGTCACCAAGCATGATTGAGAGGAAGAGACAGAATTGACAATCGAGATACCAGAAGTGGGATATTCTCTCAACCTCATGGAGAACAATCCTCTGAATTTGACAACCGATCAACTCAAACTCGTAAAGCAACAATATTTAAAATTTTTGCTTGTCAATATTTATGATGAGTGGAAGGACTTGAAATCACTTCCCTTCACTCAACTGCAAGAACTTGTTGAGAGAAGTTCCTCGGAACATCCCCAGGCTACGAAGCAACTTTTCATACTCTTCTGTCGTGAGACGGATATTATTTTAATGCTCCAGGAGAACTAGTTCATGTCCAATTTTAAAGAAAATATGGACCAGTTCGTCCGATTCATTATGGAGGGTGTTTCAGCTGGGCAAACCCTCGGAGAAGAAGGAAAAGTTGAAAATAATGAGAAGAGAGAAGGAGAAAATAAAAAAATAAGAATTGAAGAGATTGAGAAGGAAGATTCTGAAAAACAAGAAGGAGTTGAAAAACAAAAAGAAGGAGTTGATGAAGCTGAAAAGGAAGAAATAGAAGAAATAGAACAGGAAGAAGACGAATGTGAGAAATAAGAAGTAGAAAAAGAAGAAGTCGAAGAAAAAGAAGAAGGAGAAAAGGAGGAAGAGAGAAAAGATGATGATACTAATGAGCATAGAGCACATGATCAAGCTTCCAACTCTCATCAGTCATCTGAAGATGACAGAGCGGGTACCCCAGACAAGACCCCATCTGATTAGCAGCCAGCAGATAGGAGTCTCCCCTCAGACAAGTCAACTACCAAGAGAGCAGCTGTTGTAGAGGACTCAGGTGAACATTCACCATAGATAGTACCTGAAGTTCCAATCTCACCTGCAGTCACTGAGCTGATCAGACGCTTAGTGGAAGAGAGAGTTGTCAAGCTTCTGGCAGTTGAAGTCAAATCCGACCTGATGTCCCTCAATGCAAAAATGGACACATTACTCAAGAAGAAGGACCCTTCCCTACCACCCTCTAACTCCAGAATGCCCCTTGGCATGTCTGATTTTATGTACAAGATAGAGCAGCAGCTAGCTACCCTTATTGATGCTGGCAAAAAGGGAGATGAGAGAGGAAAAAGGGAAGAGAGAAGTAGAGAACACATCAGGCAGGGGGAAGACAGTGAGGAGGATGTCAGAGAGGAAGTTAGAACTAAGAGAAGACATGACCTCCCTCTCCTATAGGATGGAAATTCTCAACACAAGAGAAAAGAAGTACCTGCATCATCAGATGACCAACCTGCAGCCAAGAGGAGAAGGACCAGACAGGAACCAGAGGTGAAATACCAATGGGAGGGAAATAAGCTTTGGTTTGTTGAAGAATTCTTACCCGGTGAGGCAGCTCCAATGTGGGGAGGAGCAAGGAAGAAATTTATAGAGAAATATTATCTCTGGGAGTTGCTTCAAGACAAAGATTGCTCCCAATAGCAAACGTTCATCAATTTCATGTCTTTGAATTGGCCAAAACTTTGGGCAGTCTTGAAAAAATATGCAAAGAAATTTGATGCATATCCCATGATTCCTAGTTTCAGACCTGAAGAAGCCCCCACTCTTATGAACAATGAACTGGATAAACTGGCCCTTCAGGAAGAGATCAAGGCACTGTGTTGAGAACAACTTCACAACTTCTGAGGAGCAAGAATTTGCCTATATGATAATCAAGAGGAAATATGGGTTAGCCCCAGTTTCTAAAAAGATAATTGGTGCTAAGCCACGAAGGTCTCTCCCTCCAGCTAAGCGGAAGGTCAGACAAGGAAGAGGAAGAGGAAGATAGATTTTCTGCAATTCCTTGTAAATTTTACTTGTAATTTTTACTTGTAATTCTGAAATACTTGTAATTTTCTTAGTTGTATTTTTTGTTCCCTTCAACTGAAATGTAATGTAATATCAATAAAAATTTTTAACAGTCACTTGAATGACAACCTCTAGTTGTCTCAAAAAGACTGAGTTTTACTTGTGTCTTGCACTTTACTTTGTACAGACCTAATTACATTTTGAATGCTTTAAGTTTTTCCATCATCAAAATAGGGGGAATTTGTTAGGAATACTTGTTAGATTTTGATGATGTCATCCCTGTATTAATTGATATTCAAATGTATGTTTATGTACTTGGCAATTGTAAAGAAGAACCAAATAAGTATCTTCTATAGGCCTTAAGATTTAGGCTAAGTCTTAATCAAGTGTTGATCAGTAGAAAGTCGTCTAAGTATGGAACTGCCTCTTATCAGAGAAGTTTTTCAGGCAAGTTCATTGTTCAGAGAAGTTATGGTCAACGCAAAATATCAGAGAGGTTTGACCAAAACCAAGCTGCAGTCAAGAGATGAAGTCAGATAAGTATTGGTCAATAGGAACATCAGAGAAGTTTGACCAAAACCAATATGCAGTCAAGTTAACAGAAGAGATCAAGTCAACGCAAATATCAGATAAGTATTGGTCAACAGGAACATCAGAGAAGTTTGACCAAAACTAATATGCAGTCAAGTTAACAGAAGAGATCAAGTCAACGCAAATATCAACTGAACTTTGACATCAGATCAGAGAACATTCATCAGGTCAGAAGACTTCAGATCTGTAACACCCCAAGACGATCAGGGCATATTACAGCGCCGTGGACCCCACTCTATGGAATTCACCAGGCTAACGTACCAAAATGACATCCGACGAGGACATACAACCATTAACAAAACAACTATTTCACAATTCACGACATCCAAACCAAAATAAGAATACGACAATACAATCCGTTCCCCAAAAAGGGCACACAACATAAATAAATTTAACAAGGAGTACTCGAGTACTTATACAAATGACATAATAGTAAACGAAAAAACTAAACACCAACAGACGACCACTGAACAGTATCATGCTTGCCCATCATCCTCATATGGCTCAAATGCTCGCTTGTCTCCAAGACCTGTACCTCAAATACAAAAAGTATTTCCCCCATTTAAGGGGTTAGCGACAACTGCTAGTGCAAGTACAATCCATTTGAACTACATTCTAATCAGATGAATATATGCGCCAAAAATCATTTTTAGAAATCATTTATATTCCGGAATATTATACGGTGCACAAGCACAAAACACATTTTCTCCAACAAAACAATTCAAAGTTAACCTTGGTATGAGACTCACGGCCACCGTACCCCGCAGAGCCCCGTCGGACATCCCTGGGTGGTTACCACAGTTCGCGATGCGCACACACATGGCAATACGTATCCCTAGAGGCCCCGTCGAACCGTCCCTAGGTGAACATACACATATCCATCCTCAACAACCACGAATAGCCATAATTCAAATTCTAGAACATGTAAACAAATGTAAAGTACTTGCCTTTGAGACATGTCCGACGAAATGGGGACGAACAACGACTATGAATGATCCGGACGGAAAACGACGGTTCCTAAATGATAACTTAGTCCTAACGGACAACAATAATCAAATGGAATACACCCATAACCATGATTACAATTCAATACAATAAACGTTCAATTGATACGGGCGAGGGTTTACGCAAAATCTCCCTGTATCAACCATTCACGGATTAAACTAGGTGAAATGGATTGGAATTCATCCGATAACAAAAATCAATGAGGAACTATACAGTATACTTGAAAAATTCGAGTTTAACAAGCAAAACCCAGAAAAACCCCCAAAATTGACAAGTTAGGGTTCTAGACGAAATTACCTCGGATTCGGACAATGGAGGATGATTACGTTGATCATGATATGCTAGCACGAACCTACAATGATGGAATACGAAGAATTCTCCGATTAAAACTGAAGGGAATCGCCCTCTGGAGTCGCCCGGTGAAGAAAACGAAAGAAAAGAATGAAAACTGCTGTTTTGACCTGCCCGCTGTTATATTTAAACTGCATAGTTAGCGCACGCTAACTATCACAAGGTAGCGCGCGCTAACGGGGCTATAAACAGTTCAGTAGCTACTGCCCGACGTCACTAGCGTGCGCTAGACATGCTTAGCGCGTGCTAAATACCACTCGATAGCGCACGCTAACAACAACGAGTTTGCGTACGCTAACTGCACATCGATAGCGCACGCAAGGTAATAAGGAGTAGCGTGCGCTACCCATGCAGCAGTTCAGTACGCTGCTGCCAAAGGTACAAAACTCGAAACGCACGACAAGGCCAGAATCCAGGAATACAAATACGAAAAATACAAGACGACAGAGCTAAGCGCTGAAAGAAAATATAATTCCGACTACCGAAGAATCTGAAATACGACAAGGAAGATGAAGTTCCCTAAACTTATAGGAAATTACAAAAATGGCCCAAGTGCCCGAAAATCACGATACGACGTCGGATTTACAAACCGAAAGTCTAAACACGACCAACTCAACCATATGAACTTGTACAAACCAAGAAACAACAAAAACGAACGAGTTTTACGAGAATCGAACGTTCATACGGCAAAACATGTCATAAAATGAAATTACGTGAAAACATCTCCAAAACTCGTCGAAATAGAAAAACTCCAAGAATAAAGTAGATTCACAATGTCGAAACGGTTACAAGCGAGTTGATAAAAATAGACATTCTCCCAAAAATGGAAACTGCTAAAAATAGAAATGTGCGGATATTACATTCTCCCCCTCTAAAATAAAGTTTCGTCCCGAAACTTAAAAATCAAAAAGCTCGGGGTGCCTCGAACGCATATCCTCCTCTAACTCCCACGTCGCTTCTTCTACTTCGTGCTTCGACTATTGCACCTTAACTAAAGGAATGGTTTTGTGCCTTAATTGCTTGTCTCGACGCTCCAAAATCCTAACGGGCCTCTCCTCAAACGTAACATCCTTCTCGATCTCCACGTCTCCGAAATAAATAATGTGGGATGGGTTCGGAACGTACTTCCTCAACTGGGAAACATGAAATACGCTATGAACATGACTCAACGACGAACGCAAATCCAAACGGTATGCCAACTCACCGACTCTCTCCAATATCTTGAAAGGTCCAATGTACCTCGGGCTGAGCTTCCCTTTTTTCCCAAAACGGAAAACTCCTTTCGTTGGGGACACTCTCAACAGAACATGATCTCCCACCTCAAACTCCAAGGGTCGACGCCTAACATCAGCATAAGACTTTGGTCAACTCTGAGCTGCCAACATTCTCTTCCTAATCAACTTAACTTTCTCCCTCGTCTCTAACACAAGATCCGGTTCGGTGCCAACTAGATCGGACGGCTCATCCCAACATATCGGTGATCGGCAACGTCGGCCATAAAATGCCTCATACGGTGCCATCTTAATCGATGCGTGCCAACTATTATTATACGTAAACTCAATCAAGGCTAGATGCTCCTCCCAATCACTACTCCAGTCAAACGCACACACGCGTAACATATCCTCGAACGTCTGAATGGTACGCTCGAACTGCCCGTCGGTCTGAGGGTGGAAAGATGTACTCAAACGCAAACGTGTCCCTAATGCCTTATGTACTGCCTGCCAGAAATACGATACAAACCGGCCATCTCTGTCCGAAATAATGGTCTTCGGCGTACCATTAAGTCTCACTATCTGTGCGATAAAAACACGAGCCAACTTTTCCGGACCCCAAGTGTCCTTGATGCCCAGAAAATGCGCCGACTTAGTCAGTCAGTCTACGATCACCCACACCATATTCTTCGTCCTCGGCAAGTTTGTGACAAAATCCATGGATATATCCTCCCACTTCCATTCCGGGACGGGAAGTGGTTTCAACAACCTGGCTGGCCACTGATGCTCGATTTTGACTTGCTGACAAGTCAAACACTTTGCCACAAACTGAACTGTCTCATTCTTCATGTCATTCCACCAAAAAATTTTCCTCAAATCTTTATACATTTTACTCGAGCCCGGGTGGACTGAGTAAGGTGACGCGTGAGCCTCTCGCATAATACTCTGCCTCAATTCCAAGTCGTTCGGAACACAAATCCGACCTTGGAATCTCAACACACCATCCTCATGTATCATGAATCCCGGGGCTTTCCCATTCTCTACATTCTCTCAAAGCTGAACAAACATCGGGTCCTCTAACTGTCCCGACTTAATGTCGTCGACTAAAGACGACGAAATCTCAAGTGTACGCAACTGTCCGGAACTCTATGGTAGCACAATCTCAATGCTCAACCTCATAAACTCTCGCTGAAGACCCGACTGAGCCGTAAGTAACTCAAGCGCCCGAAGCGATACCGATTTCCGGCTCAAGGCATCTGCTACTACATTAGCCTTACCTGGATGATAAAGGATCTCGAGATCGTAATCCTTAATCAACTCCAACCATCTCCTCTGTCTCATATTAAGCTCTTTCTGAGTGAAAATGTACTTTAGGCTCTTGTCATCGGTGAAAATCTGACACGACGAGCCATACAAGTAATGACGCCATATCTTCAATGCAAATACAACTGCGGCCAACTCAAGATCGTGCGTAGGATAATTCAACTCATACGGTTTCAACTGACGGGAAGCGTAGGCAATCGTCCTCCCGTGCTGCATAAGTACACATCCGAGCCCTTGGCCCGAAGCATCACTAAAAACTGAGAAACCCTCGTTACCACTCGGTAACGCCAAAACAGGAGCAATCGTCAACCGCTTCTTCAACTCCTCAAAACTATTCTGCCTCTCATCGGTCCACACAAACTTTTCTGACTTCTGTAACAACTGAGTCAACGGTCGAGCGAGCTTAGAGAACCCCTCGACGAATCTACGGTAATATCCGGCCAAACCTAGAAAACTATGGACCTCCTTCATGTTCTTGGGCGGCGCCCAATCTAACACTGCCTCTACCTTATGTGGGTCCACACGAACAACCTTGGCCGAGATCACATGACCGAGAAACATAACCTCCCATAACCAAAACTCACACTTTGAGAACTTCGCAAAAAGATGCTGAGTTCTCAAAATATCTAACACGATATGCAAATGACGGGCGTGCTCCTCCTCGCTCCTCAAGTAAATCAGGATGTCATCGATAAAAACGACTACACACTTAGCGAGGTACTCGATAAAGACTTTGTTTATAAGCTGCATGAACACGGCTGGGGCGTTGGTTATCCCAGAAGGCATAACCACAAACTCGTAGTGACCGTATCTCGTCCAAAAGGCCGTCTTCGGAATATCAGTATCCTTCACTCGGAGCTGATAATACCCCGATCTCAAATCAATCTTCGAAAACACGGTTGCCCCTTGCAGTTGGTCGAACAAATCATCAATCCTCGGGAGCGAATACTTGTTTTTAATAGTCACTTTGTTCAACTCACAGTAGTCGATACATAAACGAAGTGACCCCTCCTTCTTCTTCACAAATAGGACCGGTGCGCTCCAAGGCGAAGCGCTCGATCGAATATACCCATGTCTAGTAACTCGCCCAATTGTTTCTTCAACTCAAGCATCTCGGAAGGCACCATACGGTATGGCGTCTTAGAAATCGGTGCTGTACCCGGATCTAAATCGACGGTAAACTCAACTTCTCGGTCTGGCGAAAAACCCGGCAACTCATCTGGAAAGACGTCAGGATACTCACACACTACCGGAATATACGAGAGCTCGACTCCCCCTTCTTCCGATCTCAAAGAATAACAACAATAACCCGTGCAACCTCCCCGAAGAAGTCTCACCGCCCTCAAGGCGCTGATCAGGAATCTTTGGCTACTCCGCTTACGCCCCACAAAAGAATGCTCGGTACTGTCAGAGGCTAACATCGAAACGGTTCTCGTTCTATAATTCATGATCGCCCCATGACGGTCCAGCCAATCCTCGCCAAGAATCAAATCCTCATCTCTAATATCTACCGCAATCAGATTAGAAGGCCAAACCCTCCCCGCGATACTCACTGGAAAATCTCTAATCTCACGATCCCCCACGATGCTATACCCACTAGGTAGTTTAACAACAAATGGTTCACATGTAACTAGGCAATCAACATGCATACGATGCACACAATCCATAGATATGAAAGAATGCGTAGCACCAGAATCGAATAATACGAAAACAGTATGATCAAGGATGTGGATGGTACCTGTAGCCACCGTCGCATCTGGGTCTCCTGCTCGTCTCATCTCATATACCCGGGGCGGAACAGACCCTGCACTAGAAGCTCCCCCTCTAGAAGGCTGTCCACGTCCTCGACCTCTACCAAAACTCTGCTGTGGCTGAGGAATTGTCGGTGTCTGATTCACACTCGGCTCTCTCACAGATGGGGCTGATATCTGAGTAACTGGCGCCCGAACTGCATCCGTACAAAACTTAGTATGATGTCCCATCCGACCGCACGCAAGACACTGAATCGGGGGCCTATCACACTCACTCATCATGTGGCCGGGACGACCACAGTTAAAGCACATAGGATAGCGAACGGAACCAGTAGGAACAGACTTAGAACCGTTTCCTCGCCCAAATGATGAAGACTGACCCCCGAAGACTCTCGAAGTAGACTGAGCCTTCGGATGCCCACCAGACTTGCCTCCCAAAAACTGGCCGGAGGTCTTCTGTTTCTTTCCCTCGGTTGCCGTCTCTGTCGCAACAAACGACATCTCATAAGCCATCGCTGTATTCTGATACTCTTTCAAAGTTGTGCATCCTAGACCAGACATGTAGTGACGCACCCTCGGTTTCATCCTCATATCGAAGTGGCGGATCTTATCAAGCTCATCTCGGACTTGGTTTCTCACATAATGAAGTTGTTGGTTGTAGTCCTTGATAGCTTGAGAAATAGGAACATCCTGAGGCATAGCCTCAAACAAGGCTCGGATCCTCCCCTCTTTAACTGGCCACGGACAAAACTCGTCTTCCATTAACTCCCAGAATTCTGGCCACGTGGCTGCCCGATCACGTGGTTTCACCGCTTGCCACCACGTTGCCGTCTCTTTGGCGAGGAAGTATTGAGCGATGGGTACCTTCCTCTCCTCAGAGAAGTTAGCAGCCTCAAACACCTTTTCCATCTCAAACAACCAGTTCTCCCAATCGGAAGGGTCGGAAGCACCATCAAACTGCGGAGGACGCATACGAATCACGTCCTGAAGTAGCTTATCATTTCCGGATCCAGTAGGCGGAACCGGGTTAGCATTAGCCTGGCCAACCAAAACGGCCTGAGTCAGTAGCGTCATCTGGTTTGCTACTTGTTGCAAAATGTTCGCTACTCCAACATTCTCATGTGCATTACCGGAGCTAGCAGACTGATCCTGCTGACCCTCGGAACTAGGCGGGACAGTGTTTGAGAAAGAAGGCATATCCTAATCGGTTCTCGAGTTATCGGACATGGCCACCCCACCGGCTGCGCCACGTCCCCTACCGCGTCCGCGACCACGTCCGCGTCCTCTACCAGCAGGAATTCTGAAGAAGTAGCGGGTGAGTACAATTCAGACGCAAAATGTAACAAGATATCAGGAAAGGAAACAGAACAGGATAAAGTAACGAATCAAGTTAGGGAAACTTACGAGAACCGACGTACTAAGATGATGGCATAGCAGTGATACTGCTCAAACCGACACTCGACTAGACCCAAATAACCGACGGCCTAGGTATCCATAAACCTAAGGCTCTGATACCATATTCTGTAACACCCCCAAGATGATCAGGGCATATTACAGCGCCGTGGACCCCACCCTGTGGAATTCACCATGCTAACGTACCAAAATGACATCCGACGAGGACATACAACCATTAACAAAACAACCATTTCACAATTCACGACATCCAACCCAAAATAAGAATACGACAATACAATCCGTTCCCCAAAAAGGGCACACAACATAAATAAATTTAACAAGGAGTACTCAAGTACTTATACAAATCACATAATAGTAAACGACAAAACTGAACGCCAACAGACGACCACTGAACAGTATCATGCTTGCCCCTCATCCTCGTATTGCTCGAATGCTCGCTTGTCTCCAAGACCTGTACCTGAAATACAAAAAGTATTTCCCCCATTTAAGGGGTTAGCGACAACTGCTAGTGCAAGTACAATCCATTTGAACTACATTCTAATCAGATGAATATATGCGCCAAAAATCATTTTTAGAAATCATTTATATTCCGGAATATTATGCGGTGCACAAGCACAAAACACGTTTTCTCCAACAAAACAATTCAAAGTTAACCTTGGTACGAGACTCACGGCCACTGTACCCCGTAGAGCCCCGTCAGACATCCCTGGGTGGTTAACCACAGTTCGCGATACGCACACACACATGGCAATACGTATCCCTAGAGGCCCCGTCGGACTGTCCCTAGGTGAACATACACATATCCATCCACAACAACCACGAATAGCCACAATTCAAATATTAGAACATGTAAACAAATGTAAAGTACTTGCCTTTGAGACATCTCCGACGAAATGGGGACGAACAACGACTATGAATGATCTGGACGGAAAAAGACGGTTCCTAAATGAAGGATCAATATAACTTAGTCCTAACGGACAACAATAATCGAATGGAATACACCCATAACCACGATTACAATTCAAGACAATAAACATTCAATTAATACGGGTGAGGGTTTACGCAAAATCTCCCTGTATCAACCATTCACGGATTAAACTAGGTGAAATGGATTGGAATTCATCCGATAACAACAATCGATGAGGAACTATACAGTATACTTGAACAATTCGAGTCTAACAAGCAAAACCCGAAACCCCCCCCAAAATTGACAAGATAGGGTTCTAGACAAAATTACCTCGGACTCGGACGATGGAGGATGATTACGTTGATGATGATATGCTGGCACGAACCTACGGTGATGGAATACCAAGAATTCTCTGATCAAAATTGAAGGGAATCGCCCTCTGTAGTTGCCCGTTGAAAAAAACAAAAGAAAAGAATGAAAACTGCTGTTCCGACCTGCCCGCTATTATATTTAAACTGCATAGTTAGCGCACGCTAACTATCATAAGGTAGCGCGCACTAACGGGGCTATAAACAGTCCAGTAGCTACTGCCCGACGTCGCTAGTGTGCGCTAGACATGCTTAGCATGCGCTAAATACCACTCGATAGTGCATGCTAACAACAACGAGTTAGCGTACGCTAACTGCACATCGATAGCGCACGCAAGGTAATAAGGCGTAGCGTGCGCTACCCATGCAAAGCTTCAATCGCTCGGACGATCTGCACTCAAGGTACGAAACTCGAAACGCACGACAAGGCCAGAATCCAGAAATACAAATACAAAAAATACAAGACGACAGAGCTAAGCGCTGAAAGAAAATATAATTCCGACTACCGGAGAATCCGAAATACGACAAGGAAGATGAAGTTCCCTAAACTTATAGGAAATTACAAAAATGGCCCAAGTGCCCGAAAATCACGATACGACGTCGGATTTACAAACTGAAAGTCTAAACACGACCAACTCAACCCTACAAACTTGTACAAATCAAGAAACAACAAAAACAAATGAGTTTTACGAGAATCAAACGTTCATACGGAAAAACATGTCATAAAATGAAATTACGTGAAAACATCTCCAAAACTCGTCCAAATGGAAAAACTCCAAGAATAAAGTAGATTCACAATGTCGAAACGGTTACAAGCGAGTCGATAAAAATAGACATACACCCAAAAATAGAAACTGCTAAAAATAGAAAGGTACGGATATTACAAGATCAGAGAAGACTCATCAGATCAGAGAACTTTATCTCAGAAAAGCTATATTAGAGAAGTCCTACATCAGAGAAAGTTGACTGCACATCAGGCAGGTTTGACCAAAAGACATCAGATAAATTCTCAGTTAAGTTATCAGCCAAGTAACTCAGTCCACGTCAGCAAGCGTTAAAAAGTCAATAATTATGGAAAGTCACATGCGGACGTGAGGGGCCAAGCCGAAAGATTCCCGGAAAGACAGGAATTAAATATTCATCTAGATCCGCGTTCTGAAGACTTTATGATTATTCAAATCAAGAAATACGGTGCCACCACAATAAAGCCTTTCAAACAGTTGGAATTGAAAAGATAATCCAGCCTTGCAACGAATTGATAAGATAAAAAAAGTAGTCTACTCTCCAACGGACAGATGTATTTTAGTAGTACAATGGCTATGAAGAAAGCTCAAAAGACCGTACTATAAATATCTAAAGATATGAATAGAGCAAAGTATGATGCGAACATACTTACAAGTGGTCTAAAGCAACTAAAGCAAACATATCTATCAAAGAGAACTATAGAATCGTGAAGAGCAAAGTATTTAAAGATCATATACTGAGAAGCTCTTAGTTGGAGAAGACAACACTCTTGTCTCAAAAGTTGAGTACGGGGTACTTCTGTGAACGAGGTTTTTAGAAGTTGCGCGACTTATAAGGCATCCAAGGATCCTTGATTGGAAGGTGATAGACAGCTCGAGAGTTTTTGAGGCATCCAAGGATATTTCGATCAAGAGGTGCTAGGCAGTCGAATGGAGTTGCAACGGCCATGTGATTCCACTAGTTGCAAGCTATTGTAACTGGTTGAATCATTGTAACGTTTATCACTAGTTGAAAGTTATAGTCAATTCATCTCAAACTGGTTTGGAGAAAAGTAGACTAGTAGAGGATTACCCCACCTCTGAAACCACTATAAGTGCCGTGTGCTTTACTGCTTTGAACATCATACTTAACTGCTGCATTTATATTTACTATTCCATTAGATAGTTATCTGCAGTTAACATTAGTTACCTGCTATCGTCATCAGTTGTGTCTTCTGCATTACCTGTCTGCAGACGACATAAGTCATATGTACCTAATCACAGCTGAGTAACTCATCTGAGATTCAGAAAAGAGTTTAATAAGTGTATTCACACCCCTAGATGTAACACCCCCATAATCAAACCGGGAATATTACATGCCGTAGACCCTCTCTGTGAGGATCCACAAGGCTAGACATCAAACAACACATTACATTACATACCGACGTAACAAAATAATGAACTAATAGTCCGATTTGGTCTTTTATCACTAACATACAAATCAAAGCATACATTTCTATATCGACTCATACCCATGCAAGGGTAAAATACACTCATAAACAAAAAGTACGATATAGGAAAGACCATACAACGAACTCCGACTGACTGCACCCAAAACTGGTCTTCATGTTATTAGTATCATTCTTCTTCCATCATCCTTTGCACCGATCCTGTGTTTTGCTCCCAAAACGTACATGTACCTGGACGCAGAACAGATATCCACCCCCCGAATACTCGGGTGTTAGCAAAACTCCACTGTTTTGCTAGTACAAGTATAAAATGCAAATACGAGCCATACACAACACATTCCGAGAATACAACGAAAGACTTCTCGAGATATATTATTTAGTTAAAATAGTTCAAGTCTTGAAACTAGAAACGAAACAAGTAAGCACTTAGAAAACACTTCCAAATCTCGGGAGTTTTGAAAACATTTGAAATTGAAAAGTTCTTAATTCCTCGAAAGCCACTTAGGGTCACAGCCCCAAAGTTCATTTTCCAAAATGCAAATTCGTAACAAAACACGGGGTCCACGACCCAACCATTTCGGTCACAAAACACAGGGTCCACGACCCGATCATCCACTTCAATTCACTTACAAGGACACATTACACATAATACATTATTTATGCCATTCTAGCCAAACACCAAGACTCGATATATAACGTATCTCGACCCCGAGCATAAAGCATTGTGATACTCCGGACATATCACACTTGATCATCAAAACATCAACACCAACATCACGAAAAACCACACCTGGTAACCCGTGGCCGTACCCATTAGCAGCGACCCCCAGAGGCCCCGTCGGACCATCCCCGGGTGGAATAACAACAACACACGCACCCAAGTCTACTTCCGTAGCCGTACCCATTAGTATCGGCCCCCATATGCCACACATGCCATCCCCGGGTGAAAGAACAACTCACAGATTACAAAACCACAACTCTCAAAGGTCAAACACACAAAATATATAGTCGAGGTACCTTGCTAGAATGGCCAAATTATCCAACATATGTTCACGACACAGAACTAATACTATCAACAAGGAAGCACACTATTTCAATAGCACCGAACGGCACAACCAGTATCACATAAATTCACAATATTCGTCGATAACCACATGACTCCACGCACACCTTTTAACAAAAGATGTGAACCTTTACATTTACCGACGACATAATCATACATAATAACATCATACGAAAGTAAGGCGATCCTATACTCAACACTAGCACACATATTCAATTAAGCATATTAATTCCATACATTATTGTGTTTGAATTGCACAAGCTCCTCTTGCATTGCCATCACCCAACTTTCATCATCGAGAGCTTCGAATATATTCTTGGGAACTATTTCGGATACAAAAGCACAATGAGCCATAAATTCGGTGGTTCTCCTTCGGGTTTGAACACCGTCTTCAATGTTTCCAATCACGAGGTCCTTTGGATGGTCTTTGATATGCCTCCAATCTTTCGGTAAATCAACGATTGTGTTTGTTTCGATTTCCGAAATTTTCTGCACTTCGGGTGAGGGATCCGGAAAAGTACCTGCATCATCAAAGTATTCTACCTTTCTCGGGGGTGAGATCATATCATTGAATTTAACATGTATGGACTCTTAAACTTTATTCGTTCTAATATTATAAACACAATATGCTTTGCTATTAGTACAATAACCAAGAAATATTCCGGAGTCGGATTTGACATCAAACTTGCCTAAGTTATCCTTGCCATTGTTCAAAATAAATACATTACAACCAAAAGGATGAAAATAAGCAATATTGGGCTTTTTGCCCTTCCATAATTCATATGGGGTTTTAAGATGGGTTCTACGAACGTGAACCCGGTTAATCACATAGCATGCCGTAAAAATTGCTTCGGCCCAAAAGTATCGTGGAAGAGAGTATTCATTAAGCATTGTCCTCGACATTTCTTCCAAAGATCGGTTTTTCCTTTCAACAACTCCATTGTGTTGAGGCGTTCTAGGAGCCGAAAAATTATGATTAATACCGTATTTATCACATAGAAGTTCAAACGGAGTGCAATCAAATTCACCTCCGTGATCGGTGCGAATAGAGATTATGGAGAGATTTTTCTCATTTGATACCAAACGACACCATTTAGAAAATTCGGAAAATGCATCATCCTTATGTGCTAAAAATCTAACCCAAGTAAATCGAGAGAAATCATCAACAATAACCAAGGTGTAAAGTTTGCCATTTAAACTAACATGTCTAGATGGTCCAATCAAATCCATATGCACAAGTTCAAGAACTCGACTAGTGGAAACCTCGAATTTTGGTTTAAAAGATTCTCGAGTGTGTTTCCCTTTTATGCATGATTCACACAAATGCTTTCTATCAAACTTGAGTTTGGGCAATCCACGAACAAGGTCGTGTCTAGATAGAATAGAAATGATAGGTAGAGAGGTGTGCCCCAATTTTCGATGCCATAAATATGCATTGTCGTCCAAGGTAATAAGACATTTTTCATTGAATGAACTTTTATCGTTAAGATCAACAATGTAGATGTTTCCACATCTCAAACCAATGAATGCAATTTTATTATTTCTAAATGCCGTGCAATGCGTTTGCTCAAATAGAATTTTAAAACCTTCATCATAAAGTTGCGAAACGCTAAGAAGATTATGATGCAATCCTTCAACAAATAATACTTTGTTGATAGAAGGAGAAGGTTCCTTACCGACTTTGCCGATGCCTTTGATTTTTCCTTTTTGATTATCCCCAAAAGTCACATGTCCTTGTTCTTGGTATTCGAGGTCTTCAAATAAGTCCTCGGAGCCGCACATGTGCCTTGAGCATCCGCTATCAATGTACCACTTGTTTTTCCTTGGTGCCGGTACCTACAAAAATAGAGTTTCTCGGTTGTTTCGGTACCCAAGCCCGTTTGGGTCCTCCAAAGTTAACTATGCTTATAGCATTCGGAACAATTGTCCCTTTAGGAACCCATATTTGCTTAACTATGATGGTTCTTAACTTTGAATGAGCATTAACATTGTGAACTCGTTTGAAAGAATCTTTTGAGTTCTCGGTTTCGGTTTTCTTTATTTTGTCAAGGTTGATAAGGGATTGTTCCCGTTTAAAAGGATCGAAACCAAGACCGTGTTTGAGCAAGGGCGATTTTTGAATAGATAGGAGCCTTTCGAATTTCTCGTTTCCAAGAGTAAATTTGTCCAAAATATATTTTAGCTCCTTTTGAGTTTTTGTTAACTCGATTTTCAAAACATTTTCTTTTTCAAGGCATAATGTAAGGTCGATCTCGATAGTTTTGCCCTCGTTTTGAAGAGAGGAATTTTCGAGTTCTAGAGATTTTATTTTTCTCTTTAAAGATATGTTTAATTTAACCATCTCGTCATACTCCGTATTCAAAGATTCAAACGCACTTAATAGCTCGTCATCATGATGAACTTCTTGTGAATCACAAAAATCAAAAGAGTCATATTCGTCATCATTTAGTTTAGAGCTTACCTCGATATTACTTTCGGAGTCGAGTGCCATGAATGCAAGATTTGCGTCTAGAGATCTTTCAATCTCCTCCTCGTCATCACTCCAAGAAGCGATTAGGACCTCCTTCTTTTTGAATCTTTCCATTTGAGGTTTTGAAGAGGATCCTCGGCATTCTTTGGCATAGTGATCGGCTTGACCAAATTTCCGACAATTATTGTCGAACTTCTTGATGGGAGTATAGCCACTCTTCTTTTGCTCCGGTTTGCCATCCCGACCAAGAAAACTTCGCCTCTTTTGAATTAGGTTTTTATACCTTCTAAAGTTTTTGGCATAGAGAGCGAGTTCCTCGTCGTCTTCATCTTCGGGAACATCTTCCTCAATATCGCTATCAACATTGAATGCGACTACTCTTTCCCGAGGCTTTGGTTTTGTGCCTCTAGACTTGAGAACGATCTCATAATTGATGAGTGACCCGATGAGGGCACTAAATTCGAGCTTGTTGAGATCTTTGGACTCCATGATCGCGGTGACCGTGGCATCCCATTCTCGTGGCAACGATCGAAGAATTTTATTAGCTTTGTCGCTGCTCGATATAGGCTTTCCGAAAGATGCAAGACCATTTGTTATAGCCAAAAATCGATCCAACATATTTGTGATCGTTTCCTCGTCTTTCATGGAGAAAAGTTCGTAGTCATGGAGTAGCATATTAATTTTGGTCTCCTTGACTTGGGTGGTTCCCTCATGAGTGACTTCGAGAATTTCCAAAATTTCTTTTGCACTTTCATAGGACGATATCCTATTGAGTTCTTCGGGATTAAGAGCGCAATAGAAAGTTGAGTAGCTCGGGAGTTGACGTGTGTGTTTCTCCAATCCTCGTCGTTGAATTCTTCGATCTTTTTCAACGATCCATCCTCTTTCTTAGCAAGTTTAGGACCAAGAGCAATAACTTTCCAGATTTCAATATCGTAGGCTTGAACGAAGATCGCCATCTTCTTTTTCCACGTCATGAAATTGGAACCGTCGAAGAAAGGAGGACGGTTGAGAGCATTTCCTTCAATTTGGCCAAGAAGTGCCATTTTGCGGATCTTTTTCTCTTAGGTGGTTAAACTTTTAAAAAGAGACCCGCTCTGATACCAACTGAAGAGATAAATTTACCACTAGAAGGGGGGTTGAATAGTGGTAATGCGGAATACCGAAATTTCTTGCGAATAAATAAAAGATAGTGCGGAATTTAAAGACTCAAAGATTTATAGAGGTTCGGCAACTTGCCTACGTCCTCTCTCCGACTTTCTTTTTCTATTGGCTCAAGAACAACCACAATCTTGACTCGTCTTCTATCGGTCCGAGTTTACAACCGTTACAATCGCTTGTCTTCTATCGGTCCAAGCTCAACCTCTCTCTCAATTTAAACTTTTGTTTATCTAGTGTTCTATAGGAACTAGATAATCCTCACTATACGAATATGGGAGTTTAATCCTAACAATGCCGGATCAAAGATCCTAATAACACCGGATTAGTGACTCTTGATTCGTTTCTTTTACGCTCAAGTGTAAGTGATGCAACACTTACAATCAAATGAAAGAATACAAAGGATAATAGATATTACAATGAAAATCACTCTTGTATCTTTCTTTTCTCACAACTTGAAATGCAATAAAATATATAAAACTGAGCTCAAGTATGCTTTGATTGCTTGTATGCTTGTATGCTTGAATGCTTGAAGTTGTATGTTTGATACCCAAGTCCTTTGGGTATTTATAGGTGAGAGCCATCCTTCAAATGCTGAAAAACGTATTATTAGCGTGCGCTAATAATGTCCTCTAGCGTGCGCTAACGATCTTTGACTTGGCTTCTCTGAACGGTCACACTGTTGCAACGGTAAAATATGCGCTAGTCATGTATCGGTAGCGTGCATTAACGTCTGGTCAACAAGTCTTCAATCTTGACTTTGAAAAGGTTTGTCTTCCCAACGAATCTTTATCCAACGGCTAGATTTGAGATTAGCGTGCGCTAGCAAGTATGCATAGCGTGCGCTAGCATTAATTAATTCCAACTTTTCCAGATATTCCGGATCTTCATTGACTCTTGCCTTCCAATGGTAGAAAATCAAACGGTAATATGCTGACTCCTTTTAGCGTGCGCTAATGCCTATACCTTAGCGTGCGCTAATAATTTCTTTCAGTAATGTACGTTACCCTGTGTAGCATACGTAAAATCCTTGACATATTGAGTCCAGTATGTACTGGACTACTGACCGTGATATCGGTAGCGTGCGCAAGAGCTGAACAATAACGTGCGCTACATCCTTGTTTTAGCGTACGTAAGTTGATGTATGTAGCGTGCGCAAAATCCATTTCCGATTTCCTTCCAAACCTCACTGTCTTCTGGAATGATGCGATAGCGTGCGTTAATATTGATTATATAGCGTGCGCTAACTGTAGTTATTTAGCGTGCGCTAATATTAAATGACTTGCATGCGCTATCCATCAGGTGACTTCACTTGGTTGCAACTGACTGTCTGGGCTGTTCATGTATTTCTCGATAGCGTGCGCTACTATTATATGGGTAGCGTGCGCTAACTGTATTTAGCTCCTTCAATATAATATCGATCTGAGATTGATCTAATTAAATGTTTTGAATGTAATAATCATCAAAATACATTTTGAGTCAGCATTCTTGTGATAGTATCTTGTGAATTGGGTCAAGGACCCCGATGACGTTGAAACGATTTTCCTGTGAATTTTTTTTTCCGTATACTGGGTCAGGGACCCGAGAAATTTTGAAGTTATTTTCTAAAGTATTTCCATTTGATTTTTATCAAAACCCCCAAATTATTCAAAATGGCCCGAGTCAACAATAGTGTTTTCAAACTATTTTATCAAAATGTTTTTCAAAGTATTTCTTTTTAAAAAGGGTTGTTGAACTAATTGTTTTGACTCATTGGGGCTCGTCTAAAGTTTCTTCGATTTTATTCTGTGGAGAAACTGTGACTGTGTGAATGTCTTTTACCTTATGTATGTGAATGCTCTTCCGTGCTGATTGTGAAAATGTGCGTTTCGTGTTAAGGTTTCAGGATTGTTGAGTTTTGTGTGGCTATCTTCTGTATATCTTGCTCATTATGTACTTGCACTAGCAAAATTCCACTTTGCTAACCCCCGAGTAATAGGGAGGTGGACACCTCTTATGCATTTAGGTACCTACTGTTCGGGAGCAATCACTAGATCAACTTTGAAGGAGATGAAGGATAATGATACTAATCACATAAGAGTCGGAGTCCTTTCTTTTGTTTTATTTTGGTTAGTATTCCTCTTTTGGTCGAGTAATCACCCTTGTATGGGTGTGGTTTGTATTAATTAAAATGGAGTTGTCATTCTTTTCCGTATTCAAGTTTAGTATTGCCGTAGAGTTGTGGACTATGTTGGGTTTTGAATTGTTTAACAACCTTGTCAGTCTCTTTTGTAATTAAATTGACCTCGGTCGGTCAATCTTTGAGCAGTCTTTTAGAGTTTAGCCTGGTAGATTCCTGTGAGGAGGGTCTATGGCATGTGACATTCCCGATTGAATCCTGGGGGTGTTACATGTATGTGGTCCAATGAATATCCAGGCTAAGGGTGGTTTCGAATACTTCATCACATTTATAGATGATTATTCGAGATATGGATACATCTATTTGATTTGACGTAAGTCTGAAACCTTTGACAAGTTCAGGGACCTCAAGGCAAAAATGGAGAAGCGCCATGGAAAGGGTATCAAGTTACTGCAATCTGATCGTGTTGGCGAATACCTTAGTGGAGAGTATTAGATTTCTTGGCAAATGAGGGGATTTCGTCCTAGATCATTGCGTCGGGAACTCCACAACAATATGGTGTTGCTGAGAGAAGGAACATAACTCTTTTAGAAATGGTTAGGTCAGTGATGAGTTATTCAAATTTACCAATTTTGTTTTGGGGATACGCCTTAGAAACAACGGCGTACATTCTAAACTTGATGCCTTTCAAATCAGTTCCAAAAATGCCCATAGAACTGTGAAGTGGGTGAAATCCCAGTCTAGGACATGTTCGGATTTGGGGTACTCCAGCACATGTGCTAAATAAGGAAGCTGATAAGTTGTCATCTCGTACAAAAGTACGAATGGTTGTAGAATACCCTAAAGGAATGAAGGGTGGCTTGTTCTGTAGTCCCCAGGATCAGAAGGTCATTATTAGCACCAGTACCCAATTCTTGGAACAGGATTATATGATTAGTCACAAGCCCATAAGTGAAATAATTCTGGAAGATTTTAAGGACGAGACTCCGTCTATACCAATTGAACAAGCACCAACTAACACTGCACCATGTATCCATTATGAGACTTCTATACCAAATTAGGATTTGACTAGTTGTAGTGGGAGGGTTGTGCGTCAACCGAAATGATTCATAGTCATGGGACAGTCTTCGGACTCAATCCCAGGTAAAGATGAATCCGATCCCTAAACTTACAAGGTGGCAATCCAAGATAAATATGTTGACTCCTCGAAAGTATCAATAGAATCAGAAATGGGATCTATGGATCCCAATCAAGTGCGGGAGCTAGTAGAACTACCTGATGGGGTATAAGACATTGGGAGTAAGTAGGTTAACAAGTGAAAGAAAGGAGGTGACTGGAAGGTTGAAACCTTCAAAGCAAGGCTTGTAGAGAAAGGTTACATTCAGGGGGAGGGCATCATTATGAGGAAACCTTTTCGCCAGTAGCCATGCTTAAGTCAATCCGGATTCTTTTAGCTATTGTTGCACATTTGGATCTGGAGATTTGGCAAATAGATGTCAAGACTAAACAATTAGATCTAGAGATTCATTGTTGAAGGCAAAGAGCACTTAGTGTGCAAGGTTAAGAGATCCATTTATGGACTTAAGCAAGCATCTAGATCTTGGAACACTTGATTTGATGAGGTTGTCCATTCATATGGATTCGTCCAATGTACGAGTGAGAGTTGAATGTATAAGAAATGCGATGGAAATGAGTTGGTGTTTCTTGTACTGTATGTTGATGATATCCATCTGACTGGAAACAACATGAAGAAATTACCGGATGTACGGGTATGGCTATCTGAGCAGTTTGATATGAAGGATTTGGGAGAAGCAGGGCACATCCTTGGGATTGAGATCTTTCGTGATCGAAAGAAAAGGATGTTGTGCTTATCTCATGCATCCTATATCGATATAGGGATAAAGCGGTTTAGCATGGAGAATTCCAAGAAAGGTTTTCTACCTTACAGACATGGAATTTAGCTATCTAGGGATATGTATCCTAATACACAAAAAGAGATAGATGACATAAAGTTGATCCCTTATGCGTCAGCTGTGGGAAGCCTCATGTATGCTATGCTTTGCACTATACCATATATCTGTCATGCCACAGGCATGGCTGCTAGATATCAGTCGAACCCAGAACTAGGACACTGGATTGTTGTTAAGCACATACTTAGTACCTGAGAAGGACTGGGGAGTATATGCTAGTATATCAATCAGATGACCAATGTACAGTGGGTTATACTGACTCAGATTTTTCATCAGATAAAGAAAAGTCCAAGTCTACTTCAGGTTATGTGTTTAGTTTGGGAGGTGGAGCCATTAGTTGGAGGAGTGTGAAGTATAAATACATATCGGACTCTACCATGGAAGCCGAGTACGTGGTAGCCTCTGAGGCAGCCAAAGAGGCGGTATGGCTCAAGTACTTCCTGCAGGACTTAGATGTGATTTCCGATTTGCCAAAGGGTATTACATTTTATTATGATAATACTGGTGCATTTGCAAATTCAAGGGAACCACGGGCCCATAAGGCAACTAAACATATCAACCGCAAGTACCACATCATACGAAACTTCGTAAAGGAAGGAGTAGCCAGGATTACATCGGAAGATAATCTTGCTGATCCTTTCACGAAAGGCCTACCCTCAAAAGTTTTGAAAGGCATATGGAAGGAATGAGATTACGGTGTATGCAGCATTGCTTTGAGTACAAATGGGAGATATGAGAGACTATGTGATAGAGTAATATACTTAAAATGATGCTTTGAGTAAAAGTGGGAGATTGTTAGGGTTGTATACTGTAAAGCATTTATGCTTGTATCATATTATTTCCATGTAACTACCTATGATAATATTAATTACATTTAATCACATGTTTTGCATATTTATTCACGTTATGGTTATGCAAATAAAATGTCTAATTATTTTGTATTGTAGATAATATGGTGTGTTGGTGTCACACGGAAGATCACATTATCGGTGCCTTATAAAATAATATAATAGTTCACAACTTATATAATCATTAGACAAATTATGTGAAAGTTATAATGTATGCTTGAGATTAGTTAGTCTTAACTATTATCATGTATTAGCGTATTTGCGTATGTTGAACTAGATTGAATTGAGATAGTGTCTTCCATACTGACTGTAAGAAGAATGATAATTATTATTTTTTAATTTCAAGTATATAATATATAATTATGTATTTATAATATTTATTGCTTGATTACCATGGGTGAGAGTCAAAGTGATTCAGTAAACTTCATATCTTGGGCAATAATATTATTTATATGACAATTTTTATAACTAGAAATCGTGTCTCGACTCGTACGGGTTGATGATGTCCCCTTGAGGAGCTCGATAATGATTATTATATTAAATCCTGCAGATGGATTTAATTCCAATATAATAATAAGGTTCGAGTGGTATTACTCTTAGATAAGAAATTAATTAATTAAAGCAGTCAATAGCTATCTTAAACATGAAAAATAACATATTTAAATAAGGAGCCTTATTTCATAAATTGGGATTTGAGTTGGGTGTGCAATATTAATTCTTTAATGAATTGAATTGATATTAGCGAACTCAACCATATTAGGAAGGGCTTAATATGGAAAGTTGGGTTGTAGTAGGAGTCTTAACCCTAATTCTCCTTAAGATCCCTAGAGTAGTCCAAAGCCTATAAGTAGGACTTATATGATGGGTTTGGCCGTGATCAATATTGCACACTTGAAGATTGATTTTTTATTGTGTTTAATTGAAGATCTTGACTTGTGTCTTTGATTCTACAATTTAGATAACACATAAATTTTCTAAAAGTGTTTACATAATACTAGAAAAACAAAGAAAAATCGAGTGACTCACAAGAACATATATTCGCCGGATCTCATTGAAGTCCAAGCAAGATTCGGTAGCTCATTGCCCACATAACATCTGGATTAAGGCAGGATCATACTATAGAAGATTTTGAGGAAGAGATCAAGAAAGCAACCATTACGCTCCAAAAGGTAAATATCCCATGATCTTCGATCTAGATTAAGATATTGAATTTACCAACAAATTTATTTAATAAATAATAAATAATATTTAAATTGCTTATTAATCTTAGTAGTTAATTAATTAGCATGCCTAAATAGGTTTTGTGCTCGTGGATGCATAAAACGGTTTTATCAGTCTTTCACCAAATTCGCTTTTGATGTATTTTATTTCCAACAGAGATATGATAGATTAAGTGCATTTGGTGGGATATTTTATTGGGGACTCTTGTCAAACACATTGCATGTGGGTTTATTCTAAGATATTTGATTTAATTGTTGATTGATTTGTGTTGGATGATGATATAGAAGTCGTCCTAAATTGTTTTGATATGGGATGATGATCGATTGATGGACTTATAGTTCTTAAGGTTTTTTTTGTAATATTATTGACCTTTATTGTCTTGAAACCATCTTATGGGGAATTTGTAAATTTGCAGGTTATTATCTTTGGACAACATGTCTATGGTTGTATCTAGAAAAGCAAAGAGCAATGAGGGACGGCTCGTAATAACTAAGGATTTAGGGACGACCAGTGAGAAAATATCATCGTAGTCAACTCCCTCCTTCTGATGAAATCCTCTAACAACAACTCGGGCTTTATACTTGACACCCTCAGCAGCTGACATCTCTTCTTTCTTCTTAAATACCCATTTGCAAGTAATTATCTTTCTGTTCGGAGGCTGTTTGACTAAATCCCAAGTCATATTCTTATGAGGATGACTCCATTTCATCTCCCATCGTTGTAAGCCATTTAGTGACTTTAGAACATGTAACCGCTTCCTTAAAAGTGGATAGATCATGGAAATCCACCTCTTCAGCAACCTGAAGTGCAAAACCCACCATATCCTCAAAACCATACCGATTCTGGGCTTCAACTCCAATCCATCTAGTTCGATCACGAGCTAAACTGTACGGATTAGGTGTTTGAGTTTTTGGTGGCGTCTCAACCGACTCAGATTCAGCATGGTAGCTCCACCTATTTACCAACACTATCACTTCCAGATGCAATAATAGACTTCAGAGCGGGGTTAAACATAGAATTCTCTTCAAAGATCACGTTTCTACTCAGAATAACCCTACTCTTAGACGGGGATCAAATTATGTACCCCTTAAAACCATTCTCAGAACCATCAAAAACTCCCTTCTTGGCTCTCGACTCCAGTTTAACCTCATTCACATGATAACAAACAGTACAACCAAAAACTCTCAAGTTAGAGTAATCAGCAAAGTAACCAGACCACACCTCGTAAGGTGTTTTGAGATTAATGCCAGTATGAGGTCCACAATTTATTAAGTAACATGTTGTATTAACTGCTTCTACCCAAAATCGACGAGCTAATCCAGCATTTGAGAGCATGCATCGAGCTCTCTCCATGAGTGTCTGATTCATGCGTTCTACCACACCATTCTGCTAAGGTGTCTCCCTAATAGTATGATGCCTAGCAATCCCTTCGTCCTTGCAGAACTCATCAAATTCAGACAAACAAATTCCAAACCATTATCTGTTCGAAGCCGCTTGATCTTTTTCTCAGTCTCATTCTAAACTAACGTCTTCCACTGCTTGAAATTCTTGAAGGCTTTGCTCTTACGTTTCATTAAAAGTACCCAAGTCATCCTTGACTAATCATCAATCATAGACATGAAATAGCTATGGCGTCCAATAGATTCCACCCATAAAGGACCCCAACAATCAGAATGAATGTAATCCAGAGTGCCTTTCGTCCTACGAACAGCCTTTAGGAACTTGCTTCGGTGAAGCTTCCCGAATATACAGTGTTCGTAGAAGTCAAGGCTAGTGACTTTATTACCACCAAGAAGATCATTCTTCGACAGAGTTTGCATCCCACGTTCACTCATGTGACCAAGTCTCATATGCCATAACTTGGTCATTTCATCATTGTGAACTTCCGACGAAGCAATAGTAGCAGAACCAATTAACGTAAAACCTTGCAAGAAATACAACATACCATGCTCCTTCCATACACCTTTTAGTATCACATCTGAACCCTTGCAGACACTTGGAACTCCATTGTTACTTTCGAAACTAAAACCCTTCTTGTCCAAGACTCTAAATGATATCATATTCTTTGTCATCAACGGAACATGCCTAACATCGTTCAATGTGCAGAATCTACCATCATGTGTCCGTAGTTTAATTGAGCCGATCCCAACAACCTTGCAAATAAGACTGGTGGCTATGCAAATAATGCCTCCTTATATCTGCTCATAAGTCGCAAACCACTCTCTACGAGGATATGTATGATATAACGCCCTAGATTCGAGAATCCACACTTCATTAAAGTTTGTGTGTCCACCAACAACTATGGCAATATCCTCCTCGGATTTGGTTTCACCAACTTCTGCCACAGCAGCAGTACCTGCATCCCGTTCCTGCTTCTTCTTCCTCTTCGGACAATCCTATTTCCAGTGCCTAGGCTCCTTGCAATAGTTGCATATATCCTCTGCCTTGGGACCCTTAGACCCGGACTTCTTAAACTTCTTCTTATTTCCGAATTTATATCGCTGGCTACCAGCCCAGCAGCTTGACTGTCATTACCAGCCGCCTTATGGCCAACTCCCTAGTGTGGAGGGATGACCTAACCTCCTCCGGGGTTATAGTGTCTTTTCCACCGACAAAAGATGAACAAAGTTCTTATACGACAAGGGCAGAAACCAATGGAATCAACACAACATCTTCATCATCAATCTTCACATCAATTTTCCACAATTTAAGTAAAATTATGCTCAATTGATCAAGGTGTTCACGAAGTGGTGGACCTTCCTGCATATGCAAATTCAACAGGCATTGCTTCAGGAGCAACTTGTTGGTTAACGACTTCGTCTGATACAGACTCTCCAGTTTCGACCATAACCCTTCCCCAGTTTCCTCATCTCCGACCTGAGTGATGATGTCATCTGCGAGACACAACATGATAGATAAGTGCACCTTCTCCTAAAAAAACGGCCATCTCATCATCCTCCTGATCCACCGTCTTGTTCGACAGCGGCACCCAGAGCCCTTGTTGTTTCAACAAGGCCCGCATCTTGATCTGCCATAAACTGAATCTATTCCTCCTGGTGAATTTCTCGACCTTCACATTCATCCCAGACATCTTTCTTACCAGACTGCGGAAGAAACCCTAACCGAGCTCCGAAACCAGTTTGTTATAATGATTGTAAGAAAGAAATTATGAAAAGCAATAAGAACACAAACAAATTATGTGGTTCACTAACGATGAGTTAGCTAGGTCCACGGGCATACGAAAGGAACGATTATTATTATTGATAGGAGATTACACAGACTGATGTTGTGATATTTCGGCTAGGTTACGAACCATCAATATATAGACAAGAATCTTAACCCTAATCGAACAGGCCAAAAATTAGGCCCAAAACTGCAAACAAAGCCCAAAACGACGTATACCGTAACCGGGAACTCCAGACATCCCAATAATAATCTTTCATTAAATGGTTCTACCCTCCCAAGAACATTAATGGTATCAATAATCACCTTCAACTATGTTAATTGTTGGGTACGGGATCGTATATTTGCGCCGTTTGCGGAAGCGTAAATAAAAAGTGCGGAAAATAAAGGACACGAAGATTTATAGAGGTTCGGCTATAATCGATCCTACGTCCTCTCTCGGTATCTTTTTGTATAGGATCAAGATAAAAACCTCTACGCCTCTCTTCTATCGGTCGAGGTATAACCGTTACAATCACGTCTTCTATTGGTCCGTGATAAACCACTCGTACTTGTCTTTGTGTCGGTCCAAGTTAAACCGTTTTCCTTTTCGTAGGACAAGGAATCAACCTCTCTAGCTTTCTATGGGTACTAGATAAATCTCATGAAGATAGCGATTGCGATTCTAACAATGCCGGATCCTTGATCCTAATAACACCGAATCCAATCGTATCTTTTCTTTTACCACTCGTGTATGATTTTGTGTATAACACTTAATCACTCAATGTAAGCTCAATATTACAACAACAATATATTGATTATCAATCTCAGATGAATGTGTAGTATGCTTGAAGTTGTTGTGCTCAATCAATACCATAGACATGGTATTTATAGGCTCCATCTTCAAACTAGCCGTTAGTCAGCCGCACATCAGATTACACGTACGCTATCACATTCATATTACGTACGTAAGCTTCATTACGTACGTTAACCTCCCCAGGTTACGTACGTTAGCCTAGTCCAGTTTCAGTCCAGTGAGTTTCGTTTCTTTGGTTACGTACGTTAGTAATGACTTCGTTACGTACGTTAACATTACGTCACTGCTGACGTCATATATCCGTTGTATGCTTTGCTGACTTTGACTTCTCCAACGTTCACTTGGTTGAACTCCTTTACGTACGTTATACAACCTCCATTACGTACGTTAGCATGCCCAAATTACGTACGTTAACATACCCTTGTTACGTACGTTAGCTTTGTGTTTTTCCAGCTTTTAGCACTTCGTTTTCTTCGATGCTTGGCTTCGCCTCTTCGTTGTTTTGTTTTGCTTATCAACATTAGTCATCAAAACACTTTTAATTTATGTATGGAACAAAATGTTCCAACAATCTCCCCCTTTTGATGATTACAAAACAACAATATGCCAATGGGATTTTCCTGCAAAAATACAAATATATGTATATCTTTACAGACCAAAGTTTTTGACTTTGTCCGTTTCGTTAGAATCTTCTCCCATTTCTTTTTCGACTCCTTCTTTTCTTTTCTCCATTTTAAATTTTCATCGTCTTTTTGATGTCTCCGCATTTTTCTTTTTTCGTCATTTTCGACTTCTCCTTTTCATTTATCGATTTTCTCTCCCTTTTAGGGTTAATCCCATTTTCGACTTCTTTTTCTCCTTCTCCATTCTCTCCCCCTTTTTGTTTTCATCAAAAAGTGGATAAAATATCAATTGAAATAAATAATACCAAAACATAAAATATGCATGATAAAATTTATGAGTAATTGCATAAAGGGTAATTGCATGGTAAACTCCCCCTGAAAATATTACTCCTTAAAAAAATATACTCCAATTGAGTAAAATACAAAAATCAATTTTTGGGGATCCAACCTATAGTTGGTTTTTGTTTAGAAATGTAGACGATATTTGAAACGATTGTTCCTTTAGGAACCCAAATTTTCTTAATTTTTATCGTCCGTCTCGGGCTTTTTCAACTTGAAATATGATGCCCGATTTTTAAACACTTTTCGCAATGGGGTATCTTGAAATTAACGGATTCGTTTTTCAAACGAGTTTTGAATCCTAACCCCTCTTTATTCAAAGTAAATTTTTGAACACCAAGCATTTGTTCAAATTTCTCGTTTCCGCACGAGAATTTCCTTGTCAAAGATTTTAGTTCATCTTGAACTTTTAAAAGATCATTCTTCAAAATATTCTCATTTTCAATGCATTTCGAATGATCGAGTTCGACAAATTTTCCCTTCTCGATAATTTTGGAATTTTCAATTTCCAAAGATTTAATTTTAGACTTGAGGGATTTAATTTCCGATAAAGCATTTTGGAAATCCGTATGTAACAACTCAAATGCATCAAATAATTCATCACGGGAGGATGTACTAACCTGGCTTTCGACGTCGCTGTCGTCGAACGAACTTCGGGCTATGAGAGCGAGATTATTTTGATTGATGAATTCATCATCTTCGTCTTCATCACTCCAAGTAGCCACGAGGACCTCCTTCTTGGGTTTGCCACGGCAATGCTTAGCGAAGTGGCCTGGTTTTCCACATAGTCGACAAGAATTGTCGAACTTCTTAGATTCGCTCGAGATATCCTTCTTCCTCCGGTTTAATAAAGTTTGGAATTTATTAATATTCTTGGCATAATATGCCGCTTCTTCGTCGCTTTCCTCCACCGGGATTTCTTCTTTCTTCCTCGATATTTTAGCCTTCATGGCTAACGATCGTTCCTTCGGTTTCGGCTTGACACTTCGTGATTTTAATATAATCTCATAATTGATTAGTGAACCAACAAGGGCACTAAAATCGAGCGTGTTGAGATCTTTGGATTCCATAATCGCGGTCACGGTGCCGTCCCATTCGCTAGGTAGTGATCATAAAATTTTCTTAACTTTTTCACTACTAGATAATGGTTTGCCAAACGAAGCTAGTCCATTGGTGATGACCGAGAATCGGTCGAGCATATTGGTGATGGACTCGTCACCCTTCATCATGAATAACTCGTAGTCATGGAGAAACATATTTATCTTCGTCTCCTTGACTTGAGTCGTCCCTTCGTGTGTGATTTCTAGAATTTTCCATATTTCTTTCGCACTCTCACACGATGAGATTCGATTGACCTCTTCCGGATTTAAGGCACAAAATAAGAGTTGAGTAGCCTTACAATTTAGATGGTCATTTTTCCAATCGGTATCATCGTATTCTTCGAAAGATTTGAGCGTACCGTCGGATTTGATTGGAACTTTCGGGCCAAGGCAAATAATCTTCCAAATCTCGATGTCGTAAGCTCGGATGAATATCGACATCTTCTTCTTCCACGTCAAATAATTTGAGCCATCGAAGAATGGTGGTCGGTTGAGAGCAAGGCCTTCGACTGGAGCAAATTGAAACGCCATTAGATCTTTTTCTCCTCGGATGTTAAGCCGCGTATTGGAGTACCGCTCCGATACCAATTGTTGGGTACGGGATCGTTGATTTGCGCCGTTTGCGGAAGCGTAAATAAAAAGTGCGGAAAATAAAGGACACGAAGATTTATAGAGGTTCGGCTATAATCGAGCCTACGTCCTCTCTCGGTATCTTTTTCTATAGGATCAAGATAAAAACCTCTACGCCTCTCTTCTATCGGTCGAGGTATAACCGTTACAATCACGTCTTCTATTGGTCCGTGATAAACTACTCGTACTTGTCTTTGCGTCGGTCCAAGTTAAACCGTTTTCCTTTTCGTAGGACAAGGAATCAACCTCTCTAGGTTTCTATGGGTACTAGATAAACCTCACGAAGATAGCGATTGCGATTCTAACAATGCCGGATCCTTGATCCTAATAACACTGAATCCAATCGTATCTTTTCTTTTACCACTCGTGTATGATTTTGTGTATAACACTTAATCACTCAATGTAAGCTCAATATTACAACAACAATATAATGATTATCAATCTCAGATGAATGTGTAGTATGCTTGAAGTTGTTGTGCTCAATCAATACCATAGACATGGTATTTATAGGCTCCATCTTCAAACTAGCCGTTAGCTGCTGCACATTACATTACGTACGCTATCACATTCATATTACGTACGTAAGCTTCATTACGTACGTTAACCTCCCCAAGTTACGTACGTTAGCCTAGTCCAGTTTCAGTCCAGTGAGTTTCGTTTCTTTGGTTACGTACGTTAGTAATGACTTCGTTACGTACGTTAACATTACGTCACTGCTGACGTCATATATCCGTTGTATGCTTTGCTGACTTTGACTTCTCCAACGTTCACTTGGTTGAACTCCTTTACGTACGTTATACAACCTCCATTACGTACGTTAGCTTGCCCAAATTACGGACGTTAACATACCCTTGTTACGTACGTTAGCTTTGTGTTTTTCCAGCTTTTAGCACTTCGTTTTCTTCGATGCTTGGCTTCGCCTCTTCGTTGTTTTGTTTTGCTTATCAACATTAGTCATCAAAACACTTTTAATTTATGTATGGAACAAAATGTTCCAACATTAATCACCTAACAATCTTAACATAATCCTTTCAAACCATGATTATAACATCTAAGTATTTCTAAACATCAAGAACATGCTCATCCTCAAGTTATAATTATCATGTTCTTCATTATGTGTTCATAAGAACCAACAATGATCATGCTATCGTCCAACAATTTGTCAACACATGAAATAATCATCAACATATCATCATCATCTCAGAATTAACACAAGATTAAACAACATACCTCTGGAAGATGAAGAACAAACATTTCTTCGAAAAAATGGATGGAATCCTAAGGTTGAATCCATTTCCAATCGCTTCCCAATGTCAAATATGATCAATCCCACAAATACTCAAGTGTTTGTGTCTCAAGAATCACTCTGAGAACTCTCTCTCTCTCTCTCTCGGAAAGAATGAAAGGATGGCCGAAGTGAACATCAAATTCTATTCTGCACGTTTAATAATATACACTATTATCGTGTGCTGATGTGTACCTTAGCATGCGATATCGTTGTTGTAACACCCCCAAGATATTTGGAGTATGTCACAGCGCCGTGAATCCCGTCTAGGAACTCACAAGGCTAAAATATACAACATCCACAACAAAAACATCAAACTCTCCAAACATTCATCCAGAATTTCCGAAACAAATCCCAAAATCAAAACACAAAGACGACAAGTTCGATGTGATCAACCACAAAAGAAATAACTCCTACAGTACTCGAGTACCGTCTATTAGTTTAGACAAAATATGAAGTTTTACATCCAGACTCAAAGAAAATTAAGACATCTAGATATTCCACAGTATCACGCCTGCCCGTCATCGTCGTACTGTCCTGGTGCTCGTCCAGCCCCATTCTTTAAACCTGAAATACATGAAACGTATTTCCCCCAAATGGGGTTAGCCGTGGAATAGCTAATCCAAGTAACACAAACGAATTCTAACATCTTACAATATCAAAGCATATGCATCGACAATTTCAAAACGCATAAGATAATGATTTCCGGAAATGCAAAATCTACAATATATCACAAAACACAATCCTCCCGATTAACCATGGACCCGACCATGCGTGAATCCCTCCGAGGCCCCGATAGACCCTCCCGGAGTGGTTAACCCAAAAGTTCGTGAACCCAACCATGCGCGAATTCCCCCGAGGCCCCGTCGGACCGTCCTGGAGTGAACATAACTCTCTCAACACTCATATACACTACTTTGCACATTCAAGATATCAAGTTCGTAAGAGTTACTTGCCTTTGAGACATGACAGATTGTTTCGAGAAGGTAAAAGACCACCGACGAAGGAATTCGAAGACTTCGGACCTAAATAAGTCGTACAATAACTATCAACAATAGTACGATCGGAAAATCAAATGGAAATACGCCCGAAAACCCCGCCTACGACATGAGTATACCAACATCATATTCAACGAGGGCGGATCGCAACTCCAATCCTCTCTATTCTTGATGATGTAATATCCGCAATTTTCGATTCCGGTAATTATTTTTTTTCGGCGGAAGTCTGTTTTGACAACTCGCTCATGTCCGTTTCGTCATTCTGAGAATAATTAATTCTACACTTTTTGACATCCGAGTTCGTTTCGGTGTCGTTTCGTTGAGTTCTGTGCTTTTTAGCGACTTTTCCGCACTTGAGTTCGATTCTTGCGAATCTCGTCCGAAACTGTTGTTTCGAGCTTCCCGCAAGTCCGTTTAACTTTGTTATACGTGTTGTGAGCTTCGGTTTGATTATTCGTTGTCGTATGGTGATTTTCGGGCAGTTGGGCCATTTTCGTAATTTCCCAAAGTTTGGGGTAATTACCTTCCGTTGTCGAATTTCGAGCCTTAGGGTGGTCGGAATCGTGTGTTCTACTAGCTCTTAGATTCGTCTTTGTGAGTACTTCGTAACCGTATCTTCGGTTCGTATTCAGGCTCGGGTTTCGGTGTCGTTTTGTTGAATTCAGGATTTCTAAACGACTTTTCTAAGCATGAGTTCGACTTTGTTAGATCACCATTAATTTTTGGTGACTCCAAAAATTATAAATCTTTGCAATATTATAGAACATCGAGTTAGCTTTCCAATGGTTCAAACGGTGAGTCAATCGGAGTCCGGACGAGAGAGTTATGGTCGTTTCGATTTTGGCCGAGCACTTCCAGAGCCTTTCGGCCGATAGGGGGGGTCGATAGACTCTACTGCCTACATCCTGTAGGGCTATCGGTTGGGCCTATCGGCCGATAGGCCGGCCGATAGGTTCTGCTGTGTTACACTTTAAATGCGTTGTTTTGAGCGTGAAGCTCATTTCTTTCCCATTTTTCCACTGCGCCGCGAGAGAGGAGACATAGAGGGAGAGAGTTCTTCATCCGGGGGTCGATTTTCATCATTTCTTTTCGGTTGTGAGGCTCGGATAAACAATCTAGCGCGTGTTCTACGGATCTTAACACTTGAATCACCCAAGGTAATCTTCTTAGAACCCATTTTTGGGAGATTTTGGGGATTTTGGGTATTTTGGTTGTTTTCGTCCGATTAATCCGATTTAACTTGGTATTATGATAGATTAATGATTATTGAGATGTATTACATCTTTTCCCTTGTTATTCCATAGTTGGATCGTATCGATTCGTTGTTTTCGTCGAGTTCTTGATCGACGCCTTGAAGGTGTCCGATAGAATGTCATAGAGAGGATTCGAGCGTTCTACGATTATTCTTCCTCGTTCGTTCGTTAATTTATTGATGGTATGATGTTAGGGTCAGATTTCTCGCAAAGAATTCGAGTCGGAACCCTTCCGTTCGTCGTTTTCTTCAAGCTTTTCGATTGTGGGTGTATTCGTTGTCTTCGCCGGAGAATCGTAGGTGTTCGAGGTGTCCCGACTAATCCGTGATTGTGGGAGTGACCGGCATCGATTATCGAGGCAAGTATCTTGCCCATACATTACGTGTTTTGTGAATAAAATGGTTGTTAATCGTCGATATGTGCTAAATAAATATTCATAACCATCTTTTTCAAAAGTATCGGCATATTTACCAACATGGTTTTCTTAAAGACGACTCGTGTGTTCCGAGGATTAATATGCTTAATGGAATACGTGTATTAATGTTGAGCATAAGATCGTAATACTTTCGTGTGATGCCATTGTGTGTGATTACGTCGTCGGTAAGTTTCGAAGTTTAGTCCTTTGTTTAAGCTGTACGTGGAGACATGTGGTTATCGATGAATTATGTGAATTTATGTGATATTGGTTGTGCCGTTCGGTGCTTTTGGAATAGTGTGCTTTCTTGTTGATAATATTAGTTCTGGGTTATGAATATGTGTTGTATTAACTTGCCATTCTAGTAAAGTACCTCGACTATATATACTGTGATTGACCTTCGAGGCTTGTGGTTTGCAACTGTGATTTTGGAACGCGTGTGTGTGTGTGTTGTTCCTTCCACCCGGAGTGTCCGACGGGATGTCTGGGGGCCGATACTAAGGGGTACGGCCACGGAAGTGGACTTGGGTGTGTGTGTGGATGAACTTCCACCCGGAGTGTCCGACGGGATGTCCGGGGTCGATACTAAGGGTACGGCCGCGGAAGTGGTTTCCCACCGGAGTGTCGACGGGATGTCTGGGGTCGATACTAAGGGGTACGGCGCGGGTTACCGATTGTGGTTTTCATCTTGAGGATGACGTTGATGTTTTCGTTAATTGTGATATTGTCCGGAGTATCACAATGCTTTGTGCTCGGGGTCGAGAGACATTATATTTCGAGTCTTGGTGCTTGGCTAGAATGGCATAGGATTAATGTGTTATGTGTAATGTGTCCTTGTAAGTTTTGTGACCGGAATGGCTGGGTCGTGGACCCCGTGTTTTGTGACCGGAATGGTTGGGTCGTGGACCCCGGATTTTGTTAAACGGATTTGTATTTTGAAAAAAATGAACTTTGGGGCTGTGACCCTAAATGGCTTTCGAGGAATTAAGAACCTTTTTAATTTCTGATGTTTTCAAAACTCCCGAGAATTGGAAATGTTTTCACAAGGCTTACTTGCTTCGTTTCTGCTTCCAAGACTTGAACTATTTTTAACTAAATATATCTCGGGAAGTCTTTCGTTATATTCTCGGAATGTGTTGTGTATGGCTCGTATTTGCACTTTATACTTGCACTAGCGAAACAGTGGAGTTTTGCTAACCCCCGAATAATCGGGGGGTGGATATCTGTATTGTGTCAGTACATGCGGGTTTTCGGGAGCAAGACACGGGATCGGCACGAGGGATGATGAAAGACGAATGATACTAATCACACGAAGGCCAGTTTTGGGTTCATTAGTGAGTCCATTGTATTGTCTTTTCTTGTCTTATTGTTCATTGTTGCAAGTATTTTACCCTTGTGTGGGTATGAGTCTGGATGAGTTTATGTATTTTGAATTGTAAGTCTGTGACGAAAGACCAAATCGGTCTATTGGTCCGTTATTTTTGATTCGTCGGTATGTAATGTAATGTGTTGTTTTGATGTCTAGCCTGGTGGATCCTCACGGAGAGGGTCTGCGGCGTGTAATATTCCCGGTTTGATCTGGGGGTGTTACATTTATGGTATCAGAGCTTAGGTTGAGGAAACCTAGGCTGTCGGGTCGAGTTATGTGTTGCTGAGTCTTGTATTGTCAGATTTTGTCCGAGTCGTGTCGCGACGCGTCGCTGCAGGATGTCGGCCGTGATTAGTATCAAGGTGCAGCCATCATCTTCGTGCGATCTGTGGATGTAAGTCTCCCTACTACATGTTGTACCACGAGCTATACGAGCCTGTGTGATTTTGTGTTATGTAGTTAATATTTGAAGATGCATCGTGAGTAAGTGACATATATTTGTTGATTCCCGTCTTGCGCTAAAATGTAGAATGATATTGCTGAATGTATCCTTGTATAAATCATTTTTCTTACAAGGGTATGAACCTTGGAATTTTAAGTTTTCGAATCCTTTCGGGGAGTCACGTAAAATTTTTAAAAATGCCCTCCAAGGGAGGAAAAAGTTGATTTTCGTATGTTGACCACAAGGCTGAAAGTTCTGAAAACTCGAATTATTGATAATTCTTTTCCACTGTGTACTATAAGTTTTCAAAACTCGAGTTTTTAACTCAAATAAGGTCTTCAAAATATACTCAAGACGCGACTCTCGTTTGTAACTTTTCGGTTTCATGAATGTTGGTCAAAAGATGCGTATTGATGATGCTCTCGTTGTTGAGCAGTGGTGCCAGTTTTAAAACTAAAATAGTAACGTGAATGTTGAGTCCATCGGTATGTATGTGTTGAGATAATCCTCTATAATGAGAAGTAAAATTTTCATTTTTGTAGGATGATTCTCTTTTGATGGTTGCTCGTGAGTTGTTATAATTATGTGAGTCGATGACATTTAGACTTGTATGTTGTTGCTTACTTGTAACCTTCGAGTCTAGTATTACCTCATATATGGTTGCAATCGTGTTGGTGATTAGAGCAGTTAGCACAGGCTTAGTACGAGCCTAACACGCGCTAACGTGGCGTGTTTAGCGCACGTTAATCTTTGTTGTAACGCACGCTAATCAACCTGGGCAGAGGCTATGGAACCGCATTATAGCCGTTAGGTCTAACTTTTGCGGCCAATCACCTGTAGTTGTATTCTCTATGTGGTGTCTAGTGATAACAACTGTTGTGCGTGAATGTATGTTAAGATTTTTCGTATTGCTAGGTGATATTTGATTTTGTTTGATGAATTGATAAATTATGTCTGCTGTGTGTGTTCAAAAACGCTTTCCTGGAAACTTCACAAAGTTTTGACGGTTCGATTAATCGGCGGCTCCGTGTATACTTTGAAAATTATTTGGAATTGGCAAGCCGGCCTTGGATTCTCAAATAAAACCTCGACGGTATTTGAAAGAGTTGTTTTAAAGTACATGTAGACATTTTGTAAAATATTACCGTCGTTGATGTTTGTGAAGTGTTGGGAGAATTTTCGAAATTGATTTTTAACGTATTGTTGTATTTTCAAATAATTCGAGTAAATGATTTTTAAAAATCTTTCACACCATAAAAATATTTTATTTCAAAAACCAATGCGATTTTTATTTTCAAAAATATATAGTGAAAGATGAAAAATCTCACTCGATGTAAAATTCAAACTCGGATTTGGAAATGTTAGAGTATGTAAGAATGATTTGATGATCTTGCATGGTTAACTTGTTAGTTGTTAACGGCGATGATGATACGTAGAGGCTTGATGGCTTCAAATGATTTCAAATGAGGCGGTTAAAATATGTTGTTTACAAGTTTTGGTGAAACAACCCGAGGTACCAAAAGTACTTTTAAAGTTTTACTTTGAAGAGCACACGAATCCAAGGATTTTCAAATGATATCATTTAAAAGAATACCTCGTGGATTTTCTTATCGAGTTGTTAGTAGTTACCTTATGTGATATTGTCGTGCTGAGTTGATACTTTAGCATGTTATTTTTGCGAAGTTGCGCCATCGTATCGAGTGAGAATCCGCTTAGTATGTCTAGGGACAGAGGATACGGTCGTGACCGCGGTATAGATTGTCGTGGAGATCAGATATGGGACCAAGAGGATATGGTCGGGAAGGTTGCTATTCCAGCACTTCGTTCTCGTTGTTTAGGTTTCGGGACGAAACCTCTTTTAAAGGTGATATGATGTAATACCCGCATTTTTTCTTTCTTTCTCTTCTGTTTCGTCCAACCGTATCGACTCGACTGTGTTCGTTGATGCTTCTGACCTGGTGTTGTTTCTCACCTTTGTCATTCGAGCGAGTTCTGATATTGTCTCAAATTAATCTATATATCGTTGTGACCTTTCCAAGTTCGGAAAATTAGTCTCGTTTTCGATCTTCCAACCCTTAGGCGGTGGGATTTCGTGTTTGTTCAGCGGTTGACTCGCGTTTGGATTGATGTACCGTTGGGTTGGTCAATCATGTTGATTTTCGTTCGTTGTGTTTTGTGATTGTCGGATAATTGACTTGGCTATATTATCCGTTTGATGACGGTTGTCACTTGTTGGTTTTTATTATATCCCTAACGGCGACGTTGTGTTGGTCGCCGTGGAGCGTGTTTTCACGCTGTATACTCCTTTGCGTTGTTTGTAACATTTCGCCGTTGGGCGTTAGTTACGCATCCTTGTGTATCTCGTTGAGTTTTCTGGCGGAATATTTCTTCTCCTACTTGTTTTAAGTTTCGGACGAAACTTCTTTTAAGGAGGGTAGAATGTAATATCCGCAATTTTCGATTCCGGTAATTATTTTTTTTAGTGAAGTCTGCTTTGACAACTCGCTCATGTCCGTTTCGTCATTCGAGAATAATTAATTCTACACTTTTTGACATCCGAGTTCGTTTCGGTGTCGTTTCGTTGAGTTACGTGCTTTTTAGCGACTTTTCCGCACTTGAGTTCGATTCTTGCGAATCTCGTCAAAGCTGTTGTTTGAGTTTCCCGCAAGTCCGTTTAACTTTGTTATACGTGTTGTGAGCTTCGGTTTGATTATTCGTTGTCGTATGGTGATTTTGGGCGGTTGGGCCATTTTCGTAATTTCCCAAAGTTTGGGGTAATTACCTTCCGTTGTCGAATTTCGAGCCTTCGGGTGGTCGGAATCGTGTGTTCTACTAGCTCTTAGATTCGTCTTTGTGAGTACTTCGTAACCGTATCTTCGGTTCGTATTCGTGCTCGGGTTTCGGTGTCGTTTTGTTGAATTCGGGATTTCTAAACGACTTTTCTAAGCATGAGTTCGACTTTGTTAGATCACCATTAATTTTTGGTGACTCCAAAAATTATAAATCTTTGCAATATTATAGAACATCGAGTTAGCTTTCCAATGGTTCAAACGGTGAGTCAATCGGAGTCCGGACGAGAGAGTTATGGTCGTTTGATTTTGGCGAGCACTTCCGAGAGCCTTTCGGCCGATAGGGGGTCGATAGACTCTCGCCTACATCCTGTAGGGCTATCGGTTGGGCCTATCGGCCGATAGGCGGCCGATAGGTTCTGCGTGTTACACTTTAAATGCGTTGTTTTGAGCGTGAAGCTCATTTCTTTCCCATTTTTCCATGCGCCGCGAGAGAGGAGACATAGAGGAGAGAGTTCTTCATCCGGTCGATTTTCATCATTTCTTTTCGGTTGTGAGGCTCGGATAAACAATCTAGCGCGTGTTCTACGGATCTTAACACTTGAATCACCCAAGGTAATCTTCTTAGAACCCATTTTTGGGAGATTTTGGGGATTTTGGGTATTTTGGTTGTTTTCGTCCGATTAATCCGATTTAACTTGGTATTATGATAGATTAATGATTATTGAGATGTATTACATCTTTTCCCTTGTTATTCCATAGTTGGATCGTATCGATTCGTTGTTTTCGTCGAGTTCTTGATCGACGCCTTGAAGGTGTCCGATAGAATGTCATAGAGAGGATTCGAGCGTTCTACGATTATTCTTCCTCGTTCGTTCGTTAATTTATTGATGGTATGATGTTAGGGTCAGATTTCTCGCAAAGAATTCGAGTCGGAACCCTTCCGTTAAATCGTTTTCTTCAAGCTTTTCGATTGTGGGTGTATTCGTTGTCTTCGCCGGAGAATCGTAGGTGTTCGAGGTGTCCCGACTAATCCGTGATTGTGGGAGTGACCGGCATCGATTATCGAGGCAAGTATCTTGCCCATACATTACGTGTTTTGTGAATAAAATGGTTGTTAATCGTCGATATGTGCTAAATAAATATTCATAACCATCTTTTTCAAAAGTATCGGCATATTTACCAACATGGTTTTCTTAAAGACGACTCGTGTGTTCCGAGGATTAATATGCTTAATGGAATACGTGTATTAATGTTGAGCATAAGATCGTAATACTTTCGTGTGATGCCATTGTGTGTGATTACGTCGTCGGTAAGTTTCGAAGTTTAGTCCTTTGTTTAAGCTGTACGTGGAGACATGTGGTTATCGATGAATTATGTGAATTTATGTGATATTGGTTGTGCCGTTCGGTGCTTTTGGAATAGTGTGCTTTCTTGTTGATAATATTAGTTCTGGGTTATGAATATGTGTTGGATGAACTGGCCATTCTAGTAAAGTACCTCGACTATATATACTGTGATTGACCTTCGAGGCTTGTGGTTTGCAACTGTGATTTTGGAACGCGTGTGTGTGTGTGTTGTTCCTTCCACCCGGAGTGTCCGACGGGATGTCTGGGGGCCGATACTAAGGGGTACGGCCACGGAAGTGGACTTGGGTGTGTGTGTGGATGAACTTCCACCCGGAGTGTCCGACGGGATGTCTGGGGGTCGATACTAAGGGGTACGGCCGCGGAAGTGGTTTCCCACCCGGAGTGTCCGACGGGATGTCTGGGGGTCGATACTAAGGGGTACGGCCGCGGGTTACCAGTTGTGGTTTTCATCTTGAGGATGACGTTGATGTTTTCGTTAATTGTGATATTGTCCGGAGTATCACAATGCTTTGTGCTTGGGGTCGAGAGACATTATATATCGAGTCTTGGTGCTTGGCTAGAATGGCATAGGATTAATGTGTTATGTGTAATGTGTCCTTGTAAGTTTTGTGACCGGAATGGCTGGGTCGTGGACCCCGTGTTTTGTGACCGGAATGGTTGGGTCGTGGACCCCGGATTTTGTTAAACGGATTTGTATTTTGAAAAAAATGAACTTTGGGGCTGTGACCCTAAATGGCTTTCGAGGAATTAAGAACCTTTTTAATTTCTGATGTTTTCAAAACTCCCGAGAATTGGAAATGTTTTCACAAGGCTTACTTGCTTCGTTTCTGCTTCCAAGACTTGAACTATTTTTAACTAAATATATCTCGGGAAGTCTTTCGTTATATTCTCGGAATGTGTTGTGTATGGCTCGTATTTGCACTTTATACTTGCACTAGCGAAACAGTGGAGTTTTGCTAACCCCCGAGTAATCGGGGGGTGGATATCTGTATTGTGTCCAGGTACATGCAGGTTTTCGGGAGCAAGACACAGGATCGGCACGAGGGATGATGAAAGACGAATGATACTAATCACACGAAGGCCAGTTTTGGGTTCAGTTAGTCGGAGTCCATTGTATTGTCTTTTCTGCTGTCTTATTGTTCATTGTTGCAAGTATTTTACCCTTGTGTGGGTATGAGTCTGGATGAGTTTATGTATTTTGAATTGTAAGTCTGTGACGAAAGACCAAATCGGTCTATTGGTCCGTTATTTTTGATTCGTCGGTATGTAATGTAATGTGTTGTTTTGATGTCTAGCCTGGTGGATCCTCACGGAGAGGGTCTGCGGCATGTAATACTCCCGGTTTGATCTGGGGGTGTTACAGATGATTCAAGTATAACCCATAATCTCGTAGGAAAAACATGTATTGGTGGTAGGAAAATTATACTCAACTCATTTATTCCCAATTTACGATTAAAATTAAAGGATTACAAAGAAACCCCCAAATTCCCAAAAATCTATAGTTTTAGCGATTTACCTCGGATCGAAGACAAAGAGGATTATTTTGTGATGCCAAACTACTCCATAATTCCAATGAAGATGATTACTAGATAGTGGAAGACTTAAAAATCGCACAAGAGTCGCCCAAAAATCGCCCAAGTCACGCAGGAGGAGAAGAAGAAAGAAAAGTGGACGAATTCGGTCTGTTCCTGGGTTTTTATACCCAGGCTGGCTTACGTACGTAATCCATAAGGATTAACGTACGTAAGTCCCATAACGTACGTAAGGATTTATCCCATTACGTACGTAACGAAAAATGCAAAACTCCCTGACTAATTTTTCGAAGGTCGTTACGTACGTAAGGATAGGGCCTTAACTTACATAACATCCTTTACATACGTAAGCGTTCTAATGATTACGTATGTAATACAGTCCCAGGGCAGATTCTGAACAGTTTGAAAATAAAGAATGTGGTGGAAACACAAGGCGATGAAATTATGAAACAAGAGTAACTTGCGAAAGATTCGAGACAACGAACTTAAGCACTAAAAGGAAACACGATCACAATCACCCAATGGTTAGGAAAACGACCATAAAAGTAGATTGCCCCAAACTTTTAGGAAATTACAAAACGACCCAAAATGGCCGAAAACTACGATATGAAAACGAACAACTGTGCCGAAACTTACAACATGTCTAACGACATTAAACGAACTTACACAGAATCTGAAACCACAGTTTCACACCACAATTGCACAGAACGAGTCAACGAACAGAGAATACCAAGACTAAATGCAAAAATCGAGTAAAAGAATCTCGAAACAAGCTCGGATGACAGAACGTAAAGAATTAAACATTCTCCAAATAGTGAAACAGTTACAAGCGAGTCGCTAAAAATGGAAAATGCTCCGAAAATGGAAATTATCAAAATAAGAAAAGTACGGATATTATATTCTCCCCCTCTAGAAATAAGTTTCGTCCCGAAACTTAAGAGGTAAAAAGTTCCGGATATTTAGCGCGCATGCTGTCTTCGGTCTCCCAAGTCGCCTCCTCGACCCCATGCCTCGACCACTGAACCTTAACCAACGAAATATCAATACACTCGAAGGTCGCCCCTTCGATCGATCACCTAGTAAAACTCGGACCTAAAACAGAATAAATAATATAGAGTTCATCTTTCGTCGAGTAATTAACGTACGAACATCTAGTAATCCAAACTACGGCCGAAAGTTCAATAAAACGTATCCTGCCTGATCTGCATAACATACGTTATGTACCCAACGTAGCGTATATTAAGTCTGCTCGTTAGCATACGTAAGATACGAAGCCTAGCGCACGCTAAACATGCATTTGACTGTTTCTTCTCTGATCAGATGATTGTCTTGCCTGATGGTATAATGTACGTAATTCTTAGTGTTTAACTTACGTTATCCTCATACATACTATACTCATGCAAACTTGAATGATTTTACGGTTTAAGATATCTTCGAATTCAAGGATACACATAACATCACAATGCTATACTCAATCTTGATTATAACTTCTTTTACGTAGTTCAGGTAATCTAAGGTTGATACACTTGTTACCGATATCATCAATACATTCAAACTTCATCATGAAGATTAATTAACCAATCCAACTTATAAGAAAAGATACAACCTTCGATGATCCTTTTCTTAGGTCTGTTTAGCAAAAGTGGTATCAATACCAAGTCTACGATCATTATGGCAACCCTATTCGATACGGATTATCAATCTCAGAACACTACTATTATTATTTGCTGTAACAAGATTCCAACTATAATGTTCTCAACAATGATAACTTAAGCATAATCATCCCAACTTCTAAACATGATGTTTGGTTGAATAAGTCATCTATGGAACCTAATATTCTCGGTAGCATGATCACAACATCCTTAATAACACGAATATAAGGTTGGAGGTAGCATTAACATACCTCGAGATGAAGAAAATGCCGAGACAATAGGTAGAATCCAACTCCAGTTGCTTGTGTGCCAATCCAAGATGTTTCTCCACTTCAATGATCAAGTATAAGTGATATCCATTCTTCAATGATCAAGTATTGGTGTTCTATAGGTGTTTAGGTAGTAGGGGGGCTCTCTGGACTTGAAGGGAATGAAAGTAAAGTGAAAAGAAACGAGGTGAATTGAAATGGGGTGTTGTCCCATTTATAATGTTTTATACTTAGCGTACGCTATCTGTTATACTTAGCGTACGCTATCGTCCATTGATAGCTTACTGCCTCATTTCTGTATTCTCTTACGTACTCCACATCCTCAACGTTACGTACGTAATAAACATACTTAACGTATGCTATTTACATACCTTAGCGTATGTTAATCTCAGTTGACCTGCTTTTTCAAAAAGCTGTCCGGGCCACGCAAGGAATCTTATCTTGTTCCCGTCCCGAGGTGGCCCATGTGCCAATCAATCTTGATCAATAATTGACTGCTTTACGTACGCTATGCCTTGCTCATAGCGTACGTTACGCTTACTAGTTAGCGTACGCTACGATGTAGTTGTATGTATAAATTTACAAGGTTGATATGAACGAATATGGGAAAGATCATACTTAGATTATTAATATCACAAATTCGAATAATACATGGTTCAAATACAGACGAAAATACTCAACAATTATCTATATATTACGTACTCTCCTTCTAAAAAGGAGTTTTGTCCCGAAACTCAAGACGAAAATAACTCTGGGTATCTGGATTTCATACTATCCTCCGTCTCCCAAGTGGCTTCCTCAACTCCGTGGCTCAACCACTGAACCTTAACCAAAGTGATCGGTTTATTTCTCAATTGTTTAACTTGACTTTAGAATATTTTGATTGGTCTCTCTTCAAACGTGCCATCATTAGCGACTTCAATATCGCCGAAATTAATGACATGACTGAGATCTGATATGTACTTCCATAACTGAGATACGTAGAACAAATTATGAACGTGACTCAGTGATGGCGGTAAGGCCAACCTGTACGCCAACTCTCCAACTCTTTCAAGAATCTCGAACAATCTGATGTATCTCGGACTCAGATTTCCCTTTTCCCCAAAACAAAAAAATTCCCTGAGTAGGAGAAAGCTTTACAAGCACGTGATCTCCAATACCAAACTCTAACGGGCGACGGCGCACGTCTGCATAAGATTTATGCGACTCTGGGCGGTCAACGGTCTTTCACGAATCGAAGCTATCTTCTCTCACATCTGTACGATCAACTCTGGTTCCGTACCAATCAAGTCTAATGAATCATCCCAACACAAGGGCGATATGTATCTCCTCCCGTATAATGCTTCAAAAGGTGCCATCTTAATGGAAGCATGCCAACTATTGTTGTAAGTGAATTCAATCAATGGTAGATGAACTTCCCACTCAGTCGACCAATCTAAGGCACAAGCTCTCAGCATGTCTTTCACTATTTGAATAGTCCTCTCGGATTGTCCGTCTGTCTGCGGATGATAAGCTGTGCTAAAGGTCAACTCAGTTCCCAAGGCCTTATGAATTGCTTTCAAAAAATGAGACACGAAGCGACTATCTCGGTCAGAAATAATGGTCTTTGGCGTACCATGCAATCGGACTATCTTTGTAATAAACACTCGTGCCAACTTCTCTGGCCCCCAAGTGTCCTTAATGTCTAGAAAATGAGCTGATTTGGTTAAACGGTCAATTATCACCCAAATCATGTTCATCACTGTTCTGGTCTTCGGCATATTAGTGATAAAGTCCATCGATATGTTCTCCCACTTCCATTCAGGAATCGGGAGCGGCTTCAGCATTTCGGCAGGTCTTTGATGTTCGATCTTAACCTTCTGACAAATCAAGCATTTCAAGACATAATCCGCTACATCTTTCTTCATGTTGCCCTACCAGAAATTCTGCTTCAGATCCTTATACATCTTACTGGTGCCCGGGTGGATAGAATAAGGCATGCTGTGAGCTTTCTTCATAATTGTCTATTTCAAAGCACCGACATCGAGAACAAAACGTCGGATTTGGAATCTCAAAACTCCATCATCATGAATTACGAATCATGGGGCCTTTCCCTTGCTCACTTCATCACATAACTGAATCATCAGAAGATCATCTAATTGCTTAGATTTGATTTCTTCAGTTAACGACGAAGTTAATTCCCTCACACATAGTTGTCCTTGGACTCTTTGCAACCATACTTCAATTCCTTCGCGGATCAATTCTCGTTGAATGTTGGTTTGGGAGGTGAGATTCTCCAGCATTCGAATAGAAACAGGCTTGCGGCTCAGTACATCGGCCACTACATTTGCTTTGCCTGGGTGATAAAGAATCTCCAGGTCATAGTCCTTAATCAATTCCAGCCATCTCCTCTACCGCATGTTCAACTCTTTCTGACTGAAGATGTATTTGAGACTCTTATGATCCATGAAGATCTGATAGTGAGTCCCGTACAAATAATGCCTCTAGATTTTCAAAGCGAAAACTACAGCTGCCAGCTCCAAATCGTGTGTTGGGTAATTTACTACATAAGGCTTCAACTGTCGTGACGCATAGGTGATCACCTTCTCATTTTGCATCAATACACATTCGAGACCTTGGTTTGAAGCGTCACTATAAACTGTGAATCCTCCAGTTCCCTGTGGTAGTGATAAAATTGGTGCCGTCCTCAATCTCTTCTTCAGGTCATCAAAGCTGGCCTGGCACATCTCGTTCCACTCAAACTTTTGGGTCTTCTGCAGTAATCGAGTAAGTGGGCAGGAAATTATGGAAACCTTCCACGAACCTACGATAATACCCAGCAAGTCCTAGAAAACTTCTGACTTCCTTCACGTTCTTAGGCAGCTTCCATTCCAAAATTGCTTCCACTTTCTAGGGATCTACTCGGACTCCTTCTTCTGATACCACATGACCGAGAAACATCACTTCCTTTAGCCAGAATTCACACTTTGAAAGATTGGCATATAACTGTTCGCTTCTCAAGAGGACCAAAACGATCCGTAAGTGTTGCGCATGCTCTTCCGGGCTCTTAGAATAAACCAGAATATCATCAATAAACACAACTACGAACTTGTCCAAATTCTCTATGAACACTCGATTCATCAACTGCATCAACACGGCAGGTGTATTTATGATACCAAACGGCATCACTACAAACTCATAGTGTCCGTAGCGAGTTCTGAATGCTAACTTCGGAACATCAGATTCCCTAATCCTCAACTGATGATATCCTGATCTCAGATTGATCTTATAAAATAATGTTGCTCGTTGCAACTGGTCAAACAAATCATCAATCCATGGAAACGGATACTTGTTCTTGATCATCATCTTGTTCAGCTCTCGATAGTCAATGCACAATCGAAGCGATCCATCTTTCTTTCGGACAAAAAGAATTGTTGCTCCCCAGGGCGAAACACTTGGTTGAATATAGCCTTTGTCTAGTATCTCTTCCAGTTGCTTCTTCAATTCGTACATGTCAGTAGGTGCCATACGATACAGTGCCTTAGAAATTGGTGTAGCTCCTGGTTCTAGCTCAATGGTTAATTCTACATCTCGTCGTGGAGGTAGTCCAGGTAATTCGCCAGGAAACACATCCGGGAATTCGTTCATAATAGGAATTGATGAAAGTTATACTTTTCCATCTTTCTTCTTCATAGCGTAACACCAGTATCCAGTACAGCCCTGTTTTAGCAGTTTGACAGCTTTCACTACATTGATCACATTTCTTGAGCTTCCTGGTCTCCATCCCTCGAATAATATTTCGGAACAGCTATCATCGAGATATTCCTCTTCCAGTAGTTTACAATATATCCATATCAATTAAGCCAATCATCTTCGAGAATCAGGTCGTCTCCTTGCATTTCTATCACAATCAGATTTGAGGGCCACTCTCTACCTCCAATTGATACAGGAAAATCTCTAGTTTCTAAGTTTCCCACAATTCTCTCTCCATTAGGTAAACCCAAAAGATAAGGCTCACAATAGTAAAAACCAGAAATGTTCAAACGATTTACACAAGACAATGATATTAATGAATGTGTAGCCCCTGTATTGAATAAAACGCTAACTGGTTGTGAAATGATCTGAACGGTACCTGATGCGACAGCAGCATCCTGATCGTCTACCCTCCTCATCTCATACAGCCGTGGAGGAACGGATCCGCCACTCGATGTCCCCTTTCGATCGAACTGTCCTCTGCCCCATCCCCGACCAAAACTCTGGGGTGGCTGGACACTTTGCTGCGTCTGTGGAACACTCGTATCTCTCTGAACTGGATGTGATGCACAAGCTCTAAAATATTTTGCAGCCTCCTCACAGAATACCGCACGATGTCCCTCTCGACCACAATCATAACACGTCATGGAGGGAAGTGAGCAATCTCGTCGATAGTGTCCCGTCCGACCACAATTAAAGCACTTCCTGGTTATATCCATCGTGGCTGATACTGCTCCGAAGTTCTTTATGTTCTTGGATGGGTGCACAGGTTTCTTGAATGAATGGAAGGATGACTAGCCCTTGCGGGGCCCACTGCTCTTGTGCTCCGTGAAATTACCAGACACTTTATGTTTCTTGGATTCAGCGAACTTTTTCATCGCTGCTTCCTTAATCTCATATGCCAACGCTTTGTCCTGATACTGACAGAGAGTGGTGCATTCAAAACCAGACATGTACCTCTGTATCTCAGATTTCGTTCTCATATCGAAGTGTACCATCATTTTCGCATCTGTTCTGACCAAGTTTTGAACAAACGCCATCTGTTGATTAAACATTTTAATCGTCTGGGATACTGGCATGTCTGATGGCTGTGCGGAGAAAAATTCCCGAACTTTAGCTTCCCTCAACAGACGGGGACAATACTGAGCTACCATCATCAATTTAAATTCTCCCCAGTTGGCATCATGATCTATAGGCCGGATGGCTTCCCACCACTCGGACGCTTCCCCTGTCAGAAAGTACTGGGCTATGGGAACTCTCCGGTCGTCTGGGCAGTTAATCCCTATGAACACTTTCTCCAACTCCCTGATCCAGTGATCCCACGTCGGCATCTCCGAGAAACCGTCAAACTTTGGCGGATGCATTTTCGCCACCTCCTGGAGCATCGGTCTCCTCGATTTCCTAAGTCTGGGATATCTTGATGTCTCTCTCCCTATTGTAATCCTACTGCCACCTGCATTCGGTCCACAACCTGAGTGAACTGAGTCATCTGGTTAACCACCTGACGAAGGATTTTGGGAACAGCATGTTCTGGTTCGTTGTTAATAGATTCTTATGACTCGCCTAAGCTGTGTCTAGCTTGATTTGAAGGCGAAGCTTCTCTCTCAGCATTCCTACGTCCGCGACCGCGACCATGTCCACATCCTCCTCTAAACATATTGTAAGCATAAATACCCAATATACAGGAAACAATATCGTTCTAAAGTTCAAGTATAAAGAGGTATCACATGTAAAGGACGAGATAGAGTTTTAGGAACTTACAACCACCGCTCGCACGAAGACGTAGGCAGTATAGTGATGTTATTCACGGCCGGTTACCACAAAAGACATATACGACCCCTATTTTAACCCAACGGCCAAGATATCCATAATCTTACCTCTAATACCATGTTCTGTAACACCCCCGATATATTCAGGAATATTACAACGCCGTAAATACTTTACGTAAGAATTTACAAGGCTGATGAAAAGAAAAGACAATAACAAATACCAAACAAATGAAAGTAACTGAAATAAAATACAATGGTTCTAAAGCAGTACTGAAAATACAAACGTCCAACAAATAACATTAATACATAGCCAAACCCAAAATCACAAAAGACAACATACTCGAGTACTTCTTAAAACCACACAAACATCTGACAATTAAATCCGGCCGGAACATCACTCTGCATTCTCGTCGTCATGCAACTCCAGTGGTTGTTTTCCCGCTCTCCTAGATCCTGAATATAAACAAATGTTCACCCCCAAAGGGTTTAGCAAAAAGATGCTAGTACAAGTACCACAACATATTATCCAGCATCTCACAAAGAATAATAATAAAGGACAAAAATACCAACGAGTCTCTACCTACGAGAAAACTCATAAATATCATACACAATTGATAATTACAACATGACATCACAACATACACATGGTAATTCCGATGATCCAGCGTTTACTGCCTAGATCCCATGATGATCCCGTCGGACCAACACGAGGTGGAAAAACCTGTCTGATGATCTAGCGCACGCTAGCATAGATCCCAAGATGATCCCTTCGGACCAACACGAGGTGGACATACAACAATGACACATATGCACGATAATATGTACAACATCAATACGTAAATCATAATCAAGGTACTTGCCTCGAATTGATGACAAGGATAAAACTTCGACGAATATCAATACACTCGAAGGTCGCCCCTTTGATCGATCACATAGTAAAACTCGGACCTAAAATAGAATAAATAATAGAGTTCATATTTCGTCGAGTAATTAACGTACAAACATCTAGCAAGCTAAACTACAGCCGAAAGTTCAACAAAACGTATCCTGCCTGATCTGCATAACGTACGTTACGTACCCAACGTAGCGTACGTTAAGTCTGCTCGTTAGCGTATGTAAGCTACGAAGCCTAGCGCACGCTAAGCATGCATTTGACTGTTTCTTCTCTGAACAGAAGACCATCATGCCTGATGGTATAATGTACGTAATTCTCAGTGTTTAACGATCGTTATCCTCATACATACTATACTCATGCAAACTTGAATGATCTTACGGTTTAATACATCTTCGAATTCAAGGATACATATAACATCATAATGCTATACTCAATCTTGATTACAACTTCTTTTACGTAGTTCAGGTAATCTAAGGTTGATACACTTGTTACCGATATCATCAATACATTCAAACTTCATCATGAAGATTAATTAACCAATCCAACTTATAAGACAAGATACAACCTTAGATGATCCTTTTCTTAAGTCCATTTAGAAAAAGTGGTATCAATACCAAGTCTACGATCATTATGGCAACCCTATTCGATATGGATTATCAATCTCAGAACACTACTATTATTATTTGCTGTAACAAGATTCTAACTATAATGTCCTCGGCAATTATAACTTAAGCATAATCATCCAAACTTCTAAACATGATGTTTGGTTGAATAAGTCATCTATGGAACCTAATATTTTCAGTAGCATGATCATAACATCCTTAAGAACATGAATCTAAGGTTGGAGGTAGCATTAACATACCTTAAGATGAAAAAAATGCCAAGATAATAGGTAGAATCTAACTCCGGTTGCTTGTGTGCCAATCCAAGATGTTTGTCCACTTCAATGATCAAGTATAAGTGATATCCAATCTTCAATGATCAAGTATAGGTGGTCTATAGGTGTTTAGGTAGTAGGGGTCTCTCTGGACTTGAAGGGAATGAAAGGAAAGTGAAAAGAAATGAGGTGAAATGAAATGGGGTGCTGTCCCATTTATAATGTTTTATACTTAGGTTACGCTATCTATTATACGTAGCATACGCTATCGTCCATTGATAGCTTACTGCCTCATTTCTGTACTATCTTATGTACACTACATCCTCAACATTACGTACGTAATAAACATACTTAGCGTACGCTATTTACATACCTTAGCGTACGTTAATCTCAGTTGACCTACTTTTTCAAAAAGCTGTCCGGGCCACGCGGGGAATCTTATCTTGTCCCCGTCCCGAGGTGGCCTATGTGCCAATCAATCTTGAACAATAATTGACTGTTATGCGTACGCAATGCCTTGCTCATAGCGTACATTATCTGTGACTCATAGCGTACGTTACGCTTACTAGATAGCGTACGCTACAACGTAGTTGCATGTATAAATTTACAATATTGATATGATCATGCACGTGGATACGAATACGGGAAAGATCATACTTCGATTATTGGTATCACAAATTCGAATAATATAGGGTTCAAATACAGACAAAAATACTCAATAATTATCTAGATATTACAATCGCATCCTGGAATAAGGTTGGGGTTTTCCACCTATTAGCGTAAGCTAATACCATACTTAGCATGCACTAATCACCCATATAATACAGAAGCAAATATCCATTGACCATATCCATTCATATGCCAAAAGCAGCCAGGACCACGTGATAGATTCCCTTAGATTGATATGCATTTAACATGGGCGGGCCTTATCCCTTACCACGCGCTAAAAGCTTGTTGACTCAGCCATGCACATGCACTCTGAAAGCTATCGGCCACCAGAACCACCTATCGGCTACTGCCTGGATCCTTGTCTGATTAGGTTAACATGCGCTAATAGTGAAGCATAAAGTACGCTTCATCCATAATCTAGCGGTGTTATCTAGATACATAAAGTGTTAGCTCGGCCTAATCAAGCCAAAAAATGCAACTCACCATGTATCGTATAAACGGTAATAATGATACTAACGACAAACACAAATAGTTAGATTCCACAATTGTCCAATGTACAATACTTATAATATAACTCCTAATACAATACAACATCACTTGTACAATTCCAACTGAATAGGTACAATAAAACAATATAAAATGAAAAAATATAGCCGGATATTACATACTCCCCCTCTTAAAATGAGTTTCGTCCTCGAAATTAAAGGGTAAACAATTAGGGATATTTCTCTCGCATGTTGTCCTGGATTTCCCACGTGGCCTCCTCGACTACTGAATCTTCAACAAGGGATCGTCTTGTTTCTCAACTGTTTGATCCTCCTCTCTAATATTCGTACAAGAGGCTCCTTGTACGAATGAACACATCTATCTCAATCTCTTCGAACTGAAGTTTATTACTCGGGTCGGTAACATACTTCCTCAACTAGGAAACATGAAACACATGCTGCACACAACTCAAATCCGGTTGCAACACCAAACATAAGTGATATCACCTACACATTACAAAATCTCAAAAGGTCTGATATACCTCGGACTCAATTTCCCTCTCTTCCCGAAACAAAAAACACCTTGGGTAGGAGTGTTGGGATTCGATGATAAAAAATGAGTTACACAGCAGAAAATAAAAATGGTCTAACCGAATAAAACCAAACCCCAAAATAGATCGTACAAGCATCGTATAAACGAATATAAAAATAACAAAGATGAGAATCAAAGAATACTTACCCTTGTAGTCCTTTGATAATATGATCTTCGAAGGAAAAACCCGAGCAAGCCTTTTCCGGTTAGCTAAACGAACACGAATCCAATTCGTTCTTCCTTGATGAATGATCAAAACACCAAAGATGTCGAGTGTCTCTACATCACATGCATCAGATGTTGACCGAAAAATTCAACGAAACTCCGTTCTTGAAGAACACGGCTAGGAAGTTATCGTAGGAATTTTTCTCTCAATTTTTCTTACAATTCTACCACCTTTAAGATGATGAAACTTAGAAAATTTTGCCCCTCACTTAATCTCTGTCTCTCGGCCGTACCTCCCCTCATGTGGTTGTTGGAATTCAGTGCCTAAAAATGAAGGCGCAACGGAAGCGATAAACGTAAATAAATACGATCCGAATCCCTAAGATGATCGATCAAACTATGTATATACGAATATATAAAGTAAACAAGAGTAGGATTCGAAATCATACTCTTGTAGTCCATTGATTTAGTCATTGAGAAGATGATGTCCCTACGAATCCAATCCGCAATAGCTTTTGTAAAATCGAATGCCGAAAGTACTGCGTGTCTACTTGCCACGCGCCGAAAGTCGACCAGAATAACTCCCACCTCGTTATCCTCCAAGGATACGGGTAGAACAAGGTGGTTGGTGCTAACTAATTTTATTTATATCACTCCAAATGTATATAATATTTTTCTCTCAATTTTTCTCCAAAAAAAATGAAGAAGAAAGATGTTGAAGACAAACTAAACTCTCCTCTATTTCTGGATTAGAACTCACGGCTCCTGCAAATGAAGGGTGAGAAGCTTTTTTATCTTTCATTTTCTTTACCTAACATCTTTAGTCATCCCTCAATATTTTATTCATAGTAAAATAAAATTCCTTTTTCATAGTTTTTCTTTAGTCTTCCAACATTTAAGGTGGAACAAAGACCAAATCAAAACAAGGAAAAAGAGGGATCAGCCATCTAGAAGATCCGGATGAATTTGGTCCGTTTCGGACTCTCATGTGTCCAGTCAGATAAACTGTGTTCCGTATCATTGTATTATATCAATTAATTAATTGTATCAAATACAAAATAATATAATTAATTTCTTCAAGAAATAATTATATCTATGAATTAAATCAATCACCTAGTAATTTATTTAATTCACTAGGCCGTAAATTATTTTATCCAATAAATTAATTTTGACATCAAATGTCCCAAAATTAACTAGATATCTAATATCCAATAAATTAGATATATAATATCTAATAAAATTAAAGAGAGAACAAGCTTGATTTATTTCGTCGTCTATCCTAATGCGCGACTCGGTAGGATCGTCTCAGTTAGTAATGGGAGGAACCAAAGAGTGATAGCACCACGTAGCCAGTCCCGCGGCCTGCACTGTAACCCAACTGAGAACGAATGATTGGGATCATTCCAAAACCTTTCTGTCGTGAATACCAATATACGTATAACCCTTCTTTGTAATGTCCCGATCAAGTTATAGAGTCACGGTCACCAAAACCTAATGTACTTGACGCTATGCATTAGTTAATATAAATCGAGATCACTGAGCTCTCGTGTATCCAATACAACTAGCTCCAATGCTTTGGTAAAAGACTTATGATCTCATCCGCCAATTACCGCATAGGACATATAACCGTTCACTTACAGGAGAAAGAATCCTATCTTGGCATTTAGTAGAACCTGCTACTTGCCCGTCAAGATGCACGTTGAGGTTGACCCCCACCTTTCGGTTTTATGGGTTGAACTACTCTAATGAAAATCGTAATGTCACAAGCACATCCCTACTAAATCCTCAAGTCGAAGGTATCATGGTAATCAATCCCTTCTTTCTGGGTATCAGTTATTCCCAAAAGGTATTATGCCCTTGGGGCAGTCTACTAGAGTCCACACTTGATTTACATGCATCGAGTCTATCTCATCTTCCATAGCTTCCCGCCATTTTGCGGAGTCTACATCCACCATCGCTTGGTCATAGGTTGTTGGGTTGGTCTCTTGGTTATCACCTGGAACCTCATGGAGACCCAGCTCCTCCAAGTGCATAAAACCATATCTCTCAGGTAAATGAGACACCCTACTAGACCTATGAGGTGGTTGTACTTGTGTTTCAGAAGGTTCGGTTCCAGTTTCTTATACAGGTGTCTCCTGAGAAGTTTCATTGTATTCTTCCAAAGAAATACTTCTACCTGCTCCGCCTTCCTAAATGAACTCATCTTCCAGGAAGTGTGCTTGAAAAGCAATAATGATGTTTCGATCTTCGGGCATCTAGAATAGATAACCCATCGTCCTAGATGGGAATCCAATGAAATATCCCTTTACGGACCTAGCTTTCAGTTTCTCCACCTTAGTCTTCTTGACATAGGCGGGACATCCCCAAATCCCAATATGATTAAGACTTGGTTTCCACCCTCCCACATCTCATGTGGAGTCTTAGGAACGGATTTGAAAGGACATTTGTTCAATATATAAGCAACAGTAAGGAGCGCATAACCCCACAGGTAAATCGAAAAGTCGGTTTAGCTAAGCAAAATATGTCCAACAAGGTTTGGTTCCTTCTTTCCGACACACCATTTAACTGAGGAGTTCCTGGAGGTGTGAGTTGTGACACTATTCCATGCTCCTTAAGGAACTCGTCAAACTCTAAACTCATATACTCACCACCTCGGTCTGACCCAAGTGCTTTGATATGATTACCAGTTTGTTTTTTGACTAGGGCCTTAAATTCCTGGAATTTATCAAAGGCCTCGGATTTGTGTGTCATTAAGTACACATAACCATACCTAGTATGATCGTCCGTGAACGTAATGAAATACTGATATCCATCATGTACTGCTTCCAAAGCACCACACACGTTGGTATGGACTAATCTAAGTTTATCAGCGGCTCTTTCAAAAGTCCCTATGAAGGGGGACTTAGTCATTATGCCTTTAAGGCAAGATTCACAAGTTGGAAAGGGATCCTATCCCAATAGACCCATAAGTTCATCCTTTTCAATTTCGTAAACCTTGATCTGACCGACATGACCAAGTCTAAGATGTCATTTCAAAACTTGATTAGTTTCATCCCTACCACGCTTCCTAGTCATAGTGTTCACAATGACTTTGTTACTTATGTTACAGTCCATTCAACAATGTGGCAGTACCTACTAATTTATTTCGAAAATAAATTTTGCAAGAACCATCAACGATGAAAAATGAAAGCCCTTCCGATCGAAGACTGGATTGGATACAATGTTCTTATGCCCTTTGGGCAATACAAGTACTTCATCTAATGTTAAAATGAAGCCAGATTCCAAACCCAGAAGAAGTGATCATATATCAGTCGCTTCGACACTATGTCTGCTTCCGACAGTATCATCACTTCCCCAGCTCCAAGTTTCCTGCTTTGTTCCATATCCTGATTCATGGTACAAATTTGAGAACTAGCACCTGGATCCAGTATCCAACAAGTAGAAAATATAGTAGCAGAACAATTTGTTTCCAAAACTAAAAGTTCCGTATCTGAAGCTCCATGAAGGATCAGACAGTATCTTGCCCAGTAGCCCAGCTCACCGCATTTGAGACATTGGTCCGACTTCACCTTCTTGCTCTTAGGAACCAACAGGGCCATGCCCTTACCCTTAATGTCCTTGCTTCATGGACCCATCTTCTTGGTCTTTTTGTTCTTATTCTTGGACCTCCGAGATCCAGAAGAAATCACAAGAGCAGCTCGTTCATCTGCGGAGTCTTCATCTGAGACTCAGCGGTTACAAGTTTGTTCATCAACCCTGCTAAATTGCAAGCAATCTCATTGCAGTTGAAGTTCATAACAAACTGTGAGAAGGAATCAGGAAAAGACTGTAGGATAAGGTTGGTCTGGAGAGAAGCATCCATCCTAAAATCAAGAGCCTCTAATCTCTCGATCATAGAGATCATTTTGAGGACGTGGTCCCTAACCTTCTCACCTTCCTTCATCCTAGCACCGAACAGTTGCTTGGATATCTCATATCTAGCAATTCGACTGTGCTCACCATAAAGTTCGGTTAAGTGAGATAAGATCTGCCTAGCAGAAGTCATTTTCTCATGAGATCTCTGAAGCTCATTAGACATAGAGGCCATCATATATCCAAAAACACTTTTCGTGGTTTTAAACATCTTCCTGACTGGCTCTGGTCCATACCAGAGCCCCCAGAATGTCCGCCTCCAAGACATATCCCAGAGCCTCCATAATGAGGACTATCATCAAGTTGCGGAGCCAATCCACAAAGTTAGGACCATTTAAGGTGTTCTTTTCGAGTATAATGGTAAGCGGGTTCATTGTCATTTTGAGAGTTGATATTTTGTTTGTCTGCATTAAGTACGACAGATTGATTAGTGACTCGTTCAATTATGATTTGAGTTTATAATTAAGGTCCTTTCTATTCTTTTTATCTAGCTCCCACTACTTTTATCGGAATAACACACTCCCTTGTGAGATCCGAGAGTATTTGTTCACATTACTTCATAGTGGTGATCGAGTTCTTTATAAATTTTAATAGAGGGCAACCGAACAGGTTTCTAATCTATTAATCTTCATAAAGTGGTGTCCAACACCAACCCATCTAATGGATGATTCGATCTTCTTTTTCCCCTTGTTCACTCCCCTCAACCTATACGATTTTTATAGTTCATGAACAAGTTTAGTTTACACCATCGCGCTTATCAGTTTCGCAATTGAATCTTATCCGGCAACCTAACAGGTTTCTAGGGATAAAATTTACTCCAACCGAAGGCATCCAGTGCACTCTCGGAATTTATCAACCCTCCCCGAACGACTACCCCAATAACTCGGAAGCATAGCACATCCGGTTTGGATTTCAATTTTCCAAGAGCGCGACGGAGGGAAGGAAAACATTGAATCCTTTTAAACTTAATATTTTGACGTAGGAGAATTTTCGCGATTAATGTTACAGTTTGCACATTAATTCATTTAAGTGCGTTTGTAGCATTCATACCATATGAATAAAACATACACAACCTATTTGCTACCAACATATGAATAAAACATATACAACCTAAACGGAAAAAAGTATTCAATATATTGATCCAACCAATATATAAAATTAACCATCTAATAAAATTAATCTAATTAATTCACAAACACGGTAATTTTAATTCGTTCATATGATCCGGACCATTTTAAATATTTCGCAATAATTAATTTCCTCAAAATAAAAAAGTACCAGGTATTTTTATTTAGTCAAATTAAATCCAATTTAAATTGCAGGAAATTAGTATATCGAAATATAAAATAAAATAGAGTCGAACAAAAACATCCCGGAGCCCGACCCACGGCCCGGAAGCCCCTAACGGGCCATGGCCGAGAGGAGAAGCCCTCTCGGCCGCTGCTTGCCTAGTGCAGGCAGCCTTCTGCCAGGCACTGCCCGGTAGCTTTCCGGTTGCCGGTCCGGCGACTGTTCTGGCTCGTTTTTGTCTCGATTTCAAAATTATATTTTTCTAATTTTAATATTACACATATAAATCAGTTCTAATAATAATATGCAGATTTATATAGTGACATAAAAACATTAAAAAATAAATTTTCGACGAACAATTAAAACAACGAATTAAACGGTTGTGATTCCAAATCACTAAAACATTTAATCAAGCATTCCAAATGCTATATATTGTATATACGATCGCAAAATCTTTCTCCGATACCACTGTTGGAATCTGGTGCCTAAAACTGAAGGCGCAACCGAAGCGATAAACGTAAATAAATACGATCTGAATCCCTAAGAGGATCGATGAAACTACATATATACGAATATATAGAGTAAACAAGTGTAGGATTCGAAATCATACCCTTGTAGTCCGTTGATTTAATCGTTGATAAGATGATATCCACTACGAATCCAATCCGCAATAGCTTTTGGAAAATCCAACGCCGAAAATATCACGTCTCTAATTGCCACGCGCCGGATGTCAACCGGAATAACTCCCACCTTGTTATCCTCCAAGGATACGGCTAGAACAAGGTGGTTGGAGCTAATTAATTTTATTTATATCACTCCAAGTGTATATAATATTTTTCTCTCAATTTTTTTCCAATAAAATGAAGAAGAAAGATGTTGAAGACAAACTAAACTCTCCTCTCTTTCTGGATTAGAACTCACGGCTCCCGCAAATGAAGGGTGAGAAGCTTTTTTATCTTTCATTTTCTTCGCCTAACATCTTTAGTCATCCCTCAATATTTTATTCATAATAAAATAAAATTCCTTTTTCATAGTTTTTCTTTAGTCTTCCACCATTTAAGGTGGAACAAAGACCAAATTAAAAGCAAGGAAAAAGAGGGATCAGCAATCTAGAAGATCCGGAGGAATTCGGTTCATTTCAGAACCTCATGTGTCCAGTCAGATAAACTCTATTCCGTATCATTGTATTTATATCAGTTAATTAATCTAATTAATAATTATATCAAATACAAAATAATATAATTAATTTCTCCAAGAAATAATTATATCTATGAATTAAATCTATCACCCAGTAATTCATTTAATTCATTAGGCCGTAATTTTATCCAATAAATTAATTTAGACATCCAATGTCCCAAAACTAATTAGACATCCAATGTCCAATAAATTAGATATCCAATATCTAATAAAATTAAAGAGAGAACAAGGTCGATTTATTCCGTCATCTATCCTAATGCACGACTTGGTAGGTTCGTCTCCATTAGCAATGGAAGGAACCAAAGAGTGATAACACCACCTAGCTAGTCCCGCGGCCTACATTGTAACCCAACTCAGAACAAATGATTGGGATCATTTCAAAACCTTTTTGTCGTTAATACCAGTATACATATAACCCTTCTTTTAAATGTCCCAATCAAGTTATAGGGTCACGATCAGTCAAACCCTATCTGTACGTGACGCTATGCATGAGTTAATGCAAATCGAGATCACTGAGCTCTCGTGTATCCAATACAACTAACTCCAATGCTTTGGCAAAAGACTTAATGATCTCATCCGTCAATAACCGCATAGGACATATACCTGTTCAATTACAGGAGAAAGAATCCGATCTTGGCATTTAGTAGAACCTGCTACTTACCCGTCAAGATGCACGTCGAGGTTGACCCCCACCTTTCCATTTTCTGGGTTGAACTACTCTAATGAAAATCTTAATGTCACAAGCACATCCCTACTAAATCCTCAAGTCGAAGGTTCACGAATACCTATCACAACCTTTCAATTCCGTCATTGACTGTCCCAGAGTGAAACCCGTGTGACGAATCGAAGGTGAGTCGGTTCGAGTATACTAATCTCATTAGCATACCTATAACTCCACTAACCATTAGTGATCGGCAGGCACTCTCCAAGTCAAAGAACACGTCATACAATTATTTACATAAACTTAATGCCCACTCAAGTTTCATCGACTTGCGAACGATTAAGTATTTGACCAATAAACCTTTCCAGTGCCGATCCCCTTATCCAATAAGGAGTGGAATATTTGGCTCTCAAATACACGGACTAGTTTCTATATGTATATATTTACGAGTCACGAATGCCAGCGACTACCAATAAGTAAAGCAACATACAAATTGCGTTCTAATAATGTATTACATAATAACAAGTACAATGCCCTCACTCTAACATCCTCTGAGTGGCATTCAGGGGCATACTCCTAACAGTGGTGGTGTGATATGTTTTCTTTTATAAACATATTCCATGATAATGTGATAAGATGTGATTAAATCAAAACATTATCCTCACATATCATCATTTGGAATAATGTAAGAAAGTCTCACCATCCACCATAAAGGAAAAGAAAACCAACTAATCAAATACACATGGGGGGGGCGTCTTGGAAATTTCTAGGAAACGGGCCGAGTCACTCGGCTCGTGTACCGGACATTCGTCAAACGACTCCGTTAAATACACTCCATTTTGTCTCCAATGAATTTATACTAATTAATTAATCCAATTAATTATATCAAATACAAATATATTTTTCTAAGAAATATTATTTATGAATTAAATTAATTACACAGTAAATTAATTTCAATTCATGTGACCGCTATTTGATTTATCCAATAAATCATAATTAGATATCCAATATCTAATCTTAATAGAGAGATGATAAATTCATATTTATCCGTATACGATCCTGATGCGCGACTCTGTAGGTCCGTCTCAGCCAGCATTGGGAGGAACCAATGAGTGCGGACAACCCTTAGCCAGCCTAGCTGGCCGCACTGGAAACCCAGACTCAGAATGAATGAAGGGATCATTCAGAACCATTATGTTGCGAATAACGTATACGTATAAACCCTTCAATCATATGTCCCGGTTAAGTATTAGGGTCACAACAAAGTCAAACCCTATTGTAACTTGACTTTATGCACTTGTTTAATGCAAACTGAGATCACCGAGCTCTTGTCTATCAAATACAACTAGCTCTAACTGCTTTGGCCAAATACTTATGATCTCATTTGCCATTAACCGCATAAGATATTTACCTACTCATTTACAGGAGAAAGAATTCTATCTTGGTATTCAGTAGAGACTGCTACTTGCCCACTAAGTTGCATTTCGAGGTTGACCCCACGAACTGGCGATTGGATCGAACTACTCTAATCATTAACTTAATGTCACAAGCACATCTCCTACTGAAACCTCAAGTCAAAGGTCCACGTATACCTATCACAACCTTTTAATTTAGTCATTGACAAACCCTAAGTGATATTAATGTGACCGAATCGAGGTGAGTCGTGTTCGAGTATACTAATCTCATTAGCATACCTATAATGTAAGCTTCCACTAACTCTTAGTGAAGACAGACACTCTACATGTCAAAGTACACGTTATATAAATCTTGGTTAAACTTAATGACCAATTAAGTTTTATCGACTTGTGAACTAGTTAAGCATTCGAGCTCTAAACACTTCTAGTGCCTATCTCCTTATATCCATAAAGAGTAGAATGTTTACTCTCAAATACAAGGACTATTATTCTATATACCAAATCACAATGCCAGTGATATACAATAATATGGAAATAATAATTGCCTTCTTAAATATAATATTCATAATTACAATACAAATGCTCTCATTCTCTCATCCTCTGAGTGGCATTCGAAGGCATATTCTTAACAATCTCCCACTTACACTCAATGCCACAAACTACGGTATCTAATACCCATAATCTCCAAATGTCTCTCTAAGACCTTTTGAGATAGTGGCTTGGTAACCGGATCAGCAACGTTATTTGATGTGTCTACTCTCTGTAGTATAACATTCCCTTCCTGAACCATTTCTCTAACAAAATGATATTTTCTCACAATATATTTGGTGTTATGGTGATCCCTAGGCTCCTTAAATGTGTAAGTTCTTAAATTCCAAATATTTTTAAAACTCCCGAGATCTTAAATTGTTTTGCAAGACGTATATTGATTTCATTCTTACCCTTCATGATTTGAACGGTTTTAATCAAGTGAATTGTCTCAGGAAGTCTTATGATGAACTGGTTGAATGTTTTTAATTGTTATGTTTTCTGAATATGTGTTGTATGGATCGTATTTGCACTTTATACTTGCACTAGCAAAACAGTGCAGTTTTGCTAACCCCCGAGTAATCGGGGGGTGGATGTCTATATTGCGTCCAGGTATATGCAGGTTCTTGGGGAGCAAAATACAGGATCGGTATGAAGGATGATGGAAGACGACGATAGTAATCACATGAAGACCAGTGTGGAGTATTTTGGTCAAGGCATGTTGTGGTGTCTTTTCCCACTGTTGTATTTTCCAATTGTAAGAGTATGGTTCGTGTATTTGAACTTGGTTTGGGTTGAGTGGTATCAGTTATGCGTATCTAATTTACATATTGTGATGAAAGACCAAATCGATCTAAATGCTTCATTATTTAGCCTTGTCGGCACGTAATGTGATGTATTGTTTCTGTATTTAGCCTGGTATATCCTCACGGAGAGGGTCTGTGGCGCTATAATATTCTCGAGTGGTTTGGGGGTATTACAGAATATGGTATTGGAGCTTAGGTTGTGGAAACCTAGACTATCGGGTTGAGTTGAGTGTTGTAAAGTCTTGTCTTGTCGGATTGTGTCTGATTAGGTCGTGTCGCGATGCGTCATTCGAGATGTCGGTCGTGATTAGTATCAAGGTGCAACCATCATCTTCGTGAGACCTGTGGATATAAGTCTCCCTACTATATTGTGCCTTGTGTTATACGAGCTTGTGTGATTGTATATTGTGAAGTGGTGTTTAAATGTGAATTGTGAATACGTAACCTATGCTTGTTTGATTCTCGTGTTGTTCTGGAATGAAGAGTGGTGCCGGTGTGTATATATATATATATATATATTTGTATAAATCGTTTTTACAAGAGTAATGGATTTGGTGTAGTTACGCAAGAAAAGTTCATCAGTGTGATATTTTAAAGCTTTAACTATTTTTGGGGAATCACGTAAATTTTAGTTTAAAACATCCCGCGAGGGAGGAAAAGTTTTGATTTTCATATGATGACCTCAAGGCATAAATTTTTAAGAATTTAAACTATTAAATTACATTTTCATCTTGTATTATAATTTTTCAAAACATGATTTTTAAACTCAAATGAGGTCTACCAAAATTACTCAAGATGTGACTCTCGCTTTTAACTTTTTGGTTTCATGATTGTCATTAAGGATGTATGTCGTGATGGTGATATTGTTGTTTGAGCAATGGTGGTTGGGATTGTGATTAAATTGGTGGTGTGAACATTGAGTAGTTCGACATGCAGTTGTTGAAGTAGCCCTCTTTATTGATAGGTGGAATATTGGTTTTGAATGTTGATTGTTTTTTTATGGTTGCTCGTGGGACGTTTTAATCATGTGAATCGATGGCATTTGGATTCGTATGTTGTTGTTTATTTGTAACCTTCGGTTTTGGTATTGTTTGGTATATGTTCATAAACGTGTTGCTGAATTAGAGCAGTTAGCGCACGCTAAGTATGAAGCTAGGGCGCGCTAATGTGGCATGGCTAGCGCACGCTAAACCTCTATTGTAGCACGCGCTAATCAATCTGGACAGAAGCTATGGAACTGCATTTTAGCCGTTAGGTCTAACTTTTGCGACCGTTAGACCGATCATCTGTGACCGTATTCTACGTGTGTTGTCTAGCAATGACAATTGTTTTGTGTGATTATGGTTATGATTTCGTTGCGCTGGGTGGTTATTTGTTAGTATGCTGAGGAGCAGAGGTCGTGGTCATAACCATGGTACAGATGGCCACGGGAATAAGATGCGAGGCCAAGAGAATGTGGCCGGGAACGATATTGGTATTGGTGTTGCTACTATATTGCAACAAGTAGTGGCTCAGATGACTCAGCTGACCCAGGCGGTTCAACGTAGCATTGACGCGAATCAGAACGTCGGCGTAAACCAATGGCTTCGAGAGGTAGTTCGTATGAATCCCCCTTGATTCGCCGGTGCTGTGGATGCATTGGGCTGGATGGTTGGCTTCTTCAGTTGGGAAAGATATTCAAGGCAGTTGATTGTCCCGAAGAACAGAAGGTACCTATCGCTCAGTACCTTCTTGAGAAAGATGCCGCTAATTGGTGGGAAGCTGTTAAACCTCATGATTATGTTATCATGTGGACGGAGTTCCAGGAATCTATGGAAGCTGAGTTTTGTCCGAAACTGATTAGAGATCAGAGGAATCGTGATTTTTATTTAGCAGAACCGCAGGATATATCGGTGTCGAAGCTATCATTGACTATAGAAAACAACTCAGTTATGTGCGAGATCAAGTGAGGACTGAAGAAGAGAAGATCCGTCATTTTAACATGAGGATGAAGCCGGAGATTCGCTAGTATATGGCGAGACTCCATTGCACTACGTTGAGAGATATCAGAATCGAGCCTTCGCCTACGAGCTAGCTTCGTTATTGTAATACCCGGTTGTAACTCAGTCATTTTCATTCGGTAATTATCAGTATGTATTTGTCACTCAGTAATTCTCACTCATTAATAATCACTCATCATTCATGAATCACTCAATTGCGTTCAATGTTGGCATGTTGTAACCGTGTATCAGTTACCGATCGTCATTTCATCTCCGTTTGAGTGTCGGAACGGGAGTATTATCATTATCATCGTGATTGGTAGTCTTGTGCTGGAGTATCATTCTTTGGCATGTGTTAGACTTGTTCATTTCCACATTCGTATGATTTGTCGGATCATTCATCAGTCGTATCGAGGAATCGGAATCATCGGATTTATTCACCTTGGCCAACATTGAGTTACGGCCGTAAGGTTCTGGGATACGGCCGTAAGTCCAGCGGGTACGGTCGTAAGGCTGGCCGGTTATGGCCGTAAGTGGTCAAAGAGTCGCCTGCATTTTGGCCGAAGGTGAGTTACGGCCGTAAGGAAGGTGAGATACGGCCGTAAGTGGTGTTCGTTAATTTCGGGTGTTGTCGACCAAGGGTGACTTACGGCCGTAGGGGTTGCGGCATACGGCCGTAAGTCGAGGCAGTGCGGCCGTAAGGCTTGCCGGATACGGCCGCATTACCGCAGGAAGGATGTCTAGCTATTTTTGACGTGGGCGGGTTACGCCGTAAGGTTGGCCGGATACGGCCGTATCATCCGAGTTACGGCCGTAAGGTGTGCGATACGGCCGTAAGGCTGTCAGACGGTGTTTTTGACGAAGGCGGGTTACGCCCGTAACTCAGAGCTTACGGCCGTAAGTCTGCCGGCGAGCTTTGGACGAAGGCCGAGTTACGGCCGTACGAGTTGGCCGGTTACGGCCGTAAGGCCGTTGACTTGGAAAGTTACGGCCGTAAGAGGGCCGAGTTACGGCCGTAACTTCCGGCAGTATTTAAGTACTCGGCCGGGACATTTTTACTCATTTTCATCCTCTTCTTCTTCTTGTTCCGAAAGAGAGACTTGAGAGAGGTATTTTTCCATTCTCAATCACTTTTGTATTCGGATTTCATCATCTTATTTCGTTGGGAAGCTTGGATAGTCGATTTAACACGTTTTCATCGGATCGAAGTGCTTGGATCTTCAAAGGTAATATTCTTCAACACCTTGGATTTCGATTTTGTGTTGAGATAAGATGTTTTGGACGTTATAATCATGTTATATGAAGGGATATGTATATGATTATAAGTTTGTATAAAGATTCAATGGATTATTGAAGGATTATTCAAGAACACTTTGAATATCGAGTTGAAATTGGGGGTTTTCGATTAATTGTCGTTATAATCACGTTTTTGGATATTCGTTTTGGATTATTAATCGTATTGAAGATGTTTTGTGGGCTTGAAACCTTTCTTGAGGGATTTGATATTGGTATATTGAGGTTTGATTGTAAACAATCGGAGTTCGGACGCAACGTGTTTGATTTAATGCCTCAATGGACTTAGTTTAGTCGTATTGGCGTTTTGAGTTCGTTATATTCGTGTTTGATTCGTATATTGAACGGATTGTTGGTAATTGAATTGTTCAAGGTTGTTCGAGCGACCGATATCTGAATTAGGACATTGTTCGTGGAAGGATAATTGTCACCGGCGTTGAGTAAGTTAATTCTTACTCGGTTAAAAGGATATTCATGCCTTTTGTTGTTGTTCATTCATAATCATCATTCATTCATCATTATATTAACCGTATAAAAACTTGTTGTTATCAATTAATCATTTCAGTCATAAGGAACGACGGTTCCAATCTTTTCATTGAGCTGTCCTTTATTTCATTACCATTCCATCTCGGTGAGTCATTATTCATTTTCGATGTCACTTTTGTTATATCGTGGCATTCCGGGTCATACTGGTGTGCCGGTTGGCATGTGTTGGATTTTCATGTCGGGCACATTATAGTCGTGTGTTGGTTGGTGGCCTCACATTGGACTGTGCACACGATTCATATTATCTCGTGAGACTGATTAGGTACAAGACCACGCGTGTATTCGATCGATACTCGTTGGTGGCTTGTGCACGGACACATTTCCATCCCGGGCGTAGTGTGGTGCCATTTCCTTTGAGCCGTACTGTTAGTTGATTCATATAGCATGTTTGATTGCGTATGTTTCGACAGGATATTTCATAACTTCATATATAATCATGATTGTGTATTTTCAACTCTTGAGGATTGTTGTTCTTTGTAACTGACCCCGTTTGGGGATTTTGTTTTTCAGGTCATGGCAAGGCAAACGCACGGGAATAGCATGTTGATGTCGAGGAGTCCTAGTGATACTAGTAGGGGCCCCGATCTTTCAGTTATTCATGTTATTGTCCTTTATTTTCCGCTGCAGACTTTCATTTGAATACTCCGTTTCATTCAGTGTTGTGTATTTTATCTTCATATAAAATACACCAGTATTCGGTATTGTCCTGGTGTGTTGTAACTAAACTCCTCATCGGAGTAATTATTGCTGTAATGTAGTTCGGTACTACATTTATCTGGTGTAATTCATTCATTTTCTTTTGCACAGTGGGTCCCAGTTGGGGATCTACGGCCCGTAATATCCGCCTAGTTTGGGGTGTTACGAGTTGGTATCGGAGCGTGGTTTTGAATACTACCTTCCGAGTCATGTCTCATCTCGAAATCATCGTCATCGGACTAGTATCATTGGACTTTCGCGTCACGTGTGACTTTGTGCAAATGCCGAGCCAATCGGACCAAAGAAGCTGTAAGATTTCTAACGCCATGGTATAATTTCTGCAATAGTCATTCATTCATCACTCATCATTTCACAATCCTCAACATCATCATTTATTATGATTAAGACGATCATGTTAACTCATTAATCACTTAATTCATTTCATTACTCGATTAATGATCGGGACGACCATGTTAATTCATTAATCACTTAATTCATTTCATTACTCGATTGCGATCTAGATGATCATATTATAAATCTTGTTAAGTTATTCAAAATAATCATTTCAAGAATTTCATCAGATATTCATGTCACTTCAGTCAATCATTCATATAATCACTAAGTTAGAGCATGTATACTCATTTTCATCATCTCATGACGTAATCATAACGTGATAATCATGCGGGTGATATAATCATTATGCGACCTTCCTACTTCAGTATGGAGAGAGCTGTCAGGGGATGCACGGGAAGAGGCCGCGGTGCGGGCCGAAACCCGAGGAATAATCACTCGCTGTCGGGAAATCGTGCCCAGGACTCGGCTCGATCAGAAGATGTTCGGGTTGATCCACTCACTTTTATGCAGGCCATGATGACCCATGTACAGTTGCTCAATCATCATTGTGCCACTCTGACCGGATTAATCGAGAGAACTCTTCCGTATGAGCCAGCTGCTAAGGAAAGTGCTGAGCAACAACCTTCATTTGTCAACAAGAAATCAACGAAGCGTAATCAATCCGAAGGCAGTCAGTCAACCTTCAAGAAGCCTCGTGTGAGCCCTATCGTTTCTGAGCGACCTTCTACGGCGCATAATCGTGCGGGACCTCATTCCCGAGCGGCCAGTTCGGCCATCACCTGTTTCAATTGTGGAACGCCGGGTCATTTCAGCCGAGTGTCTGAAACCGTCTATCACGTGCTATAATTGTGGGAATTTTGGACATAAGGCCCGTTTTTGCCGAAAGGACTCCAAGTCGGCTCCGGCGGCATCTCAGGCCCCGAAGCAATCAGCGTTTCAGAATCAGATTGCTTTGTCAACGTCATTTAAGACAATGGAAGCAAATAGAGTTGGAGCTCGTACTTATCAGACGGGAGCGTCCGGTTCGGGGGCCGGCAAGCCCCAGATTCATATGATGAGGAGGATCGACGATCGGTGGTCCGAATGATTTCAGGTATACTCGTAATTTTATTTCAACTTGTGTGTACCTTTTGATGCTGGTACACCGCATTCATTCATTTTCGAATCATGCTTGAATAGACTTATTTCGGAATAGTCCTATTGCTTGTGGGCTTCATACCATCGGTCTACCTAACGATGGAAGAATTTTCGGAATTTTACCAAATTAAGCTTAATGACCGCGATTGGTTGATGGATCTAATCGTGGTGAACTTATCTTAGGACGATGTAATTTTCAGTATTTGTTGGTTCAACCGTCTTGATACTATCCTCAGTGATTGTTAGCGTTTGGTCACTATCTTTCCATCGTTGGTTGTCGATTGTGTGCTTCAGGGAAGTGATCCCCATTGTTCCAGTAGAATTTTTATTATGGCAGAGGCAGAGAGATTCCGCGATCGAACTATTCAATCATTCATTGTATCATTTTCATCGATTGGCCTTTCTAGGGCAATCGAGTTATTCAATCATTCATTGTATCATTTCCATCGATTGGCCTTTCTAGGGCAATCGAGTTATTCAATCATTCATTGTATCATTTTCATCGATTGGCCTTTCTAGGGCAATCGAGTTATTCAATCATTCATCGTATCATTTTCATCGATTGGCCTTTCTAGGGCAATCGAGTTATTCAATCATTCATTGTATCATTTTCATCGATTGGTCTTTCTAGGGCAATCGAGTTATTCAAACATTCATTGTGTCATCTTCATCGATTGGCCTTTCTAAGGCAATCGAGTTGTTCAATCATTATTGGTATCTCTTTTTATCGATTGACCATTCTAGGACAATCGAAATGTTCAATCATTCGTGGTATCATTGTCATCGATTGACGATGTATTTACAGACGAGTTATCTGGTTGCCTTCACATAGAGTAGTGGAATTCAGGAGTGAGTTGGAACCGGTACGTTCCCTTTATCGAAGGCACCGTATCGGATGGCGCCGACCAGAGTGTAAGAGTTGAAGATTCAACTTGAGGAGTAGTTCGAGAAAGGTTATCTCCGACCGATTGCGTCCCCGTGAGGAGCACCAGTGTGATCTGTCAAGGAGAAGGATGGCTCGTCTCGTGTGTGTATTAATTACCAGAAGTTGATCAGGGTAATGATCAAGAGTAGTATCCCTTACCCCGTATTGATGATCTTTTAGATCAACTTCAGGGAGCCTCAGTATTTTTTTCCAGGATCGACTTAAGATCTGGATATCACCAGTTGCGGATTCGAGAATCAGATATCGCGAGGACAGCGTTTCATACACGCTATGGTCATTATGAGTTCGTAGTTATGCCGTTCGGGCTAACTATTGCACTGCAGATTCATGGAGTTAATGAATCGGGTTTTCATCGACTTTTTAGATCAGTTGTTGTTGTCTTCATCGACGACATTTTGATTTATTCTCTTAGCCGAGAGGAACACGAGGTTCGTCTTCTTCAGGTTCTCGACGTGTTGAGACGCGAGCAATTTTATGGAAGTTTTCTTAATGTGAGTTCTGGATGTCCGAAGTGACTTTTCTCGGGCATGTAATTTCATCTGACAGAGTTCGTGTCGACCCTCAGAAGACGGAGGCTATCCGAGATTGGCAACCTCCGAAAGATGATAAGTAAATCCGAAGTTCCCCCGTATTAGATGATTAATTATCCAACCCACGACCGGAGCTAACAACCGTGGTTTTCGCGTTGGAATTTTGGCGTCATTACCTTTATGGCGTCACCTGTCAGTCATTCACCAATCGCCAGAGATGAAGTATATATTTACTCACAAGGAGTTAAATATGCGACAGGGGTGGTGGTTGGAACTAATCAAAGATTTTGATCTCGAGATCCTTTACCACCCGGGCAAGGCGAACGTTGTCGCCGACGCCTTGAGTCGTAAGTCCGTTCAGGAGCAGATGCTTGCTCATTTAAGAGTTCAGAAGGAGCTTGGCGGGAATTCCTTAGACCGAGATCGAGGTCCGACTTGATAAGTTCGGGACGACTTTGTATGTTAGAGATTTCATCATCACTTGAGGAGGAAATCGGGAGAATCGAGTTCGATTCATTTTGTTGCTCATCCGCGAGGATGTGGTGAGGGAAAGCCCACTGGAATTGTGGTCCACGAGGATGGACTCTTGAGTTTTGAGAATCGGTTGTGCGTACCGGCGAATGATGAGTTGAAGAGCTCGATCTTGAGAGAAGCTCATGCTACCCCTTATCCGGTTCATCCGGGGTCTAGCAAGGTGTACCAGGATTTGAAACAACATTTCTGGTGGAATAATATGAAGCGAGGAGTCGCGGAATTTGTTTCGAGATGTTTAGCCTATTAGCAAGTCAAGATTGAAAATCAGCGACCGGTGAGTATGCTGATATCGCTTCCTATTCCAGGATGGAAGTGGGAAGACATTTCTATGGATTTCTTCACAAGTTTGCCGACGAGTCGTCGTGGCATGAATACGATCTGGGTGATCGTGGATCGCTATCTAAATCAGCTCATTCCCTTGAGATCAAGGATACGTGGGGTCCCGTGAGACTTACCCAACTGCTCAGCAGAGAGTTAGTGAGATTGCATGGAACTCCTAAGAGTTTTGTTTCTGATCTTGTCGGGCGATTCGTGTCTCGTTTAGGGAACCAGTTCATCGTGCTTTGAGAACTCAGCTTAATATCATTACCGTTTTTCATCCTCAGTCCGACGGACAATCAGAGAGGACTTTTCAGACAGTGGAGGACATGTTGAGGGCATGCGTCCTCGATTAGTAGAGGATCGGCAAGCCCAATTACTGTTACGGTTGTCGATCTCCCTTGTGTTGGGATGACCCATCAGAGTCAATCGGCACCGAGCCCGATATACTTATAGCCGCCCGGGAGAAGGTAGCTTTGATCAGGAGACGTCATTGTGACGCTCGAGTCGGCAATCATATGCGGTGTAATCGTCATCGACCACTAGAGTTCGATACGGGTGATCCCGTTTTGGTCAAGGTATTCCCGAGTCGAGGTATTTTCCGTTTCGGAAAACGGGGGAAGTTGAGTTCGAGATTCATTGGACCGTGTGAGATTTTGAATCGAGTAAGCGAGTTAGCTTATCGATTGGCTTTACCTCTGTTGTTGGGCCGAATTCATAATGTGTTTCACGTCTCTCACATACTTCAGTTGACGAAATCGAGATCGCGGATGATCATCCGAACGAGGAGCGTCCTGTGCGAGTGTTGGAGCGGCAAATCAAGCAGTTGAGGAACAAGATGATTCCTTTGGTCGATTCGGTGGTCTAGACACGGAGTCGAAGAGGCTACTTGGGAAACCGAGGAGAATATGCGGGAGAGTTATCCCGAATTGTTTGACCCTTAGTTTCGGGACGAAACTCTTTTAAGGGGAGTATGTAATACCGGTTGTAACTCGATCATTTTCATTCGGTAATTATCGATCTGTATTTGTCACTCAGTAATTCTCACTCATTAATAATCACTCATCATTCATGAATCACTCAATTGCGTTCAATGTTGGCATGTTGTAACCGTGTATCGATTCACGATGGTCATTTCATCTCCGTTTGAGTGTCGGAACAGGAGTATTATCATTATCATCGTGATTGGTAGTCTTGTCTTTGGAGTATCATTCTTTGGCATGTGTTAGACTTGTTCATTTCCACATTCGTATGATTTGTCGGATCATTCATCGATCGTATCGAGGAATCGGAATCATCGGATTTATTCACCTTGGCCAACATTGAGTTACGGCCGTAAGGTTCGGGATACGGCCGTAAGTCCGGTAGATACGGCCGTAAAAGTGGCGATTCACGGCCGTAAGTGGTCCAGGCCAGTGCCCGGGCATTTGGCGAAGGTGAGTTACGGCCGTAAGGAAGGTGAGATACGGCCGTAAGTGGTGTTCGTTAATTTCGGGTGTTGTCGACCAAGGGTGACTTACGGCCGTAAGGGTTGCGGCATACGGCCGTAAGTCGGCGAGTACGGCCGTAAGGCTTGGCGGATACGGCCGTCTGTGCGGGAAGGATGTCTAGCTATTTTTGACGTGGGCGGGTTACGCCGTAAGGTTGGCCGGATACGGCCGTATCATCGAGTTACGGCCGTAAGGTGTGTACGGCCGTAAGAGTGTCGGGTGTTTTTGACGAAGGCGGGTTACGCCGTAACTCGAGGCGATTCTGGCCGTAAGTCTGTCGGCGAGCTTTGACGAAGGCGAAGTCTGGCCGTCTGAGTTGGCGATTCTGGCCGTAAGGCCGTTGACTTGGAAAGTTACGGCCGTAAGAGGGCCGAGTTACGGCCGTAACTTCCGGCAGATTTAAGTACTCGGCAAGGACATTTTTACTCATTTTCATCCTCTTCTTCTTCTTGTTCCAAAGAGAGACTTGAGAGAGGTATTTTTCCATCCTCAATCACTTGTGTATTCGGATTTCATCATCTTATTTCGTTGGGAAGCTTGGATAGTCGATTTAACACGTTTTCATCGGATCGAAGTGCTTGGATCTTCAAAGGTAATATTCTTCAACACCTTGGATTTCGATTTTGTGTTGAGATAAGATGTTTTGGACGTTATAATCATGTTATATGAAGGGATATGTATATGATTATAAGTTTGTATAAAGATTCATTGGATTATTGAAGGATTATTCAAGAACACTTTGAATATCGAGTTGAAATTGGGGGTTTTCGATTAATTGTCGTTATAATCACGTTTTTGGATATTCGTTTTGGATTATTAATCGTATTGAAGATGTTTTGTGGGTTTGAAACCTTTCTTGAGGGATTTGATATTGGTATATTGAGGTTTGATTGTAAACAATCGGAGTTCGGACGCAATGTGTTTTATTTAATGCCTCAATAGACTTGGTTTAGTCGTATTGGCGTTTTGAGTTCGTTATATTCGTGTTTGATTCGTATATTGAACGGATTGTTGGTAATTGAATTGTTCAAGGTTGTTCGAGCGACCGATATCTCAATTAGGACATTGTTCGTGGAAGGATAATTGTCACCGGCGTTGAGTAAGTTAATTCTTACTCGGTTAAAAGGATATTCATGCCTTTTGTTGTTGTTCATTCATAATCATCATTCATTCATCATTATATTAACCGTATAAAAACTTGTTGTTATCAATTAATCATTTCAGTCATAAGGAACGACGGTTCCAATCTTTTCATTGAGCTGTCCTTTATTTCATTACCATTCCATCTCGGTGAGTCATTATTCATTTTCGATGTCACTTTTGTTATATCGTGGCATTCGGTCATCTTGGCGTGCCAGTTGGCATGTGTTGGATTTTCATGTCGGGCACATTATAGTCGTGTGTTGGTTGGTGGCCTCACATTGGGTGTGCACACGATTCATATTGTCTCGTGAGGCGATTAGGTACAAGACCACGCGTGTATTCGATCGATACTCGTTGGTGGCTTGTGCACGGACACATTTCCATCCCGGGCGTAGTGTGGTGCCATTTCCTTTGAGCCGTACTGTTAGTTGATTCATATAGCATGTTTGATTGCGTATGTTTCGACAGATATTTCATAACCGGATATAATCATGATTGTGTATTTTCAACTCTTGAGGATTGTTGTTCTTTGTAATCGACCCGTTTGGGATTTTGTTTTTCAGGTCATGGCAAGGCAAACGCACGGGAATAGCATGTTGATGTCGAGGAGTCCTAGTGATACTAGTAGGGGGGCCCGATCTTTCAGTTATTCATGTTATTGTCCTTTATTTTCCGCTGCAGACTTTCATTTGAATACTCCGTTTCATTCAGTGTTGTGTATTTTATCTTCATATAAAATACACCAGTATTCGGTATTGTCCTGGTGTGTTGTAACTAAACTCCTCATCGGAGTAATTATTGCTGTAATGTAGTTCGGTACTACATTTATCTGGTGTAATTCATTCATTTTCTTTTGCCTGGTGGGTCCCAGTTGGGGATCTACGGCACTGTAATATCCGCCTAGTTTGGGGTGTTACAGTTATCATCGGAGTGCATGCCCGAGTCAAAAAACCAGAGGAAGTCTGGTGATACTATGGTCGGTTCGGGAGTTGGTGTTTCTGAGCTGCAACACATTAGTCTTTCTGCTGTGAAGCTCCATCATTCGGTAAGTGCGACTAAGAGTTCCAAGTCATCAGCTTTGACTCCTGGTAAATCCAGGAGGTGTTTCAACTGTAATGTGTCGGGGCATGTACGGGCACATTGTCCTTCTCTGCCAGTAATGTGTTATAAGTGCGGACTCGAGGGACACATGATTCAGTTTTGCGAGTTGGTCACCGAGTCTTCTGAAGCACGGACTTGAGCACCCATATAAGGATCGACTATGTGAAGTCCCTGAGAGGTGTAGTCTACCAGTTGTTTGTTATGTGATTTCTTTGTTTCATTGCTTTGAATTTCGGGGACAAACTTCTTTTATTAGAAGTGGGTCGAATTTTTGAACTTTTGTACTTGCAACACTATCGAGTCGTTTGTGTTCGTTGATATTTTCTGAACCTGTTATGTACATTGTTTTTGTTGTTTGAACGAGTTCTGATGTTGTTCGGATTAAACCATTTATCGTTGTGACTTCTTTCCGAGTTCGGTGCGATTTCCGTGAATCCTATGCGAATGAATATCTTGTAGTTCTTACAAGATCATTTAATATCTTGGGTTGAGGTGTAAACTTCGAAGTTGTTGTCGATTGTTGTTGTTTTTGTTCGATCATAGTTATTTGATTGTTTTCGATTTGATCGTTAGTGTTCAATCATTATTGTTAAACCATTGTTGCTGGATCGTTATTACACGATTGTTATCATTTGATTTTGTATTGTGATTTTTTGAGTGTTGGGATCACTTCGTAATTTCTTTAAGTTCGGGAAATTGTCTTCGTATTCGATCTTCCCAACCTTTGATGTTGTTGGAATTTCATATTTTCTCAGCGATAAACTCGTAGTTTGATTGTTGTGCTGTTCGGGTTGGTCAACCATATTGACTTTGTTCGTTATGTTTTGTTATCATTCTGGTATAGCGATATATATGGCAATAGTTACGTACTGCATGTGGTTCGTTGTGGGTTGTCAGCAGCGGATAACATGTGTTATCTCAGATTGCCTTGCGTCGATTGTTTCATGTTTTAAGTTTCAGGATGAAAGTTATTTTTAGGGGGATAAAATGTAATACCCAAGTTCTTCGCTCCGGTCTCGTTGAGTTTTTCTGCAGTTTATTGGATTGTTGCTATCCATTTCTTTGGAATTTTGTGTCATGTTGGGTGTGCCATGTTGGGACGTGTGTTTGGTCGCGATTCAGATTGTTGCGTGGGGTTGGCTCGTTAGTAGTGTAGCGCATGCTAACACTCTTGGTGTAGCGCGCACTACTGTACCACAGGTAGCGCACGCTAATCGGCAGCTTGGGGCAGTCCTGGAGATATTGGACTGGGACTGGGGTCCCGCTAGCGTATGCTAGGAACCGGGCTAACGCACGCTAGATGGGGTGTGTAGCGCACGCTACTGTTGGACGACAGCACGCGCTAATCGGCCGGACAGTTGAGGCAGTAGAGTCTGGACTTAAGCCAGACTAACAGGTAGCGCACGCTAGTCGGTCCTTGTGCAAGCTAACTTGGCGGGCGTAGCGCACGTTATTCAGACGCGGCGCATGCTATCCCTGTCGGGCAGAAGTTTCTGGACTGCGTCCCAGGCCGATAGCGCACGTTAACTCGGACTAACTAGCGCGCGCTAATGCGCGGCTATATATATACGTGTGTTGTGGTCAACTTTCGTCATTTTTCACCTTCCTTTCTCTTCTCCGACCTTCTAGGCAATTCCAAGGGGGTGAAGGCAAGGATTTCGACTGCATATCCTTTGATATCAATTGCTTTCAAATTCTAGCAAGGATCTATCAAAGTTCTACCATTTTTCACCAAAGATTTGAGGTAAGATCACTTGAACCCTTGATTTTGGGGATTTTGGGGGTTTGTGAGGATTTGGCCGATTCACGGCGATCTAGCCCAGATTCTTGTAAGATCTTTGTTGTTACTCGAGATCCTTTGTTAATCTTGAGGCTTTGTGGAATAAACTTCATAAATTCTTATGTTCATCGATTATGTTGTTTTGAGCCTTCGAGGTGTCCGGAAAATTGTTCCTAAGGGTAGAACTTAGGATGATTCTTGGTTTTCAGATGAGATTGTAGTTGATTTAGTCTCGATTCTTGTGAGGAACGGAACTTGGGGGATAGTTCGGATCGAGGCTTTGTCGTTCGTCGTTTTGTTCCATCGTGATTTTGAGGCAAGTATCTTGCCCATACATTTCGTATTCCGTAGACATAGTAGTTGGTGTGTGATTATATGTGGTACTTGAATGTTTCTAATGAACTTTCAAAAGAATCGTTATATTCGCGATAAAGGTTTCCTTCAAAGATAACTCACATGTTTAATGAGTAAAATTGTATTGTGTATGTGTGTAATTCTATTACATGTTGGAAGGTATTGTGATTGTATTACGTGAGTATAGAAAAACCTTTTCCACATGTAAAGGATTATATATTGATACGTGTATTCGTTTAGTGATTAAGCGATGTTCTGTGATATGAGTTGTGACTCCCTTGTAGGGAAATTATGATGTTCAGTGTGTTTGGAAATGGTACTTCCTTGTTGTTGTGTGACTGTTGCAAAGTGATGTGCCACCGGGTAAGATTTGTTGAATCTCCGGGATCCATCCTTGCTAGTACGGATCGGGAGTGACCATAAGGTTGTCCAAACTGGGTATGTCTCGTGGAGGCTCTGAAGTTCGTGGCTTGCTAGCCCGATGATGGGATAACTTATGGTTGTGGTTTGTTGTGTGGTGTACGTGTCATGGGTTGTCCAAACCGGGTAGGTCTCGTGGAGGCTTCGAAATTCATGGATTGCTATCCCGATGCCGGGATAACTATGAATGTATGTCATGGTTGTGATTGTGTGACTGTTGTCATCGTGATATGTGATATTGTATGGTTTCCATCGGGTTATTCACTCGGGTATGTTCTATGGGAGCATCTGGTGTTCGTGGATTGTTAGCACGGGACGTGGATAATCCATGGGAATATGTTGAGATGTTCGATTGGGTCGTGGACCCGGTGTTTTGTGACCGGAATGGTATGATTGGGTCGTAGACCCTGTGTTTTATGACCAGAATGGTATGATTGGGTAGTGGACCCCGTGTTTGTTATCGGATTAGTATTTTGGAAAATGATCTTTGGGCTGTGTCCCTAAGTGGTTTTCGATAAGATGTAAGTTCTTAAATTCCAAATGTTTTTAAAACTCCCGAGATCTTAAATTGTTTTGCAAGACGTATATTGATTTCGTTCCTACCTTTCATGATTTGAACGGTTTTAATCAAGTGAATTTTCTCAGGAAGTCTTTGTTATGATGAACTGGTTGGATGTTCTTAATTGTTATGTTTTCGGAATATGTGTTGTATGGCTCGTATTTGCACTTTATACTTGCACTAGAGAAACAGTGGAGTTTTGCTAACCCCCGAGTGATCGGGGGTGGATGTCTGTATTGCGTCCAGGTATATATAGGTTCTTGGGGAGTAAAATACAGGATCGGTACGAAGGATGATGGAAGACGACGATACTAATCACATAAAGACCAGTGTTGAGTATTTTGGTCAAGGCATGTTGTAGTGTCTTTTCCCAATGTTGTATTTTCTAATTATAAGAGTATGATTCGTGTATTTGAACTTGGTTTGGGTTAAGTATATTAGTTATGCGTATCTGATTTGTATATTGTGATGAAAGACCAAATCAGTCTAAATGGTTATTTAGTCGTGTCGACATGAAATGTGATGTATTGTTTTTGTATTTAGCCTGGTAGATCCTCACGGAGAGGGTCTGCGGCGCTGTAATATTATCGAGTGGTTTGGGGGTGTTACACATCTATTTTCTTGGCCCCCTTGCTCTTTTGAACCATTGGGCCTTGCCCTTTCCCTTATCAATCTTGGCTATTGAACCTAACTGCTTTTTGTTCTTTTTCTTCTTATTCTTGGACTTCCATGTCCCAGAAGAAATCACAAGTGCAGCTTCTTTTCCCTTTGTCTTCATCTCAGACTGTGCAGTCGTCAGTTTGTTCATTAGCCCAGCTAAGTTACATGCAATCTCATTGCAGTTGAAGTTCATGACAAATTGGGAAAATGAGTCAGGAAGTGACTGCAGGATAAGGTCAGTTTGGAGAGATGCATGCATCTGACAATAAAGACCTTCCAATATCTCAATCATCGAGATCATCTTGAGGACATGGTCTCCAAATCTCTCTCCTTCTTTCATCCTGGTACCGAATAATTGCTTCGATATCTCATATCTAGTAGTTCGACTATGATCTCTATAGAGATCAGCCAGGTGCGCTAAGATGTCTCTAGAAGACGTCATATTTTCATGGGCACGTTGAAGCTCATTAGTCATTGAGCCTAACATGTACCCGCGCACTCTTACGTCTTCTTTTACCCATTTCTCATGGGCATCGACATCTTCCTGATTGGCTCGGGTTCTTGAAGGAGCCGCTGGAATGTCCGCCTCCAAGACATATCCTAGCATTTCCATAGTGAGGAGAATCCTCAAGTTTCGAAGCTAGTCCACATAGTTCAGACCAGTCAGGTCATTCTTTTTAAGCAGTATAGCGAGGGGGTTCATTGTCATTTTGAGAGAATTTATTAACTGCAGAGAATAATTTAAGATTTGTTAGTGATTGTTTAATTATTATCCGAGTAAATAATTTAAGGACTTTATTTATTCATAACTCGGCTCCCACTATTTTATCAGCATTTGCACACTCCCATGGGAAATCCGGAAGTCACGGTTGACTTCTTAGTGCTGATTGAATTCTTTACAAAGTTTAATAGAGGGCAACCAAATCGCGATTATACCCCAAGTCTACGACACAGGTCCCTCGGAACATTCCGTTCCTCGGTTATGGGAATAGGAAACAACGGTAGCCTTGTTCATGAACTGCAGCCGCGCTGCTCGATCTAAGACTCGGTCTAACCGTCCCTGACACGATTTGGGACTCTAGAGGTGGCTCTTACAGCTCAAGAGGTGGCCCCCAGATTGTAGGTCGGCACTCTGTTTCATATGGACTCAAGAGGTGGCCCCCGTCCGTCGACGTGGCACTTTGTTCCGATAGAGTTAGAGGCGGACCCGTCCGTGGCACTTTGTTTGTATAGCACTTAGTTCCCGGACAGTCACAATTATCAATTTGACGCATTTCACGAGTATCACGTAAACGTTCGGTCAGTGAGGTTAATAGCGTCTTTTGATTAAGTATGGGATATTGGTTAATTTTATTTGTGGCCCGGTAATGCGGAATAGGACTTGTATGTAAATTCGAAAATATACTCAATAATTTATTAATGGTCTGATGGGTTCAGATCAGATATATTAAATGGGTAGGTTCAACGAAACGAAACGAGAGTTATGTAAATAGTTTGAAAGGATGTTTTTGCCCTTAGGTTCAAACCTAAGCGTTGGAGTTTGAAACGAAGTCAGATGGTTATGAAATTTTATGAGGAAGCCAAAAATAATTCCTCGACTCCAGATTTAAGGAAAATTTGGAAATTTCCAGTTTCGGGACTGAAATTTTTAGAAATTACGATATTGCCCCAAAACTTAAGGAAATCGTTCCGAGGCATATAGAGCTATGAATTTAACTCGGAATTTAACGAAATTTTACGAGATGACTCGTGATGAACCTGGAATTACCGATTTGTGAAAATTCCATAAAATTTTGGACCTGGTACAGAAGTTTGAAATTTTTGCGTTTTGGCCCCGAAATTATTTAAAATTTGCAATTTGGACTATTAAGTTTAGATGTCGAACTCCGAATTGCTTGAAACTTTATGGACATACTATACATGGTATAATATATACTTTCCAAGGTCCAGAATGTTGTATTTTTGAAATTTTCGGTTTAGTCCTCAAACTTTGAGAAATTACAATTTATGCCCAAAAGCTCCGTTTACTCATTTCAAGTCCCATTTTGGCCGCAAATAAATTATCCATATATCATAACATAATCATATAACACAAGATTTCAAATTTTGGTATGGTTTCAACAACACATAGAAGAAAACATATAACTCTATCAAGTTATCACAAAATCGGCACCCGACTACCAAATCGGTTGTCGTTTAAATTCGATAAATCATATTGCATGTTGTTATAACCATATCATTCATCTTTAAAAACATGTATTTATACAAGAATTTTCAGATTAGTACATACTTTCATATTTTTCATAATATTTGATGAATATGTTTAAGAAAAACGAATTTCACATAGTTACACATAAAATCATAACATGAAATTATAACATGAAGATTTTAACAAAAATCATATCAAAAGAATCTTGAAATACTTCAGATTTAACACATGCATCACAAGAAAAAGAACAGATTTCTACTTTAAAGTTTGAAAGAGTTTTCACCCACCTTGATTTAGCCGGATTTCGTCGGTTCTAAGTCTTGAAAGTTGGAAAACGACTTCTCCTCTACTACTACATGGTTTGGACGATCCACATGCAATCCAAGGTGAGAATTATGTTTGCATGTATTAAAATAATGGTTAGATTATGGAGGATTTCATAAGAAATTATGGGAATAGTTATAAAGGATGAGATTACCTATTCCTTGTTGAAATTTTTCTTCCTCCTCCTTCTTCTTCCTCTTGGTTCGGCCTTCTCTCTCTCTTAGGCTCTCAAATGCAGATTTTTGTTATTGTAGTAAGTGTAAAGGGTGGTTAGGTTAAGGTGTAAGTATTTAAAGTTGGGATAAGGAGGGTTGGGAAGTGAAATGTGTTGAAGACTTGTTACATGTGTCAAGATGTTTCATGCAAGTCTTGCATGTGATGAGTGAAGAATTTAGAGCTACACTTTTCTACTCCCTCATGGCCGGCCATATGTATATATATATATATATATATATATTTATTTTTTGTTAAATTAAAAGTATAATTAAAATGGTAAAGGATTTAATTAGTTGGGTTGGGCTTTGAAGTGTAACTTCAAGTCTTATGATTTTTAATAAGTTGGGTTGAGTCCATTAGTGAGTCCACATGTAGTTAGGTGTTGACAATTAGCCCAATAGGTGAATCAACACACTATTTTAATTTTTATTATTTGGTTTATTAAGTAAATTACAAAGTTAAAGAGTGAAATAAAATAAAATAAAATAGATGTAGGTTATATCATGACATAAAATAACTATTATTAAATTACATCATGATTTGATACATTGTACATGTGATAAGTTACCGAATTTAGGGGGTTTTACATATATAGAGTGGTTGGCTTGCCCTGATCCAATTTGATATGATATGGCTGAAGTTTTGGAGCTATCAGATGACCTAGGGTGTAATAAATAGTAATTTTTATTTTGTGAAGGACACGCTTGTGTTCTTGAGAGTTTATGTAAGTTTATTGAAGTATATGTTACGGCGAGAGTTTATTGCTGCTTTCTCCTTTTATCTAAGGAAGTTAATATCAATTCTTTCCCCTTTTCAACTAATCATGTTTATCATTTCATGCAATATATTAAATAAATCCTCAATGGCCTAAGTTCTCCTGGTTGGGATTATAAACAATGCTTTCCATGTTATTTAAGTTTTTATAAAAACCATTTTGGATTGCTTGTGTGTGAATTTTATTGTTTTACAATTTTTTTTATTTTGTCCAATAAATGATTATATTTATGTCTTCTTATATTTCGAAACAAAATATGTAGATTTGATCAAATGATTTTCACTCTAAGTACTTGTAGAGGATAAAAATATACCTCCAAATCTTAGATTATTCCTTAAGTTATTTTCTTAAAATCTAATGTTATATTGAATCTAATCGATATAGAAATATAGTAGATTGAATCAATATATAAGGAGTGTTTTGACATTAGAAAGAGAAACCCTTTTTTTAAGGAAAATCGAATCTACACAACATAATAAGTAACTCATCTTTCGATTTCATATAAATCTTCTATACTATGATCAAACTGAGTTTGTAATCCAAACTATTTCTTTTTACATCTTGTAATTCTTTTATTTTTGCAATTATTTCGATCTTAACTTTCTTGCACTATCATTGTAATTTCTTGCAACTACAAATCCAACTTCTAAATTTTGTTTTTCTACTCATCTTATAAACTATAACAAGAGAAAATAGTGTATAAATTTTTTTATAACCGTACTTCCTCATGGGATCGCTAAACCGGACTCAAAAGTCTACTTTTAGTTGATACGATATTGTGGACTTGCGATAAGATACACCTAATGCGTGTCAAGCTACAAATCTCACAATTTATTGAGATGAAAAAGACTGATGACCCTGATGCCAATATGATTGCACGTACACTCGAGATCCTTTCTCAGCCTGTATATACTCTTTACAATACTGGTGCTTCACATTCTTTTATATTTGCATCTTGATTGAGACGACTGCATCTAGATAATGTTGTTGAGTGATAGTCTTATGTGATTGGTCTACTTGATGGTAGAAGGATTGTTAGGAATCATGAAGTTCAGAAGTGCACTATTCAAATTAATGGCCATGAGTGGTTGTCAGAATTGATTATGGTTGATTTACCTAAAGATGATGTAATCTTGGGTATCGACTGGATGGATCGTCATGATGCCATTCTTTGCATCCGTAAGCGGATGGTGAGCGTCACTTCTGATGATGGTTTTGAGTGTGTTTTTTGGGGTGACAATCCTAGTCGTTTTGGGAGAATCATCAGTGTAAGGAAAGTAGTGATACTGCTTAATCAGGGTTTTCTATTGATTATTGGTTCTACATGACCAAGACCAAGGATCGACCAGCTGAGTTAGCCGACATTTAGTCAGTTCGAGATTACCCCTATACCGGATGAATTGCCAGGTTTACCTCCACAATGAGAGGTAGAGTTTACTATTGAGATAGAGCCAGGTACGTCTCTGCTTTCAAAAGCACCGGTTCGTATGGCTTCGATTAAAATGCAGGAGCTGAAGAATAAGCTTGAGGATATGACCGAGAAGAGTTATTCGACCGAGTGCGTACCCTTGGGTAGCACCAGTGTTATTTGTATGGAAGAAGGACGAATTGTTGCATCTATATATTGATTACCATGAACTAAACATGGTAACAATCAAGAATAAATATACTTTACCTTGTATTGACAGTTTGTTGGATCAGCTTCAAGATGCCGCTGTGTTTTAGAAGATAGACTTGAGGTATAGATATCATCAGTTGGCATCCAAGAGTCTAATATTTCGAGGACGATCTTCCGTACGCATTATGGGCACTACAAACTCGTGGTGATGCCATTTGGATTGACCAACACACCAGCTGTATTCATGGAATTAGTGAACTGAGTGTTCATTGATTATCTGGATCATTTTGTGGTCATTTTCATTGATGACATATTGGTTTATTCACGTTACCATGAGGAGCATGAGCGCCATCTTCGTCAGGTCCTCGATGTGCTGATGCGAGAACAACTTTATGGAAAATTTTCCAAATGTGAATTCTGGATGTCTGAGCTGAGGTGAGAACAACTTTATGGAAAAAATTTCAAATTTGAGTTCTAGATGTCCGAGGTGACTTTTCTCGAACATGTGATATCAGTTGATGGGGCTATTGTTGACCCACAGAGGATGTCGGCTATCCGAGATGGGCTTACCTCGAAGAATGTCAAGAAAATCCATAGCCTTCTTGGCTTCGCAGGCGATTAAAGATAGTTTGTGGAAGGTTTTTCCAAGATCGCTCAGCTGCTGACTAATATGTTGAGGAAAGATAATAAGTAAACATGGTTAGAGGCGTGTCAAAAAATCTTTGATCGCCTCCTCAAGTGGCTATAAAATTTCTAACGTACAAAGTTGCCCTTGTACTCGCTGTAACCAGACCTCGATCCCGAGTCTCAGAAATTCCTGCTGAAGTTCCTTCTGAACTGTTAATCGAGCAAGAATCTGCTCCTGGACGGACTTACGACTCAAGGCATCGGCGACAACATTCGCCTTGCCCGGGTGGTAAAGTATCTCAATATCATAATCTTTGATTAGTTCCAACCACCATCTGTGTCGCATATTTAAATCCTTCTGAGTAAATATATACTTTAAACTCTTATGGTCGGTGAATATCTGACAGGTAACGCCATAAAGATAATGTAATATCCGCAATTTTCGATTTTCGGTAAATTTCTTTTTTCGGCCGGAGTCTGTTTTGACGACTCGCTCATGACCGTTTCGTCATTTCGAGAATGATTAATTCTGCACTTTTTGTCATCCGAGTTCGTTTCGGTATCGTTTTGTTGAGTTCCGAGCTTTTTAGCGACTTTTCCGCACTTGAGTTCGATTCTTGCGAATCTCGTCAAAGCTGTTGTTTGAGTTTCTCGTAAGTTCATTTAATTTCATTATTCATGTTGCTAGCTTTGGTTTGGTGTTTCGATAGCGTATTGTGATTTTCTGTGGTTTTGGGCCTTTTTCGTAATTTCCCAATGTTTTGGGTAATTACTTCCGTTGTCGAATTCCGAGCCTTCGGGTGATCGGAATTGTGTGTTCTCTTAGCTCTTATATTAGTCTTTGCGAGTACGTCAGAATCGTATCATCGATTCGTATTCGGTTTCGGGTCGTTCGCCATCGGAGTTGGCCGGCCGTGAGTCATGGGCAATGGGCCCAGTGCCAGACCGGCCGAAGTTACGGCCGGTAGTGCGGCAGCTTCTCGCCGAGCAGTGCAGTGCGGCCGCGGCACATGCCGGCAGGCCGCGGCACACTGTGGCATTTTTCGCCAAACCGATCAGACGGTGCCGCGGCACACGCCGGCCGGGCCGCGGCACACTGCCGACCACTGGGAGCCATTTTTGGGCCTGTGCCGCGGCACACTGTGCAGCCTATTTAAGGTCCTTCAGACTGGTTTTTGGCCATTTTTCTCCTTCTTCTCCTTCTCTTCCGCGGGTGAGGGTGATCTTACCATGGAGCCATGTTGTTTAACAACAAATCCTCGAAGTTATTGAGGTTATATCATCAATCAATCATCCTATATCGTCCTTTGATCCAGCGAATCAAGGTAATCTTCCTTAGAACCCTAATTTCGTGAATTTGGGGGTTTTTGCATTTTTGTTCGATTCGTTCCGTATTATTGATTAATTCATGATGGGTATGATTAATCTTGGTAGTATTCTTGTGTTTAACATCATTTAATCCATTGTTCTTCGTCGAATCGAAGTATATTTCTTGATTTCCTTCAAATTGACTTTTTGGGGGATTTGTTCTCGATCTCGTTTTCCATCCGTTTTTGTTAGATAAATTGTGGTTAAATGATGTTGTTAAACATATTCCATGGATTGTATATCCATATTTCGACTTAGAATTTCGTTTTCGTGTTTTGTCGGGACGAATGGTGTTCTTGGCCGTTTTGGGGAAAACACTTGAACTTTCGTCATTCGTTCTTTGAATTCAATGGCTTTGAGTCGTGTTATGGAATTCATTTCATCGTTGTGATTGTCCTTCGTAGTTTATGAACGTGAGTTGGCGATCGGTGGAGTCGGCGGGTTCGTAGTCGGTTCGTGTCAACCTACTTCGGTCGATTCTCCGCGTTGTTCTTATTTGAGGCAAGTACCTTGTCCATACTATTCTTGTTTTGTGGATATGATAATTGGTGATCGTCTTGGTGTGTTTGTTTGTTTGTTTGAATCGAGTTTTCAAAAGATTTGGTTAGCCTTGTTAAAGGCCCTCTTTCAAAACCGCGTGTGTTTTGTGATTGGTGTGTTTCATGAACGAGTATGTAACTCCTGTGGATGTGTTTGGTGTGTTTGTTCACTTGGTGTTGCGTGTGGATGTATATTGTTTCATTTCGGTGCATTGTGGTTTGACGTGGTGTTTTGCTAAGTGGTTGATGCCCTTGGGTGAATTGTTTGGATATCCTTGGTGTGATATTTTATTTGTGCATGATTGATTCGCTAGCCAGCTCGGGTGGGTCCGACGGGATCACGGAGTGGGATTTGTGGCTTCGACCCGGTCCTAGGCAACGTGTGGTGCTTGAGTATTTCGCTAGCCAGCTCGGGTGGGTCCGACGGGATCACGGAGTGGGATTTGTGGCTTCGACCCGGTCCTAGGCGATGTGAGTACTGTGTTTTGTGAATGTGTTTGCTCACCTCGGGAGGGTTCGACGGGACCACGGAGGGAATTCCAATGGCTTCGACCTGGGTTCACGAGTGAAACTTCACCGCTACGTGTGTATATTTTGTGATTGTTTTTCACTCACCTCGGGAGGGTTCGATGGGATCACGGAGGGAATTCCATTGGCTTCGACCTGGATTCACGAGTGCGGTTGCTTATGTTTTGTGAATGTGTTTGCTCACCTCGGGAGGGTTCGACGGGGCCACGGAGGGAATTCTATTGGCTTCGACCTGGATTCACGAGTGAAACTTCACGGGTGCGTGTGTATTTTATGTCCGTCGAGGACGCATGACGTGGGTTTTTAACCTTGTGTATTATGGTTGGTTTTATTTGTGAAAACAAAACCTTTGGGCTGTGACCCTCTTGATTTTTGGAAAGCGAAGGATTCGGTAATCCTAAATTGTTTTCTATTAAAACTCTCAATGGCATTTTAAACTGTTTCATAAATTGTTTCCCCTTAATTGTGGTCTTTCGGTTTTGGAATGTTCTACCCAAACTCTTGCCTCGGGAAGTACTTTTCGTTACTTTTGGATTTTTGAGGATTCCTGGTTATTCTTATTCGTGGAATGTGAATTGTATGGCTAGTATTTGCACTTTGTTCTTGCACTAGCAAAACAGTGGAGTTTTGCTAACCCCCGAGTATTCGGGGGGTGGATGTCCATTTTTGCATTCAGGTTTTGGAGCATAACACAGGGTCGGCACGAAGGATGATGAAAGATGAACGATAATAATCACATGAGGATCCGTTGATGTCGTATTGGTCTAGTTGTATTTTCTTTTCCGCTGCAGTATTTTTCCCGTTGTACGGGAGTTTATTGTATTTTGACCCCTGCGCAGGTATGTGTTTGGAATTGAGTTGTATGTTATTGTTGAAAGACCAAATCGGTCTACTGAGTCATTTTAGCCTTAAAGGCGATGTTTAGATGTTTGATTTTAGTTATCAGCCTGGTAGATCCTCGAGGAGAGGGTCTACGGCGTGTAATATCCCTGAGTGGATTGGGGGTGTTACATAAATGGTATCAGAGCTTAGGTTGAGAAAACCTAGGCTGTCGGGTCGAGTTATGTGTTGTTGAGTCTTGTATTGTCAGATTTTGTCTGACTGAGTCGTGTCGCGATGCGTCGTCTGAGTTTGTTGGTCGTGATTAGTATCGTGGGGCGATCATCATCTTCGTGCGACCTGTGGCTGTAAGTCTCCCTTCTTTGTGTTGTGCCTCGTGTGACACAAGCTATTTTTATGATTGTTTGTTCAGTGACGGAATCCTCTTATGGATTTTGATTTCGAGAAATGTGGTTTTTTGACTCTAATATTTTGTTCATATGAGGAGTAGTGTTGCTGGATTGTGCATGTTGAACTGTATTTCTTTTATCCGCTGTGTGAGTTCTTTTGTAATGACTTTCGGTATTTTACCGACCGAGTTTTATTTCGAAAACCGATTTCCTTAACCGAGTTTTTGGCATTATGGCCTTGAACGTCTAGGTGAAATTCTTATGACGGTATTTAGTATTTTGTAAATGGCTTTTGTGAGTTTTTGAAATATTACCGTCATCGGCCTTTTGGTGTTTTTGTAAATGGTTTTTAGCCTGGCGGGTTCCGGCGCGGGACCCACGGCGCTATAAAGTTTTGTGTAATTACCTGAAATTTTTGGGCATTCTAGCCCATTGAATTATCTTTGAAAACCTTGAGTATCTTAGAAAGTAAATTTTGAGACGTACTTTCAAAATGAATTATTTTCTCGTGGTACATCCAAGGTGCCACAATATGTTTCAAAATTCTCCCACCTCGAGGACTCAAAATGTTTTGAGATATTTTCAATGTTTTATAAGCACTTTTACTTAGACCCGAGGGTCGAATATTCTGAAAGTTTTTCACTAAGAGGAAGTGTCCTCATTTTTTTATCAAATGCGAAATGGTTCTCTAAAGTCTCGATAACAATGTTTCACGTTTGTACTTTTTGAAAGGTGATACTCAAGATCAACCGGTGTTCTTCTAAATTATTTTCAAAATGAGGTTTTCGTTTTTAAAACCTATCCATTCCCGTTTGAGGGCTGGGTATGTATGTGTGATGTTCGCATTGTCATTTTGATGTTTGCTCCCGAGTATGATCGAATTGGCGGTGTGAGCGTTGAGTCGTTTTCCACACATTTGTTGTGTTAGCCCCCTGTGAGAGGCGGGATGTTGGTGTTGAATGTTGTCGCCTCGTGGTGATTTTTGCGTTGTTGCGCATGTGCGAACTGTTAGAGCTTTGTTTGGTATGACCGTGTGCATCGGTGATGGTTCCGTTATGTGTCGGTTGTTTAATGTCTTGTTACCTTGCTCCCGTTTTTGTGAATTTCGTGGACGAGGTCGGAGGTAATACCAGTACTATTTTGACTTCTGTAATTTCTCTTTCTCTAGACTATCGATTCGCCCATGTTCGTTGATACTTTATGAACTTGGTCTGTATTTCGGTTTTATCGTCCGATTGAGCTATGATCTTGTTGTGGGTCGATCTGGTTATTGCTGTGACTTTTTCGGGTTCGGTTCGATTCTTGTGAACCTTGTTCGGGAGCGACATCATTTGGTTCTATTAGTTCTTTTTTTCGAAGTGGATCGGATTTGGAACTCTTGTGTTTTCGACTTTGTCGACTCATTATGTTTGTTGACATTTCTGAGCTTGTCCTGCCCCTTGCTTTTGTTGATTGAACAAGTGTGGTATTTTTTCGGAATAACTCGTTTGTCGTTGTGACTTTTCAATCGCTATTCCCTTTTCGGTGGATCTTATGGGAATGCATGTCTTGTAGTTCTCACCAGATCATCCTGGGGGTTGTTGTTTGAATTTTATTATCCTTCGCGTTTCGGACATGATTGTTCGATTTTTGTTGTCTCGATCATTTGTTTGTTCGGTTTTTGTCCTCGTTTCGTGATTGTTGAGCATTCAGACTCCTTCCTAATTCCCTTAAGTTCGGGAAATTAGTCTCGTTTTCGATCTTCCAACCCTTGGGCGGTGGAATTCCGTATTTGTCCAGCGATTGGCTCGCGTTTTGGTTGATGTACCATTGGGTTGGTCAATCGTATTGATTTTCGTTCGTTGTGTTTTGTGATTGTTCGGATAATTGACTTTATTGTATTATCCATTTGATGACGCTTGTCACTTGTTGGTTTTATTATATCCCTAACGGCGACGTTGTGTTGGTCGTCGTGGAGCGTGTTTTCACGCCGCATATTCCTTTGCGTTGCTTGTAACGTTTTGCCGATGGGCGTAAGTTACGCATTTCCTTGCGTATCTCGTTGAGTTTTCCTGGAGGGATATTGCATCTCCCTACTTGTTTTAAGTTTCGGGACGAAACTTCTTTTAAGGAGGGTAGAATGTAATATCCGCAATTTTCGATTTTCGGTAAATTTCTTTTTTCAGCCGGAGTCCGTTTTGACGACTCTCTCATGACCGTTTCGTCATTTCGAGAATGATTAATTCTGCACTTTTTGTCATCCGAGTTCGTTTCGGTATCGTTTTGTTGAGTTCCGAGCTTTTTAGCGACTTTTCCGCACTTGAGTTCGATTCTTGCGAATCTCGTCCGAAATTGTTGTTTTGACTTTCTCGTAATTTCATTTAATGTTATTATTCATGTTGCAAGCTTTGGTTTGGTGTTTCGATCGCGTATCGTGATTTTCGGACGTTTTGGGCCATTTTCGTAATTTCCCAAAGTTTTGGGTAATTATACATTGTCGAATTCGAGCCTTCGGGTGGTCGGAATTGTGTGTTCTCTTAGCTCTTAGATTCGTCTTTGCGAGTACGTCGTAACCGTATCATCGATTCGTATTCGTGTTCGGGTTTCGGGTCGTTCGGGCCGTGAGTTGGCCCCGGCCGAGTCATGGCCGGCAATGGGCCTGGCCGGCATCGCCGAGTTACGGCCGTAGTGCTCGGTAGCTTCGGCCGAGCAGGCCGTGCACGTGGGCCGCGGCACATGCCGGGGCCGCGGCACACTCTGTGGCATTTTTCGCCAAACCGACCAGACGGTGCCGCGGCACACGCCGGCCGGCCGCACACCGCCGACCACCGGGAGCCATTTTGGCTCAGGCTGCAGACACCGTGCGGCTATTTAAGGTCCTGCAGACTGGTTTTTGGCCATTTTTCTCCTTCTTCTCCTTCTCTTCCGCGGCTGAGGGTGATCTTACCATGGAGCCATGTTGTTTAACAACAAATCCTCGAAGTTATTGAGGTTATATCATCAATCATCCTATATCGTCCTTTGATCCAGCGAATCAAGGTAATCTTCCTTAGAACCCTAATTTCGTGAATTTGGGGGTTTTTGCATTTTTGTCCGATTCGTTCCGTATTATTGATTAATTCATGATGGGTATGATTAATCTTGGTAGTATTCTTGTGTTTAACATCATTTAATCCATTGTTCTTCGTCGAATCGAAGTATATTTCTTGATTTCCTTCAAATTGACTTTTTGGGGGATTTGTTCTCGATCTCGTTTTCCATCCATTTTTGTTAGATAAATTGTGGTTAAATGATGTTGTTAAACATATTCCATGGATTGTATATCCATATTTCGACTTAGAATTTCGTTTTCGTGTTTTGTCGGGACGAATCGTGTTCTTGGCCGTTTTGGGGAAAACACTTGAACTTTCGTCATTCGTTCTTTGAATTCAATGGCTTTGAGTCGTGTTATGGAATTCATTTCATCGTTGTTATTGTCCTTCGTAGTTTATGAACGTGAGTTGGCGATCGGTGGGGTCGGCGGGTTCGTAGTCGGTTCGTGTCAACCTACTTCGGTCGATTCTCCGCGTTGTTCTTATTTGAGGCAAGTACCTTGTCCATACTATTCTTGTTTTGTGGATATGATAATTGGTGATCGTCTTGGTGTGTTTGTTTGTTTGTTTGAATCGAGTTTTCAAAAGATTTGGTTAGCCTTGTTAAAGGCCCTCTTTCAAAACCGCGTGTGTTTTGTGATTGGTGTGTTTCATGAACGAGTATGTGACTCCTGTGGATGTGTTTGGTGTGTTTGTTCACTTGGTGTTGCGTGTGGATGTATATTGTTTCATTTCGGTGCATTGTGGTTTGACGTGGTGTTTTGCTAAGTGGTTGATGCCCCTAGGTGAATTGTTTGGATATCCTTGGTGTGATATGTTATTTGTGCATGATTGATTCGCTAGCGAGCTCGGGTGGGTACGACGGGATCACGGAGTGGGATTCGTGGCTTCGACCGGGTCCTAGGCGACGTGTGGTGCTTGAGTATTTTGCTAGCCAGCTCGGGTGGGTCCGACGGGATCACGGAGTGGGATTTGTGGCTTCGACCCGGTCCTAGGCGATGTGAGTACTGTGTTTTGTGAATGTGTTTGCTCACCTCGGGAGGGTTCGACGGGACCACGGAGGGAATTCCAATGGCTTCGACCTGGGTTCACGAGTGAAACTTCACCGCTACGTGTGTATATTTTGTGATTTTTTTTCGCTCACCTCGGGAGGGTCTGATGGGATCACGGAGGGAATTCCATTGGCTTCGACCTGGATTCACGAGTGCGGTTGCTTATGTTTTGTGAATGTGTTTGCTCACCTCGGGAGGGTTCGACGGGGCCACGGAGGGAATTCCATTGGCTTGACCTGGATTCACGAGTGAAACTTCACGGGTGCGTGTGTATTTTATGTCCGTCGAGGACGCATGACGTGGGTTTTTAACCTTGTGTATTATGGTTGGTTTTATTTGCGAAAACAAAACCTTTAGGCTGTGACCCTGTTGATTTTTGGAAAGCGAAGGATTCGGTAATCCTAAATTGTTTTCTATTAAAACTCTCAATGGCATTTTAAACTGTTTCATAAATTGTTTCCCCTTAATTGTGGTCTTTCGGTTTTGGAATGTTTTACCCAAACTCTTGCCTCGGGAAGTACTTTTCGTTACTTTTGGATTTTTGAGGATTCCTGGTTATTGTTATTCGTGGAATGTGAATTGTATGGCTCGTATTTGCACTTTGTTCTTGCACTAGCAAAACAGTGGAGTTTTGCTAACCCCCGAGTATTCGGGGGGTGGATGTCTATTTTTGCATTCAGGTTTTGGAGCATAACACAGGGTCGGCACGAAGGATGATGAAAGATGAACGATACTAATCACATGAGGATCCGTTGATGTCGTATTGGTCTAGTTGTATTTTCTTTTCCGCTGCAGTATTTTTCCCGTTGTACGGGAGTTTATTGTATTTTGACCCCTGCGCAGGTATGTGTTTGGAATTTAGTTGTATGTTATTGTTGAAAGACCAAATCGGTCTACTGAGTCATTTTAGCCTTAAAGGCGATGTTTAGATGTTTGATTTTAGTTATCAGCCTGGTAGATCCTCGAGGAGAGGGTCTACGGCGTGTAATATCCCTGAGTGGATTGGGGGTGTTACATAAATGGTATCAGAGCTTAGGTTGAGAAAACCTAGGCTGTCGGGTCGAGTTATGTGTTGTTGAGTCTTGTATTGTCAGATTTTATCTGACTGAGTCGTGTCGCGACGCGTCGTCTGAGTTTGTTGGTCGTGATTAGTATCGTGGGGCGATCATCATCTTCGTGCGACCTGTGGCTGTAAGTCTCCCTTCTTTGTGTTGTGCCTCGTGTGACACAAGCTATTTTTATGATTGTTTGTTCAGTGACATAATCCTCTTATGGATTTTGATTTCGTGAAATGTGGTTTTTTGACTCTAATATTTTGTTCATATGAGGAGTAGTGTTGCTGGATTGTGCATGTTGAACTGTATTTCTTTTATCCGCTGTGTGAGTTCTTTTGTAATGACTTTCGGTATTTTACCGACCGAGTTTTATTTCGAAAACCGATTCCCTTAACCGAGTTTTTGGCATTATGGCCTTGAACGTTTAGGTGAAATTCTTATGACGGTATTTAGTATTTTGTAAATAGCTTTTGTGAGTTTTTGAAATATTACCGTCATCGGCCTTTTGGTGTTTTTGTAAATGGTTTTTAGCCTAGCGGGTTCCGGCGCGGGACCCACGGCGCTATAAAGTTTTGTGTAATTACCTGAAATTTTTGGGCATTCTAGCCCATTGAATTATCTTTGAAAACCTTGAGTATCTTAGAAAATAAATTTCGAGACGTACTTTCAAAATGAATTATTTTCTCGTGGTACATCCAAGGTGCCATAATATGTTTCAAAATTCTCCCACCTCGAGGACTCAAAATGTTTTGAGATATTTTCAATGTTTTATAAACACTTTTACTTAGACCCGAGGGTCGAATATTCTGAAAGTTTTTCACTAAGAGGAAGTGTCCTCATTTTTTTTATCAAATGCGAAATGGTTCTCTAAAGTCTCGATAACAATGTTTCACGTTTGTACTTTTTGAAAGGTGATACTCAAGATCAACCGGTGTTCTTCTAAATTATTTTCAAAATAAGGTTTTCGTTTTTAAAACCTATCCATTCCCGTTTGAGGGCTGGGTATGTATGTGTGATGTTCGCGTTGTCATTTTGATGTTTGCTCCCGAGTATGATCGAATTGGCGGTGTGAGCGTTGAGTCGTTTTCCACACATTTGTTGTGTTAGCCCCCTGTGAGAGGCGGGATGTTGGTGTTGAATGTTGTCGCCTCGTCGTGATTTTTGCGTTGTTGCGCATGTGCGAACTGTTAGAGCTTGGTTTGGTATGACCGTGTGCATCGGTGATGGTTCCGTTATGTGTCGGTTGTTTAATGTCTTGTTACCTTGCTCCCGTTTTTGTGAATTTCGTGGACGAGGTCGGAGGTAATACCAGTACTATTTTGACTTCTGTAATTTCTCTTTCTCTAGACTATCGATTCACCCATGTTCGTTGATACTTTATGAACTTGGTCTGTATTTCGGTTTTATCGTCCGATTGAGCTGTGATCTTGTTGTGGGTCGATCTGGTTATTGCTGTGACTTTTTCGGGCTCGGTTCGATTCTTGTGAACCTTGTTCGGGAGCGACATCATTTGGTTCTATTAGTTCTTTTTTTCGAAGTGGATCGGATTTGGAACTCTTGTGTTTTCGACTTTGTCGACTCATTATGTTTGTTGACATTTCTGAGCTTGTCATGTCCCTTGCTTTTGTTGATCGAACAAGTGTGATATTGTTTCGGAATAACTCGTTTGTCGTTGTGAATTTTCAATCGCTATTCCCTTTCCGGTGGATCTTATGGGAATGCATGTCTTGTAGTTCTCACCAGATCATCCTGGGGGTTGTTGTTTGAATTTTATTATCCTTCGCGTTTCGGACATGATTGTTCGATTTTTGTTGTCTCGATCATTTGTTTGTTCGGTTTTTGTCCTCGTTTCGTGATTGTTGAGCATTCAGGCTCCTTCCTAATTCCCTTAAGTTCGGGAAATTAGTCTCGTTTTCGATCTTCCAACCCTTGGGCGGTGGAATTCCGTATTTGTCCAGCGATTGGCTCGCGTTTTGGTTGATGTACCATTGGGTTGGTCAATCGTATTGATTTTCGTTAAGTTTCTTTTTTCGGCCGGAGTCTGTTTTTACGACTCGCTCATGACCGTTTCGTCATTTCGAGAATGATTAATTCTGCACTTTTTGTCATCCGAGTTCGTTTCGGTATCGTTTTGTTGAGTTCCGAGCTTTTTAGCGACTTTTCCGCACTTGAGTTCGATTCTTGCGAATCTCGTCCGAAACTGTTGTTTTGACTTTCTAGTAAGTTCATTTAATGTTATTATTCATGTTGCGAGCTTTGGTTTGGTGTTTCGATCGCGTATCGTGATTTTCGGACGTTTTGGGCCATTTTCGTAATTTCCCAAAGTTTTGGGTAATTACTGCTATTGTCGAATTCCGAGCCTTCGGGTGGTCGGAATTGTGTGTTCTCTTAGCTCTTAGATTCGTCTTTGCGAGTACGTCGTAACCGTATCATCGATTCGTATTCAGGTTCGAGTTTCGGGGTCGTTCGGGCCGTCGGAGTTGGCCCCGGCCGAGTCATGGCCGGGCAATCAGGCCCAGTGCAGACGGGCCGAGTTACGGCCGGTAGTGCTCGGCGGCTTCGCCGAGCAGCCGTGCGTGGGCGCGGCACATGCCGCGAGGCCGCGGCACACTCTGTGGCATTTTTCGCCAAACCGATCTTGCCGCCATGGCACACGACGGCCGCGGCACACCGCCGCCACCAGGAGCCATTTTGGGCTCTGTCCGCGGCACACTCCCGGCTGGCGGCACTGCTGTGCGGCTATTTAAGGTCCTGCAGACGGGTTTTTGGCCATTTTTCTCCTTCTTCTCCTTCTCTTCCGCGGCTGATGGTGATCTTACCATGGAGCCATGTTGTTTAACAACAAATCCTCGAAGTTATTGAGGTTATATAATCAATCAATCATCTTATATCGTCCTTTGATCCAGCGAATCAAGGTAATCTTCCTTAGAACCCTAATTTCTTGAATTTGGGGGTTTTTGCGTTTTTGTCTGATTCGTTCCGTATTATTGATTAATTCATGATGGGTATGATTAATCTTGGTAGTATTCTTGTGTTTAACATCATTTAATCCATTGTTCTTCGTCGAATCGAAGTATATTTCTTGATTTCCTTCAAATTGACTTTTTGGGGGATTTGTTCTCGATCTCGTTTTCCATCCGTTTTTGTTGGATAAATTGTGGTTAAATGATGTTGTTAAACATATTCCATGGATTGTATATCCATATTTCGACTTAGAATTTCGTTTTCGTGTTTTGTCGGGACGAATCGTGTTCTTGGCCGTTTTGGGGAAAACACTTGAACTTTCGTCATTCGTTCTTTGAATTCAACGGCTTTGAGTCGTGTTATGGAATTCATTTCATCGTTGTTATTGTCCTTCGTAGTTTATGAACGTGAGTTGGCGATCGGTGGAGTCGGCGGGTTCGTATTCGGTTTGTGTCAACCTACTTCGGTCGATTCTCCGCGTTGTTCTTATTTGAGGCAAGTACCTTGTCCATACTATTCTTGTTTTGTGGATATAATAATTGGTGATCGTCTTGGTGTGTTTGTTTGTTTGTTTGAATCGAGTTTTCAAAAGATTTGGTTAGCCTTGTTAAAGGCCCTCTTTCAAAACCGCGTGTGTTTTGTGATTGGTGTGTTTCATGAACGAGTATGTGACTCCTGTGGATGTGTTTGGTGTGTTTGTTCACTTGGTGTTGCGTGTGGATGTATATTGTTTCATTTCGGTGCATTGTGGTTTGACGTGGTGTTTTGCTAAGTTGTTGATGCCCCTGGGTGAATTGTTTGGATATCCTTGGTGTGATATGTTATTTGTGCATGATTGATTCGCTAGCCAGCTCGGGTGGGTCCCACGGGATCACAGAGTGGGATTTGTGGCTTCGACCCGGTCCTAGGCAACGTGTGGTGCTTGACTATTTCGCTAGACAGCTCGGGTGGGTCCGACGGGATCACGGAGTGGGATTTGTGGCTTTGACCCGGTCCTAGGCGATGTGAGTACTGTGTTTTGTGAATGTGTTTGCTCACCTCGAGAGGGTTCGACGGGACCACAGAGGGAATTCCAATGGCTTCGACCTGGGTTCACGAGTGAAACTTCACCGCTACGTGTGTATATTTTGTGATTGTTTTTCGCTCACCTCGGGAGGGTCCGATGGGATCACGGAGGGAATTCCATTGGCTTCGACCTGGATTCACGAGTGCGGTTGCTTATGTTTTGTGAATGTGTTTGCTCACCTCGGGAGGGTTCGACGGGGCCACGGAGGGAATTCCATTGGCTTCGACCTGGATTCATGAGTGAAACTTCACGGGTGCGTGACGCATGACGTGGGTTTTTAACCTTGTGTATTATGGTTGGTTTTATTTGCGAAAACAAAACCTTTGGGCTGTGACCCTGTTGGTTTTTGGAAAGCGAAGGATTTGGTAATCCTAAATTGTTTTCTATTAAAACTCTCGATGGCATTTTAAATTGTTTCATAAATTGTTTCCCCTTAATTGTGGTCTTTCGGTTTTGGAATGTTTTACCCAAACTCTTGCCTCGGGAAGTACTTTTCGTTACTTTTGGATTTTTGAGGATTCCTGGTTATTGTTATTCGTGGAATGTGAATTGTATGGCTCGTATTTGCACTTTGTTCTTGCACTAGCAAAACAGTGGAGTTTTGCTAACCCCCGAGTATTCAGGGGGTAGATGTCTATTTTTGCATTCAGGTTTTGGAGCATAACACAGGGTCGGCACGAAGGATGATGAAAGATGAACGATACTAATCACATGAGGATCCGTTGATGTCCTATTGGTCTAGTTGTATTTTCTTTTCCGCTGCAGTATTTTTCCCGTTGTACGGGAGTTTATTGTATTTTGACCCCTGCGCGGGTATGTGTTTGGAATTGAGTTGTATGTTATTGTTGAAAGACCAAATCGGTCTACTGAGTCATTTTAGCCTTAAAGGCGATGTTTAGATGTTTGATTTTAGTTATTATCCTGGTAGATCCTCGAGGAGAGGGTCTACGGCGTGTAATATCCCTGAGTGGATTGGGGGTGTGACAGATAATGACGCCAAATCTCCAATGCGAATACCACAGATGCTAGCTCCAGGTCGTGGGTCGGATAATTAACTTCGTAAGGTCTCAATTGCCATGAATCATAAGCAATAACTTTCCCGTTCTGCATTAGTACACATCCGAGACCTTGTCCGGATGCATCACTATAAACCACAAATCCTTCCATCCCTTGCGGTAAAGAAAGGACATGTGCTGAAATTAACCAGCTCTTGAGTTACTCAAAACTCTGTTGACACGCGTCGGACCACGTGTATTTCTTATCTTTCCTTAAAAGGTTCATCATGGGTTGAGCGATTAGAAAATCCTTCCACAAATCACCGATAATAACCAACTAATCCGAGGAAACTTCGGATTTCCTTAACATTCTTCGGGGGTTGCCAATATCGGATAGCCTCCGTCTTCTGAGGGTCGACACGAACTCCGTCTGATGAAATTACATGTCCGGGAAACGTCACTTCGGACATCCAGAACTCACATTTGGAAAACTTTCCATAAAGTTGCTCTCGTCTCAACACGTCGAGCACCTGATGAAGGTGAAACTCGTGCTCCTCCCGGTCACGAGAATAAATTAAAATGTCATCAATAAAGACAACCACGAACTGATCTAAATAGTCGATGAAAACCCGATTCATTAACTCCATGAATACCGCATGTGCATTAGTTAATCCAAACGGCATTACCACAAACTCATAATGACCATAGCGTGTTCGAAATGCTGTCCTTGCGATATCCGACTCTCGAATTTGCAACTGATGATATCCAGATCTTAAGTCGATGTCGCCAATGATACTGCTTATACCCCTCTCTTGCCCCTGAGGTCGCGGCGGAGGAGCCTGTTGATTCTGAGTATCTGAGTTCTGCATCGTCTCCATGAGGCGTGCCATTTGAGTCATCTGGGCCATCATGCCCTACATAAAAGCGAGTAGATCAACCGGAACACCTTCTGATTGAGCCGTGTCCCGGGCACGACTCCCTGACAGTGAGTGATCATTTCTGGGTGAATGAGTGGCAGCGTCACTGCTCGATGAATTCGCATTATTCCTCGCATTGGCGTGTGTATTCACACGAGCTCTCGGGTTTCGGCCCGCACCACGGCCTCTCCCCCCGCGTCCTCTGCCAGCTCTTTCCATACTGAAGTGGAAAGTCAAATGATAATTATATCTTGCATGAATATCACATTATGATTACGTTATGAAATGATGAAAATGAGCATACGTGCTCAAACACAATGATTACATGAATGATCAACTGAAGTGACGTGATTATCTGATGAAATTCTTGAAATGATTATCTTGAACAAGTTAACAAGATTAATGATATGATCCTCAAGATCAACAACTGAACAATGGAATGAACTGAGTGATTAATGAATTAACATGATCGACTTGATCACTAATGAAAATGACGAATGAGGATTTTTGAATGTTGAATGATGAAGGAGTGATTCTTATTGCCAGAAATTATACCATGGCGTCAGAAATCTTACTGTTCTTTGGTCTGAGGGGCTCGGCTCTTTCATAGGTCACACGTGACGCGAAAGTCCAATGATACTAGTCCGATGAATGATGATTTCAAATCAGACATGACTCGGAAGGTAGTATTCAAAACCACTCTCCGATACCAACTCTGTAACACCCCAAACTAGGCGAATATTACAGTGCTGTGGACCCCCGACTGGGACCCACTAGGCGAATGAAAATTAATGAATTAAGTGATATAATTGTAGTACTAAACCATAGTATATCAATAATTACTCCGATGAGGAGTTTCAAGTACAACACACCCAGGATAAAACAGAATACATGTATATTTTATATGAAGATAAAATATACAACACCAATTAAAATGAGTATCTAAATGGAAGTCTGCAGCGGAATACAAATGAAGAAAACATGAAGACTAGAAAGACTGGGGCCCCCTACTAGTATCACTGGGACTCCTCGCCATCAACGTTCTCTTCCCGTGCCTTAGCCTTTCCATGACCTGAAAACAATATTCCCCAACGGGGTTAGTTACACAGAACAACAATCCTCAAGAGTTGAATAAACACAATCATGATATATCTCAATTATGAAATTAAGATGAAGAGGGGCATCATAGTACGCCCGTAATGGTATGTGCAAGTGCACAAGACGAGTGTCCGGACACACCCGCCCTTGTACCTATTTAGTCTCACAGAGGTACGTTACCGTGTGCACAGTCCAATGTGTCGGTGAACCCAATCACATGACTATCACGTGCCCGACTAAAAATTCCACACATCCCCACCCGGCCGCAATATGGACCCAGAAGGTCATATGGGCAAGAATGACCATGAAGAATAATAATGAATAACAATCCGACAAAGTCGAGAACGACTCACCGAGATGAAATGATAGTGAAATGAATGATAGCTCAATGAAATGATTGGAACCGTCGTTCCTCGTGAATGAAGTGATTATTTGACAATTAAAAATCTCAATACGGTTAATACATTATGAATGAATTATGATTATGAATGAACAACAACGAAAGAAATGAAAATCCTTTTAACCGAGCAAGAATTAACTTACTCAACACTTGTGAAGAATGTCCTTCCTCGAACAACGTCCTAAAAGGTATGTCGGTCGCTCGAAAAACCTTGATGAAAATTACCAACAAACACTCAATATACATATCAAACACGATTATAACCAACTCAAACATCGATACAACAATATCCAAACTCATTGAGGCATTCTAACGAATACTTAGCAACATACATCCTTCGATAATATCCAAATCCCCAATATATTGAAACCAATTCCAAAGTGAGTATTTCAAACCAACAAAACACCTTCAATGATATCAATAATCCTATAGGAATCCACAAATCGAGTTAACGACAACATCTAATCGAAAACCTCCAACTATCAAAGTCAACTCTAAAGTTTTCTTGAATCAAACCCCCAACAATTCATGAAATCCGAAATATATGCCATTAAATCTGTAGGAATACATTTATCCAAGGTAGATAATCCATATCTAACATATTCCAACAACGATTCAAGCTTACACAAAGAAATCAGAAGGAAAACCCCAAGAATCCGAAATTCTAGATCCAAGAAGTTATTACCTTGATTAGATGTGATGGATATGATGAAATGATGATTACTTCGGATTATAAGATTGGAGATGTTGATAGATGATTGCACCTCGAAGAACACTTCTCAAGAAGCTCCAAATCGCCCGAAACCGACGAAGGAATGAAAAGAAATGAAGAATGATGAAGAAAAGACTCAACTGTCCTATTTATAGCAACCCCAGTTTAGCGTGCGCTAGCTCCTGTACGTAGTGTGCGCTAACGGGTGTATTGGGTAGTCCAATATCCTCTGTTCGCACGGTAGCGTGCGCTACGTACCTTTTGTAGCGTGCGCTACAACCATATACTTAGTGTGCGTCAACTCAAAATGTTAGCGTGCGCTAACAAATTATCTGTTGCCCAGTACTAAAGTCCAGAACCTCCTGTTATCTGACCTGTTTGTGGTAGCGCGCGCTACACACAAAATTCAGCGTGCGCTACTGATATCGATTAGCGTACGCTAATATCTACTCGTAGCGTGCGCTAGGAATTATTCCAATTCAGTCCAGTAGCCACTGGACTCTGCTTGATCCGACCTTAGCGCGCGCTACACCGACTGCATAGCGTGCGCTACTTCGACCTACTAGCGCGCGCTACTTACCATTCGTAGTGTGTGCTACTTACAACCCAACTGCAGTCCAGTGCCCTCTGGACTGCCTGCTTGAACTACATTAGCGTGCGCTAGTGTGGAGAGGTAGCATGCGCTATCCGAACTCAATTAGCGCGCGCTAAAGAGAGTACGTAGCGTGCGCTACTTCTCACACACCGCCCACTATGAAGATGACAATGATGATAAACACGGCACGATTCTCCACCTAGCTTGATGATGAATGATGATTGATACACGATACAATTACTCTGAACGGTGAATACAATGATTGAATATGAGTGACAAATGATCATTAATGAGTGAAAATTACTGAGTGACAATTACTGAACGATAAATACTGAATGATAATGACTGAATTATAATCGGGTATTACAGAAACCCCCCTTCCCCTAGGAAGAGAAATTAACTACTCATTGGTTTATACAAACTAAAATTATAATAAAAATAATTGATATACATAATATATATATATATATATATAAACTCTTAATTACTAGAACTCAATGACAATAGATGAAAACTTACTTGAATATGATGTATCAAAGTGAAAGAAATATACTTCAAATTATAACTTCAAACTTGTTCAAAGGTTACAAGCTTACAAAAATTGAAAGTAAAACACTAAGTAAAATACTAAGTGCTTATTGATCAAGCACTTTTCAATTACAAACTAAATGAAAGAAAAACTTCAAACCAAAAATGAAATACAAACTAAAATTGAGAGTTTTTAAGGAAAATATCATGCTAAAAGAAAGGAGTATTTCTTGGCAAGAAGATGAGATGATTTTTTTCTTTATGGGTGAAGGTGTCCTTTTATAGGTGATTTTTTCAAGAATACAATTGATTATTTAATTCAAAATATCTATTGTAGTATCTTGATTAATTCTTTGTTCACACTTCACCCATCATGCATGTCTTTGATTTTCAGATTTTTGACCATAAAAATATCTTGTGGTTGAGTTCAGAAGATGGTCAAAAGTGGACTATTTTTGCATGGCATCTGCTTAAAAATGGCATTGGAAAACGGCCCATTTTGCGCCATATTATATAGCCGTATTAGGATGACTCGGTCTTGTCCGGAACATGCGCAAGGACCCGGCGGAAAATGTGCGCCGTGTGAGAAATGGCGCAAGACACGGCCGAGATATGTGCCGTGTTGTAAATGTAACACCCCCAATCCGCTCAGGGATATTACACGCCGTAGAACCTTTCCTCAAGGATCTACAAGGCTGGTAACAACATATAACAACTCAACCATGCCTTTAAGGCTAAAATGACTCAGTAGACCGATTTGGTCTTTCAATAAATACATACAACTCAAATACAACTCATGCCCACGCAGGGGTCAAAACACAACCACACCCGTACAACGGGAAAAATATAGCAGCGGAAAATAAAGTACAACTGAACCAATACACGATGTACGGTTCCTCATGTGATTAGTATCGATCATCTTTCATCATCCTTCGTGCCGACCCTGTGTTATGCTCCAAAACCTGAATGCAAAAACAGACATCCACCCCCCGAATACTCGGGGGTTAGCAAAACTCCACTGTTTTGCTAGTGCAAGAACAAAGTGCAAATACGAGCCATACAATTCACATTCCACGAATAACAATAACCAGGAATCCTCAAAGATCCAAACGAAACGAAAATTACTTCCCGAGGCAAGAGTTTGAGTAAAGACTTCCCAAAAATTCAAGATCAAAATATCAAGGGAAACAATTTATAAAATGATTGAAATACCATCGGGAGTTTTAATAGAAAACAATTTAGGATTATCAAATCCTACTTTTCAAAATCCAAAAGGCAAAAGGGGTCACCGCCGCAAAAGTTTACTTTCCATAAAAGGACCTTTACCAAACCGTTGGGATTTTAGCCCCAAATCCGTAAAATGACCTTTACAAAACCATTGGTATTTTAGCCCCAAATCTCATCAACTCACAGTACACAAGAACGACCACAAGGTTCGTCTCCCAACATCAAAATCCACAAATAAAGGATTTAACACTAAAGTACTCTAGTTCCATCCTAGCCAAGTAGGCCAAACGAACAACTTACCTCTTACACACTTAGTCAATGCATGCAATCATGAAAACCGTTCGAAAGCACTCATTTTTGGAAATGCCATAATCAAATCACATTTGCAAAATGCACCACAATTAACCATCGATCCACGTCTCTGTGGACCCCGACCGAGACCCCGTCGGATCTAACCCGTAGTGAGCATACACACACACACGTTACTCATGCAGTACTAATATGCTAAGAATGTAAGTTCATTAAGAATACTCACTAGAGATGGCCATTAACTCGACACCATTATCAAACTCTTCAAAACACCATAACAAGATTAAATACGGAATACACGATTCCATAACTTTAACAATATGAGTATCATCATCAAATCCTTCAACGTTCAAAATGACCAAGTCATAATTAATTCCCAAAACACACCGTTCACAAAACACACACGCGTTTTGAAAGAGAGCCTTTAACGAGGCCAAACCGAAATCTTTGGAAACTTCATTTCAAACAACCAAACAAACACACCAAGACGATCACCGATCATCATATCCATAAAATAAGAAAAGTATGGGCAAGGTACTTGCCTCGAATAACCACAACGCGGAGAATCAGCCGAAGTAGGTTGGCACGAACCGACTACGAACTCGCCGACTCCACCGAACGACAATCCACAACAATGAACTACGAACGAAAACAATAACAACGAAAATGAATTCCAATGTACGACCCAAAGCCGCTAAATTCAAAGAACAAATGACGAAGGTTCAAGGATTTCCCCTAAAACGGCCAAGAACACGATTCGTTCCGTCAAATCACGAAAACGGAATTCCAAGTTGAAATATGGATATACAATCCATAGAATATGTTTAACAACATCATTTAACCATAATCGATCCATCGAAAACGGATGAAAAACGAGATCGAGGACAAATCCCCCAAAAAGTCAATTCGAAGGAAATCAAGAAATATACTTCGATTCAACGAAGAACAATGGATTAAATGATGTTAAACACAAGAATACTACCAAGATTAATCATGACCATCATGAATTAATCAACAACACGGAACGAATCGGACAAAAATGCAAAAACCCCCAAATTCACGAAATTAGGGTTCTAAGAAAGATTACCTTGATTCGATGGATCAAAGGATGATATAGGATGATTTATTGATGTTATGAACTCAAGAACTTCGTGGATTTGTTGTCAAACAACATGGCTTCGCCACCCTCGAATCGCCAACCGCGGATAGAAGAGGAAGGAAGTGCAAAATGACTGAAAATGTGACTGCTCTGTCACATTTATACTGGGCCGGAACTAGCGTGCGCTAGCCTTCCCGGACTAGCGTGCGCTATCGGCCGGTATCGGCTGAGTACCCTCGGCCAGGGCCCGCACGACCCGGCACCACCGACCAAACCTGCCGACCAAACCTGCCGACCCGACTCCCGCTAGCGTGCGCTACGGCCGGAAGCCAGCGCGCGCTAGCCGACCTGTCCAGTAGCCTCTGGACTAAACAGCTCGCCCTGGTAACGTACGCTAGTCAGCCGACAGCGTGCGCTACCCCTACCGGTTAGCGTGCGCAACGACCGACAGTAGCATGCGCTACCTGCCGATCCTGACCGAGTCTAGAACCTCAGAACCCCACTGCCTGCACCCGAGAAGCGTCGTTAGGCGGCCGATAGCGTGCGCTACACTGCCGTTAGCGCAGCCTTTCCGGTAGAGCGTGCGCTACGCCGGTTCTGCCATACTGTCCGGCCGGTGCCCGCAATCGTCCGGCCGCCCCAACCGTCCGGCCGATGCAGACCACCGTGGCTCGGCGACCCGATTTCCAAAACGCGTTTTAACGAACACGACGAAAAGTTCGCGGACAACATCAACGACCCGAAATGAAAACATAATACCATAATTAATCATACGCGACCAAGAAACGGGTCGAGACAACAATTACACATACGGATACCCGAAACTTTTAAGAAATTACAAAATGGCCCAAAACGCCCGAAAATAACGATACGTGATCGAATAACCAAACCGAAGTTCACAACACGTCTAACAAAGTTAAACGGACTTACGGGAAACTCGAAACAGCAGTATCGAACGAGATTCGCAAGAATCGAACTCAAGCACGGAAAAGTCGCTAAAAAGCACGGAACTCAACAAAACGACACCGAAACGAACTCAGATGTCAAAAAGTGCAGAATTAATCATTTTCATAATGACGAAACAGTCATGAGCAAGTCGTCAAAACGGACTCCGGCCGAAAAAAAGAAATTTACCGAAAATCAAAAATTGCGGATATTACATTCTACCCTCCTTAAAAGAAGTTTCGTCCCGAAACTTAAAACAAGTAGGGAGAAGAAATATTCCACCAGGAAAAACTCAACGAGATACACAAGAATGCGTAACTAATGCCCAACGGCGAAATGTTACAAACAACGCAAAGGAATATACGGCGTGAAAACACGCTCCACGGCGACCAACACAACGTCGCCGTTAGGGATATAATAAAACCAACAAATGACAAGCGTCATCAAATGGATAATACAATCAAGTCAATTATCCGAACAATCGCAAAACACAACGAACAAAATCAATACGATTGACCAACCTAACGGTACATTGATCAAAACGCGAGCCAATCGCTGAACAAATACGGAATTCCACCGCCCAAGGGTTGGAAGATCGAAAATGAGACTAATTTCCCGAACTTAAGGGAATTACGAAGGAGCCTGAACGCTCAACAATCACGAAACGAGAACAAAAACCGAACAAACAAACGATCGAGACAACAAAAATCGAACAATCATGTCCGAAACACGAAGGATAATAAAATTCAAACAACAACTCCCAGGATGATCTGGTGAGAACTACAAGACATGCATTCCCATAAGATCCACAGGAAAGGGAATAGCGATTGAAAAGTCACAACGACAAACGAGTTATTCCGAAACAATACCACACTCGTTCGATCAACAAAAGCAAGGGATAGGAAAAGTTCAGAAAATGTCAACGAACATAATGAGTCGACAGAGTCGAAAACACAAGAGTTCCAAATCCGATCCACTTAGAATAAAAGAACTAATAGAACCAGATGATGTCACTCCCGAACAAGGTTCACAAGAATCGAACTGTACCCAAAAAAAAGTCACATCGATCTACCCAAAAAAAAGTCACATCGATAACCAGATCGACCCACAACAAGATCATAGCTCGTTCGGATGATGAAACCGAAATACAGAACAAGTTCATAAAGTATCAACGAACATGAGCGAATCGATACACTGGAGAAATAGAAAATACAGAAGTCAAAATAGTACGGGCATTACCTCCGACCTTGTCCACGAAATTCACAAAAACAGGAGCAAGGTAACAAGACATTAAACAACTGACACATAACGGAACGATGACCGATGCACACGGTCATACCAAACCAAGCTCTAACAGCTCACACATGCGCGACAACGCAGAAATCACCACGAGGCGACAACATTCAACACCAACATCCCGCCTCTCACAGGGGGCTAACACAACAAATGTGTGGAAAACGACTCAACGCTCACACCGCCAATTCGATCATACTTAGGAGCAAACATCATAATGACAATGCGACATCACACACACCTACCCAGCCCTCAAACGGGAATGGATATGTTTTAAAGACGAAAACCTCATTTTGAAAATAATTTTAGAAGAACACCGGTTGATCTTGAGTATCACCTTTCAAAAAGTACAAACGTGAAACATTGTTATCGAGACTTTGGAGAACCATTTCGCATTTGATAAAAATGAGGACACTTTCTCTTAGTGAAAACTTTCAGAATACTCGACCCTTGGGTCTAAATAAAAGTGTTTCTAGAACATTGAAAATATCTCAAAGCATTTTGGTCCTCGAAGTAGAAAATTTTTGAAATATATTGTGGCACCTAGGATGTACCACAAGAAAATAACGCATTTGAAAATTATGTCTCGAAATTTATTTTTCTAAGATACTCAAGGTTTTCAAAAATCCAATAGGCCAGAATGCCCAAAACTCACACATATCGACGTTCACTAAAACAACTCCTAGTACACGCATCAAAACGTTTAAAATCAAGACAATACATGTCTTTAAACGGAAATAAACGATAAAATACCACAGCCAAAGACCGCCTAGGATTCAGAACAAAACCACTGACCCCATTCGAGGACTCTAAGGACCCTCCCGCACTGGCTAGTGAACAAGTCGAACACGTATAAGCACAAAGCTTCCACAATATAACTTGTAAAACGTGCAAATCGATTCGAAAACCATCAGCAACGGACAAAAACAACAATAAAAAGACATCACACGCGACGACACTCCTCGTATAAATCAAATACGAGAGTCGACTAAATACATATCGTGAAATCAAAATCCACATAAGGATTCCACCACTTAACAAATAATCATAAAAATAGCTCGTGTCACACGAGGCACAACACAAAGAAGGGAGACTTACTTCCACAGGTCGCACGAAGATGATGATCGCCCCACGATACTAATCACGACCAACAAACTCAAACGACGCGTCGCGACACGACTCAGTCAGATAAAATCCGACGAAACAAGACTCAAACAACACGACTTGACCCGACAGCCTAGGTTTCCTCAACCTAAGCTCCGATACCATTTATGTAACACCCCCAATCCGCTCAGGGATATTACACGCCGTAAAACCTTTCCTCAAGGATCTACCAGGCTGGTAACAACATATAACAACTCAACCATGCCTTTAAGGCTAAATTGACTCGGTAGACCGATTTGGTGTTTCAATAAATACATACAACTCAAATACAACTCATGCCCACGCAGGGGTCAAAACACAACCACACCCGTACAACGGGAAAAATATAGCAGCGGAAAATAAAGTACAACTAAACCAATACACGATGTACGGTTCCTCATGTGATTAGTATCGATCATCTTTCATCATCCTTCGTGCCGACCCTGTGTTATGCTCCAAAACCTGAATGTAAAAACAGACATCCACCCCCCGAATACTCGGGGATAGCAAAACTCCACTGTTTTGCTAGTGCAAGAATAAAGTGCAAATACGAGCCATACAATTCACATTCCACGAATAACAATAACCAGGAATCCTCAAAGATCCAAACGAAACGAAAAGTACTTCCCGAGGCAAGAGTTTGAGTAAAGACTTCCCAAAATTTCAAGATCAAAATATCAAGGGAAACAATTTATAAAATGATTGAAATACCATCGGGAGTTTTAATGGAAAACAATTTAGGATTATCAAATCCTACTTTTCAAAATCCAAAAGGCAAAAGGGGTCACCGCCCCAAAAGTTTACTTTCCGTAAAAGGACCTTTACCAAACCGTTGGGATTTTAGCCCCAAATCCGTAAAATGACCTTTACAAAACCATTGGGATTTTAGCCCCAAATCTCATCAACTCACAGTACACAAGAACGACCACAAGGTTCGTCTCCCAACATCAAAATCCACAAATAAAGGATTTAACACAAACAACAAAGTACTCTAGTGCCATCCTAGCCAAGTAGGCCAAACGAACAACTTACCTTTTACACACTTAGTCAATGCATGCAATCATGAAAACCGTTCGAAAGCACTCATTTCCGGAAATGCCATAATCAAATCACATTTGCAAAATGCACCACAATTAACCGTCGATCCACGTCTCTGTGGACCCCTACCGAGACCCCGTCGGATCTAACCCGTAGTGGTTAAAAGCAAGCTCGTCGATCCACGTCTCTTGTGGACCCGTACCGAGACCCCGTCGGATCTAACCCGTATTGAGCATACACACACACACACACGTTACTCATGCAGTACTAATATGCTAAGAATGTAAGTTCATTAAGAATACTCAATAGAGATGGCCATTAACTCGACACCATTATCAAACTCTTCAAAACACCATAACAAGATTAAATACGGAATACACGATTCCATAACTTTAAACAATAGGAGTATCATCATCAAATCCTTCAACGTTCAAAATGACCAAGTCATAATCAATTCCCAAAACACACCGTTCACAAAACACACAGGCGTTTTGAAAGAGAACCTTTAACGAGGCCAAACCAAAATCTTTGGAAACTTCATTTCAAACAACCAAACAAACACACCAAGACGATCACCGATCATCATATCCATAAAATAAGAAAAGTATGGGCAAGGTACTTGCCTCGAATAACCACAACGCGGAGAATCGGCCGAAGTAGGTTGGCACGAACCGACTACGAACTCGCCGACTCCACCGAACGAAAATCCACAACAATGAACTACGAACGAAAACAATAACAACGAAAATGAATTCCAATGTACGACCCAAAGCTGCTGAATTCAAAGAACAAATGACGAAGGTTCAAGGATTTCCCCCAAAACGGCCAAGAACACGATTCGTTCCGTCAAATCACGAAAACGGAATTCCAAGTCGAAATATGGATATACAATCCATAGAATATGTTTAACAACATCATTTAACCATAATCGATCCATCGAAAACGGATGAAAAACGAGATCGAGGACAAATCCCCCAAAAAGTCAATTCGAAGCAAATCAAGAAATATACTTCGATTCGACGAAGAACAATGGATTAAATGATGTTAAACACAAGAATACTACCAAGATTAATCATGACCATCATGAATTAATCAACAACACGGAACGAATCGGACAAAAATGCAAAAACCCCCAAATTCACGAAATTAGGGTTCTAAGAAAGATTACCTTTATTCGCTGGATCAAAGGATGATATAGGATGATTTATTGATGTTATGAACTCAAGAACTTCGTGGATTTGTTTTCAAACAACATGGATTCGCCACCCTCGAATCGCCAACCGCGGATAGAAGAGGAAGGAAGTGAAAAATGACTGAAAATGTGACTGCTCTGTCACATTTATACTGGGCCGGAACTAGCGTGCGCTAGCCTTCCCGGACTAGCGTGCGCTATCGGCCTGTATCGGCGGAGTACCCTCGTCCAGGGCCCGCACGACCTGGCACCACCGACCAAACCTGCCGACCCGACTCCCGCTAGCGTGCGCTACGGCCGGAAGCTGCTTAGCCGACTGTCGATAGCCTGGACTAAAGCGGCTCGCCACAGTAACGCACGCTAGTCACCGACAACGTGCGCTACCTGCCCGCTAGCGTGCGCTACGACCGCGAGCGTGCGGTACTGCCGATCCCGACCGAGTCCGTAACCTCGTAACCCCACCGCCTGCACTCCGATGGCGTGCGTTAGGCGGCGATAGCGTGCGCTACACTGCCGGTTAGCGCGCCGCCTTCCGACCGTGGCGTGCGCTTACGCGGTTCTGCCGCACTGTCCGTCCGGTGCCCGCAATCGTCCGGCCATCCGCAATCGTCCGGCCAAGACCACCACCGTGGCTCGGCGACCCGATTTCAAACGTCACGGAGCGAACACGACGAAAAGTTCGCGGACAACATCAACGACCCGAAATGAAAACATAATACCATAATTAATCATACGCGACCAAGAAACGGGTCGAGACAACAATTACAGATACGGATACCCGTAACTTTTAAGAAATTACAAAATGGCCCAAAACGCCCGAAAATCACGATACGTGATCGAATAACCAAACCGAAGTTCACAACACGTCTAACAAAGTTAAAAGGACTTACGGGAAACTCGAAACAGCAGTTTCGAACGAGATTCTCAAGAATCGAACTCAAGCGCGGAAAAGTCGCTAAAAAGCACGGAACTCAACAAAACGACACCGAAATGAACACGGATGTCAAAAAGTGCAGAATTAATCATTCTCAGAATGACGAAACGGTCATGAGCAAGTCGTCAAAACGGACTCTGGCCTAAAAAAAAGAAATTTACCGAAAATCGAAAATTGCGGATATTATAGTAAATCGTCGAGAGAAACGGCCCTATTTGCGCCATGTGTTCCGCCGTGTTTTGTCACATTTTTTTCTTGAAAATTTCTGATTTTTTATTTCGGTTTGTTTTTTCGACCTTTTTGATATTTTATGCCAGTAACCTGTAAAATAAACACTATTAGCTCATGTTTTGATATTTCATCAAAATAATTAAATTCTATCAAAATCAGTATGATTATGCCAGAAAATGTGATATTTTGTATATTAATTGTAGATCAATTATGCACTAATCAAATACCCCACACTTGAATTCTTGCTAGTCCCGAGCAAGACTCTTTATTATTCATACTCAAAATAAAATAAGGGAAAAAAAATATAAGACACAAATTAAAATAATACATAGACAAATTAAGAACAATACTTATATATATAAAGAGAAAAAGAGATCAAACTGCCATCTACACAACCACCAGCTTTATACGGTAGATAGAGATGAATCAAGATCCAAAATAAATCTACAAATAATTTTGAAGTTAAAACACATATTTATTTTTTGTAATTCCAAAATGCAAGGTTACCCATCAAAAGATTGATTATTTCTTTCCCACTCATGACACACACGACTCCCTTTAAAGGTTGCTCTTGATCACTCGTTTATTTTTCGACTGAATATGAAGAAGAATTTCATCGGCGTCATCAAATATTGTGATTGTTCTCGAAATTGAGTGTATTGAAAATCAACTACTAATTAAGTCTCTGCTCATAATCTACATCCCTTTTATAGACTTAATAACTCGAACTAGTAGGTGATAGCTTTCACACCGTTATTTGCTAACGTGTAGCTCGTTTCACCAACATATTTTCCATCTTTTTTTTAGGTGATAGCTTTCACACCGTTATTTGCTAACGTGTAGCTCTTTTTACCAACACATTCTCCATTTCTTTTTTTTAGGTGGTAGCTTTCACACCGTTATTTGCTAACGTGTAGCTATTTTTACCAACACATTCTCCATCTCTTTTTTTTAGGTGGTAGCTTTCACACCGTTATTTTCTAACGTGTAGCCCTTTTCACCAACATATTTTCCATCTCTTTTTTTTTAGATGATATAGAATTTTTGCAGAAAAATCATTTATTAGATAAGCCTGAAAAATCAAAAACTCCTCAAATTAAGTAAATTTCAGTTCTATTTTTCATCAACCGACTGATTCTTCTTTTCTTAAGGTAACTAATGACTCGATTTTAAATGATAATTACAAGGTTTAGAATGATAGAATAAGGCCCAAAAATTCTGGAATATACATTTTCTTACCGGTTAAAAGGATTTTTGAAACTTGTATATGGCTAACTTATTGATGTTATGGTCATATCTAGAAATCTCACAAATAAACAAAATAAATATATATATATATACACATTAAAAAAATTAAAGCCAAATAACAAAAATAATCAAAACACACCACAATAATCAAAGCTAAACACACCAAAATACCAAACACACCACCCCAAACTTGAAAAAGAAACTGTCCTCGGTTTTAAAAATAATAATAAAAAGCAAGAGAAAAAAAAATACTCCCTGTTATGAAAAAATTGATGCTTGAGCTACGCCTTTTTGAATCTGCATGAAAAAATATACGAGGCACACAACAACAAACAAAATAATAAAATTTACCCGGAAGTATAACACAATTTTTAAGATGCGCTTCAGGAAAGTCCGAAGAGTCGCCTTACGCTGCCATCAATGCTTTTATGAAAAACAAAAAAAAATTATGACAATAAAAATAACAACACATAAATCGCGAATAGATGCGCGTCAAAAGATCAAAAAGAAACTCCTTAAGCTGCCATCATTTAGTACGATTTTTACACACGACAGAAAGTAAAAATAACAAGAGGTCTGATATGGGGTATCAAAGGGAGAGGAATGAATCCACTTTTCATTTTCTCACTGTGAGATCTTCCATCCAGACAATATTAGCTAGAGCTGGATCTGGTTGAGGAACAAATTCAATGGGTTTTTTTATTAGCTCTTCTGGTGTTGTTGCAACGACTATGATTCATTTAGCACGCTCGGAAATAAAACTTTTTTCAGCAAAGTAGTCGATGAAAGATAGTAAACCATCAAAGAAACCATTGAAATTAAGCAGACCTATTGGTTTTTTATGAACATTTAGCTGGGCTCTGTTAACCACGTGAAAAAGTTCCTCAAGAGTACCAAAACAACCAGGAAGGGTGATAATGTAATACCCGGTCGATAGTCATGTCATTTCAAACCTCTTCATTTTCTTCGAATCGTGATTTGTTGGGCGAACCCTTGTAATCATTGCTTGGAACCACCGTTTTGGGGTTTCTGTACTTCTATTTCGTGTTATTGTTGCCCAGATATTGAGTCCTATTGCTTTTATTCTCTTCCCGGGTCATTTTTCATAATTTTAGGACCCGAGGGGGGGGGGGTGTGAGCCGCGGTACAAGGAGTGTGCGCCGCGGCACACACATTTCCTAAACCTGGCCGAGCGGACTGTACCGGGTGCCGCGGCACATGCCGGCAGGGCCGCGGCACACTGCCGAGTCACTGCCGCGGCACACCTAGGCTGAGCCGCGGCACACTTGTGTTGCATCCTCAGCCAAAACCGATCAGACCGGTGCCGCGGCGCACTCCAGTGAGCCGCGGCACACCGCCGAACCCCAGGAGCAATTTTTAGGCTCTGTGCCGCGGCACACCTGGCCGAGCCGCGGCACACAATGCGGTCAATCGCATAAATCGTGCTTTTGAGCGAGATGCGGCTCATTTCACCATTTTCTTCTTCCACTGCGAGAGAGAGTTTGAGGAGGAGTTTTCTCACATCTATCACTTGTGTGTTGGATTTTTACCATTTTCATTCGGTTGGGAAGCCCGGATAGTCGATCTAACGCGTATTCCTTGGATCATAGAGCTTGGATATTCAAGAGGTAATTTCTTCAACATCTTGATTTCTCGATTTTGTATGGGTATTGACGTTTTGGATGATAAAATCATGGAGTATGAAGTGATATATGTATGATTATGGACATGTTTGAGTATTCATCGGATTATTGAAAGATTATTCAAGAACACTTTGAATTTTGTGTTGGATTTTGGGGGTTTTCGTAGATTCGTCCGATTTATCCGATTGAAGCTTGAGAACCTTGAGATTATGATATATCTATATCGTATGCGTGTTTTCTTACGATTTTACGGGTTGGATTGTGCCGTTTTCGGACTTGTGGGAGTTTGGGCGATTTCCCAACCTTTAGTTGTTAACCCGTGTATTTTCTTGAATCGTAGACGAGTTTCGGAAGTCTCTTCATGTAATTTGGGTATGGATAATTAATTGTCATATTCCTTATGAATCGTTTAGGTTCCGGAAGCGCATCTTGGACCTACCGAACTCATACCTTTCCTCCGTTCGATTTCTCGATGTCTCAAAGGCAAGTATACATTTATGATTGTACGTTCTCGACTTTGAAAGTAAGAAATATTGATGGTATGATATGAACGAACCATTTTTACGGCATTCATAGATATATTGATGGCATATTATGAACGAACCGTTTTTACGGCATTCATGTATGTATTGATGGCATGATATGAACGAACCGTTTCTACGGCATTCATACATGTATCGGCGTATGATATGAACGAACCGTTTCTACGGCATTCACATACGTATCGGCGTATGATATGAACGAACCGTTTCTACGGCATTCACATACGTCTTGTTGTGGCACTATGAGATTTTAGTTATTAGGAATACTAGTCTTGAATTGATGAATTGAGGGTTACATTTACTTTATTGTCGAGGAGTATTGTGTTTCATATTGATATACTTGCACTAGCTATTCGACGGCTAACCCCTTTATGGGAAATACGTTTCATGTCTTTCAGGTTCCAGGAGGGCGGACAGGCAGGTATCGGGTCGGCATGAAGATGGTGGGCAAGTGTGATACTGTGTCTTTCTTCCAGTTATGTTATGAGTTTTCCGTTCAGTGTTGTTGTACTGGATTGGCTATTGAATACTCGAGTATTGTTTTCCATTTTCTTTGAGGTTCCGGCCTGTGTTTGCCGAAGTATTGATTCGTGTTGTGATGTCTGTGAATACATTGGTTATGTTTTTGAATACCTTTGTATTGTTTTCATTCCATTGTGTGTAGACCTTCTCGGTCAAAGTTTACAGTTCCGCATATGTTTAGCCTTGTGGGCCCCATGGCGGGGCTTACGGCGCTGTAATATTCCCTGAATAACTTGGGGGTGTTACAGATAAAGGCGTCAAAATTATTCATCATGTGAGTTATGCGATCATGCATATTTACAGCTCTAAACTCATCTCCAATAGTTGCCCCGGTGATTTTACTTTCAGCCAGAGATTTTGGAATTATTCCCAACACTTTTACTCCTTCCATATAGCGACGTGGCGTCCAATTAATCCTAGGCTTCCTCCTCCGTAAACTACATGAATGCATTTTTCTCCTAGGGTACGACCCAATTTGTGGGCTGCTTCAGTAAAGCATGTCTCTGTTCCATAACTAGCTCTACCTAAAATGCAAATTGGGTTAAATCTTTTTGTGGAAGATGATGATTCTATTTTTGAAAATAAATTTATTTGAGAGAAAAAAGAGAAAAGTACAAGTTTGAGGGATGAATAAAAGAAACAAGCACAATGTTTATTTATAGAAGAAAAATAAAGTAAAAATATTTAACAAATTTGTGATTGCGTTAATTGCGCTTCAACTACTCAATAGGATAATGAATGTATTTGTTACGTATCAACTTTTTTATTTAGAAAATCTCACCATACGACAAAAATAAAAGATACTCACGTGTATGTACAGTAGTTGTGATTGTGGCTCACATCTTCCTCTGATTTTACGTTCAGAAACGGCTTAAACGCCTTCTATGAGTCGGGGAGAAGCTTCCCATCTAATTTTCTTACAAATTGGCAAACAGAGTCTTTTAACGTCAGATTCCCAAGACGTTGTTCATATTCTGCTTTGAATTTATTCCACAAACATCGAATTCCGTAATGTATGAGTCCACTAGGATGCGTGTCAAGAGAAATTTCGATGTTGTCTAAATTCTCTTTATTCAGACCATCCTTAATGAACTGAATTTTATCTTCTCTGTTTGTAGATGGAATTCCTAAAGAACGACATTTTGAATTACAGTTCCATCTACCACATTTATAGCAAATGGCTATTATCTTTGCTTGTCGTTTCTTTGCATATGAACTTTTTCCAAGCCCTGATAAAAATCTAGTAGGTGTTTCTGTGAATTCACCTGCTATTCTCACTTTGGCTTCAATAATGAATCTAATGTCCAAAGGTATGCTTTTATTCATAAGCAACATCATCCTTTCAAGTCTTGTCTTGTAAATTTGTAAAATGACTTTTTTGCTAAGAAAGGGAAATCTCTTTTCCATACTACTCAAAGTTTCTTCCATGATAAAAAAAAATAAAATAAAAAGAGAAAATATTAACAAATATTAGTTGTTGTGGGAAACTGAAAAATCCGACTTTGATAGTCACGGAGTACCATTATCCGCCACCTGACCGGACAGAAGAATAAAAGATGCACAAATAAAGAAAGGTAAAATAACAAGATATAAACAAAAGTATACAAAAAATTATATTTTGCCTAAAACAATCCCCAGCAACGGTGCCAAAATTTGATCGGTTAAGTGACGGATAACGGTACTCTGTGACTATCAAAGTCGGATTTTTCAGTTTCCCACAACAACTAATATTTGTTAATATTTTCTCTTTTTGTTTTATTTTTTTATCATGGAAGAAACTTTGAGTAGTATGGAAAAGAGATTTCCATTTCTTAGCAAAAAAGTCATTTTAAAAATTTATTCAACAATTAATCAAGGAGGATTCATTAGTAGAAATAAGATATGATCAATCTCTATTTAAACCAATTAGTCCTTTTTAATCAAAATAGTGTAAATCAATCAAATACTCAATATATAACCTAATAGAAATCCCCATTCCCCTAGGAAGAGAGATTAGCTACTCATTGATTTATACAAATTAAAATTATAATAGAAATTATTGATATACATAATATATATATATATATATATATATATATATATATATATATATATATATAAACTCTTAATTACTAGAACTCAATGACAATAGATGAAAACTTACTTGAATATGATGTATCAAAGTGCAAGAAATATACTTCAAAATATTATTCGAAGCCCTGTTCATTAAATTAAGTTTTTATTTAAGTATCGGAATTGATTTACACGGATATAAAAGAAAAACGAATGTTTATCGAGTAACCAACTTTTCACCTCATAACTTTCGTATTCAAAAGTGTCTTAATCACTTTCGCAATCTTAAGATGTTGATAACAAGATTAACACTTGATAGATTGAAAAGATATGTTTCTAATTCACTCAACAATCAATCAAGGAGGTTTCATTAGTATAAATAGGATATGATCAATCTCTATTTAAACCAATTAGTCCTTTTTAATCAAAATAGTGTAAATCAATCAAATACTCAATATATAACCTAATAGAAATCCCCCTTCCCCTAGTAAGAGAGATTAGTTACTCATTAGTTTATACAAACTAAAATTTTAATAGAAATAATTGACATACATAATATATATATATATATATATATATAGAAACTCTTAATTACTAGAACTCAATGACAATAGATGAAAACTTACTTGAATATGATGTATCAAAGTGCAAGAAATATACTTAACTTCAAACTTGTTCAAAAGTTATAAGCTTACAAAAATTGAAAGTAAAACACTAAGTAAAATACTAAGTGCTTATTGATCAAGCACTTTTCAATTACAAACTAAATGAAAGAAAAACATCAAACCAAAAATGAAATATAAACTAAAATTGAGAGCTTTTAAGGAAAATATCTTGCTAAAAGAAAGGAGTATTTCTTGGCAAGAAGATGAGATGATTTTTTTCTTCATGGGTGAAGGTGTCCTTTTATAGGTGATTTTCAAGAATACAATTGATTATTTAATTCAAAATATCTATTGTAGTATCTTGATTAATTCTTTGTTCACACTTATCCATGTCTTTGATTTTTCAGATTTTTGACCAAAAATATTTTGTGGTTGAGTTCACAAGATGGTCAAAAGTTGACTATTTTTTTATGGCATCTGCTGAAAAACGGCGCTGGAAAACGGCTCATTTTGCGCCGTATTATATAGATGTATTAGGGTGACTTGGTTTTGTCCGGAACATGCGCAAGGACCCGATGGAAAATGTGCACCATGTGAGAAACGGCCGAAGAAGCGGCCATGATTTGCGTCGTGTTGCTTTGATCGTTTTGTAGACTGTCTCCTTGAAAATTCCCCGTCATTGGATTTGATCTTGTTTTCCGTCCTTTTTTATGCTTCATGTCAGTAATCTGTAAAATTACCATTTTTAGCTCATGTTTGGACATATCTGTAAAATATGTATTTTTAATCACAAATCAGTACGATTATTCCCGTAAAAGGAATATTTTGTATATGAATTTTTAGATCAATTACGCACTAATCAAATACTCCACACTTAATCATTTGCTTGTCCTCAAGTAAACCTCAGATATGGTATGATTGAACGTACCAATATTTTACCACACCTCAAGGGGTAAATTAGACCAAGTTTTTATAATTTTGTCAAATCTCAAGAAAGTTTCCTTTTTAAACAAAAAGCATGAATTCATAGAACTCGCCGGATAAGTGTATCGCTCACTCTCAAGTGTATATGGGATATATTTTTGCTCAAGCTCATGTAATAAGGTGAAAATTTCCATAGGCGTGCAAATCGTCTTTTATCTCTACCACTTGTGTGTGTAACGTTGTGAATCAAAAAGGATTTTTAGGTTGTAAAGTCGGCTCTTTGGTTGGAGTAGGAGAATATGGATAAAGTGACTTGAAACTGAACAATTAGAAAATATCCTGAATCGAGTTTTATCAACAGGTAAGCACTTTAGAAGCTATTTAGTGAAGATTTCTATCGATCCCCTTACTTATGCTTCGATTTATCTGAGCAATCAACTTTTCACCTCATAACTTTCGTATTCAAAGGTGTCTTAACCACTTTCGCAATTTTAAGATATTGATAACAAGATTAACACTTGCTAGATTCAGAAGATATGTTTCCAATTCACTCAACAATCAATCAAGGAGGTTTCACCAGCAAAACAAGGTCTTATATACGAGGTAGAAGTTGTAACACCCCGAGATATTCGGAATAATTACAGCACTGTAAACCCTTTAAGTAAGGATTTACAAGGCTAATTTAAAAGAAATGTAAATATAAGACATCAATACTGCGGAAATTCAAGTTTACAAAACCATTCAACTGGTTCAACGAGTAATTAATACAACCATATCGAAATGATATTAATAAGACACGCGTACTCGAGTACTGAAATCAAACCAAGAAAACAAATCACCAACAACAACAAACATCACTGAACCCCTTCGTCGTCACGTCGGTCTTTGCATTTCCCTGCTCCTCGGCTACCTGAACATCAAAACAAATGTCCACCCCCGAAGGGGTTAGCAAAAAGATGCTAGTACAAGTATCATTTAAACAAATCAAATATGCATCAACAATACATAACATGATACACCACGCGGACTTCCGCTACCGGAATCCGACAATGCGAATCCACAAGATTCCATTAACACAGCAAGGGTATTCCAATGATCCAGCGCCCTCAGCATAGATCCCAAGATGATCCCGTCGGACCAACACTAGTTGGAAATAACCCGTCCAATGATCCAGCGCCCTCAGCCTAGATCCCAAGATGATCCCGTCGGACCAACACGAGGTGGACATCCGATCCAGCGCCCTCGGCATAGATCGTACAACGTACACAAACACAAGTCATGCATACACATATGCCAAATCATTATGTTCATCAACATGAACATACAAACACTAGATAACGAATATCATGACAATTTAACGTAATAAATCTCATGTTCAACAACATGAATAATCACACGCATGCTCAAAATACCAATATTAATATATTACGATACTTGCCTCGAAGATGGCAAGAACGAAACACTTCAATGATCTCAACACACTCAAAGGCCGCCTCCTTCGATCAACATAGCAAGCTCGAACCTTAACAAAAGAAATGATATACAAATCATCTCAAGTCGAACGATTGCCTAACAATTCGATCTACGGCCCAAAAGCTCAAAATATGCAATCTGCCTGAACTACTTAGCGTACGCTACGTACTCTACGTAACGTGCGCTAAGCCTGCCTGTTAGCGTACGCTATCGTCTAAGCCTAGCGTACGCTAGCCATGGACTGACAGTTCTCTATGACCAGCCGACTGACTCGGCTGATATCATAACGTACGTTACGTACCAAACGTAGCGTGCGTTAGCTTATTCCCGATAGCGCACGTTAACTTACGTATGTTAGCGTGCGCTAACCGTGCATGGCAGATTACTACTGGTAGAAAACTGGATCTAATGGTGATGAACTCATGAATTCTATGGTGATAATACAAGTCATCCCCGAGCATATCATGCTAATAAGGTTTGTGAAAGTTCTATACGTACTAAATGACTATGAGATACAAAGATACGTATAATCATCTCAACACCATAATTCATCTAGATCTTCAAGGAATATCCTGAGTTCAATCCGTTATATGACCCAAAACGTATGATTCCTTTAAACGCATAAGAACTTGAAAATCTCCATATACTGATCACAAATCGGTTTGAAAATGCTTAGGAGTCCATATACTAAAACAGTTCAAAGGTTCATACGATGTATAAGTGCCGATACGTCAAAAGTATCCTTCTAACACGTGATGATCGATTATAAACGAAATAACTGGCTATCAAAACATGATCAAACGTCCTTAAGAACACTACTAATATTGGTGGAGAATCACCTACCTCAAAGTAGTGAAGAACAAGGAGAAAATTGAAGCAATCCAACGTCGAAGGCTTGAACACCAATCCTCAATGATCTACAATCTTCAACACGAGCTAGGATGCTGATATGAAGTGTTTAGGATGAAGAGAGTGATACTCTAAGTATAAAGATTCGGATGTGGGAGAAGAAAGGACTGAAAATACGAAAAAGATGCTGTCCTATTTATAGGAAATGGTTATTAGCGCGCGCTAGTCCATGCTCGTAGCGTGCGCTAACGGCTTACTGACTTCACTGTACTCAGTACTTAGCGTGCGCTATTCTCATGTCAGTAGCGTGCGCTAAGGCGTTGACTTGGCTTTTTCCCGAAAGCCGTCCAGGTTCATCCCGACACAATCCAACAAGGGTCCCCGGCCTGATCTCACCTACCACACGTCTCAATCATGCTGACTACGTATAGCGCGCGCTAAGGTCATGCACAGCGTGCGCTATGTATCCAACTTAGCGTACGCTACACATAGTCAATAGCGTGCGCTACATGCGCAGAATCACAATTTTCATCACATTCATGAAATCATACGTTCAACAACATCGTATTATGAAATACGGAGAATAATACTCAGATAAAAGTGCAACAATAACAATGTCACAAGTTCTAAATACATAACCGAAATCTCGGGTATTACAGAAGTAGTTGTGGTAAGTTCTACCAAGGTCTTTTCTCTCGAGGATTATTCAACAGGGCTTCGTATAATATTTTGTTACAGATTGCGAGAAATAAATACTAAAATATTCTAAAATAGATTATTGGGTTTTTGAATATCAACTAAATTAAAATGCACTATTTTTAATTTAAACTATTTTTATTAAGACTATTTATACTAGACTATTTATATTAAGACTATTTATACTAGACTATTTATATTAAGACTATTTAGACTAGACTATTTATATTAAGACTATTTTTACTAGACTATTTATATTAAGACTATTTATAATTAGACTATTTTTAATACTATTATTTTTAATACTACTATTTTTAATGAAACTATTTTTATACTAGACTATTTATATTAAGACTATTTATAACTAGACTATTTTTAAAGTAGACTATTTTTAACTAGTGAAAATGAATAGAAGATGAGTTGGGAATTTATAAAATCTAGGGGATTACGGGTTCATTAAATTAGGTTTTTAATTAAGTATAGGAATTGATTTACACGGATATAAAAGAAAAACGAATTGTTGGGATAAATAATTTTGTTTTGATAATTGACAAAAGCTTGATACAGCAAGCCCTGTATCGAAAACCGGTTGAAGTTACAATCCTGTATCGAAGACCTTATCATAGCGCCAGCATACAGCAAAGCTCTCGCGCTACTAAGATACAGTAACAAAGTCTTAGTTATAAGCCAAGTATGGAAGCTGTCTCGAAACCTCAATACAGCACCCTTCCATACAGCACCTGACTATCCCATTATGCCTACAGCACCAGTGGATACAGCATTCACATCGGAACAGGACTGAAGACCGTTTGAAAAGGAATCTTTAGTATTCACTAAAGTCAAGTACCGTTTGATAAAGAAGTATTTAAATACTCAAAGGATAAAGTATTTAAATACTGAAGCTGTCAGAGATCTTCAAATCCCGCATTATCCGGATCCTGGTTTATTCAAGTTGTCACGGAATCTTGCCCAACGGATCTATCGCAACGGATATATTATTCAGAAGACTATATATATCTCATAAAGAGCGTTGAAGATAATATATACCGAAGTTACCAAGTGAAGAAGCTATCATTATATACATCAGAGCAAAACATATCTCCAGAAGCTTTCTGCAATTAAGATCCAAAGAGATATACAGTGCTCAACATCAAGAACAGTCATCATCTGCTCAAGAACTTTATATTCAAAACTGCTGTTCTTACCTGGTTACCTACCTTTTACCTTGTGTAAAAACTGAGCTCTGTGTGAACTCAACAAGTTATTCTGACCTGTGTGGGACGAATAAAAGGACGAAGCTTTGGAACTGTGTGTGAAGAAGTAAGTCAAGAAGGAAGCTTTAACCAATCTGTGTGAACGGTTGAAAGCAACAGTCTTTGTATCTATCTGTGTGAACGATACAAGGATAGGTTTGATTATAAATACATAGTTGTGTATGCAGTATTTATAATAAACGTTTTACTCCTGTGTGGAGGACCAGTGGACGTAGAGGGGTTTACCTCGAACCACTTAAATACTGTGTTATTTACCTTTCACCGTTACTATTTTCATAATTGTTATTTATATAAGTATACACTGCAAAACCCTGCACGCACCTAGCTAATAGGAGATTAGACCGAGTTGCTGTATCGACGGCAACTTACTATATTAAAGACTTCCGCTACGCACTCAGATTCGAAAACCATACAGCATGTTGCTTAAACATTTCCCAAGTTGTATCTAGTATACTTAAGAAGGGGACCAACAATTGGTATCGGAGCGGTTGATTCTAAAAAGAATCAGTCGTATTTTTAACTGAATTAGATCCTTAAAAACACTTATTTTCGAAAACAGTCTTTGTAATTCCCATCTTCTAATATGGATACCTTTATGTCTAATAAGATATCTATGCTTCACATTAACGAGTTTGATGACTGGAGAAACAGGATGAAGAACAAACTCAAAGCCTTCATTGGAGAATCAAAAGCTCCGCCCGCATCAACAAAGACCGAAGAATGTCTTCAGGTGGTCACTGATAGTGATTCGTCTGATGATGAGCTAGAGGATAGAGCCTATGTGTGCTCTATGGCCGAAGTTAAAGAAGAAAATGAAGACGGCGATGATGATGAGGTAAGCTCTACCTCAACTATTCCCATAAATGCATCTCATACCTTTGAAAATATCTTTGAATGAATTTAATAACATTCAAACGGCCCATGAGATATTGAAAGGAGAAAACATACGACTTGAAATTTCTAACTTAGAGCTGAAAGAAGAAAATGACTTGCTGAAAAATAATTACGAAAATATGTCAGTTGATTGCGAAAACAGCAAAGTCAATTTAGAAAAACTCATGGAGAGCAATCATCAACTTGCTCATAATCTAAATGAGACTAAGTCTCATCTTGAAAGCAAGACAAATGATTTGGCTCTACTCGAAGCCAAAGTAAAATCTCTCGAGAAACGTGAAGGAGAATTAGAGACAATCTTGAAATCTTTCGAGAAATCCTCTAAAAGAATGGAAGAGATCCTAAGCACTGGGCAACATGCTCATGATAAACGTGGCTTAGGGTACAACTCGTTCTCCAACAAAGAAAAATCTAGTACGGTATTCGTCAGGAGTGAGGAATCCATTCCTGTATCAAAAGAAGTTCCGAGTCCTGTGAAGGAACCTGTTGCACCGCGAACAGCAAAAGCTGCCATTCCACCCCCGCAACTCTACTATTCGAGACAGTGGAACCAACAGCCACTCAGAAGGCGTACTCAACAGCATGCTCCACAAGCATATCATAAACGCCAGCAGTCATTCAGGAAGAAGGCTGTATCCAACCAACAAAGGCCCGTACAGCAGTACTCTCAGTACAGCTCGCCTAGGCACTGGATACAGGAGCCCCGTTATCCATCAAGAAAGCAGGAGTCCGCACAGCATCAACAACAGAATTGGGAATCCAACTGGAGACCCAGGAGGCAATATGAAAGATCTATGTAAATGGCTCCACCTCCGAGACGAAAATCGTACTGGAATAACAACTATAATTCTCGATTTTTCATGCATTATCATGATTACAACGACTACGTGCCTGCCCCACGTAGATATCGATATAATGGACCAAAAGTAGCCTACAACAAACAAATTGTTGCCCGGCAAATTTGGGTACCAAAAGGCACTATCACACCAGGACCCAAATTTACTTAATGTTTCAACATGAATCGGGAAACGCTACAGCCAGAAATTCCTGTAAGTTTTTATGCTTTTACTCATTAATTAAGGGGGAATACAGTACGACCCATAAAACAGTGTTAATCCGAACATGCATGTAAGAATTGAATCCTGTATGTACCTTTAAGGGGGAACACTATATTATTCGCGGATACAGTATGGCATCAATTATGATTTATCTACGAACAGTTCATAGGTTCAGTTGTACTCAACTAGATCACAAATGTAAGATTGTGCCTGCGCGCCAATCATAAGATTAAGATGCAATAAACTTTCCTATCATGTTAGAAATTGCCTGCGAGCAGTTCACATTTCTTTTAGATCAAGTGCTGAAGACCAGATCATTCGACAGAAGATCAAGAAATCTGCTTTTGATATTTTCCAAAAGGAGGAAACAGTGGGATTAAAACATCTCCTGTATCGAAGTCTTCTCATGTTACCAACAAGTGGTTATCGAAGGGGAAATTGTTTTTAGCCTGAAGAGGTTTTGATATCAAGAACTTGGCATGATCAAGAAGTTTTTGAATTATCAAAGTAGTTTTGGAAATTATCAAAAAGGGGGAAATTGTTGGGATAAATAATTTTGTTTTGATAATTGACAAAAGCTTGATACAGCAAGCCCTGTATCGAAAGCCGGTTGAAGTTGCAATCCTGTATCGAAGAGCTTATCATAGCGCCAGCATACAGCAAAGCTCTCGCGCTACTAAGATACAGTAACAAAGTCTTAGTTATAAGCCAAGTATGGAAGCTGTCTCGAAACCTCAATACAGCACCCTTCCATACAGCACCTGACTATCCCATTATGCCTACAACACCAGTGGATACAACATTCACATCGGAACAGGACTGAAGACCGTTTGAAAAGGAATCTTTAGTATTCACTAAAGTCAAGTACCGTTTGATAAAGAAGTATTTAAATACTGAAAGGATAAAGTATTTAAATACTGAAGCTTTCAGAGATCTTCAAATCCCGCATTATCCGGATCCTGGTTTATTCAAGTTGTCACGGAATCTTGCCCAACGGATCTATCTCAACGGATATATTATTCAGAAGACTATATATATCTCATAAAGAGCATTGAAGATAATATATACCGAAGTTACCAAGTGAAGAAGCTATCATTATATACATCAGAGCAAAACATATCTCCAGAAGCTTTCTGCAATTAAGATCCAAAGAGATATACAGTGCTCAACATCAAGAGCAGTCATCATCTGCTCAAGAACTTTATATTCAAAACTGCTGTTCTTACCTGGTTACCTACCTTTTACCTTGTGTAAAAACTGAGCTTTGTGTGAACTCAACAAGTTATTCTGACCTGTGTGGGACGAATAAAAGGACGAAGCTTTGGAACTGTGTGTGAAGAAGCAAGTCAAGAAGGATGCTTTAACCAGTCTGTGCGAACGGTTGAAAGCGACAGTCTTTGTATCTATCTGTGTGAACGATACAAGGATAGGTTTGATTATAAATACATAGTTGTGTATGCAATATTTATAATAAACGTTTTACTCCTGTGTGGAGAACCAGCGGACGTAGAGGGGTTTACCTCGAACCACTTAAATACTGTGTTATTTACCTTTCGCCTTTACTGTTTTCATAATTGTAATTTATATAAGTATACACTGCAAAACCCTGCACGCACCTAGCTAACAGGAGATTAGACCGAGTTGCTGTATCGACGGCAACTTACTATATTAAAGACTTCCGCTACGCACTCAGATTCGAAAACCATACAGCCTGTTGCTTAAACATTTCCCAAGCTGTATCTAGTATACTTAAGAAGGGGACCAACACGAATGTTTATCGAGTAATCAACTTTTCACCTCATAACTTTCGTATTCAAATATGTCTTAACCACTTTTGCAATCTTAAGATGTTGATAGCAAGATTAACACTTGATAGATTGAAAAGATTTGTTTCCAATACACTTAACAATCAATCAAGGAGGTTTCACTAGCAGAAATAGGATATGATCAATCTCTATTTAAACCAATTAATCCTTTCATTTCTTTAACTTAACTAATTTTAGGATAAATGGTTGTTCATCGAGTAATCAACTTTTCACCTCATAACTTTCGTATTCAGAGGTGTCTTAACCACTTTCGCAATTTTAAGATGTTGATAACAAGATTAACACTTGATAGATTGAGAAGATATGTTTCCAATTCACTCAACAATCAATCAAGGAGGTTTCATTAGAAGAAATAGGATATGATCAATCTCTATTTAAACCAATTAGTCCTTTTTAATCAAAATAGTGTAAATCAATCAAATACTCAATATATAACTTAATAGAAATCCCCCTCCCCCTAGGAAGAAAGATTAGCTACTCATTGGTTTATACAAACTAAAATTAGAATAGAAATAATTGATATACATAATATATATAGAAACTTTTAGTTACTAGAACTTAATGATAATAGATGAAACTTACTTGAATATGATGTATCAAAGCGCAAGAAACAGACTTCAAAATATAACTTCAAACTTATTTAAAGGTTACAAGCTTACAAAAATTGAATGTAAAACACTAAGTAATATACTAAGTGCTTATTGATCAAGCATTTTCAATTACAAACTAAATGAAAGAAAAACTTCAAACCAAAAATGAAATAGAAACTAAAATTGAGAGTTCTAAGGAAAATATTTTGCTAAAGGAAAGGAGTATTTCTTGGCAAGAAGATGAGATGATTTTTTTCTTCATGGGTGAAGGTGTCCTTTTATAGGTGGTTTTCAAGAATACAATTGATTATTTAATTCAAAATATCTATTGTAGTATCTTGATTAATTCTTTGTTCACACTTCACCCATCTCTTTGATTTTTCAGATTTTTGACCATAAAAATATCTTGTGGTTGAGTTCACAAGATGGTCAAAAGTGGACTATTTTTGCATGGCATCTGCTGAAAAACGGCGCTGGAAAACGGCTCATTTTGCGCCGTATTATATAGCCGTATTAGGGTGACTCGGTCTTGTCCGGAACACGCGCAAGGACCCAGCGGAAAATGTGCGCCGTGTGAGAAACGGCCAAAGAAGCGGCCATGATTTACACCGTGTGAGAAACGGCCGAAGAAGCGGCCATGATTTGCGCCATGTTGCTTTGATGGTTTTGTAGACTGTCTCCTTAAAAATTTCCCTTCGTTGGGTTTGATCTTGTTTTCCGTCCTTTTTTATGCTTCATGTCAGTAATCTGTAAAATAATCATTTTTAGCTTATGTTTGGACATATCTGTAAAATATGTATTTTTAACCACAAATCAGTACGATTATGCCCGTAAAAGGAATATTTTGTATATGAATTTTTAGATGAATTATGCACTAATCAAATATCCCACACTTAATCATTTGTTTGTCCTCAAGTACACCTCAGATATGGTATGATTGAACGTACCAATAATTTTACCACACCTCAAAATTTTTTGGACTAATTTTACTTGTTTGTTCCTCAACCAGATCCAGCTCTAGCTAATATTGTCTGGATGAAGATTTCACCGTGAGAAAACGAAAAGTGAATTCATTCCTCTCTCTTTGGTACCCCATATCAGACCTCTTGTTATTTTTACTTTCTGTCGTGTGTAAAAATCGTGCTAAATGCTGGCAGCTTAAGGAGTTTCTTTTTGATCTCTTAACGCGCATCTATTCGTGATTTATGTATTTTTATTTTTATTGCCGTAAATTTTTTTTGTTTTTAATAAAAGTATTGATGGCAGCGTAAGACGACTCTTCAGACTTTCCTGAAGCGCATCTTAAAAATTGTGTTATACTTTCGGGTATATTTTATTATTTTTTTGTGTTGTTGTTTGCCTCGTATATTTTTTCATGCAGATCCAAAAAGGCGTAGCTCAAGCATCAATTTTCATAACAGGGAGTATTTTTTTTCTTGCTTTTTATTATTTTTTTTAAAACCGAGGACAGTTTCTTTTTCAAGTTTGAGGGTAGTGTGTTTTGACTCTTTTGGTGTGTTTGGTATTTTGGTGTGTTTAGCTTTGATTATTGTGTGTTTTGATTATTTTTGTTATTTGGCTTTAATTTTTTTAATGTGTATATATATATATATTGTTTATTTGTGGGATTTCTAGATCTGGCCATAACATCAATAAGTTAGCTATATACAAGTTTCAAAAATCATTTTAATCGGTAAAAAAAATTGTATATTCCAGAATTTTTGGGCCTTAATCTATCTTTCTAAACCTTGTAATTATCATTTAAAATCGAGTCATTCGTTACCTTAAGAAAAGAAGAATCAGTCGGTTGATGAAAAATAGAACTGAAATTTACTTAATTTGAGGAGTTTTTGATTTTTCATGCTTATCTAATAAATGATTTTTCTGCAAAAATTCTATATCACCTAAAAAAAGAGATGGGAAATGTGTTGGTGAAAAGAGCTACACGTTAGCAAATAACAGTGTGAAAGCTATCACCTAAAAAAAGAGATGGAGAATGTGTTGGTAAAAAGAGCTACATGTTAGTAAATAACGGTGTGAAAGCTATTACCTAAAAAAAGAGATGGAGAATGTGTTGGTGAAAAGAGCTACACGTTAGCAAATAACGGTGTGAAAGCTATCACCTAAAAAAAAAGATGGAAAATGTGTTGGTGAAAAGAGCTACACGTTAGCAAATAACGGTGTGAAAGCTATCACCTACTAGTTCGAGTTATTAAGTCTATAAAAGGGATGTAGATTATGAACAGATTTGACTTAATTAGTGGCTGATTTTCAATACACTCAATTTAGTGAACAATCACAATATTTGATGACGCCGATGAAATTCTTCTTCATATTTGTAATATCCGGATTTATTACTGTGTATTTCATCTGTATTCGGACCCTGTATTTTTCGGATTAGTGATCTTGATAATTGGAGTATGATATTTCTTGCATTGATATCTTTGTACATAAGTATAATAACATGCAAAATTTCTAATGCAAACTCGTGATAGCGCACGCTAAGAATGTAGCTTAACGCGCGCTATCGGCTACTACTAGCGCACACTACGTATGTAGGAATTGCGTGCGCTAGGCACTCAATTATTGAGTTGGGCGGCTAGCACATGCGCCAGCCGGGACATGGGTCCGGATAAGATTACCGCGGACGAACCTGGACAGTTTTGGAGTCAACCCTTATTAGTGCGCGCTAAGGATGCTTAGTAGCGTGCGCTAATATGCTTTGTGCAGAAAGTTTATATTTGGGCCAGCACTCCATTTTACTCCCATTTCCTTCATTCATTCTTCAGTCTTGAGAGACCAGAGAGCAATAATTATTCTCCTAACACACTCAGAACACATCTACTTGATCCTTGAACATTGGATATTACTTGTGAGTGATCATTGAAGAGAAGTAACTCCTTGGAGTGGCATATAACCAACCGGAGTCGGATTCTACCTGGTGGTTCAGTGATTTCGTCATATTAAGGTATGTTGATTCTATATTCAACTCTAGATTCGTGTTATGGAGAATAAGATGGTCATGTTAGCAAATATTGATCTTCTTGGTTGAATTATCCAAAGCACACCATGTTTGGAATATTGAGATGATTATGCCTTTAGTACCTTGATTATGAACATCATCATTCGAATCTTATTACATTGAACAAGTAGAGGAAGCTTCTATCATTGGTAAATCCGAATCTAGTAAGTGTCCACATAGTAATCATGAACTTGACTTTAACATCATTATTGATAGATGGATCTAAAGGATTGATCATGGAAGGATTTATCTTGTAAAGATGGAACGTTATTCAAACTTCAGAATGATAGTTTTAATTGATATATAGGTGTTGATATCGACCGTTAAGCCTTCCAAATTATCACATGAAGAATGGTAATCGAAATGGAATATGGTTTTATAATAATATACATATTCTTGAATCCGAAGTTGTTATTATCCGTAAGATCATTCATAATCGTATGAACATGATATTCATGGAGATAACATGAATTAACACTGAAGATTTCATTGGTTTGATCATGATGAGATCAGTCTACTGCCCAGTAGTGAACTGCCATGCACAGTTAGCGCACGCTAAGCTATGTAGATTAACGTGCGCTATCGAGCATGAGTTAACGTACGCTACGTTTGGTACGTAACGTACGTTAGGCCATCAGACGAGTCAGTCGGCTGATCAGTGAGGTACTGACCATGCATAATTAGCGTACGCTAGGCTTTGTTGTTTGCGTGCGCTATCGAGCAGCCTTAACGCACGCTGCACAGAATACTTAGCGTACGCTAAGAAGTTCAGGCAGAATGCATTTTATGAATTTTCAGCCGTAAATTGAATTGTTAGACATTCGTACGACGTGAAATAGATTCTTTATTATTATTTCTTTTGTTAAGGTTCGAGCTTGTTACGTGATTGATCGAAGGGGACGACCTTTGAGTATTTTGATATTCGTGGAAGTTTTATTCTTGTCAACGAACCCAGGCAAGTACTCTAATTAGAATTATGTATATTATGACAGTTATGATGTGATTGTATTGGGTAAATGTGTTGTGATTATATGTCCACCATGCGTTGATCCGACGGGAATCATCATGGGAATCTATAGCTGTGTGCGCTGGATCGTTGGACAGGTAGTTACACCATGTCTTGGTCCGATGGGATCATCATGGCAATCTATAGCTGTGTGCGTTGGATCGTTGGAATACCATCAGTATGTTGGAAACTGTTATGATATGATATGTGTTGTTGATATTTCTCGTTGGAGAAACTTGTTATGATATAATTGTTGATTATATCACTGTTGTATGATTATTGTACTTAAACTAGCATCGTTGTGCTAACCCCTGCGGGGGTGAACATTTGTTTATGTTCAGGATCTAGGAGACCGGGAAAACAACCACTGGAGCTGCATGACGACGAGGGTGCAGAGTGATATTCCGGCCGGGTTTATTGTCTGTTGTTTGTTGGTTATTTCAATTAGTACTCGAGTACGTCGTCAGTTTATGATGTTTGGATTTTGGTGATGTATTAATAACTCTTCATTGGATATTAGTATTCTCGGTATTGAACCGGATGGTTGTATTTTATTTCAGTGATTTCATAAGTTTGTATATGTTATTGTCATTTCATTTATTCAGCCTTGTAAATTCTTATGTAAGGGATTTACGGCGCTGTAATATTCCTGAATATATCGGGGTTGTTACAGAATATGGTATCAGGGCTAAGATAATGGATATCTTGGCCATTGGGTTAAAATAGGGGTCATTTACGTCTTTTGAGGTAACCGGCCGTGAATGACATCACTGTACTGCCTACGTCTTCATGCGAAAGGTGGTTATAAGTTCCTAAACTCTATCTCGTTCTTTACATGTATCTCTTTATACTTGAACATTAGAACGATGTTTTTTCCTGTATATTGTGTATTTATACTTACAGTATGTTGAGAGGTGGACGTGGACGTGGTCGCGGTCGTGGATGCGGACGAAGGAATGCTGAAAGGGAAGCGTCGCCTTCTAATCAGGCCAGTCATAGCTCAGGCGAGCCGTAACGATCCATCAATAACGAACCGGAACTTGTTGTACCAGAAATCCTTCGTCAAGTTGTGAACCAGATGACTCAGTTCGCTCAGGTCGTGGACCGAATGCAGGTGGCGACGGGATTTCAGCAGGGAGATGGACAGCAAAGGATCCCAGAAATGGGAAATCGGGGTGACCGATGGTTGCAAGAGGTAGCGAAGATGCAACCACCCAAATTTGACGGCTTTTCCAAGACTCCCACTTGGGATCATTGGTTGAAGGAATTGGAGAAAATTTTTGCAGGAATTAATTGCCCAGACGACAGGAGAGCTCCTATTGCTCAGTACTTTCTGATAGGGGAAGCATCCGAGTGGTGGGAATCTATCTGACCTACAGATCATGATGCTGATTGGACAGAATTTAAAATGATGATGGAAGCTCAGTACTGCCCTCATCGTGTGAGGGGAGCCAAAGTTCGGGAGTTTTTCTCCGCTCAGCCATCAGACGAACCCGTATCCCAGACAATTAAGACATTTAACCAGCAGCTAGCATTTGTTCGACATCTGGTCAGAACGGATGCAGAGATGATGATTCATTTTGATATGAGGATGAAACCAGAAATCCAGAGGTACATGTCCGGTTTTGAATGTACCACTCTCCGTCAATACCAGGATAAGGAGTTGGCATACGAAATCAAGGAAGCAGCAATGGAAAAATTTACGGAGTCCAAGAAACAGAAAGTCTCTGGTATTTTTACAGAGCACAAGAGCAGCGGGCCCCGCAAGGCCCAATCTTCTTTTCATTCTTTTAAGAAACCTCCGCACCCATGTAAGAACGGAAAGAATTTCGGAACAATGTCAGCCACGACAGATACAGCTAGGAAATGCTTTAACTGTGGTCGCCCAGGCCACCTTTGGCGTGATTGTTTGCGCACTCCAGTTACATGTTTTGATTGCGGACAGGAAGGGCACCGGGTGATGTTTTGCAAGGATGCCACCAAGTACAATGGAACCCGTACGTCACAGCTAGTTCAGAAAGAAGCTAGTATACAACAGACGCAGCAAAGTGTTCAGATGCCTCAAAATTTTGGCCGCGGACGAGGCAGAGGACAATGGGACCGAAAGGGGACATCGAGTGCCGGATCTGTTCCCCCATGTCTGTACGAGATGAGGAGGACAGACGATCAGGATGCTGCTGTCGCATCAGGTACTGTCCAGATCCTTTCCCCAGCGAGTTAGCATTTTATTCGATACAGGAGCTACGCAATATGTTATATCCTTGTCTTGTGTAAATCGTTTGAATATTTCTGGTTTTCATGCTTGTGAACCTTATGTTGTTGATTTACCGAGTGGAGAGAGGATTGTTGGGAACTTAGAGACTAGTGATTTTCCTGTATCGTTTGGGGGCAGAGAATGGCCCTCAAATCTGATTGTAATAGAAATGCAAAGAGACGACCTAATACTCGGAGACGATTGGCTTAATCGATATGGGGATATTGTAAACTACCGTAGGAGGAATATTTCGCTGATCAATGACGATGGTTCCGAAGTACTGTTTGAAGGATGGAAACCAGGAAGCTCAGGAAAGTTGATCAAAGCAATGAAAGCTGTCAAATTGTTGAAACAGGGCTGTACCGGATACTGGTGCTATGCAATGAAGAGAGAAGATGAAATTGTGGAACTTTCATCCATTCCTGTTGTTAACGAATTTCCAGATGTATTTCCTGACGAGTTACCTGGACTACCTCCACGACGGGATGTAGAATTCACCATTGAGCTGGAACCCGGAGCTACACCAATTTCTAAGGCGACGTATCGTATGGGACCTACTGAGATGTATGAACTGAAAAAGCAGCTGGAGGAGTTACTGGACAAAGGCTATATCCAGCCAAGCATTTCGCCCTGGGGAGCGCCAGTTCTTTTTGTTCGGAAGAAGGATGGATAGCTTAGACTGTGTATCGACTATCGAGAGCTGAACAAGTTGACGATTAAGAATAAGTATCCATTGCCACGGATTGATGACCTGTTCGACCAGTTGCAAGGAGCAACGGTATTTTCTAAAATCGATCTGAGATTAGGATACCATCAGCTGAGGATTAAGGAATCTGATGTTCCAAAGTCAGCATTCAGAACTCGCTACGGACACTATGAGTTTGTAGTGATGCCGTTTGGTCTCACTAATGCACCTGCTATATTCATGCAATTGATGAACCGAGTGTTTATCGAATATTTGGATAAATTTGTGGTCGTGTTCATTGACGACATTTTGGTGTATTCTAAAAGCACGGAAGAACATGCGCAGCATTTGCGGATTGTATTAGAACTTTTGAGAAGCGAGCAATTGTACGCCACACTTTCTAAGTGTAAATTCTGGCTAAAGGAAGTAATGTTCCTCGGCCATGTGGTATCAGCGAAAGGAGTCCTAGTAGATCCTCAGAAGATCGAAGCAATTATGGATTGGAAGCCTTCAAAGAACGTGAAGGAAGTTCGAAGCTTCTTAGGACTTGCTGGATATTATCGTCGATTCGTGGAAGGGTTTTCTAAAATCTCCCGCCCGCTTACTCGACTCCTGCAGAAAACTCAAAAGCTTGAGTGGAACGAGTCGTGTCAGACTAGTTTTGATGAATTGAAGAGGAGATTGACGACAGCACCAATTTTATCACTTCCACAGGGGACTGGAGGATTCATTGTTTACAGTGATGCTTCGAACCAAGGACTCGGATGCGTGTTGATGCAGAATGATAAGGTGATCGCTTATGCTTCACGACAGCTGAAACCTTATGAAGTAAATTACCCAACACATGATTTAGAGCTAGCAGCAGTAATTTTTGCTTTAAAAATTTGGAGACATTACATGTACGGGACTCACTGTCAGATCTTTACTGATCACAAGAGTCTCAAATACATCTTCAGTCAGAAAGAGTTGAACATGCGGCAAAGAAGATGGTTAGAGCTGATTAAGGACTACGACTTGGAGATTTTGTATCATCCAGGCAAAGCGAATGTAGTGGCCGATGCACTCAGCCGCAAGCCTGTTTCTATTCAGATGCTGGAGACTCTGACCTCCCAACTTAGCCTTCAACGAGAGATGATTAGAGAACGAATTGAAGTATGGTTACAAAGGGTCCAAGGACAACTGTGCGTGATGGAATTAACTTCGTTATTAACCGAAGAAATCAAATCTAGACAGGCAGATGATCCTCTGATGATTCGGTTGGATGATGAAGTAATCAAAGGAAAGGCCCCCGGATTACTAATTCATGATGATAGAGTTTTGAGATTTCAGAACCGACTCTGCTTTCCCGATGTCGATGCTCTAAAACAGACGATTATGAAGGAAGCTCACAGTTCGCCCTATTCTATCCACCCGGGCACCAGTAAGATGTATAAGGACTTGAAACAGAATTTCTGGTGGGGCAATATGAAGAAAGATGTAGCGGACTATGTTTCAAAATGCTTGACTTGTCAGCAGGTTAAGATCGAGCATCAACGGCCTGCCGGAATGTTGAAGCCGCTACCGATTCCTCAATGGAAGTGGGAGGACATATCGATGGACTTTATCACTAGTATGCCGAGAACCAAGACAGGAATGAACATGATTTGGGTGATAGTTGATCGTCTAACCAAATCAGCTCATTTCCTAGGCATTAAGGACACGTGGGGACCAGAGAGGTTGGCGCGAGTATTTATTTCAGAGATAGTTCGACTGCATGGTACGCCGAAGACCATTATTTCTGATCGAGACAGCCGTTTTGTGTCTCATTTTTAGAAAGCAGTTCATAAGGCCTTGGGGACTGAATTGAACTTCAGTACAGCTTGTCACCCGCAGACTGACGGACAATCCGAGAGGACAATTAAAACGTTGGAAGACATGTTAAGGGCCTGTGCCTTAGATTGGTCAAACAATTGGGAAATTCATCTACCGTTGATTGAATTTACCTACAACAATAGTTGGCATGCTTCCATTAAGATGGCACCATTTGAGGCATTATACGGGAGAAGATGCAGATCGCCCCTATGCTGGGACGATTCATCAGACTTGATTGGAACAGAACCAGAGTTGATCGTACAGACTCGAGAGAAGATAGATTTAATTCGTGATAGAATGTTGACCGCCCAGAGTCGACAGAAATCTTATGCAGACATACGTCGTCGCCCTTTGGAGTTCAGTACAGGAGACCACGTACTTTTAAAGGTTTCTCCTACTCGGGGAATCTTTCATTTCGGAAGGAAAGGAAAGCTGAGTCCGAGATATATCGGACCATTTGAAATCCTTGAGAGGGTTGGAGAGTTGGCATACAGATTGGCATTGCCGCCGTCATTGTGCCATGTTCATAACGTGTTCCACGTATCCCAGATATGGAGGTATATACCAGATCCTAGTCATGTCATTGATTTCGGAGAGATCAAAGTCGCTCAAGATGGGACATTTGAAGAAAGACCGGTCAAGATACTCGAGAGTCGAGTTAAGCAGTTGAGGAACAAACCAATCATTTTGGTCAAAGTTCAATGGTCACGTCACGGAGTGGAAGAAGCCACATGGGAAATGGAAGATGGCATAAAGTGCAGATATCCCGAGTTATTTTTGTCTTGAGTTTTGGGACGAAACTCCTTTTTAGTAGGAGAGTATGTAATATCCGGATTTATTACTATGTATTTCATCTGTATTCGGACCCTGTATTTTTCGGATTTGTGATCTTGATAATTAGAGTATGATATTTCTTGCATTGGTATCTTTGTACATAAGTATAATAACATGCAAAATTTCTCATGCAAACTCGTGATAGCGCACGCTAAGAATGTAGCTTAATGCGCGCTATCGGCTACTACTAGCGCACACTACGTATGTAGGAGTTGCGTGCGCTAGGCACTCAATTATTGAGCTGGGCGGCTAGCACATGCGCCAGCCGGGACATGGGTCCGGATAAGATTCCCGCGGACGAACCTGGACAGTTTTGGAGTCAACCCTTATTAGAGCACGCTAAGGATGATTAGTAGCGTGCGCTAATATGCTTTGTGCAGAAAGTTTATATTTGGGCCAGCACTCCATTTTACTCCCATTTCCTTCGTTCATTCTTCAGTCTTGAGAGACCAGAGAGCAATAATTATCCTCCTAACACACTTAGAACACATCTACTTGATCCTTGAACATTGGATATTACTTGTGAGTGATCATTGAAGAGAAGTAACTCCTTGGAGTGGCATATAACCAACCGGAGTCGGATTCTACCTGGTGGTTCAGTGATTTCGTCATATTAAGGTATGTTGATTCTATATTCAACTCTAGATTCATGTTATGGAGAATAAGATGGTCATGTTAGCAAATATTAATCTTTTTGGGTGAATTATCCAAAGCACACCATGTTTGGAATATTGAGATGATTATGCCTTTAGTACCTTGATTATGAACATCATGATTCGAATCTTATTACATTGAACAAGTAGAGGAAGCTTATATCATTGGTAAATCCGAATCTAGTAAGTGTCCACATAGCAATCATGAACTTGACTTTAACATCATTATTGATAGACGGATCTAAACGATTGATCATGGAAGGATTTATCTTGTAAAGATGGAACGTTATTCAAACTTCAGAATGATAGTTTTGATTGATATATAGGTGTTGATATTGACCGTTAAGCCTTCCGAATTATCGCATGAAGAATGGTAATCGAAATGGAATATGGTTTTATAATAATATACATATTCTTGAATCCAAAGTTGTTATTATCCGTAAGATCACTCATAACCATATAAACATGATATTCATAGAGGTAACATGAATTAACACTGAAGATTTCATTGGTTTGATCATGATGAGATCAGTCTAATACCCAGTAGTGAACTGCCATGCACAGTTAGCGCACGCTAAGCTATGTAGATTAACGTGCGCTATCGAGCATGAGTTAACGTACGCTACGTTTGGTACGTAACGTATGGTTAGGCCATCAGACGAGTCAGTCGGCTGATCAGTGAGGTACTGACCATGCATAATTAGCGTACGCTAGGCTTTGTTGTTTGCGTGCACTATCGAGAAGCCTTGACGAACGCTACACAGAATACTTAGCGTACGCTAAGAAGTTCAGGCAGATTGCATTTTATGAACTTTCGGCCGTAAATTGAATTGTTAGACATTCGTACAACGTGAAATAAATTCTCTATAATTATTTCTTTTGTTAAGGTTCGAGCTTGTTACGTGATTGATCGAAGGGGATGACCTTAGAGTATTTTGATATTCGTGGAAGTTTTATTCTTGTAAACGAACCGAGGCAAGTACTCTAATTAGAATTGTGTATATTATGACAGTTATGATGTGATTGTATTGTGTAAATGTATTGCGATTATATATCCACCATGCGTTGATCCGACGGGAATCATCATGGGAATCTATAGCTGTGTGCGCTGGATCGTTGGAATACCATCAGTATGTTGGAAACTGTTATGATATGATATGTGTTGTTGATATTTCTCGTTGGAGAAACTTGTTATGATATAATTGTTGATTATATCACTGTTGTATGATTATTGTACTTGTACTAGCATCGTTGTGCTAACCCCTGCGGGGGTGAACATTTGTTTATGTTCAGGATCTAGGAGAGCGGGGAAACAACCACTGGAGCTGCATGGCGACGAGGGTGCAGAGTGATGTTTTGGGCGGGTTTATTGTCTGTTGTTTGTTGGTTATTTCAATAAGTACTCGAGTACGTCGTCAGTTTATGATGTTTGGATTTTGGTGATGTATTAATAACTCTTCATTGGATATTAGTATTCTCAGTATTGAACCGGACGGTTGTATTTTATTTCAGTGATTTCATAAGTTGGTATCTGTTATTGTCATTTCATTTATTCAGCCTTGTAAATTCTTATGTAAAGGATTTACGGTGCTGTAATATTCCTGAATATATCGGGGGTGTTACAATATTGAGTCGAAAAATAAAAGAGTGATCGAGAGAAACCTTTAAAGGGAGTCGCGTGTGTCATGAGTGGGAAAGAAATAATCAATCTTTTGAATCGTAACCTTGCATTTTGGAATTACAAAAAATATAACCGTGTTTTAACTTCAAAATTATTTGTAGATTTATTTTGGATCTTGATTCATCTCGATCTACTGTATAAAGCTGGTTGTCGTGTAGATGGCATTTTGATCTCTTTTTCTCTTTATATATATAAGTATTGTTCTTAATTTGTCTATGTATTATTTTAATTTGCGTCTTATATTTTTTTCCCTTATTTTATTTTGAGTATGAATAATAAAGAGTCTTGCTCGGGACTAGCAAAAATTCAAGTGTGGGGTATTTGATGTAATAACCGGATTTATTACTGTGTATTTTATCTGTATTCGAACCCTGTATTATTTGGATTTGTGGTCTTGATTATTGGAGTATGATATTTCTTGCATTGGTATCTTTGTACATAAGTATAGCAACATGCAAATTTTCTCATGCAAACTCGTGATAGCGCACGCTAAGAATGTAGCTTAACGCGCGCTATCGGCTACTACTAGCGCACGCTACGTATGTAGGAGTTGCGTGCGCTAGACACTGAATTATTGAGCTGGGCGGCTAGCACATTCACCAGCCGGGACATGGGTCCGGATAAGATTCCCGCGGATGAACCTGGACAGATTTGGAGTCAACGCTTATTAGCGTGCGCTAAGTATGTATTGTAGCGTGCGCTAATTAGCTAAAGTGCAGAATACTATAAATGAGACAACAACCATCTTGGCTTACATTTCCTTCGTCCATTCTTCATTCTTGAGAGGCCAGAGAGCAATAATTATCCTCCTAACACACTTAGAACACATCTACGTGATCCTTGAATATTGGAAATCACTTATGAGTAATCATTGAAGAGAAGTAACACCTTGGAGTGGCATATAACCAACCGGAGTCGGATTCTACCTTGCGGTTCAGTAATTTCGTCATATTAAGGTATGCTCAATCTATCTCCAGCCTTAGATTTGGATTCTAAGGAATTAGATGATCATGCTAACGAGATATTGAATTTCATTAGTGAATTATTCAACAAACATCATGTTTAGAAGTTGGGAACGTCTATGCTTAAGATATTATCATTGGAACCTTGTAGTTGGAATCCTAGTACTTCAAATGATGAGGGAAATATTCTGAAGTTGGCTATCCGTGTCATTTATGTTATCTTAGTGATCATAAATTGAAAGTGATATTATTTTCGGTTTTAAGGACTTAAGGGAAGAATCATCTTAGGAAATATTCTTTCGTATAAGTTGGAATTTTTAGTTCACCTCAAGATGAAGTCTGAATGTGTATAATGATAGTAAAATCTAATGCACCAACCGGAGATCACCGAACTTCGCATGAGAATTGTAATCAAGATGGATTATGGTGTTGTGATGATTATACATATACTCGTATCTCGAAGTTGTTATTATCCGTGAGATCATTCATAAAGTTTATGAACATAACATGTAGTCGGATAACAAACATTAATCACTGAGGAATTCGCTTACTTCATCACCATTTGTACAACCTGCTGCCCTCCAGTGAACTGTCATGCACGCTTAGCGTGCGCTACGCTACAAGAATTAACGTGCACTATCGAGTACGTTTAGCGTACGCCATGTTTGGAACTTAGCGTGCGTTAAGTCATCAGGCGAGTCAGTCGGCTGATCAGTGAGGCACTGGCCGTGCATGGTTAGCGTACGCTAGGCTATGTGTACTGCGTGCGCTAATGAGTATCATTAACGTACGCTACATAGGATGCGTAGCGTGGGTTAAGCGATCCAGACAGATTGCATTTTAAGGACTTCCTACCGTAATTTTTGAATTGTTAGACGTTCGTACAACATGAGATGAATTCTATGCTATTTATTTTGTTAAGGTTCGAGCTTAACACGTGATTGATCGAAGGGGATGACCTTCGAGTATTTTGATATTCGTGGAAGCTTTATTCTTGTCAACAAACTGAGGCAAGTACTCTAATTAGAATCGTTTATATTATGACAGTTAAGATGTGATTGTATTGTGTAAATGTGTTGTGATTATATGTCCACCATGCGTTGATCCGAAGGGAATCGTCATGGGAATCTATAGCTGTGTGTGCTAGATCGTTGGACAGGTAGTTCCACCATGTGTTGGTCCGACGGGATCATCATGGGAATCTATAGCTGTGTGCGCTGGATCGTTGGAATACCATCAGTATGTTGAAAATGTTATGATATGATATGTGTTGTTGATATTTCTCGTTGGAGAAACTTGTTATGATATAATGGTTGATTATATCACTGTTGTATGATTATTGTACTTGTACTAGCATCGTTGTGCTAACCCCTTCGGGGGTGAACATTTGTTTATGTTCAGGATCCAAGAGAGCGGGGAAACAACCACTGGAGTTACATGACGACGAGGGTGCAGAGTGATGTTCCGACCGGGTTTAATGTCTGTTGTTTGTTGGTTATTTAAATAAGTACTCGAGCACGTAGTCAGTTTATGAATATTTGGATTTTAGTGATGTATTAATAACCCTTCATTGGATATTTGTATTCTCAGTATTGAACCAGACTGTTGTATTTTATTTCAGTAATTTCATAAGTTGGTACCTGTTATTGTCATTTCATTTCTTCAGCCTTGTAAATTCTTACGTAAAGGATTTACGGCGCTATAATATTCCTGAATGTATCGGGGGTGTTATAGAATATGGTATCGGAGCTAAGATTATGGATATCTTGGCCATTGGGTTAAAATAGGGGTCATTTATGTCTTTTGAGGTAACCGGCCGTGAATGACATCACTGTACTGCCTACGTCTTCATGCGAACGGTAGTTGTAAGTTCCAAAACTCTATCTCGTTCTTTACATGTTGTACCTCTTTATACTTGAACATTAGAACGATGTTGTTTCCTGTATATTGAATATTTATGCTTACAGTATGTTGAGAGGCGGACGTGGACGTGGTCGCGGTCGTAGACGCGGGCGAAGGAATGCTGTTAGAAGGCGTCGCCTTATAATCACGCCAGTCATAGCTCAGGCGAGCCGCAAATATCCATCAATAATGAACCGGAACCTGCTGTACCAGAAATCCTTCATCAAGTGGTGAATCAGATGACTCAGTTCGCTCAGGTCGTGGACCGAATGCAGGTGGCGGTGGGATTTCAGTAGGAAGATGGACAGCAAAGGATCCCAGAAATGGGAAATCGAGGTGACCGATAGTTGCAAGAGGTGGCGAAGATGCAACCACCCAAATTTGACGGCTTTTCCGAGACTCCCACATGGGACCATTGGTTGAAGGAATTGGAGAAAATCTTTGCCGGAATTAACTGCCCAGATGACAGGAGAGCTCATATTGCTCAGTACTTTCTGATAGGGAAGCATCTGAGTGGTGGGAAGCTATCCGACCTGCAGATCATGATGCTGATTGGACAAAATTTAAAATGATGATGGAAGCTCAGTACTGCCCTCGTCCTGTGAGGGAAGCCAAAGTTCGGGAGTTTTTCTCCGCTCATCCATCAGACGAACCCGTATCCCAGACCATTAACACGTTTAATCAACAGTTAGCATTGGTTCGACATCTGGTCAGAACAGATGCAGAGATGATGATTCACTTTGAAATGAGGATGAAACCAGAAATCCAGAGGTACATGTCCGGTTTTGAATGTACCACTCTCCGCCAATACCAAGATAAGGCGTTGGCGTACGAAATCAAGGAAGCAGCAATGGAAAAATTTACGGAGTCGAAGAAGCAGAAAGTCTCTGGTACTTTCACAGAGCACAAGAACAGCGGGCCTCGCAAAGCCCAGTCATCCTTTTATTCTTTCAAGAAGCCTCCGCACCCATCTAAGAGTGGAAAAAATTTCAGAACAATGTCAGCCACGACGGATACAACTAGGAAGTGCTTTAACTGTGGTCGCCAAGGCCACCTTTGGCGTGATTGTTTGCGTACTCCAATTACATGTTTTGATTGCGGACAGGAAGGGCACCGGGCGATGTTTTGCAAGGATGCCACCAAGTACAATGGAACCCGTACGTCACAGCTAGTTCAGAAAGAAGCTAGTATACAACAGACGCAGCAAAGTGTTCAGATGCCTCAAAATTTTGGCCGCGGACGAGGCAGAGGACAATGGGACCGAAAGGGGACATCGAGTGCCGGATCTGTTCCCCCATGTCTGTACGAGATGAGGAGGACAGACGATCAGGATGCTGCTGTCGCATCAGGTACTGTCCAGATCCTTTCCCCAGCGAGTTAGCATTTTATTCGATACAGGAGCTACGCAATATTTTATATCCTTGTCTTATGTAAATCGTTTGAATATTTCTGGTTTTCATACTTGTGAACCTTATGTTGTTGGTTTACCGAGTGGAGAGAGGATTTTTGGGAACTTAGAGACTAGATATTTCCCTCTGTCATTTGGGGGTAGGGAATGGCACTCAAATCTGATTGTGATAGAAATGCAAGGAGATGACCTGATACTCGGAGACGATTGGCTTAATCGATATGGAGCTATTGTAAACTACCGAAGGAGAAAGATTTCGCTGATAGCTGATGATGGTTCTAAAGTACTGTTTGAGGGATGGAAACCAGGAAGCTCAGGAAAGTTGATCAAGGCGATGAAAGCTGTCAAATTGTTGAAACAGGGCTGTACCGGATACTGGTGTTATGCAATGAAGAGAGAAGACAAAATTGTGGAACTTTCATTCATCCCTACTGTTAACGAATTTCCAGATGTATTTCCTGACGAGTTACCTGGACTACCTCCACGAAGGGATGTAGAATTTACCATTGAACTGTAACCCGGAGCTACACCAATTTCTAAGGCGCCGTATCGTATGGCACCTACTGAGATGTATGAACTGAAAAAGCAGTTGGAGGAGTTACTGGACAAAGACTATATCCAGCCAAGCGTATCGCCCTGGGGAGCGCCAGTTCTTTTTGTCTGGAAGAAGGATGGATCGCTTCGACTGTGTATCGACTATCGTGAGTTGAACAAGATGACGATTAAGAATAAATATCCGTTGCCAAGGATTGATGATTTATTTGACCAGTTGCAAGGAGAAACAGTATTTTATAAAATCGATCTGAGATCAGGATACCATCAGCTTAGGATTAAGGAATCTGATGTTCCAAAGTCAGCATTCAGAACTCGCTACAGACACTATGAGTTTGTAGTGATGCCGTTTGGTCTCACTAATGCACCTGTTGTATTCATGCAATTTATGAACCGAGTGTTCATCGAATATTTGGATAAATTTGTGGTCGTGTTTATTGATGACATTTTGGTGTATTCTAAGAGCCCAGAAGAACATGCGCAGCATTTGCGGAATGTATTAGAACTTTTGAGAAGCGAACAATTGTACGCCAAACTTTCTAAGTGTGAATTCTGGCTAAAGGAAGTAATGTTCCTCGGCCATGTGGTATCATATAAAGGAGTCCGAGTGGATCCTCAGAAGATCGAAACAATTATGGATTGGAAGCCTCCAAAGAACGTGAAAGAAGTCTGAAGATTCTTAGGACTTGCTGGATATTATCGTCGATTCGTGGAAGGGTTTTCTAAAATCTCCCGCCCACTTACTCGACTCCTGCAGAAGACTCAAAAGTTTGAGTGGAATGAGTCATGTCAGACTATTTTTGATGAATTGAAGAGGAGATTGACGACGGCACCAATTTTATCACTTCCACAGGGGACTGGAGGATTCATAGTTTACAGTGATGCTTCGAACCAAGGACTCGGATGCATATTGATGCAGAATGATAAGGTGATCGCTTATGCTTCACGACAGCTGAAACCTTATGAAGTGAATTACCCAAGACATGATTTAGAGCTACCAGCAGTAGTTTTTGCTTTGAAGATCTGGAGACATTACCTGTACGGGACTCACTGTCAGATCTTTACTGATCACAAGAGTCTCAAATACATCTTCAGTCAGAAAGAGCGGAACATGCGGCAAAGAAGATGGTTAGAGATGATTAAGGACTATGAATTAGAGATTTTGTATCATCCAGGTAAAGCGAATGTAGTGGCAGATGCACTTAGCCGTAAGCCTGTTTCTATTCAGATACTGGAGACTCTGACCTCCCAACTTAGCCTTCAACGAGAGATGATTAGAGAAGGAATTGAAGTGTGGTTACAAAGAGTCCAAGGACAACTGCGCGTGATGGAAGTAACTTCGTCATTAACCGAAGAAATCAAATCTAGACAGGCAGATGATCCTCTGATGATTCGGTTACGTGATGAAGTGATCAAAGGAAAGGCACCCGGATCCCTTATTCATGATGATGGAGTTTTGAGATTTCAGAACCGACTCTGCGTTCCTGATATCGATGTTCTGAAATAGACGATTATGAAGGAAGCTCACAGCTCGCCCTATTCTATCCACCCGGGCACCAGTAAGATGTATAAGGACTTGAAACAGAATTTCTGGTGGGGCAACATGAAGAAAGATGTAGCGGACTATGTTTCGAAATGCTTGACTTGTCAGCAGGTTAAGATCGAGCATCAACGACCTGTCGGAATGTTGAGGCCGCTCCCGATTCCTAAATGAAAGTGGGAGGACATATTAATGGACTTTATCACTGGAATGCCAAGAAGCAAGACAGGAATGAACATGATTTGGGTGATAGTTGATCGTCTAACCAAATCAGCTCATTTCCTAGGCATTAAGGACACGTGGGGACCAGAGAGGTTGGCGCGAGTATTTATTTCAGAGATATTTCGACTGCATGGTACGCCGAAGACCATTATTTCTGATCGAGACGGCCGTTTTGTGTCTCACTTTTGGAAAGCAGTTCATAAGGCCTTGGGGACTGAATTGAACTTCAGTACAGCTTATCACCCGCATACTGACGGACAATCCGAGAGGACCATTCAAATGGTGGAAGACATGCTAAGGGCTTGTGCCTTAGATTGGTCAACTAATTGGGAAATTCATCTACCATTGATTGAATTTACATATAACAATAGTTGGCATGCTTCCATTAAGATGGCACCATTTGAGGCATTATACGGGAGAAGATGCAGATCGCCCCTATGCTGGGACGATTCATCAGACTTGATTGGGACAGAACCAGAGTTGATCGTACAGACTCGAGAGAAGATAGCCTTAATTCGTGAAAGACTGTTGACCGCCCAGAGTCGACAAAAATCTTATGCAGACGTACGACGCTACCCTCTGGAGTTTAGTACAGGAGACCACGTACTTTTGAAGGTTTCTCCTACTCGGGAAATCTTTCATTTCGGAAGGAAAGGAAAACTGAGTCCGAGATATATCGGACCATTTGAAATCTGTTGCAATTTTTCTTTAACGCAAGTGCACGTTGTCGTATACAAGTAATAAAGTGATGAGTGAGTATCGTTCCCACGAGGACTGAATCACTAATTACCGATTTTTATGTATTCTAGTTTTATTTGAACAATCGAACTTGGGTTTTGCAATTAATTACTAAAAGAATTAACAAAAGATTAAACAGTAAAAACGATAGCTTGAAGAAAGAGAATCAAATGATGAATGAGTCTAGGATTCTGAATCCACCTCGGTTTATCCGAATTTACTTTCGATTATCTGAAGTTAATAATTTTCCCAATTTATTGAAGGCGAAGATTGCTAATATATCTACCGCCTCTCCCGAGGTCAATAGATTTTTCTAAAGGCGAATAACACACTCTATCCCTAGGTGAATTGATTCGTCAATAGGCAAAAAGCATAAAATCTCCAAAAGGCCACGTAGTTCCTATGAGTATATTCCTATCTCACAGAATAAAACGGTCCTCACCAATAGTTCCTCACCAACTCTCCTCTCCCGATTCGAATTGAATGATTAAAACAATACAACTATTGGCCAGATAATTGAAAGCATTAAACACGATTGGGAAAACTCAACAAAAAGGGAATTAAATAGATAATCTCAAGCAAATCCATCAAAACGTAGGTTTCATCAAAATCCTAGATTAGGGTTTTAGCCTGACATCCTAATTAATGAAAATACAGAATAAATAAATAAAAGCATTAAAATCAAAAGCAGATGAAGAGCTCGGATTCCTCCGTTCTTCGGCTTCCGCCCTCTGCTTTTGAAGTCTTCTGCTTATCTTCCTCTTCTGCCGTCTCCTCAAGATTCTCTGATTCCAAGATTTTCCAAGCTCCAAAAATGATTAATTAGGGTCTTAAACCCTTATTTATAGCTCTGCACAGTCTCCAAATCGCGTCCGTGTGAGTAGGTCGAGAACTGGCTTCAAAACGGCCCAAATCCGCACGGGGCACACCAAAACCGCTAAGTGTGCCGCGGCTCACTTAATCTGTGCCGCGGCACATGGTCTTCAGCTGGACGCATGGGCCCTTTTAATTCATCTGTTCCGCGGCTCACCTGGACTGTGCCGCGGCATAGAGTACAGTCTACTTTGTGCCCGCTGGTTGCCTTCCTGTGCTGCGGCCCACTTGCCTTGTGCCGTGGCTCACAGCCAAAATTTGCTGTTTTTGCCCGTTTCGCCTCGTTTTAGCTTCCGGACTCCAATCTCCTGACAAACATACAAAATTAAGGCATTAAGAGCTCATTTAAGCAAATTCACTCTCCAAAATAATACAAAATAATGATAAATAAGCGTATAAAAATACGCCTAACAAATACCCCCAAACTTAAGCCTTTGCTTGTCCTCAAGCAAAAAGAATTAAATTCAACAAAAGAATGTCGTGAATAATCGTGCAACTCATAGTGTTCAACCTAATCAATACTATCCTGAAATTCTCTCTGAAAAATACGAGTATCGTAATAGCGAGCTACACTCAGAACACTGATTCTTCAAAGTAACCAAGTTCAGTCCTAATTACTCGTTCATGAAGAAAATCCAGCTCAAAGATTAACAAACGTGAATCTAATCGACCATCAATATGAAAGGTTAGAATAAACGAGCTAAAGTCGCCCCGTTCCACAGTCTAATGGCAAAATTTTCACGAGTTTCATAAAAATAACCCTCGGACAGTATTCCCTTATATATATATGCTCAAGAAATTGATTCGAGTTGACCACTAGGTTCGGATCTCGGGATGTTTCATCGGGATAATCCTAGGGTGGAACTTCCATTCTCATGTGTTGGGAAACCGTTTGACGTAAAAGACACTCATGGGGCACATGGATGCTTCTAGTTACTAAGTTCCCCTCCACAGCGTAGAAACAACTCAAATAGCTAATTCCCGCATGTCTGAATCAAGGGCGTTGTTTTACGCGAGAGTAAACAATGGGTCACGCGAATACCCCCGGTTACTAGGCTCCCTATCATCGGCACATGTGAAATTTCTAAATCACTAGTCTAATCAGGGTCGTCGTTTTACGCGAGAGTAAACAACGGGTCACGTGAATACCCCCGGTTACTAGACTTCCCATCATAGAACAAAAATATCTCGACTTTTGGGAAAAACTGACCGACTCTAAACTCAATCTCAGTGCCAACACGACTTATGTAACTGGACGACTAACTAACCGAAAAATGTAACCAAACGTATCGACGGTGATTTTAAAACACGTATGTATCCTCTCTTATCTGCCAAGACCTCTACAATGGTTAAAAAAATTTCGGACCTAAATGACGACTTAGCATAAATAGAAATCACTGACTACAACTCGACTAAAACTCGACCGTTTCTTCAGAGAGAAAAACAGTGTCGTAACATCAGTATCACACAAATAGAAGCACGAAAAATTCACGAATAGAGAAAAATTAAGACAAGCAAGGCTATCGACAAAAATAACGCAAAGTAATGAAAAGTGCAACAAAATCAGTACAGCAATGACTGTAGCAATAGAAAGTAAACCCCCCCAAACTTAGGATGTACATTGACCTCAATGGACAAAATATGATATGCAATAGAATAAGAAGGTCAAGTACTCCCCTCCAGTCCTCTCACGAGCTGGTGCCGGCATCATCCGGTGAGGAGGGTGGTGTGGCTGGCCGAGCAGGTGCAATAAATGGCCCGTCTGGGTGCATGATATGGGCCGTCCATGCGGCAAGGTGCTCCTGATGGTAGGCGTCCCTCGCTGCCAGACGCCTCGCCTCACGTCGGTTGGCCCGGCGGGCCTGCTCTCGCATCTCACCCCTGACGGCAGCAATAATGCTCTCTCGCTCCGTCCGCTGCTCCTCTCGCATGGCAGCCAACATACTCTCCCTCTCTCTCCTCATCTCCTCTCTCTCTCCTCATATCCTCTCTCATATCCTCTCTCTCTCTCCTCGTCTCCTCTCTCTCCTCATATCCTCCCTCAGACCATCGAACATCGCCTGCAATCTCTCTCTGTCGGGCGGCGGGCCGGCATCTGCCTGCCCCTGTGTCAGCAAAAGAGGGTCGGGGGACCCCTCGTGGTCCTCATCCAGTAGAAATCCTCTCCCCCGAGCGTGCGCCGGTGCTCCTCCCCACTGGTCAAAATGTGAGATGATGCGGTGGTCGATCGGGGCCACATCAAATCGCAGCCCGGATGTGATAGCATATAGTGTCCGGGCGCGGGAGAGAAAAATAGTGCGGATCTGAGATGTGGGGTCTATACGAGCGCAAATAAAGTATAGCCAGGCATGCCCGAGACGACTGAGGCGCGAGCTCTTGAAATGGAAAGTGGAAGAACCCGGTGCGCGCTGCTCCCAGTCAGAGTCGGGCTGCGTAATAGTCTCTAGCAGAGCCTCCTTCGTGAGGCTAGTCATAACTCGGTCATAATCCGTCTCATCTACCACCGGCAGCCCAAACAACCTCCGAATAGCAGCTGTGGAAAAATCAACCATAATACCTTGGACATCGACCTGAGTCCGAGTGTCTGACTGCTGCAACATCTGGCCTGCCCGAATATGCTTCAATAATGAGCTGGCATAGAACTCCTGCACTATCGAGATCACCGCTGGCTCGGGGGGTGCAGCGAATCGGGCCCACCCCATCTCATCTATCATCATAAGCAGTTCCCCGTCTTGGGGGGCTGGAGTAAATCCCCTCTCCGGGATAAGAGGTCGCGGCCGAATCTTCCCATTGAAGATTTTGTGGATCTCAGGGTCAGAAAACTGGTGCCCCTCCGACTCGGCGCGGCTACGAGGGGTTTCCCCTCGTGTGGGGGATGACTGAGTCCTTGCCCTCTTGCTCAGCTTCTTAGTCCTAGCCATAGCGATCCCTGAAAAAAAATTAAACACCAGAGTTTATTTACGCAAACAGTAACGAAAATAATCATCACTCGGCTAAAGGTATCCAGCCGTAAATCAAGAATTTAACAAGATAGCACATCCGTGAGAAAAAAAAATGAAATTGAACTTTAACGTTTAAACTAGACGTAAGGGTTGGGCTTGCTTTACTTTCAGAACGAATACGTTGCACAAAGATTCAAAATATTGCCTTAATAAAGAAAATTTTTCATTTAGACATTTCATCGAACACCTAAAGGGCAAGAGTTTACTTAAAGAACAAACATGGCAATAGCTCGATTAAATCCCCAAGAACAAAAACACGAATCATTCACCATCAAAACGACATATTCAATTCATTCAATATCAAAAATAATCATGAAAAATCGATCAAAACATCATATCCTCACTTAACTATCATAGAACTTTTGAAGGAAATAAAAATATTCAACCATCAAATGCACTACACAACTTCACATTCAAATTCATGGAACAATTTGAGATTAGGAATTTAGACATACCTTGCTTGGATTATGGAAAATGCAAGAAAATCGCAAGAAGAAGAAGAAGGAAAAGTGTTCGGCCGATCGCGCGCAAGGGGAGGGAAGGGAAGAAAGGAAAACATACCTGGGGTGGTCGGCCGAATGCGGGTTATAAGGTAACTGGCTATTCGAATTCCACATGGTGTGCCGCGGCACAGCTCAAGTGAGCCGCGGCACCGCGTATAGTCCCTTTTTACCTGTTCGCATGTTTTGTCGTGGGCCGCGGCTCAGGTTTCGTGTGCCGCGGCTCAGTGCTCAAGTGTACCGCGGCTCAGAAATGTTGTGCCGCGGCACAGAGTACAGTTTGTTTAGCTTTCCCTTTCGATTTATGTGTGCCGCGGCTCACAATACTTGTGCCCCGGCTCAGGCCTCAGTTTCTCCCCTGGGACTTTTCCTGCACAGAATTTCAAGAAGAACACGTCAAGAGCGAGAGGTAAAAGCAAATCAAAGCACAAAATGATGAAAAATAAAAATCAAGAATGCAAGAAAAATACAGAAACTCAAAAATCTACAACTACGAACTCGGGTTGCCTCCCGAGTAGCGCTAAGTTTATAGTCTTCAGCCGGACCTATTTAAAAAAATCAGTTCGCTTTTCGCAAACTCCATTTGGTCTCCGCCCCGTTCATCGAACCGTTAATATGATTTTTAAAATTTTGACCATCGGTCATTAACGATTTGATTTTCGGTTCGGATACCCAATGTTGGTTGCGGAAAGGTTTTGACGAGAACAACTTTCCGAAACACCCATTTCTTTCATGACTAGACGTCCGTTTGTCTTCCGACTTATTTTCCTCTTTCGCGAACGAACTTGTGACTGCAGCAGACTTTTCCGATTGTGGCTGGTCATATGGCGATGATTGCATGTTCACATGCTTGAGAAATGCGATTCTTTCTACATCTTTCTCAGAAGTCGGACCATCTGAAGGTGAGTTTTTCGACCGACGACTCTTCCGGTGTCTTTCTTTAGCAATGGCATCTACACTTTTAATTTGTGTGCTTTTATCAACATCTCCCGGACATGGAAAAGATTTGAACACTTGGAACGTGACATGCTCGTCTTGAACCCGCAGAGTTAATTCTCCTTTTTCCACGTCTATAAGAGTTCTGCCGGTCGCTAAAAATGGTCGTCCCAAGATAATCGAGATATCTTCATCTTCCTCCATGTCGAGAACAATAAAGTCTGCCGGAAAAATAAATTTATCCACTTTTACTAGCACATCCTCAATCACTCCTCTCGGATACTTAATGGATCGATCCGCTAATTGCAAGGAGACCGTCGTCGGCTTTGCTTCTCCAATTCCCAGCTTTCTGAAAATCGACAGAGGCATGAGGTTTATACTAGAACCGAGATCGCACAATGCCTTATTAAAAGAGAGATTCCCCATAGTGCACGGTATGTTGAAACTTCCCGGATCTTTCAATTTTGGTGGAAGCTTCTTTTGAAGAATCGCGCTGCATTCCTCTGTCAAGGCGACTGTCTCAAACTCCTCGAGTTTTCTTTTCTTCGACAATATCTCTTTCATGAATTTAACGTAGCTTAGCATTTGTTCCAACGCGTCGGCAAATGGAATGTTAATATGAAGCTTCTTGAACACGTCGAGGAACTTAGAGAATTGCTTGTCTGCCTTTTTCTGCTGTAATCTCTGCGAAAACGGGACGGGTGGCACATATGCCTTCGGGTTATCCGGAAAAATTATCGAGGGTCTCCAATCTTGAGATTCCTCCGTCGCTAAATTTTTCCTCTCCTCAATTTCGCTTTTCTTTTCATACCTCTCGGGCTGGTCACTTACCTCCTTCCCGCTTCTCAAACTGATCGCATTTAGACTTTCTATAGGATTTGTCTCGGTTGTACTTGGCAATTCTCCCTCCGGGCGGGCTGTCAACACATTAGCAATTTGGCCCAGCTGGACTTCCAAGTTGCGAATGGAAGCGGAATGATTCTGCAATGTTGCTTCAGTACGGGTCATGAATTGACTCGTATTCGCTGCCAATTTCGCAATTGCTTCCTCGAGAGAGACTTTTGGAGCGGGAGGGGGCTGCTGTTGGTTTTGAGCGAATGGAGGCTGGTTCGAGTTTTGTCCGTTTCTCCACGAAAAGTTGGGATGATTACGCCACCCCAGATTATACGTGTTGGAGTACGGATTATTTTGCCTGTTTCCGTTTCCTACAAACTGAGCTTGTTCAATTTGGGGCTGCTCGAACGGATTTCCGACTTGACACTCCGCGCTAGGGTGAGATTCGTTACACCAATTGCAAGACTCAATGGTAACGGGGGGAGGAGAATGCGAAAATGCTTGGAGCTGCTGCGTTAATGCTGCAACTTGGGCTGACAATGTAGATATCAGGTCATTACTCGAAATTTCCAAAACTCGCTTCAGAGTTACTCTTTCAGATGGCCATTGATATGCATTTGCGGCCATAGCTTCCAACAACGAATGTGCCTCGGCCATAGTCTTTCCCATCAACGCTCCACCGGCGGCTGCATCCACGAGAGTGCGTGTAGAGGCACTCAAACCATTGTAGAACGTCTGAATTTGAAGCCAGTGTGGAAGGCCATGATGTGGGCATCTTCGTAACAAATCTTTTTATCGCTCCCACGCCTCGTGGAGCGATTCTATATCACACTGACCAAAGGTGGTGATTTCGTTTCTCAATCTCGCCGTCTTAGAAGGTGGGAAGAATTTAGCAAGGAAGGCTTGCGCTAACTATGCCCATGTTGTGATCGACCCCGGCGGTAAGGAATTCAACCAAAATTTCGCTTTATCCCTCAAAGACAAAGGGAAAAGCCGTAATCGGATAGCATCGTCGGTGACACCATTGTTCTTGAACGTGTCACAAATCTCAAGAAAAGAAGCAATATGTGCGTTGGGATCATCATTCGGCAATCCACAGAATTGGCTCGCCTGCACCATCTGAATAATAGCAGGCTTGATTTCGAAATTGTTCGCCTGGATAGTGGGGCGCCGAATCCCCGAAAAATTAGCATTAATCTGCGGCATAGCATAGTCTCGAAGTGCCATTTCCGGTTGAGCTTGGTGCACAATATTATTTCCTCCATGAATTTCGATGTTTTCGGCCATGTTCACTGTCGTCTGTAACTCTCGTTTCTCCTTCTTGTTCCTTCGAAGAGTGCGCTCGAGTTCGGTATCCAAAGGTAGTAGGCCTTCGTTACCGAGTTTTCTCATGCACTACGAGAAAAATCCTGAAAGGAAAAACAAATAAATAAAATTAAATACACGAAAATAAGTAAATAAAAACGTTCAAACTAAGACTAGAAATACTAAAATCGATATTAGCAAAAATTTCAGTCCCCGGCAACGGCGCCAAAAACTTGTTGCAATTTTTCTTTAACGCAAGTGCACGTTATCGTATACAAGTAATAAAGTGATGAGTGAGTATCGTTCCCACGAGGACTGAATAACTAATTACCGATTTTTATGTATTCTAGTTTTATTTGAACAATTGAACTTGGGTTTTGCAATTAATTACTAAAAGAATTAACAAAAGATTAAACAGTAAAAACGATAGCTTGAAGAAAGAGAATCAAATGATGAATGAGTCTAGGATTCTGAATCCACCTCGGTTTATCCGAATTTACTTTTGATTATCTGAAGTTAATAATTTTCCCAATTTATTGAAGGCGAAGATTGCTAATATATTCTACTGCCTATCCCGAGGTCAATAGATTTTTCTAAAGGCGAATAACGCACTCTATCCCTAGGTGAATTGATTCGTCAATAGGCAAAAAGCATAAAACCTCCAAAAGGCCACGTAGTTCCTATGAGTATATTCCTATCTCACAGAATAAAACGGTCCTCACCAATAGTTCCTCACCAACTCTCCTCTCCCGATTCGAATTGAATGATTAAAACAATACAACTATTGGCCAGATAATTGAAAGCATTAAACACGATTGGGAAAACTCAACAAAAAGGGAATTAAATAGATAATCTCAAGCAAATCCGTCAAAACGTAGGTTTCATCAAAATCCTAGATTAGGGTTTTAGCATGACATCCTAATTAATGAAAATACAGAATAAATGAATAAAAGCATTAAAATCAAACACAGATGAAGAGCTCGGATTCCTCCGTTCTTCGGCTTCCGCCCTCTGCTTTTGAAGTCTTCTGCTTATCTTCCTCTTCTGCCGTCTCCTCAAGATTCTCTGATTCCAAGATTTTCCAAGCTCCAAAAATGATTAATTAGGGTCTTAAACCCTTATTTATAGCTCTGCACAGTCTCCAAATCGCGTCCGTGTGAGTAGGTCGAGAACTGGCTTCAAAACGGCCCAAATCCGCGCGGGGCACACCAAAACCGCTAAGTGTGCCGCGGCTCACTTAATCTGTGCCGCGGCACATGGTCTTCAGCTGGACGCCTGGGCCCTTTTAATTCATCTGTGCCGCGGCTCACCTGGACTGTGCCGCGGCACAGAGTACAGTCTACTTTGTGCCCGCTGGTTGCCTTCCTGTGCCGCGGCTCACAGCCAAAATTTGCCGTTTTCGCCCGTTTCGCCTCGTTTTAGCTTCCGGACTCCAATCTCCTGACAAGCATACAAAATTAAGGCATTAAGAGCTCATTTAAGAAAATTCACTCTCCAAAATAATACAAAATAATGATAAATAAGCGTATAAAAATACGCCTAACAAAATCCTTGAGAGAGTTGGAGAGTTGGCATACAGATTGGCATTGCCTCCGTCATTGTGCCATGTTCATAACGTGTTCCACGTATCCCAGTTATGGAAGTATATACCCGATCCTAGTCATGTCATTGATTTCGGCGAGATCGAAGTCGCTCATGATGGGATGTTTGAAGAAAAACCGGTCAAGATACTCGAGAGTCGAGTTAAGCAGTTGAGGAATAAACCAATCGTTTTGGTCAAAATTCAATGGTCACGTCACGGAGTGTAAGAAGCCACATGGGAAACGGAAGATGACATGAAGTCCAGATATCCCGAGTTATTTTCGTCTTGAGTTTCGGGACGAAACTCCTTTTTAGTAGGAGAGTATGTAATATCCAGATTTATTACTGTGTATTTTATCTGTATTCGAACCCTGTATTATTCGGATTTGTGGTCTTGATTATTGGAGTATGATATTTCTTGCATTGGTATCTTTGTACATAAGTATAGCAACATGCAAATTTTCTCATGCAAACTCGTGATAGCGCACGCTAAGAATGTAGCTTAACGCGCGCTATCGGCTACTACTAGTGCACGCTACGTATGTAGGAGTTGCGTGTGCTAGACACTGAATTATTGAGCTGGGCGGCTAGTACATGCGCCAGCCGGGACATGGGTCCGGATAAGATTCCCGCAGATGAACCTGGACAGATTTGGAGTCAAATCTTATTAACGTGCGCTAAGTATGTATTGTAGCGTGCGCTAATTAGCTAAAGTGCATAATATTATAAATGAGACAACAACCGTTTTGGCTTACATTTCCTTCGTCCATTCTTCATTCTTGAGAGTCCAGAGAGCAATAATTATCCTCCTAACACACTTAGAACACATCTACGTGATCCTTGAATATTGGATATCACTTATGAGTAATCATTGAAGAGAAATAACACCTTGGAGTGGCATATAACCAACCGGAGTCGGATTCTACCTTGCGGTTCAGTAATTTCGTCATATTAAGGTATGCTCAATCTATCTCCAGCCTTAGATTTGGATTCTAAGGAATTAGATGATCATGCTAACGAGATATTGAATTTCATTAGTGAATTATTCAACAAATATCATGTTTAGAAGTTGGGAACGTCTATGCTTAAGATATTATCATTGGAACCTTGTAGTTGGAATCCTAGTACTTCAAATGATGAGGGAAATATTCTGAAGTTGGCTATCCGTGTCATTTATGTTATCTTAGTGATCATAAATTGAAAGTGATATTATTTTCGGTTTTAAGGACTTAAGGGAAGAATCATCTTAGGAAATATTCTTTCGTATAAGTTGGAATTGTTAGTTCACCTCAAGATGAAGTCTGAATGTGTATAATGATAGTAAAATCAAATGCACCAACCGGAGATCACCGAACTTCGCATGAGAATTGTAATCAAGATGGATTATGGTGTTGTGATGATTATACATATACTCGTATCTCGAAGTTGTTATTATCCGTGAGATCATTCATAAAGTTTATGAACATAACATGTAGTCGGATAACAAACATTAATCACTGAGGAATTCGCTTACTTCATCACCATTTGTACAACCTGCTTCCCTCCAGTGAACTGCCATGCACGCTTAGCGTGCGCTAAGCTACAAGAATTAACGTGCGCTATCGAGTACGTTTAGCGTACACCACGTTTGGAACTTAGCATGCGTTAAGTCATCAGGCGAGTCAGTCGGCTGATCAGTGAGGCACTGACCGTGCATGGTTAGCGTACGCTAGGCTGTGTGTACTGCGTGCGCAAACGAGTATCATTAACGTACGCTACATAGGATGCGTAGCGTGCGTTAAGCGATCCAGACAGATTGCATTTTAAGGACTTCCTACCGTAATTTTTGAATTATTAGACGTTCGTACAGCATGAGATGAATTCTATGCTATTTCTTTTGTTAAGGTTCGAGCTTAACACGTGATTGATCGAAGGGGACGACCTTGGAGTATTTTGATATTCGTGGAAGTTTTATTCTTGTCAACAAACCGAGGCAAGTACTCTAATTATAATCGTTTATATTATGACAGTTATGATGTGATTGTATTGTGTAAATGTGTTGTGATTATATATCCACCATGCGTTGATCCGACGGGAATAATCATGGGAATCTATAGCTGTGTGCGATGGATCGTTGGACAGGTAGTTCCACCATGTGTTGGTCCGATGGGATCATCATGGGAATCTATAGCTGTGTGCGCTGGATCGTTGGAATACCATCAGTATATTGAAACTGTTATGATATGATATGTGTTGTTGATATTTCTCGTTGGAGAAACTTGTTATGATATAATGGTTGATTATATCACTGTTGTATGATTATTGTACTTGTACTAGCATCGTTGTGCTAACCCCTTCGGGGGTGAATATTTGTTTATGTTCAGGATCCAGGAGAGCGGGGAAACAACCACTGGAGTTGCATGACGACGAGGGTGCAGAGTGATGTTCCGGCCGGGTTTAATGTTTGTTGTTTGTTGGTTATTTAAATAAGTACTCGAGTACGTCGTCAGTTTATGAATATTTGGATTTTAGTGATGTATTAATAACCCTTCATTGGATATTTGTATTATCAGTATTGAACCAGACTGTTCTATTTTATTTCAGTGATTTCATAAGTTGGTACCTGTTATTGTCATTTCATTTCTTCAGCCTTGTAAATTCTTACGTAAAGGATTTACGGTGCTGTAATATTCCTGAATGTATCGGGGGTGTTACATTTGATTAGTGCATAATTGATCTAAAATTCATATACAAAATATCACCTTTTTCTGGCATAATCATACTGATTTTGATAGAATTTAATTATTTTGAAGAAATATCAAAACATGAGCTAATAATGTTTATTTTGCAGGTTACTGGCATAAAATATCAAACAGGTTGAAAAACCAAACCGAAATAAAAAATCAGAAATTTACAAGAAAAAAATGTGACAAAACACGGCGGAACACACGACGCAAATAGGGCCGTTTCTCTCGACTGTTTAAAACACGGCGCATATTTTCCGCCGGGTCCTTGCGCGTGTTCCAGACAAGACCGAGTCATCCTAATACGGCTATATAATACGGCGCAAAATGGGTCATTTTTCAGCACCGTTTTTACACAGATGCCATGCAAAAATAGTCCATTTTTGACCATCTTGTGCACTCAACCACAAGATATTTTTATGGTCAAAAATCTGAAAAATCAAAGACATGGGTAAAGTGTGAACAAATAATTAACCAAGATACTACAATAGATATTTTGAATTAAATAATCAATTGTATTCTTGAAAATCACCTATAAAAGGACACCTTCACCCATAAAGAAATCATCTCATCTTCTTGCCAAGAAATACTCCTTTCTTTTAGCAAGATATTTTCCTTAAAAACTCTCAATTTTAGTTTGTATTTCATTTTAGGTTTGAAGTTTTTCTTTCATTTAGTTTGTAATTGAAAAGTGCTTGATCAATAAGCGCTTAGTATTTTACTTAGTGTTTCACTTTCAATTTTTGTAAGCTTGTAACCTTTGAACAAGTTTGAAGTTATAATTTGAAGTATATTTCTTGCACTTTGATACATCATATTCAAGTAAGTTTTCATCTATTTTCATTGAGTTCTAGTAATTAAGATTATATATATATATATATATTATGTATATCAATTATTTCTATTATAATTTTAGTTTATATAAACCAATGAGTAGCTAATCTCTCTTCCTAGGGGAAGGGAGATTTTTATTAAGTTATATATTGAGTATTTGATTGATTTAAACTATTTTGATTAAAAAGGACTAATTGGTTTAAATAGAGATTGATCATATCCTATTTGTACTAATGAAACCTCTTTGATTGATTGTTGAGTGAATTAGAAATATATCTTTTCAATCTATCAAGTGTTAACCTTGTTATCAACATCTTAAGATTGCGAAAGTGATTAAGACACTTTTGAATATGAAAGTTATGAGGTGAAAAGTTGGTTACTCGATAAACATTCGTTTTTCTTTTATATCCGTGTAAAGCAATTCCGATACTTAATTAAAAACCCAATTTAATGAACCCACAATCTCCTAGATTTTATAAATTCTCAACTAATTTTAATTCTATTCAAATAGTCTAGTATAAAAATAGTAGTACTAAAAATTGTCTTATATAAAATAGTCTAGTTAAAATAGTCTCATTAAAAATAGTTTTATTAAAATAGTCTTATTAAAAATAGTTTAAATTAAAATAGTGCATTTTAATTTAGTTAATATTTAAAAACCAAAAAAATATATTTTAGAATATTTTAGTATTTATATCTCGCAATTCGCAACAAAATATTATACGAAGCCCTTTTGAACAATCCTCGAGAGAAAAGACCTTGGTAGAACTTACCACAACGACTTCTACCTCGTATATATTTGCGAGCGACTCAAAAACTCCTATTTTTAGGATAAGTTTCTGTCGATCAAATTTTGGCGCCGTAAAAATACATATTTTACAATAGGAGTTTCTCACACGGCACAAATCAATTTGATTGACAGAAACTTACAATAGATGAAAACTTTCTTGAATATGATGTATCAAAGTGCAAGAAATATACTTCAAATTAAAACTTCAAACTTGTTCAAAAGTTACAAGTTTACAAAAATTGAAAGTAAAACACTAAGTAAAATACTAAGTGGTTATTGATCAAGCACTTTTCAATTAAAAACTAAATGAAAGAAAAACTTCAAACTAAAAATGAAATACAAACTAAAATACTCTGCTCAATTCCTAGTCGTTCGGCACACATAGACGAATCTGGAATCTCAATACCCATCTTCATGAATCACAAACCCAGGAGACTTTTCCTTAAGAACATTTTCTCGGATTTGCATAATCATCGGATCCTCCAGCTGCTTTAGTTTAATTTCATCGATCAAAGATGACGAAATCTCTAAAGCACAAAGTTGCCCGACAACTCCAGGAAACAAAACCTCAACACCCAACTCGATCAAAACCCGCCGAAGCTCAGATTGAGACGTAAGGATCTCAAGCGTTCGCAACGCAACCGATTTCCGACTCAAGGCGTCGGCCACGATGTTTGCCTTGCCCGGATGATAAAGGATTTCGAGGTAATAATCCTTAATCAACTCTAACCACCTCCTCTGCCTCATATTCAACTCCAGCTGAGTGAATATGTACTTCAGACTTTTATGATCGGTAAAAATCTGACAAGCAGAGCCAAAAAGATAGTGACGCCAAATCTTGAGCACAAAAACAACTGCCGCTAACTCCAAATCATGAGTAGGGTAGTTAAGCTCATATGGCCTCAACTGTCTCGATGCATATGCAATGGTCTTGCCGTTCTGCATCAATACGCACCCAAGACCCTGACCCGAAGCATCACTATAAAAAGCAAAACCCCTATTGCCACACGGCAACGCCAAAATCGGGGCCGAAGTCAACCGCCTCTTCAGCTCCTCAAAACTCGACTGCCTCTCCTCATTCCAGACGAACTTCTCGGACTTCTGGAGCAACTGTGTAAGTGGCCGAGCTAGTTTCGAGAAACCCTTGACGAACCTACGGTAGTATCCATCTAAACCCAAGAAACTACGGACCTCCTTCACGTTTTTAGGCGGTGCCCAATCCAACACTGCCTCAATCTTCTGCGGGTCCACACGAACACCCTCGGCTGAAATCACTTGACCTAGAATCATCACTTCCTTCAGCCAAAACTCACATTTCGAGAACTTTGCATAGAGTTGCTCGGTCCTCAAAATGTCTAACACTACTCGTAAATGATATGCGTGTTCCTCCTCGTTCCTCGAATAGATAAGGATATCGTCAATGAATACGACGACACACTTATCCAAAAACTCGATAGAGACCTTGTTCATCAACTGCATGCACACTGCCGGCGCATTAGTTAATCCGAAAGGCATAACTACAAACTCATAGTGTCCGTATCTCGTCCGAAAAGCTGTTCTCGGAACGTCGGACTCCTTCACCCGAAGCTGATAGTACCCCGATCTCAAGTCGATCTTTGAAAATACCGCATCCCCCTGCAACTGATCGAACAAGTCATCAATCCTTGGCAGAGGATACTTGTTCTTGATGGTCACCTTGTTTAGCTCGCGGTAGTCGATACACAAACGCAGCGAACCATCCTTTTTCCGAACAAACAAAACCGGTGCGCCCCAATGCGAAGCGCTCGGTCGAATATAACCTGACTCAAGAAGCTCACTCAACTACTTCTTCAACTCGGCCATCTCTGAAGGTGCCATGCGATACGGCGCCTTCGAAATCGGAGCCGCACCTGGCTCTAACTGTATAGCGAACTCGACCTCACGGTCCGGTGGCAACCCCGTTAACTCATCATGAAAAGCATCAGGAAATTCACTAATGACTGGAATCGATGAAAGCTCGACTCCACCACTCTCCGCTTTCAAGGCGTAACATCGCCTTCAAGACGTTAATAACAAGCTTTTGATTTCTCTTTCACCCCGCGAAAGAGTGTTCGGTGCCCTCCTCGGCTAGCATGGTGATGATCCTCGTGCGGTAGTTCATGATTGCACCATGCCGCTCGAGCCAATCATCCTCGAGAATCAAATCCTCACCCTCAATACCTACAACAATAAGATTAGAGAGCCAAGCCCTCTCACAAATAAACACAGAACAGTCCCGGACCTCTCGATCACCAACGATTCTATCACCACTAGGAAGTTTAACGATGAAAGGCTCGCAAGGCAATAAATAGTCAAGACTCAAACGGCGCACACACTCCATAAAAATGAATGAATGCGTAGCACCCGAATCAAAAAGTACACTGACAGGATGGGAATAGATATGAACGGTACCTGTCGCCTTAGTGGCCGCTGGATCATCGGCCCTTCTCATCTCATAGATACGTGGAGGAGCAGAGTTGACACTGGAAGCTCCCCCTCTAGCGGGCTGACCCCGACCTCTCCCTCGGCTAACACTCGACGGATACTGCGGAGCAAACGATCCCTGGTTCACACTAGGCTCCATAGGCACTGGGTGAGAAGAACGGGTGCTGCGAATCAGTCAGATCTGTTCACCAAAAGAAGCCTTGTGGCCCGACTGACCACAAGTATGACAAGTTAAAGGCGGACGAGGACACTCCCGGTTCCCATGGCCTGACTTGCCGTAGTTAAAGCATCTGGGTTCTTGAACGGAGGCACTGGCGGTACCCCGATAGCCTCCAGAAAAACGGGTCGAACCACCCCCAGGAATATTTGCAGACTAAGATCTCTGCTGACCTCCACCCTTGTGACCCGAGAAATTCCCGGTGGATTTTTGTTTCTTACTCTCCCGAACCGCAGCACTGGCCGTCACAAACATATCATAGGCAAGAGCTCGACTCTGATAATCTTTCAAAGTAGTACAGAAGAGCCCAGATATGTAGTCCCGAATCGACAATTTCATCCGCCTGGAATAAAGGAAAATTTTGTCACTCTCCTCGACAACTTGAGTCTTCACATAGCCCAACTCCTTGTTAAAATCGGCAATAGCTTGGGATACGGGAATATCTCGTGGTTGAGCATCATAGAAAGCATGGACTCGAGCCTGTCTAACCGGCCACGGGCAATATTCAGTCTCCACCTGAAATTCGGCCCACGAAGCAACATGGTCTTCGGGCCCAACGGCCTCCCACCAATCCGTAGCGTCCCCAGTGAGAAAGTACTGGGCAATAGGGACCTTACGGTCCTCGGGACAGTTGGTAGCAGTGAAGACTTTAGATATCTCCTTGATCCACCCCTCCCAGCCGATCGGGTCCGAAGCTCCCGAAAACTGAGGAGGATGCATCTTGATGACATCCTGAAGCCAACGATCCGCTCCCCCACAATTAGCGTGGGCCGGATCCGGGTTCTGAACCGACTGAGCTATCGCTGCCATTTGGTTTACCATTTGCTGCATAACGGCCGCAATACCAAGATTGGCGCGCTCCTGAGAAGAAGCATGACTGTGACGATCGCCGGTACTGCCGGCTCCTGAAGAATGCGACGTGGCCGCTCCACCGGCTGCTCCACGTCCTCGGCCGCGTCCACGACCACGACCACGACCACATTTTCCTACGGCATCCATACTGATGTTAAGAGATAGCAAAACAACTCGATGATAAGTAAGAGGCGAAAAACATTCACAATTCAAGAAACGGAATTACGTTACGAGAAAACAAGGAAGCGAGTAAGGAAAACTTACAAGCACTGGAAGTACCGAGATGCTGGCAGCGGTGTGACAATGTGCAGAACAAGACACAACTACACCCAAATAACCGACAAGCCTAGGTATCCATAAACCTGGGGCTCTGATACCATTTTCTATAACACCCTGAGATATTCAAGGTATATTACAGTGCCGTGGACCCCTACATGGGATCCACCAGGCTAGATACAAACTTACCACAGTAAAAACACACATCATCCAGTTGAAAGTCAAATAATACGCCCGGTACAACCGGCGGAATAATCAACAATAGCAAACATAAATAACTCCCACGAATTCAAAACATAATCCGAAGAGAAAAGCCTAAGTACTCGCGAATACAATCTATAAGTTTCAAAAGTAGACAACAACCATATCGAATCGAACAACGGAAATAAAAGGACTCAATGCACATGTCAACGACCCTGGACAGCATCCTCGTACTGTCCCAGCGCTCGCTCGTTCGGATGATCATAACCTGAAATTCATAACAAAAATTTCCCCACAACGGGTCCCCATAGGGTTAGCAATTACGCTAGTACAAGTAATCAAGGCAAACTAATCGCTTACACATTTCATAGTACATGCACCAATGTCATTTCAAAAACCAAAACCAGACATGTCTTTTCCGGAAACATACAGTCACAATCGATTTGCCTAGGACCGGGACGAAGCCACGAATCCCACTCGAGGCCTCTAAGGACCCTCCCGAGCTGGCCACTTTCATAAAACAAATCAAGCACACACGTCACCTAGGACCGGGACGAAGCCGCGAATCCCACTCGAGGCCTCTAAGGACCCTCCCGAGCGCTAGCGAAACTAACTCATGAATCCAGGATGAAGCCATAGATTCCCTCGAGGCCCCGTCGAACCCTCCCGAGGTGAGTAAAGCACACACAATATACATTACCATTTCACGTTAAGCATAAAGGTTTCCAAGAATTACTTGTCTTGAATAATAGACGACGCAACGAACAGAAGGAAAAACGCCAACGAATGCTAGGAACCGATAATTACGAACCTAACAATTCAAAGAACACAATCACAACCAATCCTAAACGAATACGGAATTGGGAAAAACACCCAAAAACCCACCTACGATTCATGTATACTCGTATAAAAACAACAACGAGGGCGGACCACAACCAAACCCTCTCGATTACAAAAATACCACGAAATATACCATGAATCCATAGGAAAACCAACAATACCAACAAGATTAATCATATTCATTATGAATTAATCTATCATAATGAATGAATCGGACGAAAACGTGAAAACCCCCAATTTACCCAAAATAAGGTTTTACGAGTTTACCTCGAATTAAAGACGAAGAACACGATTAGATGTTGATAATATACTCCAAAAACTCGAAGCAGATGATGGCTCGGAGTTACAAAGCATCAAATCGCCGGAATGCACCAAGAAAGTCGCTGGAGTCGGAGAGAAGAGAGGAGAGATGAAAAACGACCGAAAATGGTCAATTCCTGGGTTTATAACCCAGGATGCGTTACGTACGTTAGCCACCACTTGCTAACGTACGTAAGCTGTGTTACGTACGTAAGCCATAAGGGCCTTACGTACGTAACCAAAAAGGCAAAAATGCCTTTACTATTTTACACTAGGCCGTTACGTACGTAACCAAAAGGTGTGTTACGTACGTAACATCCTTTTCTGGGAAGTACAGGCCAAAAATAGGCAAGGAAGGTACCGACAAAAGAATCGAAATGCAACGGTGACGACTCATGATGGTATGAACGTAAAGGACTCGAGGCGACGAACTAAAGTGTTGAAGGAAAACATATTCCCGACTACCCAAAGGTTGGGAAAAACAACAACAAACGTAATTATCCCAAAACTTTGGGAAATTACTAGACGGCCCAAAGCATCTGGAATGTACGATACATAGTCGAAACATCAAACAAAAGCTCACAACACGCATAATAACGTGATATGGATCCTCGGCAACCCCGAAACGGCGGTTCCGAACGACGATTTACGAGAATACCCGAAATAGCGACAGAAACAACATAAAACACCGAATCGAGTAAAACGAGTCCGAAACAAGCTCGAACGACAAAAGTCCAATATTAAATATCCTCGAAATGTCAATACGGTTATAAGCGAGTTGCCAAAAACGATAATACACCAAAATAAGAATATCAAGAGAAAGGAAAAATGCGGATATTATAGACAGCTTGTGGACGATGTATATATATATATATATATATTATTCTTTTTTTTCGATGTTGAACGATGGATGTAAGAGATTTCTGCAGTAGGAATATTAGTGTATTTATAGGTGTAGTTTTAAAGTATTTAAGTTGTATTATAATTTGTTTGTTGATAAATATTGAGGAGTTTGATGGAGTGAGGGGAATGGTAGGAACGATGGGTTGGGAGGATTCTTAATTATGATTAGTTTAGTTTAATCATAGTTGGTTAATTAAAAATCATAATAGTTTGGTTAAATTATAACTCATGATTAAATATAAATGATATAATAATAATAGTAATAATGGTAAAAATAATAATAGTTTAGTTAAATTAAGACATATGGTTAAAATATAAATAGTATAATAATAATACTAATAATAGTAAATGTAGAATAACAATTAGTTAGAAATAAAAATCTGAAAATAATAAAGATAATAATAATATTAATACTTAATAAAATTGGTATTAATAATAATAGTAATAATATTAATAATAATAATAATAGTTAGTATTATACTTGAATAATTAATAACACTACTATAAAATAAATAATGACTACTTATATATATATACACACACATATATATATATATATATATATATATATTACGAAATGACACAGGCTAGGACTTGTGATACGTCGAAATAATTCTTCATGATCCTCTAAATGAAATTAAATGAAATGAAATGCAATGATAATATTATTATAAATTAATATTACAATATGAAAATGACGGGTATTACATCCTACCCCTCTTAGAAAAATTTTCTTCCTCGAAAATAAATGACATACCTCGATTGAAGAAATTTGGATAACGAGCTTGAAGTTCTTCCTCGCGCTCCCAAGTGGCTTCATCTTTACTATGGTTACTGCCATTGGATCTTGACAAACACCATCTTTTTGTTCCTCAACTGCCGGACTGATCGGTCGAGGATCAGTTCTGGCTGTTCTTCATAAGTGAGATCTTTGTTCATCTCCACGGCGGTATAATTGATGACGTGGCTGGGATCGTGCACATACTTTCTCAACAACGATACGTGAAAAACGTTGTGCACAGCCGAAAGTTCTGGGGGTAAAGCCAAGCGGTAAGCTAATTCTCCAATCCGTTCAAGAATTTCGAACGGTCCAATGTATCTCGGTCTCAACTTGCTCCTTGGGCCAAAACGAACAATTCCCTTGGTAGGAGATACCTTCAGGAATACTTTGTCGCCAAGATAGAATTCGAGATCCTTCCTACGCTTGTCGGCGTAAGACTTCTGACGATCCTGTGCTATCTTGATCCTCTCACGAATCTTATCCACCACACCAACTGCCTGTTCGATCATCTCGGGACCCAAAATTCTCCTTTCACCTACCTCATCCCAATACAGTGGTGATCGACACTTCCTACCTTATAAGGCTTCATAAGGTGCCATACTGAACGCTGACTGATAACTATTGTTGTAAGCAAATTCTACCAATGGCAACAATCGTTCCCAATTATTTCCCATATCTAACACACATGCTCGCAACTTATCCTCAAGGATTTGAATGGTTCTCTCAGACTGACCATCAGTCTGAGGATGATAAGCAGTACTAAAATTCAACTATGTTCCCAAGGCTTCTTGCAAACTCTCCCGAAAACGCGATGTGAAACGAGTATCCCTGTCTAGTACTATAGAGACTGGCACTCCATGCAATTTAATAATATCCCTAATATAAAGTTGAGCATACTGATCCATTCGAAAGTTCATCTTGAATGGGATGAAGTGAGCTGAATTCGCGAGTCGGTCCACAAAAACCCAAATGGCGTGGTTTCCTCTTTCCGTTCGCGGCAAACCTACCACAAAGTCCACCGTAATCTGTTCCCATTTCCATTCTGGAATATGAAGTGATTTAAGTAATCCAAAGGGGCGTTGGTGTTCTGCCTTCACATGCTAGCAAACTATACACTTTCTGACAAAGTCTGCCACATCTCTTTTCAAACCTTCCCACCAAAATGTCCCCTTAAGATCTTGGTACATCTTTGTACTCACAGGGTGTGCTGTATATGAAGTACTATGTGCCTCCTTCAATATCGCTTCTCTCAACTTGACAACATTGGGCACACAAATCCTCCCTTCATAGTACATTGTGCCATCATCAGACACGCTGAAACCCTTATCCTCACCTGAAAGAGTACGTTCTTTCATTTTGACCAAGAAGTCGTCCTGTCCTTGACCTTCTTTGATTTGTTCCCTCAAGGTTGGTTGTACCACCAAACTAGCCAATAATGACTCAACTGGATTTAAGGGTGTAGTCATCTCAAGGTTCATCTTTGGAAATTCCCTGACCAAGCTTTCCTCTTTGGTCAACAAACAAGTTAGGCCTCCTCTCGCCTTATGGCTCAATGCATCAGCAACTACGTTTGCCTTACCAGGATGGTAATGAATTGTACAATCGTAGTCTTTGACCAATTCTAGCCATCTGCGTTGCCTCATATTCAGTTCCTTCTGTGTGAAAATATATTTCAGACTTTTGTGGTCTGTATAAATTTCACACTTACCTCCATAAAGGTAATGTCTCCTAATCTTCAAGGCATGAACTACCGCTGCTAATTCCAAATCATGAGTAGGGTAGTTCAGCTCGTGCAGTTTCGACTGTCTCGAAGCATAGGCAACTAGCTTGCCTTCTTGCATCAATACACATCCCAAGCCTTGCTTGGATGCATCACTGTAGATGACAAATTCTCTCATCGGATCGGGAATGGTCAAAACTGGTGCAGCAGTCAATCTTCGTTTAAGTTCTTGGAAACTCTATTCACATTTCTCATTCCATAAGAAAACTTCTCCCTTTCTAGTCAATTTAGTCATTGGGGCAGCTATCTTCAAAAATCCCTCGATAAATCTTCGATAATAACCGGCTAATCCCAAGAAGTTGTGAACTTCATTTGCATTACTCGGTACTTTCCAATCATTGACTGCTTCTACATTAATCGGGTCAACCTTAATTCCTTTAGAAGTGATCACATGTCCCAAAAATGCGACTCGGTTAAGCCAGAATTCACACTTGTTGAACTTCGCATACAACTTCTCCTTGCGCAATATTCCCAATACTGTTTTAAGATACTGCTCATGTTCAACCTTGGTCTTTGAATATACAAATATGTCATATATGAACACAATGACAAACTTATTCAAATAAGTTTGAAAAACACGGTTCATGAGGTCCATGAATACCGCTGGCATATTAGTCAAACCAAATGGCATCACTATAAACTCATAGTGTCCATATCGAGTTCGAAATGCTGTCTTCGGGATATCCTCATTCTTAATCCTCAGCTGGTGATATCCGGATCTCAAATATATTTTCGAGAATACTCCCGAGCCTCCAAGTTGATCGAATAGGTCCTCTATTCTAGGAAGTGGATATTTATTCTTTATCATGAGTCGATTAAGTTCACGATAGTCTATGCACATCCTCAGACTTCCATCCTTTTTCTTCACGAAGAGCACTGGCGCACCCCATGGCAAAACACTCGGTCGGATAAATCCAGAGTCTAGTAGTTCCTGGAGTTGTACTTTCAGCTCTTGCAATTTCTTGGGTGCCATTCTATAGGGAGCTTTTGATATTCGTTCCGCTCTTGGCACTAAATCAATCGAGAACTCAAGTTGACGATTCGGTAGAACTCCGGGCAAGTCTTCGGGAAAGACGTCTTCATACTCCTTGACGATAGGTACATCAGATACCGTCTTCTCCGAAGTTGTTTTCCCCATCACATTCACCAAGAATCCTTGGGAACTACGCTTCTTCAACATCTTCACAGCTTTCATGGCTGAAATCACCTTCGGGGTACTAGAGTATCTCATTGCCTCGAATATGGTCTTGACATCATTCGACGGACATAAAGTTACCCTCCTCTCGGAGCATTCGACTACAACTCTATGCTTGTCTAACCAATCCATACCCAAAATGACATCAAAATCGCTAAGTTCAACTATGTGCAAGTTGGCTAAGAAGCTATGTTCGTTAATCTCTATCTTCACCTTGTTAGTTGTCGAGTCTACAGGCACTACTCCCCCCGTCACTGCTAATAATCTCTATAACAGGAATAGGTGGTCGCGGCTCAATCCACGAAGTGACTTCATCTTCAGACTCAATGTTTGCCATCAAAACATCCTTCATATTTTCGGTGAGATCCATCTCTGAGCTCTCATCGGGAACTTCCTCTCGATCTTCTTCTGGATCTTCTTCGGGATCCTTCTCAGGATCTTTTTCGGGATCCTCCTCTGAGTCTTCCTCGGGATCCTCCTCTGAGTCTTCCTCGTCCGTAGAGTCGGCATTCCAATTTGCAGTTGGAATCGCCGCTCGAGCATACAAATCCAATAAGCGTCCAGCAACGAACTGGAAATCATCCGCGGCCTCTCGCTCTTCGGGCGATCTCTTGATCGCCATTTTCCAAAGCCGGAAGATGCATCAACTGCAGTCTTCGGATAACTTCTCCATCAGGTGCTCTAGCTGTCGCGTGACGGAACCTCATTTCCCAGATTGCAGCCATTTGCTCAGCCTATTAATGACATCGTGTGGTGCATTTTCTGGTAAACTAGGATCGTCCCACCAGTCTTTGCGTGCTAGAAGATGCGAGTCAAAAGTAGCTGGGACCTTCTTACGTGGCGTCATCCTACAGTTCGTACATACATATATAATTATGTAAATTAAATGAAATGACATATGCATGAATAATGACTGAAATTTGGTACCTTTGATGGAGTGACGAAGTGGTGAAGCTGAGAGCATATGATACTTTTACATTCTAGCGAGTCTACAAAAAGGTAAAACCCGCTCTGATACCACTACATAACGCCCCAACTTTCTAGGGTAATTATTGGGGAAAAAAGGTAAATTTTGACGAAAAATATTTTCTTGATAATATAAAAATTCTCTCCTACAAAGTCGATTCACTACAATGACATAAAAATAACCTTTAAATAAGGCAACATTTCATCATAGATACGAGATAAAATTTGCGGCGGAAGAATAAATCATAAATTATAAATTTCAAATCGAAGTTTCCCCAAATGACTTCCAAAACATTTGACATAAACAAAACATCATGTAATAATTCCTTTTTCATATGCTCTCTCGGCTCGCTCCTTCGTCCATCTGACTCGGTTTAACCTGTGGGATCAATAAAGGTGGGGGTGAGCTTCCTTTAGCTCGTGGAAATCACACTGATCACAATAATATACAATCTCATGGAAAGCATAACATGAACAATCTATCATATTTTTTTTCCTCAACGTAAATGCATACACACAATATTACATATAGCATGAAACGAGCACGCATAACACAAATATTGAAGTTGCGCAGGTGCCCCCGGAACAACATCAAACATACACACAATACCACATAACATGAATTGAGCACGCATGTGAATATTGAGGTTGCGCAGGTGTCCCCGCAACAACATATATCTTAAGATAGCCTCTTACACGAATACATGTTAGCCTGATTTACAACGTTCATAAAAATTTTAAACATGAGTAGAACATCACATACACAGTCCAATTAAAGCAATTAAAGTGATAGTGAAAATTCCCACATGAATAAATGATGATGTCTGACTTGAAATGAAGATGCTCGACTCACAGTCCTAAGCCCGTAAATCCTCGATAAAGTCTACATATAATAATAATTATAATAATTATAATCCTTATGATTTATTATTTATATAATAAACGAAAAGATACAATTATTACTATATAGTAACTGAAAATAAATTACAATTGCTTATTAATATTAATCGAAGAGTTAACATTTTAGATAACTGAAATTAAAATATTTGTGCATAAATTCAGATTAATTAGTAATATTAATTGAAAATCAATATTTTAATATTTTGGGTCAGGATAGGACTGGAAGTAAAGTTTTAAAGTTGACCGAGGTCAATTTATAAGAATTAGAAAGCTGACTGGGTTAAAATCGAAACAATTAAAGTGTCTGGGGTTAAATTGAATGTCACTGGGAACTATGAGGGCTAAATTGAATAACCTACGAAAATCGCGGGTATATAAACCCTTCTTCTCCTGACTCCAGCTGACACCTCCTCACTTCTCTTTCTTGTTTCATTACTGTACCCGTCGACTCCTCTCTCACAAATGAGTCTCTGCATAAGAACACCGATCTCTCCATATGAAATCTCAGTGTACTCACTCTAAATTCAAACTCACAAACACTGAATCTTATACATACACTAGAACTCGCACAAAATTGAACAGCGACGATGGGGGTCGCAGCGCGCGGCGGTTGCCATGCTGGGAAGGTGAAAGCTCGATCTTGAAGACATGCTGCATCGGGACTGGAGGAGGTAGTCGGAGGTTCGAATGGAGGCGATCGACTGAAACTTTGAATGCTTATCACCCTCCGGCCGCATAGTCCTGGGATTTGATGGCGACGGTGCAAGTAAGGTTCAGGCCACGAATTTTGATGTTGGGCTGGTGTAATAGGGTTTTGGAATTTATCAACGATGGACATGGATCCGTAATCAGGTCTCTGATTTATGCTCAGAAATTTGGGGATAAGGGTTTCTGTGATTAGTTTGGGTCGGAAAAATCCGAGTTTGGATTTGGGCTCGGCCCGGATGCCGGATTTGATTTCGATTTGCTATTGTTAGACAATCATGTTCGGACCAAAATGGGTACAAGCTCTGAAATCGAATTTGGCCCGAAACTACAGATTGAACTAAATTAGAGGAGGTGTTGAGAGTTGTTGGAAGATGATTTATATTACGTGATTGTATTTGAAACTAATTTTCTGGTTTAGGTTTGGATATTGTTGACGTCTGATTTGGTCAACGTCACGTGTGTTGATCAAGACGAATGGATCGAAGACACGTAGAAAATAAAATAACAAAAGGGAAGGTGTTTGATCACTAAATTTTATTAATGACCTTTTAAATAGAGTAGAACCGAGCAGGATATTTTATGCCGGTTTATCTTGTTGCTTGTTAATTACAAGTCTTATTTTCTTTTTGGCGATGAATCTCTATTTTCTCTTTTTTCTCTCTCTGTTATAAATGCTTGAAATCCAAATATCTTCTTTCACTATACATTTCTTCTATATATAGACAACCTGGGCCAGTGGAGAGGTGACAGCTGGCGAATATCTGGGGAATATGCCCAAAACATTTGTCGGTCTGCATTTACGCCCAGGACACGTGGCGGCTTCTAAGGAGCGCTTTGGGAAGGGGCGTGATTGCATGCTTTAATTGGTATGCGGGCCTGCCTTGCCGACTCTTGGGGGTGCTTATCCGATGGGTCGGTCCTCGGGTCTCCCGCCGTTCAGGTCGGCCTTGTTGTAATCTTGAATCGGAGCATTTTTGTCCTCTCTCTGCTCGGCCCTCCCGGATCAGATACCGGGTCGGCCTTGGCGTCGCCGTCCGGTCCGGTTTTTTGTGAGCCCGGGAGGAAATCGGGGTTTTTGCCTGGTCCGACTTCAGGTTCTGCTCGGTCGGTTTAGCTGTCTTGGTGTGCCTACGTGGATCCCAAGTTGGATGGGCTGCCAACAAGGGGCCCCCGAGTCCAGGGCCGTGTCGAGCTGGTCGGGGCTGGAGTCATTTCATGTTGAGACCGATCCGGCTTGTGGGAGGATAAGATCTTTCGAATAGACGCCTCTTCGAGAGTCGCGTCGAATCGATTCCCTGGTCTTTTAAGTGTATTTATGTGGGGGACGCGTGGCACAGGCAGATTGGACGGCGTGTTCACGCGCTCTCGAACTTTACGACGGTTCAGTAGGAATTGTCGCCTCACGCGCCTGACATTTAATGCCTTTATTCTTCTATAAATAGAGTCTGTCTTCTTCTTCAGTGTTCTCTTCGCCATTTTTACGTATTGTTGCAGAGAAAGAATTTTTCCGGCGATTTTTCTTCTTTTCCGATTTCACACAGACTTTCCCGGTAAGCTTGCTTTTCCTCCTCTTTTTTCTTTTCTATTTAAGATGTCGGAGATGAGGGGCGAGATAGAGGTCGGTTTGACCGTGTCGCCGGACCGCACGGGTGTGGCGGATCTATCGATAGGCGAAGCTCCCGTTGACTGGAGCGTCGAGGAGGAAGAAGGCGAAGTTGCGAAGTCGCTGGGATCTGGGGAAGTGGAGATGGTGGCACCGCTGACAGTCGTCGGAGAGACTCAGGCGGAGGAAAGAGTCGAGCCGGTGGTGGCTCGGACTCGCCCTCGTCCGTCCCCTCTCGTGGAGGCGGAGTGGGATTCAGCTTCGATTCAGAGTACCGTTACGGAGGAACAATTGGCGGCCTGGCGGCTGCGATTTAAGATTCTGGCGAGGGTGCGGATGTTTGTTCCGAATCCCGAGGAGAGGCCCCACATTCCGCCCGTCGGTTGTACGGTGGTGTATTACCGCTCTCTACTGGCCGGGCTTCGGTTTCCGCTTCCGTTGGCTTTTTCCCGGTGGTTAAGGCAGTGGGGCCTTCCTGTCCCCCAGATTCATCCGAATTCCTGGGCTCGGGTGGTGGGCCTTTTTATTCTTTTTAATCAAGACACTGCCCGAGCCTGGGCCGAGGAGTTCAACAGCCTCTTTCTATGGAGGTCGGTTGGTAGATCCGGCTCGGGCTGGTTTTATCTGACGGCCCGGCATGCTATGCACAAGGAGTTAGTGGGGGTGCCCGAGACCATCCACAGCTGGAAGGAACAATGGTTCTTTATTGGGGGGCCGTGTAGGAGCTCTTTGGATGAGTGGGAGCCGGGGGTGGTAGATGCCGAGCTGCGGGTCCCTGAGCACTTTACGGCCAAAATGAGTGAGTGTCGTATTTTTTATTCTTGTTCCTTTTTTTGTCTAACGCTCATCATTTGTTGCATGTGCAGGACGCATCCCGGCGCCAGAGACCTCTCCCGACTTCGACGACCGGGTTGAGCAGCTTTTGGATCTTCCTCTTGAACAAAGGAAGTCTCATCTTTTAGTGACCGAGGAAAACCTCTGGGCGGCCGGACTTAGATCGACCGATCCGAGTACAATGTCTTCTTCAGGTAGCCCTCTTCTCTGATTTTTTTTTTTTAAATATGTTTTCCTTTTCCAGCTCCTAAGGCCAAGACTTCGTCCGGGCGGAAAGCGACGCCCGCGCAGCGTGTGGCGTGGCTGGCAGCTGAGGCCGCCGAGCGGAGGGAGTGGGCCGGTAAGCGCAAGAGGGTGGAGACCGGGCCTGAGGACAGCGTGAACAAGGCTGAGGGTTCGTCTGCTCCTGAAGTCGTCGTGTCCGCTCCGACTCCTGTCTGGGCGGGTCGGGAGGAGCCCGTCATTGACTTAGAGGGCCATTATCTCCCGGTTAACCAGGAGCGGGTGGAGCCGTGCGACCAGATGAAGGGGCGACGGTCGCGCTGGTTCCTTGACTATGTCCGGGCAGCTACCCCGACTCCTGAGATGCTCAACCGGGTCCCTCCTGTGGTGGTCGTCTCCAGCCATATTCCGATCAGGGGTTGGACGCCCAAGTTGGAGATGATGACTAATGATATGGATCCAGTTGAGCAGATCCAGTTTGGAAATGCGCTGGTCGGCCGGGCCATGGGCACCTATGTGAAGGCCTCCAATGAGTTTTCAGCCTTGTCTGAGAAGCACAAGAAGGCGGAGGCCGACCTTAAAGCTTTGCAGGAGGAGCATCACCTATGCCCTTCCTTGATCAAGTCTCTAGAGGCGGAGATAACCTCCATGAGGGGTGAGATGGAGCTCCTGGAAAATCGGGCCCTCCAGGCCGACATATGGAAGCTGAAGGCCGAAGAGATGGCAGATGCGGCCGAGCAGGCGCAAAAGCAGTGCTTGGATATCCGGGCCGAACACGAGGCTTATTTGAAGGAAACCAAGGCCCAGGTGGAAAGCCTGACCGAGCGTATAAACACCTGCGAGGCCTCAAGCTATGCCAGGGGTCTGGCCGCTGGGGCGGAGGCTTTTAAGGAGTCGCCTGCGTTTGAGGAGCTGATCAACTTGAATTATGTCTCCACCTGTTACGAGATATTAGATCTCATGAAGGGTGGTAAGACCGTTCATGAGATTGAGGCCTACATTGCATCTCAAGCGACCGATCTGCATGTTGACATTGCTGGAGCCGATGAGCCAAAGGTCGCTGAGGTTGAGGATGCCGGTCAGGCCCCGCACGGCGAAGGTGAGGGGCAATCCTTTCAGACGGCCGGCCAGGATGGTGGGGCCGAGTAGTTTCTTTTGTTTTTGCTTCTCGCATGGCCTGCGTGCCGGTCTTTGTCTTTCCTTTGTTTTGTTTTGTGTCCGGCCTGCGTGCCCATCCGCCTTGGTTTGTTGTCACCGTTTGTAATTTGTAATAATGGCTTGGTTAAATAAAATCCTTCTTGCAGTATTTGTTGTTGCTCTTTTTAGGCCCCGTTGAATGGGTTGTTGCCTTTCTATTATGTTCCTGGTTGATCGTGCCGAGACGAGCTCGGTATTATAGTGCCGGATGAGCCGGTCTTATGAGGTGCCGAGACAAGCTCGGTCTTATAGCGCCGGATGAGCCGGTCTTAAGAGGTGCCGAGACGCGCTCGGTCTTATAGCGCCGGATGAGCCGGTCTTATGAGGTGCCGAGACGAGCTTGGTCTTATAGCGCCGGATGAGCCGGTCTTATGAGGTGTCGAGACGAGCTCGGTCTTATAGCACCGGAAGAGCTGGTCTTATGAGGTGCCGAGACGAGCTCGGTCTTATAGCGCCAGAAGAGCCGGTCTTATGAGGTGCTGAGACGAGCTCGGTCTTATAGCGCCGGAAGAGCCGGTCTTATGAGGTGCCGAGACGAGCTCGGTCTTATAGCGCCGGAAGAGCCGGTCTTATGAGGTGCTGAGACAAGCTCGGTCTTATAGTGCCGGATGAGCCGGTCTTATGAGGTGCCGAGACGAGCTCGGTCTTATAGCGCCGGAAGAGCCGGTCTTATGAGGTGCCGAGACGAGCTGGTCTTATGAGGTGCCGAGGCGAACTCGGTCTTATAGTGCCGGAGGAGCCGGTCATTCGAGGTGCCGAGACGGACTCGGTCTTTATAATGCCGGAGGAGCCGGTCATTCGAGGTGCCGAGGCGGACTCGGTCTTATAGTGCCGGAGGAGCCGGTCATTCGAGGTGCCGAGGCGAACTCGGTCTTATAGTGCCGGAGGAGCCGGTCATTCGAGGTGCCGAGGCAAACTCGGTCTTATAGTGCCGGAGGAGCCGGTCTTATGAGGTGCCGAGACGAGAGCCGGTCTTATGAGGTACATCAATATTAAAAAATGGAATGACGTTAGATTTTATTGATAATACCTCTTTAAATACATAGCATTCCACGGGTAAGTTAATCTTTGGTCGTTCAGATATTCTAGCCGGTAGGCTCCATTCTAAAGGACTTCACTAACTTTATATGGTCCTTCCCATTTGGGCTTGAGTGGTCCGGGATCCGGGCCCAACACCCTTTTAAGGACTAGGTCGCCGACCTGGAAGCTTCTCGGGTGAACCTTGGAGTTGTAATATTTTTCACTCCTTCTTTTGTAAACGGCGTTTCGTATTTCTGCCTGAGCTCGTTTTTCGGCAAGGAGGTCCAAATTCACTTCGAGGGCTAAGTCGTTACCCTGCTCTTCAAAATGGGCTACTCGGTAGGTAGGTGTCCCGATTTCAACCGGGATAACGGATTCAGAGCCGAAAGCCAATGAGAAAGGCGTTTCGCCGGTGGCGGATCTATGCGTTGTTCGATAGGCCCATAAGGTCCCGGGGAGCTCCTCGGGCCAAGAACCCTTGAGTTCCTCGAGGCGTGTCTTGAGATGTTGTTTCAGGATTTTGTTGACCGCCTCGACTTGCCCGTTGGATTGTGGATAGTAGGGCGTAGAAAAGTTATTTCGTATTTGGAGGCCGTCGCAGAAAGCTCGAAACTTCTTATTGTCAAATTGTTTGGCATTATCGGAGACAATAGATTGAGGGATCCCGAACCGGCATATGATTGATTTCCATATAAAGTCGACTATCTTCTGTTCAGTTGTTCGTGCCATAGGCTCGACCTCTGCCCATTTCGTAAAATAATCCACTGCGACGATGGCGTATTGCACTCCTCCCCGTCCCTTAGGTAGAGGGCCGATCAAGTCGATTCCCCACTTGGCGAATGGCAATGGGCAATATACAGAAGTGAGGGTTTCCGGCGGGGATCGGATCTGCGGAGCGAAGATTTGGCACCGGACGCACTTCCGCACGAGCGTGATGGCATCTTTTTTGAGGTTAGGCCAATAATAGCCCTGCCGAATTAATTTATAGGCCAAGGCCTGGCCGCCGGAATGATTACCGCATATACCCTCGTGCACTTCTCTGAGGGCATATTCTGCTTCTGACTCGGACAGACATTTCAGCAGCGGAACCGAGTATCCTCTTTTATATAAGGTTCCATCCACGATGGTGAACCAGGCAGACTGAGTTCGTAAGGATCTCGCTTGGGCTCGGTCCTCGGGTAAAATGCCGCTTTGAAGGTATTGCATTATAGACTGCATCCACCCTTGCGGTTCTAGCTGTTCGGCTGCCCGGATTTCGGCCATTTCCAAGGCTGATGAGGCGTGATACCCTATGCTGACTTCATCCATATGTTCGGCCCCGGGGCTAGATGCGAGTTTGGCCAAAGAGTCGGCTTGGATGTTTTCAGTTCTGGGAATGTGTTGTATTGTTCCCTGAAAATTCTGTAGCCGGGCCCGTGCCAGGTTGAGACACTTAACCAGTTTGGGCTCTTTGGCTTCATATTCGCCGTTGATCTGGTTGACCGCTAATTGAGAATCACTTAGGATAGTGAGGCGGGCAAGGCCGAGGGAGGATGCCATTTCTAGACCGGCCAAGAGGGCTTCATACTCTGCCTCATTATTGGTGGTCAGGAAATCCAGGCGAATAGCCGAGCAGAACAGGCGCTGGTCTGGACTAACGAGGACTATTCCTGCACCCGATCGGTCAGTGGTTGAGGACCCATCCACATATAGTGACCATTCTTCTGATCGGTCGTCCTCCTGTGCGATTGCTAGGGTGAACTCTGCAATGAAGTCCGCAAGGGCTTGTCCCTTTATAGCAGTACGCGATTCGTAAGCTATGTCAAACTGTCCGAGTTCGACGGCCCACTTTACCATCCGGCCGGAAACGTCAGGTCGGTGCATGACTTGCTTTAATGGATAGTTTGTTAAGACGACGACCTGATGTTCCAAAAAGTAGGGTCTCAACTTCCGGGAGGCCATCACGAGCGCATAGGCCAATTTTTCCATTGGGGCATATCTGAGCTCGGTATCGTGAAGGGCCTGACTCACATAATGAACCGGATGTTGTACCGCATTCTCCGTTCGAATCAGAGCGGCGCTGATCGCCGAATCGGAGACCGCGAGATATAAACTAAGAAGTTCCCCTCGGGTCGGTCTCTGCAAGGTCGGGGCTTCCGCCAAGACTTTCTTGATAGCTTCGAAGGCTTTTTGGCAAGGTTCTGTCCATTGAAAATTCTTGTTCTTTTTTATCGCCTCAAAGAAAGGTTTGCATTTATCCATTGAGCGAGAGATAAAGCGACTCAGCGCTGCTAGTCGGCCAGTTAGGCTTTGCACCTTTTTGACCGAGTTTGGAGGAACAAGCTCGGTTACTGCCGTAATTTTATCGGGGTTGGCTTCAATCCCTCTTTGGCTTACCATATAGCCGAGGAATTTTCCAGAACCTACCCCAAAGGAACATCTCTTTGGGTTTAACTTCATCTTATACTCTCGCAGAATAGCAAACATTTTATTGAGGTCATGTACATGATCGGCCGAGCGCAAATATTTTACTAAAATGTCATCTACATATACCTCCATAGTATGGCCTATCAAGCTATTAAACATTTTATTTACCAGGCGTTGATATGTTGCGCCGGCATTCTTGAGTCCGAAAGGCATTATCCGGTAACAGTATAGGCCGCGGGCCGAGTAGAAGGAAGTGTTTTCCTCATCAGCGGGATGCATTGGGATCTGGTTGTATCTAGAATACGCATCCATAAAGCTCATTAGCTCGTGCCCGGCCGTCGCATCCACCATGTAGTCGATATGGGGGAGGGGGTAGCTATGTTTCGGGCAGGCTTTGTTCAGGTTGGAGAAGTCAATGCAGAGCCTCCATAGCTCGGTCGGCTTTTTTACCAAGACCGGGTTGGCTACCCAAGTCGGGTATTAGGCTTCCCGAATAAACCCGTTATCGATTAGCTTTTCTACCTCCTCTTCCAGCCCCTTCTGCCGTTCCGGCCCTATTTTCCTTCTTTTCTGAATAACCGGCTTTGAGATGGGGTCGATATTTAGCCGGTGGCATGCAAGTTCTGGGTCAATCCCCGATATATACGAATGGGTCCAAGCGAAGACATCTAGGTTTTGGCTGAGATGGGAGATTAGCTCGGAGCGGATCGGCTCTTGGAGGTCGATCTTTAGCCGTCGGGTTGGATTAGATGAGTCCACGTCGACCTGGTCCAATTCTTCTGTTGGCTCAGCGTGGCGAATTTTTCCTTTTGGATTTTGATACCGCGGGTCGACGGGATCTTCTTCTAAGATCGACTCCTTCCCGGGCCTACGACCCCGGTCCGTTTCCTGTCCGGTTCCCATTTTGGGGGTTTGCGCGGCCCCAGGACTGTCGGACCCCTATTCAAGCAGGGTGGTTCCCGCCAGCCATTCGGAACTGATAGTCTCCATTTCTTTCGGCAAATTTTCCGGTATGCCTTCTGCGACGTTGATTTCGCAAGCCCGGATGCTGAGGTTGCATTCCCGGGCGGCCCTTTGGTCCCCTCTATGTACCCCGACGCCGTCCGGGGTGGGAAATTTCATGCACAGGTGATATGTAGACTGAGTGGCCCTCAGCCTTGACATCACAGGTCGTCCTATGATGGCATTATAATCACTGCACATCGATGATCTTGAAGGTTGTGATCATCGTCCTTCTGATCGGCCCCTGACCAAATTCCAAGGCGAGGTCGATTTCTCCCAGCGGGGAGGTGCGGCAGTTGGCAAATCCCCGAATATCTTCGTTGCAAGGCCGGACATAAGATTGGTCTACCTTCATCCTACGAAGGGTATGAAGGTAGATGATGCCGGCATAGGCCCCGGAGTCCACCAATACCCTATGAACCGGGATCCCCATTACGGGCAGGGTGATGACAAGGGCGTCTGAATGGGGATGGTCCAAGCCGTCGGCATCGGACTCCTCAAAAGTAACTGCCAGATGTGGGGTTTTTGGGGGCTTCTTCGGCCACTGATAGGAACCCCTCTGCTCGGCGTTCTGTCCGTCGGTAGGAAGTGGTGGCTTCTCGGATGGAGGCCTTTTTCTGGCGCTTTGATCGATGGTCATCGACCTCAGCGGTACCCATAATGTTTAAAATTTCCCGGGGGGATTTGGGGGCTGGAGGTACCCGATCATTCTTAGCTCTCGTCGGGTCGGCCCTATCCTGGCGATCCCGGGGCGGATTCCGGGTAAATCGCCTCAAGCCTGTCTCGTCGCATACCGCGATCAAGGCGGCGACGAGGTCTCGGCACTGTTCAGTGTTGTGACCCAGCTGACTCATGATATTTACAAAAGCGGGTCTGGTTCATGTCCTTTTGATCTTTGTAGATCGGCCGAGGAACTGGGAGCAGATTTTTGTCCTTTATTTGATCGAATATGGCCGCGGCTCCGATGGAATATATTTCTGTGAAATTGGCCATGAGCTCGGGCCGGCGATAACTTTGAGTTGCCGGGACTGTCGAGGAAGAGGCAGGGGTTTTATTTTCCCGTCGGGATTCTGGACGGGCCTCTTTGTAGTCACGCCTATCTTCTTTCTTTTAATACGATCCTTTTTGATCGGAGGGCATGACTAACATTGGTGCCGGCATAGCTTCCTCGGCAGCTATGTGGGAGCTAGCGCGCTCCCAAGAATTCCTGGTAGGTGTGTGGGACATTCTGGCACACCGTCCAGCGAAAAAAAGAATTTTTGAGAAGGCCGGCCTGAGCAATAATGGCCAGCGCATCGTCGGACATAGGTTCCGTCTCCAATATCCGTTTATTGAAACGGGATATATAATCTTTAAGGGACTCGTTCGGCCCCTGGACCACGGAAGCAATGGATGAGCGTGGGCCGACTCGCACAAGGGGCCCCATGAAGTGGGATCGGAACGTCGCCGAAAGCTGAGCCCACGTTTGAACCGAATGATGGGGCAACGTCCGATACCATCTCTGGGCCCTTTCTCCCAGAGTTAGGGAGAACATTCGGCATCGGAACACGTCCTGAGACCTGTGCAAGTCCATCCAGGAATTATAATGCCCAAGATGGGCATTGGGGTCTGTCTCCCCGTTGTACGGCGGAATTTGATGAATTTTGAACTTCTCCGGGAGGGGTTCCGCCGGAACGCTGGGGGCCAGGGGACTCTCCTGGCTGTTGAGCCATTCTGAACTTTGGGATGGCTGGAGTTGTTTATTTTCGAGCTCCGTAAGGCGCTTTTTTAGAAACTCGATTTCGCTCGAATTATCGCCCGGAGTTGGAGGTAATACTTGCGTTGGATTTAAGGACGGGCGGGGAGCCTTTTCTTCCTTACGGCTCTGACTCTGGACAGTAGGAGCCGGCGCTAACTTCTCGATTTTCTTCCCCGCCCCAAGGCGATCAAAAATGGATGGGGGCGCGAAAGCTTACTTTTCCGAGAGGGATGTGAGCTTTCGCCGTGGCTCTCCACCCTTTCTCCGGCGGCCCCAGAGGTCGTCCTTTTTCTGTTTCGTCCCGAGGCAGCGGGGCAGGTCGTCTGAGATTCCGCCTCGACATGGTATTCGGGTTTTTGAAGGGTCCCGCCCCCTGTAACCCTTGCCATAAGGGCCGCCATGCCCTGGATGAAGGCAGGGTGTTTAAAGCACTCAACCACCTTAAGGAGGTTTTCTTCCTCCATCGCGGGCTGAGGGTTCTTCGAACTGTCGTGAGACATCTCCGGTGAGCGGTATATATCTTTTTTTATCGGAGGCCCTCCTTCTAGCGCCAATCTGTTGACGTCTGGTTTGGTCAACGTCACGTGTGTTGATCAAGACGAATGGATCTAAGACACGTAGAAAATAAAATAACAAAAGGGAAGGTGTTTGATCACTAAATTTTATTAATGACCTTTTAAATAGAGTAGAACCGAGCAGGATATTTTATGCCGGTCTATCTTGTTGCTTATTAATTACAAGTCTTATTTTCTTTTTGGCGATGAATCTCTATTCTCTCTTTTTTCTCTCTCTGTTATAAATGCTTGAAATCCAAAGATCTTCTTTTACTGTACATTTCTTCTATATATAGACAACCTGGGCCAGTGGAGAGGTGACAGCTTGCGAATGTCTGGGGAATATGCCCAAAATACTTGTCAGTCTGCATTTACGCCCAGGACACATGGCGGCTTCTAAGGAGCGCCTTGGGAAGGGGCATGATTGCATGCTTTAATTGGCATGCGGGCCTGCCTTGCCGACTCTTGGGGGTGCTTATCCGATGGGGTCGGTCCTCGGGTCTCCCGCCGTTCAGGTCGGCCTTGTTGTAATCTTGAATCGGAGCATTTTTGTCCTCTCTCTGCTCGGCCCTCCCGGATCAGATACCGGGTCGGCCTTGGCGTCGCCGTCCGGTCCGGTTTTTTGTGAGCCCCGGAGGAAATCGGGTTTTTTGCCCGGTCCGACTTCAGGTTCTGCTCGGTCGGTTTAGCTGTTTTGGTGTGCCTACGTGGATCCCAAGTTGGATGGGCTGCCAACAGATATGATATACAGAAAGATAAAATATGAATCGTAATAACACTTTGAATTAGAGATTAGTTTACCTCTTGTTGAGCAAAGGAGGAGGTGAGAAATCTTGGGTGAGTCGAAGCTATTCCTCTCTGCCGTGAAGAAAACTGCAGACTTCCTCTTGTTGTAATTTTTTTTGGTTTCTGCCGTGGACAGCTTGTGGACGATGTATATATATTATTCTTTTTTTTCGATGTTGAACGATGGATGTAAAAGATTTATGCAATAGGAATATTAGTGTATTTATAGGTTTAGTTTTAAAGTATTTAAGTTGCATTATAATTTGTTTGTTGATAAATATTGAGGAGTTTGATGGAGTGAGGGGAATGGTAGGAACGATGGATTGGGAGAATTCTTAATTATGATTAGTTTAGTTTAATCATGGTTGGTTAATTAAAAATAATAATAGTTTGGTTAAATTATAACTCATGATTAAATATAAATTATATAATATAAAAATAATAATAGTTTGGTTAAATTAAGACACATGGTTAAAATATAAGTAGTATAATAATAATACTAATAATAGTAAATGTAGAATAACAATTAATTGGAAATAAAAAATCTAAAAATAATAAAGATAATAATAATATTAATACTTAATAAAAATTGTATTAATAATATTATTAATAATAATAGTAATATTAATAATAATAATAATAGTTAGTATTATACTTGAATAATTAATAACACTACTATAAAATAAATAATGACTACTTGAATATATATATATATATATATATATATATATATATATATATACGAAATGACTCGGGCTAGGACTTGTGATATGTCCAAATAAATATTCATGATCCTCTAAATGAAATTAAATGAAATGAAATGCAATGATAATATTATTATAAATTAATATTACAGTATGAAAATGTTCATAAATTAATTTATTTTTATGTCATTGTAGCGACTCGACTTTGTAGGCGAGGATTTTTATATTCTCAAGAAAATTGTTTTTGTCAAAATTACCTTTTGTTTATTTCCCCAATATTTACCCTAGAAAGTCGAGGCGTTACATGTGTGGATAATATTTTGATGTTAAATCTCGGGCTCATGATGATATTTTCACTAATGTATTTTGAAACAAGAACCGGGCTGAGGCCTTGGCGATTTTCGAAAGAGGTTTGGTAATTTGGGACTCAAGGTCCAAAAGAATTTATACTTTAAAAACTCCCAAGATGCCGAATTTAATTTCTAAGACTTCATTACTCGTTTTCGGATTAATAAAACCTCTCGGGAATGTTTTGACAATTGATTGTTGTACTTGATTCGTGATCGCTTTCTGCTTGATACATTTCGTATATTATTATATTTGCACTAGTAAAACAATGGAGTTTTACTAACCCCCTAGTAATCGGGGGGTGGATGTCTGTTTTGCGTCCAGGTACAGGCTGGTTTGGAGGAGCAGTTACAGGATCGGCACAGGAAGTGACAAGCTACGATACTAATCAAGAGTTGAGAGTTTGATCGGGTTATGTTGTATCGACCGAGTTATAGTCAGACTTCCGCTGTTATGTTTCTTTACCCCTGCGTGAGTATTTATTGTAAAGAGTTGTATTTCGTTTCGTTTGCATTAGTTTTGTGACTTCGTCGGTCCGTGTGGTTGTATTATAATTGACCTTAACGGTCCGTATTATTGTATTTATTGACTCCGGTCGGTCAAGTTTTAGTAGTTCTGTGTTGTTTAGCCTGGTAGGTCCTCGCTGGGAGGGTCTACGGCGTGTAATATTCCCATATGGTCTGGGGGTGTTACATACGAGCGAGTAGACAATCAAGAGATGTGTCCTTGACAGCCAATCACCTCATGCTATCGAGAAGAAGAAGAAGGCCAAGAAGTCTTCCAAGACTGTGCCTACAGTACCTGCAGCAGTTACTGTAGAAGCCACATCTGTTCCTGTCACTGATCCTATCCCACAAGGCGCAACCCCTATGGAAGAAAAAGTTGCTGCACAAATGGCAGATCCTGAGCCTATGGTGGCTATGACGGAAGAACAACTATTTGCCAAGCTGGAGGGCTCTGGCGAATCGGCTGCCCCCTCGGAGCCAAACACCGCAACTCCTGACAGGGTACCCACACCTGTACAGGATCCCTCTCCCCACCGGGTACCATCCTATGTTAGGAATCCCTTTCCGAAATAGGCTCCCATATCTGTCGAGGATCCCATCTGCACTGTAGACCCAACTACCGTACGGAGTCCTCACCATCTGAAATAATAAATAATAATCTCATTCAGGTACAAATTGAGCAAGCGTACGAACGCTTTAGAATATGGAAATCCTACAGGGTCACCCCAAACGACACCCTGTACAACTGGGCTGACTGGAAGGAAGAGGAATTATTCATTCTGGAGGTCACGAATGCCCACAATGTTGAAGTCTTGATCCGATGGGAGGATCACTTTTGCCATGAGCTCATTTCTGACTACTTCAAGGCGAAAGAAAACGCTAGACTGAAAGGGAAATCACAGTTTGTTGACAATGCTCCCTCACCAAGCCATCACTTCGACCCTGACTCAGATGCTGACGATGATGCCTTACAGGCAGGTCTGCGAGATGGCCAATCACCAAAACCAACAGGGTCAGGGGACATCTGATAGACAACAGTCCCCTCCCCCGCAATAAAAAGATGCCAAAGATCAACAGCGAGAGGAATCAGTCCCTCCTGTCACCGCTGAAGTGCAAACAGCACTTGAACAGGTAGCGCAGCCTGTCCCACAATAAGAATACACTGCCCGTTCCATCTGCCAATAGGATTCAGTTCCTATTCCGGATCAGGTGGAAGCTTAGAGTTGGCAGGAGGATTCAGTCTCTCATGTACGTCCGACTACCGAAGAACAAGCTGAACAGGAGGAATTAGTCCCTCCTGTCCCCGAGACTGATCATGCTGCACCTTCTTTCGAAGCTCCTGCTTCTGAAGATCCCGCTGCTGAAGCACCTGCTGCCTAAAAGCCCGCTCAAGATGCTCCTTCATATCCTCTATGTGTGAGCTCCAAGTCAGATTATGATGATGGTTTCCTACCGGATGACAGACCACGACGTCCTCATCACCATGTGGTTCTTCATCAACTTAAAGAACCAGAGGACTCCAAGATCACGTACCCTAGCTTCCCGCGCACCGAAGCGCACATCGATAAACTCCATGCCATCGGCCGGCAGACAGTGTTCCTACAAGATGTCGTTAAGGCACTGTATGACATCGGGAAAGAAGTCCATTGGATGAGAGAAACTGCCCAGGAGGACCTCCCCAAACTGAAGTCTGCAACCAACAATTTTGATGATGCATTCCGCCTAATGCCCAATGCATTGTGGTATGCCCTCAATCAGCTCAAGCAGCATCAGGAGAAAATCCTTCGCCAAGAATAGGAAAAGCTGAGGATTGCCGAGGCCAAGACAGTTGCTGCCCTTCACCATACCAGTACCAGACTGACTGACCACGATAAAAATATAGACGATATGTCTCTAGTGCTTGGTAGTCTGGTTGAGAAAATCAATACTCTGACAACCAAACAAGATGACGCTATGAAGCTCCTACACGAGATTCATACCAAGGTATCAGACATTGATGATTTCAAAAAGGGAGAAAAAGCCAGAGAGGCTGCCCAACAATGGAGATTGGAGAGAGAGAAAAATCGATGCAATGCTGGAAGAGAGTGTTGGTACTGCTATTGGTAGACTGGCCTTACCCGGGTCTAGCCAAGCTTCAAAAGGATACAGGGTATCTGGTTCTCGACCTGAGTTCCAGGATCCCAACTTTCCTTGGAAGAACAATATGTGAAAGCGTGCCGAGATCATGGTGCCCACTAATCGACAGCCTTCAGCCGATGATCTGAAGAACTAGAAGAATGATAAAGTGATGAGATACTTTTGTACGCTCATCAGGGAGTCTGTCTTGTTCAACAAATTCAAGATGCTGCAGGATGCCGCAAATGAGTTCTCGAGGCTGTTAGCGGAAGGAAAGCTCCCTCTGTAAATACTGATGAAATCCAAGCATAAAAAAGGTGAACGGATAACCCACCCTGAAGACTGGATACTTGTATTTGATAAATCCCCAGAAGGAAGAAGCATTTATCGGGATCAAGGCAGTGAGTCACTAGTAAATTGATGGAAAGAGACTGTAAATGATCCTTACAGAAGACCTTGGAGACATTCTCAGTACAGGAGTTAGCCTGTATGTCTTCTTCGCTATATTGTTTCTTCTAAGTAGCTTACCAATACATTATGTATTATTTATTTTGCATTTTTGTCTTTCAAGACTTGTAATTTTTCACTGATTATCAATAAAATTTATTTCTCTTGAAAGATTACAGCTCGTTATCTAAGCTTACTGTTTTAATGTTTCTTTATGAAGCTTTTGCAATATTTGAACAAGTATAAATTTGTTAAGTCTTAAAGCTGTAAGAACTTGTCTACGAACAGTTCATAGGTTAAGTTGCATTCAACCTAGACCACACTGTAAGATTGTGTCTACGCACTAATCATAAGTTCAGTTGTAATACACTGTCATGTATGATTTTTCATTTCCTTGCGAGCAGTTCATATTTCTAGACTAAGTATTGGAGATTAGATTAATTGGACATGAGACTCGAAGATAGCCTCTCTGGATCCAAATGACGACATCTAGAAAGAGAGTTTTTGTCATTATCAAAAAGGGGGAAATTGTTGGGATAAACATTCCTATTTTGATATTTGTCAACATATATCAAGTAGTCTCAAAGAATTCAAAATACTGTCAAGTATGGAAGATATTAGAACTCGTCATACAGCCCCATCATACAACAAAGAGATCTTCGACTGTCCATCCTACAGAGCCCTCTTCATACAGCAAAGAGACCTAATATGTTGGATACAGCATACAGGATGAAGGTGTTATACTTAGGAAAAGTAAAACACGTCCAACAGGACTGAATATAAAAAGACTTTAAACTGTTGTGAGATAAACATAATTTATTCATAAAGTATTCACGGTTAAAGCAGCATTTATTACTGATAGGACAATATTTAATGCAGCTGGAGAGAGACAAGTCTGAATACTCTGAAGAGAATTTAATGCATATATAGAAGGATGTCTGAAGCATTAATTGTGATCTGCTTTAATTTAAACATTCAGCAGCCGCCAATCAAGATACAGACGTCAACATCTCACCAACCAGCAATGACTTCATTTATAACGGATACATTTCCAAGATTATAAATACCCTCAAACCAAAAGACTCAGACACACAAGTTATTCATTATCGAGAAAGCTTTGACAGATTACTTTGACATTCTAGCGATTACAAAGAAGTATATTTCGTGAGCATACAGCAGTATCCTAGAGAAGAAGTATACAAGGCGTCAATGCAAAAAACACAGCATATAACAATTGTTCATCCGTGATAAAGCTGCTGTTTGAAAAGTGTTTTACCCTTACCGTTGAGATTATCATTAGCCCTATGTGGACTAAGGATCCTTGCGTATTCCAACCTGTGTGGAAGAATAACATTGAAGATGAAACTTCGATCTGTGTGAGAAGAAGCGAGTCAAAAAAGAGCTCAAGCCAATCTGTGTGAACGGCCCAAGGCTACAATCCATACATCAATCTGTGTGAACAATACAGAGACAGGTTTAGTTAAAAGTCACGTAGTTGTGTACGTAGTGATTTTAATAAACTCTTTACTCCCGTGTGGAGGACCAGTGGACATATAGCAGTTTACCTCGAACCACTTTAAACTGTGTGTTGTTTACTTTCAGTATTTACTGTTTTCATTCTATTATGATTTGATAGTATACATTGTAAAACCCTGTATGCACCAAGCAAACAGGAGAACGCCCAGTTGCTGTATTTACAACAACTCACTTAGTTCTTCTGCTACGCATTCGAAAATCGTACAGATTATTGTACTGTTACTTTCTAAGCTGTTTATTGTATACTTAGTTTCCAACAGGATAGTACGTCTGAAAATCGTCAGCACTATACATGACGTAATTATCTTACGGAAAGATATCAATCGCCTCGGCTTCAGAATATTCGTGTATTTTTTCATTATCTATTTTTTAGTTTATTTTCTGTCATCAAATTGTAAGAAAAGTTGTATTGTTCAGTAGATTATCTTTTCTCATTTTACTGTAATTTTCGGAATACCGAAGGAAAACAATCGCAATTACCATGAAGATGTCTACTGCTTTTGATGCTAATTCGTTTGGTCAGAAGACGAGCACTCATGCTGCTGTTCCAACCCTTCATGTTCAGGCACAAAAACATGAAAAATTCAATGGAGTCGATTTTAGACATTGGCAACAGAAATTACTTTTTTACCAAACCACTCTCGATTTGGCTAAATTTTTGAAGGATGACCCTCATGTGATGGCTGAAAATGAAACGAATGCTGAATAGCGTGCTCCATTTGATGCATGGGGGCAAGGTGATTACCTTTTCCGAAACTATATCCTTAACGATCCTAGTAATGAACTGTACAATGTGTACAGTGTTGCGAAAACTTCCAAAGACCATTAGGATTCTTTGGAAAAGAAATATAAGACTGAGGATGCCGGAGCAAAGAAATTCATGGTCAACAAGTTTCTAGACTACAAGATGGTTGATATAAAATACTGTCTTATCTCAAGTCCAAGCGTTCCAATTAGCTTTGCATGAGATTCATGCCGAGGGCATGACTCTGAGTGAATCTTTCCAAGTGGCGTGTGTGATTGAAAAATTGCCACCAGACTGGAAAGGTTTCAAGAATTACTTGAAACACAAGAAAAATGAGATGTCTCTTGAGGATTTGGTTGTTCGTCTTCGTACTGAAGAGGATAATTGAAAGTCTGAGAATTAGTCAGGCAAATTGTTTGCTGCGAACGAGGCTCATGCAAACTTGATGGAGCAGGGCAACTTCATCAAAAGAAAAGTGTCATCGGCACCGAACAATAAAGGGAAGCATTCTGCCAAGGTTTGGAAATTTACTGGCAATTGTCACAATTGTGGCAAGCCAAACCATATGGCTAAGGGCTGCAGAAAGCCCAAAGTGTCCAACAGACAAAAAAAAGGAGAAGTCAAGTGCTCACCTTGCTGAACACGTCCTGCGCCAGGAGAACTTAATGATTTTGATATGTGTGCAATGGTGTTTGAGGCACCAGAAGAGCAAGTTTATGTTGTCAAGGATCTTTATGATTCCGAAAAAGCGGCCATGGTTTTTGAGGCAAATCTGGTTGACAACCCAAGAGAGTGGTTCATTGATACTGGATCCACTCATCATGTTTTCTCCGATAAGGAGATGTTTTCCACTTATACCCCTACAACTGGTAGGAAGCTATGAGAGGTTCCTCGTCTTCTGAGGTCGCTGGAATTAGAAATGTGGTTCTAAAGTTAACTTCTGCAAAAGAACTGATGCTGAAAGATGTATTGCATGTCCCTAACATCCGCAAGAATCGGGTCTCTAGCTCACTATTGGTGGAACATGGCTTTATACTAGTCTTTGAGGCTAAGAAGTTTGTACTTAGCAAGTTTGGTTAATTTCTAGGATGTGGTTATCTTGATTTTGGTCTATTCAAAATGGATATAATGGTTGTGCATCGTGTAACCAAAACAAGTACTAATGAGAGAGACTCTTCTACTGCTTATATGTTTGATCATTCTGATTTATGGCATGTTAGATTAGGACATGTAAATCTAAATGCGATAACTCAACTTTTGAATTTGGAATTACTTCCGACTTCAAAATTGATAACAAAAGAAATGTGAAGTTTGTGTTGAAGCCAAAATGGCTAAATTACCTTTCCGTTCAGTAGAAAGATGTACTGAACCTCTAGGTTTAATTCATACAGATGTATGTGATTTAAAAATAATTCAAACTAGAGGTGGTCAAAAGTATTTCATTACTTTCATTGATGATTGCACCCGGTATTGCTACTTACACTTGTTAAGGAGCAAAGATGAAGCTATAGAAGCTTTTAAAAACTATAAAGTTGAAGTTGAAAATGTAACATCCCGAAAGCGGTGGCTATTACAGTGCCGTGGACCCCTACCGGGACACACTAGGCGATATCATGATATACATCTACAACCTGACAGCGTGGCACTGTACCACAATATTTATCAAAACCCCGATGTGGAGTATAAGTTATACATGTCTTTAATACGAGTAAACGTACACAGGATCCAAATTCGGTACAGACCATATGACGATGGGTAATACCTAACAAATTATAGTACATTCATCTGAAAAAAAATAAAATGAAAATCACAATAAGACATAACCAAACATCAAAAGACTCGGGCCCCCCGAAATAGCATCCTTCAAAACCCTCCGTCACCATCGTGCTCTTCTTGTGCCTTGCCCTTTCCTCGCCCTGAAATACGAGTATTTCGCCCCAAACCACAGGGTCAGCTATACATGATAATAATTCTCATGACATTATACAATTCATATATATACGGATCTCAAAGAAAACAATCGACTACTGAATATACCCCGCAGGCGTATAAACAGTCAGTCCCAACTGTCGAACATATCCAAATATATGAACGACCATATAATATGGCTCAAGACGGACGTCACAGTACGCCCGATCTGGAAATGTGTCCGTGCACATGTCCACCCCGTATACGGAATCCAGAATATACGTGGAACGATGTACCTAACTAGCCTCACGAACTACATCTCGTGTGCACGATCTAAATGGGGAAAACATCCACGCATGATCATCAAGTGCCCGGCTAAAAATCCTACTCATAACCAATCGGCACGCAGATGTGTCTCCAGAGATGTCACGATACAACATGACAACGAAACTCAATGAATTACACCTTTATCAAGGAATCGAACGACTCACCGAAGTATCAACAAAGTTCAAAAGGGCCAACGGTAACAAGAACGGTAAATTCGGGTATACCATCCCAACACAATGATAATACGATCATGGGCATAACCATATCACGAATCATAGATTCTCAGAACATTTCGTATACACGAACGCATAATAATCACAAGAATTCAACCATCATTATAACCATGCAAGATAACTTGCCTCGATTCCGTAGATGAATAATCCTTATTTGAATGATCAAACGAACGGTATCCCCATCTAACAATACTCACGTGAACAAGCAACCTTGAATGAAATGTAATTCATTCAACAACACATTCGTACGATAACGGTATCATTACATAAAAACAGTATACGTAAATTTACTTGAAGAGATCAATTATCCTAGTGATCATTTTAATGTTCCAATTACAAATCATCATATAACATGTTTATTTTGTTCATTCACATATTCTAGCATTTATGTCAACACTAGGAGTCCAGATTTTTACCAATGTAACACTGTGAAAACATCTTTTCAAATCATCGGCACTTCCGATTATGATATAAGTTTGTTATTATTTTACCAACGATTACATTAAAACTGATTCCCATATGAAAGCATAAGTTAAGTTTTTAGTGTACTAAGAACATCATCTTAATTTACGTCTCTTAATGCACACGGTTTAATGAAATGGAATTCGGCTACTCCCTCTACCGCATTTGTAACACCATACTCACTACAATCCTCTTAAGAACATTATTAACATATTAATGTAGTGATTAACACCTCCTTAAGTTATCAACGAAATCGATTAACTTGAACATATGAAGATTACATTTGCCTTCTATCAAAATCCATTGTTTTACTTTTGAAGAAGTTAATAAAAACCTAGTTATATCATTGGATACTTGGAATTCTAAATATAACCTCATCCCATCTTGTGAAAATTATCTTCAAAGGGTTAGCATAATTCTTCCAACAATTTATCACGAAGGTATCAGATTTAGAGGGCAAAAATATGGTTCCATATTACCTTTCAAGAATCAATTGAATGTTCAAGACAAGATTAGCATCTCCCATCTCTAATCATTAAGGATTTCATTCCTAACATGTTATTAGTGTTGAGACTATAATCAACTTCCGATTATCATGTTATTAATTAGGTTCTATCTATCATTATCAACACAACCATATTATGAAGTTATCATACATCAAGAAGTGATACTAATACCCCTAATGTTGACCTTCACTTAGTTTGAGCATGATTCAATTAATTTATCATGTTTACACTAGCTTAACTAACATTATGTGAAGTGTTTATATACTAACATCATCATAAGCATAGATTTAATATGAGTTAAAGAAAGACCAACCTCAAAATGAAGAACAACACCAACACTTTAAAGGACACACTTCAATCTCTTAATCTCCAAGTCACAAACCAAGTGCTGAAGCTCCAACACAAGATAGAAGGGCTAGAAATTGAGTTGGCAGGGAAGGGAATCGTTTTTCTCAGTGGGAAGGTTGAATGGGTCGAGCAGGAAATGAAGGGCAAGTCATATTTTTATAACCTGAACTCAGCATTACATACGTAAAAGGGAGGGGGTTAACGTACGTTAAAGCCCTTACGTACGTAATCTCATGAATATTACGTACGTAATTGATTTCATCAGATCTTACTGACTTGAAATACACAAATCGTTACGTACGTAAATATATAACTATTACGTACGTAATAGCCGTTGACTTGGCTGTCGCGATCGACTCCCGACCACCTACCCACGTTCGGTCCCACCCGCCGAAAGGCGGGCTGCTGATGGATACCCCGCATTACGTACATTAAAATATGAATGTTATCTATGTAAGGCTACGTACATAGCGTACGTAAAGAAGATAGGCTAACGTACGTTAAGTTCTATAATAAGCAAAAATGGAATTCTCCCGATATCACCCAACAATTAATATAGTATGAATGACCATGATTCCAACTTAACATAATTCGTCGATATACTTGCTACAACAATACAGATATGGTGCGAAAATACTTGGTTTAAATCAGAAAATACAATAGTAAAGGCGAGGGTATTACATACTCCCCCCCCCCTTAAAAAGGAGTTTCGTCCCCGAAACTAAGGGGTAAACATCTCGAGATGACCGTCGGTCTGAGGATGAAAAGCCGTACTGAAGTTCAACTGTGTACCCATCGCATGATGAACCGCCTTCCAGAAGTGCGACACGAACCGTCCGTCACGATCTGATACAGTACTCTTAGGGGTACCATGCAGTCTCACAATATCTTTGATGAACAACTGGGCCAATTTCTCAGGGCCCCACGTATCCTTGATCTCCAAGAAGTGGGCTGATTTAGTCAGTCGATCCACAATCACCTAAATCGTATTCATGCCCCGACGGCTCGTCGGCAAGCTAGTAATAAAATCCATCGATATGTCTTCCCACTTCCACTCGGGAATCGGAAGCGGTTTCATCATGCTAGCTGGTCGTTGATGCTCAATCTTGACCTGCTGACAGGTCAAACATTTCGAAACGAATTCGGCAACCTCCCATTTCATGTTACCCCACCGATAATACGGCTTCAAATACTTATACATTTTGTTCGATCCCGGGTGTACGGAATACGGGGTAGCATGAGCCTCCTTCAGAATAGTATCCCTCAACTCTTTGTCTGCTGGTACACATACTCGGTTTTTAAAGCGTACCAGTACATCCTCGTGAACCACAAATCCAGGGGCCTTCCCCTGATCGATTTCTCCTCTAATTCTGGATAAGAATGGGTCCGTCACCTGTTTCGTCCTAACCATCTCATCCAGGGATGATGAAATCTCAACCGTGCAAAGCTGTCCCTGAATGCGCTGTAACCAGACCTCAATCTCTGGTCTCATGAACTCTAATTGCAACTCCCTCTGGGCGGTCAAACGAGCCAGTATCTGCTCCTGCACTGTCTTACGGCTCAAGGCATCGGCAACCACGTTTTCCTTGCTTGGATGATAAAGGATCTCAATATCATAGTCTTTGATTAGCTCTAACCACCTCCTTTGTCTCATATTCAACTCCTTCTGAGTAAAAATATACTTCAGGCTCTTGTGATCCGTAAAAATCTGGTAGGTAACTCCATACAGATAGTGGCGCCAGATTTTCAAAGCAAACACTACGGCTGCTAACTCCAAATCATGAGTCGGGTAGTTGACCCCGTAAGGACGCAACTGTCTAGATGCATAGGCGATCACTTTCCCATTCTGCATTAATACGCAACCAAGGCCCTGTCTCGATGCATCGCTATACACCACAAATCCTTCCGTTCCTTTAGGTAGAACCAAAACAGATGCTGAAATTAATCGACTTTTGAGTTCATCAAAACTTTGCTGACATGCTTCCGACCACAAGTACTTCTTATCTTTCCTCAATAGATTAGTCATCGGTTGAGCAATTTTGGAAAAACCTTCCACGAATCGTCTGTAATAGCCTGCTAGACCCAGAAAACTACGAACTTCCTTTGCGTTCTTCGGAGGTAGCCAGTCTCGGATAGCTTCTATCTTCTGTGGGTCTACTCTCACTCCATTTGCTGATATTACATGTCCCAGAAAAATAACTTCAGACATCCAAAATTCACACTTAGAAAATTTTCCATAGAGTTGTTCTCGCCTTAATGCATCGAGAACCTGGCGGAGGTGACACTCATGCTTCTCATAATCACGAGAGTATATCAGGATGTCGTGAATAAAAACGACTACAAAATGATCTAGATAATTAATAAAAACCTGATTCATCAATTCCATGAATACTGCAGGTGCATTAGTCAGTCCGAATGGCATGACAACGAACTCATAATGCCCATAGCGGGTGCGAATAGCTGTCTTCGGGATGTCAGACTCTCGAATCCGCAATTGGTGGTACCCGGATCTCAAGTCGATCTTGGAAAATACAGCGGCTCCCTGGAGCTGATCTAATAGATCATCGATGCGAGGTAAAGGATATTTGTTCTTAATTATTACTTTGTTCAGCTCACGGTAATCAATACACAAACGCAGCGATCCGTCTTTCTTCCATACAAATAACACCGGCGCTCCCCAAGGGGATGCACTGGGTCGTACATATCCTTTCTCAGTTAACTCCTCAAGTTGTCTCTTCAACTCCTGCATCTCAGTCGAGGCCATACGATATGGTGCTTTCGAAAGCGGGGACATCCATGGCTCCAACTCAATGGTGAATTCTACCTCTCGCTGTGGGGGTAGTCCTGGAAGCTCTTCTGGAAATACATCTGGATAGTCTCGAACTACCGGGATATCAACCAATTCGACTAGTCGGTCAGTTATCTTGGTCATGTAACACCTATAACCAATGCATCCCTGGTTCAGTAATCTCACAGCCTTCATAACGCTGACGACTCTCCGTGAATGATTGGGATTATCACCCCGAAAAATACACTCGACGCCATCATCAGATGTGACGGTCACCATTCGCTTACGGACGCTAAGCACGGCATCGTGACGATCCATCCAGTCGATACCCAAAATTACATCATCTTTAGGTAAATCAACCACAATCAAGTCGGACAACCACTCACAGTTGTTCATGCGAATCGACAGTTCTGTACTTCACGACTCCCAATAATTCTTCTACCATCGGGTAGACCAATTACATAAGGTTCACAATCGGTAATATGATTCAATTGCAAAAGACTCAAACAAGAAGTAGACAAAAAGGAATGTGAAGCACCAGTATCAAAAAGAACACAAACGGGCTGAGAGTGGATCTCGAGAGTACCTGTAATCATGCTGTATTCGGGATCATTGGCTTTCTTCATCTCGTAGACTCTGGGTTTTGCAACCCCGGAAGCAGGTGTACCAGCTTGATTTCCATGGCCCATCCCTTTGTTTGCCCCGGTAGTCTGGTAAGAAGCGGACGGAGGAGCACGTTCCTGGACAGAAGGCTGTACTGGAGAAAGAGATGCTACTGGAGCACGCCCGGGTCTACCCCTGCAATAGCGAGCACGATGTCCGTTCTTCCCATAAGTGTGACAGGCAACGGCCGGCTTCGGACACTTAGAGCTAATATGTCCCTGGTACCCACAGTAATAACATACGATAAGTAAGATGATTGCCCGAGAGTGCATTCCTGTCGGCTTCGATGCCATATGTGGCCGTTCAGAAGGATTTGGTACAGGCTGGGGCTTCCTGAACATCCCCCGGTTACTGTCTGCCTGGGTCTGGTTCCTGGATCTCTTGTTGGAAAATTGAGGCTGCTTCTTGGAAATCTTATTCACAGTATGTTCATACTCCAAAGCCTTCTCAATAAACTCTGGTAGGGTCGTACAGTGGTGATTGAGCAATTGCATCCTCATTCAGGGTTTAAGCCTCTTGAGGAAATATTTGATCTTATCAGCTTTCGAACGGACTACTGACGTAGCAAAAGGGAGAAGTGCTTGGAATTTTTTAGCAATAGCTAACACATCCTAGTCTTCCGATGGATCGGGGTTTAGTAATTCGGACAATTTAGCTTCACGGAGGGATGCAGGATAGTAACGATCTAGCATAAGATTCTTGAATTCCTCCCAAGTACTCGCGCCATCGGCAGGCCTCACAGAAAGCCACCAAGTATGGGCACTCTTACTGAGGTAGTAGGTGCCACAGCAACTCGATTTTCCTCTGGGCACTCCACCATCTCGAACAGTTTCTCGAAATGCTCTATCCAGTGTATAATGTCAGCAGGCACAAATGAGCCTTCAAAATTCGGAGGTCACTGTTTATGATATGTCGCTAATAATCCGGCTCACGATCCCCCCATGCACCAGAGGCGGAGGCTGTTGCCCCTGCTGTTGACCAGTAGTATTCCTCTGCATAGCTTCCATCAGCTGATCCATTTGGGTCATTTGGGCCATCATGCCCTGCATCACAGTGTAAGGATCGACATGTGCATTTTCTCCAGTGTGGTGTGATTGGTCCCTAGAAGGCGAATCGCTGCCTGCGGAACTCTGTTCCACATTCGCGCGTCTGTTGGCTCGTGGTATCGGGATTTGGCCCCTTCCGCGGCCTCGTCCCCCTCTGCCACGGCCTCTCAGATTCCTTTCCATATGAAAGAATCAAGTCACAAGTACAGTTTAAGTTATCAATCATAATTCATGCTAAGTTAATGGCAACAGGGAATTTCATATCCAACAAAGCAGTTTGTAAAGAATCACTGGCATCGCAGGTGCTACACACTCAATATCATATCAACATCAATTCGAAACAATTCCAATCACATAATTAATTTAGGTTGTCCTCAAACAGATGAATTTTACCACACGTTAGCAAGATGCCAAGATAAGTAAAGAGACCAATACGTCATCAATATCATGCCAGTAATCAAATTATGGCTCATGAGAAGATACCGTATTCGACGGGTCAAGCACTTGCACAGGTTAAACGTGGCACGAAGGTTTCTTGATGCTATTTCGATTCTACAATGACTCAAAAGAAAAACACACTCTCTGATACCATCTTCTGTAACAGCCCGAAAACGGTGGCTATTACAGTGCCGTGGACCCCTACCGGGACCCACCAGGCGATATCATGATAAATACATCTACAACCTGACAGCGTGGCACCGTACCACAATATTTATCAAAACCCCGATGTGGAGTATAAGTTATACATGTCTTTAATACGAGTAAATGTACACAGGATCCAAATTCGGTACAGATCATATGACGATGGGTAATACCTAACAAATTATAGTACATTCATCCAGAAAAAAATAAAATGAAAAATCACAATAAGACATAACCAAACATCAAAAGACTCGGGCCCCCCGAAATAGCATCCTTCAAAACCCTCCGTCACCATCGTGCTCTTCCTGTGCCTTGCCCTTTCCTCGCCCTGAAATACGAGTATTTTGCCCCAAACCACAGGGTCAGCTATACATGATAATAATTCTCATGACATTATACAATTCATATATATACGGATCTCAAAGAAAACAATCGACTACTGAATATACCCCGCAGGCGTATAAACAGTCAGTCCCAACTGTCGAACATATCCAAATATACGAACGACCATATAATATGGCTCAAGACGGACGTCACAGTATGCCCGATCCAGAAATGTGTCCGTGCACATGTACACCCCATATACGGAATCCAGAATATATGTGGGACGAGGTACCTAATTAGCCTCACGAACTACATCTCGTGTGCACGATCTAAATGCGGAAAACTTCCACGCATGATCATCAAGTGCCCAGCTAAAAATCCTACACATAACCAATCGGCACACAGATATGACTCCAGAGATGTCATGATACAACATGACAACGAAACTCAATGAATTACACTTTTATCAAGGAATCGAACGACTCACCGAAGTATCAACAAAGTTCAAAAGGGCCAACAGTAACAAGAACGGTAAATTCGGGTATATCATCCCAACACAATGATAATACGATCAAGGGCATAACTATATTACGAATCATAGATTCTCAGAACATTTCGTATACACGAACGCATAATAATCACAAGAATTCAACCATCATTATAACCAAGCAAGATAACTTGCCTCGATTCCGTAGATGAATAATCCTTCTTTGAATGATCAAACGAACGGTATCCCCGTCTAACAATACTCACGTGAACAAGCAACCTTGAATGAAATGTAATTCATTCAACAACACATTCGTACCATAACGGTATCATTACATAAAAACAGTATTCGTAAATTTACTTGAATAGATCAATTATCCTAGTGATCATTTTAATGTTCCAATTACAAATAATCATATAACATGTTTATTCTGTTCATTCACATATTCTAGCATTTATGTCAACACTAGGAGTCCAGATTTTTACCAATGTAACATTGTGAAAACATCTTTTCAAATCATCGGCACTTCCGATTATGATATAAGTTTGTTATTATTTTACCAACGATTACATTAAAACCGATTCCCATATGAAAGCATAAGTTAAGTTTTTAGTGTACTAAGAACATCATATTAATTTACATCTCTTAACGCACACGGTTTAATGAAATGGAATTCGGCTACTCCCTCTACCGCATTTGTAATACCATACTCACTACAATCCTCTTAAGAACAGTATCAACATATTAATGTAGTGATTAACACCTCCTTAAGTTATCAACAAAATCGATTAACTTGAACATATGAAGATTACATTTGCCTTCTATCAAAATTCATTGTTTTACTTTTGAAGAAGTTAATAAAAACCTAGTTATATCAATGGATACTTGGAATTCTAAATATAACCTCATCCCATCTTGTGAAAATTATCTTCAAAGGGTTAGCATAATTCTTCCAACAATTTATCACGAAGGTATCGGCTTTAGAGGGCAAAAATATGGTTCCATATTACCTTTCAAGAATCAATTGAATGTTCAAGACAAGATTAACATCTCCCATCTCTAATCATTAAGGATTTAATTCCTAACATGTTCTTAGTGTTGAGACTATAATCAACTTCTGATTATCATGTTATTAATCAGGTTCTATCTATCATTATCAACACAACCATATTATGAAGTTATCATACATCAAGAAGTGATACTAATACCCCTAATGTTCATCTTCACTTAGTTTGAGCATGATTCAATTAATTTATCATGTTTACACTAGCTTAACTAACATTATGTGAAGTGTTTATATACTAACATTATCATAAGCATAGATTTAATATGAGTTAAAGAAAGACCAACCTCAAAATGAAGAACAACACCAACACTTCAAAGGACACACTTCAATCTCTTAATCTCCAAGTCACAAACCAAGTGCTGAAGCTCCAACACAAGATAGAAGGGCTAGAAATTGAGTTGGCAGGGAAGGGAATCGTTTTTCTCAGTGGGAAGGTTGAATGGGTCGAGAATGAAATGAAAGAAAGTCATATTTTATAACCTGAACTCAGCATTACGTACGTAAAAGGGAGGGGGTTAACGTACGTTAAAACCCTTACGTACGTAATCTCATGAATATTACATACATAATCGATTTTATCAGATCTTACTGACTTGAAATACACAAATCGTTACATACGTAAATATATAACTATTACGTACGTAATAGCCGTTGACTTGGCTGTCGCCATCGACTCCCGACCACCTACCCACGTTCGGTCCCACCCGCCGAAAGACGGGCTGCTGATGGATACCCCGTATTACGTACGTTAAAATATGAATGTTACGTACGTAAGGCTACGTACATAGCGTACGTAAAGAAGATAGGCTAACGTACGTTAAGTTCTATAATAAGCGGAAATGGAATTGTTCCAATATCACCCAACAATTAATATAGTATGAATGACCATGATTCCAACTTAACATAATTCGTCGATATACTTGCTACAACATTACAGATATGGTGCGAAAATACTTGGTTTAAATCAGAAAATACAATAGTAAAGGCGAGGGTATTACAGAAAATCAACTTGGCAAAAAGATCAAAATAGTTCGAATTGATAAAGGTGGAGAATATGTTGCACATTTTGAAGAATTGTGTGTTGAATCACGCATAATTAATCAAATGGCTGCACTGTATGCACCACAGTCTAATGGTGTTGTTGTTACCCAAAATATTATCCGGAGATAGTATTGCTGGAATGATCGAGTAACCAACAAGTACGGGAGCACGTCCGTGAGAAATTAAACGACACAAGATTTGCCGGGGTTGTTAATCTCGGGCTTGAATGCTCTCGCGAGATTTTATTAATAAGTATACTGTCGAGTACAAATATTAATATAAGAATTTGTTACAAAGAGTGTAAAGATTTCTAGTTTTCTAAGCTGTGGAGCGTATAGAATGCCGGAAGAACCAGATATGAAGCTCTGTGAGTTCTTGCTATGGGTGTTCTGTGTATGAGAATGTCTTTCTCTTTCTCTCTCTCGTTTTCTGTATTTTCCGAAGCCCTTATCCTGTGTTATGGACCTCCTATATATAGGAGACAAAGGTCCTGGGGGCCCTCCCGCGATCGCAGGCGATCGTCGTTATTTATATTATAATAAGACGGTCGATCGTCCCGTCACATGGGGCTTTTCCCTTAAAGTCTGCGGCTGTTACTGACAGCCGGCTGTACGGTCTGACGGGGAACCTGCATGCGTCCTGAGTCGCTGTCACCCATCTTTTCGGCGGCCTTGTTGGTAGGTGAGGTAGGTGACAGACTGTGATCACAGGTCTTGTCTGTCAGCACCTTTTGCAGGTCTGCGGCCCTGTTGGTAGGTGAGGTAGGTGACAGGCTGTGGGCACAGATCTTGTCTGTCAGCGCCTTTTGTGGATCTGCACGTGGGTCCCAGCCCGATATTTGGGCTTTGATGACTTTTGACGGATGTTGGATTAATACGTGGTACGAGACGATCATCAATTAACAAAAGGCGATCGCCAATCAACAAAAGACGATCGCCGTACACCTCATTGGCGATCGCCGTGGGTGCCGACTTCTGGGTGTTTGCCCAGAGTATATCTCTTATGGTAGACTCCCCGACTGGTATGACGATCGCCTTCGAGGCCTATTTAATCGCCGCACAACAATTGCCCCCAGCTCGGCTCGATGTTGAAAACACGGGGTGAGGTGGCACTGTTTGGCGATCGCCAATCTTTTAGACGACCGGGCGATCTAATTTCAAATTTGGACGATCTCCTTTTGCACTGGGAGCGGCGGGAAATGAAGGCGGGCTCTCGAAACATTGCAAGGACACGCGTCGCGTTTCTATTGAGGGAGCCCGACGGTTCGTCAGACTTTGTCGTTTGGCGTGCCCTCAAAAAGACGCGTACGCGGGATTCTAGGGCCGCATTTATTGTGTTCCCCTACTGTCGGTTGTATCCCAGCCCTCGGACTTTCGCCTATTTGCACATAGACCCCCGCCTCCATCTATAAAAGGGGCTAGGGCTACTCCATTTTTATTTTTCACGCGTCCTTGCCTTCCTGCTGAAACTCTGCGAAATTTCAAGCTTGTTGGGCCGACCGTCTTCCTTTCTTTATGTAAGAAACCCAATGTTCTTTCTCCCTTAATTTTTAAGAATATGTCAGGAGGATCTAAGATCTTCGAGGCCGGAAGCACTTCTGCCGCCGCGGCTTCGCCGGACCGGGAGGGAATTCCTGTGGGAATCCCCATGGAAACGGCCGTAGAGGCTATCCGTGCGGGGATTGCACCCGCAGAGCTTGAGGAGATTTTCAACGAGGCTGTAGTGGCGGGATCTGCGGTGGCGGAGGAGCGAGATGCATCGCCGGTGGAAGAAGACGAACTGATGCGTTTGTCTTTGGAAAAAGATAGCGTCTTCGGCCCTGTCTATACGGCTTTCGCTAAACTTATGGAGGGGATTGCCGGGCCCTGTCCGGAGTTTGATTTCGAAGCTTACTCCGCCGCTCATCCCTACGAACATGTGAAGCGGACGGTGTTTCGGGCAGCTGACCCGTCTCAATGGACTCTTGGTCAGATTCGGAGTTCGGCGACCTGGAAGGACTTGACCCGCTGGAGGGTCAAATATCATATCCCCTCTGATGTGTCACTGCACGTGCCCTCCGAGAACGAACTTGCTGACCAGCCTCCCGAGGGTATGATCGCCATCAACGAAATGACCCTGGCTGCCGGACTGCGGTTTCCCTTGCCGTTCGCCGTCTCGTATCTGTTGATCGCCTGGAATTTGGCGCCTCTTCAGTTAACGTCGAATGCCTGGCTGCAGATTATCAGCACATTGATATTGTTTGGCGGTCACAGGCTGTTTCGCTTGCCTTATGCGCTGGAGATGAATTATCTTTTTAAGCTGACTGTGCAGAAGGGATCGATCGGCGGTTACCATATCCAAGGTCGCCTGGGTAGGGTGGTCATTGGGGTGCCGAACAAGGCTCGGGGCGACCTGACAAAGTGGTGCATGGAGGTCGGCATCGAGCGAATCGCCGGAGGAGGAGTTGGATAACCCCACCAATTTTCGGGAGAGGAATCCAAGTAAGGGTTTCCACTCTTCCTTTATTTGGATACTCCTTGGACTGATCTAATTTATTTCCCTTTTTGCAGGATTCCTTGTTCCATCGATCAACGATCTCCCCTTTGATTTCTCGATCGTCTGGGAGCGGATTCGCGCATTGCCGGATTCCTATAAAGACGTTGATCGATCGACCACGAATCTCATCGGTTGGGAGCTCGACTGTTTCGCTTCCCTCGCCACTTGAAGGCCCCTGGTATGACTTTTCATCTACTCTCTTCTGCGTGGCGATCGTCTCCAAGAGGTCGCCATGTCTAAGTAAGTGTCTAACTTGTTTGAGTTTCTTCTTTGGCAGAGATTCATTTTCCCCGTTTCGCCGAGCCACCGCAGGAGATCGCCATGTCTAATCCCGGTTTTATCGGTCGCCTTCATCTGGGAAAGAAAACGGGTCGCGTTGCTGCGACGTCGTCTCGCCCTGCCCCTGTGGTGAGGCCCGCTGCGGTGCCGGTCGCCGAACCGGAATCTCAAGGTGAGGAACAACTTCAGCGCAACCGCAAGAGGCGGAGGCCGGAGGGGTCCCTTCCGTCGGCTGAGGCGGATTTAGCTTTTTTGGAGCCGCCGATCGCCGGTCCCCCCATTTCTTCCGTTCCGATGGCGGAGGGGTCTGGTCCCAAGCCATCGGCGTCCAGCTCCAGGCCACCTGCCGGCTTCTTGAAAAGGACGACGATCGCTGAAGCCGAGACTTCTCGGGGAAAGCCCTATTTCGGCCGTGATCCAGAGCTGGTCAACAGGTGAGATTGGTTTGAACTTTCCGAGTTAGGCATTCTGAGTAAGGTATAAGCTAACTCCTTGGTTTCTTTGGTTTGTGCTGCAGGGTTCGTCTCGCCGATCCGGACGTCGCTCCCATGGTGCTGGACTTTTTGTCGAGCAAGGCTCCGCAAACATCTCTCGACGTCCCAACTTACATCCAGCAGGCTATCACCTCTCTACCCAAGGCCTGGACGACCGATCTTGATGCGATCGCTCGTCGTCGATCTGGAGATGACATGCAGGCGACCCTTGCCCTGGCTCTCCAGACGGCGACGATGGCCGTCCAAGCCGCTAGGGATTTTGAGGGGCGACCCTCCACTGCTCGTCTCCATAGCGACCTCGAGGCCGCCCGGAACAAAAATATTGAGGCTGCCAACCGGATCCAGTCTATGGAGAAGGAGTAAGAGGAGACGGATTAAAGGGCTAAACAGGACGTTGACCGATTGAAGCAGGAGCTGAGACGCTCTAAGGAGGCTGCCGACCGGTCCCATGATAAGGAGAAGGAAACCCGCCAGAAGTACGCGGCTTCGCAGGAGGAGGTGGCCGGGCTGAAGGCGATGGTGGATCGGCTCAGCGGTGAGCTGGAGGCGGCGAAGAAGGAGCTGGAGAAGGCCAAGGGTGAGAATGCCGCCAAGGTGGTCGAGCTGGCGGAGGCTGAGAAGACGTCCGTGGAGTTGAAGGGGCAACTGAAGGCGATCGAGACCGATCCCTACCAAAATGTGGCGCTCGTCGGCGAGTTCGCTTATTACTTGGCCTATGCTGACGCTGTTCGAGCCGCTAAAAAGGCAGGGATCGAGATCGGTCCCTTAATGGAGAGCTTCAAATCCTATGCCCTCGAGCATCCTCTGCACCGGGAGTTCTCCTTGCCGATCCTTGACTTAGTCGACTTCAGGATCGACTTGAGTTGGTATACTGGTAAACTCATTCATCCCGAGGCCGATGGGGGGGCCCAAGCCGATCCGCAACCTGAGGGCGATGGCCAGCCGGCGGGGCCTTGAGAGACATTTTGTTTTCCTCTGTAACTTGTACTTTTTGTTTTCCTTTTGTAATGCCTCCGGGCCCCGTAATGTACGAAACTTGCGTTATGAATAAAATGTTCCTCTTTTTATACTTTTTCTTTACATACGATCGCCTTTGAATGTTTGCGTGCAATTTTTACAAGTACGTGTATGATTGCTTTCAATGTTTTGTTCATCCGACCGATTGTCTGAGTGTTGAAAGCATTGATATGTTTTGAATCGGAATTCTTACTTGTAATTTTTGTCGGACGACTCCGATCGTCATGCGTATGTTTGAGTGAAGCCGATCGTCCGTGGTTCCTTTTTGTTCGATCGTATTTGGGATTAGCTCGACCCATCTCTGCCCCCTTGTTTTTGTTTACTTATTGTAAGTAAGGAAACAAAAACTAGTTTGTCCGGCGAGCTATCTTCAGTTTTGTCGATTCTGAAGAATTATGTACGGTTGGGGTGTTCGATGGACCGACCTCCCCAATCGTGTCTTTGTGTGCGAGGGATGTTGTGTATCTCGCGACTCACTTTTTGTGAGGGTCCTCCGTTAGGCTACGCCTGCCTTGTGTTAAAACGAAAGGCGGGCGATCTTGGTCTGGAGGAGTCCCTGCGCGGGGCGTCGTCGGCTTATTCAACTCCACGTCCGCGGCTTGTCAGCTCTGCTTACACCTCGGCCCGCCATGAAGATGGCGACCCTCGACGGTGTACGTTGAGACGGGGGTAGTGGCACGTCGCATTGTCCGGGTTCACCATGTTAGATGATGAACCATTGAGGGAGGGCGATCGTGTCCGCTGATTAGTTTTGGAGGGTCATTCGGCTACGCCGGCCTCGTATTTAAACGAAGGGCGGGCGATCTCAGCCCAAAGGAACCTTGCATGGGCGAAGCTGTCGGTTCCATCGACCTCCAGGGCCATGGATGTATTGTTTTCTACCTCGGATTGTCATGCTTGAATGACGATCCTCGACGGTATGTAATATGTTGGTGGGGCGATCGCCAGAATAGATGGGATAGAAAACAAAACTATTTCATTATATTCCTTGTACATTTGGCAGTTGAAACTGAATACAAAGTTATCATTGATAGTATTTCTTCAGATGTACGGCGTTCCAGGGATATCGGTCCGGAGTACCGTCAGGGTGTTCCAGCTCGTAGGCTCCCTTAGTTAGCCATTTCGATATCCTGAAGGGGCCTTCCCAACTTGGTCCAAAGACACTTGTGTGGGTTTGGATCTTCTTGAGGACGAGATCGCCCACATGAAACCGCCTTTCCCTTGTAACACCCCCAGATCCAACCGGGAATATTACACGCCACAGGACACACAAGGGTCCCGCCAGGCTGACGACACACAAGATTTAACCACAATCCAATACATAACAACCATGACATAATAGTCCCACAAAGGTTACAAAACACAAGTTAGGCCTCGGCCGCGGCCAAAAGACTATATTTCAAATCATCACTGAACGCAAACATTACACGACAAAGTACAACTCAAAACCAACCATAATACAGTATATAAAACTGACTCAACATCACAAATACAACGACTGATGCGAGCTCTCTAACATCCAGTGTGCTTGTCAACTCCGTGTGCGCCACATGGGGGCTCCTGTCCCTCGAGAATACCTGAAATGTACAAAACATTCCACCCCAACAATGGGGTTAGCCACAACCGCTAGTGCAAGTACAGTATTACAATTATTTTAATCCACAGGCATTTCCAAATCATTTCAAAATCCCAAAACAGTTCAATTTACGATATTCCAGAATATCAATATCAATCACCAGTAAAAACACTCCGACAACCCTCGCGACCCGGTCCGGCCCTCAAGCCACCAAGTCCCTGTGTGCCCCGTCGAGCAATCCCCAGGTGAGGATGTCCAGTCAAAGTATCTCTCGTGACCCGGTCCAGCCGCTAAGCCACCAGGTCCCCGTGTGACCCCGTCGAGTCAATCCCCGAGTGAGAGTACCCGAGAATAACCTTTCAACTCTCATCATTCTCTAAACCATCACAAAAATGCATGCCATAAACTAATGCAATAAAGTACTTGCCTGAACTTTCTTACTCTCAAAGGAACAGACGACGAACAAGGTTACGGTCCGAACTATCTTCCGAATCCCGCTCCTAACAAACATTGAGGCTTAATCGTTACAATTTGTTGGAGACACGAAAATACATCCTAAGTTCTACCCTTAGGACCATTTAATCGAGTACTACGAGGGCGTAATGGGTTTTCCTCGATTTACAAAAGAGGATTTGGAATCAATCCACAAAACCTTGAGGAAATCATGAAATCATACCTATACAACCGTTTTCAACTACAATCCATCATGATTTGGAGTTAAAACAGCTGGAGAAACGAGATCCCCAAAATCCCCAAATTTTCCCAAAGTTAGGGTTCTACGGAAGGATTACCTCAATTCCTTGGTGAAGACGACGTAAGATTGATAGATCTTTACTTGAAGTTGAAAAGATTTGAGTTTCAACCGTGCTCCGCCGAAAGCCTCGCCTACACTGCCCTGGAGTCGTCTAGAAGCTCGAAGAAGAGGAGAGAAAATGAAAAATGACAAGTGTTGACCGCAACACATGTATTTATATAAGTGCGTCTTAGCGCGCGCTAACGCTTACCGAATAGCGCGCGCTATCGGCCTAGGTCTACAGCCCAGACCCTTCTGCCCAGCCGAGCTGGTGTGCACCACATCCGATAGCGTGCGCTACTCAATCGAGTTAGCGTGCGCTGTATCGCCGAGTTAGCGCGCGACTTCGCCTTAGCGCGCTATCTCGGTGTCGATCTAAGTCAGAACCTTCGCTGTTCAAAAACCCTTCTGTCCACACCGGTAGCGTGCGTTACGGCCGAATAGCGTGCGCTACGACCGGCGAGTTAGCGCCGCAACGGCCGTCTTAGCGCACGTCACTGTTGAGTGCAGCTAAAGTCCGGACCGCTCTGTCCTTACTTTCCGGGTCACTTAGCGCGCGCTAACACCCAACGATGGCGTGCGCTACCTGTTCCCCTAGCGTGCGCAACTATGATGCCTTAGCGTGCACTAGCTAAATTTTTAGTCCCAGTCCGGTGCTCTGGATCGTGCCCCATCTTCGGTTAGCGTGCGTAACCTCTTGTAGTAGCGCTAGCCTTCAACCTTCCGTTGCGTCGCTACCCATATAAAGTAGCGCACGCTAATCCTGGGTTGCGAAGCGATGCAAGCGGTTCGACACCACGATGACGGATATTAACGGAATACTAACAAGAAAAACAACATACGGGCTCAATTTGAATCAAACACATGATACCAATGTTCGAAAAAATTACGAACCAAACTACAAAGTTCTGAATTCCTAATTATAAGCGATAAAAGGTACGATTATTACATTCTCTCCCCCTAAGAATAAGTTTCGTCCCGAAACTTACGAAGTGAATAATTCGGGGTATCTAGACTTCATATGCTCTTCTGTCTCCCACGTGGCTTCTTCCGATCCATGTCTCGACCATTGTACTTTGACCAAGGGAATAACTTTACGTTTAAGTTGTTTTACCCGACGCTCCAAAATCTAGATTGGTTTTTCCTCAAAGGTGACATCGGAATTTAATTCAATCTCCCCAAAGTCAATGATATGCTTAGGGTCCGGTACGTATTTCCTCAATTGCGAAAGATGAAATACATTATGCACATGACCCAGTGAAGGCGGAAGGCCCACACGGTAAGCAAGTTCACCAATCCGTTCTATAATCTCGAATGGCCCAACATATCTCGGACTGAGTTTACCTTTCTTCCGAAAGCGATAAATTCCCCGGGTTGGCGATACTTTTATCAACACATGATCGCCGACTTCAAACTCTAGCGGTCGACGTCGATTATCGGCATAGGACTTCTGTCGGCTTTGGGCGGCCAAAAGCCTCTCGCGAATCAAAGAGATCTTTTTCCGGGTCTCCACTAACATATCCGGCTCCGTCCCAATCAGTTCATAGGAATCATCCCAACACAATGGTGACTTACATTTCCGTCCATATAAAGCCTCAAACGGTGCCATCTTAATCGACGCATGCCAACTATTATTGTAGGCAAATTCGATTAGTGGCAAATGCGATTCCCAGTCATGCTTCCAATTTAGGGCACATGCTCGCAGCATGTCCTCAAGAGTCTGAATTGTCCGTTCAGACTGCCCATCAGTCTGAGGATGGTACGATGTACTGAGCCTCAGTTCCGTCCCTAAAGCTCGATGAACGGATTGCCAAAAGTGCGACACAAATCTACCGTCTCGATCGGAAATAATGCTCTTAGGGGTCCCGTGTAACCTTACAATTTCCGCGATGAATACACGAGCTAGTTTTTCGGGCCCCCAATTATCCTTAATTCCCAGAAAGTGAGCTGACTTGGTTAGTCGATCGACAATAACCCAAATCATGTTCATCCCTGTTCGCGTGCTCGGCATGTTGGTGACAAAATCCATCGTTATATCCTCCCATTTCCATTCTGGGATTGGTAGCGATTTAAGCAACCCCGCTGGCCGTTGATGTTCAACCTTGACTTGTTGACACGTCAAGCATTTCGAAACGAACTCTTCAACATCATTCTTCATATTGCTCCACCAATAGTTATTCTTCACGTCCTTATACATTTTGCTCGTACCGGGGTGAAGAGAATACGGTGTAGTGTGCGCTTCCCTCAATATGGTCTGCTTAAGTTCGACGTCTTCAGGTATACAAAGTCTACCTCTAAACTTTAAAACACCATCATCCTGAATCATAAATCCTGGAGCTTTTCCTCTCATCACATCCTTCCTTAGCTGGACTAGTAACGGATCCTCAAATTGCTCCGACTTAACTTCGTTGATCAAGGACGACGTGATCTCCAAAGTACATAATTGGCCTTGAACTTTCTGGAGCCAAATCTCTATATCTTGCCTAATTATGTCTCGATGAATCTCGTGTTGAGATGTAAGCATACTCAGCATTTGGAGGGCTACGGGTTTCCGACTTAATGCGTCCGCTACCACATTAGCTTTTCCTGGATGATATAATATTTCCAGGTCGTAATCCTTAATCAGCTCCAACCATCGACGTTGTCTCATATTTAGCTCCTTTTGGCTAAATATATATTTTAGACTTTTGTGATCCGTGTAGATTTTACACGGGGAACCATAAAGATAATGCCTCCAAATTTTTAGTGCGAATACAACCGCCGATAACTCTAAATCATGGGTAGGGTAATTCATTTCATATGGTTTCAATTGTCGGGACGCATATGAAATCACTCTACCTCTTTGCATCAAAACACAACCCAATCCAAGTCCGGAAGCATCACTGTACACCTCGTAATCGTCGGTGCCCTGAGGTAACGATAACACGGGTGCCGAAGTTAATCGTCGTTTAAGCTCATCAAAACTGTTTTGCCTCTCGTCTATCCACTCGAATTTCTGAGATTTCTGGAGCAACAGAGTAAGTGGTCGAGCGATTTTTGAAAATCCTTCGACGAACCTGCGATAGTATCCGGCAAGCCCTAGAAAGCTCCTGGTCTCCTTCACATTCCTAGGGGGTTCCCACTCAACAATGGCCGCTATCTTTTGGGGATCCACTCGAACTCCATCAGCCGAAATTACGTGACCAAGAAATGTCACCTCTTTAAGCCAGAACTCGCACTTTGAGAATTTAGCGTAAAGTTTCTCCATTCTCAAAGTGTTCAACACCATTCGGAGATGTTTAGCATGATCTTCCTCATTAGGGAGTAGACAAGAATATCATCAATGAAAACGACCACAAATTTATCAAGATAGTCAATGAAAACTTTGTTCATCAAGCGCATAAACACGGCGGAGCGTTGGTCGAGCCAAATGGCATAACCACAAATTCGTAATGGCCGTAACGAGTACGGAAGGCAGTCTTCGGAAAGTCAAAATCCCGAATCCTCGGCTGGTAATATCCCGATCGCAAATCAATTGTAGAGAATCTGTGGCACCACGAAGTTGGTCGAACAAATCGTCTATCCGAGGTAAAGGATATTTGTTCTTAATAGTTAACTTATTCAATTCCCGATAATCAATGCATAGACGGAACGATCCGTCCTTTTTCTTAACGAAAAGGACCGGCGCACCCCAAGGTGATGCACTAGGTCGGATGTACCCTTTATCCAGAAGCTCGCCCAATTGTTTCTTCAGTTCTAACATCTCGGAGGGTGCCATACGATAAGGCGCTCGGGAAACAGGTGCTGCGCTTGGCACAAGGTCAATAGGAAACTCTACTTCTCTAGATGGAGGTAATCCCGGTAGGTCATCCGGAAATACATCTGGGTATTCATTCACAACTGGAATGGATAATAATTCGGCTTCACCGTCATTTGTGCTCATGGCGTAACACCAATAACCAATACAGTCTTGTTTTAACAATCTTATCGCCTTAACGGCGGAAATCACTCCACCTGAACTACCCGGTTTACGACCCAAGAAAGTGTGCTCGACACCATCTTCCGCTATTATAGAAATAGTTCGCGTCCTGTAGTTCATGATAGCACCATGGCGATTTAACCAATCATCTCCCAGAATTACATCCTCTCCTTTCAGATCCACCACTATGAGGTCTGAAGGCCAATCTCGACTCCCGATATACACGAGACAATTTTTAATCTCTTGGTTCCCAATCAAACGCTCTCCACTAGGAGTGCTTACTACGAATGGTTCGCACTCAATCAAACACCCAAGACCCAAACGTTTCACACAATCAAGAGCAATGAACGAATGGGTAGCTCCCGAATCAAATAATACCGATACAGGTTGAGAAAGTATTTGCGTGATACCTGCAGCTACCGGAGCCTCTGTTTCGTCTGCACGCCTCATCTGGTACACTCTTGGCTGCACCGAACCCACACTCGATGCAGCTTGACGATCCCACCGACCTCGACCTCTTCCACGTCCCAGAGTCTGTTGCGGCTGATTAGATGCAGTCCCCGGGTTCACACTCGGAGTTGGTGCCGAACTCTGCTGTTTAACAATTTTGGTGGCAGCCTCGCAATGAGCCGCCCGATGACCGGCTTGACCGCATGTGAAACAAATAATGGGAGGAAGTGGACATTCCCGGCACTGATGGCCTGTTTGATTACAATTGAAACATTGTCCTCTACAAAAGGCAGAAGACTGGCCCAGTCGTAAACTCGGAGCACTACTGGCTTGCTGAACAGATTTGGTGCGAAAATACTTGGTTTAAATCAGAAAATACAATAGTAAAGGCGAGGGTATTACAGAAAATCAACTTGGCAAAAAGATCAAAATAGTTCGAATTGATAAAGGTGGAGAATATGTTGCACATTTTGAAGAATTGTGTGTTGAATCACGCATAATTAATCAAATGGCTGCACTGTATGCACCACAGTCTAATGGTGTTGTTGTTACCCAAAATATTATCCGGAGATAGTATTGCTGGAATGATCGAGTAACCAACAAGTACGGGAGCACGTCCGTGAGAAATTAAACGACACAAGATTTGCCGGGGTTGTTAATCTCGGGCTTGAATGCTCTCGCGAGATTTTATTAATAAGTATACTGTCGAGTACAAATATTAATATAAGAATTTGTTACAAAGAGTGTAAAGATTTCTAGTTTTCTAAGCTGTGGAGCGTATAGAATGCCGGAAGAACCAGATATGAAGCTCTGTGAGTTCTTGCTATGGGTGTTCTGTGTATGAGAATGTCTTTCTCTTTCTCTCTCTCGTTTTCTGTATTTTCCGAATCCCTTATTCTGTGTTATGGACCTCCTATTTATAGGAGACAAAGTTCCTGGGACCCCTCCCGCGATCACAGGCGATCGTCGTTATTTATATTATAATAAGACGGCCGATCGTCCTGTCACGTGGGGCCTTTCCCTTAAAGTCTGCGGCTGTTACTGACAGCCGGCTGTATGGTCTGACGGGGAACCTGCATGCGTCCTGAGTCGCTGTCACCCACCTTTTCGGCGGCCTTGTTGGTAGGTGAGGTAGGTGACAGGCTGTGATCACAGGTCTTGTCTGTCAGCACCTTTTGCAGGTCTGCGGCCCTGTTGGTAGGTGAGGTAGGTGACAGGCTGTGGGCACAGATCTTGTCTGTCAGCGCCTTTTGTGGATCTGCACGTGGGTCTTAGCCCGATATTTGGGCTTTGATGACTTTTGACGGATGTTGGATTAATACGTGGTACGAGACGATCATCAATTAACAAAAGGCGATCGCCAATCAACAAAAGACGATCGCCGTACACCTCATTGGCGATCGCCGTGGGTGCCGACTTCTGGGTGTTTGCCCAGAGTATATCTCTTATGGTAGACTCCCCGACTGGTATGACGATCGCCTTCGAGGCCTATTTAATCGCCGCACAACAATTGCCCCCAGCTCGGCTCGATGTTGAAAACACGGGGTGAGGTGGCACTGTTTGGCGATCGCCAATGTTTTAGACGACCGGGCGATCTAATTTCAAATTTGGACGATCTCCTTTTGCACTGGGAGCGGCGGGAAATGAAGGCGGGCTCTCGAAACATTGCAAGGACACGCGTCGCGTTTCTATTGAGGGAGCCCGACGGTTCGTCAGACTTTGTCGTTTGGCGTGCCCTCAAAAAGACGCGTACGCGGGATTCTAGGGCCGCATTTATTGTGTTCCCCTACTGTCGGTTGTATCCCAGCCCTCGGACTTTCGCCTATTTGCACATAGACCCCCGCCTCCATCTATAAAAGGGGCTAGGGCTACTCCATTTTTATTTTTCACGCGTCCTTGCCTTCCTGCTGAAACTCTGCAGAAATTTCTGAAGCTTGTTGTGCCGACCGTCTTCCTTTCTTTATGTAAGAAACCCAATTTTCTTTCTCCCTTAATTTTTAAGAATATGTCGGGAGGATCTAAGATCTTCGAGGCCGGAAGCACTTCTGCCGCCGCGGCTTCGCCGGACCGGGAGGGAATTCCTGTGGGAATCCCCATGGAAACGGCCGTAGAGGCTATCCGTGCGGGGATTGCACCCGCAGAGCTTGAGGAGATTTTCAACGAGGCTGTAGTGGCGGGATCTGCGGTGGCGGAGGAGCAAGATGCATCGCCGGTGGAAGAAGACGAACTGATGCGTTTGTCTTTGGAAAAAGATAGCGTCTTCGGCCCTGTCTATACGGCTTTCGCTAAACTTATGGAGGGGATTGCCGGGCCCTGTCCGGAGTTTGATTTCGAAGCTTACTCCGCCGCTCATCCCTACGAACATGTGAAGCGGACGGTGTTTCGGGCAGCTGACCCGTCTCAATGGACTCTTGGTCAGATTCGGAGTTCGGCGACCTGGAAGGACTTGACCCGCTGGAGGGTCAAATATCATATCCCCTCTGATGTGTCACTGCACGTGCCCTCCGAGAACGAACTTGCTGACCAGCCTCCCGAGGGTATGATCGCCATCAACGAAATGACCCTGGCTGCCGGACTGCGGTTTCCCTTGCCGTTCGCCGTCTCGTATCTGTTGATCGCCTGGAATTTGGCGCCTCTTCAGTTAACGTCGAATGCCTGGCTGCAGATTATCAGCACATTGATATTGTTTGGCGGTCACAGGCTGTTTCGCTTGCCTTATGCGCTGGAGATGAATTATCTTTTTAAGCTGACTGTGCAGAAGGGATCGATCGGCGGTTACCATATCCAAGGTCGCCTGGGTAGGGTGGTCATTGGGGTGCCGAACAAGGCTCGGGGCGACCTGACAAAGTGGTGCATGGAGGTCGGCATCGAGCGAATCGCCGGAGGAGGAGTTGGATAACCCCACCAATTTTCGGGAGAGGAATCCAAGTAAGGGTTTCCACTCTTCCTTTATTTGGATACTCCTTGGACTGATCTAATTTATTTCCCTTTTTGCAGGATTCCTTGTTCCATCGATCAACGATCTCCCCTTTGATTTCTCGATCGTCTGGGAGCGGATTCGCGCATTGCCGGATTCCTATAAAGACGTTCAATCAGTCAGCCACGAATCTCATCGGTTGGGAGCTCGACTGTTTCGCTTCCCTCGCCACTTGAAGGCCCCTGGTATGACTTTTCATCTACTCTCTTCTGCGTGGCGATCGTCTCCAAGAGGTCGCCATGTCTAAGTAAGTGTCTAACTTGTTTGAGTTTCTTCTTTGGCAGAGATTCATTTTCCCCGTTTCGCCGAGCCACCGCAGGAGATCGCCATGTCTAATCCCGGTTTTATCGGTCGCCTTCATCTGGGAAAGAAAATGGGTCGCGTTGCTGCGACGTCGTCTCGCCCTGCCCCTGTGGTGAGGCCCGCTGCGGTGCCGGTCGCCGAACCGGAATCTCAAGGTGAGGAACAACTTCAGCGCAACCGCAAGAGGCGGAGGCCGGAGGGGTCCCTTCCGTCGGCTGAGGCGGATTTAGCTTTTTTGGAGCCGCCGATCGCCGGTCCCCCCGTTTCTTCCGTTCCGATGGCGGAGGGGTCTGGTCCCAAGCCATCGGCGTCCAGCTCCAGGCCACCTGCCGGCTTCTTGAAAAGGACGACGATCGCTGAAGCCGAGACTTCTCGGGGAAAGCCCTATTTCGGCCGTGATCGGTGGTCAACAGTGAGATTGGTTTGAACTTTCCGAGTTAGGCATTACGAGTAAGGTATAAGCTAACTCCTTGGTTTCTTTGGTTTGTCTTTGCGAGTTCGTCTCGCCGATCCGGACGTCGCTCCCATGGTGCTGGACTTTTTGTCGAGCAAGGCTCCGCAAACATCTCTCGACGTCCCAACTTACATCCAGCAGGCTATCACCTCTCTACCCAAGGCCTGGACGACCGATCTTGATGCGATCGCTCGTCTTCGATCTGGAGATGACATGCAGGCGACCCTTGCCCTGGCTCTCCAGACGGCGACGATGGCCGTCCAAGCCGCTAGGGATTTTGAGGGGCGACCCTCCACTGCTCGTCTCCATAGCGACCTCGAGGCCGCCCGGAACAAAAATATTGAGGCTGCCAACCGGATCCAGTCTATGGAGAAGGAGTAAGAGGAGACGGATTAAAGGGCTAAACAGGACGTTGACCGATTGAAGCAGGAGCTGAGCCGCTCTAAGGAGGCTGCCGACCGGTCCCGTGATAAGGAGAAGGAAACCCGCCAGAAGTACGCGGCTTCGCAGGAGGAGGCGGCCGGGCTGAAGGCGATGGTGGATCGGCTCAGCGGTGAGCTGGAGGCGGCGAAGAAGGAGCTGGAGAAGGCCAAGGGTGAGAATGCCGCCAAGGTGGTCGAGCTGGCGGAGGCTGAGAAGACGTCCGTGGAGTTGAAGGGGCAACTGAAGGCGATCGAGACCGATCCCTACCAAAATGTGGCGCTCGTCGGCGAGTTCGCTTATTACTTGGCCTATGCTGACGCTGTTCGAGCCGCTAAAAAGGCAGGGATCGAGATCGGTCCCTTAATGGAGAGCTTCAAATCCTATGCCCTCGAGCATCCTCTGCACCGGGAGTTCTCCTTGCCGATCCTTGACTTAGTCGACTTCAGGATCGACTTGAGTTGGTATCTTGGTAAACTCATTCATCCGAGGCCGATGGGGGCCCAAGCCGATCCGCAACTGAGGCGATGGCGGCCGGCGGGGCCTTGAGAGACATTTTGTTTTCCTCTGTAACTTGTACTTTTTGTTTTCCTTTTGTAATGCCTCGGGCCCCGTAATGTACGAAACTTGCGTTATGAATAAAATGTTCCTCTTTTTATACTTTTTCTTTACATACGATCGCCTTTGAATGTTTGCGTGCAATTTTTACAAATACGTGTATGATTGCTTTCAATGTTTTGTTCATCCGACCGATTATGCGAGTGTTGAAAGCATTGATATGTTTTGAATCGAATTCTTACTTGTAATTTTTGTCGGACGACTCCGATCGTCATGCGTATGTTTGAGTGAAGCCGATCGTCCGTGGTTCCTTTTGTTCGATCGTATTTGGGATTAGCTCGACCCATCTACGCCCCCTTGTTTTTGTTTACTTATTGTAAGTAAGGAAACAAAAACTAGTTTGTCGGCGAGCTATCTTGATTTTGTCGATTCGAAGAATTATGTACGGTTGGGGTGTTCGATGGACCGACCTCCCCAATCGTGTCTTTGTGTGCGAGGGATGTTGTGTATCTCGCGACTCACTTTTTGTGAGGGTCCTCCGTTAGGCTACGCCTGCCTTGTGTTAAAACGAAAGGCGGGCGATCTTGGTCTGGAGGAGTCCTTGCGCGGGGCGTCGTCGGCTTATTCAACTCCACGTCCGCGGCTTGTCAGCTCTGCTTACACCTCGGCCCGCCATGAAGATGGCGACCCTCGACGGTGTACGTTGAGACGGGGGTAGTGGCACGTCGCATTGTCCGGGTTCACCATGTTAGATGATGAACCATTGAGGAGAGGCGATCGTGTCCCGATTAGTTTTGGAGGGTCATTCGGCTACGCCGGCCTCGTATTTAAACGAAGGGCGGGCGATCTCAGCCCAAAGGAACCTTGCATGGGCGAAGCTGTCGGTTCCATCGACCTCCAGGGCCATGGATGTATTGTTTTCTACCTCGGATTGTCATGCTTGAACGACGATCCTCGACGGTATGTAATATGTTGGTGGGGCGATCGCCAGAATAGATGGGATAGAAAACAAAACTATTTCATTATATTCCTTGTACATTTGGCAGTTGAAACTGAATACAAAGTTATCATTGATAGTATTTCTTCAGATGTACGGCGTTCCAGGGATATCGGTCCGGAGTACCGTCAGGGTGTTCCAGCTCGTAGGCTCCCTTAGTTAGCCATTTCGATATCCTGAAGGGGCCTTCCCAACTTGGTCCAAAGACACTTGTGTGGGTTTGGATCTTCTTGAGGACGAGATCGCCCACATGAAACCGCCTTTCCCTTGTAACACCCCCAGATCCAACCGGGAATATTACACGCCACAGGACACACAAGGGTCCCGCCAGGCTGACGACACACAAGATTTAACCACAATCCAATACATAACAACCATGACATAATAGTCCCACAAAGGTTACAAAACACAAGTTAGGCCTCGGCCGCGGCCAAAAGAGTATATTTCAAATCATCACTGAACGCAAACATTACACGACAAAGTACAACTCAAAACCAACCATAATACAGTATATAAAACTGACTCAACATCACAAATACAACGACTGATGCGAGCTCTCTAACATCCAGTGTGCTTGTCAACTCCGTGTGCGCCACATGGGGGCTCCTGTCCCTCGAGAATACCTGAAATGTACAAAACATTCCACCCCAACAATGGGGTTAGCCACAACCGCTAGTGCAAGTACAGTATTACAATTATTTTAATCCACAGGCATTTCCAAATCATTTCAAAATCCCAAAACAGTTCAATTTACGATATTCCAGAATATCAATATCAATCACCAGTAAAAACACTCCGACAACCCTCGCGAACCGGTCCGGCCTCAAGCCACCAAGTCCTGTGTGCCCGTCGAGCAATCCAGGTGAGGATGTCCAGTCAAAGTATCTCTCGTGACCCGGTCCAGCCGCTAAGCCACCAGGTCCCCGTGTGACCCCGTCGAGTCAATCCCCGAGTGAGAGTACCCGAGAATAACCTTTCAACTCTCATCATTCTCTAAACCATCACAAAAATGCATGCCATAAACTAATGCAATAAAGTACTTGCCTGAACTTTCTTACTCTCAAAGGAACAGACGACGAACAAGGTTACGGTCCGAACTATCTTCCGAATCCCGCTCCTAACAAACATTGAGGCTTAATCGTTACAATTTGTTGGAGACACGAAAATACATCCTAAGTTCTACCCTTAGGACCATTTAATCGAGTACTACGAGGGCGTAATGGGTTTTCCTCGATTTACAAAAGAGGATTTGGAATCAATCCACAAAACCTTGAGGAAATCATGAAATCATACCTATACAACCGTTTTCAACTACAATCCATCATGATTTGGAGTTAAAACAGCTGGAGAAACGAGATCCCCAAAATCCCCAAATTTTCCCAAAGTTAGGGTTCTACGGAAGGATTACCTCAATTCCTTGGTGAAGACGACGTAAGATTGATAGATCTTTACTTGAAGTTGAAAAGATTTGAGTTTCAACCGTGCTCCACCGAAAGCCTCGCCTACACTGCCCTGGAGTCGTCTAGAAGCTCGAAGAAGAGGAGAGAAAATGAAAAATGACAAGTGTTGACCGCAACACATGTATTTATATAAGTGCGTCTTAGCGCGCGCTAACGCTTACCGAATAGCGCGCTATCGGCCTAGGTCTCTGACCCGGACCCTTACGCCCGGCCGGTGGTGTGCACCACATCCGATAGCGTGCGCTACTCAATCGAGTTAGCGTGCGCTGTATCGCCGAGTTAGCGCGCGCAGCTTCCGCCTTAGCGCGCGCTATCTGGTGTCCAGTCTAAGTCCAGAACCTTCTGCTCTGTTCAAAAACCCTTCTGTCCACACCGGTAGCGTGCGTTACGACCGAATAGCGTGCGCTACGACCGACGAGTTAGCGCACGCAACGACCGTCTTAGCGCACGTCACCTGTTGGTCTGGCTAAAGTCCAGACCGCTCTGTCCTTACTTTCCGGGTCACTTAGCGCGCGCTAACACCCAACAGTGGCGTGCGCTACCTGTTCCCCTAGCGTGCGCAACTATGATGCCTTAGCGTGCACTAGCTAAATTTTTAGTCCCAGTCCAGTGCTCTCTGGACTGCCCCATGCTGCCGGTTAGCGTGCGTAACCTCTTGTAGTAGCGCGCGCTAGCCTACAACTTCCGTTGCGTACGCTACCCATATAAAGTAGCGCACGCTAATCCTGGGTTGCAGAAGCGATGCAAGCGGTTCGACACCACGATGACGGATATTAACGGAATACTAACAAGAAAAACAACATACAGGCTCAATTTCGAATCAAACACATGATACCAATGTTCGAAAAAAATTACGAACCAAACTACAAAGTTCCTGAATTCCTAATTATAAGCGATAAAAGGTACGATTATTACATTCTCTCCCCCTAAGAATAAGTTTCGTCCCGAAACTTACGAAGTGAATAATTCGGGGTATCTAGACTTCATATGCTCTTCTGTCTCCCACGTGGCTTCTTCCGATCCATGTCTCGACCATTGTACTTTGACCAAGGGAATAACTTTACGTTTAAGTTGTTTTACCCGACGCTCCAAAATCTAGATTGGTTTTTCCTCAAAGGTGACATCGGAATTTAATTCAATCTCCCCAAAGTCAATGATATGCTTAGGGTCCGGTACGTATTTCCTCAATTGCGAAAGATGAAATACATTATGCACATGACCCAGTGAAGGCGGAAGGCCCACACGGTAAGCAAGTTCACCAATCCGTTCTATAATCTCGAATGGCCCAACATATCTCGGACTGAGTTTACCTTTCTTCCGAAAGCGATAAATTCCCCGGGTTGGCGATACTTTTATCAACACATGATCGCCGACTTCAAACTCTAGCGGTCGACGTCGATTATCGGCATAGGACTTCTGTCGGCTTTGGGCGGCCAAAAGCCTCTCGCGAATCAAAGAGATCTTTTCCCGGGTCTCCACTAACATATCCGGCTCCGTCCCAATCAGTTCAGAGGAATCATCCCAACACAATGGTGACTTACATTTCCGTCCATATAAAGCCTCAAACGGTGCCATCTTAATCGACGCATGCCAACTATTATTGTAGGCAAATTCGATTAGTGGCAAATGCGATTCCCAGTCATGCTTCCAATTTAGGGCACATGCTCGCAGCATGTCCTCAAGAGTCTGAATTGTCCGTTCAGACTGCCCATCAGTCTGAGGATGGTACGATGTACTGAGCCTCAGTTCCGTCCCTAAAGCTCGATGAACGGATTGCCAAAAGTGCGACACAAATCTACCGTCTCGATCGGAAATAATGCTCTTAGGGGTCCCGTGTAACCTTACAATTTCGCGATGAATACGAGCTAGTTTTTCGGGCCCCCAATTATCCTTAATTCCCAGAAAGTGAGCTGACTTGGTTAGTCGATCGACAATAACCCAAATCATGTTCATCCCTGTTCGCGTGCTCGGCATGTTGGTGACAAAATCCATCGTTATATCCTCCCATTTCCATTCTGGGATTGGTAGCGATTTAAGCAACCCCGCTGGCCGTTGATGTTCAACCTTGACTTGTTGACACGTCAAGCATTTCGAAACGAACTCTTCAACATCATTCTTCATATTGCTCCACCAATAGTTATTCTTCACGTCCTTATACATTTTGCTGCGGGGTGAAGAGAATACGGTGTAGTGTGCGCTTCCCTCAATATGGTCTGCTTAAGTTCGACGTCTTCAGGTATACAAAGTCTACCTCTAAACTTTAAAACACCATCATCCTGAATCATAAATCCTGGAGCTTTTCCTCTCATCACATCCTTCCTTAGTGGACTAACGGATCCTCAAATTGCTCCGACTTAACTTCGTTGATCAAGGGCGACGTGATCTCAAAGTACATAATTGGCCTTGAACTTTCTGGAGCCAAATCTCTATATCTTGCCTAATTATGTCTCGATGAATCTCGTGTTGAGATGTAAGCATACTCAGCATTTGGAGGGCTACGGGTTTCCGACTTAATGCGTCCGCTACCACATTAGCTTTTCCTGGATGATATAATATTTCCAGGTCGTAATCCTTAATCAGCTCCAACCATCGACGTTGTCTCATATTTAGCTCCTTTTGGCTAAATATATATTTTAGACTTTTGTGATCCGTGTAGATTTTACATGGGGAACCATAAAGATAATGCCTCCAAATTTTTAGTGCGAATACAACCGCCGATAACTCTAAATCATGGGTAGGGTAATTCATTTCATATGGTTTCAATTGTCGGGACGCATATGAAATCACTCTACCTCTTTGCATCAAAACACAACCCAATCCAAGTCCGGAAGCATCACTGTACACCTCGTAATCGTCGGTGCCCTGAGGTAACGATAACACGGTGCGAAGTTAATCGTCGTTTAAGCTCATCAAAGCTGTTTTGCCTCTCGTCTATCCTCAATTTACGAGATTTACGGAGCAACGAGTAAGTGGTCGAGCGATTTTGAAAATCCTTGACGAACTGCGATAGTATCGGCAAGCCCTAGAAAGCTCTGGTCTCCTTCACATTCCTAGGGGTTCCCACTCAACAATGGCCGCTATCTTTTGGGGATCCACTCGAACTCCATCACCAAATTACGTGACCAAGAAATGTCACCTCTTTAAGCGAGAACTTCGCACTTTGAGAATTTAGCGTAAAGTTTCTCCATTCTCAAAGTGTTCAACACCATTCGGAGATGTTTAGCATGATCTTCCTCATTAGGAGTAGACAAGAATATCATCAATGAAAACGACCACAAATTTATCAAGATAGTCAATGAAAACTTTGTTCATCAACTGCATAAACACGTCAGGAGCGTTGGTCAGGCCAAATGGCATAACCACAAATTCGTAATGACCGTAACGAGTACGGAAGCGATCTTGAATGTCAAAATCCGAATCCTCAGCTGGTAATATCCCGATCGCAAATCAATTTTAGAGAATACTGTGGCACCCTGAAGTTGGTCGAACAAATCGTCTATCCGAGGTAAAGGATATTTGTTCTTAATAGTTAACTTATTCAATTCCCGATAATCAATGCATAGACGGAACGATCCGTCCTTTTTCTTAACGAAAAGGACCGGCGCACCCCAAGGTGATGCACTAGGTCGGATGTACCCTTTATCCAGAAGCTCGCCCAATTGTTTCTTCAGTTCTAACATCTCGGAGGGTGCCATACGATAAGGCGCTCGGGAAACAGGTGCTGCGCTTGGCACAAGGTCAATAGGAAACTCTACTTCTCTAGATGGAGGTAATCCCGGTAGGTCATCCGGAAATACATCTGGGTATTCATTCACAACTGGAATGGATAATAATTCGGCTTCACCGTCATTTGTGCTCATGGCATAACACCAATAACCAATACAGTCTTGTTTTAACAATCTTATCGCCTTAACGGCGGAAATCACTCCACCTGAACTACCCGGTTTACGACCCAAGAAAGTGTGCTCGACACCATCTTCCGCTATTATAGAAATAGTTCGCGTCCTGTAGTTCATGATAGCACCATGGCGATTTAACCAATCATCTCCCAGAATTACATCCTCTCCTTTCAGATCCACCACTATGAGGTCTGAAGGCCAATCTCGACTCGATATACACGAGACAATTTTTAATCTCTTGGTTCCCAATCAAACGCTCTCCACTAGGAGTGCTTACTACGAATGGTTCGCACTCAATCAAACACCCAAGACCCAAACGTTTCACACAATCAAGAGCAATGAACGAATGGGTAGCTCCCGAATCAAATAATACCGTCTGAGTTGAGAAAGTATTTGCGTGATACTGCGGCCTACCGAGCCTCTGTTTCGTCTGCACGCCTCATCCCAGTACACTCTTGGCTGCCGAACCCACACTCGATGCGGCTTGACGATCCCACCGACCTCGACCTCTTCCACGTCCCAGTGCATTGCGGTGATTAGATGCGATCCGGGTTCACACTCGGAGTTGGTGCCGAACTCTGCTGTTTAACAATTTTGGTGGCAGCCTCGCAATGAGCCGCCCGATGACCGGCTTGACCGCATGTGAAACAAATAATGGGAGGAAGTGGACATTCCCGGCACTGATGGCCTGTTTGATTACAATTGAAACATTGTCCTCTACAAAAGGCAAGAGGCCCGATCGTAAACTCGAGCACTGCTTGGCTTCTTTGAGCAGTTTTCCGATAGCAGAGTGAGAAGCTTGAGATTTGTGAAACCCACCACTTTTACTTCCTGAAAAACCACCGGTCGTCTTTGGCTTCTTCATCTCGGTACCCGACCTTGATGCGGAAATGACCATCTCGATAGCCAAAGCACGATCCTGATATTCCTTCAACGTAACGCATCTGAAACCCGCCATAGCCTCACGAATCCTGGGCTTCATTCTTAAATCAAAGTAACGGATTTTATCCGCTTCGGTCCTTACTTGATCACGAACATGGTTGAGTTGCTGATTATACGTAACAATAGCCTCGGTGACAGGTACATCCTGAGGTGTTGCTGTAAAGAAATCTGCAATTCGTTTTTCTCTAATAGGCCAAGGGCAATACTCTTCCTCTATCGCAGCTTTAAACTCGGCCCAAGTGGCCACACGATCCGTAGGTTTCGCCGCTTCCCACCAATCCGCAGCCTCATTGTCCAGGAAGTACTGTACAATAGGGAACCGTCTTTCTTCGGGGCACGCAACAGCGTCAAAAATTCTGCCAAACTGAAACAACCATCCTTCCCATCCCAATGTATCGGGCCTTTTGATAAAACGAGGAGGTTGCATCTTCATCACCCCCTGAAGCCATTTACTCTCATCTGTGGGTTGATCATGATGTCCGGATTCATTCAACTTGACTAATTGTGCCGCTACCTGCTGGAGTATAACAGCTATGCCGGCATTCACATTAGTGTCAGCCGACGGTTCTTGACTTATAGTAGGATCTGGCTGACCGCTCGGGTTCAAAGAAGCGGTGTTCGGCTCCGTATGGGATGCCGAATCAGATGCATCATTAGAATGTGTGCCAGATTCGTTAGCGGTACCACGACCACGGCCTCTGCCGCGTCCACGTCCGCCACGTCCACCACGGCCTCTCAGCATACTGAGATATAGAAGGATTAAAATTATCAGAACAGTTCATAATTCAAGGAACTTAAATCTACCTTACTATGAAAGCGACAAGGCACAAAGAGAGTTAAGGAGTCTTACCACCATGGGTCACACGGCTCGACAGCATCACACGGTGTTGAGCTCGATCAGTTTATACGACTCTTACGACTTGACAATCGAATGTCCAAAGGCCTAGGTATTTCCGAAACCTAGGCTCTGATACCATAAATGTAACACCCCCAGATCCAACCGGGAATATTACACGCCACAGGACACACAAGGGTCCCGCCAGGCTGACGACACACAAGATTTAACCACAATCCAATACATAACAACCATGACATAATAGTCCCACAAAGGTTACAAAACACAAGTTAGGCCTCGGCTGCGGCCAAAAGAGTATATTTCAAATCATCACTGAACGCAAACATTACACGACAAAGTACAACTCAAAACCAACCATAATACAGTATATAAAACTGACTCAACATCACAAATACAACGACTGATGCGAGCTCTCTAACATCCAGTGTGCTTGTCAACTCCGTGTGCGCCACATGGGGGCTCCTGTCCCTCGAGAATACCTAAAATGTACAAAACATTCCACCCCAACAATGGAGTTAGCCACAAGCGCTAGTGCAAGTACAGTATTACAATTATTTTAATCCACATGCATTTCCAAATCATTTCAAAATCCCAAAACAGTTCAATTTACGATATTCTGGAATATCAATATCAATCACCAGTAAAAACACTCCGACAACCCTCGCGAACCGGTCCGGCCCTCAAGCCACCAAGTCCCTGTGTGCCCCGTCGAGCAATCCCCAGGTGAGGATGTCCACTCAAAGTATCTCTCGTGACCCGGTCCAGCCGCTAAGCCACCAGGTCCCCGTGTGACCCCGTCGAGTCAATCCCCGAGTGAGAGTACCCGAGAATAACCTTTCAACTCTCATCATTCTCTAAACCATCACAAAAATGCATGCCATAAACTAATGCAATAAAGTACTTGCCTGAACTTTCTTACTCTCAAAGGAACAGACGACGAACAAGGTTACGGTCCGAACTATCTTCCGAATCCCGCTCCTAACAAACATTGAGGCTTAATCGTTACAATTTGTTGGAGACATGAAAATCCATCCTAAGTTCTACCCTTAGGACCATTTAATCGAGTACTACGAGGGCGTAATGGGTTTTGCTCGATTTACAAAAGAGGATTTGGAATCAATCCACAAAACCTTGAGGAAATCATGAAATCATACCTATACAACCGTTTTCAACTACAATCCATCATGATTTGGAGTTAAAACAGCTGGAGAAACGAGATCCCCAAAATCCCCAAATTTCCCCAAAGTTGGGGTTCTACGGAAGGATTACCTCAATTCCTTGGTGAAGACGACGTAAGATTGATAGATCTTTACTTGAAGTTGAAAATATTTGAGTTTCAACCGTGCTCCGCCGAAAGCCTCGCCTACACTGCCCTGGAGTCGTCTAGAAGCTCGAAGAAGAGGAGAGAAAATGAAAAATGACAAGTGTTGACCGCAACATATGTATTTATATAAGTGCGCCTTAGCGCGCGCTAACGCTTACCGAATAGCGCGCGCTATCGGCCTAGGTCTACAGCCCAGACCCTTCTGCCCATCCGAGCTGGTGTGCACCACATCCGATAGCGTGCGCTACTCAATCGAGTTAGCGTGCGCTGTATCGCCGAGTTAGCGCGCGCAGCTTCCGCCTTAACGCGCGCTATCTGGTGTCCAGTCTAAGTCCAGAACCTTCTGCTCTGTTCAGAAACCCTTCTGTCCACACCGGTAGCGTGCGTTACGACCGAATAGTGTGCGCTACGACCGACGAGTTAGCGCACGCAACGACCGTCTTAGCGCACGTCACCTGTTGGTCTGGCTAAAGTCCAGACCGCTCTGTCCTTACTGTCCGGGTCACTTAGCGCGCGCTAACACCCAACAGTGGCGTGCGCTACCTGTTCCCCTAGCGTGCGCTACTATGATGCCTTAGCGTGCCCTAGCTAAATTTTTAGTCCCAGTCCAGTGCTCTCTGGACTGCCCCATGCTGCCGGTTAGCGTGCGTAACCTCTTGTTGTAGCGCGCGCTAGCCTACAACTTCCGTTGCGTACGCTACCCATGTAAAGTAGCGCACGCTAATCCTGGGTTGCAGAAGCGATGCAAGCGGTTCGACACCACGATGACGGATATTAACGGAATACTAACAAGAAACACAACATACAGGCTCAATTTCGAATCAAACACATGATACCAATGTTCGAAAAAAATTACGAACCAAACTACAAAGTTCCTGAATTCCTAATTATAAGCGATAAAAGGTACGATTATTACATCCCTGACCTTCGAATTGAAGTACTTTTCGGATCTCCTTTTGTGGTCAGTGTTCTTCATTTCCGAGGTCAGTCGTCGTTCTTCGAGCATGTCGAGGTCGATCCTCCGGGCCACATCATTATCGATCGTCATCTCTTGCTCGGTTCGATGGCTGAGGACGGCGATCTCCGAGGGAATCACCGCTTCTGTTCCGAAGGCGACGGCGAATGGGGTTTTGCCGATTAAATTACGGGTCGTTGTTCGGTAAGACCACAAAACGTCTGGGAGCTCGCTCGCCCATCGTCCTAGCCTGGATTCGAGTCGCGCTTTAATTGTGTGTTTGAGGATCTTGTTCACTGCCTCTACCTGCCCGTTCGTCTGAGGGTGATAGGGAGCCGAGAACAACCTTTTGATTCCCCACTTCTCACAGAATTGCATGACTTCTAAGCCGTCGAACTGCTTTCCATTGTCGGAGATGATGGTCTGGGGTAGACCAAATCGGCATATGATGTTTCTCCAGATAAACTTGATCACTTTCTCTTGTCCGATCTTGTTGAGCGGTTCGGCCTCTGCCCATTTGGTGAAGTAGTCGACCCCTACGATGGCGAACTTACAGCCTCCTGGAGCCGTCGGTAAGGGACCTATAAGGTCGATGCCCCATTGCGCGAATGGCCATGGGCTGTACATTGAGGTGAGCTGCTCGGGGGAGAGTTTAATACTTGGTCCCATTACTTGACAACTATGACACGACCTGGCATAGGCGATCGCATCCTTCTGAAGTGATGGCCAGAAAAAACCTTGCCTGGTTGTCTTATGGATGAGAGCTCGTCCGCCAGCGTGGTTTCCACATATTCCGTCGTGTATCTCGGCTAAAACGAGCTATCCTTCCTCCGGTGTAATACACTTGAGGAGGGGAAGGCTGAAAGCTCGCTTGTAAAGCCGATCGTCCAATAGGGTGTATCTGGTCGCTCGGAGCTGGAGTTGGCGAGCTTTGATACGGTCGTCAGGGACCATCCCGTCCTTCAAGTATTTGATGAACGGAGTCATCCAGTTCTCTTCGGTAACGGCAAATGTGGTAACCAGGTTTCTTTCGATTGCCGGCCTTGCTGACTTTGTAATTTGGATATTAGAGAAATCGGCTGCCCCATCTAACGACGCTAGCTTGGATAGGGCATCGGCCTGAGAGTTGTGCTCTCTCGGAACTTGTTCGATTTGTACTTCTTCAAATTTCGTGCACATTTCGGCGACCAGCTCTTGGTATTTGATCATCTGTTCGCCGCGTGCCTCATATTCTCCTTTGACTTGGTTCACGACCAAGAGGGAGTCCATGAAGATATGGAGGCGACGAACGTCTAGGGCGAGAGCTAGGTCGAGCCCGCCTACCAAGGCTTCGTATTCGGCTTCATTGTTGGTCGCATGAAACCCGAAACGCACGGCATTTGTGAATCTTTGTCCATTGGGGCTAATGAGGACAATCCCTGCCCCTGCTGGCGAGTTGGTCGCCGAACCATCAACGTATAGCTTCCAGGCGGGGCGACCGACCTGGGTCGGACTGTGAGGGAATGTTAAATCCACCACGAAGTCCGCCAGAGCTTGGCCCTTGATCGCCGTGCGAGGAGCGTATGTGATGCCGTATTGGGCAATCTCTAGTGACCATTTGAGGAGTCGCCCGTTGGTGTCCGGTCGATGTAGAACTTGCCTTAGAGGGAGAGTTGTCAGAACCTCCACTTGATGCTCGAAAAAGTAGGCTTTTAGCTTACGAACACTCATGACTAGAGCGTAGGCGATCTTCTCCAAAGGTGTATAGCGTGTTTCAGCGTCGTGGAGCGCTTGACTAACATAGTAGATCGGCAAATGGAATAGTCCCTCCGCTCGTACCAAGACGGCACTCAGCGCGACCTCCGAGGCCGCTAGGTAAAGGAATAATTTCTCACTGGGGATCGGCTTTGCTAGGATCTGGGGGTTGGATAAATATTCCTTTATTTTGGCGAACGCTATCTGACCCTCCTTCGTCCATGCGAACTTCTTGTTCTTGATGGTCGCGAAGAAAGGCTTGCTTTTATCGCCGAGCCGAGATATGAAGCGGTTGAGGGCGGCCAGACAACCTGTGAGGCATTGTACCTGCTTGACGTTCCGAGGTTCCTGCATGTCAAGGATCGCCTGTATCTTGGTGGGATTCGCCTCGATCCCCCTCTGGCTCACAATGTGCCCCAGGAATTTCCCGGAGCCCACCCCAAAGTTGTATTTATTGGGGTTTAGCTTCATGTTGAATTTTTCGAGGATGGCGAACGTCTCGGCGAGATCATTGACGTAATCTTCCTTCTTGAGGCTTTTGACCACGATGTCGTCGATGTAGACCTACATGGTCTTGCCGATCTGATTAGCGAACATCCTGTTGACTAGTCGCTGGTAAGTTTCCCCTGCATTCTTCAAGCCGAACGGCATTCGGACCCAAAAGTATATGTCTTTTTCCGTGTGGAAAGATGTGTGTTTTATGTCTTTCTCCGCCATTGGGATTTGATGATATCCGGCGAAGGCATCCATAAATGACATCATTTCGCAGCCTGCAGTACTATCGACCAAGTGATCAATATGAGGCATCGGAAAGTGATCTTTTGGACAAGCCGCGTTGAGGTCGGTGAAGTCGATGCATAACCTCCAGGAACCAGTTGGCTTCTTGACGAGTACCGCGTTGGCGACCCATTGTGGGTCGTCTGTAGCTACCCCGATTAATTTGTTGTCGAGTAACTTTTGGACTTCTATGTCGAGCGCCGCGTATTTTTCGGGACCGAATTTCCTACGTTTTTGGTGAACAGGCTTCATCGCCGGGTCGATCTTTAGATAGTGGCAAGCGTGCTCAGGACTTATGCCAACCATATCTTGATGCGACCAGGCGAAGACTCCGATGTTCTTACGTAGCAAATTGATCAAATCTCCTTTTAGTGCGCGGTCGATGCTTGCGCCGATCTGTACTTCTCGTTCTGGACGAGTCGGATCTATCGTTATACTCTCCAACTCTTCGACGGGGACGGTCGCTTCTTGCTTGGAACGTTTTCTGTACTCGATCCTTGGATCGACGTCGAGACTTGGCTCGAAACCGATCCTTGGCTCAATGTCGTCCGTTAACTGATCCGAGATGTCGTCCTCTAAGTTGGGTTGGTATGATGTGTTTGGTTCGTTGATCTCCATGGGTCGATCGTCGATCGTTTCAACGTTACACATATCATGGGAAGTATTGAAAACAGTAACGACATAGGAGTAATTCAAACATCTTTTTGCCATTAGCTGATCCCCCTTTACAGTACCGACCGTCCCATCGGCAGTGGGGAATTTGATACAGTAAAAGAAAGACGAAGCGACCGCCTCAAAGGTTTCTAAGAAGGGACGACCTAGGAACCCATTATAGATGCTGGGTCTATCTATGATTACAAAATTTAGGTTCCTAGTAATCCTAACCTTGGGATCGTAAAAGCATATCAGCTCGATGGAGAGCTTGATCCTCCCGTAGGCTTGGACTGTGCTGTCGCCGAATCCTTGGAGCACGGTGTCGAATGGCTTGATGAATTTGGTTAAGTTTCCGAGCTGGTCCAGAGCATATTTGAATATGATATTGCAGAAGCTCCCGTTGTCAACCAGCACGCGGTCGACCGCCTTCCCAAGGATACAAGCAGAGATCACCAATGCATCCTCTTTGGGGCATTGTACTCCCTCCCTGTCCTTGTTGGAGAAGGTGATGAGCGCGTCTCTAGCGATGGTCGGCTCTGGAGGTACCACAATATGGACCCCGGCAAATGCCCTTAGTTCGGCCTTCCACTTCCTGTTTGACGCTGTGGAAACTGGGGAAAGGCCCCCGAGGTTCCCACCTCCTGCTTGAAGCATATTAATCCGACCGCCAGGGTTGATCGGAGGAATCGATTCATCCGAATTCTCTGGCTCGTGCTCGATCATGGCGACCGGATTGGGAGGCGTCCTTTCGTTTTGTCGGCGCTCGTGCCCTCCAGTCCTCCCTGTCCTAGGTTCTGGCTTGGTGACCAAGTTGTCTAATTTGTCTTCCTCAAACAGTCGCCATAGTTGCCTGAGGAGGTCGCAGCATTGGCTGGTGTTGTGGCCGGGACTCTTGTGGTAGGCACAGAATTTGCTACGGTCTAGATGACCGTGGTCCCTTATTGGCTTTGGTTTGGAAAGCCATTCGCGCCCCTTAATTGCGTTGAAGATGTGGGCTGGAGATAAGTTGAGGTTGTGGAGGAGGTGAACCTCTACATCCCCGAAGGCTTTGAATTCGCCAGGCGGCTTTGCGACCGCCTTTCTGGGCTTGGCGACCGCCTTCTTCTGGACATGGGATGGCGTCTTCCCCTCTCCGGTGGGTTCCTCATCTAAGCGGAGGGAGAGCATCCTCTGCCTGGCCAGGAAATCGGCGGCTCTGACGCGGAAGACCGAGTAGGTCGGGGGGATATCCTTTGTGAGATGCCTGAACATGGGTGAGTGGCCGTAGAATCCCCCCAGGACTGAATAGAGGGCGAGCTCGTCGCTAATGGGCTCGCCGGTGAGGACTATCTCGTCCACCCGGTCGATGTAATCTTCATCTGGCTCGTCCTTCCCCTGCTTGATTTTCATCATGCGGTGGGGGCCTTCAGGGCGAGCGACTTTGGCGGCGAAGTACGACGTAAAGTCGTTCGCCAGCTTCTCGAAGCAATTGATTGAGCGAGGTGGCAGTGAGATGTACCACCTGTGGGCGAGGTCGCCCAGAGTTAGCGGGAACATTCGACACTTCGTCGCATCTGATGCTCCACATCCGGTCATGTAGATCCGGAATTTGCTCAAGTGGGTCTCCGGATCCGATCTTCCCTCATATAGAGGTGTCTGTGGGGGAGCGATCATTGGTTGAACCGGGGCGAGCTCGATCTGGACAGCGAGTGGTTCACTTGGTCCAGAGATCGATCTCCTGGCGCCTGCCCCAGTGTCTAGGAGCGCCTTTATTTCGTCGAGCTGGCGCTGCATTGCGGCCATCGCCGTGGGCTGACTGCTCGCTGATTGACTACCGGAGCGCGAGCCGAGGCAATCATGTACCGATCCCCTGACCCCATGGTGGATGACGATGTAACAGCCCAAAAACAGTGGCTATTACAGTGCCGTGGATCCCTCCTGGGACCCACTAGGCAATATCACAATATACACTTAAAATCGGACAACGTGGCACCGTACCACAATATTTATCAAAACACCGGTGTGGAGTATGAGTTATTCATGTTTTTAAATACAAGCAAACGTACACAGGATCCAAACTCGGTACGGACCATATGACGATGGGCAGTACCTAACAAGTTTTAGTACATTCATCCGACACAAAAATAAAATGAAAGTCACACTTAAAACATAACCGAACAACCAAAAGACTCGGGGCCCCCGAAATAGCATACATCAGAATCCTCCGTCGCCATTGTGCTCCTCCTGTGCCTTGCCCTTTCCTCGCCCTGAAATACAAGTATTTCGCCCCAAACCACAGGGTCAGCTATACATGATAATAATTCTCATGACATTATACAATTCATATATATACTGATTTCAAAGAAATCCACCAACTACTGAATATACCCCGAAGGCGTATAAACAATCAGTCCCAACTGTCGAACATAATCAAATATACGAACGACCATATACCATGGCTCAAGACGGACGTCACAGTAGGCCCGATCCGGAAATGTGTCCGTGCACATGTCCACCCCGTATACGGAATCCAGAATATACGTGGGACGATGTACCTAATTAGCCTCACGAACTACGTCTCGTGTGCACGATCTAAATGCGGAAAACATCCACGCATGATCATCAAGTGCCCGGCTAAAAATCCTACACATAACCAATCGGCGCGCAGATATGACTCCAGAGATGTCACGATACAACATGACAACGAAACTCAACGAATTACACTTTTACCAGGGAATCGAACAACTCACCGAAGTGTCAACAAAGCTCAAAGGGACTAACGGTAATAAGGACGGTAATTTCGGGGGTATCATCCCCAACACCATGACAATACGATCAAGGGTATCACCATATCACGAATCATAGATTATCAGAACATTTCATACACACGAAACGCATAATAATCACAAGAATTCAACCATCACTATAACCAAGCAAGATAACTTGCCTCAATTCCGTAGACGAATAATCCTTCTTTGAATGGTCAAACGAACGGTATCCTCGTCTAACAATACTCACGTGAACAAGCAACCTTGAATGAAATATAATTCATTCAACAACACATTCGTATGATAATGGTATTATCGCATAAACAATATTCGTAAATTTACTTGAATAGATAGATTATCCTATTGACCATTTTAATGTTCTTATTACAAATCATCGTATGTTTATCATGTTCATTACATATTCTAATCTTGATATCAAATTCTTGATGTCCAGTTTATCATCAATGCAATATCGTGAAAATATCTTTTCAAATCATCGACACTTCCAAATTACGATATAAGTTGTGTTTAATTACCTTCTTCATTATTTTACCAACGATTTCATTCAAAACATAAGTTCAAGTTTTTAGTGAATTAAGAACATCATCTTAATTTACGCCTCTTGACATGCACGGATTAATGAAATGGAATTCGGCTATTCCTCTACCGTATTTGTATCATCATATACAACACAATTCTCTTAAGAACATTATCAACCTATCAATGTAGCGATTAACGCCCTTTAACGAAATCGATAGATTCGAACATATGAAGATTACAACTTCCTTCTACCAACATTCATTGTTTTACTTTGAAGAATTTATTAAAAGCCTAGTTATATCATTGGATACTTGAGATTTTGAAGTAACTTCATTCATCTAACAAGGATCATCTACAAAGGGTTAATATCATCTTTCCAACAATTTTATTACAAAGGTTTTAGAGGCCAAAAATCATGGTTCCATACTACCTTCAAGAATCAATAGAATGTTCAAGACAAATTTAACATTTCTCACTTTTAATCATTAAGGATATCATCCCTAACATGTTCCTAGTGTTGAGACTAAAATCAACTTCCGATTATCATGCTATACCTCAGGTTTTATGTATATCATTATCAACACAATCACATTATGAAGTTATTTACATCAAGAAGTAAGACTAATACCTTCAAAATTAATCTTCACTTGGTTTGAGCATGATTCAATTAACTTATCATGTTTACACTAGTTTAAACTAACATTATGTGAAGTATTTATCTACTAACATCATCATAAACATGGAATTGATATGAGTTAAAGAAAGACCAACCTTAAAATGATGAACAACACCAACACTTCAAGGAATACACTTCAATCTCTAGCTCTCCAAGTCACCAATCAAGTGTTGAAGCTCCAACACAAGTTAGGAAGGCTTAGAAACGAAGTTGGAAGGGAAAGGAATCGTTCCTAAGTTGGGAGATTGAAAGGGGTCGAGTAGGAAGTGAATGGCAAGTCATACATTTATAATCTGAACTTGACATTACGTACGTTAACGAACGAGGTTAACGTACGTTATAGCCTTTACGTACGTTATCTCGTGATCTTTACGTACGTAACCAATTTCATCAAATCTCCCTGTCTAAAAACACGCAGTTCGTTACGTACGTAACCAGGCAGCTATTACGTATGTAATGGCCATTGACTTGGCTGTCGCGATCGACTCCCGACCACCTACCCCTGCTCGGCCCCACCCGCCGAAAGGCGGACTGCTGGGGATCTTCCGCATTACGTACGTTAACGTATGGGTGTTACGTACGTAAGGCGGACTTCATAGCGTACGTTAAGAATACATGTTAACGTACGTTAAGTACTATAATGAGTATAAATGGAATTTTCGCAATATCACCCAACAACTAATATAGTATGAATGACCATGAATCCAACTTAACATAATTCGTCGGTACACGCTACACATCACAGATATGGTGCGAAAATACTTAACTTAAATCATGAAATACAATATTAAAGGCGAGGGTATTACATACCCCCCCTTAAAAGGAGTTTCGTCCCCGAAACTAAGGGGTAAACAGTTCGGGGTATCTCTCTCGCATGTTATCTTCAGTCTCCCACGTAGCTTCCTCGACTCCATGTCTTGACCACTGAATTTTTAATAAGGGAATCGTCTTGTTCCTCAGCTGTTTAATTCTTCTCTCGAGTATCTGCACAGGCTGTTCCTCATACGAATGGTCGTCGGCTATTTCGACCTCGTCGAATTGAATAACGTGACTTGGATCAGCAACATACTTCCTTAACTGAGATACATGGAATACGTTGTGAATCCGACTCAAAGCTGGTGGTAATGATAAACGATAGGCTAGGTCGCCTACTCGTTCCAGGATCTCAAATGGACCAATATACCTTGGGCTCAATTTGCCTCTCTTCCCGAATCGGAAAACACCTCTAGTAGGAGATACTTTGACCAGTATATGGTCACCAACTTCAAACTCGAGTGGTCGTCGACGATTATCTGCATATGATTTCTGGCGGCTTTGGGCCGTTAATAGACGGCTCTTGATCAGGGAAATCTTCTCGCGGGCTGCCAATAACATATCAGGTTCCGTACCAATAGACTCAGATAATTCGTCCCAGCACAAAGGGGACCTACAACGTCGACCATATAATTCCTCATAAGGTGCCATCATGATCGAGGCGTGCCAGCTGTTATTGTATGTGAATTCTACCAACGGCAGTTGGGCTTCCCAGTCAGGCTTCCAATCGAGAGCACATGCCCTCAACATATCCTCTAGAGTTTGAATTGTCCTCTCAGACTGACCGTCGGTCTGAGGATGAAAAGCCGTACTGAAGTTCAACTGTGTACCCATAGCACGATGAACCGCCTTCCAGAAGTGCGACACGAACCGTCCGTCCTATCTCTGATACTCTTGGGTGCCATGCAGTCTCACAATCTCTTTGATGAATAATTGGGCCAATTTCTCAGGGCCCCAAGTATCCTTGATCTCCAAAAAGTGGGCTGATTTAGTCAATCGATCCACAACCACCCATATCGTATTCATGCCTCGACGGCTCGTCAGCAAACTAGTAATAAAGTCCATCGATATGTCTTCCCACTTCCACTCGGGAATCGGAAGCGGTTTCATCATGCCAGCTGGTCGTTGATGCTCAATCTTGACTTCTGTGTCAAACATTTCAAACGATTCGGCAACCTCCCGTTTCATGTTACCCCACCAATAATACGGCTTCAAATCCTTATACATTTTGTTTGATCCGGGTGTATGGAATACGGGGTAGCATGAGCCTCCTTCAGAATAGTATTCCTCAACTCTTCGTCTCTGTGGTACACACACTCGATTTTTAAAGCGTAATCCATCCTCGTGAACCACAAATCCAGGGCCTTCCCCGATCGATTTCTCCTCGACTCGGATAAGAATGGGTCCGACATCTGTTTCGTCCTGATCGTCTCATCAATGGATGGTGAAATCTCAAGCATGCACAGTTGTCCCTGAATGCGTTGTATCCAGACCTCAATCTCTGGTCTCATGAACTCTAATTGCAACTCCCTCTGGGCGGTCAAATGAGCTAGCATCTGCTCCTGCACCGTCTTGCGGCTCAAGGCATCGGCAACCACGTTTGCCTTGCCTGGGTGATAAAGGATCTCGATATCATAGTCTTTGATTAGCTCTAACCACCTCCTTTGTCTCATATTCAACTCCTTACAGGTAAAAATATACTTGAGGCTCTTGTGGTCCGTAAAAATCGCGGGTAACTCCATACAGATAGTGGCGCCAGATTTTTAAAGCAAACACTACGGCCGCTAACTCCAAGTCATGAGTCGGGTAGTTGACCTCGTAAGGACGCAATCGTCTGGACGCATAGGCGATCACTTTCCCGTCCCGCATTAACACGCAGCCAAGGCCCTGCCTCGATGCATCAGTATACCGCGAATCCTTCCGTTCCTCTAGGTAGTACCAAAACAGGGGCTGAAATTAATCGACCTTTGAGTTCATCAAAACTTTGCCGACATGCTTCCACCACAAGTACTTCTTATCTTTTCTCAGCATTAGTCATCGGTTGAGCAATTTTGGAAAATCCTTCCACGATAAATGCCGTAATAGCCTGCTAGACCCAGAAAACTACGAACTTCCTTCACGTTCTTCGGGGGTAGCCAGTCTCGGATAGCTTCCGTCTTCTGCGGGTCTACTCTTACTCCCTCTGCTGATATCACATGACCTAGAAAAATAACTTCAGACATCCAGAATTCACACTTAGAAAATTTTCCATAGAGTTGTTCTCGCCTTAACGCATCGAGAACCTGGCGGAGGTGACACTCATGCTCCTTATGATCACGAGAGTAGACCAAGATATCGTCAATAAAAACGACTACAAAACGATCCAGATAATTAATTAAAACCCGATTCATCAATTCCATGAATACTGCAGGTGCATTAGTCAGTCAGAATGGCATGACAACGAACTCATAATGCCCATAACGAGTGCGAAAAGCGGTCTTCGGGACGTCAGACTCTCGAATCCGCAATTGGTGGTACCCAGACCTCAAGTCGATCTTGGAAAATACAGCGGCTCCCTGGAGCTGATCCAATAGATCATCGATGCGAGGTAAAGGATACTTGTTCTTAATTGTTACTTTGTTCAGCTCCCGGTAATCGATACACAAACGCAGCGATCCGTCCTTCTTCCGTACGAATAACACCGGAGCCCCCCAAGGGGATGCACTGGGCCGAACATATCCTTTCACAGTTAATTCTTTGAGTTGTCTTTTCAATTCCTGCATCTCAGTCGGGGCCATACGGTACGGTGCTTTTGAAAGCGGGGACGTCCCTGGCTCCAACTCAATGGTGAATTCCACCTCTCGCTGTGGGGGTATTCACGAAGCTCGTCTGAAATACATCCGATAATCTCGAACTACTGGAATATCAATCAATTTGATAGCCGGTCACTGTCTTAGTCATGTAACACCAATAACCAATGCATCCTGGTTTAGTAATCTCATAGCTTTCATAAGCGATGACTCTCCTGAATGATTGGGATTATCACCCCGAAAAATACACTCGACGCCATCATCCGATGTGACGGTCACCATTCGCTTACGGACGCTAAGGACGGCATCGTGACGATCCATCCAGTCAATACCCAAGATTACATCATCTTTAGGTAAATCTACCACAATCAAGTCAGACAACCACTCACGGTTGTTCATGCTAATCGGACAGTTCTGTACTTCACGACTCCCAATAATTCTTCTACCATCGGGTAGACCAATTACATAAGGTTCACAATTGATAACACGATTCAAATGTAAACGACTCAAACAAGAACTAGACAAAAAGGAGTGTGAAGCACCAGTATCAAAAAGAACACAAACGGGCTGAGAGTAGATCTCGAGAGTACCTGCAATCATGCTGGCTTCGGGATCATCGGCTTTCTTCATCTCGTAAACTCTGGGTTTTGCAACCACGGAAGCAGGTGTACCAACTTGATTTCCACGGCCCATCCCTTTGTTCGCCCCGGTAGTCTGGTAAGAAGCGGATGGAGGAGCACGTTCCTGAGCAAGACTGCATGGAGAAAGAGATGCTTCTTTGGGCACGCCCGAGTCCACCCGGCAATAGCGGCGCGATGACCGTTCTTCCGCAAGTGTGACAGTAACGGCCGGCCGGACACTTGGAGCTGATATGCCCCCTGGTCCCCACGGTTATAACACACGCAGTGAGCCGATTGCCGAGAGTGCGTTCTGCTGTTCGGTGCCATAGGTGGCCGCTCGAAGGATTTGGTACAGTGGGGTTTCTTGAATACCCCAGTTCTTTGTCTCCTTGGAGTGCAGTTCTGGATCTCTTGTTGGAAAAGCGAGGTCGCTTCTTAGAAATCTCCTTCGCAGTAAGTTCATACTCCAAAGCCTTCTCAATAAACTCCGGTAAGGTCGTACAGTGGTGATTGAGTAATTGCATCCTTATTCGGGGTTTAAGCCTCTTGAGGAAATATTTGATTTTATCAGCTTCCGAGCGGACAACTGACGTAGCAAAAGGGAGAAGTGCTTGGAATTTTTCGGCAATCGCTAACACATCCTCGTCTTCCGATGGGTCGGGGTTTAGTAATTCGGACAGTTTGGCTTCACGGAGGGGTGCAGGATAGTAACGATCTGGCATAAGAGTCTTAAATTCCTCCCAAGTACTCGCGCCTTCGGCAGGCCTCACAGAAAGCCACCAAGTATGGGCACTCTTACTAAGGTAGTAGTCGCCACAGAACTCGATTTTCCTCTGGGCACTCCACCATCTCGAACAGTTTCTCGAAATGCTCTATCCAGTGTACAATGTCGGCAGGCTCAGATGAGCCTTCAAAAGTCGGAGGTCGCTGACGTGATATGTCGCTAATAATCCGGCTCACGATCCCGCCAGGCACCAGAGGCGGAGGCTGTTGTCCGTGCTGTTGACCAATAGTATTCCTTTGCATAGTTTCCATCAGCCGACCCATTTGGGTCATCTGGGCCATCATGCCCTGCATCACGGTGTAAGGATCGGCACGTGCATTCTCTCCGGTGTGGTGTGATTGGCCCCGAGAAGGCGAATCACTACCCGCGGAACTCTGTTCTACATTCGCGCGTTTGTTAGCTCGTGGTATCGGAATTCGGCCTCTTCCGCGGCCTCGTCCCCCTCTGCCACGGCCTCTAAGGTTCCTTTCCATACTGAAAGAATCAAGTCACAAGTACAGTTTGATTTATCAATCATAATTCATGCTAAGTTAATAACAACAGGGAATTTCCTATCCAACAAAGCAGTTGTAAGGAATCACTGGCACTACAAGTGTTACACACTCAATATCATATTAACATTAAGTCGAAACAATTCCAATCACATAATTAATTTAGGTTCCCTTCAAACAGATGAATCTTGCCTCGTGGTAGCAAGATGCCAAGATAATTAAGGAGACCAATACATCGTCAATATCATGCCAGTAATCAAATTATGGTTCATGAGAACATACCGAATTCGACGGGTCAGGCGCTTGCACAGGTTACACGCGGCACGAAGTTTTCTTGATGCTATTTCGATCTTACAATGACTCAAAATAAAAACACACGCTCCGATACCATCTTCTGTAACAGCCCAAAAACAGTGGCTATTACAGTGCCGTGGATCCCTCCTGGGACCCACCAGGCAATATCACAATATACACTTAAAATCGGACAACGTGGCACCGTACCACAATATTTATCAAAACCCCGGTGTGGAGTATGAGTTATTCATGTTTTTAAATACAAGCAAACGTACACAGGATCCAAACTCGGTACGGACCATATGACGATGGGCAGTACCTAACAAGTTTTAGTACATTCATCCGACACAAAAATAAAACGAAAGTCACACTTAAAACATAACCGAACAACCAAAAGACTCGGGGCCCCCGAAATAGCATACATCAGAATCCTCCGTCGCCATTGTGCTCCTCCTGTGCCTTGCCCTTTCCTCGCCCTGAAATACAAGTATTTCGCCCCAAACCACAGGGTCAGCTATACATGATAATAATTCTCATGACATTATACAATTCATATATATACTGATTTCAAAGAAATCCACCGACTACTGAATATACCCCGAAGGCGTATAAACAATCAGTCCCAACTGTCGAACATAATCAAATATACGAATGACCATATACCATGGCTCAAGACGGACGTCACAGTATGCCCGATCCGGAAATGTGTTCGTGCACATGTCCACCCCGTATACGGAATCCAGAATATACGTGGGACGATGTACCTAATTAGCCTCACGAACTACGTCTCGTGTGCACGATCTAAATGCGGAAAACATCCACGCATGATCATCAAGTGCCCGGCTAAAAATCCTACACATAACCAATCGGCGCGCAGATATGACTCCAGAGATGTCACGATACAACATGAAAACGAAACTCAACGAATTACACTTTTACCAGGGAATCGAACAACTCACCGAAGTGTCAACAAAGCTCAAAGGGACTAACGGTAATAAGGACGGTAATTTCGGGGGTATCATCCCCAACACCATGACAATACGATCAAGGGTATCACCATATCACGAATCATAGATTATCAGAACATTTCATACACACGAAACGCATAATAATCACAAGAATTCAACCATCACTATAACCAAGCAAGATAACTTGCCTCAATTCCGTAGATGAATAATCCTTCTTTGAATGGTCAAACGAACGGTATCCTCGTCTAACAATACTCACGTGAACAAGCAACCTTGAATGAAATATAATTCATTCAACAACACATTCGTATGATAATGGTATTATCGCATAAACAATATTCGTAAATTTACTTGAATAGATAGATTATCCTATTGACCATTTTAATGTTCTTATTACAAATCATCGTATGTTTATCATGTTCATTACATATTCTAATCTTGATATCAAATTCTTGATGTCCAGTTTATCATCAATGCAATATCGTGAAAATATCTTTTCAAATCATCGACACTTCCAAATTACGATATAAGTAGTGTTTAATTACCTTCTTCATTATTTTAGCAACGATTTCATTCAAAACATAAGTTCAAGTTTTTAGTGAATTAAGAACATCATCTTAATTTACGCCTCTTGACATGCACGGATTAATGAAATGGAATTCGGATATTCCTCTACCGTATTTGTATCATCATATTCAACACAATTCTCTTAAGAACATTATCAACCTATCAATGTAGCGATTAACGCCCTTTAACGAAATCGATAGATTCAAACATATGAAGATTACAACTTCCTTCTACCAACATTCATTATTTTACTTTGAAGAATTTATTAAAAGCCTAGTTATATCATTGGATACTTGAGATTTTGAAGTAACTTCATTCATCTAACAAGGATCATCTACAAAGGGTTAATATCATCTTTCCAACAATTTTATTACAAAGGTTTTAGAGGCCAAAAATCATGGTTCCATACTACCTTCAAGAATCAATAGAATGTTCAAGACAAATTTAACATTTCTCACTTTTAATCATTAAGGATATCATCCCTAACATGTTCCTAGTGTTGAGACTAAAATCAACTTCCGATTATCATGCTATACCTCAGGTTTAATGTATATCATTATCAACACAATCACATTATGAAGTTATTTACATCAAGAAGTAAGACTAATACCTTCAAAATTAATCTTCACTTGGTTTGAGCATGATTCAATTAACTTATCATGTTTACACTAGTTTAAACTAACATTATGTGAAGTATTTATCTACTAACATCATCATAAACATGGAATTGATATGAGTTAAAGAAAGACCAACCTTAAAATGAAGAACAACACCAACACTTCAAGGAATACACTTCAATCTCTAGCTCTCCAAGTCACCAATCAAGTGTTGAAGCTCCAACACAAGTTAGGAAGGCTTAGAAACGAAGTTGGAAGGGAAAGGAATCGTTCCTAAGTTGGGAGATTGAAAGGGGTCGAGTAGGAAGTGAATGGCAAGTCATACATTTATAATCTGAACTTGACATTACGTACGTTAACGAACGAGGTTAACGTACGTTATAGCCTTTACGTACGTTATCTCGTGATCTTTACGTACGTAACCAATTTCATCAAATCTCCCTGTCTAAAAACACGCAGTTCGTTACGTACGTAACCAGGCAGCTATTACGTACGTAATGGCCATTGACTTGGCTGTCGCGATCGACTCCCGACCACCTACCCCTGCTCGGCCCCACCCGCCGAAAGGCGGACTGCTGGGGATCTTCCGCATTACGTACGTTAACGTATGGGTGTTACGTACGTAAGGCGGCCTTCATAGCGTACGTTAAGAATACATGTTAACGTACGTTAAGTACTATAATGAGTATAAATGGAATTTTCGCAATATCACCCAACAACTAATATAGTATGAGTGACCATGAATCCAACTTAACATAATTCGTCGGTACACGCTACACATCACAGATATGGTGCGAAAATACTTAACTTAAATCATGAAATACAATATTAAAGGCGAGGGTATTACAGACGAGTTCTCTACCCGCGGACTCATTTCTTGGGCGAGTGGGGGCCTGTCGACCGGCCTGTCTTCTGGGAGTCGGATATGCCGAACTCTTGGTGACGGATTCGGACTCCGACGCCTCCCGACTCGGGCCCGACTGCCCGGGTCGCCACGAGGGATCACTCCCTAGGCGGCTGAAGACGGAGTCGTCCCGCCTTACGAGAGCCTTTGCCTGCGGCTCAGGGTTTTCTGTTGATTTCTCAACATATATCCCTTTGAGCTTCCGCTTGCCAGCTCGGCGGATGGTTGACGGAGTGATGGTGGGCGAGTCGCATGCAATCCGTCGCTCCCTGAGGACGGCTATGGCCTCCTCAATCTGTTCCGCGGTCTGGAACTGATCGAGTGAGAGGCTAGGGCCGTCCCTTGGGGGCGGGAGTGAGGACCTAGCGTCGCCGCGGTCACCCTCCGCCGCGGGCTGGGATTCGGTCCGGGTCGGAATGATATTTCCGGCAGATCTCAGGGTGGCTCTCTTGGAGGTCGTTGCAGATGTCATTTTTCTGAAGGTTTTTTCTTTTGAAGAACAGTGAGTGTTTCTTCAAGTGTGTGTCCGGAGAACAATGAGTGTTCTTCGAGACGGTAGGAATAAAAGTGAAGGTAATGCCCTTCTTCTAGCGCCAATTGTTGTTACCCAAAATATTATCCGGAGATAGTATTGCTGGAATGATCGAGTAACCAACAAGTACGGGAGCACGTCCGTGAGAAATTAAATGACACAAGATTTGCCGGGGTTGTTAATCCCGGGCTTGAATGCTCTCGCGAGATTTTATTAATAAGTATACTGTCGAGTACAAATATTAATGTTAGAATCTGTTACAAAGAGTGTAAAGATTTCTAGCTTTCTAAGCTGTGGAGCGTATAGAATGCCGGAAGAACCAGATATGAAGCTCTGTGAGTTCTTGCTATGGGTGTTCTGTGTATGAGAATGTCTTTCTCTTTCTCTCTCTCGTTTTCTGTATTTTCCGAAGCCCTTATCCTGTGTTATGGACCTCCTATTTATAGGAGACAAAGTTCCTGGGGGCCCTCCCGCGATCGCAGGCGATCGTCGTTATTTATATTATAATAAGACGGCTGATCGTCCCGTCACGTGGGGATTTTCCCTTAAAGTCATGCGGTCGCATCGATGTCTGCATACCTGACGGGGAACCTGCATGCGTCCTGAGTCGCTGTCACCCACCTTTTCGGCGGCCCTGTTGGTAGGTGAGGTAGGTGACAGACTGTGATCACAGGTCTTGTCTGTCAGCACCTTTTGCAGGTCTGCGGCCCTGTTGGTAGGTGAGGTAGGTGACAGGCTGTGGGCACAGATCTTGTCTGTCAGCGCCTTTTGTGGATCTGCACGTGGGTCCCAGCCCGAGATTTGGGCTTTGATGAATTTTGACGGATGTTGGATTAATACGTGGTACGAGACGATCATCAATTAACAAAAGACGATCGCCAATCAACAAAAGACGATCGCCGTACACCTCATTGGCGATCGCCGTGGGTGCCGACTTCTGGGTGTTTGCCCAGAGTATATCTCTTATGGTAGACTCCCCGACTGCTATGATGATCGCCTTCGAGGCGTATTTAATCGCCGCACAACAGGTGTCACTAAATGCAAAAATCAAACTTTAAAAGAAATGATGAATGCCATGTTGATCAACTCTGGATTATCTAAAAATATGTGGGGGAAAGCTGTTTTAACAGCTAACCACATACTGAAAAAGATACCTAGTAAAGGTAAAGATAAGACACCCTACGAGATCTGGAAAAATCGTAAACCATCTTATAAATACCTCAAAATATGAGGGTGTTTGGCTAAGGTAGCAATACCAGAACCCAAACAAGTAAAAATTGGACCTTAGACGGTTGATTGTGTCTTTATTGGATATGCATACAACAGTACGACATACAAATTTTTAGTACACAAGTCAGAAAATTATGAAATTACTGGGGGTATTACGACTGAATCAAGAAATGCTACATTCTTCGAAAGATTTTTCCTTGTGAAGATAGTGCTGAATCTAGTTCTTATAAAAGAACATATGAGACTGCGATGAAGTCTACACAAAGTTTTGAAACATCGAATGATATAGATCCGAGAGGTGGTAAAGGAGTAAAAATGGCTAAATCATTTGTACCTGATTTTATCACTTTCATGTTGGATGATGAACCTAGTTCTATAAAAAAAGGCTATGTCCGGTCCAGATGGACCACTCTGGGAAGAAGTAATTAATAGTGCAAGGGAATCTATTCTGCAAAATCATACTTGGAAGTTAGTTGATCTTCCACCGGGCTGTAAACCTTTAGGATGTAAGTGAATCCTAAGGAAGAAATATAAAGCAGATGGAACCATTGATAATTTTAAATCCTGGCTAGTTGGTAAAGGGTTTAAACAAAGAGAAGGATATGATTTCTTGGAAACTTACTCACTAGTAACCAGAATTGCATCTATTAGGGTGCTTCTCCCGATTGCTGCATTTCATAATCTTGAGATTCATCAATGTGAGGACTGCGTTTCTGAATGGGAATTAGAAGAAGAAATATACATGGAACAACTCGAAGGGTTTGTTGCACTAGGTCAAGAGAAAAAAAGTGTGCAAATTAATCAGGTTATTATATAGACTTAAGCAAGCTCCAAAACAATGGTATGCTAAATTTGATAACATGATGTTATCAAATGGTTTCAGGACCAATGAATGTGACAAATGTGTTTATATCAAAGGCACATCAAATGCATATGCCATTGTATGTATATATTTAGATGACATATTGATAATGGGTAGTAGTCATGATTTAAGCATGGACATAAAAAGAATGTTCATAAGAAATTTTGACATGAAAGACATGGGCAATGCTGATGTAATCTTGGGTATTAAAATTCATAGAACTCAAGATGGAATTATCTTGTCACAATCTGACTACATTGAGAAAGTGCTCAAGAAATTTAGTGCCTTAAAAGGTACTATCTGCATGACACCCATTGACCTGAGCATAAATCTGACTGCTAACAAATCAGAACCAGTAGCTCAATTGGAATGTTCGCGTGTTATAGGACATATGATTTACTTGATAAACTGTAAAAATCCAGACTTCGCCTTTCCAGTTAACATGTTGAGTAGGTATACATTCAATCCTAGTCATGAGCATTGGACTGCTTTGAAAAATATTTTAAGATACTTAAAGTATACCCTAGACTATGGGATGTAATACTCGAGATACCCGTCTGTACTCGAGAAATATTATGATGCCAGTTGGATTGAAGATAATAGAGAATCTAAATCAACTGGTGGATATGTCTTTTGCATTGGAGGTGGAGCTATTTCTTGGAAATCTACAAAGCAAACATGTAAAGCTCGATCCACCATAAAATCTGAGTTTATAGCTTTAGATAAAGCTGATGAAGAAGCTGAATGGCTTCAAAACTTTTTGTAGGATATTCCTTGATGGGATAAGCATGTGCCACCTGTGATGATTCACTGTGATATTCAAACGGCTATAGGAAGGGCACCGAGCCTTATGTATAACAGAAAGTCTCATCATGTTCGTCGAAGACATAATACCATTAGACAATTGATCTCAAATGGTGTAATATCCATACACTATGTAAAGTCAAAGGATAATTTTGTTGATCCCTTTATAAAATGAATTGAACGAGCTCAATTGGAATTGTTGCTAGAGGGAATGGGTTTAAAATCCACAAATTTAAAGAAGGATCATAGTGGTAATCCAACCATGCTGAATGGAGATTCCACGAACTTGGTTCAAAGGAAAAACTAAAGTATGTGAATTCAGTAGAGCACTTGGAATAATTTTTTGTTCAAAGCTCATCCCTGGAATGTAATCCAAGTGCTTTTACCTGAGAATTGTGGTGCGAATAAGTCATAATGACTTTTAATGAATCCCAAACCTATAAGGTGGGGTATTGTAGGGTACTCTTGATGGTAGGTCACCTATATAACTGTGAAGTGATTGCCGCTTCAAATGTAAACAATTATGAATCCAACGTATTGTCCATGGCCAAAAAGGACACAACAGAAGAATGGAAATGAGCTGAGAACTTGTTAGGTGAATATCATTGTCTCGGTATACATTACGAAAGAATAGTTCAAGGCATCACGTCCACTAGGCCGTCAGTATATATGATAATATTTACTAAAGGAGGGTTCAAACCCACAAGCTACTCATCCTGATACAAGAAAACCTCATGAGGACTGAGCAAGAGTTTGCATTCATGCATGCATTATTCCACTCACGTGGGGGATTATTTGAAAAAACCAGTTTTAATTACTTTTTTAATGGATAAAATATTTAATTATGTAAAATTAAATAGTCCAGGATTAATCTACATTCGTATTAGATAATCGTAGTATATCCAATTTCTCAAAACTGATTTTTGGTGAGTGAGAAATTAATGAATGAAATTAGCCATTTGAAAGGGCATTTGGAAATGATTGGGAATATGAAGAATCCCATCCCACATTGAATATGTGATGAAGTTTAATACACTTAATAAAGTAGAGAGAGCTGGTTGGTGTACAATATGACCAAGACTATGCACATAGACTTGGAGTTGACTAAACCACACGCGCGCACGCCGCCTGCCCGTCCGTCCGTCTAGCCGGCTTGGCTCTGGCTCGTGGACCGTGGACCTTGTGGATCATGGACCGTGGATCGTGGACCTTAGACCTTGGATCTTGGTTCTTGGTTCTTGGATCTTGGCAATTGGTCTTTGGGTGGTCTTGGGCTTGGTCACGAATACTAATTTTTTGGTGCCAAGCAGACCTGAATTATATACTTTTTCACTCCTCCTGACAGTTGAAATGAAACAGTACGTGTTGTGAGGAAATCCCTCACACTATGCCGCAAGTGCACGGTGTCAACAAGTAATAAAGTGATAAGTAAGATATTGTTCTCTCGAGGACTGATTTCACTAAGTACCAAAATATAGTCAACTCGTAATTTTATTTGAAGAACAATTTTATAGAATTTATTTCTAAACTAATTGCAGAAAAGTAAATAGAAAATAAAGATAGTAATAATAATAATAATAAGGGTGTAGGATTATGATTTTCACCTCAAACAATCAGGAATGATTTTTATTTAATTCAATTCACTTTTATTCAATTGATTGTAAGTCAGGGATTCCTAAATTATTCTAAAGCTTCTCCCAAAGTCGATAGAAAATACTAATAATTATTAACTCGATATATTCCTATTCGAATTAGATAATTAATAGCTAAAACAGTTCATGAATCCCCACAATAAACAAGCTTCACAATTCCCATGAGTATATCCCTATCTCACGAAAATCATAATTTTTCTCACAAGAACTATGCCTAAATTTCATCTCCTGAATCCATGAAGACATTCAAATCAATTCAACTATTGGCCAGACAATTGAAAGCATTGAAAACAGTGAGGAAAATCCAACTCAATATAAATAACGAGTGAATTGAAATAAAAATAAATAACTCAAACTGTCATGTAATCGGCTACAATCACAATCCTACTCGAACAGATCTAGAAAATAAGATGCGGAAAAATTAAAAAAAATCGTAAGGGATCCGTAGTCTTGTCGTCGCCCACAAATCTCTTCGTTTCCGCTCTCCCCGGATTCTTGTGTTCTTCAATCCCGTCCTACGATGTCTCAGTTGCCCCTATGCTTCCTCCTGCTTCTCAGACCTTAAATTCCTATTTATAACTATCATCAGCCTCCAAAACGTGTCCGTGGATTAGGTCGAAAACGGGCTTCAGAAACGGCAAAGAAACGCGAAAAACACAGCAAAACCGCCCCGCGGGCCGCGGCTCACTTAATCTGTGCTGCGGCCCCAACGTTCAGCGCTCCATGCCTGGGCGCCTATTTTTCCTCATGGGCCGCGGCTCAGCTTCAACGTGCCGCGGCCCCCAGTACAGTTGGTGCGGCGCCCTGCTAGTCACCTTCGTGTGCCGCGGCCGGGCCTTGGTGTGCCGCGGCCCCAGGCCAAAAATTGTCGTTTTGGCCTGTTTTTCGCCGTTCGAGCTTCCGGACTCCAATTTCCTACAAAACATATAAGAATAGTGCATTAAAAGCTCATTTATTGCAGATTTAGGCTCAAAATGGATATAAAATAATGATAAATAAGCGCATAAAAATACGCCTAACATTATGTTTTTCTCCTGATTGCTGAAATGAAAAGTCATGCACTGAATGTGTGTATTAAACCTGAACAGTTTTATGGATATTTAAGATGTCTGCAGTTTCAATTGTCTTTAATGTTTGAGTTAAAACCCTGCATGATGGAGAGCTTATATATACATTGCATACTTAGCTCATGAGATCGATTATACTCGAAATTATTCATCAGCACATATATATTCATACAGTTTTTGCTCAGTTTTCACATAGTTCAAGTTTGTCGGAGCTTCGTTTCTGGTATGCTACAGAACCAAAGACGTTATCCGGGGATAATACATCTGAAACCATTAACACTATACTGGACGTAATTATCTTGCGGAAAGATATGAATCTCCTCGGATTCAGAATATCATACGTGTATTTTTTCATTCTATGTTTTTTAGTTTATTTTCTGTAATCAAATTGTAAAAACAGTAGTACTGTTCAGTAAATTATCTTTTCCCATTTTATTGTAATTTTCAAAATACCGAAGGAAATATATATATATATATATATATATATATATAAGTTTAATATAAGTAGATAAAAATCATGGACATAATGATTCGTACCTGCACGGACAAAGCACACATGATTACGGGTGATTTCGATTTTGGTCAAGGTAGAAATTATGGTACCCGAAACTCAAATAAAAAATAAAATTCAGTTTGATTTCGGTTCGATTTTGATTTCTAAATCTTCGAATCAAGTTCGCTGGTTCATCTCATCTGCTAGTCAAGTGAATCAACTGAAAACTAGAGATCGAGGCAATTATATACTAGCATCACACGAGTCTAAAGAGTTTTTGTGAACTCTTAGGTTTCAGAAAGTGAAATACGCATGTATATGGTTATCGGGACCACTAACTATGCAGGTATGTCCGACATCTCTTCGAGACCCTATTCATAACTAGACTACTATGTGGCAGCAATCTCACCTGTAAAATTTTTGAGAAATTCTTGGGACAGATAGCTATTGTATTACCTTTATAATTAAAATAATTAAAATAAAATGATATTAAAATTATAAAATTATAAGAACAGTTGGGTTGATACCGCCACTAGAAGGGAATTTAGATAGTGCGGTTAAGAATATTGAATTCTTTTGCATTTGTGGAAGCATATTTCAATGCGGAATATAAACGACGCAAGATTTACAGAGGTTAGGCCAAATATGCCTACGTCCTCTCCGTATCTTTTTCTATAGGCTTAAGATAATGTTTTCCGCCTTGTCTTCGGTCCGAGGTAAATTGTTACAATCTTTTTTTTATGTCAGTCTAAGATAAACCATTTTTCCTGTCTATTGGATAATGAATCAACCTTTCTAGCTTTCTATCGGTCATAGAAAAACCTCACTTGTATTTAGATTATGCTTCTGACAATGCCGGATCTACGATCCTAATAACACAACATCAAATCTACAATCATTTCTTTTCTCTCGTGTATGGTTGAGTGAATTAAACACTCGAACTCTTATCAATTAAGCTTGATTAAAACAACAATAATGAATATAACAATATCTGGTATATGTATACTTTGCTTGAAGTTGTTGTATTTTGGACACCACATGAAGTGGTATTTATAAGCTTCAAAGCCTAAACTAGTCTTTGGTCACTGCCCTCTTCATAGCGTATGCTATACATCCTCTGTAGCGTATGTTATGCGTATTACGTAAGTTAACCATTCCTCTTACATACATTATTCGTTGCTCAATTCAGTCCAGTAACTTCTGCCTCTTTCGTAGCGTATGTTAAGTTGTCTATGTAACGTACGTTATATATCATGTACCTGTTGCATGCTTTTTGACCTTTTAAAATCAATCCAATGGATTGATTTATTTGAATTCGTAATTCACCTTGCGTAGTGTACGTGAAGTGCTCCGGGTTACGTACGTTAAGCGCCATCCATAGCGTTTGTTAACCTTGCACGATAGCGTGTGCTATCTGCTTCGATGCTGAATGCAGGACTCACTAACTTGATATGTTGCGTACGTTATTCATTGCTGATAGCGTATATTAGCTTCACTATAGTTTTACTTCTTTTCTGTCTGTCTCGTGCGTCTTCGACTTCTTATTGATTAATTGTTGTTTTTCTTTGTTTATCAACTTATCATCAAAAGCTCAATTTGAATGTGGAACAAAATATTCCAATAAAAACAACCTTCATTCTGAAATAAATGAAAAAATATAAAATTATTTTTCCAATGGCACGCTTCTTTTATTTTATTTTTCACAACTGAAATAAATCAACCATGGCATGCTAAGTTGTCTCCTCAAATATTCAAGAGCACCCTTGTGACAACATCAGAAGATCGATGGGAGCTACATTCAAGAACCCTAAATCCCCTCGTGACAATATAAGAAGATCGATGGAATGTTCTCATCCTCGTTTTAATTTGAAAAACAAAGATTGGCGAGAAACACAATGGAATAATATATCCTATGAATTGGTGTCTTGTTCTCTCTCTTCAATCTTCTTATTGCATGCAAGAGAAATCTGATCGTCCAAGACATTCGCTCCTACTCGGCACCATCTCTCAAGACCTAGTGAAGATCAAAGTGAATTGGTCTATTTTTTCAGTATCAGCAAACTTGAAGGTAGTTTTCAAATTGTTCTTTGTTCATTTACTAGTTTTTTTTTTAGAAAGATCTAATGTTGTATAAGTTGGTATAATAAAAAACTAACTTTTTAGTACTTGTTCAAGATTGTTTTATCAATTGATGGTGTGATATTGCAATCATTTCTCTAGATGGTAGTCAATCGTTGAATTAAAATTGTCTTGAGGCTCTGCTAAAATTAATTTAATCTTTCTACCAAGATTTTAAAAAAATGTGCATGGCTTTATCTTGGGATTTTGATTAATTTATCTACTAATATTAATTCGTCAAGTTCTACGAATATAATTGCCAAAGCACTTGCTCAACACATGGTTGACACAAAGTAGAACATGGACAACAACATAGATGCTTTTCTCGTGGTGAAAATGCGGTGTGCATGAAACTTTTATTTTGATCATAGGTTTCTCGAAACAAAAAAATTCCAAATATGCTTACCCCATCCCACCCCTCAAGGAAAAAAATAAAAAAAAACAGAAAATAGGATTTGAGGAAATTCTTCAGCAAAATTATGTCAAGTTGCTTGGAGGAACAACTTCAGGGAATATCTCCTTGAGTAAGTAATTAATCATGCAATTCATATAATATGGAATTTGTTTAAAGAAATTACAATTTTTTCACCAAGAACTTTGTTAAGTTGTAGACTAATATTTTTTATCTGCTCTTAGTTTCTAATGTATATATAAGCGTATTATCAATAATGATAAATTTTACAACAGGCGATTATGATGAGTTGCTGTCAAACTATCTTTATTCTTGTTTGGCAGTGAAATTTTGAATTATTGGAAAAACTCACAAATCAAAATCTAAAAACTAGTGAAACATGTCCTTGTACTTCTTTTAGTATATGATTGACAGTTGCACCTTATTTGTTATCCACAAACAGATGAAATCGAATGAATTATTTATAGGAAATAAGTTGCTCAAATGTGTAACACCCCAAATCCGCTCAGGGATATTACACGTCATAGAACCTTTTCTCAAGGATCTACCAGGCTGGTAATAACATCGAACATCTCAACAATGCCTTTAAGGCTAAAATGACTCAGTATACCGATTTGGTCTTTCAATAAATACATACAACTAAATCACAACACATGCCCATGCAGGGGTCGAGTACAACACACTCCCGTACAACAGGGAAAGAATACTGCAGCAGAAAATAAAATACAACTAAACCAAAACGACATCAACGGGTCCTCGTGTGATTAGTATCGTTCATCTTTCATCATCCTTCATGTCGACCCTGTGCTATGCTCTAAAACCTGAATGCAATGCATACATCCACCCCCGAATACTCGGGGGTTAGCAAAACTCCACTATTTTGCTAGTGCAAGTACAAAGTGCAAAAATATGAGCCATACAATACAAGTTCCAAGGACAATAATAACCAGGAATCCTCAAAGATTTAAACATAACGAAAATACTTCCCGAGGCAAGAGTTTAGGTAAATCTTTCCAAAATCGAAAGATCCCAAGTCAAGGGAAACAATATATAAAGTGATTTAAAATGCCATAACGAGTTTTGATAGAAACAACTCAGGATTTTCGAATCCTTCTCTTTCCAAAATCAACAGGGGTCACAGCCCAAAGGTTTCATTTTCACAAATAGAACCAACAACAATTCACAGGGCCAGAGCCCGCATCAAGTGTCCTCAACGGACATAAAATCCACACAACATAATCACATACAAAGATCGCCTAGGATCGAGACGAAGCCACAAATCCCACTCGAGGCCTCTAAGGACCCTCCCGAGCTGGCCACAATTATAAAATAAATCACGCACATGCATCGCCTAGGACCGGGACGAAGCCACAAATCCCACTCGAGACCTCTTGATACAGATTCAAGCCCAATAGAAGAACCCTCGGGAAGCTCGTCAAGCCCTAAAGGGCTGGTTGAAAGTGGCTAGGTTGACACCAATTTTACAAGATCCAATCCAACCTATTTTGATTAAGTTATTTCATGATTCTTGAAGATTATTTGTTTCCTTCTTTTGTGGGATATTTTCCTATTTGGTCGTTTCTTTCTTTACAAGTTGTTTGCTTATTTAAACTTATTGTAATCAAAGGTTGGGTTGTTAATTGAAAATAAAGAAATCTTTTTTCATTGTTAAACCAGGTTTTTGTGTTGAACAGAACATTCCGGTTGGCCGGAGTTCGACCGTCGATTGGAGACTTGGTTGGCCAAACGTCATCGCCGCTAGGTTTAGCCTAGGATATCTTGTCCGCTTATACGAATCCGTATCACCTCTAAGGACCCTCCCGAGATGGCTAGCGAAACAAATCACACACCATATCTCACGGTTGGATCAATCACTTATTGCATCCTGACCACATGATCACAAGCCATGTGTCACCATAGATTATCTCAGGCTCTCACGGTTGGATCAATCGCTTGTTGCATCCTGACCACATGATCACATGTCATGTGTCACCGTAGACCTTCAACCATATCCACACATCCACACAAATAACATATCACATCAATAATATCCAAGTAATTCACTCAATGGCAACAAACACAATGCACGACGCAATGGTCAAATCACAATGACAACACCAAGTGTATTCATAGTAATTCACGTAACCATCCACGAACACAATGTCCACAAAACACACGCATTTTGAAAGAGGGCCTTTAACAAGGCTAACCGAATCTTTGAAAGTGAACTTCAAACGATCAAATAAACACAAGGAGATGATCACTAATTATCATATCCATAGAACAAGAATTGTATGGACAAGGTACTTGCCTCGAATAACCACAAACGCGAAGAACCGATCGAAGTAGGTTGGCACGAACCGATTACGAACCTGCCGACTCCACCGAGCGCTAACCCGCGACAATAAACTACGAACAACAATAACAACAATGAAAATGAATTCTATAGCACGGCCTAAATTCGCTGAATCCAAAGAACAAACGACGAAAGTTCAAGGGTTTCCCCCAAAACTACCTAGATCCGGCAAAGAACAATGGATTAGATGATGTTATAATCACCTAGGGTACTCCAAAACACCTTTGGATGGAAGAAAATCAGCCCAGATGCGAACCCTCGTCGCCACGTCTCAAACCCGCGGAGGAAGAAGAAGAAATGAAGAAAAATGTAGGTTCTAGACTGGTGTCCAGTATTTATACTAGACACAATTAGCGTGCGCTAATCATTAAGGTTAGCGTGCGCTATCACGGCACCGAGAAAAACTCCTGACCAAAAATACACTATTAGCGTGCGCTAACCCCAAGTGTTAGCGTGCGCTACCGAGAACTTCAGACCCAATCGAGTAGCTCCTGGACTGCCCTGAACTGCCAGGTAGCGTGCACTATCATACCCTTAGCGTGCGCTACCAACGCACTCTAGCGCGTGCTATGATACTAAATAGCATGCGCTGATCAACGTTTGAACCCCGTCTAGTGGCCTCTGGATGGTTTCTGCACCACCCATTAGCGCGCGCTAACTACAACACTTAGCGTGCGCTAACTACGGAACCTTAGCGCGCGCTAGCCGCAAAGCGTAGCGTGCGCTAATGACTCAGAGAGACAGCAACAGAACATCTCAGAAATGGGTATGACGACAGATACCCAAAACTTTGGGAAATTACAAAATGGCCTAAAATGCCCGAAAATCTCGATACGTGATCGAATAACTACAACGAAGTTCACAACTCGTCTAACAAAGTTAAACGAACTTACGGGAAACTCAAAACTACAGTTTCGAAAGAGATTCGCAAGAATCGAACTAAGGTGCGGAAAAGTCGCTAAGAAGCACGAAACTCAACAAAACGACACCGAAAAGAACTCGGACGTCAAAAAGTGCAGAATCAATCATTCTCAGAATGACGAAACGGTCCCAAGCGAGTCGTCAAAACGGACTCTCGCCGAAAAAAAAAGAAAAATACCGCAAATCAAATTTGCGGATATTACAAAATGTGCCTTCCACCACTTGTGGGCTCCTTGCAGATTGGTCGTGTGTAGAAAAGCGCAAGGTATTGCTCCTAAGAGATTTAACATAAATGTGCTTGATTGTTAAATTTTATCGGACTTTTTTAGCAAAATCTATATCCATAACCGCAGTTCGTTTTCTTCACAAACCATATAAGAATATGCATTCCTTTGTGGCAGATGGTTCATTGTGTTTGAAGTACATTTATTTTTCATACATGAAAATAGGGATTTATTTTATAATATGCAGTTTTTTGCTACCACTAGAGTCAAGTTGAGCAGCAAGAAAATGAACTTTCTGTAAGCTTTTGCTGCTAATTTGCTTCGATTTTATCTGTCGATATCTATTCATGTCTTAATTTACACTATGCAACATCTCTAGTGTTCTTAATTTGATATTCTAAATACCGAACAACTTGCAAAAGGTTTTCCCTGGATCAAGTCACCTATTGAATTGCATGTTTGCACGTTTAAACCAGCAATTGAAAGAGATTATTAATCTAGATGAGAAATTTTATAGAGTGAAAATATAGTATTTTGATTGTTAAACTTTGCTTATGTGATTGAAATCCATTTCTAGTGTAGAATATTTAAGTGTTGTTGTCAAGTGAAAAGCAAGAGGTCAAAAGTCTACAATCACATTTCTGAAGCGACTTAAAGCAACTCCGTACATTTTTATACCAACGAGTTCCATTTTTAGTAATTCATTTTCTTGTTTTTTAACCTAAACCATGCTTGTAAGTCATTACCAAAGTTTTCTAATAGTACAAGTAAATGGATTTGTGGAGGACAAATGAATGCAAATGTCGGATTCAACAGTGACGTGTTGGTCGATAGCTTGTACAACGTTGAAGGAGTAGAAATATGTTCGATATAAATTAGCCGAAAAAATGAACGGCACAAGTCTGATGGTGGAGAAATGCTTTATGTGTTGAAGATGTAGTGGAGTGTGTCCTTCTGCCCATCTTATCGAAATCTCGATTTTTGGCGTTTTTTTATGAAAATATTTGATAAATGACCGAGATTTATTTGCATATGGAGTTTGAAATAGACGAATGAGATTTACAATTTTCTTAATAATGATCTGAGGTACTTGTTTGATTGAGAAGTCCGATTTTGGAAGCTATTATCCACCCCACATCATGTAACATACTGTAACACCCCGCGATCTTCAGCATTATTACAGCGTCGTAAATCCTTGATATAAGGATTTACTAGCTAAGAATTTAAGAACAACATTATTAAATACCAACCGTAAAATTTATTATTACATCACAAGTCTGAAAAGTACAAATCAACCAACGCCCGAAAGTAAACCTCATAAGACAAACAAAACGACAACGTACTCGAGTACTTTATTAAAACGAAACACAACCGAAAAAACATCCCTACCGTAACATCACTCTGCACCCTCGTCATCATGCAGCTCTAGTGGTTGTTTCCCCGTCCTCCTGTATCCTGAACATAAAACAAAAGTCCACCCCCGAATGGGTTAGCACAACGATGCTAGTACAAGTACGATAATTATACAACAACAGATTATTCAACATCTCATGAAGAATAAAGACAGCATCATCAATGACAACAATAACAATGAGTCTCTACTATGAGAAGACTCACAATACCGTACACAACATGATAACCACAACATGACATCACATCATATACATGGTAATTCCGATGATCCAGCGTTCACTGCATAGATCCCAAGATGATCCTATCGGACCAACACGAGGTGGAAAAACCTGTCCAATGATCCAGCACACGCTAGCATAGATCCCAAGATTATCTCTTCGGACCAACACGAGGTGGACATACAACAACGACACATATGCACGACAACATGTATAACATCAATACATAAAACATAATTAAAGTACTTGCCTTTGAAAGATGGCAAGAAATAAATACTTCAACGAATTCAACAAACTCGAAGGCCTCCCCTACGATCAACCGTTCGCAAACCACAAACCTTTCACAAAAGGACATAATGACAACTCAACTTATGTAACAATACTATCACATGAACATTCTAAACGTTCTAATAGTGATCGAGTATAATCATCATTGCTCGTCCAATTCCTGGTTAACTACTCAAATAACACTTCGTCGAATGAATACCATACTACATGCAAAACGAAAGGTCATAACGGGGATAACACGTTGATGTCTATGGGTTTCCAGCATATTCAAATCGTTACAATTCATTTTCAAATCTGTCCAACTATCTCTAATGCATATGTCGGTTATCTAAACGAATTCATAATCATGAAAGTACGTTCAACTGAATTCTAAGTTAATCTCACTTATGATTCTCATCCTTCCGCAAGTAAATTCATCTAATTCAAGTTCTAGGTTCACCACGATTGTTACAACATGATCATATCGTTCTAACCATTCATATCAATCCAAACAATCTTTACAAACCCTGGATTTTATTTGAAGAACGATCCCCATGTTCATCATCTCGAATTCACCTAGTCTAGGTGATAATATAATGTATTCATTCATCATATAATCATCACGAAATCATCATCCAGGCAGGTTAAGATCTTCTAAAATCACATCCTTATGGTAGGCATAATCAAGGTTCAACTATTACCAATTAGAAGTCTACGTTCATCCAATCTAATCTTCCTAAACTTGTTGTTTGAGTCATAATGTTCATAACAACTCCATAATCTCAGTATCATGTTCACAATGGACACTAAGGATATGAATTTTAGGTGGTTAAAGCATCACATACCTTACTACGGAAGGAAATGACGAAACACTTGATGAAACCTAACGTCGGATGATTGAACACTACTCCACAATACTCCTCATCTTCAACAATCACATTCAGAGGTTGATATGAGGGGTTATTGTCATGAGGGTATCTCTCCAAGTCATAGAAGTCGGATAATAGACGAAGGGTAAAGTGAGAAATGCAAAGAGGTTGATGTCTATAAATATGGTTTTAAACCTTACGTACGTTATCCAAAAGACATTACGTACATTAGAGGTCTATCGTACGCTAGTAACAAATCCTTACGTACGCTATCGCCGGGCAGTAGCTCATTGTGTCGTTTTCTATCCTCCATAACGTGCGCTAACAACTTTTACGTACGTAATCTGATCAACATAGCGTATGTTATTATACCCTCTTAACATTCGCTATGCTTCATTGACTTGCTTTAACAAAAAGTTGTCCAGGTTCATGCGGGGATCCAAAAATATCCTCATCTCGCCCCCACACGTCGACCACACCTTATCCGCCTTGACCGCCTATTGCGTACACTATGATTTGACCGTGACGTACGTTACTTGTAGTTCCTAGCGTACGCTATGTACAACCCTTAACGTACGTTAGTGTCATGCATAAGCATGCACGAATCGACAAACTACACATGATATGATCATGAATATCAAAATACGAATACGGAAAAATCACACTTCGATTATCAATACGACATAATTAAATACCACAAGGTTCAAATACAGATGAAAATACACAAAAATTATCCGGGTATTACATACCCCCCTCTAAAAAGAAGTTTTGTCCCGAAACAAAAGAGAGAAATAATTCTGGGTATCTAGCCTTCATACTATCTTCTGTCTCCCAAGTAGCTTCTTCGACTCCATGTAGTGACCACTTAACTTTAACCACGGAGATTGGTTGATTTCTTAGTTGCTTGATTCGACTCTCGAGTATCTTGATTGGCTTCTCTTCGAACGTGCCATCGCTAGCTACTTCGATCTCGCCAAAGTCGATGACGTGACAGGGGTCTGTTATATATATATCCGTAGTTGTGATACATGAAATACGTTATGAACGTGACTCAACGATGGAGGTAAAGCCAATCTGTATGCCAATTTCCCAACTCTTTCAAGAACCTCGAATGGTCCGATATATCTCGGACTCAGCTTTTCTTTCTTTCCAAAATGAAAATTCCTCGAGTAGGAGAAACTTTAAGAAGTACATGATCCCCAATTTCAAATTCTAACAGGCGACGACGTACGTCTGCATAAGACTTCTATCAACTCTGGGCAGTCAACAACCTTTCACGGATTAGAGCTACCTTTTCTTGAGTCTGTACTATCAATTCTGGTTCTGTCCCAATTACGTCAGATAAATCATCCCAGCATAAGGGTGATCTACATCTTCTCCCATATAATGCTTTGAAAGGTGCCATCTTAATGGAAGCATGCCAACTATTATTGTAGGTGAACTCAATCAATGGAAAATGGATTTCCCAATCAGTCGACCAATCTAAGGCATACAAGCCCTCAACATGTCTTCTACTGTCTAAATAGTCCTCTCGGACTGTCCATCAGTCTGAGAATGATAAGCTATGCTAAAGTTCAGCTCGGCTCCCAAGGCTCGATGATCTGCTTTCCAAAAATGTGACACAAAGCAACCATCTCGATCTGAAATAATGGTCTTCGGTGTACCATGCAAACGGACTATCTCCGAAATAAACACGCGTGACAGCCTCTCTGGTACCCAAGTATCCTTAATGCCCAGAAAATGAGCCGATTTAGTTAGGAGATCAACTATTACGCAAATCATATTTATTTCAGTCCTGGTCTTTGGCATACTAGTGATAAAGTCCATTGATATATCCTCCCACTTTCATTCAGGAATCGAAAGAGGCTTCAACATTCCGGGTTGATGTTCGATCTGTTGGGATTCGGTGCCTAAAATGAAGGCCCAGCGGAAGCGGTAAAACGAAAATTAATTCGATCCAAATCCCTATGAGGATTGGTCGAGCTACGTATATAAGAATATTATACGAAACACAAGAGATACGAGAAAACATACCCTTGTAGTCGTTGATTAAATGGTGTCCTTCTCTTGAGCTTTTCCCCAAGCTTTAGATTGCTTTCCTTACGATCCAATCCGCCCCAAGCTCTTGGATGATCCAACGCTGAAAGCACCGCTTCTCTACTTGCCACACACCAGAGAAATGAACGGAACGACGATCACCTTGATATCCTCCAAGGATACGGCTAGAGCTAGGATGATAAAACTTTCTATGTGATTATCACTCTAAGTGTATAACTCACAATCTCTTTTTTATATCTCTCAATTTTCCTCCAAGAAAAATCAAGAGCATGAAATGAAATGAAGAAGAAGACTTTGAGAAAAACTTTTCTCTCTCTTTCCTCTCTCAACCGTAGGAATCTCACAAGGGGTGAGTGATTGAGAGTCTTCTCATCTTTATTCCTTTTCTTTTTGTCACAAGACAAAAACACCAACTCCTTTTCCATTATATTAATAGATACTATATCTATTAAGTCTTTTGTCTTCCATTTAAAAATGGAGACAAAGATCAAAAGAAGGTGGGTGGAAATGGGGCGACCTTCATGAAAAAAACGGATGAGTTCGTTTCTTTTTGGACTCCCATGAGTCCAAACAGATAAACTCCAATTTCGTTCCGATGTATTTATATCAATTAATTAATCCAATTAATTAATCATATCAAATACATAACAACATAATTAATTTCTCTAAGAAATAATTATATTCATGAATTAAATTAATCACCCAATAATTTATTTAATTTATTAGGCCGTAAATCAATTTATCTAATAAATCAATTTAGACATCCAATGTCCCAACTAATTAGATATCCAATATCTAATATTCATAATAAGAGAATAAGCTCGATTCATTCCGTCATCAATCCTATTGCGCGACTCAGTAGGTCCGTCTCAGTCAGCAATGGGAGGAACCAAAGAATAGTAGCACCACCTAGCCAGCCTGGCGGCCTACACTCTACCCCAACTGAGAATGAATGATTGGGATCATTCAAGAACCATTCTGTCGTGAATACCAGTAAACGTATAAACCCTTCTTTCAAATGTCTCGATCAAGTTATAGGGTCACGGTCAGTCAAACCCTATCTGTACTTGACGATATGCATGAGTTAATGCAAATCGAGATCATCGAGCTCTCGTGTATCAAATACAACCAGATCCAATGCTTTGGACAAAGACTTATGATCTCATCTGTCAATAACCGCATAGGACATATAACCCGCTCACTAACGGGAGAAAGAATTATATCTTAGTATTCAGTAGGACCTGCTACTTGCCCGTCAAGATGCATGTCGAGGTTGACCCCCACCTTCCGGTTTATAGGGTCGAAGTACTCTAATGAAAATCTTGATGTCACAAGCACATTCCTACTAAATCCTCAAGTCAAAGGTTCATGAATACCTATCACAACCTTTCGATTCCGTCATTGACTGTCCCGGAGTGAAATCCGTGTGACGAATCTAGGGTGAGTCGGTTCGGGTACACTAATCCAATTAGCATACCTACAACGTGTGCTCCCACTAACTATTAGCGTTCGACAGGCACTCTCCATGTCAGAGAACACGTCATACATGTCTTCACATAAACTTAACGCCCAGTCAAGTTTCATCGACTTGCGAACGATTAAGTATTTGAGCTATAAACCTTTCCAGTGCCTATCCCGTTATCCAATAAGGAGTGGAACGTTTTTCTCTCAAATACACGGACTAGTTTCTATATATATATTTACGAGTTAGGAATGCCAGTAACTACCAATAAATAAAGAAACATTCATTGCCTTATATAAATGATTTACATAATCACAAGTACAATTCCCCCACTCAACATCCTCTGAGTGGCATTCGAGGGCATACTCCCAACAATCTCCCACTTGCACTCAATGCCACACACTATGGTATCTAATACTCATGTTTTCCAGATGACGCTCCAAGTAAATCTGAGAAAGTGGCTTGGTCAGTGGATCAGCGACGTAGTCGGCTGACTCTACTCTATGCAGCATAATGTATCTCTATGAGAACAAATTCTCTTATGAGATGATACTATCTCTCAATATGTTTTGTACCATTATAAAACTTCGGCTCCCAGGCCTGTGCTACCGCTTTATTATTATCGTATAAAAATGGAAATAGGCAGTGCAGCACATGGTGTCATGCGAAGTTTACCCAGTAACTTCTTAACCCTTCCTTTGGAGGCCTCCGAGGCTGCTTTATATTCAGCCTAATAGGTGGAACCAGCAGTTGCACTGTACTTGGCACTATGCCAAAATACTACTCCTCCATTAAGAGTAAATGTAGCCAGAAGTAGACATAGAATCGTCTTTCTGTCCTTGGAAGTGCAATACAGTGAATTCCATCACACTCAGTTCTCCACCGCCATATATAAGAACCATATCTCTAGAACGTTCTTTACGGAGGTCTAATGTTCCCGAACTGGGTTAGCCCGAAACCTACTTACCATGCTCCCAGCATGCGCAATGTCAGGTCTCGTACACAATAAAGCATATTTAAGGCTACCCACTACCGAAGCATATGGTATATAACTCATTTTCTTTGATTGTTCCTAACTATGAGGACACATGTTCAAGGTGAGTTTTATTCCATGTCACATCGGAAGGAACCCTCTTTAAGATCTTATCTATATAGAGGGCTTGGGAAAAACTTATCGTTCTCTTAGATCTATCCCAGTAGAGTCGAATCCCAAGAATATAGGTTTCTTCTCCCAAGTGTTTCATAGAGAAATTACTCGAAAATCGAACTTTCACAGAACTGAGCATTCCAACATCATTTCCTATTAGTAGAATATCATCTACATATAGTACTAAGAATGTGATCTTGCTCCCACTAACCCTCTTGTATACACAAGGTTCCTCTTCATTTTACACGAAGTCAAAATCTTTGACTGCCTCGTCAAAACGAAGGTCCCAACTATGTGAAGACTGCTACAGTCCATTTCATGGAGTCTGCATCCACCATTGCTAGGTCATTGGTCGCGGGTCGATCTCTTGTTTATCACCTGGAACCTCGTGGAAACCCAGTTCCCCCAAGTGTATAAAACTATACCTCTTAGGTAATTGAGACACCCTACTAGACCTACGAGGTGGTTGTACTTGTGTTTCAGAAGGTTCGGTTCCAATTTCTTGCACAGGTGTCTCCTGAGGAGTTTCATTGTATTCTTCCAAAGAAATATTTTTGGTATAGCCCTGGATTCATGAGTTGGTGTCGTATTCATTGACCAAGATTTGCATATCTTGGGTGATTATGTTGTGTTGATTTTATGTCCGTCAAGGACACGTGACGTGGGTTTTGTCCCTGTGAATTGTTGTTGGTTTTATTTGCAAAAACAAAACCTTTGGGTTGTGACCCCTGTTCATTTAGAAAAGAGAGGGATTTTAAAATCCTAAATTGTTTTCCGTTAAAACTCCCGAGGGCATTTTAACCCATTTTACAAATTGTTCTCATGATTTGTGGTCTTTCGAATTTGGAAAGCTTTACCCAAACTCTTGCCTCGGGAAGTATTTTCGTTATGTTTGAATCTTTGAGGATTCCTGGTTATTTTTATTCTTGATACATGAATTGTATGACTCGTATTTGCACTTTGTACTTGCACTAGCAAAATAGTGGAATTTTGCTAACCCCCGAGGAATCGGGGGGTGGATGTCTGTATTGCATTTAGGTTTTGGGGAGCATAGAACAGGGTCGGCATGAAGGATGATGAAAGATGATCGATACTAATCACATGAGGACCCGTTCAATGTTGTATTGGTTCAGTTATACCTTATTTCCGCTGCAGTATTTTTCCCGCTGTACGAGAGTATTTTGTATTTGACCCCTGCGTGGGTATGTATTGGGATTGAGTTGTACGTATTTATTGAAAGACCAAATCGGTCTACTGAGTTATTTTAGACTTAAAGGCATTGTTGAGATGTTCAATGTTGCTACCAGCCTCGTAGATCCTTGCGGGAAGGTTCTACAGTGTGTAATATTCCTGAGCGGATTTGGGGTGTTGCATAAATGGTATCAGAGCCAGGTTGTGGAAACCTAGGCTGTCGGGTTTAGTGGTGTCTGTTGAGTTTTTGTCTCATCGGATTTTGTCTGACTGAGTCGTGTCGCGACGCATCGTCTGAGTTTGTTGGTCGTGATTAGTATCATGGGGCGATCATCATCTTCGTGCGACATGTGGATGTAAGTCTCCCTTCTTTGTGTTGTGCCTCGTGTGACATGAGTTACTCGTATGATTATATGTTAAGTGATGGAATCTTTATGCAGATTCTTGGTTTCGTGATGCGTTTATGTGACTCTCATATTTCATTTATATGAGGAGTGTTGTCTTGGTTTTGAACGAGTTGATGCGTGTATTATGATGTATGTAAGTGAATGTCGATACGTGTGAGTTTTGGGCATTATGGCCTATTGGATTTTTGAAAACCTTGAGTATCTTAGAAAATAAATTTCGAGACGTACTTTTAAATGGATTGTATTTTTGAGGCGCCTACTAGCGCAATTATCTGTTTCAACATTCTTCTACTTTGAGGACCAAACTGTTTTTTTAGATATTTCAGTAATTTTGGAAATGCATTTGCTTAAACCCGAATGTAGAATATTTCTGAAAGTTTTTCACTAAAAGAAAGTGTCCTCATTTTTATCAAACGCAAGATGGTTTTCAAAGTCTCGACAATGATGTTTGTTCAACTTTTTGAAAGGTGATACTCAAGATCAATTGGTGTTTCCAAAAATTTTCAAAAGGAGGTTTTTAATTTTAAAACCTATCTTTCCTGTGTGAGGCCCAGGAACATATGTACGATGTTAGAGTTACCGTTAGTAGTGGTGTGAGTGTTGAGTCGTTCGCCACACAGTTGTTGTGTTAGCCCTCTGTGAGAGGTGTAATGTTGGTATTGAATGTTGTCGCTTCGTGGTGATTTGCGTGTTATCGCACCTGTGCGAGCTGTTAGAGCTTGGGTTCGTACGATTGTGTACATGTGTGATTGTTTCATGATGTTGGTAATTATGTGCTGGTTATCATCCGGGCCGTTGAGGTCGCCGAACGATACCGTCGTTGCTGTGATGTTTGTATGTGTGTTGCTTTATGAGGGTAATCATTGTAAGTGTTGCGTGTTATGATTTTCTGTTGTGATGAGTGGTTGCTTATTCAGTATCCCGAGGGGTAGAGGTCATGGTCATGGCGACCAGATGCTTGATGGGGATCATGCTGCTGGTGATAATATTGGTATCGGTGTTGCAACTATTTTACAGTAGGTAGCTACACAGATGACTCAGTTGACTCAGTCAGTTCAGCGTATTACAGATGTGACCCAGAACACTGTTGCAAATCAGTGGCTTCGAGAAGTGGTTCGTATGAATCCCTTGCGTTTCGCTGGTGCTGCAGATGCATTAGGCTGGGATGGTTGGCTTTTCCAGTTGGAAAAGATATTCGAGGTGGTTGGGATCAGTCTTCTTTGGTTGGCTCCCGACCATTGTGCCGATCGCCATTGAGGCGTATAAATCACCGCACAACAATTGACCCCCAACTCGCTCCGATGTTGAAGACATGGGGTGTGGTGGCTTTGCTGGCGATCGCTTATTTTAGGCGAGCGACTCATCTTCTTATGAAGCGGACGATCGTCCCCTGGACGAACTGATTTTGAATTTGGACGATCTCCTTAGATGCTAGAACGAGCAGGAAGTGGAGGCGGGCTTTTGAAACGTCATTGGGAGATGCGTCGCGCTCCCGTTTGGGGAGTCCGACGGTTTTTGTCAGACTTGTCGTCTGGCGTGCCCTCGAAACGACGCGTACGCGGGTTTCGAGGGCTGCATTAAATGCGGCTCACCGACGGTTGCACTTCAGCCCTCGAATTTCCGCCTATTTGCCCAGAAGTCCCTGCTCCCGCCTATAAAAGGGGCTAAGGCTATTGGGGTTTAGATCTTTATGTGCTCTTGCTTTTAGAAGAAGACTCTGCCGAAATTCCTTGAAGCTTCTTGCGCCGATCGACGTTCTCTCTAGGTAAGAACAAAAACTTCTCTCCCCCCTTTTCTCTTCGAGCATGTCTGGAGGAGGATCCACCGTGTACGAGGCGGGTAGTACTTCCGCCGCTGCGACTTCATCCTCCAGGGATGAAGCCTCCGTGGTTTTTCATGTGGAGACGGACGTCGAGGCCATTCGCGCAGGAATTGCACCCGCGGAGGTAGAAGAGCTTTTCAACGAGGCTGATGCGGCGAGGTCGGCGGCGGCGGAGCAAAAGGGCTCACCGGTAGACGAGGATGAGGCGGTGAGACTGTACTGGGAGCAGAATAGTGTGTTTGGCCGGGCCTTTTTGGATTTTGCTGAGCTCATGGAGAGGCTGGCCGGACCACATCCTCAGTTTGATTTCCGCGCATACTCGATCGCCCACCCCTATCAGCCCATGAAGCGGACGTCATTTCGGGTCGCGGACTGCTCCCCGTGGACCCTCGGTCAGATCTGGAGTTCGGCGACTAAGAAGGACTTGAGTCATTGGAGGGCGGAGTTCCACGTCCCCTCTGATGTCTCGCTGTATGTGCCCGCCGAGAACGAGCGCGCCGACCAACCTCCCAAGGGTATGGTCGCCGTTAATGAATTGATCATGGGGCCGGATTGCGGTTCCCATTGCCGTTCGCCGTGTCATACCTGTTGACCACCTGGAATGGGGCACCGCTCCATGTGACGCCGAACGCTTGGTTGCAGATCGTCAGTACTTTGACTCTTTTTGGCGGTCATCGACTGTTCCGTCTACCTTCTATGCTGGAAATGAACTACCTCTTCAAGCTAACAGCGCATAAGGGTTCAGTTGGCGGCTACCACATTCAGGGTTGCATGGACAGGGTGGTCCTCAGGGTGCCGAACAAGGTCCGGGGCGACCTGACGAAATGGTGTTGGGTCGGCGGAGCATGGAGGTCGGCGGAGAGCGATAAACCAGAGGATGAGTTGGATATCCCCACCGGCTTTCGGGAGAGGAATCCGAGTAAGGGTTTTAACTCTCCCTTTGTTCGGATACACCTTGAACTGATCTAATTTGGTTTTCTTTTTGCAGGCTCCCTTGTTCCATCGGCCGGCGACCTTCTATTTGAATTTTTGATCGTATACATCGATGCTCGCACGATCAACAACGAAGCTCATTGGTTGGGCGCTCGGTTGTTTCGCTTCCCCCGCCACTTGAAGGTTCCAGGTATAAATGTTTACGATCTCCTTTCTGATTGACGATCGTCTTTGATTGAAAGGGATGTCTAACCTGGTTGAATATCTTCTTTGACAGAGATCCACTACTCCGAGCCGCCGAGAGAGATTACTATGTCGAACCCCGACCTTATGAATCGTCTCCGCCAAGGGAAGAAGGTGGGCCGTGCCCCTGTAATGATGACCCATCCTATCCTCTAGGCGAGACCTTTCATAGCGCTGGTGGTTGAGCCGGAAGCTCGGGAGGAGGAGCAGCTTCAGCGCAACCGCAAGAGGCGGAGGCCGGATGAGCCCTTGCCGACTGTTGCTGCTGAGGCGTCCGTTGTGGTGCTGCCGGTCGCCTCGCCTCCTATTTCTACTGTTCCGATGGCGGAGGGACCTATGCCCTCAGCGGCCTTCCTACAGGCCATGGCGACTGCTGACGCTCAGACTCCGCGAGGCAAGCCTTATTTCGGCCGCGACCCCGAGAAGGTTGAAAAGTAATATTGGTTGATCTTGCTGAGTTAAATCAATTGTGTAGGGTGCATGTTAACTTCTTTGTTCTTTGTTGCAGGGTCCGCCTTGCCGACCCGAACATCTCGACGCTGGTGTTGGACTTCCAGGCGAGCAGGTCTTCCCGCGAGCCTAGCGACGTCCCTCACTATGTCTCCCAAGCTATCTCCTCCCTACCGAAGGCTTGGACGACCGACCTGGATGCCATCGCGCGCCGGCAGTCTGGAGATGCAATGCAGGCGACTCTTGCCCTGACCGTCCAAGCGGCGACGATGGCCGCTCAAGCTGTAAAGGATTATGAGGGGCAGCCCTCTACTGCTCGCCTCCATTCAGACCTCGAGGCTGCTCGGAACCAGAACACCGAGTTTGCCGATAGGATCGTGGCCATGGATAAGGAGTATGCTGAGACGGCCAAGCGAGCTAAATAGGATCTCGATCGGATGAGGCAGGAGCTCGACCGGTCCCGGGCGGCGATCGATCGGATGCGCGATCAGATGACGGAAGCCCGTCGGTTGCATGCGGCCCCGCAGGAGGAGGGGACTGGGCTGAAGGCGGTGGTGGACCGGCTAAATGGCGAGTTGGAGTCGTCGAAGGGGGGGCTGGCCGCCAAGGTTGCCGAGCTCAAGGATGCGGACAAAACAATTGCGGGGCTGAAGGAGAAGTTGCAGGCGACCGATACCGATCCCTTCCTCAACGTGGAGTACGTCGGCGAGTTTGCCTATTACATGGCTTACGCCGACGCCATCCGCGCTGCCAAGAAGGGAGGGCTCGAGGTCGGCCCTCTGATCGATAACTTCAAAGCCTACATGCTTGAGCATCCCTTGTAGCCGGCTTTCTTTCTGCCGATCCTTGACCTCACCGACCTCGGGATCGACCTGAGTTGGTATCCGTCACGGGACAAACTTGTTCATCCGGAAGTCGGTGAGGAAGCGCATGCCGATCCAGCTGCTGGGGACGAAGGCCAGGCGGGGGCGGCCTGAGTGAGACCGCTATCATTTTGCTCTTTTCCTTGTAATTTTCCAGTTTCTTCGTATTTGGCCTTCAGGGGTATGTACAAATGACTTGAATGAAAAAAATATGTATTTGCATCTGATTCTTTGTTTGTACGATCGCCTGTCTGAATGTTTCGCATACTACTTTACACAAGTGTTTACGTAGTTGCACCTGATGCCTTACTTGTATGATCGTCTGTTTGAATGTTTCGCATCATTTCGACTTTGCACAATTGTTTGGAGAGTGGCCGTTGTATGAATAGCTCCGAATATATTGGTAAACTTAAAATTCTTACTTGTAAATTTCTGAACAAAACCGATCGTCATATGTGTGTTTTAACAAAGCCGATCGTATGTGGTTCCGTCCTCCTGATCGCATGTATGGCTCCGCTTTTCCCCTTGTTTTCATTTACTTAGAGAAAGTAAGGGAACGAAAATAATTCGTTTAGTGAGCTATCTTTAGTTCGGTTCTTGCGATCTTCAATTTTGTTGATTCCTCGAGGGAGGCCGAACGTCCCGGGCTGGAAAGATTTCGCATAGTCGTGGGGTTCGATGGAACCGACCTCTACGACTATATCTTATGCGTGAGCGACATTCCGTCTGATGGTTAACTTATCGCCACTCACTTAATTGTGAGGGTCCTCCGTAGGCTACGTTTCGCCTCGCAATATAGCGAAAGGGCGGTCGGTCTTTGCCTGGAGGAGTCCTTGCACGGGGCGCCGTCGGATAAATCGACTTCGCTACCGTGGCTCGTTAGCACTTTTCTGCCTAAGAGGGCATACATTGTGACGGGGGTAGGACACGGTCGCCTGCCTTTGTCCATCAGATTGGATGATGGATCCGAGGGCAGGCGAGCGCGTCCACTGATTTGTTTTGTAGGGTCCTTTGGCTACGTCCGCCTCGTATTTAAATGAAAGGGCGGGTGATCTTTGCCCAAAGGAACCTTGCATGGACGGGCTATCGGTTCCATCGACTCCTAGAACCATGGCTGCACTTTTCTACCTCAGATCGCCATGTTAGATGACGATCCTCGACAGTATAAAGAAATATAGCTGCTGCTACGCAACTCCGATGAACATTCATTCGTGATACAAGAAAATGGCTCAACTGAGCAGAACATTGATTATTCAATCTATACACCGAGCTCGATCCCGACCAACAACTCTCAGAATCTTCATTTACATTTGCTTGGCTCTCTTAGAGTGGAAATAGGAATTCGCTCTCTAGACACCTTAGCAGCAACTTCGCAATATATTAACACCCCATATACCCGCACAAGGCACAATATAAAACTATGAAGTGGTACTCCCAACTTCAGAAAGCTTATGATCATAAGCTGCTTGGAGGGGCGATCGCTTGCATAGGTCCGTCAGGTTAGATGACGACCTCTTGTAGGGCGAGCAAGTCGTCCTCTTTTTTATATGTTTGTTTTGTCGAGGCGAATCATATAGAGGGGATCATAAAATCTCATTAAACTCTTTGTACATTGGGTAACTGAATACAAAAATTTTATTGGTAGTATTTCTTCAAATGTACGGCATTCCAGGGATATTGGTCCAGAGTGCCATCTGGGTGTTGGAGTTCGTAGGCTCCTTTGGTCAGCCATTTAGATATCCTGAAGGGGCCCTCCCAATTCGGGCCAAATACTCCCGTGTGAGTCTGGACCTTTTTGAGGACTAGGTCTCCCACTTGGAATCACCTTTCCTTGACCTTCGAATTGAAGAATTTTTCAGATTTCCTTTTGTGGATCGTGTTCTTCATTTCCGAGGTCAGTCATCGTTCTTCGAGCATATCCAAGTCGATCCGTCGGGCTACATCATTGTCCGTCGTCATTTCTTGTTCAGTTCGGTGGCTGAGGACGACGATCTCTAAAGGGATCACTGCTTCTGTTCCGAAGGCGAGGGCGAATGGGGTATCACCGGTTGAATTTCGGGTCGTCGTTCGGTAGGACCACAATATATCCGGGAGCTCGCTCGCCCATCGTCCTTGTTTGAATTCGAGTCTTGCTTTGATCATGTGTTTGAGAATCTTGTTTACAGCCTCTACCTGCCCATTCGTCTGAGGGTGGTAAGGGGCCGAGAACAACTTTTTAATTCCCCATTTATCGCAGAATTGCATGACTTCCAAACCGTCGAACTACTTCCCGTTGTCGGAGATGATAGCATGGGGTAGACCGAACCGGCATATGATGTTCTTCCAAATGAACTTGATTACTTGTTCTTGGCCGATCTTGTTGAGTGGCTCGGCCTCAGCCCATTTTGTGAAATAATCGACTCCCACGATGGCAAATTTACATCCCCCTGGCGCCGTCGGCAAGGGACCGATGAGGTCGATGCCCCATTGGGCGAACGGCCATGGACTGTACATAGAAGTGAGCTGCTCGGGGGAGAGCTTGATGTTCGGGACCATCACTTGACACCTGTGACAAGATCGGGCGTATGCGATCGTGTCTTTTTGTAGTGTGTTGTATCGAGATTTATTCGACTCAATAGGCGATCGACTACAAGGCCGAGAGACCGAGTCCACACCTATCAAACTATGGATAACTCGCCTAATCGAAGATACCAGCCCACCATCAAGTACCTAGCGATCGACTCCCAAGGCGATCGCCCTTTGGCATCAGGCGATCGAATCTAGTGCCCGACTAAGGACAACCGACCTACGCCCCGAACAGAGATGATCGCCCAGCAAAGTCATCGAAGACTGGATCTCAGAATAGCACCCACGTGCAGATCCACAAAAGGCGCTAACAGATAAGACCTTTGACCCCAGTCTGTCACCTACCTCACCTACTGACAGGGCCGCCGAAAGTTACGAAGTGGGACCGCCCATGACAGCGACTCAGGACGCGTGCAGGCTCCCCATTGGACCGTACAACTGGCTGCCAGTAGCAGCGACGGACTTTAAGGGGACAAGCCCATGTGCTAAAAGACGATCGCCCGTGTATTATAATACAACAAAGACGATCGCCCGGCATATCCAAGTCCTATAAATAGAGAACCTCCTCCTACTGGAAAAAGGTTCCCAATTCATTCACTTATATTCCGATTTCATTCACTAAAATACAGAAGAACATACATACCATCAAGCTCCCAGCTTTCTCTCCAGAATCTACCTCAGGATTTCTCTCTCGGAACCTCTCATCCAGAAGACGGTCAGCAGAGGCAAGAAGTCTCCACATGGCAGATTCAAAGAGATTCATAAGCCCAGGAGCTCAAGCATACAGCTAATACACGCCGTGAGAGACTGTCGATCTCTCACCGCCGCCACTGTTCATCTCCGTTGTTACAAGAACTCAGAGAGCATCATATCTGGTTCTTCCGGCAATCTACACGCTCACTAGCTAAGATAACAAGAATCTTTACAATCATTGTAATTGTATTCTTACATTAGTACTTGTATCCCCAAATATTAGTATTAATAATATCTCGCGAGAGCATTCAAGCCCGGGACTAACAACCCCGCCAATTCTTGTGTTATTTACTTTTCCCACGGAAGTGTTCTCGCATTTGTTTGCTATCCACCCATTCCAGCAATATCTATCCCCGGATAATATTTTGGGTAGCAACAATTGGCGCTAGCAGAAGGGGATCTAACCCTCAAATTTTTACTCCTACCGTCTCGAAGAACACTCACTGTTCTCCGGGGCATATACCTGAAGAAACACTCACTGTTCTTCATAGAAAGCTTTCAGAATCATGACTTCTGCCTCCTCGCCGAAGAAAGCCGCTGGCCGGCCCGCCAGACGCCTCGTTCCGTCGCAGTCCGAGCCACAGCCGATGCCGGAGGGTAGCCGTCGTAGTCCGAGACGCTCGATCCCGCCCCTGGGGGATGGCCCAAGTCTCTCGCTCGATCAGTTCCAAACCGCGGAACAGATCGAGGAGGCCATGGCCATCCTACAGGAGCGATGGAGTGTTCTCGACGCGCCTCCCGCTATCACCCCCTCAGCAATCCGCCGGATGACCAAACGGAAGTACAAGGCGTTGCTGACCAAGCGATCGCCAGGAGGCTCCCATTCGCAAGAGGAGGCGCTCGCCAGCCGGGGCACCTCTATTTTTGATCGCCTGGGCAGCGACCCATCTTGGCGACCAGGGCAGTCCGGCCCCAGCCACGAGACGATGGAGCTCGAGTCCGTCACTAGGAGCTCGGCCTATCCGACTCCCAGAAGGCAGCCTAGCCGTCTAGCTCCCCCTCGCCAAATAGCCGAGGTCGACAACAGTGGATTCAGGAGATCAGTACACGATCGCCTCGGCTCCCGCTCCAAAAGCCGATCCACGAGCGACCATGCTACAACGATGGCCGCAATGCAATGCCAGCTCAACGACATGAAGGCGCTCATGGAATCCGGGGCAGGCGCCAAGAACGAGATCGTCGGGCCGAGCGAACCGCTCGCAGTCCACATCGAGCTCGCCCCCTTGCAGCATAAGATCGCTCCCCCGCAAACACCTTTGTATGAGGGGAGATCAGACACCAAAACACACCTGAGCAAATTCAACATCTACATGACCGGGTGTGGGGCATGATGCGACCAGGTGCCGAATGTTCCCTCTGACGCTGGACGACCTTGCCCACAGGTGGTACACCTCATTGCCGCCTCGGTCCATCGGCTCCTTTAACCAGCTGGCGAATGACTTGACAGCGTACTTCGCCACCAGCGTCGCTCGGCCAGAAGGTCCCCATCGAATGATGCGAATCAAGCAAGGGGAAGAAGAGTCCGACTCGGACTACATCGACCGGGTAGATGGGATCATCCTCAACGGCGAGCCCATAAGCGATGAGATCGCCCTATACTCGGTCCTAGGAGGATTCCATGGTCTTTCGCCTATGTTCACGCATCTTACGAAGGACCAACCCACGACCTACGCAATCTTCCGATCTAAGGCCGCAGACTTTCTGGCCAGGCAAAGGTTTCTTCTAAGCCTATGAGCAGCGCGATCGGTGCCCGAACGGCGATCTCTAGTCTTCCAGCCCGATCGCCGGTATCATGCAACATCATTAAAACTGGAGGACTCATTCGCCATCGACAGTTCACCATCTAACATGGTGGACTACGGCACGAGATCGCCTCCACCACACAACGTACAGCTGTGGTCCTGGTAGTTGATGGAACCGACTGCTTCAACCATGCAAGGTCTCTTTGGGCCAAGATCGCCCGCCCTTCGTTTAAATACGAGGCCGGCGTAGTCTGAGGGCCCTCCAAAACTAATCAGTGGACACGATCGCCTGCCCTCAAAGGTTCATCATCTAACATGGTGAACCCAGACAACGCGACGCGTCACTACCCCCGTCTCAACGTACACCGTCGAGGTTCGCCATCTTCATGGCGGGCCGAGGTGGAAGTAGAGCTAACAAGCTGCGGAGGTGGAGTTGATTAATCCGACGACGCCCCGCGCAAGCACTCCTCCAGACCAAGACCGCACGCTCTCCGTTTAAATACGAGGCGAGGCGCAGCCTAACGGAGGACCCTCACAATAAAATGAGTCACGAGACAGACAATGTCGTTTGCGCACAAGACATGGTCATGGAGTCGGTCCATCGAACTCTGCGATCGTGTACGGTTCCTCAAGACGGACGACCGTCCTCGAGGATTCGACAAAATTGAAGACCGCTCACTCAACGAATTATTTTCATCCCCTTAATTTCACTAAGTGAATAAAAACAAGGGGGAAGAGTGCGGACTACCTATACGACGATCGTCCCTATTCAACCACATACGGAGATCGCCATTTTTCAGATGTTGTGCAGTGATCGAATTTGTTGTAAAAATTATCTTTATGAGTTTATCAATTCATTTGGAAATACACTCGCAACGATCTCTCCTCACACATTTGTACAAAGTCAAGCAAAAGACTCAAAAATAGCAATCATTCAAGTGATAAGTCAGAGAATCAAACATTCATTTCATTGCTTGAAGGATAGAAATACATGGTCGCCCGAAGGCCAAAATGCTACAAAAATAAAGCTACAAAACTACGAGACAGAAAGCTAAAGCAAACAAGAGTGAAGAGCCTCAGGCCCCCGCCTGGCCTTCGCCTTCAACCGCCGGATCAACCTGCGGCCCTTCCCCAGTTTCCGGAGCAGCCTCCCCGTCCTCCGGAGCGTCAGGATGAACGAGGTTCGCCGGAGTCGGACACCAGCTCAAATCCACGCCAAGCTCCGAGAGATCCAAAATCGGCAAGGAGAAAGCAGGATGGAGAGGATGCCCCAGCGCATACGCCTTGAAATTCTCAGCAAGAGGGCCGACCTCCAGTCCTCCCTTCTTAGCAGCTCGGATCAAGTCAGCAAACGCCATATAATAGGCAAACTCGCTGACAAACTCCAAGTTAAGGAAGGGATTGGCCTTGTTCGCCTCTACCTCCCCTTTCATCTCCGCCATCGCCTGTTGCGATCCTTGGAGCTCGGCCTCCCTCACAGCTATCTTCTCCTTCAACTCCGCCAGCTTGCTAGTCAGCCGAGTGACAGTCATCTTCAGTCGATCGGCCTCCGTCTCAGCGGCCTTCTACGAGCGCACAACATTTGTCATTCGGTTCCGGAATTGGTCAACCGTCAACCGAGACATCTCGGCATCCTTCCTCGCCAGCTCAAGCTCTTGGCTCGCCCACTTAGCTGCCTCTAAAGAGTCCTTCTCCATTGCCGCTATCCTGTCGGCGAACGCGGCGTTCTCTTTTCGAGCCGCCTCGAGGTCCGCCTGCAGGCGAATAGTGGAAGAATGCCCCTCAAACTCCTGCGCAGCCTGGACAGCCATGGTCGCCGTCTGGAGAGAAAGGGCGAGAACAGCCTGCATTGTACTCCCAGATCACTGACGAGCGATCGCATCTAGACCGGTCGTCTAGGCCTTTGGTAGAGCAGAAATGGCCCGGTTGACGTATTGCGGGATGTCACAGGACTGGCGAGGAGATCGGCTCACTAAGAAATCCAACACCATCGGCGGACAAGATGGATCTGTGCGACGGTTCCTGCATCAAAAAAACAAAATTAGCACATCTCCCGCGCAAATGACAAGTCTCAACTCAGCAAGCAGTCTACCTCTCGGCTCTCTCAGGATCGCGACCGAAGTATTGCTTCCCGCGAGGGGTCTCAGCTTCGGCGATCGCCATCTCCCGGAGGAAAGCCGCGGAGGAGCTGGCTCATTCTCCGGAGGAACAACGGTGATCGGAAGCGCGGCGATCGGCACCTCACTGGAAGGGTGTTAGGCGTATTTTTATACGCTTATTTACCATTATTTTGTATCATTTTGGAGAGTGAAATTGTTTAAATGAACTTTTAATGCCTTAATTTTGTATGTTTGTCAGGAAATTGAAGTCCGGAAGCTAAAACGAGGTGAAACGGGCGAAAACGGCAAATTTTGGCTATGAGCCGCGGCACATGGAAGCAGGGCCGCGGCACAGGAAGACAACAAGCGAGCACAGAGTAAACTGTACTCTGTGCCGCGGCACAGTCCAGGTGAGCCGCGGCACAGATGAATTAAATGGCGCCCAGGCTTCCAGCTGAAGACAGTGTGCCGCGGCACAGATTTAGTGAGCCGCGGCACACTAGGCGGTTTTTGTATGCTCCGCGCGGATTTGGGCCGTTTCGAAGCCAGTTCTTGACCTACTCACACGGACGCGATTTGGAGACTGTTTAAAGCTATAAATAAGGGTTTAAGACCCTAATCAAGGATCTTGGAGGCTTTTAATCTTGGAATCTGGGGGATCTTGAGCTTGGAGACGGCAGAAGAGGAGAGAAGCAGAAGACTTCAAGAGCAGAGGGCGGAAGCCGAAGAACGGAGGAATCCGAGCTTCATCTGCATTTGATTTTAATGCTTTCATTCATTAATTCTGTATTTTCCTTTATTAGTATGTCAGGCTAAAACCCTAATCTAGGATTTTGATGAAACCTACGTTTTTACGGATTTGGTTGAGATTATCTAATTAATTACCTTTTTGTTGAGTTTTCCCAATCGTGTTTAATGCTTTCAATTATCTGGCCAATAGTTGTATTGATTTAATCATTCAATTCGAATCGGGAGAGGAGAATTGGTGAGGAACTATTGGTGAGGACCGTTTTATTCTGTGAGATAGGAATATACTCATAGGAACTACGTGGCCTTTTGGAGATTTTATGCTTTTTGCCTATTGACGAATTAATTCACCTAGGAATAGAGTGCGTTATTCGCCTTTAGAAAAATCTAGTGACCTCGGGAGAGGCGGTAGAATATATTAGCAATCTCCGCCTTCAATAAATTGGGAAAATTAATACTTCAGATAATCGAGAGTAAATTCGGATAAACCTAGGTGGATTCAGAATCTTAGACTTATTCATCATTTGATTCCCTTTCCTTCAAGCGATCATTTTTATTATTTAGTCTTTTAATAATTCTCTTAGTAATTAATTGCAAAACCCAAATTCGATTGTTCGAATAAAACTGGAATACATAAAAATCGGTAGTTAGTGATTCAGTCCTCGTGGGAACGATACTCACTCATCACTTTATTACTTGTAAACGATAACGTGCACTTGGGTGTAAGAAATATCGCAACAAGTTTTTGGCGCCGTTGCCGGGGATTGAAATTTTACTAATATCGATTTCAGTATTTCTAGTCTTAGTTTGAATGTTTTTATTTTATTATTTTTGTGTATTTAATCTTATTTATTTGTTTTTCCTTTCAGGATCTTTCGCGTAGTGCATGAGAAAACTCGGTGACAAAGGCCTACTACCTTTGAATACCGAACTCGAGCGCACTCTTAGGAGAAAGAAAAAGGAGAAACGAGAGCCACCGACAACGGTCAACATGGCCGAAAATATCGAAATTCAAGGAGGAGATAACCATGTGCAGCAAGTTCAACCGGCACTAGCTCTTCGAGACTATGCCATGCCGCAAATTACTGCTAATTTTTCGGGAATTCGGCGTCCCACCATTCAGGCGAACAACTTCGAGATCAAGCCTGCGATCATTCAGATGGTGCAGGCTAGCCAGTTTTGTGGATTGCCGAATGACGACCCAAACGCTCATATTGCTTCTTTCCTTGAGATTTGTGACACGTTCAAGAATAATGGTGTCACCGACGATGCTATCCGATTATGGCTTTTCCCTTTCTCTTTGAGGGATAAAGCGAAATTTTGGCTAAATTCCTTACCGCCGGGGTCGATCACAACATGGGCAGAGTTAGCGCAAGCCTTCCTTGCCAAATTCTTCCCACCTTCTAAGACGGCGAGATTGAGAAACAAGATCACCACTTTCGGTCAGTATGATATGGAATCGCTCCACGAGGCATGGGAGCGGTATAAAGATTTGTTACGGAGATGCCCTCATCACGGCCTTCCAGACTGGCTTCAAATTCAGACGTTTTACAATGGATTGAGTGCCTCTACACGCACTCTCGTGGATGCAGCCGCCGGTGGGGCCTTGATGGGAAAGACTATGGCCGAGGCACACTCGTTGTTGGAAGCTATGGCCGCAAATGCATATCAATGGCCATCTGAAAGATTGACGCCGAAGCGAGTTATGGAAGTTTCTAGTAATGATCCAATATCCACATTGTCAGCTCAAGTCGCAGCATTAACGCAGCAGCTCCAAGCATTTTCGCATGCACCTTCCCCCGTTACCATTGAGACTTGCAATTGGTGTAACGGATCTCACCCTAGCGCGGAGTGCCAAGTCGGAAATCCATTCGAGCAGCCCCAAATCGAACAAGCTCAGTTTGTAGGAAACGGAAACCGGCAGAATAATCCGTACTCCAACACGTATAATCCGGGGTGGCGTAATCATCCCAACTTTTCGTGGAGAAACGGACAGAACTCAAACCAGCCCCCGTTCGCTCAGAACCAACAGCAGCCCCCTCCCGCTCCAAAAGTTTCTCTCGAGGAGGCAATCGCGAAATTGGCAGCGAATACGAGTCAATTCATGACTCGGACTGAAGCAACATTGCAGAATCATTCCGCTTCCATTCGGAACTTGGAAGTTCAGCTGGGCCAAATTGCTAATGTGTTGACAGCCCGCCCAGAGGGAGCATTGCCAAGTACAACCGAGACAAATCCTAGAGAGAGTCTAAATGCGATCAGTCTGAGAAGCGGGAAGGAGGTGTTGGACCAGCCCGAGAGGTGTGAAAAGAGGAATGAAATTGAGGAAAAGAATAATTTAGCGATAGAGGAGTCACAAGATTGGAGACCTTCGATAACATTTCCGGATAACCCGAAGGCATATGTGCCCCCCGTCCCGTTTCCGCAGAGATTACAGCAGAAAAAGGCGGACAAGCAATTTTCTAAGTTCCTTGACGTGTTCAAAAAGCTTCATATTAACATTCGATTTGCCGACGCGTTAGAACAAATGCCGAGCTAAGTTAAATTCATGAAAGAGATATTGTCGAAGAAAAGAAAACTCGAGGAGTTTGAAACAGTCGTCTTGACGGAGGAATGCAGTGCAATTCTTCAAAAGAAGCTCCCACCAAAATTGAAAGATCCGGGAAGCTTCAACATACCGTGCACCATGGGGAATCTTTCTTTTAATAAGGCATTGTGCGATCTCGGTGCTAGTATTAACCTCATGCCTCTGTCGATTTTTAAGAAGCTGGGAATTGGAGAAGCAAAGCCGACGACGGTCTCCTTGTAATTAGCGGATCGATCTATTAAGTATCCAAGATGAGTGATTGAGGATGTGCTAGTAAAAGTGGATAAATTTATCTTTCCAGCGGATTTTATTGTTCTCGACATGGAGGAAGATGAGGATATCCCGATTATCTTGGGACGACCATTTTTGGCGACCGGCAGAACTCTTATTGACATGGAAAAGGGAGAATTAACTCTGCGGGTCCAAGACGAGCATTGTTAGATTGATACCGCCACTAGAAGGGGGGTTGAATAGTGCGGTTAAGAGTATTGTACTCTTTTTCGTGCGGAAGCAAAAATAGCGGAGAATAAAAGTGCAGATAAGAAAGAACACAAAGATTTGTTCGAGAGGTTCGGCTATTAACGAAGCCTACGTCCCCTACCTAGTTTTATCGACTAGGACTTTTCTTAGAACTTGGAATTTGCACTTTCTAGTTTAGTGCCAACTTCTTACAACTTCTTGATTTCCAGGCTCAAGACAACCTCACAAAAACACTCTTGTTTTTCTAGGTACAAGATAACCAATACATAAAATAAGTGCGAGTAGAAACTCGGCTTTCACGATATATCGCTCTAAGATACAAGAATGAAGATTGGAAATTATAGAACAAATCTTCTCGTATCACAATCTAGAATAAGAATATCTCTCAGAATGTTTGCTTGATTTTGCTTGAGTATGCTAGTAGGCTCAGAATTCTTGTGTATCTTCAATCTCCATGAAGGTGGCTATTTATAGCCTTCTTGAGCTCAATTTCCCGTTGGAACAGTAGAAGGGTTACGTACATTATATGATGCTGGTTACGTACGTTACGTACGTTACGTACGTTATATGAGCCGAATAACGGCCGTAATGAAGGTGCCGAAACTGTCCAGTGAGATATGATGAAATGCGTTACGTACGTTATGAACCTTATGGTTACGTACGTAATATCCTGGTCAAAGATCCGTTGATTGAGACGACTTGTTGCAACGGCTAGTGGCTTTTCCAACGGTCAGAATAATTCAAGCCTTACGTACGTTATATGCTCCCGGTTACGTACGTTACCTGTACAGAAAAGCTTACGAAAATAGTGAATGTTACGTACGTTAGAAAAGATGTGTTACGTACGTTATCTGTTAAATGTTACGTACGTTAATGTGATAAATGTTACGTACGTTAACTGAAGAGAAAGTATGTTTTAAGTAAATTTTGGTTTTAATAACACATCATCAAAACGATCTAAAAAATATTGTTCCAACAATCTCCCCCTTTTTGATGATGACAAAATTTACTTTATGTGAGTTTTTGAAAACATGATTTTAATAACAAATTAAAAACTCCCCCTGAACACGAGCATTGCAAAATAATATGCTCCCCCTGAAAACGTGCACGGGTTAATTCAAAAGTTGATTTCAAAAACGAATACATATTATTACGAATACATATTATTCTCCCCCTTTTTGTCATTAACAAAAAGTTTGAGAAAACCTGCAAGAGACATCAATGATACGCATGATAATTAACATAAACCAAGCCAATGATTTAAACAAAACGATAACCAACATAATGTATGAAAAGATAGTCATTACAGGCAAGCATAAATATGAAATGTTTGGTCTTTTTAATAAACAGGAAACATCATCATTAGAAAGGATAGCCCGACTAGTCAAGGTCCGCATCCGGCGGTGTCGGCGGTATCCCAAAATGCGTGCAAATGCTCTTCACCATGATCTTGACCTCACTCATGTCCTTCTCAAGTCTATCCATTCGAGAAGCCATCTGGGAAGAGGAGGATTCCGGACGAGGACGGGAGGAACCAAGTTGTGATGACGGACGAGGTCTAGGACGGGAGCATTGCAAATGCTCCGATACCATTTGTCACGGGACGGGAGTTCCAAAGCCCGTGCGGCGTCCCAGGGGCCCTCACACCCCGGGACCAGCCAATCCCACATAGCATGCCAACTGGTTTCGCCCTGCCATGGGCTCATCAGGGAGACGGCATTAGTCCCCTCGATGTGATCCTCTCCTCCGGTCTCGGAAGAGTGCCCCCATCAATGAGCCGATCATCATCCTTAATATAAGCAAAGTATATCCAGCCACAATTTCTCGTGCGGAGATACCTCATCGTTCGTAACGTCCCTTCAGTGACGAGGCTCCCCCTTGGAATCGGAACCCCGTGGACCCCGGTTAGATCGACCCCAGCTTTCTCAAAAATTTCGGTTAAGATAGAACCAAAAGGCATTCCTGATTTTCTCTGACGATCAACTTTTGCGTAGCTCTTTTTGTGGAAAATTTGTCCCTTTTCCACAAACCATTTCAGCACAATAGACGCGAAATTGACTTGGTGATCCTTCCACACATGATAGATAATCTCCATATCGATATTCACAAGTCGAAGTTGAGCATTCACTTTAGGCATAAGACAACGAGTGATAGCATCATGAAGCAACCGAATGTTTATTCCAAAGTCATTATTTTCAAACCGCCCAGAATGAACATTTAAAACGGCTTTGTCCGATAAGAATTCACGGACTTTCGACTCGTGAACACCATAGCTTTCATCATCGGACCAGTCGTTAAAGACTTCGTCCGGAGGAGTAAACTCTCCCTTGCATCGAAAACCCTCATTAGGGAGTCCAAAAATCTCCGAAAGTTTCGCTTCATCAAAAGATATTGATTTACCACGCACAAGTGAATTAACAACAGCAAAACCGTCGGCATCATAAGTGACAAAGAAATTCGCATAAAACTCTTTCACACATTCTTCATAAATTGGTCGAGCAAGACTAACGAACTTATTGATCCCAAGCATATCGAAGAATTCTTCGATAGCAACACCAAGATTGTTCGTAGATTCAAAATCAAAATGATGACTCGGAGTTACCTCTTCGTCAATAAGGATTTCGTTGAAGACCTTCATGGCTTGAGCATTCCGAAATGATAAATCGCCGGAAGCCGTGGAGGATGTTTGAGAGGTTTCTCCTCTTCTCTTTTTGCCGGTTCTGGAAGCCATGAGGATTGAATCGGTCGAAGAAGTGAAGTTTTGATGAAGTTTTGATAGGGTTTGCCGGAACAGTTCTTCGTTAGTCGCTAGGGATTTTGTAGAAATGAACAGGGAACTGACGATGGGTTTATATATGAGATGGTCAACGATCGCTTACGTACGTTATATTCCTTTAATAACGTACGTAACGTAAAATCCTAAACTTTCTGGAGCAAAACCTGCGTTTCGTTACGTACGTAACGAATCACCCTGTAACGTACGTAAGGTCCTATTACGTACGTAATGGACCGCGTATACCGTACGTAAGCAAGACCAAATGAATAGTCTTTTCCTTTCGATGATGTCCCGTTTTAAATGACCATTTAATGTGACTATGATGAGTATGCAATATTTAAAAATGATTGGCATGTCCCATTCCTAAATTTATGCGAATAAAGTTGAAAGCTTCTTCGGGTAATGGTTTTGTAAAAATATCCGCCAATTGTTCATTAGTACCAACAAATTGGAGACGAACATTCCCGTTTTGGACATGGTCACGAATAAAATGGTGACGAATTTCGATGTGCTTTGTCCTACTATGCAAAATGGGGTTTTTACTTAAATTAATGGCACTTGTATTGTCACAAAAAATAGGAGTATTTTTAAGTTCGATGCCATAATTGATTTTTGATCCAAAGAACCTGTGCACATGCACTTCCCGCAGCCACATATTCTGCTTCAGCTGTGGAAGTAGCGACACTAGTCTGTTTCTTACTTCCCCATGAAATTAAACATGAACTCATAAAATGACAAGTTCCGGTGGTGCTTTTTTCTATCAATTTTACAGCCACCGAAATCGGCATCACTATATGCAAAGAGTTGAAAATCAATGCTGGAAGGATACCATAGGCCTAAACCAGCAGTATATTTTAAATATCGAAAAATTCGTTTACATGCTACGAGATGGGATTCTTTAGGATTGGCTTGAAAACGAGCACATAGACAAGTAGCAAACATAATATCAGGTCTAGATGCAGTTAAGTAAAGTAAGGATCCGATCATACCTCGATACTGTTTTTGGTCAACAGATTTACCTTTTTCATCTTTATCGAGTTTAAGAGTGGAAGACATAGGAGTGGATATTTCTTTGCAATCCTCCATCTTAAATTTCTTTAGAAGCTCATTGACGTACTTGGATTGGTGAATGAATATTCCGTCATTGAGTTGCTTAATTTGGAGTCCGAGAAAGTTTTTCAACTCTCCCATCATACTCATTTCGAACTCTCCCTTCATAAGATTTGAAAATTCCTTGGACAGAGTTTCGTTAGTTGCACCAAAAACAATATCGTCCACATAGATTTGACAAATTAACATATCATCATTTAAGACCTTAATAAACAGAGTATTATCAACATTTCCTCTTTTATAACCATTTGAGATAAGAAAAGAGCTTAGATGATCATACCATGCTCTCGGAGCTTGCTTTAATCCATAGAGAGCTTTATGGAGCTTGTACACATGATCCGGATGATCATAGTCTTCAAAACCCGGAGGTTGCTTGACATAAACTTCCTCCTGGATGATTCCATTTAGGAACGCACTTTTACATCCATTTGATGGAGTTTGATCTTCTTGTATGCGGCAAAGGCACAGAGAAGACGAATAGCTTCAAGACGAGCAACAGGAGCGAACGTCTCTTCATAGTCCAAGCCTTCTTCTTGATTATAACCTTGGGCGACCAACCTCGATTTATTTTTAATAGGGAGACCATCATCATCGGTTTTGATTTTATGAACCCATTTGGTACCAATGATTGATTTGCCTACCGGTGCCGGAACTAATTCCCAAACTTTATTTCTTTCGAATTGGTTTAGCTCTTCTTGCATAGCAATAGCCCAATTCTCATCATTTATGGCCTCATAGATGTTCTTTGGTTCTGTAAGAGAAATAAATGCAATATTGTTAATACAATCATTTATATTTCTCCTAGTTCGTATACCTTCATCGATTTTTCCGAGAATTTGTTCCATCGGATGGTCTTTCACATTTGCCCAATCTTTAGGAAGGTTGTAAGTATTTTCTTCTTGTTTGTCCGAGCTTACGTCGAGCTTCTCCAATTCCTTTGATACTTCGGATATTTCTTTAGCTGGAACCATACCTGCATCATCATCAAAAACAACCTTTCTCGGGGGTAAAACTGTATCATCGAATTTTACATGAATGGACTCTTCTACCGAGCCTCTTCTACAATTAAATACACGATAAGCTTTACTATTAGTAGAATAACCAAGAAATATTCCAATATCTGATTTAGAATCGAATTTACCCAAATTGTCTTTTCCATTATTATGAATGAACACTTTACACCCAAATGGATGAAAATAAGATAAATTGGGCTTTTTACCTTTAAAAATCTCATAGGGAGTCATCATTTTATTTCTCCTGAGATGAACACGATTAATAACATAACAAGCAGTGTTAACGGCTTCGGCCCAAAAGTATTTAGGAAGACCATACTCGTTGAGCATTGTTCAGCTCATTTCTTCTAGAGAGCGATTCTTCCTCTCGACAACTCCATTTTGTTGAGGTGTCCGAGGTGCCGAAAAGTTGTGCCCAATACCATATTTATCGCACCAATCTTCAAAGAGATTAGAATCAAATTCTCCACCATGATCGGTTCGAATGGCGATAACTGGTAATCCTTTTTCCTTCTGGGTAACCTTACACCACTTAACAAACTCGTTAAAAGCATCATCTTTATTGGCTAAGAATTTTACCCAAGTGAATCTAGAAAAATCATCGACAATAACTAAGGTATAAAGTTTACCTGTTAGACTGGCATGTCGAGACGGACCAATTAAATCCATATGAATTAATTCAAGAATGCGACTAGTGGAAATTTCCATTTTTGGTCTAAACGAGCCTCTTGCATGTTTACCTTTAATACAGGCCTCACAAATGTGGTCTTTTCTAAAATTCAATTTTGGTAGACCACGAACAATATCATTTTTGGCCAATTTTGAAAGAAGTGGTAAAGAGGCATGTCCCAATTTTCGGTGCCAAACAACGGCATTTTCATCGTACGAAAGTAGACATTTTTCGTTAAAAGAAGATTCATCTTGGAGATCAACAATGTAAATATTTCCATAGCGCAATCCAATAAAAACGATTTGGTCTTTTCTCATTGCCGTGCAATGCGTAATTTCAAAAATTAATTTAAGACCGGTGTCACATAGTTGAGAAACACTTAGGAGATTATGGCAAAGTCCATCAACAAATAGAACATTTTCAATAGTGGGTAAAGGTTTCTTACCAATTTTACTGTCCCTTTTATTTGGCCCTTTTTATTATCGCCAAAGGTAACACAGCCACGATCTTCCTTTTTCAGCTCCGTGAAGAGATGTTCATTTCCACTCATGTGGTTTGAACATCCACTATCAACATACCATTTATTTGATAATGTTGTCTTCCTTGCTTGTACCTACAAAAACCATTTTCTTCCGTTTTATCGGTACCCAGGCTAATTTGGGTCCTGAGGAGTTAGATATAAAAACTTGGTTTTTAATAACGGTCCCTTTTGGTACCCAAATTTTCTTAACCCTTATAGTACGTCTAGCGTCTCGACAGTAGGTTTCGGTATGTCCAGGTTTTAAACATTTTGGACATGATGGGATACCGCTTTTATAGTGTCCGAATCTTTTGTGGTAATTTCTAAGGACTTTTTCATTGGAAAAGAATTATATCCAAGTCCTTGTTTTGAAAGAGAAAATTTTTGACCAAATAATAATTGCTCGAATTTGTCATTACCACATGAAAATTTTCTGACATAAAGTTTAAATTCTTTCTGAGTTTTATGCAATTCATCTTTCAGAATCTTCTCAGTTTCCAAGAAATTTGTATGATCAATAGAAGCTTCCTTGTTTTTCAATAATTTAGCATTTTCAATTTCAAGGAGTTTTATTTTCTTTTTCAAATCTTTATTGCTATTGCAAGCCTTTTCGTATTCATTATTTAGAGATTCAAAAGCATCAAGTAGTTCTTCATGAGAATCACTAACCTCGACTTCTTCGTCACTCTCTTCGGATGCGCGGGCCATTAGAGCAAGATTGGTTTGGACTTGTGGTTCATCATCCTCATCATCGTCACTCCATGTGGCGACATAAACCTCCTTCTTTTTGAACTTTTCATGCGGTGGTTTCGATGAACTTATTGGAGCATCAGCACGACAATCTTTTGCAAAATGGCACTGAACGCCGCACCTTCGACAAGTGTTGTCGAATTTATTGTTTTGAGGGAAGTGAGTCTTTTTGGATTCATCCCTTGATTCTTGCTTGATATCTCTCCGGCGCCTTTGAAGAAGATTTTTAAATTTCTTTATGTTTTTGGCATAGAAGGCGGTTTCTTCGTCCTCTTCTTCGATAGGTTCATCCTCTAGGTCGCTTTCTTCTTTGGCTTTGAAAGCGATAGTCCTTTCTCTCTCCTTAGGTTTTGGTTTCGAGCTGCGAGATTTGATGACGATCTCATAATTGATGAGAGATCCGATGAGAGCGCTGAACTCTATTGTATTGAGGTCTTTCGACTCCATAATAGCCGTAACGGTAGCGTCCCATTCTCTTGGTAGAGACCGAAGGATTTTCTTGGCTTTATCACTACTTGATATCGGTTTCCCGAATGAAGCTAGCCCATTTGTGATTGCCGAGAAACGGTCAAGCATAGTGGTGATGCTTTCTTCTTCTTTCATGGTGAAGAGTTCATAATCGTGAAGAAGCATATTGATTTTAGTTTCCTTTACTTGACTCGTACCTTCATGGGTGATCTCTAGCATTTTCAGTTTCTTTTGCCGTCTCGCAGAAGAGATTCTATTGTGATCTTCGGATTGAGAGCACAATAAAGCAATTGAGTGGCTTTCTTGTTGAAGTGATCGTTCTTCCAGTCGGCATCGTCGTACTCTTCGAAACTTTTGAGAGAGCCATCCGATTTCTTAGGAATGGTAGGTCCAAGGGCAATGACCTTCCATATTTCAATATCGTGAGCTCGGATGAAGATGGACATCTTCTTCTTCCATGTCATAAAGTTTGAACCATCGAAGAAAGGAGGGCGATTGAGAGCATTGCCTTCAACGGAGGAGTGGATAAAGGCCATTTGGATCTTTTCTCTAGCGGGTGTTAATCCGGTGATAAAGAGACCGCTCCGATACCAATTGTTAGATTGATACCGCCACTAGAAGGGGGGTTGAATAGTGCGGTTAAGAGTATTGTACTCTTTTTCGTGCGGAAGCAAAAATAGCGGAGAATAAAAGTGCAGATAAGAAAGAACACAAAGATTTGTTCGAGAGGTTCGGCTATTAACGAAGCCTACGTCCCCTACCTAGTTTTATCGACTAGGACTTTTCTTAGAACTTGGAATTTGCACTTTCTAGTTTAGTGCCAACTTCTTACAACTTCTTGATTTCCGGGCTCAAGACAACCTCACAAAAACACTCTTGTTTTTCTAGGTACAAGATAACCAATACACAAAATAAGTGCGAGTAGAAACTCGGCTTTCACGATATATCGCTCTAAGATACAAGAATGAAGATTGGAAATTATAGAACAAATCTTCTCGTATCACAATCTAGAATAAGAATATCTCTCAGAATGTTTGCTTGATTTTGCTTGAGTATGCTAGTAGGCTCAGAATTCTTGTGTATCTTCAATCTCCATGAAGGTGGCTATTTATAGCCTTCTTGAGCTCAATTTCCCGTTGGAACAGTAGAAGGGTTACGTACGTTATATGATGCTGGTTACGTACGTTACGTACGTTACGTACGTTACGTACGTTATATGAGCCGAATAACGGCCGTAATGAAGGTGCCGAAACTGTCCAGTGAGATATGATGAAATGCGTTACGTACGTTATGAACGTTATGGTTACGTACGTAATATCCTGGTCAAAGATCCGTTGATTGAGACGACTTGTTGCAACGGCTAGTGGCTTTTCCAACGGTCAGAATAATTCAAGCCTTACGTACGTTATATGCTCCCGGTTACGTACGTTACCTGTACAGAAAAGCTTACGAAAATAGTGAATGTTACGTACGTTAGAAAAGATGTGTTACGTACGTTATCTGTTAAATGTTACGTACGTTAATGTGATAAATGTTACGTACGTTAACTGAAGAGAAAGTATGTTTTAAGTAAATTTTGGTTTTAATAACACATCATCAAAACGATCTAAAAAATATTGTTCCAACAAGCATGTCATGTTCCAAGTGTTCAAATCTTTTCCATGTCCGGGAGGTGTTGATAACAGCTCTCACAGTGAAAATGTGGAGGCCGTTGAAAAAGAAAAACACTGGAAACATCGTCGGTCGAAAAATTCAGATTCTGTGTCAGATGGCCCAATTTTTAAGAAAGATGTAGAACGAGTAGCATTTCTCGAGCACTCGGACAAGTCTGCTGGGGTCATAAAGTCATTTTTGAAAGAAGAAAATAAGCCGGAAGCCAAACGGACGTCTAGTCATGAGAAAAACGGGTGTTTCGGAAAGTTATTCTCGTCAAAACCTTTCCGCAAACAACATTCGATGTCCGAACCGAAAGTCGAATCGTTAAAGACCGATGGTTATAATTTTAAAAACTATATTAACGGTTCGATGAACGGGGCGGAAACCAAATGGAGTTTGCGAAAAGCGAACTAATTTTTTTAATAGTCCGGCTGAAGACTATAAACTTAGCGCTCCTCGGGAGGCAACCCGAGTATTAGTTGTAGAATCGTTATGGTTTTCCTACATTTTTAGAGTCTTTCTTTGTCGTCATTCTTCTTTGATCCGTCCTTCCCTCTCGTCTTGATGTTTTCGTTTAAAAATGCATGCGTGAATCACCAAGGGAGGAATTGATGATGGGCCGCGGCACAATCACAGTGAGCCGCGGCACGCACCGGTTGATGAAACATGGCCAAACAAACTGTACTCTGTGCCGCGGCACGATCTTACTGAGCCGCGGCACCTCAGGTCACTGAGCCGCGGCACACATACCCTGAGCCGCGGCACACCAAATGTTCAAGAAACACCCAGGAGACTGTACTTTGTGCCGCGGCACGGGGCAAATGAGCCGCGGCACACTAACATGTTGAGCCGCGACACGCCTACAGTGAGCCGCGGCACCCGGCGGTATTGCAAAGAGTCCCAGGCCGACTGTACCTTGGGCCGCGGCTCACTTATATTGTGCCGCGGCCCCCGTCGCAAAATAAGAACACCCAGGTAGGCCTCATACAGTCGATCGGCCTGCACAAGGTACCTCCCTCCCTTCCTTCCTTCCTTCTCTCCTTCGCACAATGAGGTCAGTAGATACCATTCTCTTAGTCTCCTTCTAAAATTCTTCAGGTAATTCTTGATTTCTCAATCATAAGTGATACTTGATTTGAAAAGAATGGAAGTTATATATTGCTAGTTGTTCTTCAATGTTGTCTCTAAAATGGAGTTGGAATATGGGGAATTTGGTTATTGATTGTGAAGGAATTGATATTTATGAACGAATTGGTGATAATAGTTGTTGTTATTCATGGTTATTATCTGTGTTATTATTTTTGGGATTTGGAGTTAACCATCAAAATTCTTGTTCTTCATTTTAACTTGTACACAAAGTGTTTGATAAATTGCAGGAATGAAAAATTGGTAAGCCAGGCATTTTCAAATTGTATGTAACGAATCATTTTATCGAGTTACATTGTCCCCAACCCTTATATCATGTTAAACTGGAGAGCTCGTATTTAACTTCCTCTTTGATGATGCAAGCTCAATTATTCACGCTCCGCATGATGTAGTCAAGAAGCGTGCAAGCTCACCGGATGATGCCGGCACCAGCTTATGAGAGGACTGGAAAGGAGTACTTGACCTTTTACTTTTATTGCATATCATATTTTGTCCATTGAGGTCAATGTACGTCCTAAGTTTGGGGGGGGGGGTTTGCTTTCTGTTGCTACATTCATTGTTGTACTGTTTTTGTTGCAGTTTGCGTTATTTTTTTCGATAGCCTTGCTTGTCTTAATTTTTCTCTATTCATGAATTTTTCGTGCTTCTATTTGTGTGATACTGATGTTACGACACTGTTTTTTTCTCTCTGAAGAAATGGTCGAGTTTTAGTCGCGTTGTAGTCAGTGATTTCTGTTTCTTCTTAGTATTCATTTAGGTCCGAAATTTTTCTCGTGATTGTAGAGGTCTTGGCGGATAAGAGAGGATACATGCGTGTTTTAAAATCACCGTCGATACGCTTGGTTACATTTTTCGGTTAGTTAGTCGTCCAGTTACATTAGTCGTGTGGCACTTAGATTGAGTTTAGAATCGGTCGGTTTTTCCCAATAGTCGAGATAATATTTGTTCTATGATGGGAAGTCTAGTAACCGGGGGTATTCACGTGACCCGTTGTTTACTCTCGCGTAAAACGACGACCCTGATTAGACTAGTGATTTAGAGATTTCACATGTGCCAATGATATGGAGCCTAGTAACCGGGGGTATTCACGTGACCCGTTGTTTACTCTCGCGTAAAACGGCGACCTTGATTCGGACATGCGGGAGTTATATATTCAAGTTGTTTCTCCGCTGTAGAAGGGAACTTAGTAACTAGAAGCATCTATGTGCCCCATGAATGTCTTTTACGTCAAACGGTGTCCCAATACATGAGAATGGAAGTTCCACCCTAGGATTATCCCGATGAGACATTCCGAGATCCGAACCTAGTGGTCAACTCGAATCAATTTCTTGAGCATATATATATATATATAAGGGAATACTGTCCGGGGATTATTTTTATGAAACTCGTGAAAATTTTGCCATTAGACTGTGGAACGGGACGAATTTAGCTCGTTTATTTTAACCCTTCATATTGACGGTCAATTTGATTCACGTTTTGTTAATCTTTGAGATGTATTTTCTTCATGAACGAGTAATTAGGACTGAACTTGGTTATTTTGTAGAATCAGTGTTCTGAGTGCAGCTCGTTATTACGATACTCGTAATTTTTTCAGAGAGAATTTCAGGATAGTATTGATTAGGTTGAGCACTACGAGTTGCACGATTATTCACGAGATTCTTTTATTGAATTTGATTCTTTTTGCTTGAGGACAAGCAAAGGCTTAAGTTTGGGGGTATTTGTTAGGCGTATTTTTATACGCTTATTTATCATTATTTTGTATCATTTTGGAGAGTGAAATTGTTTAAATGAACTTTTAATGCCTTAATTTTGTATGTTTGTCAGGAAATTGAAGTCCGGAAGCTAAAACGAGGCGAAACGGGCAGCAAATTTTGGCTATGAGCCGCGGCACATGGAAGCGAGGCGCGGCACGTAAAGACAACAAGCGAGCACGAGTAAATCAGACTGCAGGCCGCGGCACACCTGTGAGCCGCGGCACGTATGAATTAAATGGCGCCTGTGCTTCCAAAGAAGACAGTGTGCGCGGCACGCATTTAGTGAGCCGCGGCACACTAGGCGGTTTTTGTATGCTCCGCGCGGATTTGGGCCGTTTCGAAGCCAGTTCTAGACCTACTCACACGGACGCGATTTGGAGACTGTTTAAAGCTATAAATAAGGGTTTAAGACCCTAATCAAGGATCTTGGAGGCTTTTAATCTTGGAATCTGGGGGATCTTGAGCTTGGAGACGGCAGAAGAGGAGAGAAGCAGAAGACTTCAAGAGCAGAGGGCGGAAGCCGAAGAACGGAGGAATCCGAGCTTCATCTGCGTTTGATTTTAATGCTTTCATTCATTAATTCTGTATTTTCCTTTATTAGTATGTCAGGCTAAAACCCTAATCTAGGATTTTGATGAAACCTACTTTTTGACGGATTTGCTTGAGATTATCTAATTAATTACCTTTTTGTTGAGTTTTCCCAATCGTGTTTAATGCTTTCAATTATCTGGCCAATAGTTGTATTGATTTAATCATTCAATTCGAATCGGGAGAGGAGAATTGGTGAGGAACTATTGGTGAGGACCGTTTTATTCTCTGAGATAGGAATATACTCATAGGAACTACGTGGCCTTTTGGAGATTTTATGCTTTTGCCTATTGACGAATTAATTCACCTAGGAATAGAGTGCGTTATTCGTCTTTAGAAAAATCTAGTGACCTCGGGAGAGGCGGTAGAATATATTAGCAATCTCCGCCTTCAATAAATTGGGAAAATTAATACTTCAGATAATCGAGAGTAAATTCGGATAAACCTAGGTGGATTCAGAATCCTAGACTTCTTCATCATTTGATTCCCTTTCCTTCAAGCGATCATTTTTATTATTTAGTCTTTTAATAATTCTCTTAGTAATTATTGCAAAACCCAAATTCTATTGTTCGAATAAAACTGGAATACATAAAAATCGGTAGTTAGTGATTCAGTCCTCGTGGGAACGATACTAACTCATCACTTTATTACTTGTAAACGATAACATGCACTTGCGTGTAAGAAATATCGCAACAAAGGGGCAGAAACTGGAGTTTCTCCCGACCTCTGCCGTTTGCGATTTATCCGAAGCCCCTCCTACCGGACTTCTTCCTCGGCCACGATCGGCTCCACGCGAGGCTCCACCTCCGGGATGATAGGTAACGCCATAGGAGGAGCCCGCGATGACTTCTTCTGGCGTAGACGACCCAAAACTACGGGGTTCGACATAGCAATCTCCGATGGGGGCTCCAAAAAGTGAGGAAATCGAACCTCTACAAATGAGAGCAATCAAGCCACAATTAGTCATATTCCTCCAAAAGGACGATCGCCCAGCAAATGGAGATCGTAGTAATTCGTACCTGAGACCGAGAGATGTCTCGGAAAACAGAACAGGCGAGCGGACAACCAACGACTCTCCTTATTAATCCGGCTAGCATTCAGGTCGTCGTCCGACAAGCTTCGTATCCGCTCCCAGACGACCAGGAAATCGAAAGGCAACTCCTCGATCGCCAGAATGTGGAAACCTGCAAAAGCAAATTCAAATTAGATCAGTTCAGAACATATCCGAACTAAGGGAGAGTCTGAACCCTTACCGGGATTTCTCTCCCGAAAACCAGTGGGAATCTCCAGCTCGCCAGTGGGATTGTCGCTCGCTGAGGCTTTCCAGGCACCGGCGACCCAGAACCACTTGGCCAGATCGCCCCGCGCCTTGTTCGGGACTCCAAAGATCACCCGACCGGATCGGCCTTGTATATGATAGCCTCCGACCGACCCTTTCTGAACCGTCAGCTTGAACAGATGGTTCATCTCCAATGGCAAAGAAAGGCAGTACAGTCGGTGACCGCCGAACAAGGTGAGGGTACAAATTATCTGGAGCCAAGCGTTTGGTGTCAGCTGGAGAGGCGCCATGTTCCAGGCAGCCAACAGATGGGAGACAGCGAACGACAAGGGGAATCACAACCCTGCCTCCATGATCGCTTGGTTCACAGAGACCATCCCCTCTGGAGGCTGATCAGCTCACTCATTCTCGGCCGGCACGAAAAGATCTACGTCTGAGGGGATATGAAACCTCGTCCTCCAGACGGCCAGATCCTTCCTGGTCGCCGAACTCCTGATTTGGCCAAGAAACCACAGAGATCGCTGAGCAGCCCGAAATAGCGATCGCTTGGGAGGTTGATAAGGGTGAGCGATCGAATACACCTGGAAATCAAATCTTGGAGACGGACCGGCCAACCCCTCCATAATCTCAGCAAATGCCTCATAAGCCTGGCCAAAGGCACTGTGCCGCTCCCAGTAGGCCCTGACCGCAAGATCTCTCTCCATCTGCGAGCGCCTATGTTCGACGGCCGCCTCCTTAGCCACGCCGGCCTCGTTGAACAGCGCCTCCACCTCCGCAGGGTCAATTCCGGCCCGAATAGCCTCAGCGGCCGTCTCCAGATGGAATTCAGCGGTGGATCCTCCCCGGACATCAGAAGTCCCAGCGGCTGAGGAAGTGCCCACTCCATGTGAAGAAGATGTTCCAGCCATCTTTGAAGAAAAGAGGAGAAAAGGAGTGTTCGTCTTACCGAAGGTAAAATCGACCGACGATCGGCACTAAGATCTTCAGAAAAATCTTCAGCAAATCCTTCTTTCTCCAGTAAATACGCGTAGGAATGAGCACTGCAACACTACGCCTTTTTATAGGAGATGGCAGGGACTCATTTGCAATTAAAGAGAATCTCAGGGGTCGGATCTCAACCATCCCAATTAATACTCCCTTTCAAGGACGCGTCAGTCGAGGAGTCATAAATGACCGTCGGTCTACCCCAACAGGAACCCGACACGTGTCCCAGAGACTCTTCCGCATCCGCTGCCATTTCCCGCTCATTTTAGCGACCTACCAGATCATCCAAACTCAGAATCTATTAGCTCAAAGACGATCGCCAGTTCAGTGCAACACAGAGTCGCTCGTCGAAGTTCAACGATCGCCAGCAGAACCACCTCACCCCACGTTTCCAACATAGAAGCGAGCTGGGGGGCAATTGTTGTATCGAGATTTATTCGACTCGATAGGCGATCGACTACAAGGCCGAGCGACCGAGTCCACACCAATCAAACTATGGCTAACTCGCCTTATTGAAGATACCAGCCCACCATCAAGTACCTAGCGATCGACTCCCAAGGCGATCGCCCTTTGGCATCTGGCGATCGACTCTAGTGCCCCGCTAAGGACAACCGATCTACGCCCCGAACAGAGACAATCGCCTGGCAAAGTCATCGAAGACTGGATCTCAGAACAGCACCCACGTGCAGATCCACAAAAGGCGCTGACAGATAAGACCTTTGACCCCAGCCTGTCACCTACCTCACCTACTGACAGGGCCGCCGAAAGTTACGAAGTGGGACCGCCCGTGACAGCGACTCAGGACGCGTGCAGGCTCCCCATTGGACCATACAGCTGGCTGCCAGCAGCAGCCGCGGACTTTAAGGGGACAAGCCCATGTGTTAAAAGACGATCGCCCGCTTATTATAATACAGCAAAGGCGATCGCCCGGCATATCCAAGTCCTATAAATAGAGAACCTCCTCCTGTTGGAAAAAGGTTCCCAATTCATTCACTTATATTCCGATTTCATTCACGGAAATACAGAAGAACAGACATACCATCAAGCTCCCAGCTTTCTCTCCGGAATCTACCTCAGGATTTCTCTCTCAGAATCTCTCATCCAGAAGATGGTCAGTAGAGGCAAGAAGTCTCCACAGGGCAGATTCAAAGAGATTCATAAGCCCAGGAGCTCAAGCATACAGCTAATACACGCCGTGAGAGACTGTCGATCTCTCACCGCCGCCACTGTTCATCTCCGTTGTTACAAGAACTCACAGAGCATCATATCTGGTTCTTCCGGCAATCTACACGCTCACTAGCTAAGATAACAAGAATCTTTACACTCATTGTAATTGTATTCTTACATTAGTACTTGTATCCCCGAATATTAGTATTAATAATATCTCGCGAGAGCATTCAAGCCCGGGACTAACAACCCTGGCAATTCTTGTGTTATTTACTTTTCCCACGGAAGTGTTCTCGCATTTGTTTGCTATCCATCCATTCCAGCAATATCTATCTCCGGATAATATTTTGGGTAGCAACATAGTGTAGGCCAGAAAAAACGTTGCCTGGTCGTCTTGTGGATGGGAGCTCGCCCTCCAGCGTGATTTCCAAAGATCCCATCATGGATCTCGGCTAAAACGAGTCGGCCTTCCTCCGGCATAATGAACTTGAGGAGAGGAAGGCTGAAAGCTCACTTGTAAAGCCGGTCGTCCAATAGGGTGTATCTGGTTGCACGGAGCTGAAGCTGGCAAGCTTTGATACGATCGGCGGGGACCGTTCCGTCCTTCAAGTATTTAATGAACAGAGTCATCCAGTTCTCTTCGGCAATGGCAACTGTGGTGATCAGGCTTCTGTAGATCGCCGACTTTGCTGACTTCGTGATTTGGATGTTAGAGAAGTCTGCCGCCCCATCTAACGATGCTAGTTTGGATAGGGCATTGGCTTGGGAGTTGTGCTCTCTCGGGACTTGTTCGATCAGCACTTCTTCAAACTTTGTGCACATTTCGGCGACCAATTCTTGGTATTTGATTATTTGTTTGCCGCGCGCCTCATATTCCCCCTTGACTTGGTTCACGACCAAGAGGGAGTCCATGAAGATGTGGAGGCGACGAACGTCCAGGGCGAGTGCTAGATCGAGCCCGCCTACCAAGGCTTCGTACTCGGCTTCGTTGTTGGTCGCACGGAACCCAAAATGCACGGCATTTGTGAAACTTTGGCCGTCGGGGCTGATGAGGACAAGCCCTGCCCCTGCTCGCGAGTTGGTCGCCGAGCCATCTACGTACAATTTCCAAGCAGGACGGCGGACCTGGGTCGGACTAGGCGGGAACGTTAATTCCACCACGAAGTCCGCCAGAGCTTGGCCTTTAATCGCCATGCGAGGAGCGTACGTAACACCGTATTGGGCGATCTCCAGTGACCACTTGAGGAGTCGCCCGTTGGTGTCTGGCCGGTGCAGAACTTGCCTTAAGGGGAGAATCGTCAGCACCTCCACTTGGTGTTCGAAGAGGTAGGCCCTCGGCTTGCGAACACTCATGACTAATGTGTAGGCGATCTTCTCCAGAGGCGTGTAATGCGTTTACGCGTCATGGAGCGCTTGACTGACGAAGTATATCAGCAAGTGGGCTTGCCCCTCTGCTCGCACTAATACAGCGCTCAGCACGACCTCCGAGGCCACAGGGTAGAGAAATAGCTTTTCGCTGGGGATTGGCTTTGCTAAAATTTGGGGATTAGACAGATACTCCTTGATTTTGGCGAACGCCACTTGACTTTCCTTCGTCCATGAAAATTTCTTATTCTTTATGGTGGCGAAGAATGGCTTTCTTTTGTCTTCGAGCCGAGAACTGAAACGGTTAAGGGCAGCTAGACAACCTGTGAGGCGTTGCACCTGTTTGACATTATGTGGCTCCTGCATGTCGAGGATCGCCTGGATCTTGGTGGGGTTCACTTCGATCCCCCTTTTGCTCACGATGTGCCCCAGGAACTTTTCGGAGCTTACACCGAAGTTGCATTTCTTGGAGTTCAGTTTCATGTTGAATTTCTCGAGGATGGCGAACGTCTCGGCAAGGTCATTGAGGTGATATTCCTTTTTGAGGATCTTGACCACGATGTCGTCAATGTAAACCTCCATGGTCTTGCCGATTTGGTTGGCGAACATCCCGTTGACTAGTCGTTGTTAGGTCGCCCCCGCATTCTTCAGACCGAACGGCATTCAGACCCAAAAGTACACATCTTTTTCCGTGTGGAACGACATGTGTTTTACGTCTTTCTCCACCATTGGGATCTGATGGTACCCGGCGAAGGCGTCCATGAACGACATCATTTCGCAACCTGCCGTGCTATCGACCAAGTGGTCAATATGAGGCATCGGAAAGTGGTCTTTCGGACATGCCGCGTTGAGGTCGGTGAAATCGATGCATAACCTCCAGGAGTTGCTCGCCTTTTTGACGAGCACCGCATTGGCTACACACTGCAGCTCGTCGGTAGCTACTCCGATTAGTTTTTTGTCAAGTAGCTTTTTGACTTCTGCGTCGAGTGCAGCATACTTCTCAGGACCGAATTTCCTACGTTTCTGGTGAACAGGCTTTCTTGCCGGGTCGATCTTTAGATAGTGGCAAGCGTGTTCAGGACTAATGCCGACCATATCTTGATGCGACCAGGTAAAGACTCTGATGTTCTTACGTAGTAAACTGATCAGATCATCTTTTAACTCGAGACCGATGCTCGTGCTGATCTGCACTTCCTGCTCCGGGCGAGCCGAATCTATCGTTATACTTTCCAACTCTTCAATGGGGACGGTTGCTTCTCGTTTGGAATGATTTCCGGACTCGATCCTTGGATCAATGTCGAGGCTTGGCTCGAAACTGATCCTTGGCTCGATGTCGTCCGTCAATCGATGTGAGATGCCGTCCTCTGAGTCGGGTTGGTATGAGGTGCTTGGCTCGTCGATCTCCATTGGTTGAATGTCGATCGTCTCAATGTTATAAATGGTACGAGAAGCGTTTAAAGAGGAAATTACGACATAGGAGTAATTCAAACATTTCTTTGCCATTAGCTGGTCTCCTTTTACAGTATCGACCATCCCATTGGTCGTGGGGAACTTGATACAGTAAAAGAAAGAAGAGACAACCGCCTCGAAGGTTTTTAGAAATGGGCGACCTAGGAACCCGTTATTAGATGCTGGGCCTATCTATGATTACAAAATTGAGGTTCCTAGTGATCCTAACCTTGGGATCGTAATAGCATATTAGCTCGACAGAGAGCTTGATCCTTCCATAGGCTTGGACCGTGTTGTCGCTGAACCATTGAAGCACGGTATCAAATAGCTTGATGAACTTAGTCAGGTTTCCGAGCTAGTCCAGAGCAGATTTGAATATGATATTGCAAAAGATCCCATTGTCAACCAGCAGGCAGTCGACCATTTTCCCAAGGATACATGCAGAGATTACCAATGCATCCTCTTTGGGGCACTGCACTCCCTCCCTATCCTTGTTGGAGAAGGTGATGAGCGCGTCTTTTGAGATGGTCGGCTATGGGGGCACCACGACATGGACCCCGGCAAACGCCCTCAATTCGGCCTTCCACTTTCAATTTGATATGGTGTAAACCGGGGAAAGGCCTCCGAGGTTTCCACCTCCCGACTGAAGCATATTGATCCGGCCGCCAGGGTTGATCGGAGTGATTGACTCGTTTGAGTACTCCGGCTCGTTTTGCTCGATCCTGGCGACTAGATTGGGAGAGATTCCGTCGTTCTGACGGCGATCGCATCCCACGGCCCTTTCTGCTCGGGGTTCTGGCTTGGTCACCAAGTTGTCAAACTTGCCTTCCTCAAACAGTCTCCAGAGTTGTCTGAGGAGGTCGCGGCACTGGTTGGTGTTGTGGTCGGGACTTTTGTGGTAGGCACAAAATTTGCTGCGGTCCAGATGACCATTGTCCCTCATCGGCTTCGGCTTGCTAAGACACTCGCGCCCCTTGATGGCGTTGAAGATATGGGCCAGAGACAGATTGAGGTTGCGGAGGAGGTGAACTTCCACATCCTCGAAGGTCTTGAACTCACCGAGCAGCTTCGCGACCGCCCTTCTGGGCTTGGCGACCGCCTTCTTCGGGATGGAAGATGGCGCCTTCCCTTCTCCAGTAGATCCCCCGCCTAAGCGAAGGGTGAGCATCCTCTGCCTAGCCAAAAAGTCAGCGGCCCTGACGCGGAAGATCGCGTAGGTCGGGGAGATTTCCTTTGTGAGGTGCCTGAACATGGGTGAATGGCCATAGAATCCCCCTTGGACCGAGTATAGAGCGAGCTCATCGCTAATGGGATCGCCGGTGAGGACTATTTCATCCACCCGGTCAATGTTTTCTTCGTCGGCCTCGTCCTTCCCCTGCCTGATCTTCATCATGCGGTGGGGGCCTTCTGGCAGAGCAACTTTGGCGGTGAAATACGACGTGAAGTCGTTCGCCAGTTTCTCAAAATAGTTGATCGAGCGCGGTGGCAATGAGATGTACCACCTATGGGCAAGATCGCCCAATGTCAATTGGAACATTCGGCACTTCGTCGCGTCCGATGCCCCGCATCCAGTCATGTAGATCCGGAACTTGCTCAAATGGATTTCAGGATCCGACCTCCCCTCATATAGAGGTGTTTGAGGAGGAGCGATCTTTGGTTTTACGGAGGCGAGCTCGATCTAGACCGCGAGCGGCTCACTTGGTCCGACGATCGATCTCTGGGTGCCTACCCCAGTCTCTATGAGTGCCTTCATTTTGTCGAGCTGGCTCTGCATTGCGTCCATCGCTGTAGCCGGACTGCTCGCGGATTGGCTCTCGGAGCGGGAGCCGAGGCGATCATGTACCGATCTCCTGGCCCCGTGTTAGGTGACGAGTTCTCCGCCACCGATCTCAATTCTTGGGCGAGTGGGAGCCCGTTGTCCGGCCTGTCTTCTGGGAGTCGGGCATGCTGAACTCCTGTGACGGATTCGGACTCCGATGTCTCCCAGCTGGGGCCCGAATGCCCGTGTCGCCATTAGGGATCACTCCCTAGGCGGCTGAATGTAATATTCGTACCTTCTATTTTGGTAATTTCTATTTTTGGTGTATGTTCGTTTCGGACAACTCGCTTCTTACTGTTTTGAAATGCTGAACCTATTTTGTTCTTGGAGATTTTCCGTTTGGACGAGTTTCGAGGATGTTTTTGCATAATTTCATCTTGAATTATATCTTGTCGGATGTACGTTTGATTCTCATAAAACTCATTCGTTTTCGTTGTTTCTTGGTTTGCATAAGTTTGTATGGTTGAGTTGGTCGTGTTTAAACTTTCGGATCGTTAATCCGACGTCGTATCGTGATTTTCGGGCACTTGGGCCATTTTTGAAATTTCCCATAAGTTTAGGGGAATTTCATTTTCCTTACCGTATTACGGGCTCTCCGGTGATCGGAGTTGTATTTTCTTTCAGCGCTCAACTCTATCGTCTTGAATATTCCATGTTCGTATTTCTGGATTCTGGCCTTGCTTCGCTTTTCGACTTCTTTTTGTGCTGTCGGCAGCAGTGTACTGAGCAGTACTGGACTACTGCCTGAGTAGCGCACGCTACTCCTGTTTTACTTGCGCGCGCTAGCGCAAAGTGGTTAGCATATGCTAACTTGGAGTTAGTAGCGTGCGCTAACGATTTCAGCGGGCTGGGCAGTAAGGTCAGTATTTCAGCACCGGACCAGGTAGCGTACGCTAATTCAGCGTTAACGCACGCTAATTCCTAACATTAGCGCACGCTAATCATGTTAGCTTGCGTACGCTAACGAGAGGATAGTAGACTGACTTCTTTTTCACACCCCGTTAGCGCACGCTAATGCTTGTGCGTAGCGTGCGCTAAGCCTGTTTAATATAAATAGGACAGCAGCAGTCAACTTCGTCATTTTTCCATCATTTCTTATCCTTCTTGGCTTTGAGCGATTCCAGACGAGGGTTAGGGCCGATTCCGACTGAATATCATCATCCACTACCATCTGTGCATTCCTTGCGTGAATTCTTCAATTTCCTAACACTTTCCACCATCCGAATCAAGGTAAGAATCCCTGTAACCCTTATTTTTATTTTGGGGAAATTTTGGGGATTTCTTGGGATTTGACTCTTTTAGTCCGAATTATCATTGGATTATTGCTAGACATCGATCGTGTACTTGTAATTCTTTGTTTTTTTTGAGGATTTGTGGTTTTAAACTCCAAGTTTTCCATTGTTCGTCACTTATAGTCGACGAAACCCAAGTTATGTTCGAGAAATGGTTGCAGCGGGTAGAACTAGGACGTATTCCAACGTTTTTGTAGTTTAAGATTGGTTGTTCATCTTTATTGTGTTAGGATTGGATTTGTGAAGATTATTTGGGCCAAAATCTTTCCGTTCACCATTTTGCTTCACGTCGTATTAATCAGGCAAGTACATGTATTATACTTCATTATGTGTGTACGCTTTTGATGCGAATGATGTAAACTATATTATTGAATGAATGTGATTGTTACTCTTCCACCTGGGGATGGCCTGTGGCCTCTGGGGGCTGATACTAATGGGTACGGCCACGGAAGTGGACTTGGGTGCGTGTGTTGATGTTCTTCCACCTGGGGACAGTTCGACGGGACCTCTGGGGGTCGATACTAATGGGTACGGCCGCGGAAGTGGTTTCTAACCTGGGGACGGTTCTACGGGACCTCTGGGGGCCGATACTAATGGGTACGGTCGCGAGTTACCAAGCGTGGATATTTGTGATGTGGAAAACTTGATTATTTACCGTTTTGGTGTAAATGTGATATTCCGGAGTATTGATTCTCAAAATGATCTTTCCTAATGATTTGTTTGCATTGAATCGTGTATGTATATAATATTGTGTAATTGTGTACTTGCACTAGCTATTCGAGTGCTAACCCCTTAAAAGGGGGAAATGCGTCTTATGCATTTCAGATACTGGTCGAGCTGAGGAGCTGACACGGGATGCGCACGCAAAGGATGGGCTGCCATGATGATGTGGCTTGAGTCTGTATTTTCATGTTTTGTCATTGCATTGTCGAGTACTGGAGTTAGACTGTTTACTTTTAAACTTGGTTTAAGTCCCCTGCGTGGGCAATGAATTGGTATTTAACTTATGTTTCATGTACTCCGTTAAAATGTTTTGGCCGAGGCCACGGACTTATTTACTTTTTGAGTGCATCTTTTGGGATTTCATTGTGGTTTATGTGTCATGTGTTAGCCTGGTAGACCTCGCGAGGGTTCTACGGCGTGTAATGTCCCATTTGGGAATTGGGGTGTTACATTTATGGTATCAGAGAGCCTTAGGTTTTGAATACCTAGGTTGTCGGTAAATTTTGGGTCTGTCAGTTGCGTCGTTAGAGTCAGTCGTTGAGCTTAATATCATCATGTTGCCGGCTTTTTGTGCGACCCGTGGCTGTAAGTCTCCTAGAACCCTTACACTTCTATAATTCGTTCTCTTGCGTTGTTCGGACTTGTGAATTGTGATGCCAACCTTGTAAAGTGTGAATCTTTCTGATCTTGTTCTTTTCATATTTTCATCAGTATGTTGAGAGGTCGTGGTAGACCAGCTAGGGGACGCGGCCGATGCCGTGGTCGAGGTGCTGATAATGAAGAAGGCTCACTTTCTCAGTCCTCTGCGAACTCAGCCTCTCACTCAGTGCCATTGGGTAATAATGCCGACGCTGGGGCTACTGCCATACTTCAGCAGTTAGTGGCCCAACTTGCTCAGATAGCTCAGGGTGGACGCCAGAATCCGCCCCCGACACCTGAAGAGGAAGCTAGTAAGTGGCTTCAGACGGTGACTAAGATGCACCCTCCTCGTTTCTCCGGATCTTCTGACTCCCTCGGTTGGGAGAATTGGCTTTTTCAGTTGTCCAAAACCTTCGATTCCGTAGCTTGTCCCGAAGATAGGAGGGTACATATTGCCCAGTACCTGCTGGATAAGGAAGCTACGGAATGGTGGGAGGCCGTTGCACCCAGAGACCGTCGGGCTACTTGGGAGGAGTTCAGGGCTGCTATGGAAGCAGAATATTGTCCGCCGCCAGTCAAAGAATGCAGAATTGTGGAGTTCTTCACTGCCACACCCCAGGATGGGCCGATTTCATAGGCCATTATCTCTTACAATCAGCAGTTGGGTTTTGTGAAAGATCAGGTGAGGACGGAGGCCGCTAAAATCCGTTACTTCAATATGCGCATGAAGCCGCATATCAGGCAAAGTATGGCACCGCTCATGTGTGCCACTTTGAAGGAATACCAGGATCGCGCTCTAGAGATCGAGATGGCCGTCCCGGAATCAGAGTCGGTTTCGGAAGCTAAGAAGCAGAAGACTACTGGCGGATTCTCGGCCGGTAAGGGTGGTCATTTTTCGAGGTCTCGTTCTGCTCCTACACCTGGGAAGAGGCCATTTCATCAGGCCGGTGGATCTCGTGGTAACTGCTCACCACATTGCACCAAGTGAGAGTTTGTTTTAATTGCAGTCAGCCCGAGCACGTTGTGAAGGATTGCCCATTTCCGTTAGTTGCTGGTTTTACTTGCGGACAGGCCAGGCATCGGGCAACTCATTGTGAGAGGGCCACCAGGGCCGCTAGAGTTCCGACTACCACAGCCGATCAGAGGGATCATAGCACTCCAGCTACTCATGTTCCGCAGAGTTCGGGTCGTGGTAGGGGTTAGGGTCAGCCGGATCGCCGTGCAGCATCGAGTTTGGGTTCAGTTCACCCCCGATTATATCAGATAAGGCGCACAGAGGAGGCAGACGTTCCGGTGGCGTCAGGTACCACTCAGATCATTTCTCATCCAGTTTCAGTGCTTTTTGATTCGGGTGCTACCCACTCCTTTATTGCTTCGGACTGTGTGATTCGTATTGGTTTTGACTGCTTATTTGAGTGTGAACCGTTTGTAGTGGGTATGCCAAGCGGGGATCGTATGGTTGGGGACGGGAAAGTTAGGGATTACCCAGTGAGGATCGGGAGCCGGGATTGGCCCTCCAATCTCATTATTATAGACCTTAAGGGTGAGGATTTGATCCTCGGGGACGATTGGTTGGATCGTCACGGTGCTATCATGAACTATCGGACACGTACCATCTCGATAGTGGCTGAGGACAGCACCGAGCATACACTTGTCGGTTGTAAGCCGGGTAGATCGGGGAGTGTGATTAGCGCCTTGAAGGCGATGAAACTTCTGAATCAGGGTGTGTCGGATACTGGTGTTATGCTCTGAAGGCGGAAGATGGTGGAGTTGATTTGTCGTCAATTCCAGTTGTTAGTGAATACCCCGACGTATTTCCGGATGACTTGCCGGGATTACCACCACATCAAGAGGTGTAGTTTCCTATTGATCTAGAGCTGAATGCGGCCCCTATTTCTAGAGTGCCGTACCGTATGGCACCATTGAAGATGTTAGAATTGAAGAATCAGTTAGGAGACCTGTTAGATAAAGGGTATATTCGACCGAGCGCATCGCCTTGGGGTGCGCCTGTACTTTTTGTTAAGAAGAAGGATGGATCGCTTTGTTTATGTATCGACTATCGAGAATTAAACAAGTTAACCATCAAAAATAAATACCCTTTGCCCCGGATTGACGATTTGTTTGATCAGATATAGGGGGCGACAGTCTTTTCGAAGATTGATTTGCGATCGGGATACTACCAGTTGAGGATTCGGGACATCGATATACCGAAAGCTACCTTTCGGACGAGATATGGCCATTACGAGTTTGTGGTTATGCCTTTCGGGCTAACCAATGCCGCAGCAGTGTTCATGCAGTTGATGAACAAAGTTTTTATTGAGTATCTGGACAAATTCGTAGTCGTCTTTATCGATGACATTCTTATCTATTCACGGAGTTGGGAGGAGCATGCCTTACATCTCCGGATGGTATTAGACATTTTGAGAGCTGAGCAGTTGTACGCGAAGTTCTCTAAGTGTGAGTTTTGGCTCGAGGAAGTGATGTTCCTCTGGCATGTGATTTCAGCAGAGGGAGTTCAGGTAGATCCGCAGAAGATAGAGGCAGTGACGGCTTGGGAGCCGCCTATGAATGTGCAGGAGGTGAGGATTTTTCTGGGTCTTGTCGGCTATTACCGTAGATTTGTTGAGGGATTTTCTAAGATCGCTATACCACTCACTCAGTTGCTCCACAAAACTCAGAAGTTCGAGTGGACTGCAGACAGACAGTATAGTTTTGACGAGTTAAAGAGACGTTTGACTACCGCACCCATTTTAGCATTGCCTTAGGGGAACGAGGATTTCGTAGTGTATAGTGATGCTTCGGGCCTTGGGCTCGGATGTGTTTTGATGCAGAGAGACAGGGTGATTGCTAATGCGTCCCACCAGTTGAAACCTTATGAGGTAAATTATCCCACGCACGATTTGGAGTTAGCTGCGGTTGTCTTCGCCTTAAAGATATGGAGGCATTATCTCTATAGGTCATAGTGTAAGATTTTTACGGACCACAAGAGTTAGAAGTACATCTTCAGTTAGAAAGAGTTGAATATGAGGCATCGTAGGTGGTTAGAGCTAATTAAAGATTACGACCTCGAGATACTTTATCATCTAGGTAAGGCTAACGTAGTGGCTGATGCGTTGAGCCGGAAACCGATGGTGTTGCAAATGTTAGAGGTACTTACACCACAGAGCAGGATCTAGCGGGATTTGATTTATCAGAATATCGCGGTTTGGGTTCAGAGAGTTCAGGGTCAGTTATGTGCGTTAGAGATCACTTCGTCCTTGACAGATGATATCAAAGCGAAACAGTATAATGATCCGTGTTTGGTATAGTTGAGGGAGGATGTGAGGAAGGGGAAAGCCCCTGGATTTGTGGTTCAGTATGATGGCGTTCTGAGATTTCACGGCATATTATGTGTACCGAATGACATTGAGTTGAGACAGAAGATTTTGAGTGAGGCTCATACTACGCCTTATTCCATACATCCTGGTACGAGCAAAATGTACAAGGATGTGAGGAGTAACTATTGGTGGAGCAATTTGAAGACGGACGTTAGCGAGTTTGTGGCGAAGTGTTTGACCTGTCAGCAGGTTAAGATTGAGCATCAGCGGCCCGCGGGGTTGCTACGACCACTTCCCATTCTGGAATGGAAGTGGGAAGACATCTCTATGGATTTCATTATCGGGATGCCTAGGACTCGGACTGGAATGAACATGATTTGGGTTATTGTTGATCGACTAACCAAATCAGCTCATTTCCTAGGTATTAAGGACACTTGGGGCCCGGAGAGGCTGGCACGAGTATTTATAGCAGAGATCGTGAGATTGCATGGGATTCCTAGGAGTATTGTTTCAGATCGAGATGGCTGGTTTGTATCACATTTTTGGCAGGCTGTTCATCGAGCTTTGGGGACTGAGTTGAGACTCAGTACATCTTACGACCCTCAGACTGACGGACAGTCAGAGCGGATGATCCATACGTTGGAGGATATGTTGAGAGCCTGTGCCTTAGATTGGAAGTATGGTTGGGAGTCGCACTTGCCGTTGATCGAGTTCACGTGCAATAATAGTTGGCCCGCCTCGATCAAAATGGCACCATTTGAGGCTTTGTATGGGAGGAGGTGCAGATTGTCGTTGTGTTGGGACGATGCGTCCGAGCTGATTGGTACCGAGCCCGATATGGTAGTTGAGATGGGAGAGAAGATTTCTCTGATTCGCGATAGATTATTGACGGCCCAGAGTCGTCAGAAGTCTTATGCCGATACGCGTAGCCGGTCGTTGGAGTTTGAGGTGGGAGATCATGTTTTGCTTAAGGTGACACCGACACACGGAGTTTACCGCTTCGGCCGGAAGGGTAAACTTAGTCCGAGATATATTGGACCGTTTGAGATTTTAGAGAGAGTTGGAGAGCTTGCCTATCGGTTAGGCTTGCCGCCGTCCTTGAGTCACGTGCATAACGTATTTCATGTTTCCCAGCTTAGAAAGTACGTACCGAACCCTAGCCATATTATTGATTTTGGAGAGATCGAGTTGGGACCCGACATTACCATCGAGGAGAGGCCGATTCAGATTTTAGAGCGTCGGGTGAAGCAACTTCGTCATAAAACCATTCCTTTGGTTAAAGTTCAATGGTCGAGGCATGGATCCGAGGAAGCCACATGGGAGATGGAAGAGAGTATGCGGTCGAGATACCCAAGATATTCGCGTTGTAAGTTTCGGGATGAAATTTATTTTTAGGGGGAGAGAATGTAATATCTGTACCTTCTATTTTTGGTAATTTCTATTTTTGGTGTATGTTCATTTCGGACGACTCGCTTGTTACTGTTTTGAAATGCTGAACTTATTTTGTTCTTGGAGATTTTCTGTTTGGACGAGTTTCGAGGATGTTTTTGCATAATTTCATCTTGAATTATATCTTGTTGCATGTACGTTCGATTCTCATAAAACTCGTTCGTTTTCGTTGTTTATTGGTTTGCATAAGTTTGTATGGTTGAGTTGGTCGTGTTGAAACTTTCGGTTTGTTAATCCGACCTCGTATCGTGATTTTCGGGCACTTGGGCCATTTTTGTAATTTCCCATAAGTTTAGGGGAATTTCATTTTCCTTACCGTATTACGGTCTCTCCGATGATCGGAGTTGTATTTTCCTTCAGCGCTCAACTCTGTCGTCTTGAATATTCCATGTTCGTATTTCTGGATTCTGGCCTTGCTTCGCTTTTCGACTTCTTTTTGTGCTGTCGGCAGCAGTTTGCTGAGCAGTACTGGACTGCTGCCTGAGTAGCATACGCTACTCCTGTTTTCCTTGCGCGCGCTAGCGCTAAGTGGTTAGCATACGCTAACTTGGAGTTAGTAGCGTGCGCTAACGATTTCAGCGGGCTGGGCATTAAGATCAGTATTTCGGCACTGGACCAGGTAGCGTACGCTAATTTAGTGTTAACGCACGCTAATTCCTAACATTAGTGCATGCTAATCATGTTAGCTTGCGTACGCTAACGAGAGGACAGTACACTGACTGCCACACCCCGTTAGCGCACGCTAATGCTTGTGCGTAGCGTGCGCTAAGCCTATTTAATATAAATTGGACAGCAGCAGTCAACTTCGTGATTTTTCCATCATTTCTTATCCTTCTCGGCTTTGATTGATTCTAGACGAGGGTTAGGGCCGATTCCGAGTGAATATCATCATCCACTACCATCCGTGCATTCCTTGCATGAATTCTTCAAGTTCCTAACACTTTCCACCATCCGAATCAAGGTAAGAATCCGTGAAACCCTTGTTTTGAGATTTTGGGGAAATTTTGGGGATTTATTGGGATTTGACTCTTTTAGTCCGAAATATCATTGGATTATTGCTAGAATTCGATCGTGTACTTGTAATCCTTCGTTTTTGTTGAGGATTTGTGGTTTTAAACTCCAATTTTTCCATTGTTCGTCACTTATAGACAACGATACCCAAGTTATGTTCGACAAATGGTTGCAGCTGATAGAACTAGGATGTATCCAACATTTTCGTAGTTTAAGATTGGTTGTTCATCATTATTGTGTTAGGATTGGATTTGTGAAGATTATTCAGGCCAAAACCTTTCCATTCACCATTTTCCTTCACGTCGTATTAATCAGGCAAGTACATGTATTATACTTCATTATGTGTGTACGCTTTTGATGCGAATGATGTAAACTGTATTATTGAATGAATGTGATTGTTACTCTTCCACCTGGGGATGGCCGGTGGCCTCTGGGGGGCGATACTAATGGGTACGGCCACGGAAGTGGACTTGGGTGCGTGTGTTGATGTTCTTCCACCTGGGGACGGTTCGACGGGACCTCTGGGGGCCGATACTAATGGGTACGGCCGCGGAAGTGGTTTCTCACCTGGGGACGGTTCGATGGGATCTCTGGGGGCCGATACTAATGGGTACGGTCGCGAGTTACCAAGCGTGGATATTTATGATGTGGAAAACTTGATTATTTACCGTTTTGGTGTAAATGTGATATTCCGGAGTATTGATTCTCAAAATGATCTTTCCTAATGATTTGTTTGCGTTGAATCGTTTATGTATATAATGTTGTGTAATTGTGTACTTGCACTAGCTATTCGAATGCTAACCCCTTAAATGGGGGAAATGTGTCTTATGCATTTCAGGTACTGGTCGAGCTGAGGAGCTGACACGGGATGCGCATGCAAAGGATGGGCTGGCATGATGATGTGGCTCGAGTCTGTATTTTTATGTTTTGTCATTGCATTGTCGAGGACTGGAGTTAGACTGTTTACTTTTAAACTTGGTTTAAGTCCCCTGCGTGGGCAATGAATTGGTATTTAACTTATGTTTCATGTACTCCGTTAAAATGTTTTGGCCGAGGCCATGGCCTTATTTACTTTTTGAGTGCATCTTTTGGGATTTCATTGTGGTTTATGTGTCATGTGTTAGCCTGGTAGACCTCGCGAGGGTTCTATGGCGTGTAATGTCCCATTTGTGAATTGGGGTGTTACACTGAAGACGGAATCGTCCCGCCTTACGAGCGCCTTTTCCTACGGCTCGGGGCTTTCTGACGATTTCTCGACATATAGCCCCTGGAGCTTCCTCTTGCCCGCACGGCGGATGGATGATGGAGTAATAGTGGGCGAGTCGCATGCTCTCCGTCGCTCCCTAGGGATGGCCATAGCCTCCTTGATCTGTTTCGCAGTTTGGAACTGATCGAGTGAGAGGCTGGGGCCGTCCCTCAGGGGCGGGAGTGAGAGTCTAGCGCCACCGCGGTCGCCTTACGCCATAGTTTGGGACTCGGCCTGGGCCGGAATAAGGTGTCCGGCAGATCGTAGGGTGGCTCTTTTCGAGGTCGTGACCGACGACATGATTCTGAAGGTTTTTCTTTGAAGAACAGTGAGTGTTTCTTCAAGTATATGCCCCGGAGAACAATGAGTGTTCTTCGAGACGGTCGGAATAAGAAATGAAGGTTAAGATCCCCTTCTTCTAGCGCCAATTGTTGTTACCCAAAATATTTTCCGGAGATGATATGCTGGAATGGACGAGTAACAAATAAAATGCGAGAGCACGTCCGTGGGGAAGTAAATAACACAAGATTTGCCGGGGTTGTTAGTCCCGGGCTTGAATGCTCTCGCGAGATGTTATTAATATAAATACTTATGAGTACAAATATTAATGTTAGAGTGCAATTACAATTAGTGTAAAGACCCTAGTTATCTTGGCTATCGAGTGCTGAAGATTGCCGGAAGAACCAGAGTTGAAGCTCTGTGAGTTCATGTTACAAAGATGAGGAATTCTCTGTGTATAATCGTTTTAGCGTATCACTGTTTGCTGTGTTAACGTTGTCACTGTGTTCACATTGTAAACCGCCCTCTTGCCAATGCTGGAGGCCTTCTATTTATAGGAGAAGAGGTTGCTGGGATGTTACTGTCAACCGCGGGCGATCGCCGTTACCTGTATTTAAATAAGGCGGGCGATCGTCCCAGTACGTGGGACTGTTTCCTTAAAGTCCGCAGCTGCTGTTGGCTGGGAGATGCGCGGACCAATGAGGAGGCGACAGGTGCCTCACATCGCTGTCTTGGGAGGTCCCACCTATGACCTTTCGGCGGGTCTATCGGTAGGTGAGGTCGTCCTTATCACTGGCAGCTGCTGATGGGCTGGAGTAGGGCCTGTTCTTGCGGCGCCTTTTGCGGATCTGCACATGGGTCTTCACCCGAGATTCGGTCTTCATAGAATTTGACGGGTGTCGGATTCACACGTGGCATGAGACGGTCGTCTCTGGTCGGACATTAGAGGCAATCGCCAGATGCCAAAGGAAGATCGCCTTGGACGTCGACCGCTAGGCACTTGCCCAGCATCAGTCTTTTTCGGTTGGCTCCCGACCATTGTGCCGATCGCCATTGAGGCGTATAAATCTCCGCACAACACGGCCGTAATCGGCCAGGCCTTACGGCCATAATCGGCCCAGCCAGCCCTCCGACTGCCCGGCTCGATACTCGGTGACGTCTCGATCAAGCGAACGCACCGACTAGGATCCAAAACAATAACGAACAGGATACGAAACTCAACGTACCACAGTACAAGCATGCGATTCCAAAGACGCGGACGACAACAATCTATTCGACCGAAGAAAATTCAACGAAACTGGAATGAAGATCTCGGGTATTACATTACCATAGAACGCGCTAACCAATAAGTGTAGTATGCGCTAACGACTCAGAAGGACAGCAACAGTATTCTCGGAAATGGGTACGACGACGGATACCCACAACTTTGGGAAATTACAAACCGGTCCCAAAAGTTTGAAAAATCACGATACGACAATAGATAATCAAACTTAAGCTCACAACACGTATGACAACGTTAAATGAACTTACGAGAAACCCGAAACAATAGTTTCGAATGAGATTCGCAAGAATCGAACTCAAGCGCGGAAAAGTCGCCTAAGAACACGGAACTCAACAAAACGACACCGAAACAAACTCGGACGTTAAAAAATGCAGAATTAAATATTCTCATAATGATGAGACGTTCACAAGCGAGCCTTTAAAATGGACTCCTATTGAAAAATAAAAAAAGAAATTTACCAAAACTTGAAATTGCGGATATTACACTAATAACTAGACCATCTTTCTTAAAGGTTGAGAATGAATCTCCTGCTTTCTTACAAAGGATACAAGGTGATATATGTGGTCCTATTCATCCTACTAGTGGACCATTTCAGTATTTCATGGTACTTATTGATGCATCATCTAGGTGGTCACATATTTGTTTACTGTCAACTAGAAATTTAGCATTCTCTAATCTATTAGCTCATATCATAAAGGTTAGACCTCACTTTCTATATTACCATATCAAATCAATTAGATTAGATAATGCGGCTGAATTTACATCACAAAAATTCGATTGTTATTGTACATCTCTAGGGATCGAAGTAGGACATCCTGTTCTGCATGTACATACACAAAATGGATTAGCTGAGGCATTCATTAAATGTCTTCAACTTATATCTAGACCATTACTCATGCAATCTAGTTCGCCACTTACTACTTGGGGACATCCCATCCTACATGCTGCATCCCTAGTTAGGCTTTGACCTTATGCTTACCATAGTTTCTCACAACTTGTTAGTGGTAGGCAACCTAACATATCACACTTAAGAAAGTTTGGGTGTACAGTTTATGTTCCAATTCCGCCTCCAAAGAGAATAAAAATGGGTCCCCAAATACGTTTTGGTATTTACATTGGTTTTGCATCTTCATCTATAATAAAATATCTTGAGCCAATGGCAGGGGATGTATTCACCGCAAGATTTGCAGATTACCAATTCGATGAGACAGTATTCTCGCCATTAGGGGGAGATAAGCTACAAAATCTGGTTACCAAAGAACAACGTGAATGGTGTAAATTGACATGGCACACACCTAGATTGTCACATCTAGATCCGAGAACACTACAAATGTGAAAATGAGATACTGAAAATGATACATTTGTAGGAAATTGCAAACAAATTGCCGGATGCATTTAATGATACGGCAAAGGTAACAAAATCACATGTGCCAGCTATGAATGTGCCATCCAGAATAAATGTTCCAGTTGGACAACGTCCTATGCCGGAGGCAAATGACTCTACTACACTCTAGAAGCATGGTAGACCTATAGGTTCCAAGGATAGTGCTCCTAAAAAAAGGAGATCCAATGCAACATCTTATTCTAATAAAAGCCTGGTAAAGGCTGGAGCTCCAGAAACAAATAATGAAAATGCAGAAGTTCCCAAATTCACTGAAATGTCTGTGATATCCCCTGATGAGGAGGCACAGGTACCTGAAAATGATGAGATCTCAATTTTTCATACATTTTGAGGTGAATTGTGGAACAGAAAAGCATTTGTCATCGATGACATATTTAGCTATGCAGTAGCTGTTGAAATATCAAAGGATAATGATGATGATGAACATGAACCACATAGTGTAAATGAATGTCGACAATGAAAAGATTGGCTAATGTGGAAAGATGCTATTCAAGCAGAATTAAATTCTCTAGATAAACGTGGTGTGTTTGGACCTATAGTGGAAACGCCAAAAGATGTAAATCCTGTCAGGTTCAAATAGGTTTTCATAAGAAAAGAAAATGAGAGAAATGAAGTTTAAAGATACAAAAACCGACTTGTAGCACAAGGATTCTCTCAAATATCCGGGATTAATTATAAGGAGACATACTTCCCAGTTATGGATGTTATTACTTTTAGATATCTAATTAGTCTTGCAGTTTCTGAAAATCTTGATATGAGGCTCATGGATGTTGTACTGCATATTTATATGGAGACTTGGATACTGACATCTATATAAAAATCCTAGAAGGGTTTAAAATTCCTGAGACAAAGTCAAAAGGGATGTGTTCGATAAAACTAAGACAGGTACTATATGGGTTAAAACAATCTGGAAGGATGTGGTACAATTGTCTTAGTATATATTTGACTAAGGAAGGATATAAAAATAGTCAAACTTGCCCTCATGTCTTTATCAAGAAATCTATAGATGGATTTGCTATAGTATAGCAGTATGTACAGATGATATTAATCTTATCGGACACTCCAAAGAATTGGAGAAAACTGCTAACTACTTGAAGAAAGAATTAGAGATGAAAGACTTGGGCAAAACAAAACTTTATCTCGATTTACAAATGGAACGGGATTCCAACGGAATTTTACTCCATCAATACATGTATACTGAATGGGTCTTGAAGCGGTTTAGAATGGATAAAGCACATACGCTCAGTACTCCAATGGTTGTAAGGAGTTTAGATTTAGATAAATATCCATTTCGACCAAGGGAAGAACATGAAAATATTCTTGGTCCTGAAGTACCATACTTAAGTGCTATTGGATCACTCTTATCTTGCACAATGCACTAGATACGATATTGCATTTGTAGTCAGTTTATTGTCTCGCTATGGTTCTGTACCTACAAGAAGACATTAGAATGGTATTAAACATATATTGAGATATCTTCGTGGGACAACTGACATGGGATTTTCTTATTCTTGCGATTCCACTAACAACTCTCGTATAGTTGGTTATTGATGAGTCGATTCTTGATCGACTCATTCTATTCTATTGAGTCGTACTTATGTTAGATTTTTAGTGTTTTTGTTCTCTTTTATGCTTGGTATGTTGTGTTTTTGTTTTATAGGTAGCTAAGCGAAGATTATGGTGAAATATATGCTTTTATTGCCAATTTTCGGCCATTTTGTTTTTGTAGAGTTCAGAGTTTATGACAATCAATAGCAAGTCGGGAGCAAAAACGTAGCTCAGGAGATGAAAAACGAAGCAACATCGGTCGTATTTTATAAATTCCAGAATCATCACTCTGAATTAGGATGTTTTATCTATTGATATAGATTCCTCGTAAAATTGGCTTTGAAACGGTATATCATATGCTAAATTCCGAGGTGTATTGATGCAAAAACAAAAGATCAAGCCGAAGAAGACCAAAAATCGGAATCATATCATAAAGAAACGACCCGGGCCGCGTCAGGCATCTCGACTGTGTCACAGGACACGGCCGGGTCATGCATCCAGTGAGATTTTCATTTCCAGGACAGTACAACACGGGCCGTGTCACATGACACGGCCGGGTCCATTGGACAGTGCACTTTTTTGTTTCTAGATCAGTTCGACACGGGCCGTGTCATCTAACAAGGGCCGTGTCACTTTTCGGTGCATGACCTTTTCATTGACAATTTTACATGATTTGGGGGATTTTTCTTGGCTTTTTGGCTTTATAAAAAGGTCTTGAGGGACCAAAAGAATAGATATTCTGATCTTGTGGGAGATATTGTGTGGAAAAACACAAGATTTGTGGAGAAAACACCAAAAAGGGAGGAAAAGAGAGATTTTTCATCACCTTCCTTGTATGTTCATCATTTTGAAAAATACATTTGTGAGTGCTTACAATTAATTGTATCATTTGTTATAAGTTCTTGAAGGAAGAACATCAAACCTTCATCGGGAATTCAATTTCGGATTTTACAAGAGAAGTTTCGACCATGTTTTGTTTTACGATTTTCACTATTATTGTTGAAATAACCATGTGTATCTAATCTTTTCACATGGGTTTTTAGATTGAACCACACACATGTTGTCGATTGTTAGTTTCAATTGATTTTCCGGGTAGAGTTTGGGATTGTTCCACTATGTTTGTTCTTCGCATAAGAACTTTTGATTTAGATCATCAAACTTATTTCTTAATTGTTATTATTGTTAAAACAAGGGTTTTTGTCGGAGTCCGCCATCTAACGAGCCGATAGAAGCGATTGTTAATGTTCTAAACTTTTTTTACGCGATCTTTTAGCGATTTACTTCATCAAAAGTAGTCGGCTAATCGATTGTTAGTTAGGGATTCATACCCATTAAAGGAGTGTCTTATTTTCGAAAAGAACAATCGTAATTTTTAGAATTACCGCCATCAAACGGATTTATTTTAATTGTGAGCAATCGATAATTTCAAACCTTATTTCTTTGAGTATAGGAACTAATAATGGATTACGTGTGTGTCGGTGATTCTAAACTCCCATATCATTCTCATAATTGTAATCACTTAATTATCCAACCATTAATTCGGTGTTGTTAACATTTCATGTATTTTAATTTTCTGCGTTTGTGATTTGTTAGGCGTATTTTTATACCCTTATTTATCATTATTCTTTATCCATTTTGTGTCTAAACCTGCATAAATGAGCCTTTAATGCACTATTCTTTTATGTTTGGCAGGAAATTGGAGTCCGGAACCTCGAACGATGAAAAATGGGCAAAAACGGCAATTTTTGGCCTGGGGCCGCGGCACAAAACCAGTGAGCCGCGGCACACGAAGATGACCTAAAAGTGCCGAACCAACTGTACCCTGAGCCGCGGCACAACGATGCTGAGCCGCGGCCCAGAAAGAAAAAAAAGGCGCCCAGGTATGCGCTGAAGACACCGTGAGCCGCGGCACAGTTTAAGTGAGCCGCGGCCAACGGGGCGGTTTTGATAGAAATTGCCGCGTTTCTGGGCCGTCTTGGAGCCTGTTCTCGACCTAATCACACGGACGCGTTTTGGAGGCTGATATGAATTATAAATAAGGGTTTAAGGTCATAATTGGAGCGGAATGATTGGAGGATCGATCACAATCAGGGGGAAGAAGCCGAAGACACCAAGAGCAGAGAGCGGAAGCTAGAGAACAGAGGAATCCGAGCTCTTCAACTGCGTTTGATATCAATGCTTTCTTTAATTATTTCTGTATTTTTATTCTTTAGCATGTCAGGCTAAAACCCTGTTCTAGGATTTTGATGAAACTGAGGTTTTGACGGATTTACTTTGATTATCTATACAATTCCCTTTTCTGTTGAGTTTTCCCAATTGTTTTTAATGCTTTCAATTGTGTGGCCTATAATTGAATTGTTTTAATTACGCAACTCGAATCGGGAGAGGAGAGTTGGTGAGGATATATTGGTGAGAACCGTTTTATCTTATGAGATAGGAATATACTCATAGGAACTACGTGGCTTTCTGAAGATTTCGTGTTTTTTGCCTATTGTCGAATTAATTCACCTAGGGATAGAGTGTGTTATTCGCCTTTAGAAAAATCTACTGACCTCGGGAGAGGCGGTAGAGTACTTTAGCAACCTTCGCCTTCAATAAATTGGGAAATCATTAACTTCAGATAATCGAGACTAAATTCGGATAAACCGAGGTGGATTCACAATCCTAGATTTATTCATTAATTGGTTTTCTTCCTTTGAATAATTGATTCTATCATTCCTTTGTTTTTAGTAATTTTCTTTAGTTATTACTTGCAACTCAACTTTCGACAGTTCAAATAAAATTAGAATACATATAAATCGATAATTAGTAATTCAGTCCTCGTGGGAACGATATCTTACTCATCATTTTATTACTTGTCTACGATAATGTGCGCTTGTGTTAAACGAAATTCGCAGCAAGTTTTTGGTGCCGTTGCCGGGGAGTGATTATTCTACTAATATCGATTTCAGTATTTCTAGTCTGAGTTTGAACATTTTTTGTGTAATTTTATTTATTTGTTTTTCCTTGCAGGAATTTCCAGTTAGTGCATGAGAAAATTCGGTAACGAAGGCCTACTACCATTAGATACCGAACTCGAGCGCACTCTTCGGAGAAGCAAGAAGGAGAAACGAGAGCTACCACCAAAAGTCACCATGGCCGATAACATGGGAAATCATGACGCGGAAAACCCCATTCAGCAAGTTCAACCGGTATTAGCACTCCGCGATTATGCTATGCCGCAAATCAATGCGAACTTTTCGGGAATTCGGCATCCAGCCATCCAGGCGAACAATTTCGAAATCAAGCCGGCTATAATTCAGATGGTGCAAGCGAGCAAGTTTTGTGGTTTGGCGAACGACGACCCCAACGCGCATATCGCGTCATTTCTCGAGATTTGTGACACTTTCAACAACAACGGTGTCACCGATGATGCTATTCGTCTACGGCTTTTCCCTTTCTCTTTGAGGGACAAGGCCAAAATCTGGTTAAATTCTTTACCGTCGGGCTCTATCACGACATGGGAGGAATTAGCGCAAGCCTTTCTCGCTAAGTTCTTCCCACCATCGAAGACGGCGAGGTTACGGAACGAGATCACTACTTTCAGGCAATTTGATATGGAGTCGCTTCACGAGGCTTGGGAGCGATACAAGGATTTACTACGGAGATGCCCACACCATGGCCTACTGGACTGGCTACAAATTCAGACATTCTATAATGGATTGAGTGCTTCTACACGCACTCTTGTTGATGCAGCCGCTGGAGGCGTCTTAATGGGAAAAACGATGGCTGAAGCACACTCTCTATCGGAAGCGATGGCCGCAAATTCTTATCAGTGGCCTTCCGAACGAGTAATCCCGAAGCGAGTTATGGAAATCTCCAATACCGATCCGATCTCTACATTATCAGCTCAAGTCGCCGCATTAACTCAGCAATTTCAAGCCTTTTCACATGCTCCCTCCCCCGTTACCATTGGATCGTGCAATTGGTGCAACGGATCCCATCCTAGCGCAGAGTGCCAAGTCGGAAACCCTTTCGAGCAACCTCCGATGGAACAAGCTTAGTTCGTATGGAATGGGAACTGGCAAAATAATCCGTACTCCAACACTTATAATCCGGGATGGCGTAACCATCCTAACTTCTCATGGAGAAACGGATAAAACTCGAACCAGCCCCCGTTTGCTCAACACCAATAGCAATCTCCTCCTACTCCAAAAATCTCTCTAGAAGAAGCAATGGCGAAATTGGCAGCAAACACGAGTCAGTTCATGACCCGTACGGAAGCGACCTTGCAAAACCATTCCGCTTCTATCCGCAACTTAGAAGTCCAACTGGACCAGATTGCTAATGTATTAACAGCTCGTCCAGAGGGTACCTTGCCAAGTACGACCGAGACAAACCCTAGAGAGTATCAATGCTATCAGTTTGAGAAGCGGGAAAGAAGTATGTAACCAGCCCGAGAGGAACGAGAAGAGAAGTGAGGATGAGGAGAAGAAAAACTCGGTGACTGAGGAATCACAAAATTCGAGACCCTCGATACTGTTTCCTGACAATCCGAAGGCATATGTACCACCCGTCCCGTTTCCGCAGCGATTACAACAGAAAAAGGTGGACAAGCAATTCTCTAAGTTCCTCGACATCTTCAAGAAACTTCATATAAATATTCCATTTGCTGATGCGTTGGAACAAATGTCGAGCTATGTCAAGTTCATGAAAGAGATCTTATCTAACAAACGGAAGCTCGAGGAATATGAGACAGGGGCATTGACTGAAGAGTGCAGCGCGATTCTACAGAAAAATCTCCCGCCAAAATTGAAGGATCTTGGAAGCTTCAATATACCATGCACCATAGGAAACCTCTCTTTTGATAAGGTGTTGTGCGATCTCTACGCTAGTATTAATCTCATGCCTCTTTCTGTTTTCAAGAAGCTAGGAATTGGGGAAGACAAGCCGACGACTGTCTCCTTGCACTTTTCCGATAGATCGATCAAATACCCGAGAGGGGTAATAGAAGATGTCTTGGTTAAGGTTGATAAATTAATCTTTCCTGCTGATTTCATTGTGCTGGATATGGAGGAAGACCACGAGATTCCGATTATATTGGGTAGACCGTTCTTAGATACCGGCCAAACTCTCATAGACGTGGAAAAAGGGAGACTAACTCTACGGGTTCAGGATGAGCATGTCACTTTCCAAATGTTTCAACCCTATCCGTGTCCAAGTAGCGTTGAGAAGAGTTCGCAGATTGAAAGTGTAGATACCTTTGCGAAGGACACACACCGGAAGAATTGTCGGTCGAAAAAGTCAGAATCCGTTTCAGCTTCCCCGACGCCTAATAAGAATGAAGAGCAAGTCGCATATCTTAGGCATCTGAACATGTCGTCTTCATCAACCATTCATACACCAATGAAAAATCCTAATGCGGTCATAAGTTCGTTTGAGAAAAAGGAGAATAAGCCGGAAGTACAATGGATGCCACGTCATGGGAAAAATGGGTGTTTCAAAAAGTTGTTTTTATTGAAATCTTTTCGCAAGGAACATTGGGTGTCCAAACCAAAAATCGGATTAGTAAAGACCAATGGTCAAAAATTTAAAACACACTTTAACGGTTCGATGGACAGGGCGGAGTTCAAATGGTGTTTGCGAAAAGCGAACTGATTTTCAAAAAGTCCGGCTGAAGACTATAAACTTAGCACTTCTCGGGAGGCAACCCGAGTATTAGTTGTAGATTTTTGTGTTTCACTATTTTCTTGCATTTTTGGATCTTTATTTTTCTTCATTTTAGCTTGGATATGCTTATCTCTCACGCTCTTGATGTTTTCTGTTGAAAATGTTGTGCAGAAATCACCCCAGGGGAAGAAATCAGCAATGGGCCGCGGCACAAGGAAAATGAGCCGCGGCACACACCAGTTGAAGGAAAAGGCCAAACAAACTGTACTCTGTGCCGCGGCACGGACCAAATGAGCCGCGGCACACTAACACGGTGAGCCGCGGCACGCATATATTGAGCCGCGGCACCCGGCGACATCACAAAAAGTCCCAGGCAGACTGTACTATGGGCCGCGGCTCACTTAAGCTGTGCCGCGGCCCCCGTCGCAAATGGGAAAGCCCAGGTATCCTTCATATACACGATCGGCCGGCACACATCAGGTAAAGTCCCTTCCTTCCTTTGCACAAACGATCGGCCGATATCCTTTTCTTCTCCTTCTTCTTGCATTCTTCATTCCAAGTCAGGTAATTCTCAATCTCTTAATCATAATTTATACATGATTTGAAAAGTGATTTGTTGTTATATGTTGCTAGTTGTTCTTCAAAGTTCTCTCAAAATTGGAGTTTGAATATGGTGAATATGCTGCTTGATTGTGATGGTATTTGTGATTATGAATGAATTGGTGATGTTAGTTGTCGTTTATCATGGCTATATATCTATGTTGTTAATTTTGGGGATTTGGATTTAGCTATTAAAATTCTTGTTCTTCATTTACACTTGTGCATACCAAGTGCTTGATAAATTGCAGCAATGAAAAATTGTTATGCCAAGCATTTTCAAACTATATGCAACGAATCGTTTTATCGGATTACATTATCTCCCGACCCTTACATCATATTTAAACTTGAGAGCTCATTCTTAATTTCCTCTTTGATGAAGCAAGCTCATTCATTCACGTTCCGCATGGTGTAGTCGAGAAGTGTGCAGGCTTGCCGGACGAGGCCGACAGCAGTTCTTGAGCGGACACTAGGGGAGTACTTGACCTTGCTTCTTATTGCATTTTCCTATTTTTGTCCATTGAGGTCAATGTACGTCCTAAGTTTGGGGGGAGGTTTATTTTATGTTGCTGTACTTATTTGTTGCACTTTTCATTATTTTTCGTTATTTTTGTTGTTGCTAGCCTTGCTTGTCGTGTTTTTAATTGCATTCGTGAATTTTTCGTGCTTCTTTTTGTGTAAAACTGATGTTACGATACTGATTTCTCTCTGAAGAAACAGTTGAGTTTTAGTCGAGTTGTAGTCAGCGATATCTGTTTCTGTTGAGTATTCATTTAAGGTCCGAATTTTTTTTCATTCTTGTAGAAATCTTAGCAGATAAGAAAGGAGACATACGTGTTTTCAAATCGCCATCTATACGTTTGGTTACACTTTTTGGTTAGCTAGTCGTCCAGTAACATAAGTCGTGTGGGAACTTAAATTGAGTTTAGAATCGGACAGTTTTTCCTAAAAAGTCGAGATATTATTTGTTCTATGATGGGAAGTCTAGTAACCGGGGGTATTCACGTGACCCGTTGTTTACTCTCGCGTAAAATGACAACCCTGATTAGACTAGTGGTTTAGAGATTTCGCATGTGTCGATGATGGGAAGCCTAGTAACCGGGGGTATTCGCGTGACCCGTTGTTTACTCTCGCGTAAAACAGCGACCTTGAATCGGACATGCGGGAATAGCTACACGAGTTATTTCTCCGCTGTGGAGGGGAACTTAGTAACTAGAAGCATCCATGTTCCCCATGAGTGTCTTTTACATCAAACGGTTCCCCATGACATGAGAATGGAATTCCACCCTAGGATTATCCCGATGAAACATCCCGAGATCCGAACCTAGTGGTTAACTCGAATCATCTTATTGATCATATATAAGGGAATACTGTCTGAGGGTTATTTTTGATGATGAAAATCTTGAAATTTTTGCACTGTGGGACTGGGCGAGTTGGCTTGTTTATTTATAACCCTTCATATTGACGGTCGGTTAAACTCACGCTTGTTAATCTTTGAGCTTGATTTTCTTCATGAACGATTGATTAGGACTGAAATTGGTTACTTTGTGGAATCAATGTCCTGGATGTGACTCACTATTACTATACTTGTATTATTCTTTGAGATTTTCAGGATAGTATTGATTAGTTTGAGCACTATGAGTTGTACGATCATTCATGATATTCTTTTGTTTGAAATTGATTATTTTTGCTTGAGGACAAGCAAAGGCTCAAGTTTGGGGGTATTTGTTAGGCGTATTTTTATACGCTTATTTATCATTATTCTTTATCCATTTTGTGTCTAAACCTGCATAAATGAGCCTTTAATGCACTATTCTTTCAGTTTTGGCAGGAAATTGGAGTCCGGAAGCTCGAACGATGAAAAACGGGCGAAAACGACAATTTTTGGCATGGGGCCGCGGCACAAAACAAGTGAGCCGCGGCACATGAAGATGACCTGAAAGTGCCGAACCAACTGTACCCTGAGCCGCGGAATAAGGATGCTGAGCCGCGGCCCAGGAAGAAAAAAAAGGCGCCCAGGTATGCGCTGAAGACACCGTGAGCCGCAGCACAGTTTATGTGAGCCGCGGCCCATGGGACGGTTTTGATAGAAATTGCTGCTTTTCTAGGCCGTTTTGGAGCCTGTTCTCGACCTAATCACACGGACACGTTTTGGAGGCTGATATGAATTATAAATAAGGGTTTAAGGTCATAATTGGAGAGGAATGATTGGAGGATCGATCACAATCAGAGAGAAGAAGCAGAAGACACCAAGAGCAGAGAGCGGAAGCTAGAGAACGGAGGAATCCGAGCTCTTCAACTGTGTTTGATCTTTATGCTTTCATTAATTATTTATATATTTTTATTCTTTAGCATGTCAGGCTATAATTGAATTATTTTAATTACGCAACTCGAATCGGGAGAGGAGAGTTGGTGAGGATATATTGGTGGGAACCATTTTATCTTATGAGATAGGAATATACTCATAGGAACTACGTGGCTTTCTGAAGATTTCGTGCTTTTTGCCTATTGTCGAATTAATCCACCTAGGGATAGACTGTGTTATTCGCCTTTAGAAAAATCTACTGACCTCGGGAGAGGCGGTAGAGTACTTTAGCAACCTTTGCCTTCAATAAATTGGGAAATCATTAACTTTAGATAATCGAGAGTAAATTCGGATAAACCGAGGTGGATTCACAATCCTAGATTTATTCATTAATTGATTTTCTTCCTTTGAATAATTGATTCTATCGTTCCTTTGTTTTTACTAATTTTATTTAGTTATTACTTGCAACTCAACCTTCGACAGTTCAAATAAAATTAGAATACATATAAATCGATAATTAGTAATTCAGTCCTCGTGGGAACGATATCTTACTCATCATTTTATTACTTGTCTACGATAATGTGCACTTGCGTTAAACGAAATTCGCAACATGATTGTAATCCTATCAAACCATTGGTGTATTTTACTTTACTTTACTTTTGTTAATTTGACTATTTGCCGAACATTATTGAATTTCAAACCGTTTCCAACTCCTTGTGAGATCGACCTCGTAGTTACTTGTCGCTACCTACAAAATCGATTCGTACACTTGCGAGTTTTAATTTGTTCATCAAGTTTTTGGCGCCGTTGCCGGGGAGTTGGTATTTAATTTTTTATCTTGTTTTAATAATAGTTGAATTGTTTTTCTTGATCATTTTTCCGTTTTCATTATTTTTGATAAAGTCTTAAAAATCCGCTCTAACTTCTTTTGTTTATGCTTGGTAGGAGATCGTTGGGAAACCCGATTCCTCCACCCATAGACAATGTTCAAAGGATTAGAGCACCAAAAACAATAGCCACATCATCAATAGCAAACAACGAGGAGAATCCGGATCAGAGCGACTTTTGCTCCAGAAAGAGAACCTCACAACCAAGGCATGAGAATGTTGCACAAAATTTAGATGAAGAAAACATTCGTCAACTGTGGTTTCCGAGATATGAGAATGTTGGGCACAATAAAGGGATACCCGAAGCTCAACAAGGGAGATACTTTTATCTGAGACAACCACCCGTTGGAGTGCAATATGGAGTGAACTATTATCCCAGGCCTCAATATGGGACGGAAGCAAACTACAATATGCCGCAACAACCTCCGTTTGAGCATCTAATGCGGGACTATGCAAAGCTTGTGGTTAGCACCGCCATATCGTGCATCCAATTAGCACCGGCAGCAAGGAACTACCACATCAACAGATTTCACATCGAGCAATTGCCCTCATTTCACGGATTAGGACGTGAGGACCCGTTGTCGTTCATCCGGGACTTCTATGTGGCGATTGACAACTTCCCATTAAATCGATTAAACGAGGATCAACTAAGAATGAAGTGCTTCCTGTATACACTCAAGGATGGGGCGAAACAATGGTTGATGACTTTGGCACCGGGGTCACTAAGAACGTGGGATGAAGTTTCCGACAAATTCATTACCAAATATTTCTCTCATTCAAAGACTACACAATTGAGAACTCAAATCTCAACATTTGGACAACAAGAGGGAGAGGCATTTCACGAAGCATGGCACCGATTCAAGATGCTCCTCATTCAAAGCCCACACCATCATTATCCGCTTCAATTACTTAATCAATTCTTTTATAATGGATTGACTCAATATTACCAAGGTGCGGTGGATAACTCAGCCACTGGTTCGTTTGGGGGATTAACGGAGAGACAAGCTTATGATGTGCATGAAACGTTGGGAGCTAATTCACAACAAAAAGTGTACGTGTTCGTAGGGGAGCCGTGAATCAAGTAAGCGATAAGGACGAGATGCAATCTAAAATCGATGAGTTAACAAGGGAACTAAGACAACTGAAGACTCAAAATAAATCTTTGAGCTCAAGAGTTTGTGAGATTTGCGGAGCACCCGGACATGATGATAATTCTTGCCCACATACTTTTCCGGAAGAATAAACCGAACGAGTGTATTGGGCTATTTGACAATGCACGGGAAGGCCCGAATGGGAGGAGAGGAGAAATAATTATGGCGGAAATGCAAGAAATGCACCTCTCCCGAATACTTATCATCCTGGGATAAGAAACCATCCGAATTTCTCATGGAGAAACAACAACCCGATGCCGTACGACACAAGCGCCCAAGATCAATACAATGGAGGAAACCGAGCCCAACAAACAACACAAAGTGAACCACCTCCACAACAAAGGAACTCTCTTGAGGAGTGTATTGCGGTATTCATTAAGGAAAGCAATAAAAGGTTCGAATCTTTAGAAGCTTCGGTGAAGAAAATAGAAATTTAAATTGGGCAACTTGTTACCGAGGCACGTAGACAAGAAAGGGGTAAACTACCAAGTCAACCCGATCAAGCTCAAGATATTACCACCCTCCGAAGTGGTAAAGTCATAAATAAATAGACAATTCCGGAAGCAAAAGAGATGGGCAGTGAGAAAGAAGATGGGTGGGGAAATCAAGAAGATAGAGTAGACGAAGCAACTTCGACTTCCAAGCTTCACAAATCTGCTCAACCATATAAGCAGTGGTGCTCTACGAGGTAGAAGCAAGGAGTCAAAAGAGGGGTGATCCCAGAAGTTTTATGATTGACATCACTATGGGAGATAAGAAGGTTGCTCGTGGCATGCTCGATTTGGGAGAAAGTGTGAATCTCATGCCATACTCGACTTATTTGAGGCTTGGACTCGTAGGAATTAAACCAACAGGAATGACTCTTCAAATGGCGGACAGGTCGGTGAAATACCCTAAGGGAATCATTGAAGACATATTAGTGCAAGTGGACAAGCTGGTGATTCCGACCGATTTTGTTGTCTTGGAGATGAGCGATTCCGCAACAAGCGAAAAAGAAGGGACAATACTTCTTGGACGGCCATTCATGCGTACAACAAAAACAATCATCGATGTTGATGAAGGAAAGGTCACATGACCGTCTTAGGCGAAACTGTGGAAATCGACGTGTTCAGTTCATTTCCTATCCCTTCTCATATTTATGCTGCCAATGATTGTAATTTTATTGATTGCATTGATTCTTTGGTTGATGATACATATTTGCATGACGATGTAGGGGACACGTTGCATGATGCTCTAACGGTTGAGCATGATATGGGGCTGAATAATTTAGAAATTGAAGAATATGTTGCATTATTAGATAACTCTGAACCCATTGATGAAGTTGACGATCTTAATATACCTTTGGAATTAAATTTTGAGGAGCCCGTTGAAATCACCCTGCCCCAACTTGAATTGAAATAATTTCCGGCACATCTTAAATATGTTTCCTTAGGCAAAAGTGACACTTACCCTGTTATTGTCTCTTCCGAATTAACTCCTTTGCAAGAAAACAAATTAGTAGAAGTTCCAACTAAATTAAAGGAAAGGATCGGGTGGGGTATTTCTGATATCAAGGGGATAAGTCCTGTAAGGTGCATGCATAAAATAATTCTTGAGGATAATGTTAAACCTGTTAGGCAAGCCCAAAGGCGTTTGAATCCGAACATGCAGGATGTAGTAAAAAAGGAAGTTTTGAAATTGTTAGATGTCGGAGTCATCTACCCGATATCCGATGGTAAGTGGGTTATTCCTCTGCATGTAGTGCCTAAAAAATCCTGAATAATGATGGTTCGTAATTATAAAAATGAATAAGTGCCCACCAGAATAGTAACCGGTTGGAGAATGTGCATTGATTATTGGAAATTAAATGCCATAACGAAAAAAGATCATTTTCCCCTCCCTTTCATTGATCAAATGTTAGAACGTTTAGCTGGGCATGATTATTACTATTTTCTAGATGGTCGTTCAGGTTTCTATCAGATTCCCTTTGCTCCGGAGAATCAAGAGAAGACCACTTTTACTTGCCCTTTTGGCACTTTTGCCTTTAGGAGGATGTCGTTTGGTCTTTGCAATGCTCCCGCCACTTTCCAAAGGTGCATACTTTCCATATTCTCTGACTTGTTGGAAAAGTCCATTGAGGTATTCATGGACGATTTTTCTGTATTTGGAACCACTTTCGATGATTGTTTATATAATTTGACTGTTGTGCTTGAACGATGTATTGAGTGTAATCTTACACTTAGTTGGGAAAAGAGTCATTTTAGGGTGAAACATGGGCTTGTTTTAGGTCACGTGGTTTCCAATAAGGTATTGGAGGTTGATAAGGCTAAAATTGATTTAATTGTTAAATTACCTCCGCCTTTATGTGTAAAAGAAGTTCGAAGCTTTTTAGGGTATGCTGGGTTTTATAGGCGTTTCATTAAAGATTTTTCAAAAATTGTCCGCCCTTTAAGTAATCTTTTGTGTAAGGATGCTAAATTCGATTTTACCGAGGAATGTTTGGTTGGTTTTAATGTTTTCAAAGAAAAGTTAACTTCCGCGCCTATTGTTGTTGCTCCCGATTTGTCTTTACCATTTGCAATTATGTGCGACGCGTCCGATTTTGCTATTGGTGCCGTTTTGGGGCAGAGAGTGAATAAATTTTTCCACGTAATTTGCTATGCTAGCAAAACACTCGATGAAGCCAAGGCCAATTATACCACCACCGAAAAAGAGTTTTTAGCTGTTGTGTTTTCTTTAGACAAGTTTCGATCCTATTTGGTTGGTTCGAAAGTAATTGTGCATACGGATCACACCGCATTGAAACATTTGTTAAAAAAATCCGATGCCAAGCCGAGATTGATTCGGTGGGTTATTTTGTTCCAAGAATTTGATTTAGAGTTCAAAGATAAAAGGGTTCGGAAAACGCAGTTGCCGATCATTTATCTAGATTAAGAGAGGGAGATAATTTTAAGCTCGATAGCTCTTTGCGATTGTTGAAACTTTCCATGACGAACAATTATTAGATGTGAATAAGACACCTTGGTATGCCGATATTGTTAATTATATTGTTAGTGCTGTTTTGCATCCCGACTTGACCTTTCAAGGGAAGAAGAGGTTTATTTCCATGTGCAGGCATTACTTTTTGGACGACCCCTACTTATTTAAGTTGGGAATGGATGATGACGCAAAAATAGGACACATACAGATGCCTCACAATGGAGTTACTTAACACTCTTACGGTCAGACGAGATCCAGTCACTAGAGAACCGGCCGCAATAATATTCCGGCTTAACAATAACGACGAGAGGCTAACCACGAACCAGCTGGAAAACATTTATCATGCGACAAACGACAGAAATTACCAAGTAAACCAGTTCGAGTGTGAAACATAATGGCGGGCTATGGTGGAATATCTGGTGAGCCCGGCATGGTATTACATTGCAAAGTCGGCCAAAGGATCGAGTCTTCACAATCCAATACTCCGATACCTACAAAAAGTGATTGCAAACACTGTTTATGGCCGAAAAGAGACCGGGCCAATTACACTACGAGAATTGTACGTCCTAACCCACATGCTCGATAATACAACTCCAGCCACCGGGGCAATCGTATCCAAACATTTTGAGGATGTTGCGACGAAGCCAAAAGGGGAGATGTAGATAGGGGGTTTGATTACCCCTATCGCACTTCATTATCATATTTCCTTGGATCAAAGGACTCTCCTACCAGGAAACAAGCTGCTTTCTCTCTCTCTGTGCTGAAAGTTATGAGTATCCTGGATTACGAATCGCGCACAGTATTCCTCCAGAACGACAATGACCATTTCCTTCTCCCGAATACGCCTCTGACGACCATAAATAGTATTCGGGACATAGGATATTTACAGATGGCTACAGAAGCGCACAGACGTGCATGAATGGAAGCTGGATTGGCCCTCCCAGGTCACAGTCCTCTTGACCGAAATGTTCGACCTCGGCGCACGGTGGATGAAGACAGAACCAAGATAATGGAAGAGGAAGAGGCATATGAAAGAGTCCCGGATGAAGAAGAAGAAGACAATGAAGAAGAAGAAGAAAGCCCTAGAGATCGGCCCGAGACGTCGAGGCAGGCCGAAACTAGACATGCCTCATCACGTCCAACACTAAAGGAGGAGTTCGTAGCCTACCGTGTAACACCCCCAAGTTATTTAGGGTATATTACAGCGCCGTGAGCCCCGCCGTGGGACACACAAGGCTAAACATACGCGGAACTATAAAACTTGACCGAGAAGGTCTACATACAATGGAAAGAAAGACGATACAAATGGTATTCAAACCCATAACCAATGAAACCATATACATAACTGCACACATCAATACCTCGGCAACACAGGCCGGAACATCAAGGAAACTGAAATACAATACTCGAGTATTTACAATCCATTCCAGTACAACAACACTGAATGGAGGAATCCAAAAAGACCAGAGACAAGACACAGTATCACACTTGCCCATCATCTTCATGCCGACCCGATACCCACCTGTCCGCTCTCCTGGAACCTGAAATACATGAAACGTATTTCCCCCATAAAGGGGTTAGCCGTCGAATAGCTAGTGCAAGTATAACAGTATAAAACACAATACTCCTCGACAATAAAGTAAATGTAATCCGTCAATTCATCAATTCAAGACTAGTATTCCGGAATAACTAAAATCTCATAAGACGTATGTGAATGCCGTAGAAACAGTTCGTTCACCTCATACGCCGATACGTATGTGAATGCCATAGAAACGGTTCGTTCACCTCATACGCCGATACATGTAGGAATGCCGTCAAAACGGTTCGTTCATTACATACCAACAATATATCTATGAATGCCGTAAAAACGGTTCGTTCATGATATGCCATCAATATTTCTTACTTTCAAAGTCGAGAACGTACAATTATAAATGTATACTTGCCTTGAATAATCGACGACGCGACGAACGGAATGGAAAGTCACCGATGAATGCTAGGAACCATCGAAACCGAACCTAACGATACGAAGAATACCATCACAACATATTCTAAACGAATACGGAATGGGAATACGCCTGGAAACCCGCCTACGATTCATGTATATTCGTATAAAAACGACAACGAGGGCGGACCACAACCAAACCCTCTCGATTTCGTAAAAATCACGAAATATACCATGAATCCATAGGAAAACTAAGAGTACCAACAAGATTAATCATATTCATCATGAATTAATCAACAAAACGGAATGAATCGGACAAAAACGCGAAAACCCCCAAATCTCCCCAAAAGTAGGGTTCTAAAGATCTAACCTTGATTCGCTGGATCGAAGGATGTTATACGATAATCGATCCATGATATGAACTCAGGAACTTCATGGATTTGTTGTTTAACAACATGGCTTCATCTTCTCCGAAGCTCCAGCCGCGGACCGAAGAGAAAGGAAATGAAAAATGAGTGAGAAAGTGGTATTCATCATTTATATACTGGGCCGGAACTAGCGTGCGCTAGCCTTCCCGGACTAGCGTTCGCTATCGGCCAGTATCGGCCCAGCACTCTCGGCCATGGCCCGCATGACCCGGCACCACCGACCAATTCTGCCGACCATGACTCGTCCGCCCGACTCCTGCTAGTGTGCGCTACGGCCGGAAGCCTGCGCGCGCTAGCCGACCTGTCCAGTAGCCTCTGGACTAGCAAGCTCATCCCGGTAACGTACGCTAGTCGGCCGACAGCGTACGCTACCCCTGCCGGTCAGCGTGCGCAACGACCGGCAGTAGCGTGCGCTACCTGCCGATCCTACCCGAGTCCAGAACCTCAGAATCCCTCTCGCTGCCCGAGCGTACGTCTGGCCAGGATGACTCGGCAACAGGCGCTACATCTGCTGAAGCTAGCGCAGAAGCTGCCCTGCCGTGGCGTGCGCTTACGCGGTTCTCTTGTGCTCGCTTGGCTGCGCGCCATCGTCCGGCCAGAACCTGCGACCGTCCGGTCAGTCCCGAAATCGTCCGGCCAGTGCCCGACCACCAGGGCTCGACGACTCGATTTCCGAAAACGTACGGAACGAACACGACGAAAAGTTCGCAGACAACATCAACGACCCGAAATGAAAGTGTAATGTAATAATTAATCATACGCGATCGAGAAAAGAGTCGAGACAACGAATACAGATAGAATACCCATAACTTTGGGTAAATTACAAAACGGCCCAAAACGCCCGAAAATCACGATATGCGATCGAATAACCAAACCGAAGTTCACAACACTTCTAACAAAGTTAAACGGACTTACGGGAAACTCGAAACAGCAGTTTAGAACGAGATTCGCAAGAATCGAACTCAAGTGCGGAGAAGTCGCTGAAAAGCACGGAACTCAACAAAACGATACAGAAACGAACTCGGATGTCAAAAAGTGTAGAATTAATCATTCTCAGGGTGACGAAACGGTCCCAAGCGAGTTGTCAAAACGGACTTCCGCCAAAAATAGAAAATTACCGGGAATCAAAATTACGGGTATTACATTCTACCCTCCTTAAAAGAAGTTTCGTCCCGAAACTTAAAACAGGTAGGGAGAAGAAATATTCCGCCAGGAAAAACTCAACGAGATACACAAGAACCGAAAACTTACGCCCAAACGGCGAGTCATCAATATAGAACACAACAATACATTACCCGAAGGTAAACCAAACCAATGCCGAAAAAGATACGAATTCACAATGCCCGAAGGCTCCAACGGAAATACCCATACATCACAATGGCCTGAAAGCCGAACAGCCCAAAGATGTAAACCATCAGAAAATAGATCTCAAAGAAACCAACCTGACTGTCGGACATACCCCTCGGCGTATGAACAACCAGTCGCAAATCGTCGGACATATCCAATACAACATGAACTACGAACGATCAAACAATAAAGCTCAAGAGGGACATCACAGTACGCCCGATCCGGAAATGTGTCCGTGCACATGTCCACCCCGTATACGAAATCCAGAATATACGTGTGACAATGTACCTAATTAGCCTCAAGAACTACGTCTCGTGTGCACGGTCCAATGCGGAAACATCCACGCATGACCATCGAGTGCCTGGCTAAAAATCCTACACATAACCAATCGGCATGCAGACATGATTCCAGATATGCCACGATACAACACGACAACAAAACTCAAGGGATAAAACATCCAATACGGATCATACGACTCACCAAGTGAACGATGACACACGAATAATGAAAGATCGACACGACCAACGATATTCAAAACAACCATCCTGGGATCAGAATTCCCTAAGGACCGATTAACACGGTAATAACCACAACACCACAATTCGGGAAATCCTCCACCCTCAACGATCACAAAATTATCGAGTTCACCAGAATAATAGTGTGCTGCCTTGAGTTAGCCAACACGACAATAATAACTCACAGATGGGCACTATCCTCGGCGATCCCCATTCAATATCTCGATTGTCTTCGAACGACCAATCGATAACGACTCAACGGATGGAAACTATCTTCGACAGTCCCAATTCAATACTTCGGTTACCTTAGAACAGCAACTCGATAACAACGGTACAACGGATATCTCGGCACACTTAAATCAGTTACCGATAATGAAGATGAAATTCGAATACATCAATGCCTTCAATCGGCCGTTTACGAAAAACAATAAAATTTGGCATGATTTGTCGACAGGTGTCGTATCAAACGATCCCCTGGTATCAAAACAATCATAAGGAGACCAAGTCTTGAAATGATTCACACATTCGTACACCTACACGATAACATTAGTCTCATTGATTAGTACGAGTATAAAACTTGCCTCGATATCAATACAACGAACTATTACCAATTCAGTTGATTTCGTCTTACGAATTCCTCAGTCTCGACCAAGTTAATCTACGAACCCTTCAACCTTAACCGCAACATAACAGTCATAATTCACGATCAAACATCATATCTTATTGTAAAACGAAGGATTAATAATCAACAGGTTCGATGACGACCAATATCAATACCACCAAACCACAAACTCAATCGTTTCACCATATCTCGACTAATCACAGTATGAACAATCCAACTCAGACACTTACACATCCTGTCCACAGTACGAGTCGAAATATGATGATCATATCAGCAACAAATGAGGACCAATAATAAGGGTCTAAATGTTCCAAACTCAATTCTTAAATTCGAATTAATAGGGTTCCCTTCTCGTAAATCCATCGTTAAAATTTACTTATGACCGTCATCATTTCGAATCATCCGACTGGTTCAAAACAATAGATAATCCTACTAAAAAGGTTATCAAATAGTCCAATCATTCGGCTTGAACATTTGCTCCATACGTATGGGCTTCCAAATTCGGAGATGAATAATAGTCTCATCAAACTCATAATCACATTCGTATTCCTATACGAATATTATATCAAACACATAGTTTAGCTCTAGATATGAATATTCCATATTCATTTTCAAAACATCAACACTTCTTAAAAAAAATTCATCACCTCGTATAATTCAAGAGTTCTCCAAGAACACGAAATATCCGAAATCCCATTCAGAACAACATATCCGAGGTATATATCTCCATGTTACCATTTTCTTCGTCATGCCATTCATACAACCTTAAGAGTCGCAACAATACTGTCATCACCATATGAAGAAGGTCTCAATAATCATATCAACATCCGAAATCTCTTATTAAAATTCCAATAAATCTCGTATAACATTATCACATGATACCACAATTGTAACACCCCAGATCCTCCTGGGAATATTACACGTCGTAAACCCTTCTCACAAGGATTTACCAGGCTAAGCATAATTTTTCCACATCATTTCAAAAATGCTAAAAAGACTGATGACGGTAATATATTTTTCAAATATTAAGAAAAAATCATTTTCCAAATACTGTCAAAACGATCACGGCCAAAATGCCAAAAACTCAGTTTAGGGAATCGGTTTTACAAAATAAAATTCAGTTGGAAAAATACCAAAAGCCCTTTCGAAATACTCACGCAGCGGATAAAAGTACAGTCCAATTTATGCATTTTCATTGAAATAAGACGAACATCAAAATACACGATTCCCAACATACTCCCTCCCAAGTAGTAATCCTAAAAAAATGAACCACTATCAAAGGGATACGAGGACTACCATGTATGGACGAACCACGAAGAAGAATAACTTGAACTCCATTCCAAGAATCATCAAAAACTTCAAGAACAATACTTAAATCCGAGCTCTCTATCTTAATCTTGTTTGAGAGAATCATCTCTCAATGTTTAGGAACTTCAAGTACTTCCCAAGATTCTCTCTATTGACTGAAGGAAGAAGAATGGACAAAATGCCTCTCAGCACTCGTCTATCCTCTCTATAAAACACATCACTAGCGCGCGCTAGACCTTATATTTAGCGTGCGCTACATGACTAGCGTGCGCTATCCTTCCTTGATAGCGTGCGCTATCGGGCAGTCCAAAAGCTACTACATTGCTTCGAAATTGCTTTAACGTACGTAATGCCCATGCTTTAGCGTACGCTAACAGGCGTTGACTTGCTACAGTGAAATGCTCAGTAGCGTGCGCTATTCTTTGACCTTATCGCGTGCTAATCGTCGTTGACTTGCTACAGTATCGTGCCCCCACATGCCGAAAGCATCCGCGATTATCAGGATTCCTTTGACCGATATGGAATTAGCGTGCGCTAATCATACGGTTTTAGCGTGCGCTAGCTCTACACGACAAGCACTCGTTGACCTTATCTGGACACGCGTCGAACATGGCCGGGTCCACCCGCCGAAAGCTAAGATTCCATTATTGGCGATCTGGTGCTAGCGTGCGCTAACCAACATGCGTTAGCGTGCGCTAACTGAATATAAAAATCAACCTGGGCCTACCTGTCGGCCACCTTCCGAAACTAACCCAGCAAGTCGTTACGTACGTTAGGGGTCCTCCTTAGCGTACGTAACCGCATCTCTTAGCGTGCGCTAAGTATGCACCGTAGCGTACGCTAAGTATATATCTTAGCGCGTGCTAGGCATACCTTGTAGCGTGCGCTAACGTAGCTGTACTTAGCCATTTTCCGCTATTCTCTACCAACATCTCGACATACCAAACGACCATACGGCACAATGAATACATATACGCATTCAGCAACATTGTCATACGTTCACATCATCCTCAAGCACAATTATCCAACATATAAATCCAAAATCACCAAGATAACCAAGAATTATCGAATAATCCAAACAACATACTTACAGGTATGTGAAGTCGATGATCTCCCGTGGTACTAGCATGCGACTCCCAAACAAAGTCTCAACACAAAACCAATACACGCTAATATCGAAATTAGCAATTTGACAAAATCTCAAGGAAGGGTTCACGTCCGTAACCACAGTCACGACTTCTTCTCCTTACATCCAACATTCTAAAGGGCACACACGTGCGGAAGTATAATCCAAATCGCACCTTCTCGAAGTGACCAATTCCAAAGAATACCAAGCTAAAAACAAACGGTCAAGAAAATACAAGAAGAGTGAGAGGACTTACAAGTACCGGTCGCACTGTGATGATGGCAGAGTAGTGATACTGTGGGCAAATGACGACTCAATCGACCCAAAAGACCGACATCCTAGGTATCCATAAACCTAAGCTCTAATACCATATTCTGTAACACCCCCAAGTTATTCAGGGTATATTACAGCGTCGTGAGCCCCGCCGTGGGACACACAAGGCTAAACATACGCGGAACTATAAAACTTGACCGAGAAGGTCTACATACAATGGAAAGAAAGACGATACAAATGGTATTCAAACCCATAACCAATGAAACCATATACATCACTGCACACATCAATACCTCGGCAACACAGGCCGGAACATCAAGGAAACTGAAATACAATACTCGAGTATTTACAATCCATTCCAGTACAACAACACTGAATGGAGGAATCCTAAAAGATAACCGGAGACAAGACACAGTATCACACTTGCCCATCATCTTCATGCCGACCCGATACCCACCTGTCCGCTCTCCTGGAACCTGAAATACATGAAACGTATTTCCCCCATAAAGGGGTTAGCCGTCGAATAGCTAGTGCAAGTATAACAGTATGAAACACAATACTCCTCGACAATAAAGTAAATGTAATCCGTCAATTCATCAATTCAAGACTAGTATTCCGGAATAACTAAAATCTCATAAGACGTATGTGAATGCCGTAGAAACGGTTCGTTCACCTCATACGCCGATACGTATGTGAATTCCGTAGAAACGGTTCGTTCACCTCATACGCCGATACATGTAGGAATGCCGTCAAAACGGTTCGTTCATTACATGCCAACAATATATCTATGAATGCCGTAAAAACGGTTCGTTCATGATATGCCATCAATATTTCTTACTTTCAAAGTCGAGAACGTACAATCATAAATGTATACTTGCCTTGAATAATCGACGACGCGACTAACGTAATGGAAAGTCACCGACGAATGCTAGGAACCATCGAAACCGAACCTAACGATTCGAAGAATACCATCACAACAGATTCTAAACGAATACGGAATGGGAATACGCCCGGAAACCCGCCTACGATTCATGTATATTCGTATAAAAACGACAACGAGGGCGGACCACAACCAAACCCTCTCGATTTCGTAAAAATCACGAAATATACCATGAATCCGTAGGAAAACTAAGAGTACCAACAAGATTAATCATATTCATCATGAATTAATCAACAAAACGGAATGAATCGGACAAAAACGCGAAAACCCCCAAATCTCCCCAAAAGTAGGGTTCTAAAGATCTAACCTTGATTCGCTGGATCGAAGGATGTTATACGATAATCGATCCATGATATGAACTCAGGAACTTCATGGATTTGTTGTTTAACAACATGGCTTCATCTTCTCCGAAGCTCCAGCCGCGGACCGAAGAGAAAGGAAATGAAAAATGAGTGAGAAAGTGGTTGTTCTGTCATTTATATACTGGGCCGGAACTAGCGTGCGCTAGCCTTCCCGGACTAGCGTGCGCTATCGGCCAGTATCGGCCCAGCACTCTCGGCCATGGCCCGCATGACCCGGCACCACCGACCAATTCTGCCGACCATGACTCGTCCGCCCGACTCCCGCTAGCGTGCGCTACGGCCGGAAGCCTGCGCGCGCTAGCCGACCTGTCCAGTAGCCTCTGGACTAGCAAGCTCATCCCGGTAACGTACGCTAGTCGGCCGACAGCGTACGCTACCCCTGCCGGTCAGCGTGCGCAACGACCGGCAGTAGCGTGCGCTACCTGCCGATCCTACCCGAGTCCAGAACCTCAGAATCCCTCTGCCCAGGCCCGATAGCGTCTGGCCGACTTGACAGTGCGCTACATCGCGAGCTAGCACGCGTAGGCCCCGGCCAGAAGGCGTGCGCTACGCCGGTTCTCGCCAGGCTCGCTCGGCCAAGCGCCATCTTCCGGCCAGAACCTGCGATCGTCCGGTCAGTCCCGAAATCGTCCGGCCAGTGCCCGACCACCAGGGCTCGACGACTCGATTTCCGAAAACGTACGGAACGAACACGACGAAAAGTTCGCAGACAACATCAATGACCCGAAATGAAAGCGTAATGTAATAATTAATCATACGCGATCGAGAAAAGAGTCGAGGCAACGAATACAGATAGAATACCCATAACTTTGGGTAAATTACAAAACGGCCCAAAACGCCCGAAAATCACGATACGCGATCGAATAACCAAACCGAAGTTCACAACACTTCTAACAAAGTTAACCGGACTTACGGGAAACTCGAAACAGCAGTTTAGAACGAGATTCGCAAGAATCGAACTCAAGTGCGGAGAAGTCGCTGAAAAGCACGGAACTCAACAAAACGATAACGAAACGAACTCGGATGTTAAAAAGTGTAGAATTAATCATTCTCAGGGTGACGAAACGGTCCCAAGCGAGTTGTCAAAACGGACTTCCGCCAAAAATAGAAAATTACTGGGAATCAAAATTACGGGTATTACATTCTACCCTCCTTAAAAGAAGTTTCGTCCCGAAACTTAAAACAGGTAGGGAGAAGAAATATTCCGCCAGGAAAAACTCAACGAGATACACAAGAACCGAAAACGTACGCCCAAACGGCGAGTCATCAATATAGAACACAACAGTACATTACCCGAAGGTAAACCAAACCAATGCCGAAAAAGATACGAATTCACAATGCCCGAAGGCTCCAACGGAAATACCCATACATCACAATGGCCTGAAAGCCGAACAACCCAAAGCTGTAAACCATCACAAAATAGATCTCAAAAAAGCAACCTGACTGTCGGACATACCCCTCGGCGTATGAACAACCAGTCGCAAATCGTCGGACATATCCAATACAACATGGACTACGAACGATCAAACAATAAAGCTCAAGAGGGACATCACAGTACGCCCGATCCGGAAATGTGTCCGTGCACATGTCCACCCCGTATACGAAATCCAGAATATACATGTGACAATGTACCTAATTAGCCTCAAGAACTACGTCTCGTGTGCACGGTCCAATGCGGAAACATCCACGCATGACCATCGAGTGCCTGGCTCAAAATCCTACACATAACCAATCGGCACGCAGACATGATTCCAGATATGCCACGATACAACATGACAACAAAACTCAAGGGATAAAACATCCAATACGGATCATACGACTCACCAAGTGAACGATGACACACGAATAATGAAAGATCAACACGACCAACGATATTCAAAACAACCATCCTGGGATCAGAATTCCCTAAGGACCGATTAACACGGTAATAACCACAACACCACAATTCGGGAAATCCTCCACCCTCAACGATCACAAAATTATCGAGTTCACCAGAATAATAGTGTGCTGCCTTGAGTTAGCCAACACGACAATAATAACTCACAGATGGGCACTATCCTCGGCGATCCCCATTCAATATCTCGATTGTCTTCGAACAACCAATCGATAACGACTCAACGGATGGAAACTATCTTCGACAGTCCCAATTCAATACTTCGGTTACCTTAGAACAGCAACTCGATAACAACGGTACAACGGATATCTCGGCACACTTAAATCAGTTACCGATAATGAAGATGAAATTCGAATACATCAATGCCTTCAATCGGCCGTTTACGAACAACAATAAAATTTGGCTTGATTTGTCGACGGGTGTCGTATCAAACGATCCCCTGGTATCAAAACAATCATAAGGAGACCAAGTCTTGAAATGATTCACACATTTGTACACCTACACGATAACATTAGTCTCATTGATTAGTACGAGTATAAAACTTGCCTCGATATCAATACAACGAACTATTACCAATTCAGTTGATTTCGTCTTACGAATTCCTCAGTCTCGACCAAGTTAATCTACGAACCCTTCAACCTTAACCGCAACACAACAGTCATAATTCATGATCAAACATCATATCTTATTGTAAAACGAAGGATTAATAATCAACAGGTTCGATGACGACCAATATCAATACCACCAAACCACAAACTCAATCGTTTCACCATATCTCGACTAATCACAGTCTGAACAATCCAACTCAGACACTTACACATCCTGTCCACAGCACGAGTCGAAACCTGCATAAATGAGCCTTTAATGCACTATTCTTTCAGTTTTGGCAGGAAATTGGAGTCCGGAAGCTCGAACGATGAAAAACGGGCGAAAACGGCAATTTTTGGCATGGGGCCGCGGCACAAAACAAGTGAGCCGCGGCACATGAAGATGACCTGAAAGTGCCGAACCAACTGTACCCTGAGCCGCGGCATAAGGATGCTGAGCCGCGGCCCAGGAAGAAAAAAAAGGTGCCCAGGTATGCGTTGAAGACACCGTGAGCCGCAGCACAGTTTAAGTGAGCCGCGGCCCATGGGACGGTTTTGATAGAAATTGCTGCTTTTCTCGGCCGTTTTGGAGCCTGTTCTCGACCTAATCACACGGACACGTTTTGGAGGCTGATATGAATTATAAATAAGGGTTTAAGGTCATAATTGGAGAGGAATGATTGGAGGATCGATCACAATCAGAGAGAAGAAGCAGAAGACACCAAGAGCAGAGAGCGGAAGCTAGAGAATGGAGGAATCCGAGCTCTTCAACTGTGTTTGATCTTTATGCTTTCATTAATTATTTATATATTTTTATTCTTTAGCATGTCAGGCTATAATTGAATTATTTTAATTACGCAACTCGAATCGGGAGAGGAGAGTTGGTGAGGATATATTGGTGGGAACCATTTTATCTTATGAGATAGGAATATACTCATAGAAACTATGTGGCTTTCTGAAGATTTCGTGCTTTTTGCCTATTGTCGAATTAATCCACCTAGGGATAGAGTGTGTTATTCGCCTTTAGAAAAATCTACTGACCTCGGGAGAGGCGGTAGAGTACTTTAGCAACCTTTGCCTTCAATAAATTGGGAAATCATTAACTTTAGATAATCGAGAGTAAATTCGGATAAACCGAGGTGGATTCACAATCCTAGATTTATTCATTAATTGATTTTCTTCCTTTGAATAATTGATTCTATCGTTCCTTTGATTTTAGTAATTTTCTTTAGTTATTACTTGCAACTCAACTTTCGACAGTTCAAATAAAATTAGAATACATATAAATCGATAATTAGTAATTCAGACCTCGTGGGAACGATATCTTACTCATCATTTTATTACTTGTCTACGATAATGTGCACTTGCTTTAAACGAAATTCGCAACATGATTGTAATCCTATCAAACCATTGGTGTATTTTACTTTACTTTACTTTTGTTAATTTGACTATTTGCCGAACATTATTGAATTTCAAACCGTTTCCAACTCCTTGTGAGATCGACCTCGTAGTTACTTGTCGCTACCTACAAAATCGATTCGTACACTTGCGAGTTTTAATTTGTTCATCAAGTTTTTGGCGCCGTTGCCGGGGAGTTGGTATTTAATTTTTTATCTTGTTTTAATAATAGTTGAATTGTTTTTCTTGATCATTTTTCCGTTTTCATTATTTTTGATAAAGTCTTAAAAATCCGCTCTAACTTCTTTTGTTTATGCTTGGTAGGAGATCGTTGGGAAACCCGATTCCTCCACCCATAGACAATGTTCAAAGGATTAGAGCACCAAAAACAATAGCCACATCATCAATAGCAAACAACGAGGAGAATCCGGATCAGAGCGACTTTTGCTCCAGAAAGAGAACCCTCGTCAACCAAGGCATGAGAATGTTGCACAAAATTTAGATGAAGAAAACATTCGTCAACTGTGGTTTCCGAGATATGAGAATGTTGGGCACAATAAAGGGATACCCGAAGCTCAACAAGGGAGATACTTTTATCCGAGACAACCACCCGTTGGAGTGCAATATGGAGTGAACTATTATCCCAGGCCTCAATATGGGACGGAAGCAAACTACAATATGCCGCAACAACCTCCGTTTGATCATCTAATGCGAAATTATGCAAAGCTTGTGGTTAACACCGCCATATCGTGCATACAATTAGCACCGGCAGCAAGGAACTACCACATCAACGGATTTCACATCGAGCAATTGCCCTCATTTCACGGATTAGGACGTGAGGACCCGTTGTCGTTCATCCGGGACTTCTATGTGGCGATTGACAAATTCCCATTAAATCGATTAAACGAGGATCAACTAAGAATGAAGTGCTTCCCGTATACACTCAAGGATGGGGCGAAACAATGGTTGATGACTTTGGCACCGGGGTTACTAAGAACGTGGGATGAAGTTTTCGACAAATTCATTACCAAATATTTCTCTCATTCGAAGACTACACAATTGAGAACTCAAATCTCAACATTTGGACAACAAGAGGGAGAGGCATTTCACGAAGCATGGCACCGATTCAAGATGCTCCTCATTCAAAGCCCACACCATCATTATCCGCTTCAATTACTTAATCAATTCTTTTATAATGGATTGACTCAATATTACCAAGGTGCGGTGGATAACTCAGCCACTGGTTCGTTTTGGGGATTAACGGAGAGACAAGCTTATGATGTGCATGAAACGTTGGGAGCTAATTCACAACAAAAAGTGTACGTGTTCGTAGGGGAGCCGTGAATCAAGTAAGCGATAAGGACGAGATGCAATCTAAAATCGATGAGTTGACAAGGGAACTAAGACAACTGAAGACTCAAAATAAATCTTTGAGCTCAAGAGTTTGTGAGATTTGCGGAGCACCCGGACATGATGATAATTCTTACCCACATACTTTTCCGGAAGAATAAACCGAACGAGTGTATTGGGCTATGTGACAAAGCACGGGAAGGCCCGAATGGGAGGAGAGGAGAAATAATTATGGCGGAAATGCAAGAAATGCACCTCTCCCGAATACTTATCATCCTGGGATAAGAAACCATCCGAATTTCTCATGGAGAAACAACAACCCGATGCCGTACGACACAAGCGCCCAATATCAATACAATGGAGGAAACCGAGCCCAACAAACAACACAAAGTGAACCACCTCCACAACAAAGGAACTCTCTTGAGGAGTGTATTGCGGTATTCATTAAGGAAAGCAATAAAAGGTTCGAATCTTTAGAAGCTTCGGTGAAGAAAATAGAGATTCAAATTGGGCAACTTGTTACCGAGGCACGTAGACAAGAAAGGGGTAAACTACCAAGTCAACCCGATCAAGCTCAAACTATTACCACCCTCCGAAGTGGTAAAGTCATAAATAAAGAGACAATTCCGGAAGCAAAAGAGATGGGCAGTGAGAAAGAAGATGGGTCGGGAAATCAAGAAGATAGAGTAGATGAAGCAACTTCGACTTCCAAGCTTCACAAATCTGCTCAACCATATAAGCAGTGGTGCTCTACGAGGTAGAAGCAAGGAGTCAAAAGAGGGGTGATCCCAGAAGTTTTATGATTGACATCACTATGGGAGATAAGAAGGATGCTCGTGGCATACTCGATTTAGGAGAAAGTGTGAATCTCATGCCATACTCGACTTATTTGAGGCTTGGACTCGTAGGAATTAAACCAACAGGAATGACTCTTCAAATGGCGGACAGGTCGGTGAAATACCCTAAGGGAATCATTGAAGACATATTAGTGCAAGTGGATAAGCTGGTGATTCCGACCGATTTTGTTGTCTTGGAGATGAGCGATTCCGCAACAAGCGAAAAAGAAGGGACAATACTTCTTGGACGGCCATTCATGTGTACAACAAAAACAATCATCGATGTTGATGAAGGAAAGGTCACATGACCGTCTTAGGCGAAACTGTGGAAATCGACGTGTTCAGTTCATTTCTTATCCCTTCTCATATTTATGCTGCCAATGATTGTAATTTTATTGATTGCATTGATTCTTTGGTTGATGATACATATTCGCATGACGATGTAGGGGACACGTTGCATGATGCTCTAACGGTTGAGCATGATATGGGGCTGAATAATTTAGAAATTTAAGAATATGTTGCATTATTAGATAACTCTGAACCCATTGATGAAGTTGACGATCTTAATATACCTTTGGAATTAAATTTTGAGGAGCCCGTTGAAATCACCCTGCCCCAACTTGAATTGAAATAATTTCCGGCACATCTTAAATATGTTTCCTTAGGCAAAAGTGACACTTACCCTGTTATTGTCTCTTCCGAATTAACTCCTTTGCAAGAAAACAAATTAGTAGAAGTTCCAACTAAATTAAAGGAAAGGATCGGGTGGGGTATTTCTGATATCAAGGGGATAAGTCCTGTAAGGTGCATGCATAAAATAATTCTTGAGGATAATGTTAAACCTGTTAGGCAAGCCCAAAGGCGTTTGAATCCGAACATGCAGGATGTAGTAAAAAAGGAAGTTTTGAAATTATTAGATGTCGGAGTCATCTACCCGATATCCGATGGTAAGTGGGTTATTCCTCTGCATGTAGTGCCTAAAAAATCCTGAATAATGATGGTTCGTAATTATAAAAATGAATAAGTGCCCACCAGAACAGTAACCGGTTGGAGAATGTGCATTGATTATCGGAAATTAAATGCCATAACGAAAAAAGATCATTTTCCCCTCCCTTTCATTGATCAAATGTTAGAACGTTTAGCTGGGCATGATTATTACTGTTTTCTAGATGGTCGTTCAGGTTTCTATCAGATTCCCTTTGCTCCGGAGAATCAAGAGAAGACCACTTTTACTTTCCCTTTTGGCACTTTTGCCTTTAGGAGGATGTCGTTTGGTCTTTGCAATGCTCCCGCCACTTTCCAAAGGTGCATGCTTTCCATATTCTCTGACTTGTTGGAAAAGTCCATTGAGGTATTCATGGACGTTTTTTCTGTATTTGGAACCACTTTCGATGATTGTTTATATAATTTGACTGTTGTGCTTGAACGATGTATTGAGTGTAATCTTACACTTAGTTGGGAAAAGAGTCATTTTAGGGTGAAACATGGGCTTGTTTTGGGTCACGTGGTTTCCAATAAGGTATTGGAGGTTGATAAGGCTAAAATTGATTTAATTGTTAAATTACATCCGCCTTTATGTGTAAAAGAAGTTCGAAGCTTTTTAGGGTATGCTGGGTTTTATAGGCGTTTCATTAAAGATTTTTCAAAAATTGTCCGCCCTTTAAGTAATCTTTTGTGTAAGGATGCTAAATTCGATTTTACCGAGGAATGTTTGGTTGGTTTTAATGTTTTCAAAGAAAAGTTAACTTCCGCGCCTATTGTTGTTGCTCCCGATTGGTCTTTACCATTTGCAATTATGTGCGACGCGTCCGATTTTGCTATTGGTGCCGTTTTGGGGCAGAGAGTGAATAAATTTTTCCACGTAATTTGCTATGCTAGCAAAACACTCGATGAAGCCAAGGCCAATTATACCACCACCGAAAAAGAGTTTTTAGCTGTTGTGTTTTCTTTAGACAAGTTTCGATCCTATTTGGTTGGTTCGAAAGTAATTGTGCATACGGATCACGCCGCATTGAAACATTTGTTAAAAAAATCCGATGCCAAGCCGAGATTGATTCGGTGGGTTATTTTGTTGCAAGAATTTGATTTAGAGTTCAAAGATAAAAGGGTTCGGAAAACGCAGTTGTCGATCATTTATCTAGATTAAGAGAGGGAGATAATTTTAAGCTCGATAGCTCTTTGCGATTGTTGAAACTTTCCATGACGAACAATTATTAGATGTGAATAAGACACCTTGGTATGCCGATATTGTTAATTATATTGTTAGTGCTGTTTTGCATCCCGACTTGACCTTTCAAGGGAAGAAGAGGTTTATTTCCATGTGCAGGCATTACTTTTTGGACGACCCCTACTTATTTAAGTTGGGAATGGATGATGACGCAAAAATAGGACACATACAGATGCCTCACAATGGAGTTACTTAACACTCTTACGGTCAGACGAGATCCAGTCACTAGAGAACCGGCCGCAATAATATTCCGGCTTAACAATAACGACGAGAGGCTAACCACGAACCAGCTGGAAAACATTTATCATGCGACAAACGACAGAAATTACCAAGTAAACCAGTTCGAGTGTGAAACATAATGGCGGGCTATGGTGGAATATCTGGTGAGCCCGGCATGGTATTACATTGCAAAGTCGGCCAAAGGATCGAGTCTTCACAATCCAATACTCCGATACCTACAAAAAGTGATTGCAAACACTGTTTATGGCCGAAAAGAGACCGGGCCAATTACACTACGAGAATTGTACGTCCTAACCTACATGCTCGATAATACAACTCCAGCCACCGAGGCAATCGTATCCAAACATTTTGAGGATGTTGCGACGAAGCCAAAAGGGTAGATGTGGATAGGGGGTTTGATTACCCCTATCGCACTTCATTATCAGATTTCCTTGGATCAGAGGACTCTCCTACCAGGAAACAAGCTGCTCTCTCTCTCTGTGCTGAAAGTTATGAATATCCTGGATTACGAATCGCGCACAGTATTCCTCCAGAATGACAATGACCATTTTCTTCTCCCGAATACGCCTCTGACGACCATAAATAGTATTCGGGACATAGGATATTTACAGATGGCTACAGAAGCGCACAGACGTGCATGAATGGAAGCTGGATTGGCCCTCCCAGGTCACAGTCCTCTTGACCGAAATGTTCGACCTCGGCGCACGGTAGATGAAGACAGAACCAAGATAATGGAAGAGGAAGAGGCATATGAAAGAGTCCCGGATGAAGAAGAAGAAGACAATGAAGAAGAAGAAGAAAGCCCTAGAGATCGGCCCGAGACGTCGAGGCAGGCCGAAACTAGACATGCCTCATCACGTCCAACACTAAAGGAGGAGTTCGTAGCCTACCGAGGGGAGTTCTTAGCCTTCCGAGAGGAGTTCGTAGCCTTCCGAGAGAAGACTAGACAGAAGCGAGAGGAGGCTGTTAGGAATACTTGTTAGATTTTGATGATGTCATTAATGTAATTCAAATACTTATTACTTGGCAAAAATGTAAGGAAGAACCAAATGAGTATCTTGCATAGGCCAAATTATGTTAAGTTTAATACTTGGGAAATTGTAAAGAATAACCAAATGAGTATCTTCTATAGGCCAAAATAAGTTAGGCTCAAATCGGCTAAGTATAAATGCACAGCTGAGTTCATCAGAGAGGTACAGCCGAGTCAAGTCAGAGAAGTTCTGGTCAACAAAATTAATAAGAGATGTTTGACCAGACTGCAGTCAAGTGACCTCAGACAAGCCATCTGATCAGGCGAGTCCCAAACAGTCACCATCAGAGAAGTCCAGACTGCAAAGAATATGACTGTACATTAGCCAACTTGAGATCCGCCAAGTACTCCAAAGTCCACGTCAGCATGCGTTGAAAAGTCAAATATTATGGAAAGTCACATGCAAGCGTGAAGAGACATATTAGAGAGATTCCCGCAAAGGATATAAATTAAATAATTCATCCAGGCCTACCACTGAAGACTTTAATTTTTCTATATTCAAAGAATTCGGCGCCTCACATGCAAAGTCTTCACAACGGTCGATCGATGGATTAAAATATGGGAATCCAGCCTTGCAACGTTCAGAAAAGAATAAACAAAGAAGTCTTTCTCCTACGGATGGATTTGTTACAAGATTTGCAACGGCTATGAAGAAATGCTCAAGGATCAACACCTATATATATCCAAAGATTTAACGTTGAGCAACCACCGGTGCGAACATAATCTCAAGCAATCAAAGCATTCAAAGCAATCAAAAAGCGAACTATAGCATCGTGAAACGAGCAGTTCTCAAAAGTTCATACTTGAAAAAGCTCTTAGTTGTAGAAGACAAAACTCGTGTCTTTAATCCTGAGTTCGGGGTACTTCACTGGTTGAAGTTCAAGACTGTAAAGGCATCTAAGGATCATGGATCAAGAGGTGTAAGGTAGTCAAGGGAGTTGCAACGGCAAGGATTTCCACTGGTTGGAAGCTGTTGTAATTTGGTTGAATCATTGTAATCTTTATTACTGGTTGACAATTATAGTGAATTCATCTCCAACTGGTTTGGAGAAAAGTGGATTAGTGGACGATTACCCCACCTCTGAGACCACTATAACTGCCTGCGTATTTTACTGTTTTATAGCATCATAGTTTAACTGCTGCATTCATTGTTAAGTGTTTCATTAGGTGTTTTGTATTCGTCATCAGCTGACTTCCGCACGTATTGAGAAGAAATGACTCTAAAGTCATTTGCATATCTATCAGCTGAAGAAACTTACTCTTTGTGAAAAAGAATTTGAGTTTCAATAAGTCTATTCACCCCCCCCCCCCACTCTAGACTTATTCGTGGACGACTTGTGACCTACAAGTGGTATCAGAGCGGTTGGTTCATTTATTTCACAGACCAAATCTATATCATAGATATATTTTTACTCTCATTATATAATGGAACACATGCATTCTAGACTACATGTGTTTTCAGTTGACGAGTACGATCTTTGGAAGATAAAGATGCATGCACACTTATCTTCAATCCATGATGACATGTGGTGCATCATAGAAGACGGTCCATACACCTTCGAGAAGGACAACACTCCCGAGGAGATCGCAGCAGGGAATCCAGAGAAGATCCCAAAGAAGAGGACAGAGCTGACCCCCGAAGAAAGAAAGCTAGCCAACCTTAACAACCGGGCCAGAGACGTGCTGTATCAAACTCTTGACAAATCCACCATGGTCAAGATCAAGAATTGCAAGAATGCAAAAGAAATCTGGGACACATTAGCCTTAATGTTTGAGGGAACGGCGCTTATCAAAGAGAACAAGTTGTCAATTGCTACTCAAAAGTTTGACAACTTCAAAATGAAGAATGGCGAATCAATAGACCAAGTGGACACAAGGTACACTGAGATCATCAATGAGATCAACTCCCTCGGTAAGTCTTATGGCAACAGGGAAATGGCACTGAAGGTACTAAGATCTCTCAATCCTGAATAGAGCATGAAGGCAGTGGCCATGAGAGAATCCAAGGATCTTAATAAAATAAAGACCCAATAGCTGTTCTCCGACCTGAAGGCTTATGAGTTCGAGCTCCCAAGCTCATCATCTACCAACCCTGCAGAGAAGGGAATAGCCTTTGCAGCCGAGTCCCCCGCCAAGAGTTTATCTGATGTGAAGCCTCCAAATCCATTAGATTTTGAGGAAGAGATGGCATTCATAATGCAGAGATTCAGCAACTTCCGGAAGAACTACTCAAAATACAAAAAGAACTATAAGGAGAATCCCAGAAGGAACCAGAAAGCCGGAAGCTGGAAGGTGGAGTGCTACAACTGTCATAAGATAGGACACATTCAAATCGACTGTCTTGATCTTAAGAAGGACGAGAGCAAGAAGGAGATGAGCAGAAAAGAAGATAGAAGTAAGTCCCTCATCGGAGAAGATCAAGAGCATGTAGAATCAAGCAGCGGATTCTTTTCTGATGATGATGAAGAGTATGATTGTCTGGAGGCCAACCTAGCTGATGAAGAGGTAACTTCAAAACCCTCTGTTTCAAATAATAGTTCAGCCATGTCACAAGATATAGACTTGCACGAATCCGTAAATCAGCTACTTACAGATTATGAGACATTAAAATCTGCACACCTATCTGTATCAGCCGAGAAGACTCAGCTGCAAGATGAGAATAGGCAGCTGAAAAATGATTTTGAAAAACTCAGCCTAGAATTAAATAAAGTAAAATCTGATTTTGAAAACCAGGTTGCAGTTAACTTGAAAAACAAGGATGATGTCACTATAGCTGAGATACAACGATTAACTGTTTTGAATAGTGAAAAATCAGCTACACTTGCTCAGGTGAAAGCCGAATTTACTAAACTGACTCAAGTAAGTAAGACTCAGGCGTAGGAAATAACCTCCCTGAAGGCGTCTATAACTTTGGACGAATTATGTACTAATAAAAGGCTATTATATTCCAGATCAGGCCTTGGATATGATCCTCACACTCCCTCTAGTTCTAAAACCACTTTCATCAAGGGAGAAACAAATTGTCTCGACTGCTGAGCCTATATACAAACCGATATTTAAAAATAGGCAACAGCCAAGTCACAAGTCTAGGCTGCAGCCAAGGTTCACAAGGCAGCCGCCTAGACAAGCGACTAGGCAATGGCCCAGGCAGAAGCAGCAGCCCAGACAACATGCCCATTACTATGAAAAACTCCCCAAAAACAGATTTCAAAATGGGAGGGGCAGATGGAAACCTCAAGGTTATCCTAATTTTCAAAATGAACAAGTGTGGAGCCCTCAAAGATTTAATAAATGGTCTCAGCCAAAATTTAGAAAAGGCCCATACTACCAATATTTTGAGGAATATCCGTTATACAATCCTAACATAGGATACAGACCTAAACCTTACACACCATATAAGGGTTATAACAATAACAATTTACACAATCGAAGGAGAAATCAATTCTCCAGGAAACCATCTAACCCTAAAGGACCCACACAGATCTGGGTACCTAAATCTCTGCTTGTATGATTGCAGAAAAGGTGGAAGGACTACAACCACATCTCCACAAATTCAAAATTTGGAGGTGAAGAATGGTTTGTAGATTCTGGATGCTCGAGGCACATGGTCGGGAACAGGAAGATCCTTACTAAATACACCAAAGAAAGAGGTCCCGACATAACCCTTGGAGATAGCTCTACAGGATAAACAAAGGGTTTTGGAGAGCTGCACCGAGGAAACATCATTATATCTAAAGTTCACTATGTCAAAGGGCTCAAATATAATCTCCTGAGCATAAGCCAGTTTTGCGATGAGAAGAATCTAGTAGTCTTCACCATTTGGCAATGTATGGTGATAGATATCCTATCTGGAGAAGTGAAGCTACAAGGATTAAGAAGGAGAGATGTCTACATGATAGATTGGAACACAGGAACTCCCAATACCTGTTTTCTATCTAAGATAATAGTTGAGAACGGATAGCTGTGGCACAAAAGATTATGTCACCTGAAATTCAAAGTCATCAACAAGATTAGTTCTCAGAAGCTGGTCAGAGAGGACTCCCTGAGGAAGCATTCAAGAAGGAAGCTCTTTGTGATGCATGTCAGAAAGGAAAGCAGACCAGAGCATCATTCAAGCCAGTCCAGCCTACATCCCTCACAACAAGGATCTTAGATCTACTCCATATGGATCTATTTGATCCTATCAAGCCGAGGACTCTAAGTGGCAGAAAACATGCACTAGTAGTAGTGGATGATTATTCAAGGTACACTTGGATTATCTTCTTGTATACGAAGAGTGAAACCTTGACCAAGCTACCTGAGCTGCTGAGAAGGATCCAGAATGAGAAATCCCTCTCAATCATCAAGATCAGATCAGATAGAGGAGGTGAATTTCTCAACAAGGAGATCATTGACTACAGCGATCAGAATGGGATCCAGCATGAGCTCTCTGCAGCTAGGACCCCCCAACAGAATGGTGTTGCTGAAAGAAGAAACAGAACCCTTAAGGAAGCAGCCAGATCCATGATTGCAGAAGCGGACCTACCCAAGAGGTTCTGGGCTGAAGCTGTCAACACAGCTTGCCATACTCAGAACAGGAGTATGATAGTAGGGAGACATGGCAAAACTCCGTATGAGGTTTGGAATAACAGAACTCCTATTGTTGCTTACTTTCATATTTTTGGTTGTAAGTGTTTCATCCACAACAATGGTAAAACACAACTAAATGCCTTCGATGCTAAAACTGATGATGGTCTCTTTATGGGATACTCACAAAGAAGCAAGGCATATAGAGTCTTTAACAAAAGAACCTTTGTTGTGGAAGAAACACCCCATGTTGTATTTGATGAATCTACTGTTGAGTACAGGAAGCAAGTTGAGCTAATTGAGAATAAGCTCAAAACAGCAACCCTCGAAGAAGTCATTGTACATGACACAGGGATGGTGGGCTCATCTGCAGATCAGCCTGAAGACACAACTGTAGCTACTGAAGACCCAACTGCAGATCAGACAGGAACACCAAACCTACCTGATCCAGTTGCTGCTGATGAAGACCCAGTTGTAGCTAATAAAGACTCATCTGCAGATCAGAACAGATCCCAACCTGCAGGTGACAAGATGGTAGCTGATCCAGTTGCATACCAAGGAGACCTGATCCAAGCTGATGCAGACAGAGAGGAAATTCACCAGAGCATATCTACAGAGGGAACAGACCCTGAAGAAGAAGATATTCCCAAGTGTCTCAAAGACCATCCAATCCAACAAATCATTAGGAAGCTGACTGACGGAGTTAAGACAAGACAATATACTCTACCCGCAAGAATGGCAATGTTCTCGTGCTTCATGTCTCAGATAGAACCCAAGACAACAGAACAAGCCTTGGAAGATTATTCATGGATCAATGCCATGCAAGAGGAAATAGAACAGATGGAAAGGAACAATGTGTGGATACTAACAGACAGACCAAATCACAAAAAGGTTATCGTCACCAAATGGGTGTACAAAAACAAGAGCGACGAAGATGGAGCTGTTGTTAGGAATAAAGCCAGACTTGTTGCTAAAGGATATGCACATTGTGAAGGAATATATTTTGATGAAACCTATGCACCTATTGCAAGATTAGAAGCCATCAGACTATTCCTCGCATATGCTGCATTCAAGGATTTTGAAGTCTACCAGATGGATATAAAGAGTGCATTTCTAAATGGCATCCTAGAAGAAGAAGTCTATGTGGAGCAACCCCCAGAATTTGTCAAAGGAGACAAAGTCTACAAGCTGTTGAAACTCTATATGGACTTAAGCAAGCACCAAGAGCTTGGTATGAAACCTTATCTGTATTTCTTGAGAAGAACGGTTTCTGCAAAGGAAAGGTGGACAAGACCTTATTCAGAGTGGAGCACGAAGGCCACATATTGATCGTTCAGATATATGTGGATGACATTATATTTGGCTCAACCAACCCAGAGCTGTGTGAGAAATTCTCAAACCTCATGCAAGGAGAGTTTGAGATGAGTATGATGGGAAAGCTTAACTTCTTTCTTCGATTACAAGTTAAGCAGTTGGAAAATGGAATTTTCATCAATCAAGCCAAATATACCAGAGATCTAATCAAAAGATTTGGAATGGAATCAGCCAAGCTAGCAAGAATTCCTATGAGCACAAGTACTCACGTAGATACAGATGAGGGAGGCATATCAGTGGATTCAACCCACTACAGAGGACTTATTGGATCACTACTATACCTCACTGCAAGCAGACCAAACATATCTTATGCCGTAGGAGTATGTGCACGATTTCAATCCAAGCCTAAGCAGTCGCACCAAGATGCAGCCAAGAGAATAATTAAATACCTTAAGTCTACAGTCAATGTTGGACTATGGTATCCTAAGGACGATAACTTCGAGCTATCAGGATATTCAGATGAAGATTTCGCAGGATGCAAAATTAATAGGAAAAGCACTAGTGGAACGTGCTAATTCCTAGGAACCAGACTGATATCCTGGTTTAGCAAGAAGCAAGTTGCTAACTCTATCTCCACCACATAGTCAGAATACCTAGCTGCAGGTAGTTGTTGTGCCCATATCTTATGGATCAGACAACAGCTGAGGGACTACAACATCATTGCCAATGAAGTCCCTATCTGGTGTGACAACAATAGTGCTATTGCAATAACCAACAATCCTGTTTTGCATTCAAGGACCAAGCACATTGATGTTAAGCATCATTTCATTAGAGATCACGTACTTAACAAGAGAGTCATAGTTGAAAGAGTCAGCACAGACTGCCAAATTGCTGATATCTTTACCAAACCTCTGCCAGAAGAAAGATTTTTGGAGCTGAGCAGAGAACTTGGTTTACTAGACTGGGAATCTAGTACAAAAGAAAAACCCAGCTGAAGCAGATCAGACGAAGGACGGACTTAGCTGATCGAAGGAATCAGAACCTACCTAAAGATGAAGGACAGATGAAGAAACCTAGCTGATCAAATCTCAGGCGAGAAGTCAAAGAAGTCAACTCACCTGATGCAGAGCAGTCAACAGTCAACCAGCTAAGTTTTCTAATCTTAACCGACTTCTGAATATTATATTATTATCTGCTATATGTATAATAATATCATATTATTTTTGGTTCACAAGTGGCACAATACTATATGCTTTGAATACATGTGGCAATCACATGTTAAATCGACCTCCACTGTGACCAATTAAAATCCAACCGTCCATTTTTAAACTCAAAACCTGGACCACCGATTAAAATTTGAATTTTAAAAAGGAATCTCAAAAGGCGGACCACCGATTTAAAATAAATAAATATTTAATTCCAACGTCGTTTCATTTTCTTTTTAAGGACGGAAAAACCCCTCACTTTACCTTTACCAGTCTTTCAAAAACCCTAATTTACAGAGCATAAATTTCTTTGAACTCTAAATACACTAAGAAATCTCCTATACTGTAGAAATGGAAGCTTACTTTGAAGGCGTAAACATGAAGGCTGTCAAGGACCAGATCAGCTTTTCTCTGGTCTTTGATTTTGAAGGACTTTTGGAATCAAATCTGGAAAACTACGATGTGCTTGACCTCATCCTCTCAATGAAGAGGAATGGGATCTACCCATTTCTGGATATCAGTGCCAAACACCTGTACAAGGAGGACGTCATCGCATTTTTTCGCGAAACCCGTGTGATTGAAGCGGGAATTAGGAGCACTGTCCGTGGAGTACAAGTTGACATATCGTCAGAGACGATCCAAAAAATTTTTGGTATGAAGGATCGTGGCGTGGCGGTCGAGGCCCTTAAACAAAGCACAGCCGGTACTTGGATGAAGATTAAGGCGGACGACCAGCCGGCGAAGCTAAAGCTCACCGCCAAGAGGAGCGAGATTAAAAAGGTGTATCGGTATGTATTGGACATCACCAATAAAATCGTCATGGGCATGGCCGGAAGCTACGACTAACTGTCGTCGGCTAAATTCATGGTGCTGGGAGCACTAATTCAAGATGAGCCGATTGAATGGTCAGACTACATCTTCAGGCAGTTAGTACGCGAGGTCAATAAGGCCGAGTGTCTTGTTGAAGAGAAGAAGTTTAGATCCAAGCTGGCATTTGGAACGCAGCTAAGTTGGATCCTTGAGAAGCTGGGTGTGACGAAGGGAAATACTGACCCCTTCCACATCAACAAGAGACTTGGTCATCTAGACCAAGAGACATTGAGGAGACTCGAAAGCACTAGAATAGCAACTGAGATGATAAAACAGATGTCTGATAAGGGACCTTCCTACAAATACCCCTCATCAGACGAGTCGGACCAGCCTGCAGACAGCAACCCACCTGCAGCCAAGTCGGATTCGGAGTCAGACAATACGCCCATTGCTGTTTGTTTCAAGAGACGGGGACCAGCCCCTGGTGAGCCATCAATCATTTATTCCTCACCAGAACCCTCTCCGAAGAGGCCCAGGCGCCTGCAGTTCAGCCAAGAGGAGCAGCCAGAACAATTTCCCAGTCCTGCAGCCAGGTCACCCTCACCTGGAGGACCAGCCTGCTTCGGGAAGCCTGGAGACCCAGATTGTTCCTCTCCTCACTCCAACATTCATCTCAGAAGAAGAGGAAGTAGGTATAATAATCTCCATCCCCGAGGCTAATTATACTTTTCACCTGCTTGACAACAACATTTTTAACTTATCCCTAGAGCAACTTCAGTTGGTTAAACCGCAAGCTCTAAAACATTCTTTTGTCCATATTTTTGAAGAATGGAAAACCTTTAAATCATTTTCTTTCACTGAACTTCAAGATTATGTTGAAGTAAGTGGTTGGGGATATCCCCAAGCCACATAAGATGTGCTGATACATTTTTGCAAAGTGTCAGACACAGTTTTGATTCTTTAGGAAAATTAGTTCATGTCCAATTTCAAAACCAACATGGACCAATTTATCTACTGTATCATGTAAAGCATTTTTGATGGATCCTTTGGTAAAGAAGAAGAAGATGAGGAAGAATAAAAAGAGATAAGAATTGAAGAAGTAGAAGAAGAAGAAATTATTGTCATTGATGATGAAGAAGAGAGACAAGAAGAAAGGGAAGAAGAAAATATCTTAGTTGAAAAAGAAACTGGAGAAGAAGTTGAAAAAACGGTGGAATTAGTAGATGAAGAAGAAGAAGAAGGAGAAGAGGTTGATCAGGAGGATGGAGAAGAAAAGGAGGACGATGAAAAATAAAAGGAGGATGATGACAAGGAAGATGATGAGATAGATAAAAAGGATGATAAGGATGATAATGATGATGATGATGATGATGATGATGATGGTAAGGATGAAGGAGGAGAAAAAGAGGCTGAGAAAGAGAAAGAGAATGTTGAAGAGAAAGAAAAGAAGGAAGAAGGAGAGAAGGAGTTATAAAAAGAAGAAGAAGAAAAAGAGAAGGAGCCGGAGAAGGAGCCAGAAAAGGAGGCTGCAGACAAGGCTGGGGCGCCTGCCCGGTATACCAGCCTAGATGCAGACATGGCTGAAGACTCCAGATCGGGGACACCTAAACAGACCCCATCTGGAATGTCAGCTGCAGACAGGAGACTGCAGTCAGGTGGGTCGTCCGCACACCTACCTGCAGGAGTAGAAGGCTCAGGCGAGTATTCTCCACCGACATCACGAATCTCACCTGTGATGACCGAGCTGATCAGACAAATAGTTAAAGACACAGTTGGAGAACTACTTGTATCTACAATCACTCCTGATCTGCAGTCTATCAATGCAAAAATTGATACCTTGCTGTAGCGGGACATCCCTAAACCACCTCCTCCTACAAACAACAGAATTCCTCTTGGCATGTCTGGCTCGATGTTAAGAATGGAGCAGCAGTTGACCACCCTGGTTGATGCTGGCAAAAAAGGGGAAGAAAGGGTTCAGGGGGAAGGCAGCAATCAAGGAGAAATAGCTCAAGAGAGAAGATCTAAGAAGAAGCAAGATATCCCATTAATCACTGCTGGGACATCTTCAGCTAAGAGGAAGGGAGAAGCAGAATCAGAACAGGCTGACGATCAGCCTGCAGTCAAAAGAAGGAGGATCAGAAGTGGATTTGAGCCTACACTAGAATGGGAAGGCAGAGAGTTATGGCATGTTGAAGAGTTTGTACCTACCGAAGCTTTAATTATGTGGGGATCTGCAAAGAAAAGGTTCATCAGAGATTACTATATCTGGGAATTACTCCAGGATAGTAGTTGCTCCCCACAGCAGATTTTCATCAATTTCATGGAGGAAACATATCCACAACTCTGGGCCATCCTTCTAAAACATGTGAAGGAGTGAAATGCATATCCAATGATCCCTCCTTTCAGGGCAAAAGAACCTCCCACTTTGGAGAATAATGATTTGAATGAACTAGCTCTCCAAAGGAAGATAAAAAATTGTGTGTTGAGAATAAGTTCTCCTCACAAGAAGAGCAAGACTTTGCTGCTCTAGTTGTCAGAAGAAAGTGTGGTCTTGTTCCTGTTAAGATAAAACCAATTGGAGCTAAACCACTCAGACCTGCCAAGCAGCCTATCCGAAGAGGCATAGGCAGAGGCAGATGATTTGTTTTATATTCATTTTTGTACTTGTAAAATTTTCTGTAAATCTTTTTGATCATTGAAAGACATGTATTTGTAAATCAATACAGAAATTTTATAACAGTCTTTTGAATGACAATTTCCAGTTGTCTCAAAACTAGACTGATTTGAGTTTGTGTCTTGCACTCAAGTGCAGACTTGTTTATTTGAATAGTTTGCTTCAGTTTTGCCATCATCAAAATAGGGGGAATTTGTTAGGAATACTTGTTAGATTTTGATGATGTCATTAATGTAATTCAAATACTTATTACCTGGCAAAATTGTAAGGAAGAACCAAATGAGTATCTTCCATAGGCCAAATTATGTTAAGTTTAATACTTGGAAAATTGTAAAGAAGAACCAAATGAATATCTTCTATAGGCCAAAATAAGTTAGGCTAAAATCGGCTAAGTACAAATGTACAGCTGAGTTCATCAGAGAGGTACAGCCGAGTCAAGTCTGAGAAGTTCTGGTCAACAAAATTAATAAGAGATGTTTGACCAGAATGCAGTCAAGTGACCTCGGACAAGCCATATGATCAGGCGAGTCCCAAGCAGTCCCCATCGGAGAAGTCCAGACTGCATAGAAGATGACTGTACATCAGCCAACTTGAGATCAGCCAAGTACTCCAAAGTCCACGTCAGCATGCGTTGAAAAGTCAAATATTACGGAAAGTCACATGCAAGCGTGAAGAGACATATTGGAGAGATTCCCTCAAAGGATATGAATTAAATAATTCATCCAGGCCTCCCACTGAAGACTTTAATTTTTCTATATTCAAAGAATTCGGCGCCTCACATGCAAAGTCTTCACAACGGTCGATCGATGGATTAAAATATGGAAATCCAACCTTGCAACGTTCAGAAAAGAATAAACAAAGAAGTCTTTCTCCAACGGATGGATTTGTTACAAGATTTGCAACGGCTATGAAGAAATGCTCAATGATCAACACCTATATATATATATCTAAAGATTTGATGTTGAGCAACCGCCGGTGCGAACATAATCTCAAGCAATCAAAGCATTCAAAACAATCAAAAAGCGAACTATAGCATCATGAAAAGAGCAGTTCCCGGTTCAATCTGGGGGTGTTACAGAATATGGTATCGGAGCTTAGGTTGAGAAAACCTAGGCATTCGGGTCGAGTTGGGTCGTGTTTTTGTCGCGTCATTCGAGTTGTCAATTGACAAATATTAGAGCCATGAGTTTTTGTTGCTCCCTCAGGCTTGTGCATTATGTGATTTACCAGTGTGGTACTAGGCTGTCGTAAACTTTTCCAAATGGTACTAACGTATTTCTTCGGATAGAAATGTGTCGTGTTCTCGAGTTGAACTGATTTTTGTTAAATACGTGTTTTGAAAATATCTGTGTCGAGTATTTTCTTGAGTCGAGACATGTGCTAGTATCACGGGGAATCATCGGCTTCACGATCTGTAAGTATTTGGATTTTCGAATTTCATTGAGATTTACTGTCGTTCTAAATTGATATGCTTTGAGATTCGGAAGAATATTATGTGTTATGTTATGAGATAACAGAAGACAGTGGTTGGGACAAGATCGATGATCTTGAGAAGTTATGATTTTGGAAATTGGTTAAATTTTGGAACGTAGTTGTCCATTTGGGAGAAATGTTGGGGATGGTTGAGAAGAACATGTAGTCATGTTAATTCATATATGAATTGTTTTGAGCATTTGAAAATGATACTTTTCAAAATGAACATTTCACGAATGTTTTACGGAAATGGTTTTGGGCCGAGACCCAAGTGATTTTAAAATAGTTTTACAACTCAGGACTTGGGGTCCGAAAAGGGTTTTCTACTTTTTAAAACTTCTTGTAATACGGAATGAGATGCGGGCTGAGACCCTAATGTTTCAAAAGGCTTTTCTGTTTTCTAAAACTCCCGAGATTGTAAAACACTTTACTAATCATTTATGCATTTTATTTCTACCTTTCGAGGTTTTGATTTAATTGTCCAAATGAGACTTCTCGGGTAGTCTTTCGCTGTGTTTGATTTGTTAATTATTCCATGTTTTGTCATAGCATAATTGAGGTGATCCAGGATGGGATAATGGTTGACATTGCGAGTCATGTGGGGAAAAGGAGTTTTGATCGGAGTCTATACATTGAGATTTTTAGATTTTATCGTGTAGTTTTCCGACCGAATGTCAGTGGAATCTGGTGACAAGCCGAACTGGTATACGGGAGTATGGTTGTGGTCAATCATTTGCATAATTCCATTTTATTTAAATGTTTGTTTTCGAAAAGAATTTTCATCGAGAACTTGATGTAAACAAATCGATTTAATTTTTCGAAAATTGATTTCGTAATCTTGCGAGAATTTATGTTTTGAGTTTTGGAATTTTTGAAAGAATTTTCGAAAATTGTCTTCGTGACAAGAGTATACAATTTCAAACTGGTTTCGAAAATGTGATTGATGTACATACGCATCTAGTACATAATGCATGTCGTGGTGAAGTTCTGAGTGGGACTTACAAACTGGATAACGCACTAATGCTACTATGAAAAGAGATTTGAATTTTAGTATGTTAGTTTGGTTATCCAGAGATGATCGGTTAATTTATCGGATAAGAGAGTTATGCTGCGGGATGTAGATTCGGTACAAAATATGATTTTCGAACTTTAGATTTTGTGAAACTGGAGCATATGTGTTATGTGGCCCTATTGATGTGGTGGTAGTGTGTTTTGCTATTGTGATTTCTGAATGATTCCTTTGTAAGTTTAGAATTGGGGGATGGTGACCCCATACTGGTCGTTTTGGATATTGAGTAGTCGTTCCCACCCCACGTATGATTTGGTATGTTCGCCGATTTGCGATTGGTTGTTCGTATGCCGAGGGGTATGTTCTCCAATAGGGTATGATTATTGAGATCCACTGTATGTGATTGACGTGTCGTTTTGAGAACTTTATTCGTTTGTATATCAATTTCTGTAGTTCTGTGTTGATCGTGTTGGAGCTTACCGTGTGAAGGTATTCTCGATTATCGTTGACCGTTCATTGGTCTTATTGGAGTTTATCATGTTGATGATATTCTCGACTGTGTTTTGACGTCTGGTTGGTCATATTGGAGTTTATCATGTTGATGATATTCTCGATTGTGTTTTGACCTCTGTTTGGTCATATTGGAATTTATCATGTCAATGATAAATTCGGTTGACTTATTGGTTGATCATTGTTGGTGATCATCTGAACGTTTGGATTTTGTATCGATGTTTCGGGATTCGTGTCGTTGTTTTGGGCAGTTGTTTCGCAGATATATTGTGTATTATTCGTCTTATCGGAACTGGGACTAGATTATGTAATCAGGCAGACGGGATTTGATTCGGGCAGATTGTTTCATCCGAAGATGATATATTTTGTTGAGACTCAAGGAATTGTGATTGTAAGCGTATTGGGACTGTACAGTGAGATCGCTTGCTAGTATCTCAGGAGATCGTCGACCTGCATATTTGTAAGTGTGCTCTTTTGGTTATTCAGTAATGAAGATGATTGATCGTGTTGTAATAGTTTCGAAAGATTTTGGTTGAACGGTATGTTTGTTCGTTTTTATGACGGATTGCAAGTTTCGAGGCCGAAACTTATTTTAAGTGGTGTAGAATGTAATATCCGGAATTTCTACTACTGTTGTTTGAAATTATTTTATCCGAGTTATATTGTACAATATGGAATCTGCACAGTATGGATAAAATAAATAAGGGACTGAGATATCAGTATTGGTACAATTGACGTATTTGAGAGACAATTATAATTGAGGATATCGTGTATCCGGTTATTTTAATTTTGACATCGGGTCTATCATATGAGAATATTATTGGATTGAGTATATGTATTCAGTATGTGAGTGTACGTATCCAGTATGTCGAGACGGACGAGAAGAGTTGGAAATGGCTGTGTAGCCACGTTAGCGCACGCTATGAAATATGCTTAGCGCACGCTACGGGGTATGAGTAGCGCACGCTACGTGGTGCAGTTAGCGTATGCTAATAGGTTCGCATTACGTACGCTAAGTAGGATCCTTAACATACGTAAGGCATTCTGGGAAAGGTTCGGAAGGCGGCCGACAAGTAGGCCCGGGTTGATGTTTATCGGCATTTAGCGCACACTACCAAGGATGGTTAGTGTACGCTAATATCACATCGTCCGACAGGGAATCTTGGATTTCGGCGAGTGGACCCGGCCACTTGTGACGCGTGTCCAGATAAGTTCAGCGGGTGTTTTTCATGTAGGGCTAGCACACGCTAAACTGTATGGTTAGCGCACGCTAATTCCAGATCGGTCAGAGGAATCCCGAAAATCGCGGATGCTTTCGGCATGTGGGGGCACGAGTGGTAGGTGAATACTGTAGTAAGTCAACTTCGGATAGCGCACGCTAAGGGTAAGGACTTGCGTACGCTAGACATGATGTTTTACGTACGTTAATTCATGGGCATTACGTACGTAAGCTAGTTTACGAAGCGAGGTAGTAGCCTCTGGGCTGCGATAGCGCACGCTAACAAAGTCAGTTAGCGCACGCTAAGGCTGTTGCGCACGCTAAACATGAGATGTTAGCGCACGCTAGTAATGTATTCTATATAAGGGGACAGACGGGTGTTATGAAGCATTTCGTCTATTTCTTTCCTTTCACTCAATAGAGAGAGCTTTGGGAGGTACTTGAGGTCCAGAAACACTCCGAGATGATGATATTTATCAGGATTAAGATAGAGAGCATGGATTAAAGCCTTGTTCTTCAAGTTATTCATGATTCTTGGAGTGAAGTTCAAGTGATCTTCTTATTGTTTCGTCTAATCTAGGTAATTGTCGTATCCCTTTGATAGTAGTTCGTTTTTAAGGATGATTACTTGTGAGAGAACATGTTGGATAATCATGTGGTGATTTTTATGAGGACTAATGGGATTATGATAAGAGTTTTTGGATGTTATTTAAGATTCTTCATGTTAATGGTGATTCGTTTAACTTGATGAGATTGAATCATGGATTTCTGAATCATGATAATTTCAGTGGTCGATTTATATGAGTTAAATCATGATATTAGGTTGAATTCCGGATTGAGTATGATATGATCCTTGTTATCGAGTTGGTTTGATTGTTGATGTTGTTATTGATATATGGACATTGATATGATTCTTGTGATAGTTATGGTGTCGTTTATCTTCAGGAGATATGGAGATTTATGTCTCCCTTCATTTCGGATTTTGATATTAAGATCATATAAGGATATATAATGGTTTTGATTATAAATATGGATAAGATGATCATAACCAGCATTATGTTGATTTTAGTTTCCTATGTTCTTGATAAGATGTGGATCATGATGATGAGGTTGAACATGGAAAAAGTTATTGTTAATCTTGGAGTATGATTTCCTTTTCATTCGGATTCGTAGTCGCAAGGTGTTAGTCGATGCTTGGAATGCATGCCACTGTACAGCATTAGCGCACGCTAAGCTTACTGGCTAGCGCACGCTAACGGGAGCAACTTAGCGCACGCTACATTATGCGTTTAACATGCGCTAAGTAGGCAGACAGTGCAGTATTTTTGTATTGTGATTATGAATTCGTGAGGGTTTGATTTGGTTTGTTCAGACTGCGTTTATTCGAGGTTTTTGTTGAACCATATAGTTCGATTGGTTGGTTTTGTCGGTTGTTGATTATTATCGGATGTGTTGTCATTTGATTATTGCATTAGGTTGCGATAATTGATTGTGGATTATGACCGTTGTGTTGCTTTTGATCGGGGCTGAGGAGCTCGTAGACAAAGGCAATGGGTTCGGTAACAGCTTCGTGGTATCAGTATCGAGGCAAGTTATTACTTGCTCAGTTATAATGTTTAATGAATGGTTTCAGTTTCATTTCATTTATAATGCATATAGCAATGATTATATGTTGTCTTTCCGATTCTGGAAGTTAAATCGTACTATATATGATTTATTTCGGTTATTGGCATATTCGGGCATCGAGGTTACATTACGGTAAAGATGAGGATATGAATATCTATAGTTCGTGGTGCGTTTGGATCGTCGAGCATTGAGGATAATCGTCGGTGATGATTTGACATCAAGATTGCTCCTGAAGGACTCGGGACAAGTATCTTAGTTTTGATTTCAGTTTAGTGTTGATGATGTTGATCATGCAGGTTGTCTTTCATATTGTTGAACATGAGGTCGTCCTAGTTGTTTTGTCATAATGTCGTTCATGTTATTGAGTCATGTGTTGTTCATGTCGATGAACATATTGATTTGCATATGTGTATGCATAATTGTACTGTTTATGTTGTGTTGATCCGTTGGGATCGTGTGATCTATGATGAGGGCGCTGGATCGGATGTCCACCTCGTTATGGTCCGACGGGATCATCTTGGGATCTATGCTGAGGGCGCTGGATCATTGGACGGGTTCTTCCACCTCGTTATGGTCCGACGGGATCATCTTGGGATCTATGCTGAGGGCGCTGAATCGTTGGATTACCCAGTATTGTGTTGATGGAATCATGTGGATTCGCATCGTTGGTTTTATATGTGTTTTTGTGTGTATATTGTTGGTTATCCACCTCGTGTTGATCTGGTAGGATCATCTTGGGACCTATGCTGAGGGCGCTGGGTCATGGGATTTCCATTGAGTATACACTATTGATATTGTTTTGAGCATATTGACGTTGTCATATGAGTATGTATTTGTAGGTCTTGTGTTAGGACCATGTTCATGTGTGGTATTGATCCGACCTCGGATTTGACTGACATGATTGTCGTGGCATTTCATATCTTGAGGTATGTTCCGTATTTTCCTTGGTATTTGTCTTTGATGGACAATCGGTTTTTGTGTTGAGACTTGATGATGTCACCCGACGGATTTGGGTTGGATAGAGTTAGTGGATTTTCGGAATTCAGTCAATTTTTTAGGAGTGGCATCCGGTTCTGGTTCCAAAGGGCTTTCCTCAGTTAAAACAAATTTATGCCCCTCGGCAGTGAGGACAATGTCAAGATTTTTTTCTAGTCGGCAAAGTTAGTGCCATCAAGTTTATTTTTTTTAGAATAACAGTTAGTGGATTGAAAGACATCTGAGAATAAAATTAAAACACCATTCATCACATAATTAGACGCAAAATATATTGAAAAACCTTAAAACACAATATATATGCAGTCAACCAACACCTCAAAAAACCGCATATGCAAGCCACGTTAGTGTGGACGTTTATATATACATTTTTCAAGTAGATTTTAACGTCTTTAATTTTACTATCTAGTCAAGATTCGTTTTGACAAGTAAAATTAATAGTTGGTTCCTCTTGGCCATGTATTAAATTAACATAGACTCCGATGGAGAAGTCTTATCATAAAAAATAATATTCACCTTTTTGCTATCTAATTGAAGTTTAAAACTAGTGAGCCAATAATCAGCACATCCGATGTGGAGGAAGACTCTAAAGTCAACGCGTATACTAATTATTTCACAATTTAAACCAATTATGGAGGCCAATTTGATTTTGAAAAATAAATTATTAAAATCACTTAGTTATTTTGAAAAATTAAGGTTTTTAATTTTCTCGTCCTAACATGCAAGAAACATATCACGCATACATCTAGACATGCCATTCATCAAAACAGTAAAAACCAACATATAAAAAAAAATTGATAATTAAATCCAATTATCATGGCTTTTATTGCTCGTTTTGAATAACGAGAACCTCGGCTCTTTTGCTCCCACTACTTCAAGCATCTCGTCACCTCCTCCCGGTTGGGGCAAAAAAATTCCAAATTTAGAAACTTTCTTCCATGCAAAATTAATTGCACAAGAAATTTCCAAATTAAAATCATTGTGCTCCAACGGACACAACGAACGGCGGATAAAGGAACAGGACCATACACCGGACGACCCGACCCGCCAACCCGACCTGCCCGTCCCACGGCCGGGGCAGACCTGACCCGTGGCTGACCCGACCTGCGACTCCTGCTCTGGGGCTGTGCCGCACCGGGCTGCTCATTCGGTCGTCTCGGGATTCCCTTCGCGCTAGACTTCTTTTTCCTTCGTACTTTGTGTATTCCAACTCGATTACAATTTTACAAAAAATAAAATACATCAAATTTATATCAAATTTTACAAGGAAAAACAAAGTCCTATTCTACCCGTGGATTTTTTCACGGGAAAAACTAATACATGCCTCAAAATCGGGCCAAATTACCAAAACGCGTAAATAAATAAATAAAATCATATAGCCATGATAATTGGACCATATTCACCTGCAAGACAATTTCTAGCAAAAATATTCCGAGCATCATACCATATGAATATTTAAATTGCTAGCAAATTAATCACAAATTAATTAAATTGAACAGATCCTAAAGACAGGCTTCGATACAAATTGTTGGAGTATGAAACGCAGCGGAAGCGAGATGGAACAAAAAGTTTTATAAACTAACCAACATAAATAGCAGATCTATTTAGGTTTGTCAATTAATTAATTAAAAAAATTAATTAACAATTTAAATATATGTATTTACGCAGTATATATTGGTAATTCATACCTTTGAAGTGAAGTGGTGGAAAAATTCTTTCTTGGTCGATTGAACTCCCCTTCGTATTCCTCGTTGATCTTCTTGTATTTCTACATGAAGATCTTCTAGAGTATATCCCGCCTATGATCCAGATATCGTGTGGTCAATAATCTACCAGATCAAACTTGGACTTGCAGTATGGGATCGGCCAAAATTTCTTCAAGAAATACCTCACAAATTTTTCTCTCTATTTTTTCTTGAATATTTATGTATTTAGAAAAATATTGTGTTAGCTAAATTTTGGAATCCAAGACACAAGTCAAGATCCACAATTAAACACAAAATTAGAGAAAAAAAATCGGAATTCTTGTGCCAACAAAGATGAAAAAATCGGGCACCATATGTGTCCTATTTATAGGTGTTTTGGGCTACTCTAGGGACCTTAAGGAGGATAAGGTAAGGACTCACAATAGAGATCATCTTTCCAATATTAGGACTCTTCCTAATATGAAGACTCTATTAATATCAACTTAGTCCACTAAAAATTTGATATTGCACTTCCTACCAAATTCCCAAATTATGAAATCGGGCTCCTGTTTGAATTAATTATTTCCTGTGTTTAAGATATTCCATGTCCATTAATTAATTTAAGCTACTGTTGTGGGGAAAATCCCTCACAATATGCCGCAAGTGCACGGTATCAACAAGTAATAAAGTGATAAGTAAAGTATCGTTCCCTCGAGGACTGATTTCACTAAGTACCAAAATATAGTCAACTCAAAATTTTATTTGAAGATCAATTAAATAGAATTTATATCTAAACTAATTGCGGAAAATAAATAATAGTACTAATAAAAATAATAATACTAGTAAGGGCGTAGGATTATAATTTTCACCTCAAACAATCAGGAAAGATATTTATTCAATTCAATTCACTTTTATTCAATTGATTGTAAGCCAGGAATTCCTAAATTATTCTAAAGCTTTTCCCAAGGTCGATAGAAAATACTACGAATTATTAACTCGATATATCCCTATTCGAATTAGATAATTAATAGCTAAAACAGTTCAAGAATTCCCACAATAAAAAGGCTTCACAATCCCCATGAGTATATCCCTATCTCACGAAAATTATGATTCGTCTCACAAGAACTATGCCTAAATTTCATCTCCCGAATCCATAAAGACATTCAAAACAAATTAACTGTTGGCCAGACAATTAAAAAGCATTAAGAACAGTAAGCAGAATCCAATTCAATAGAATAAAGAGTAAATCAAAATAATAATAAATAATCAAACCGTCATGAAATCGGCTACAATCACAATCCTACTCGAATAGATCTAAAAACTAAGATGCAGAAAAACTAAGAAAACCAGTAGGGAATCCGTGGTCTTGTCGTCGCCCACAAATCTACTCCTTGTGTCCTTCGCCCTAGCTATCGATCCACCTCCTTAGATGATGATTCCCCCTTTTCTTCAGCCTTTCAATGCTTATTTATAGCAATCCTCAGCCTCCAAAACGCGTTCGTGTGATTAGGTCGAGAACAGGCTCCAAAACGGCCCAGAAACGCAGAATATTCAGTAAGACTGCCCGGTGGGCCGCGGCTCACTTAATATGTGCCGCGGCCCCTATCCTCCAGTGCCTGTTGCCTGGGCGCCTTTTTCCTTCTGGGCCGCGGCTCACTTATGCTGTGCCGCGGCTCACAGTACAGTGTGCTCAACGCTCGATGGTTGTCTTCGTGTGCCGCGGCTCACTTGGTTTGTGCCGCGGCTCATGACCAAAAACTGCTGTATTCGCCCGTTTTTCATCGTTTTGGCTTCCGGACTCTGATTTCCTGCAAAACATATAAGAATAGTGCATTAAAAGCTCATTTATGCTGATTTAGGCTCAAGATGGATATAAAATAATGATAAATAAGCGCATAAAAATACGCCTAACAAGAAAATCCCTCACAATATGCCGCAAGTGCACGGTGTCAACAAGTAATAAAGTGATAAGTAAAGTATCGTTCCCTCGAGGACTGATTTCACTAAGTACCAAAATGTAGTCAACTCACAATTTTATTTGAAGATCAATTAAATAGAATTTATATCTAAACTAATTGCGGAAAATAAATAATAGTACTAATAAAAATAATAATACTAGTAAGGGCGTAGGATTATGATTTTCACCTGAAACAATCAGGAATGATATTTATTCAATTCAATTCACTTTTATTCAATTGATTGTAAGCCAGGAATTCCTAAATTATTCTAAAGCCTTTCCCAAGGTCGATAGAAAATACTACGAATTATTAACTCGATATATCCCTATTCGAATTAGATAATTAATAGCTAAAACAGTTCAAGAATTCCCACAATAAATAGGCTTCACAATCCCCATGAGTATATCCCTATCTCATGAAAATTATGATTCGTCTCACAAGAACTATGCCTAAATTTCATCTCCCGAATCCATAAAGACATTCAAAACAAATTAACTGTTGGCCAGACAATTAAAAAGCATTAAGAACAGTAAGCAGAATCCAATTCAATAGAATAAAGAGTAAATCAAAATAATAATAAATAATCAAACCGTCATGAAATCGGCTACAATCACAATCCTACTCGAATAGATCTAAAAACTAAGATGCAGAAAAACTAAGAAAAACCGTAGGGAATCCGTGGTCTTATCGTCGCCCACAAATCTCCTCCTTGTGTTCTTCGCCCTAGCTATCGATCCACCTCCTTAGATGATGATTCCCCCTTTTCTTCAGCCCTTCAATGCTTATTTATAGCAATCCTCAGCCTCCAAAATGCGTCCGTGTGATTAGGTCGAGAACAGGCTCCAAAACGGTCCAGAAACGCAGAATATTCAGTAAGACCGTCCGGTGGGCCGCGGCTCACTTAATATGTGCTGCGGCCCCTATCCTCCAGTGCCTGTTGCCTGGGCGCCTTTTTCCTTCTGGGCCGCGGCTCACTTATGCTGTGCCGCGGCTCACAGTACAGTGTGCTCAACGCTCGCTGGTTGTCTTCGTATGCCGCGGCTCACTTGGTTTGTGCCGCGGATCATGACCAAAAACTGCAGTTTTCGCCGGTTTTTCATCGTTTTGGCTTCCGGACTCCGATTTCCTGCAAAACATATAAGAATAGTGCATTAAAAGCTCATTTATGCTGATTTAGGCTCAAGATGGATATAAAATAATGATAAATAAGCGCATAAAAATACGCCTAACAAGAAAATCCCTCACAATATGCCGCAAGTGCACGGTGTCAACAAGTAATAAAGTGATAAGTAAAGTATCGTTCCCTCGAGGACTGATATCACTAAGTACCAAAATGTAGTCAACTCACAATTTTATTTGAAGATCAATTAAATAGAATTTATATCTAAACTAATTGCGGAAAATAAATAATAGTACTAATAAAAATAATAATACTAGTAAGGGCGTAGGATTATGATTTTCACCTCAAACAATCAGGAATGATATTTATTCAATTCAATTCACTTTTATTCAATTGATTGTAAGACAGGAATTCCTAAATTATTCTAAAGCCTTTCCCAAGGTCGATAGAAAATACTACGAATTATTAACTCGATATATCCCTATTCGAATTAGATAATTATTAGCTAAAACAGTTCAAGAATTCCCACAATAAAAAGGCTTCACAATCCCCATGAGTATATCCCTATCTCACGAAATTTATGATTCGTCTCACAAGAACTATGCCTAAATTTCATCTCCCGAATCCATAAAGACATTCAAAACAAATTAACTGTTGGCCAGACAATTAAAAAGCATTAAGAACAGTAAGCAGAATCCAATTCAATAGAATAAAGAGTAAATCAAAATAATAATAAATAATCAAACCGTCATGAAATCGGCAACAATCACAATCCTACTCGAATAGATCTAAAAACTAAGATGCAGAAAAACTAAGAAAAATCTAGGGAATCCGTGGTCTTGTCGTCGCCCACAAATCTCCTCCTTGTGTTCTTCGCCCTAGCTATCGATCCACCTCCTTAGATGATGATTCCCCCTTTTCTTCAGCCCTTCAATGCTTATTTATAGCAATCCTCAGCCTCCAAAATGCGTCCGTGTGATTAGGTCGAGAACAGGCTCCAAAACGGCCCAGAAACGCAGAATATTCAGTAAGACCGCCCGGTGGGCCGTGGCTCACTTAATATGTGCCGCGGCCCCTATCCTCCAGTGCCTGCTGCCTGGGCGCCTTTTTCCTTCTGGGCCGCGGCTCACTTATGCTGTGCCGCGGCTCACAGTACAGTGTGCTCAACGCTCGCCGGTTGTCTTCGTGTGCCGCGGCTCACTTGGTTTGTGCCGCGGCTCATGACCAAAAACTGCTGTTTTCGCCCGTTTTTCATCGTTTTGGCTTCCGGACTCCGATTTCCTGCAAAACATATAAGAATAGTGCATTAAAAGCTCATTTATGCTGATTTAGGCTCAAGATGGATATAAAATAATGATAAATAAGCGCATAAAAATACGCCTAACAAATACCCCCAAACTTGAGCCTTTGCTTGTCCTCAAGCAAAAATTATCAATTTTAAACAAAATGTATCGTGAATAATCATGCAAGTCCATAGTGCTCAACTTAATCAATACTACCCTGAAAATCTCAAAGAATAGTACAAGTATCGTAATAGCGAGTCGCATCCAAGACACTGATTCCACTAAGTAACCAATTTCAGTCCTAATCAATCGTTCATGAAGAAAATCAAGCTCAAAGATTAACAAGCGTGAATTTAACCAACCGTCAATATGAAGGGTTAGATTAAACAAGCTAATTCGCCCAGTCCCACAGTCTAGTGGCAAAATTCAAGAGTTTCATTATCAAAATTACTCCTAGGACAGCATTCCCTTATGTATGATCAATAATATGATTCGAGTTAACCACTTGTTGTGTCGAGAATTATACTCTTCGACTGGCGATCGCCTCAGTGATCGGGCGACCTAGCCATTGCCGAGCAGCCGAGGCAGAACTGCCGACCAGCGACCAGGCGACCTAGCCATAGCCGAGCAGCCGAGATAGATCGGTCGACCGAAGGTCCCAGTACAAGTCCCGGTGTCGAGCGATCGACATCTAAGACGATCGCCTCTCGGTACATGGCGATCGACTCCTGTGGCCGACTAGCAGACGATCATCTCTCGGTACTTAGCGATCGACTCCTGGTGGCCGACTAGCAGACGATCATCTCTAGGTACTTGGCGATCGACCCTTGGTGACCGACCGATGCCGACCCCTGGCGACCGACCAATGGCGATCGCCTAATGCCGCTCAAAGCCGATGGTCATCCAGTCGGCAAAGGCCGAACCTCAGGACAGACCCCACGTGCAGTGCCAAGACAAGATCCGCATATCATGGATCGTTGACCACAGCCTGTCAGCATCTTCCCACCAGCCGACAGGCCCGCCGAAAGGTGTCCATGGGACCGCCTGTGACAGTGACTCCGGACGCGTGCTGGCTCCTCATTGGACCGCACAGCTGGCTGCCAGCAGCTGCCTTGGACTTTAGGCAGACTGCCCATGTGACTTGAAGACGATCGCCCCATTATTTTATTGGCCGAAAGGCGATCGCCCGACAGAAGACAAGGCTCCTCAGCCCCTATAAATAGAAGGCTGCCTACTCTAGTTAAAGGACCGAAATTCTTCAGCACTCTCGGGCATTCTCTGATTCACGCAACAACTTGGCTTTCTCCTACTCTTGGCAACAGCTATATTTCGGTTCATTCTTCTCTCTCCACCTCTCTCATACAGAAGACGATCGGCCGAGAAGGAAGAACACCGAGGCTTCGCTCAAGAGCTGGATTACACGATCTTTTTACACTCATTGTACTTAGATTCTCACATTAATACTTGTATCCATGAATATTTGTATTAATAACATCTCACGAGAGCATTCAAGCCCGGGCCTAACAAACCCGGCAAATATTGTGTTATTTATCTTCTCTCGGAAGTGCTCCCGCAACCTTGTTTGTTGTCGGTCCATTCCAGCAGTATTTCATCTTCGAATAAATATTTCGGGCAACAACAATTAGCGCTAGAAGAAGGGGATCTAACCCTCAATTTTATTCCTACCGTCTCGAAGAACACTCACTGTTCTCCGGGGCATATACCTGAAGAAACACTCACTGTTCTTCAGAGAAAGCTTTCAGAATCATGTCTTCCGCCTCCGCGTCGAAGAAAGCCGCTGACCAGCCCGCCAGATGCCTCGTTCCGTCACAGTCCGAGCCACAGCCGATGGCGGAGGGTAGCCGCCGCGGTCCGAGACGCTCGATCCCACCCCTGGGGGTCGGCCCAAGTCTCTCGCTTGATCAGTTCCGAACCGCAGAACAGATCGCGGAGGCCATGGATGTCCTACAGGAGCGACGGAGTGCTCTCGACGCGCCTCCCGCTATAACCCCCTCGGCCGTCTGCCGGAAGACCAAGCGGAAGTTCAAGGCGTTACTGGCCGAGCGATCGCCAGGAGGATCTCATCCGCAAAGAGAGGCTCTCGCCACCGGGCACTCTGCTGATCGTCAAGGCGGCCGTCCGTCTGGCGACGGGCGGCCCGGCCTACGAGATGACGGAGCTCGAGTCCGTCACCAGGAGCTCGGCCTATCTGACTCCCAGAAGGCAGCCTAGCCGTCTGGCTCCCCATCGCCAAATAGCCGAGGTCGGCAGCAGCGGAGTCAGGAGATCGGTACACGATCGCCTCGGCTCCTGCTCCCAAAGCCGATCCGCGAGCGACCGAGCCACGGCGATGGCCGCGATGCAACGCTAGCTCGACGACATGAAGGTGCTCCTGGAATCCAGGGTAGGCGCCAAGAAGAAGATCGCCGATCCGAGCGAGCCGCTCGCGGTCCACATCGAGCTCGCCCCCGTGCAGCACAAGATCGCCCCTCCGCAAACACCTTTGTACGAAGGGAGATCAGACCCCGAAACACACCTGAACAAGTTCAACATCTACATGACCGGGTGTGGGGCATCTGATGCAACCAGGTGCCGAATGTTCCCTCTGACGCTGGACGACCTCGCCCATAGGTGGTACGCCTCATTGCCGCCTCGGTCCATCGGCTCCTTTAACCAACTGGCGAATGTCTTCACAGAGTACTTCGCCACTAGGGTCGCTCGGCCAGAAGGTCCCCATCGCATGATGCGAATCAAGCAAGGGGAAGAAGAGTCCGACTCGGACTACATCGACCGGGTTTACGAGATCATCCTCAACGGCGAACCCACAAGCGATGAGATCACCCTCTATAGGGTCTTAGGTGGATTCCATGGTCTTTCGCCTATGTTCAGGCATCTCACGAAAGACCAACCCGCGACCTACGCGATCTTCCGAGCTAAGGCCGCAGACTTTCTGGCCAGGCAAAGGTTTCTCCTCAGCCTATGAGCAGCGCGATCGGTGCCCGAAGACGATCGCCAGTCTTCCCGCCCGATCGCCGGGATCAACTTATAAATAAAGCGATCGGCAGCCGAGCGACGATCACCAGTCTTCCAGCCCGATCGCCGATCTCAAGCAACATCACCAAAACCGGAGGACTCGTTCGCCATCGATAGTTCATCATCTAACATGGTGGACTACGGCACGATATCGCCTCCACCGCACATCATACAGCCATGGTCCTGGTAGTCGATGGAACCGGCTGTTTCGGCCATGCAAGGTCCCTTTGGGCCAAGATCGCCCGCCCTTCGTTTAAATACGAGGTCGGCGTAGTCTGAGGGCCCTCCAAAACTAATCAGTGGACACGATCGCCCGCCCTCAAAGGTTCATCATCTAACATGGTGAACCCGGAAAATGCGACGCGTCACTACCCCCGTCTCAACGTACATCGTCGAGGTTCGTCATCTACATGGCGGGCCGAGGTGGAAGCAGAGCTAACAAGCCGCGGACATGGAGTTGAATCATCCGACGCTGCCCCGTGCAAGGACTCCTCTAGACCAAGACCGCACGCCCTTCGTTTAAATACGAGGCGAGGCGCACCCTAACAGAGGACCCTCACAATAAAATGAGTCACGAGACACTCAATGTCTTCGCGCACAAGACACGGTCATGGAGTCGGTCCATCGAACTCCGCGAGTGTGCACGATTCCTCAAACGACGAAACCATCAAGTTTCTGAGGGGGATCGGCCAATGTTGTTTTTTGCAGGTACAAGACCGAAAGATAGCTAGCCAATCGACAAGATCGCCCAAGTCCTAATCCAAAGTCAGCTCACGGATCGCCCGTCCTCATCTTACACGATCGCCAACAATAACCACCTCGCCCCATGTCTTCAACATCGGAGCAAGCTGGGGGGCAATTGTTGTGTCGAGAATTATACTCTTCGACCGGCGATCGCCTCAGTGATTGGGCGACCTAGCCATTGCCGAGCAGCCGAGGTAGAACTACCGACCAGCGACCAGGCGACCTAGCCATAGCCGAGCAGCCGAGATAGATCGGTTGACCGAAGGTCCCAGGACAAGTCCCGGTGCCGAGCGATCGACATCTAAGACGATCGCCTCTCGGTACTTGGCGATCGACTCCTGGTGGCCGACTAGCAAACGATCATCTCTCGGTACTTAGCGATAGACTCCTGGTGGCCGACTAGCAGACGATCATCTCTCGGCACTTGGCGATCGACCCTTAGTGACCGACCGATGCTGACCCCTGGCGACCGACCAATGGCGATCGCCTCATGCCGCTCAAAGCTGATGGTCATCCAGTCGGCAAAGGCCGAACCTCAGGACAGACCCCACATGCAGTGCCAAGACAAGATCCGCATATCACAGATCGTTGACCACATCCTGTCAGCATCTTCCCACCAGCCGACAGGCCCGCCGAAAGGTGTCTGTGGGACCGCCTGTGACAGTGACTCCGGACGCGTGCTGGCTCCTCATTGGACCACACAGCTGGCTGCCAGCAGCTTCCTTGGACTTTAGGCAGACTGCCCATGTGACTTGAAGACGATCGCCCCATTATTTTATTAGCCGAAAGGCGATCGCCCGACAGAAGACAAGGCTCCTCAGCCCCTATAAATAGAAGGCTGCCTACTCTAGTCAAAGGACCGAAATTCTTCAGCACTCTCGGGCATTCTCTGATTCACGCAACAACTTGGCTTTCTCCTACTCTTGGCAACAGCTATCTTTCGGTTCATTCTTCTCTCCCCACCTCTCTCATACAGAAGACGATCGGCCGAGAAGGAAGAACACCGAGGCTTCGCTCAAGAGCTGGATTACAGGATCTTTTTACACTCATTGTACTTAGATTCTCACATTAATACTTGTATCCACGAATATTTGTATTAATAACATCTCGCGAGAGCATTCAAGCCCGGGCCTAACAAACCCGGCAAATCTTGTGTTATTTATCTTCTCTCGGAAGTGCTCCCGCAACCTTGTTTGTTGTCCGTCCATTCCAGCAGTATTTCATCTTCAGATAAATATTTTGGGCAACAACACCACTAGGTTTCGGCTCTCTGGTTATTTCATTGGGATGATCCTATGGTGGATTTCCATTCTCATGTATCGGGGAACCGTTTGACGTAAAAGACACTCATGGGGCACATGGATGCTTCTAGTTACTAAGCCCCCCTCTACAGCGGAGAAAAAACTCGAATAGCAATTCCTGCATGTCAAGGTTGCTGTTTTACGCGAGAGTAAACTACGGGTCACGTGAATACCCCTGGTTACTAGGCTTCCCATCATCGGTAATGCGATATTTCTACATTATTAATCTATTCATGGTTGTCGTTTTATGCGAGATTAAACAACGGGTCACGTGAATACCCCCGGTTACTAAACTTCCCATCATAGAACAATTAATATCTCGACTTTTTCTTGGGAAAAACTGTCCGACTCTAAACTCAATTCAAGTGCCACAAGACCTATGTTACTGGACGACTAGCTAATCGAAAAGTTTAACTAAACGTATAGGCGGCAATTTGAAAGCACGTATGTCTCCTCTCTTATCTGCTAAGATTTCTACAAAAATGATAAAATTTCGGACCTAATTGGATACTCAACAGAAACAGATATCGCTGACTACAACTCGACTAAAACTCAACCGTTTCTTCCAAAAGAAATCAGTATCGTAACATCGGTTTTACACACGGAAGCACGAAAAATTCACGAAAAATAACGCACTGATGAAATCACAATTTATAACCAAGAAAAATTAAGAAATTAACGCATGCTTCAATCTATTCCACTACACATACATTCATCAACAATAAAACTCATGTGAAAATAAAAGAGATAAGGAAAAGTGAAACTTATTCCAAATGTCTTCTTGAAAGCCAGCACGTGTCTGAGTGGAATCGTCTGCCCAACATCACGAGGGACCCCCAAACTTAGTCTCTAGTCATGAAATAACAATAGACATTAAATCCAAGAAAGACTAGAATATGAAGAATAATAACTCATTGGGGTTATAAAGAAATATTAGAGAAATAAGGGCCAACAAGAATACACGAATCCAAACGAAATAACAAAACAAAGAAAAATAAAAATTATAAACGAAAAATCAAATAAAAACAACTAACTAAAAAGCAAGTAAAAATGATGGGTTGCCTCCCATCAAGCGCTCTATTTTACGTCTTGAGCACGACGTGGCAAAAAGAGTTTAACGTGGATTTTTTCTAGGGAGATTGCCAAATGCCCCCTTCTTGCAATCTATAAGCCTCTTATTCTATAGGGGAGGCTTTGGTTCATGCCCGGTTGCCACAAATAATGAGTAAGAATAATTATGAGGACAACCAAAAAATGATGGAAGAATATAATAATGATAAGGCATGAAAAAATAAGCAGGGTTCGAATGGGTAAATAATAAAGACTTATCATGAACAACCTCATTAGAACTCGTGGTATCAGCCTCAACAGAATCAAAAGTAGTGGGGTCATCTCTCCCATAATGGATTTAGGAAAAATTATGCGTGGCACCGTTAATAAAATTTTAGGCACAAAAGTGTTCACCTTATTAGTCGAAGTTTGATGACAATTTAATGAAATTTCTTTGGTAACATCATCAATGGTAACTTCTTCTACAGGTTCATCACACTTTATGTAATTATCGGGTGCCGGGGGATCGATCCTAAAACTTAGCATGTCTTTCATCTCTACCTCTCCCTCAACTTCACTACTAAATATATGAGCTGGAAAATAATCATAGTGAATCTCAAGACCACGACTTGCACATTCCCTCTCAAAAAGGGTACTGTCAGGATTTTTGAGAACGTCTACACATTGTTCAAGCATGGTCTTTTGTTTTGGGGGAGGGGGCTGACTGACCCTATTTGGCAAATTATTAAGAAAATCGAAATTTATGAAATGCCAAGGGCCACGATACTCATAGGAAAACATAATGAAGAAAATAAAAAATATAGAGACTAAAGAAAAACTTCAAATTAAAATTAGAGTCGCTTGGTATTGATATTAGCGAAAAATCAGTCCCGAACGGGCGCTAAAACTTGTTGTGGGGAAAATCCCTCACAATATGCCGCAAGTGCACGATGTCAACAAGTAATAAAGTGATAAGTAAAGTATCGTTCCCTCGAGGACTGATTTCCCGAAGTACCAAAATGTAGTCAACTCACAATTTTATTTGAAGATCAATTAAATAGAATTTATATCTAAACTAATTGCGGAAAATAAATAATAGTACTAATAAAAATAATAATACTAGTAAGGGCGTAGGATTATGATTTTCACCTCAAACAATTAGGAATGATATTTATTCAATTCAATTCACTTTTATTCAATTGATTGTAAGCCAGGAATTCCTAAATTATTCTAAAGCCTTTCCCAAGGTCGATAGAAAATACTACGAATTATTAACTCGATATATCCCTATTCGAATTAGATAATTAATAGCTAAAACAGTTCAAGAATTCCCACAATAAAAAGGCTTCACAATCCCCATGAGTATATCCCTATCTCATGAAAATTATGATTCGTCTCACAAGAACTATGCCTAAATTTCATCTCCCGAATCCATAAAGACATTCAAAACAAATTAACTGTTGGCCAGACAATTAAAAAGCATTAAGAACAGTAAGCAGAATCCAATTCAATAGAATAAAGAGTAAATCAAAATAATAATAAATAATCAAACCGTCATGAAATCGGCTACACTCACAATCCTACTCGAATAGATCTAAAAACTAAGATGCAGAAAAACTAAGAAAAATCTAGGGAATCCGTGGTCTTGTCGTCGCCCACAAATCTCCTCCTTGTGTTCTTCGCCCTAGCTATCGATCCACCTCCTTAGATGATGATTCCCCCTTTTCTTCTGCCCTTCAATGCTTATTTATAGCAATCCTCAGCCTCCAAAACGCGTCCGTGTGATTAGGTCGAGAACTGGCTCCAAAACGGCCCAGAAACGCAGAATATTCAGTAAGACCGCCCGGTGGGCCGCTGCTCACTTAATATGTGCCGTGGCCCCTATCCTCCATTGCCTGTTGCCTGGGCGCCTTTTTCCTTCTGGGCCGCGGCTCACTTATGCTGTGCCGCGGCTCACAGTACAGTGTGCTCAACGCTCGCTGGTTGTCTTCGTGTGCCGCGGCTCACTTGGTTTGTGCCGCGGCTCATGACCAAAAACTGCTGTTTTCGCCCGTTTTTCATCGTTTTGGCTTCCGGACTCCGATTTTCTGCAAAACATATGAGAATAGTGCATTAAAAGCTCATTTATGCTGATTTAGGCTCAAGATGGATATAAAATAATGATAAATAAGCGCATAAAAATACGCCTAACAGCTACTAACAGCTTTTAATTAATTAATGTGTTATACATGAGTATACCACTCGACTTTTATTATTATATCGGAAAATTAATTCCACCTGCAGGGTTTAATCTAGGAAATCCTTTCGAGTGCCTCAAGGGACATGATCAACCTGACTGGTCGGGACATAATTTCTAGCTATAATATTAATTATTATAGAAATAATAATAATACCCAAAATATCGAGCATATTGAGTCAATCATTGTGGCTCTCACCCATGATAAATCAAAGCAATAAATATTTAATATATACAATTAAATATTAATCACTAGAATTAAGAAATAATAATTGTCCAAGACGTGCATTCTTCTTATAGTCAGCACAGAAGAATCTATCTCTCATCGACCTGTTCAACGTATACCGAATACGCTAATATATGCTAATGGTCAAGACCAACCAATCTCAATCATGTATTACAACCTCTCACATAACGGTCTAATGTTATATAGGTTGTGAACTAATTATTGCTATATAAGGAACCGATAATGTGATCTTCTGTATGACTCGACACACCACATTATCTACAATATAAAATAATTTAGACAACATTTGCATAACCATAACGTGAATAAATATGCAAAACATGTGATAAATGAATTAAATATTCTCATAGATAAAGACAGGGAAATTAGGTAATACAAGCATAAAGTATGCTTTGATGTATAAAACCCTAACAGTCACTACCCGTAGGAGAATACAGAGTACACAAGGAAATGTACTATGTGCGCAAGAACCTGAGTCTGAGATTTCTCCATTCCCTGTATGGAAGTCTCTAGCTGAACTTAGAAGACTTAACATGTGCACTATTGCTGTATTATTAGCTCAATCTGAACCTGTTTCTACCAAAGAAGCCCTAGACAATTCTCATTGGATTACATCTATGGAAGAAGAGCTTAATGGTTTCGAAAGAAACAATATCTAGTGCCCAGACCGACGCATCAATCCATAATTGCAACCAAATGGGTATTTAGAAACTAGAAGGATGGAAATTGACTTATTATCAGAAACAAATCCCGTCTAGTTGCAAAAGTCTACAGACAGGAAGAAGACATAGACTACGATGAAACTTTTGCCCATGTTGCCAGACTAGAAGCCATTAGGATATTTTTAGCCGTTGCCGCCCATAAGAGCTTTATTGTATATCAAATGGACATCAAGGGCGCATTCCTGAATGGAGACCATGCGGAAGAAGTCTATGTTGAACAACCACCAAGGTTTGTCAACACAGAAGGCGGAAATCTTGTATACAGGCTAAGGAAAGCGTTGTATGGACTTAAGCAAGCACCTAGGGCGTAGTATGAGACCCTGTCCGTGTATATAACCGATAATGGATTTGAGAAAGGTGCTGTGGACAAGACCTTATTTAAAATACAGGAAGGTGATGACCTCCTGATGGTTCAGATATATGTAGATGATATTATATTTGGTTCAACTAACCTTGCTTTGTGTTAAAGGTTCTCTCATCTCATGCAAAGTAAATTTTAAATGAGTATGATGGGAGAATTTAGTTATTTCCTAGGATTGCAGGTAAAACAGTTGCCTATAAGGATATTCATCAACCAGGAAAAATACAGCAAAGAGCTTCTCAACAAGTTTGGAATGAATAATTCCAAATCATCGTCAACCCCCATGAGCACTCCATGCAAATTACTGCTGACGAAGCTGGAAAGCCGTTTGATCAATCACTCTACAGGAAGCTAATTGGCTCACTCCTGTACCTAACAGCTAGCAGGCCTGATATCCAGTTTGCTGTAGGAGTGTATGCTCGATATCAAGTTGAATCTAAAGAATCAAACTTCACAATAGCTAAACAAATCCTGAAATACGCCAAAGGAACAGTGGATGCAGGACTATGGTGTCCTAAAGAAAGCGGATTCGATTTGGTTGGCTACAGCGACTCGGATCTCGGAGGTTGCAAGCTAGATAGGAAGAGTACAAGCGGTACTTGTCACTTTCTTGGACCTAGACTTGTGTCATGGTTTAGCAAGAAATAATTAGCAAACTCGCTTTCCACAGCTGAATCAGAATACTATTCTGCTGTAGTTGCTGTATGCAGATCCTTTGGATGCAACAACAGATGTCATATTATGGATTCAATGTCAAGGAAACACCAATCATGTGCGATAGCACGAGTGCAATTGCAATAATGCACAATACTGTTGCACTCGCGTACTAAGCATATCCATATGAAGCATCACTACATTAGGAATCATGTTGAGAACAAGGATGTTCAGCTTGAGAAAGTCCATACAGATATCCAGTTGGCCGACATATTCACCAAGCCTCTCAGCACAGCAAGATTCTGTATGCTTCGACAAGAATTGGGAATGCTACAGCCCGACTCCCTGTAAGTTTTTAATGCTTTTACTCAACAATTGAGGGGGAATGCTGTAAGACCCAAGAATACAGTATTCACCGTTAATTATATGTACACTCAGACATTCCCAATAGCACTGTAGGAACAACGAGATATAATCATCCTACAGCTGACGTGTGTAATAATTAAGAGGGAATACATTATGACCCATGAATACAGCAGTAATCCGAAAATTGCTGTATGGAATTGAATCCCGTATATAACTTTTAAGGGGGAACGCTGTATTTTCGCGGATACAGCACATAATGTGGGAATTCAATTAATATTATACTAATATTCTATTCATTTTAAAAAAAAATTTGAGTCCACTTGCACTGTTTTAAATTCAAACGTCTTTTGCATTAAATACTTTACATGACGTCTAGACTATTTTATATCAAACGCCGCGATTTTTCAAATTATTTAATAATTTCTCACCGCCATTTCGGGCAATAAGGGAAGTCAAAACATCAGATGTGGGACCCGCTATCATTTCAAAATCGGATAAATAAGATGTACCCGTTACGCTCAGTCCTTCCTGTTCGTTCATTTAAAACGACGGTTCTCATCCCTTAAATCTGACCATCCACTGTCTGGAAACCCTAAATCTTCCCACTGCCCACTATAAAAGGATTGTTTTTGCCCCCATTGACTCTTTATGCTTTCTGCAAATTGAACGAGTCTTTGAGCAAATAGCCTACAAGATTTACTCATTTTACTGCGACTTTCTTTGAATCTTACTCACTTTTCTTCAAGAAACTACTATGGCATCCTCACAGACTTCCTCTCCATCTCTCAAGAAGACCGCCACCATCATTGACAGAAGGATCTTGGCCAGATCTGTGGTTGTTGAACGTGTCCGTGCTGAAACTGACGACGTTAACTCCATGGAGATCATCGTTACCAGGATTCGTCAACAAGGCCTCTCTCACCTTGGAAGCCACACCCCTAAGCGCTTCGATGCGCAAATCGTTGAGGAATTTTACCGCAACGCCTCTGTCCGTTTCTTCTCTCTTGCTCAAGGAGGAAACGTTACTACCATTTCTGCCACCGTCCGCGGAGTGGAGATCCGCGTGGACCAAGCTTTGCTGCATAACTTGTATAGGCTGCCTGCTGATGGCCTATCTATAGAGGAGCTTGAGACTTTTGGGTCTCAAGAAGTCCTCACCAAATATTGGGGACTATTCACTGGCTCAGCATCAAACGAGACTATTCATGCTTCTTGCCAGAAGAAAATCTTTTGCTTACCATTTATTTATTTGCACGATTTTTGTTGTCGCGTGATTGAAAACAGGACAAGTGCTCTCGAGATATGCACCAATCTCAGATTCAGGATGATGGTCGCCATCATGTCTTGTGAGAAGGTCAACTGGTGCTAGATTTCCTCAAAAGATTGCAGGAAGAAGTCTCTAAACCTGCTACTCAAAGGAAATCCTTTGGTATGATTCTTAATAATATTCTGACCAAGTGCGGTGTTCCGCAATCGAAGGAAGCAAAAATGATCAATCATAGAAAATATATTGGAAGAACCAGGCCCTCCGCATTCAACAAAGAACACCCGATTGGATCGAGACCATTTATCAGAAATCTGCCCCTTTCTACTGATCCAAGGGACATAACGCCGAAGTCCGGGAGCGAGGAGACTTCAAAGAAAAGAAAGAGATCTCACAGCAAAACTCCCGTTGCTGGTGAGAAGCCGAAGAGGAAGCTAAGGAGGCTTACAAAAGTTAAGACTACAAAGATTATGGCAATCTCAGTAGATGCTCCTTCAACGGCCCAACCCACTAAAACAAACCCCCAGGGTGCAACCTCTGTGGACGAAATAACTGCTACTGTCCAGACAGTAGATCACGAGCCATTGGCGGCGACGATGGATGCACAGTTATTTTCCAATGCTGAAGACTCTGGCGAGTCAGCTGTCCCTTTGGAGCCAATAGCCACATCTCCTGAATAGGAACCCACACGCGTAAGGGATCCATCTCCCCTCAGGGTACCAACCCCTGTACGGGATCCCTCTCCAATACAGGATCCCACACCTGTAGTGGAACCCTTGCCTACAGCGGACCCATGCGATGTACGCAACCCCTCTCCCGACTCCATAATTAACAAAACTTTGTTATCAGTACAAATTGAACAGGCCTACGACCGCTTCATTTAATGGAAAGCATACAGGCTTGCTCCGTATGAAACTTTGTACAACTGGAGCGATTGGATAGAAGAAGAAATGTTTGTTCTGGAGGTGACAGACTCTCAAAATATTGAAGTCCTGATCCAATGGGACAACCTTTGCTGCAAAGAGCTGATTTCGAGCCATCTCATGGACAAAGATGATGTTCGAAAGAAAGGGAAATCTCTGTCCGAAGAAACAATTCCTATCAGTCCAAAATCTGACCACAACTTAGACGACGACGACGCCTTCCAGGCTGGTCTTAGGATGAGCCGTGAGGAAACGAGGGAACAGGAATTCTCAAGGACATAACATCAACAAGGAGAAGGGACCTCGAGCCAACAGTCCCCTCCCCAACAGCAAGAAACTGTTCAAGACAGCGAGGAATCAGTCCCTCCTATCGCGGAGGAACCAACAATTTCACAACAGGCACCCGAGCCTGTCGCCGACGACCAAGCCCGCACCATCGCTCAATAGGAATCAGTCCCTCTGCCGGAGCAGGCAAAAGCTGAGAAACAACAGGAGGAATCAGTCCCTCCTGTACCCATATCTACAGAAACTATTTCGGAACAGAAAGAAATAGTTCCCCCTGTCGCCGATCAGTCCGAACAGCCGCAAGCTGCAACAGCCCCTCCTCCATCACCCATTAATATAGAATCCGACGATGGTTTCTTACCTAAGGATGAACCACAACGGCCACGCACTCATTTGGTCATCAAATAGCTTAATGGAGCTGAAGATTTTGCAAAGCCCGACTCTCCCCGAACAGTAGAAAGGAACGAGAAAGTGTATGCTCTAGGCCGCCAAACAATTTTCCTACAGGACACTGTAAATGCCTTGCACACTGTTGAGAAAGAAATTAACTGGTTGCACGAGACAACTATCGACGAAATGACTGGTGTCAAGCGAGAAATCTCCCAAGTGGAAGAAGCCTTCCGCATTCTTCCCACCATCATGAGGCAAGCTCTCAATAAACTTCATTAGCGACAGGAGCAGATTCTCTTAGTGGAACAAGCAAAGCTTCGCATCTCTGAATCCAAGACTGCGTATGCTCTTCAGAAAACAGACTCCCACCTTCGAGGCCATGATAAAAAGGTTGATGATATGTCACTAGTGCCAAAATCACTAGTTGATAAAATATCAAGTATGGAGACAAAACAAGATGATGCAATGAAAATCCTGGAATGCCTAGATGAGAAGGTCTCTTATCTTGATGAGGCCAAAAAGGGGGAAGAGGCTAGAGAAGCTGCAAAGAGATTGAGACTGGAGCAAGAAAATGAGTTTAAAACTGCAATAGAAGACAGCATTACTGCTGCAATTACCCGATTGTCAGCTCCTGCTCATACTGTTAGGATACAGGGTGCTCGTCTGGAATTCCACGATCCAAAACTTCCTTGGAAAAACCTCGTGCAGAATCCGCCAGTAATAAATCTCACGGCCAACAGACAGCCAACAGACGATGAGATAAAATATTGGAGGAAAAATGAACTGTTAAGATACTTCGTACTTCTTATCAGGGAATCCCCCATATTCAACAGTTGTAAAACACTGCAGGAAGATGCCGAGGAATTCAAAAAGAGGATGGATGAAGGAAAGCTCCCCCTACAGCTCCAGTTAAAATCCAAACAAAAGAAAGGAGATCTGGTTACCCATCCGGAAGATTGGATCCTTGTTTTCGACAAATCGGCTGAAGGTAGAGCAGTCTATTTAAATTGAAACAAGGATGCCTTACAAAACTGGTGTAAGGGAACCAAGAATGATCCAAGAAGGCCTTGGAAACATGCTGACTACAGGAGTTAGCTTGAAAGTTCCTTCCTGTATCTTATTTTGAAACAGCAAAATTTTGTATCTTTAATTTTTGCCCAACCTTGTAATCTTTGCTCAAAACATCAATAAAATATATTTCTGTCTTGAAAGATTAGAACTCGTAATCTACTGTGCTACTGTGTGATTACGAAAATTAATTCATTTGCTGAAATTAAACAAGTATGAAAACTTGTTAAGTATATAAGCTGTAAGAACTTGTTTGCGAACAGTTCATAGGTTAAGTTGTATTCAACTAGATTACACTGTAAGATTGTGCCTACGCGTCAATCATAAGCTTAAGTTGTAAAACACTTTGCTGTTAGATTCTACCATTTTAGAACTTTTTTTTTTTTTTTTTTTTTTTTTAAAAAAAAAAAAACGAAATTTATTAAATGGACCAGAAATGTGGGGGGACGAGGCCCACTACACGCCCAAAGAGATTGAGGGAGGACGAGCCCCTCTACACGCCCCAATTAACGACAATAATAGCCGAGGAGATTATTTAAACCTAACATATGGAAAATTATTTTTATCAAGCCTAATCAAGCCATTAATCCTCCCGGGCAGATCAGACGGGCTATAAAGCTTAAAATTTTTGAACTTATAACCTTCATTAGCCAGGTGGTCCGCAATGGTGTTCCCTTCCCGATAAATGTGAGAGAATGAGATATCCATGACACGCCTGAATGATGCAATTTTTTGTAAACCCCTCTACGTCCACTACCATTTTAGAACTTGCCTGTGAGCAGTTCACATTTCCTTAATTTGCTGAAAGACAGAACATTCGACAGAAGATCAAGAAGATAGCCTCTCAACCAAAGTTGTTTAAAGGGGTTTTGGAATCAAGGTTTTGACCTCATCAAGAAGATTTGAGAAGATTTGGCAATTATCAAAAAGGGGGAAATTGTTGGGATAAACAATCATATACCTATTGTTGGATAAACAAATCCTGTATAGAGTTTTGATAAAGTGCCAACATACAGCAAGTCTTCACGCTTCCTTTATACAACAAAAGGATGAAGTATCAACATACAGCGAGTTGTTGTCCCGAAGATATTCATACAGCAAGATGTGTGTTTTGATAAAGAGGCATCATACACTAAAGGAACTCATCTGTAAATATGACGCTAAGTATGGAAGCTGTCCTGAAATATTCATACATCATCCTTCCATACAACAGCAGACTAAGATAGCCTACAGCGTAAAACCTACAGCTACAGCATTATGTTGGACACAGCATACAGGCTGTAAGTATTGAGATCTTCAATACATATCCAAACAGGACTTAAGACCGTTGGAACGGAATCTGCCTTATTCGCTAAAGTCAAATCCCGTTTGAAAAGAAGTATTTAAATACTAAACCGACAGAGATCTTCAAACAAGGAGCAAAATCTGGATATTGTTCTTTACAAGTCAATCAACACGTTGGAACGAAAATATTGCTCAACGGATCTATTCCAAAGGCTATTTATACCCAGAGTTTGAAGATCAGTTCATCTAAGACATACAAGCTTACAAGCAATACGCGAACGATCTATCGAATGAATATTCATTATCATTAGATCAAGCTTACAAGAGCAAAGTATATTTCATATCTGAAAAGAAGAAATATACTCAGTCAATCAAGAATAGCCATCATCAGCTCAAGATCTTCAAAGTCAAGCTGCTCTTCTAACTTGGTTACCTTACCTTTTACCTTCAAGTAAAAAACTATTTATGTTTGAACTAAAGAAGTTTTTCCGACCTGTGTGGGACGAATAAGAACGAAGCTTCGTAACTGTTTGTGAAGAAGCAAGTCAAGAGAAAGCTTTGACCAATCTATGTGAATGGTTGAAAGCGACACTCTTTCTATCAAACTGTGTGAACGATACAAGGATAGGCTTGATTATAGACACGTAGTTGTGTACGTAGTGTTTATAATAAAGTTCTTACTCCTGTGTGGAGGACTAGTGGACGTAGAGGGGTTTACCTCGAACCACTTTAAAAACCATTTTATTTACCTTATGCAATTACTTTTTTCATTACTGTGATTATTTTACAAGTATACACTGCATACCCTATACGCACCAAGCAAACAGGAGAAAAACTAGTTGCTGTATTTACAACAACTTACTGTTTCAAGACTTCCGCTACGCACTCTAACTTGAAAATCATACATCTTGTTGCTTAAACACTTTCCAAGCTGTATTCTGTATATTTAGTGACCAACAATGATATTGTTCGCTCTGGGTCGAGCCCGCACAGATTTATTTTTAGGCACATCCCAAAAGGCCTCATACTAATAGAGTTAATTTGCTGCTCTATATACAAGAGAATTTTCTCTTGCCTCCTCGATGTGGTACTTGGGTTGACACCACCAAACAATCCTCCCCTCAAACCAAAAACCACATATCCTGTGGTCTTCCTCATTGCGATAAATCTGTCTACATCTTGCACCGCTGTGATTCACCTCACAAAACCCGCCGCTTGAACAACATCAAGAAGACTTTTTAAATGTTTTTGTGATTATTTCAATTTGTTTTATATTTATGTGTACATATCTATTTTGAAGTTAAATAGTTTTTATTAATTTAGTATGAATGACTAAGGGCCTGTTCTCTCCAGCTTATTTTCAGTTCAGTTTAGTTCAATTCAGTTCAATTCAGTTCAGTTTTTTTCAGTTCAGTTCAGTTTTGTTTTGTTTTAGGACCCTCCTCTGTAGAATGTCATCAGTCGGTATCCGTCGCATGAGAAGTCGCCAAATAAACACCGAAATGGTCGGTGTAAGTAAGGTAGTCCAGATGGCCCCGTAAACAAGATTAGCCTGACCCCTCACCCTGATGTAAGACCAAGCCGACGACAATGAGAACGCACCCGAAGAGGTAAGAGTCCAACATATACTATCTGAATCCTCCTCGGCGATGGGAATCGCGGAGATCTCCTAGATGAACTAAGGGGTAAATCCTAGCTCCTCTCCAACAATAGACTCCAATCTACCCATGTGCCACGTCCCATCAACCCATAACTCATTAATCCTAAGATGGGGACTACCAGAAACCGGATGAAAAGAAGAAATAGGCCTATCCCCAATCCAAGTATCGTCCCAAAAGCTGACCTACCCGCAGCCACGACCAAGAGTCCAGCGGATGAACTCCTGAGCCTCAATACCCACGCGGAGGAGACGATGCCAAGGGTGGCTGGCACGAGCTTTAAGAGCGGTACGCATAGGCGTATAAAGGCCAGCAAAGCAGTTTCTGCTGAGCATAAACTGCGCCCACAGAGACGTGTCCGCGCGAAGGCACCACCAGAGCTTATAACTAAAAGCTCTCACCATATCCTAAAGGCTCCGAATCCTGAGGCCTCCCTCAGAGATCGGACGACAAATCTGCTGCCAACGTACCTAGTGTGTCTTCCTCTTTGGACCAACAGCACCCCAGAAGTATCTCGCAATGATCTGCTCGAGCTCCTAGATAATGTACTGTGGAGGGTCCAAAACCTGAAGCAGGTGCAGAGGAATCGTGCAGAGAGTGCTCTTAATAAGAGCCAAGTGTCCCCCAAAAGCAAGGTGGCGATGGGACCAACCAGAGATCCTATCCAACATCCGTTGCTTCACCCCAGCAAAGAGCTCTCGTCTCATAAAGCCTTTGTAAAGGGGCACACCAAGATAGGTAATGGGGAGATCACCCTGGTGAAAACCAGTAAGATCGTGAACTCTCTAATACCAACGAGGCGCATGCTTAGGAGCGAGAATAAAAGTGCTCTTCTGGATACTAACCATTCCAAGATACGTTAATCATGAACTTTTCCATCTTTTTGCGACTTCGTCTTCTTCGATACTTTGCTTCACCTCTTTGTTGTTTGGCTTTGTTTAGCAACTTTAATCATCAAAATTCTATTAATGAATGTATGGAATAAAATATTCCAACACAACCATTCATGATGTTCTTGATAGATTTAAAGGTTATAAGATAATAATTGCATAACATGTTCTTGATAAATTCTTAGTCTTAAGGAATCATGCGAATATTCGGTAATATCTTGTAAACCGATTGTAAAATTGAGTTGAAGTAAATAGATTTCTTGGAATAGAACTTCGATGTCTTGAGAAAGTTGAGCTATCAAATGGAAATTAGGATGTCATCTCACTAAATTCGATATCGATGATTATACGAATGTGTTATTGAGTGAAGTATATTTCATTCAAGGTTGATTGTTCGAGTAACCGATATTAGTCGAGGACTATTCGTTCATTCGACAAGGAAGGATTATTCTCGTCTCCGTATTGAGGCAAGTTATCTTGCTTGGTTATAATGATGTTTGAATTCTTGTGATGGTTATGCATTTCGTATATATGAAACACTTATGAATTTGTGATCCGTGATTTAATATTATTCTTGATGATGTTCCGTTTTCATCATGGGATTGCATTCCCAAGTTCGTCACTTTGAACCGTTGATATTGTTGATCCGTATTGTCATTTCGGTGAGTTCCTTGATCCTTAATCGGATATGTGGTTTATTGAATTCGTTGTCATCTTGTTTCGTGACATATCCGGAATCATATCTGCATTCCGATTGGTTATTGTGTAGGATTTTTAGCCAGGCACATATATAGTCATGCGTGGATGTTTCTGTATTGGACTGTGCACACGAGACGTAGTTCGTGAGGCTAATTAGGTATATTGTCCCACGTATATACTGGATTCCGTATACGGGGTGGACACATTTCCGGATCGGGCGTACTGTGATGTCCATCTTGAGCCATACTATTTTGGTCATTCATAGTCCATGTATAATTGGATATGTTCGACGTTTTGTGACTAATCGTTCATACGCCCGAGGGGTATGTTCGTTAGTTGGGTTGTTTTCCTTGATATCTAATATATGTGAATTGTATAATGTCTTGAGAAATTATTTATCATGTATATCTGAACCTGTGTTGGGCGAAATACTTGTGTTGTATTTTAGGTCGAGGCAAAGGCAAGGCACGAGAAGATCATGGTGACGGCGAAGTGTTCGAAGGATACTAGTTCGGGGGGGGGGCAAGTCTTTTGTTGTCCGGTTATGTTCAAGCTGTGTAATGTTATCTTTCCGCTTTATTTAAATTGTTGACCGAATGTATTGTTATTTAAGGTAAATTCCATCTCCATATGGTTTATACTTGTATTCGGATCCTGTGTATAATAAGGCCGTTGGCCATACTACTGTAAACTCCTAATCAGAGTAAGTACTACTTATTGTGATTCGATATCACAAGTATTGCGCATTTAATCTGTATTTTAGGTATCTCCTGGTGGGTCCGAGTGTGGGGTCCACGACACTGTAATGGCCGCCTTTTTGGGGTGTTACATTTTAGCCTTGTGAGTTCCTAGACGGGATTCACGGCGCTGTGACATACTCCGAATATCTTGGGGGTGTTACAGAATATGGTATCAGAGCCTAGGTTTATGGATACCTAGGTTGTTGGTCTTTGGGTCTAGTCACGTTGTTGTAAACACAGTATCATCACGCTCCCATCATCTTTGTACGACCGGTACTCGTAAGATCTCTTACCTTTTATTGTCTTTACTGTCTTGTATTTCAATTTCATAATATGGTGAACCGGTCACCATGATGGTTATCTCCTGAACTGTACTTATGTTTACCTCTTTTCTATTTCTTAGAATGTCAGCCGGTAGAGGACGCAGATGCAGTCGAGGATGTGGCGCAGCCGGTGGGGTGGCCATGTCTCTCGGTTCGGATGCTGGATCGACTACTCCTACTTTGTCGAATTCAGTTCACCCTAGCACCGATGGTCAGCAGGACCAGGCAGCCAGTCTGGGAGATTCCACAGGGAAAAATGCTGGTGTTGGTGTGGCCACTATACTACAACAAGTGGCTAACCAAATGGCACTCCTGACCCAATCAGTTCGGTTCAATAATCCACCTCCTGTGGAGAATGCTGGGGCAGAGAGATGGCTACAGCATGTGATCCGTATGCGCCCTCCTCAGTTCATTGGTGCTATGGATCCGATAGGCAGGGAAAATTGGATCAACGAGATGAACAACGTGTTTGTGGCGGTAAATTTTCTGGAGACACGGAAGGTGCCGCTTGCACAGTACTTTTTGGCGAGGGACGCTACTAGCTGATGGCAGGCGGTTGCGCCTCAGGACCGTGAGGTTTCATGGGACGAGTTTAAAGAACTAATGGAGGCCGAGTATTACCCGTAGCCCATTCAGGAGGCCAGAATCCGAGCCTTTATGAGGCTAAACCCCAGGACATCCCAATATCTCAGGCGATCATCGAGTATAACCGACAACTTAATCATGTCAAGGGGAAAGTGAGGGAAGAGAGAGATAAGATCCGACATTTTGATATGCGGATGAAACCCAGAATTCGACACTACATGACTGGGTTTGCTTATACTACACTGAAGGAGTATCAGGGCAAAGCTTTGGCCTATGATATGTCCTTCGCGGCTACGGAGACGGCTAGTGAGGGAAAGGAGAAGAAGACCTCAGGGAATTTTTCGAGTAGCAAGAATAACAACTGTTTGGTATATTTTGAGTAATATTTTTATTAGTATTTTATGTATATAATTGTGTATTTTGTGTCATAATTTATTATTTTTACCATATATTTATATTATTTCATTTTGTTAGAATTTTCTATAATTTTGTGTCATTATTGGATAATTAATTAAGAATTAAATTATATCTGCAGCTTAACCAACCGGTACAAGATAGATCAATTGGTTCAAGGACGATATTTTTACAAAATTTAAATATAGTCACGACTGGTCTCATTTTATTCGTCTCGTCAAGATGATCGTTTTTAAAAAAAAAATTCATCCGAATCCGAGTTCGTATGAAGAAGTTGTGACTGTTCGAAGGACAATTAAATAGACGGACCATATTGTGCCACGTGTCAACACTGGATTGGACCAGAAATTCAACTCTCTGCTGACGTCATCCATGACATCAGCACCCCTTGGCAACCGTGAATTATTGAAATGGTGGGATTTAAATATTTTAAAATTATTAGTTTATTAATTTTGAAATAGTATAAATAGGGGATGAATGTGTAGTGTTTTAAGGGGGGAGAAAAAAATAGAGAGAGTTATTGTAAGAGAGAAAAATAAAAATATTGTATAATAAAATTATATTTGAGTAATAATATTATGATATACATATTTATTTGTGTTGTTATTATGAGTGAGTAATTTTCTTTTACTAGGGTTATGATGAAACCATGTCTATATTATTATTAATATTTATATAATAATTCCAAATAAATATTTTTAACGATTATGATTTTCGCTTCAATAGGGGAATATTATTTCATCAATTATATCATGTATTTTTTATAGTTATAAATTCCCCATTGCTTTGTGATTATTGATATTAGTTAATTTATTTGATTATTTGTTTTCCATTAAATTGGGTACATATAATGCTTAGAAATTACATTTTTCAAGCAAAGAAAAATCTATATTTGAATTATAATTTTGTACTTATTGTTAAATCTATAGGGAAATAGTGAGATTAATTTCAGAATCTATTCCCTGAATTTCTTGGAATTAAAATATAAAATAAATAATAAATAGATTGGTGGATTCTAAACTCTAGTAAATTATTTAAAATCAATTTATCTAAAATATACTTAAAAATTAGTGTTATTTGTTGCAATTATTATAACCAATCAAAAATCAAATTATTTGAAACTAAGTTAGAATTTAATATAATTTGGTTCAAAACGATATGAATATATTTACTTCACTATCATAGTCCTCCCTGTGGAATCGACCTTACACCGCATATCTACATCGAACGAATCGTGCACTTGCGAGTATTAGACTAAAGAAATCCACAACAAGTTTTTGGCGCCGTTGCCGGGGAGGCGCAAACTGTTGGTAAAAAATTGGATGTTTGCGTCGTTTGTGCCGAAGCGTAAATAAATTGCGGAAAATAAATCACACAAGGATTTATAGAAGTTTGGCTATTAACGAAGCATACGTCCTCTCTCGATGTATCTTTTTCTTTAGGATTAAGATCAAAACCTCTACGCCTCTCTTCTATCGGTCGAGGGATTACCGTTATAAGCTCGTCTTCTATCGGTCCGACGAAAACCGTTTTTTCCTTTTCTATTGGATAAGGAATCAACCACTCTAGCTTTCTATGGGTACTAGATAAACCTCACTTTAGATATTGATTGCGATTCTAACAATGACGGATACTTGATCCTAATAACACCGAATCCAATCGTATCTTTTCTTTTACCTCTCGTGTATAATGTTGAATGTATAAACACTCAAACTAACGATATAAGCTCAATATTACAACAAAAATGTAAGTATATGAATATAAGATCAATGTCTTGAATGCTTGGAGTTGTTGTGCTCAAACAATACCATAGGAATGGTATTTATAGGCATTTTCCACAAACTAGCCGTTGCTGGCTGTTTTGACTTGCTAGCGTGCGCTAGCCTTTCTCTATTAGCGTGCGCTAGACTGTTCCCAGTTTCAGTCCAGTAGCTTTGTTTCTTCTTTAGCGTACGTTATGCCTTCTGTGTTACGTACGTAACCATCTTATATTAGCGTGCGTTAATATTACAAATGTAGCGTGCGCTAATCCAATATATCCGTTGCTTGATTTGTCAAAGTGATCATTCCACTTTTGACTTGCTTCAGATTCTCTCCAACGGATTGATTGACTTGTATTCAAACTTCTTTAGTGTGCGCTATTCCTTCTTTGTAGTGTGCGCTAGGCTTACTTTACTGCATACGTCATTCTGAGTTTGAATATCTTCACAATGGTAACAAGCCCTCGATAGCGTGCGTTAATGAACATGAGTAGCGTGCGCTATATCGTCATATGACTTCCCTTCAGGTAACTTCGAACGTGGCTGATATGCAGATTACTCCCCGTTAGCGTGCGCTAACATATATGTCTTAGCGTGCGCTAGACATGCATTATGCTCAGCTTTTTGCGTCTTTGTCTGCTTCGTCGTTTTGCTTCGCCTCGATGTTGTTTTGTTGTTTAGCAACTTTAATCATCAAAACACAAATTAAATAATGTGTGGAATAAATATTCCAACAATCTCCCCCTTTTTGATGATTACAAAACAACTCTTGAATTGGATAAAACCTGTAAAAATAATATATGTATATTTCTTCGAATCAAAGTTTTCGGCTTTGATCGTTTCGTTAGTTTCTCTAATTCTCTTTCCATTTCGACATCTCCTTTATTTTTCAACTACTTCATTTTATCTCCCCCTTTTTGTATGCTTTCTTTTTCTTTTCGACTTTTTTGACTTTTTTCATTTTTATCAATTCATCTCCTTTGACCAATCTCCCCCTTTTTGTCTTCATCAAAAAGTGAATAAAAAAAAATATATAGAATACCAAATGAAATATAAATATGCTTGATACCAATTTATGCATTAATAAGGGTATAAACTCCCCCTGAAAATATTATCTCCCCTAAAAAAAATAAGTTTTGGGGATCCAACCAATAGTTGGTTTTTGTTTCGAGACGTGAACGATATTTGAAACGTTTGTTCCTTTATGAACCCAAATATTTTTTAATTTTTATCGTTCGTCTTGGGCTTCTACAGTTAGAGATATGGTGCCCGATTTTCAAACATTTTTCACAATGGGGTATTTTGAAATTTACGGATTCGTTTTTGAAACGTGGTTTGAATCCTAACCCCTCTTTATTTAAAGTGTATTTTTGAACCGAGAGCATATTTTCAAATTTCTCGTATCTGAGAGAAAATTTCTTCGTCAAATTCTTGAGCTCGGTTTGATCTTTAACAAGATCATTTTTTAAAATATTCTCGTTTTCAACGCATTTTGAATGATTGATCTCAACGAATTTTCCCTTTTCAATAATTTTGGAATTTTCAATTTCCAATGATTTATATTTAGTTTGAAGGAATTTAATTTCTTTTAAAGCATTTTGATAATCCGTATGTAATAATTCGAATGCTTTAAAAAGTTCGTCGTAAGAATTACTCACTTGGCTTTCGACGTCGCTATCGTCGAATGAACTCCGGGCCATGAGCGCGAGATTATTTTGATTCATGAAATCTTCATCGGGATATTCGTCGCTCCATGTTGCAACTAAAACCTCCTTTTGCTTTACTCGACAGTTTTTAGCAAAATGGCCTGGTTTACCACATAATCGACAGGTGTTGTCGAATTTTTTAGGTTCGCTCGCTTGAATGTCCTTCTTTCTCCGGTTTAATAAGTGTTGGAACTTATTAATATTCTTGGCATAATATGCCGATTCTTCGTCGCTTTCATCCACCGGAATTTCTTCTTTCTTTTTAGAGATTTTAGCCTTGAAAGCTATCGATCTTTCCTTCGGTTTCGGTTTGGCATTCCGAGATTTTAGAACGATCTCGTAGTTGATAAGAGAACCAACAAGAACACTAAAATCAAGATTGTTTAAATCTTTAGATTCCATTATTGCCGTAACCGTACCGTCCCATTCTCGAGGTAGTGATCGTAGAATCTTCTTTACTTTCTCACTACTCGAAAGTGGTTTTCCGAAACATGCTAATCCATTAGTGATGACCAAAAATCGGTCGAGCATAATTGAGATGGATTCGTCGTCCTTCATTTGGAATAATTCATAATCGTGAAGGAGCATGTTTATCTTTATCTCTTTGACTTGAGACGTACCTTCGTGTGTTACTTCAAGCATTTTCCAAATCTCTTTGGCACTATCACACGATGATATCCGGTTGTGTTCTTCCGGATTTAAAGCACAGTATAATAATTGCGTGGCTTTGCAATTATAATGGTCGTTTTTCCAATCCGCATCGTCATACTCTTCAAAGGTTTTGAGAGTTCCGTTTGAGTTCGTTGGAATTTTGGGACCAAGGCATATCACCTTCCATAATTCGATATCGTAAGCTCGGATGAAAATAGACATTTTCTTCTTCCAAGTCATGAAATTCGATCCATCAAAAAATGGTGGTCGGTTGAGAGCAAGTCCTTCGACGGGAGCCATTTGAAACGCCATTTTGGATCTTCTCCTCGGATGTTAAGCCACGTATTAGAGTACCGCTCCGATACCAATTGTTGGTAAAAAAATCGGATGTTTGCGCCATTTGGGCGGAAGCATAAATAAATTACTTAAAATAAATCACACAAGGATTTATAGAGGTTCGGCTATTAACGAAGCCTACGTCCTCTCTCGATGTATCTTTTTCTTTAGGATTAAGATCAAAACCTCTACGCCTCTCATTTATCGGTCGAGGGATTACCATTACAAGCTCGTCTTCTATCGGTCCGAGTAAAACCGTTTTTCCTTTTCTATTAGATAAGGAATCGACCACTCTAGCTTTCTATGGGTACTAGATAAACCTCACTTTAAATATTGATTGTGATTCTAACAATGTCGGATACTTGATCCTAATAACACCGAATCCAATCGTATCTTTTCTTTTACCACTCGTGTATAATGTTGAATGTATAACACTCAAACTAACAATATAAGCTCAATATTACAACAACAATGTAAGTATATGAATATAAGATCAATGTCTTGAATCCTTGGAGTTGTTGTGCTCAAACAATACCATAGGAATGGTATTTATAGGCATTTTCCACAAACTAGCTGTTGCTGGCTGTTTTGACTTGCTAGCGTGCGCTAGACTTTCTCTATTAGCATGCGCTAGACTGTTCCCAGTTTCAGTCCAGTAGCTTCGTTTCTTTTTTAGCGTACGTTATGCCTTCTGTGTTACGTACGTAATCATCTTGTATTAGCGTGCGTTAATATTACAAATGTAGCGTGCGCTAATCCAATATATCCATTGCTTGATTTGTCAAAGTGACCGTTCCACTTTTGACTTGCTTCAGATTCTCTCCAATGGATTGATTGACATGTATTCAAACTTCTTTAGCGTGCGCTATTCCTTCTTTGTAGCGTGCGCTAGGCTTACTTCACTGCATACGTCATTCTGAGTTTGAATATCTTCACAATGGTAACAAGCCCTCGATAGCGTGCGTTAATGAACATGAGTAGCGTGCGCTATCTCGTCAGATGACTTCCCTTCAGGTAACTTCGAACTTGGCTGATATGCAGAGTACTCCCCATTAGCGTGCGCTAGACATGCATTATGCTCAGCTTTTTGCGTCTTCGTCTGCTTCGTCGTTTTGCTTCGCCTCGATGTTGTTTTGTTGTTTAGCAACTTTAATCATCAAAACACAAATTAAATAATGTGTGTAATAAATATTCCAACACAAACGAAGTACAAGATGACTGTCGTCATCAAGTTAGTTAAATTCTTCTACTAGTTATTTATTTTAGTGCCTTTTCTTTATTATTATCTGTCTTTTTAATATCCGTTTTAGATTGTGTTAGTTTAAATAATAGTTAGTAGTAGAATTTATTGTCTTTTTATGTTTACAAAAAAATCTAAAAAATAATATAAACTTATAATAATAAATATAAAGTATAAGTAATAATAATAATAAAAACTACTGTTCATTGTCGTGAAAATAATAATAAAATAATAGAAAAAATAAAAAAGTCCAAAAATATATAAAAATATAAAAAGTCTGAAAATATTTAAAAAATCAGAACTTATTTATTTTTATTTTAAAAAAGATCTGGAAAATAAAAAAAATTTCAGACTTTAAGATAATATTTTCGTAATTCCGGACTATTAATATTAAAAAATAAAAATTTCTAATTTAAATTCGAAAAAATAAAAAAAAAATAAAAAAAAATTAAGAAAAATAATCTGGAATATTATTTTCCGTAATAAATAAAAATCTGAATAATTTTATTTTATTTTTAAAAGTAAAACCTTCTAGTTTTATTAAAAAATTTAATTTTCTTAAAAAATCTAAAAAAAATCAGATTTAGAATTTAAATAAACTGGAATATATAATAAAAAAATTCTGGACTTTGAATTTTTTTAATAAAAACAGAAACTTATTTTTTTAAAATAAAATTACAATATTTTAATAGAAAGGAAAAATACTAAAAAAATTAAAAACCTTAAAATTTAAAAAAAAAAAAGAGAATCGAAAATTGGTAAAAAAAAAAAAAACTATTTTTACTATTTGCATAAATAAAATAACAATTTGTAATTTTTCTTTTTAAAAAAATCTGAAATTTTTTTCACATAAAAAAATAAATAAATGTATCTGGATATATATATATATATATATATATATATATATTAGCTCAATATTATTAGTTTAAAAATATAATAAAATTATAATAAATAAAAAAAAATATAAAATATAAAATGAAAAAAAAAAATCAGAATTTTTTTGTAAAATTTTAACATTATTTATATCTTGTGTTTAGTTTAGTTGCAATATTTCTCGTTGTACAATTTAGTTTATCAATAGATATTGCTTCCATAGATCAATTAGTAAATCTATCTATTTGGATTCCGTTACATCCTACAATATTCGTAATAATTATAATAATTATCATTATTATTATTATTAATAAAAAATATAAAAAACTAAAAAAATAATAAAAACATTAAAATCCTTTAAAAGATTCAACAAGGGATTGATATTTTTCACTCACTACGATTTGAATCGAGAAAAGCTAAATATCAATTTTGTACAAACTGATTTTGAAAATCGACTGAATTTTGCAAAAAGACCTCTATTGTACATGCTGAAGAAAGTTGGATTTTAAGTGCGACCGTTGTGACGCCTCCAACGATTTGGATGTTCGATCGACTATCATAATTTGGTTTGTATGCAAAGTTAAAAAAATTGAAATATTAGTGAATGCAAGTTTGGCAACGAATGAATAAAGGTCGCTTAGCGAGAAGAAGATTGTCCTTAACTAAAATTGAAGTTCAACAAACAAAATCGATACAAAAAATGGACGAAATCGAAAATCAGAATAATCAAGTTGCAAAAGAGAAAACTTTAATAGAATATTTTTCTCCAGTAACCGCTAATTCTCCTTCTTGCATAGTGTTGCCTACGACTAATGTAACTCATTTCGAACTTAAACCATCAATAATTCAACTTCTTCCATCATTTCACGGTTTGGAAAGAGGAGATCTGTATATGCATGTCAAGGAATTTCTCGACATTTGTTCTACTTTCCGATTCCAAAATTTCTCTAATGAATCTGTCGAACTGAGATTATTTCCATCTTCTCTCAAAGATAAAGCAAAATTCTGGCTAAATTCTCTTCAAGCAAGAACAATTACTAGTTGGGACCAACTAGTGAATAAATTTCTCGCAAAATTTTTTACAATGTCCAAAATTGATAGTCTTAGAAGAGAAATATCAGAACTTTTCCAAAAAAAAAAAATGAAGAATTTTATGAGTGTTGGAAAAGATTTATTGATTTAATTCTTAAGTGTCCCCATCATGGTTTTGAAATATGGCATTTGGTCAAATATTTTTATGACGGTTTAACTCCAAACAATCGCCAATTAATCCAATCAATACATGGTGGAAAATTTCTTCACCTTATTGGAGACGAAGCTTGGAATGCACGAGAAAATATGTCAATTAATTCACAACAATGGAATTCACTCGACTCTAGAGCCAAATCGATGCATACGACCCCAAAAAAAGGTGGAATTTACGAGATTAAACAAGATGTTGAAATAAAATCTACTATAGATGATTTAGTACGAAAAGTGGATGCGTTAGTTTTGAAGCAATCCATCCCCTCGTCAAACTTAAAAAATGAATTTTGCATTTCATTTGCGGAATTATTTCATTCATCTCAATCTTGTCCCTCTGGTCCACAAAATCAAGAAATTTTTAATGAAGAAGTCAATGTGTTACATTCATATGGAAAATCTTCGGACAGTCCATTTGCTCCAACTTATAATCCAAATTGGAGAAATCATCCAAATTTTTCCTGGAAGCAAAACATGCTTCCAATGAATCAAGGAGGACATCAAATGAACATGTCAAATCAACAAAATATCCATCTTAATCAATTTCTGTAACACCCCCAATCCGCTTAGGGATATTACACGCCGTAGAACCTTTCCTCAAGGATCTACCAGGCTGGTAATAACATCGAACAACTCAACAATGCCTTTAAGGCTAAAATGACTTAGTAGACTGATTTGGTCTTTCAATAAATACATACAACTCAATCACAACACATGCCCATGCAGGGGTCGAGTACAACACACTCCCGTACAATAGGGAAAGAATACTGCAGCGGAAAACAAAATACAACTAAACCAATATGACATCAACGGGTCCACGTGTGATTAGTATCGTTCATATTTCATCATCCTTCATGCCGACCCTGTGCTATGCTCCAAAACCTGAATGCAATACAGACATCCACCCCCGAATACTCGGGGGTTAGCAAAAATCCACTGTTTTGTTAGTACAAGTATAAAATACGAAGACAATCCATACATATCATACTCCAAAGACTTAGAAATCATAAACATACTTCCCGAGGTAAATCACTTTATCAAAATGGTTAAATCAACAGATAGGAGTAAACCCGATATACATCTTGTAAAAACAATTTACGATCTCGGGAGTTTTGAAAACATTTGAGATTTTAAGAATTCTTAAACCTTTTGAAAACATTTAGGGACACAGCCCAAAAGTCATTTTTCCAAAACAAAATTACGATAACAACACACGGGGTCCATGACTCTATCATACCATAACTACCTATTTCCACAGATTATTCGCGTCCCGTGCTAGCAAGCCACAGACCTTAGATGCTCCCGTAGAACAAACCTGAGTGAATAACCCACAGGGAAACTATATCAAATCACATGTCACCGTAACAACAGTCACGTGACTACAAGCACAGATACGTACTTAACCAAACCACAACCATAAGTTATCCCGGCATTGCACTAACAAGATATGAACCTCGGAGTCCCCACAAGACATACCCGACGATAACCCCAACAGTTATCTCGGCATCGGGCTAACAAGCCACGAACCTCGGAGTCCCCGCAAGACATACCCGGTGGATAACCCTACGGCCACGCCCGACCCATACTAGCAAGTATGGATCCCAGAGATTCAACAATCCTACCCAGAGGCACATCACATACAACAAGCACACAACAATAGTCAACTATCAAGCCAAGCATCATTAAGCATCACAACTTCCTTTCAAAGGAGTAACAACCAATATCACCCATCACATATTCACCAAACAAGCACACGTAACAACACGTTATCCTCGGTAAATTTTTACGGTTTATTACATTCACTAAATGTGATCATAAGTCTTTCAACCAATGGAGTTAACACACATAGGCCAAAAACACACTTATTCACGAAGCATTCGAGTTATCGTTGAAAGACAACATTTATCGAGAACATACTGATACTTTTTAACATTCATTAAACATCCGGATTTTACATGAAATCATTTACCAACAATTATGCCTACGAAACATGAAATGTATGGGCAAGATACTTGCCTCGAATAATCACAACGCGGAGAATCGACCGAAGTGAGGAGACTCGGACCGACTACGAACCTGCCGACTCCGCCGAACGACAACCCGCAATAATAAACTACGAACGACAACAATAACAACGAAAATGAATTCCAAGGTACGACCCAAAGCCGCTGAATTCAAGTAACAAACGATGAAAGTTCAAGGGTTTCCCCTAAAATGGCCAAGAACACGAATCGACCCGACAAAACATGAAAATGGAATTCCCAAATGAAATATGGATATTCAATCCATAGGATATGTTTAAAAACATCATTTTACAACAATCGGTGTTAGGAATACTTGTTAGATTTTGATGATGTCATTAAAATAATTCAAATGTTTATTACTTGGCAAAAATGTAAGTAAGAACCAAATGAGTATCTTCCATAGGCCAAATAATGTTAAGTGTAAAACTTGGCAAAATGTAAAGAAGAACCAAATGAGTATCTTCTATAGGCCAAAATAAGTTAGGCTAAAAATCGGCTAAGTACAAAAAGAACAGCTAAGTTCATCAGAGAGGTACAGCCGAGTCATATCATAGAAGATCTGGTCAACAAAAATTATCAGAGATGCTTGATCGGATCGATCAAGTAACCTCGAGCAGTCATCGATCAAAGCGAGTCCCAAACAGTCACCATCAGAGAGGTCCAGACTGCAGAGAGAATGACGTTACATCAGCCTACTCGAGATCATCCAAGTACTCCAAGTCCACGTCAGCATGCGTTGAAAAGTCAAGTATTACGGAAAGTCACATGCAACGTGAAGAGACAAATTAGAGAGATTCCCGCAAAGGATATGAATTAAATAATTCTTCCAGGCCTACCATGAAGAATTTAAACGTATTATATTCAAAAGATTCGGCGCCTCACATGCAGAGTCTTCACAACGGTCGAAAGATGGATTAAATTATGGGAATCCAGCCTTGCAACGTTCAGAAAGAAAACAATGAAGTCTACCTCTCCAACGGACGGATTTTTTGAAAAGATTTGCAACGGCTATGAAGGAAAAGCTCAGAGATTGTGACCTATATATATCCGAAAATTTGAAGCTGAGCAAACACAACAATTACAAACGGTGCGAACATACTTTCAAGCAATCAAAGCATTCAAGCAATCTAAAAGCAAAATACAGCATCGTGAAAAGAGCGGTTCTCAAAAGTTCATACTTGAAGAAGCTCTTAGTTGGAGAGGACAAAAACTCGTGTCTTAAATCCTGAGTTTGGGGTACTTCACTGGTTGAAGTTCGAGACTGTAAAGGCATCCAAGGATCGAGGATCAAGAGGTGCAAGGCAGTCAAGTGTGTTACAACGGCACGGATTTCCACTGGTTGGAAGCTGTTGTAGTTTGGTTGAATCACTGTAATATTTATCACTGGTTGAAAATTATAGTGAATTCATCTCCAACTGGTTTGGAGAAAAGTGGATTAGTAGAGGATTACCCCACCCCTGAGACCACTATAATTGCCTGCGTATTTTACTATTTTATAGCATCATACTTTAACTGTTGCATTCATTATTAAGTGTTTCATTAGTTGTTTTGTATTCGTCATCAGCTGACTTCCGTACGTATTAAGAACAAATGACTCCAAGTCATTTGTTTATCTATAAACTGAAGAAACTTACTCTTTGAGAAAAAGAGTTTAAGAGTTTCAATAAGTCTATTCACCCCCCCTAGACTTATTCCTGGATGACTTGTGACCTACAAGTGGTATCAAAGAGGTTGGTTCATTTATTTCACGAACCACATCTATATCAGAGATATATCTTTACTCTCATTTTATAATGGAACACATGCATTCTAGACTACCTGTGTTTTCAGTTGACCAGTATGATCTTTGGAAGATAAGGACGCAGGCACACTTATCTTCAATCCATGATGACATGTGGTGCATCATAGAGGACGGTCCATTCACCTTCGAGAAGGACAACACTCCAGAGGAGATCGCAGTAGGGAAGCCATAGAAGATCCTAAAGAAGAGGACAGAGCTGACTCCCGAAGAAAGAAAGCTGGCCAATCTTGATAACCGGGCCAAAGACGTGCTGTATCAAACTCTTGACAAATCCACCATGTTCAAGATCAAGAATTGCAAAAATGCAAAAGAAATCTGGGACACATTAGCCCTAATGTGTGAAGGAACGGAGCTGATCAAAGAAAACAAGTTGTCAATTGCTATTCAAAAATTTGACAACTTCAAAATGAAGAATGGCGAATCTATAGACCAAGTGGACACAAGGTTCACTGAAATTATCAATGAGATCAACTCCCTCGGCAAATCTTATGGCAACAGGGAGATGGCGCTGAAGGTTCTAAGATATCTCAATCCTGAATGGAGCATGAAGGCAGTGGCCATGAGAGAATCCAAGGACCTCAATAAGATAAAGATCCAAGAGTTGTTCTCTGATCTAAAGGCTTATGATTTCGAGCTTCCAAGTTCATCCTCAACCGAGCCTGCAGAGAAGGGAATAGCCTTTGCAGCCGAGTCCCCCGCCAAGAGCTTATCTGATATAAAGCCTCCAAATCCATTATATTTTGAGGAAGAGATGGCATTTATAATGCAAAGATTCAACAACTTCCGGAAAAACTACTCCAAATACAAGAAAAATTATAAGGAGAATCCCAGAAGGAACCAGAAAGCCGGAAGCTGGAAGTTGGAGTGCTACAACTGTCATAAGACAGGACACATTCAGATCGACTGTCCTAATATTAAGAAGGACGAGAGCAAGAAGGAGGTGGGCAGAAAAGAAGACAGAAGGACGTCCCTCATCGGAGAAGATCAGGAGCGTGTAGAATCAAGCAGCGGATTCTTCTCAGATGATGATGAAGAGTATGATTGTCTGATGGCCAACTTAGCTGATGAAGAGGTAACATCAAAACCCTCTGGTTCAAACAATAGTTCAGCCATGTCACAAGATATGGATCTGCATGAATCTGTAAATCAGCTACTTAAAGATTTTGAGACACTTAAATCTGCACACCTATCTGTATCAGCCGAGAAGACTCAGCTGCAAGATGAGAATAGGCAGCTGAAAAATGATTTTGAAAAACTCAGCCTAGAACTGAATAGAGTTGAGATAACTGCAGCTAACTTGCAAAACCAGGCTGATGTCACTACAGCTGAGATAAATCGACTAACTATTTTACTTACAGAAAAATCAGCTGCACTTGCTCATGTCAAAGCCGAATATACTAAGCTGACTCAGGCAAATAAGACTCAGGCACAGGAAATAACCTCCCTGAAGGCGTCTTCAACTCTGGACGAACTGTGTACTAATAAAAGGCCACTATGTTCCAGATCAGGCCTTGGATATGATCCTCACACTCCCTCTAGTTCCAAAACCACCTTCGTCAAGGGAGAAACAATTGTCTCGACTGCTGAGCCTACATACAAACCGATATTTAAAAATAGGCAACAGCCAAGTCACAAGTCTAGGCTGCAGCCTGGGTACACAAGGCAGCCACCTAGACAAGCGACTAGGCAATAGCCCAGGCAGAAGCAGCAGCCCAGACAACATGCCCACTATTCTCAACAACTCCCTAAAAACAGATTTCAAAATGGGAGGGGCAGATGGAAACCTCAAGGTTATCCTAATTTCCAAAATGAACAAGTGTGGAGACCTCAAAGATTTAATAAATGGTCTCAGCCAAGGTTTAGAAATGGCCCACACTATCAATATTTTGAGGAATATCCGGTATACAATCCCAACAGGAGATACGGACCTCGACCTTACACACCTTATAAGGGTAATAATAATAACAATTTTCACAATCCAAGGAGAAATCAATTCTCTAGGAAACCAGCTAACCCTATAGGACCCAAACAGACTTGGGTACCTAAATCTCTGCTTGTTTGATTGCAGAAAAGGTAGAAGGACTACAACCACACCTCCACAAACTCAAACTTTGGAGGTGAAGAATGGTTTGTAGATTCTGGATGCTCAAGGCACATGACCGGGAACAAAAAGATGCTGTCTAAATACATCAAAGAAAGAGGTCATGACGTAACCTTTGGAGATAGATCTAGAGGACAAACAAAGGGCTTTGGAGAGCTGCACCGAGGAAATATTGTGATATCCAAAGTTCACTATGTCAAAGGGCTCAAGTATAATCTCCTGAGCATAAGACAATTTTGCGATGAGAAGAATCTAGTAGTCTTCACCATCTGGAAATGCATGGTGATAGATATCATATCTGTAGAGGTGAAGCTACAAGGATTCAGAAGGAGAGATGTCTACCTGATAGATTGGAACACAGGAACACCTAACTCCTGTTTTTTATCTAAGACAATAGCTGAAAACGGATGGCTGTGGCACAAAAGATTATGTCACCTGAACTTCAAAGCCATCAACAAAATTAGTTCTCAAAAGCTGGTCAGAGGACTCCCAGAGGAAGCATTCAAGAGGGAAGCTCTTTGTGATATGTGTCAAAAAGGAAAGCAGACCAGAGCATCATTCAAGCCAGTCCAGCCTACAACCATCACAACAAGGATCTTAGATCTACTCTATATGGATCTATTTCGTCCTATCAAGCCAAGGACTCTAAGCGTCTGGAAGCATGCACTTGTTGTAGTAGATGATTATTCAAGGTACACTTGGATTATCTTCTTGTATAAGAAGAGTGAAACCTTGACCAAGCTACCTGAGCTGCTGAGAAGGATCCAGAATGAGAAATCCTTATCCATCATCAAGATCAGATCAGATATGGGGAGAATTTCTCAACAAGGCGATCACTGATTACAGCGATCAGAATGGGATCCAGCATGAGCTCTCTGCAGCCAGGACCCCCCAGCAGAATGGCGTTCTTTGAAGAAGAAAGCAGAACCACGAAGGAAGCGGCCGAGTCCATGATTGCGAGCGGACACGCCCAAGAGGTTCTGGGCTGAAGCTGTCAACACAGCTTGCCATACTCAGAATAGGAGTATGATAGTAGGGAGACATGGCAAAACTCCCTATGAGGTTTGGAATAATAGAACTCCTACTGTTGCTTACTTTCATGTTTTTGGTTGTAAGTGTTTCATCTATAACAACGGTAAAATATAACTAAATGCCTTTGATGCTAAAACTGATGATGGTCTCTTCATGGGATACTCACAAAGAAGCAAAGCATATAGAGTTTTTAATAAAAGAACCTTAGTTGTGGAGGAAACACCCCATGTTGTATTTGATGAATCTACTGTTGAGTACAGGAAGCAACTTGAGCTAATTGAGAATAAGCTCAAATCAGCAACCCTCGAAGAAGTCATTGTACATGACACAGGAATGGTGGACTCACCTGCAGACCAGCCTGAAGACGCAACCGTAGCTGCTGAAGACCCAACTGCAGATCAAACAGGAACACCAAACCTATCTGATCCAGTTGCCGCTGATGAAGATCCAGTTGTAGCTGATAAAGACTCATCTGCAGATCAGACCCAACCTCCATATGACAAGACGGTAGCTGATCTATCCGCAGACCAAGGAGACCAGATCCCAGCTGATGCAGAAATCCACCAGAGCAATTCAACAGGGGGGACAGACCTAGAAGAAGACGATATCCCCAAGTGGCTCAAAGACCATCCAATCCAGCAAATCATCGGGAAGCTGACTGATGGAGTTAAGACAAGACAGTCTACTCTACCCGCAGGAATGGCTATGTTCTCATGCTTCATGTCACAGATAGAACCCAAGACAACAGAACAAGCTTTGGAAGATTATTTATGGATCAATGCCATGCAAGAGGAACTGGAGCAGATGGAAAGGAACAAAGTTTGGGAACTAACAGACAGACCAGATCACAAGAAGGTTATTGGCACCAAATGGGTGTACAAAAACAAGAGTGACGAAGACGGAGCTATTGTTAGGAATAAAGCCAGACTTGTTGCTAAAGGATATGCACAGTGTGAAGGAATAGATTTTGATGAAACCTATGCACCTGTTGCAAGATTAGAGGCCATTAGACTATTCCTCGCATATCCTGCATTCAAGTATTTTGAAGTCTATCAGATGGATGTAAAGAGTGCATTTATAAATGGCATTCTAGAAGAAGAAGTCTATGTAGAGCAACCCCCAGGTTTTGTCAAAGGAGACAAAGTCTACAAGCTGTTGAAGGCTCTCTATGGACTTAAGCAAGCACCAAGAGCATGGTATGAAACACTGTCTGTGTTTCTTGAGAAGAATGGTTTTTGCAAAGGAAAGGTGGACAAGACCCTATTCAGAGTGGAGCACGAAGGCCACATATTGATAGTCCAGATATATGTAGATGACATCATATTTGGCTCAACCAACCCAGAGCTATGTGAGAAATTCTCAAACCTCATGCAAGGAGAATTTGAGATGAGTATGATGGGAAAGCTTAACTTCTTTATTGGATTACAAGTTAAGCAGATGGAAAATGGAATTTTCATCAACCAAGCTAAGTATACCAGAGATCTAATCAAGAGATTTGGAATGGAATCAGCCAAGCCAGCAAGAATTCCTATGAGCACAAGTACTCACCTAGATGCAGATGAGGGAGGCATATCAGTGGATTCAACCCACTACAGAGGACTCATTAGATCATTGCTATACCTCACTGCAAGCAGGCCAGACATATCTTATGCCGTAGGAGTTTGTGCGCGATTTCAATCTAAGCCTAAGCAGTCGCACCTAGATGCAACAAAGAGGATAATTAAATACCTTAATTCTACGGTCAATGTTGGACTATGGTATCCTAAGGACGATAACTTCGAGCTGTCAGGATATTCAGATGCAGATTTCACAGGATGCAAAATTAATAGGAAAAGCACTAGTGGAACGTGCCAATTCCTAGGAACCAGACTGATATCCTGGTTCAGCAAGAAGCAGGTTTCTAACTCTATCTCTACCACAGAGTCAGAATACCTAGCTGCAGGTAGTTTTTGTGCCCAGATCTTGTGGATCAGACAACAGCTGAGGGACTATAATATCATTGCCAATGAAGTCCCTATCTGGTGTGACAACAATAGTGCTATTGCAATAACCAACAATCCGATTTTGCATTCGAGGACCAAGCACATTGATGTTAAGCACCACTTCATTAGAGATCACGTGCTTAACAAGAGAGTCAGAAAGAGTCAGCACAGACTACCAAATAGCTGACATCTTTACCAAACCTTTGCCTGAAGAAAGATTTTTGGAGCTGAGCAGAGAACTTGGTCTACTAGATTGGGAATCTAGTATAGAAGAAAAAGCAAGCTGAAGCATATCAGAGGAAGGACGGACTTAGCTGATCGAAGGAATCAGAACCTACCTGAAGACGAAGGACAGATAAAGAAACCTAGCTGATAAAATCTCAGGCGAGAAGTCAGAGAGTCAACTCACCTGATGCAGACCAGTCAACAGTCAACCAGCTAAGTTTTCTAGACTTAACCGACTTCTGAATATTTTATTAATATCTGCTATATGTATATTAATTTTTGGTTCACAAGTGGCATTTAAATACACGTGACAATCACTTGATAAATCGACCTCCACGGTGACCAATTAAAATCCAACCGTCCAATTTTAAAATCAAACCCTGGACCACCGATTAGAATTTGAAATTTAAAAAGAATCTCAAAAGACGAACCATCGATTCAAATTAAATAATAATTTAATCCCAATGTCGTTTCATCTTTCTTATAAAGACGAAAAACCCTTCACTTTACCTTTACGCTTACCAGTCTTTCAAACCCTAAATTTACAGAGCAAAAATCCTTTGAACTCCAAATACACTGAAAATCTATTATTTGCAGAAATAGAATCTTATTTTGAAGGCGTTAACATGAAGGCGGTCAAAGACCAGATCATTTTTTCTCTGGTCGTTTATTTCGAAGGTCTTTTGGAAGCAAATCTGGATAACAACGACGTACTCTTCCTTATCCACTTGATGAAGAAGAATGGTATCTACCCATTTCTGGATATCAGTCCCAAACACCTATACAAGGAGGACGTCATCGCTTTCTACCACGAAGCCCATGTGATTGAAGAAGGAATCAGGAGCACTGTCGGCGGAATACAAGTCGACATCTCACCGGAGACGATTCGTAAAATTTTTGGAATGAAGCATCGTGGCATAGCAGTCGAGGCTCTCAAGCAGACAGCAGCCGACACTTGGCCAAAGACTAAGGCGATCGACCAGCCGACGAAGCTAATACTCACTGCCAAAAGGAGCGAGATTAAAAAGGAGTATCGGTATGTTTTGGACATCACCAACAAAATTATTATGGGTATGGCCGGCAGTTACGACCAACTGTCGTTGACGAAATTCACAGTGCTTGGATCACTCATTTAGGACGAGCCAATTGATTGGGCTGACTACATCTTTAGGCAGTTTGTTCGCGAGGTCAACAAAGCCGAATGGCTTGCTGATGAGAATAAATTCAGATCCAAGCTGGCGTTTGGAACGCAGCTAAGTTGGATCTTGGAGAAGATGGGTGTGGTAAAGGGTAATACTGACCCCTTCCACATCAATAAGAGACTTGGTCACCTAGACCAAGAGACGTTGAGGAAGTTGGGAGGCAACAGAAGAGCAGCTCGGATGCTCAAAGAATTGTCTGATTCACCACCCCACAAATATCCTTCATCAGACGAGTCGGACCGACCTGCAGACGACAACCCAACTGCAGCCGAGTCAGACTCGAAGTCAGACAACACACCGATTGCTGTCCGGTTCAAAAGAAGGGGACCAGCCCCTGGTGAGCCATCATTCATACACTCCTCACCTGAACCCTCTCCCAAGAGGCCCAGGTGATTGCAGTTCAGCCAGGAGAAGCAGCGAGAACATTATACCAGTCCTGCAGCCAAGTCGCCTACCCACCTGGAAGACCAGCGTGCTCCGGGCAGCCTGGAAACTCAGATCGTCCCTGTCCTCACTCCAGCATTCATTTTAGAAGAGGAGGAAGCAGGTTTAATTATCTCAATCCCTGAAGCAAACTACACCTTTAACCTTCTGGACAACAATCTTTTCAACCTGTCCATAGAGTAATTACAGTTAGTTAAACCACAAGCTCTAAAACACTCTTTTGTTAATATTTTTGAAGAGTGGAAATTTTTTAAATCACTGTCATTTGCTAAACTTCAAACCTATATTGAAACCAGTGTTGGGAATATCCCCAAGCCACAGAGGATGTACTGATACAATTTTGCAAAGTATCAGACACAGTTTTGATCCTCCAGGAGAATTGGTTCATGTCAAATTTCAAAACCAACATGGACCAACTCATCCTTTCTATAATGTACAGTATTTTTGATTGATCTTTTGGGAAAGAAGATGAGGAGGAAGAAGAAAAAGAAATAAGGATTGAAGAAGTTAATGGAGAAGAAGAAGAGGTCATTGTTATAGATGACGAAGAAGAGGAGCAGGAAGAAAGAAAAGGAGGAGAAAATATTTTAGTTGAAAAACAAACAGAAGAAGTTGAAAAAACAGAGGAAATAGTAGATGAAGAAGAAGAAGAAGGGGAAGAGGTAGATCAGGAGGATGATGAAGGAAAGGAGGATGATGATAATGATGGAAAAGATGATGAGAATGATGGAGAAAATGATAAAGATGAAAAGAATGATGATGATGATAATGATGATGATAAGGATGAAGGACGAGAACAACTGGCTGAAAAAGAAAAAGAGAATGTTGATGAAGAAGAAAAGGGGGAAGAACAAGAGAAGGAATTAGAAAAGGAAGAATAAGAGAAAGAAAAGGAGCCGGAGAAAGAGCCAGAATTAGAGGCTGCAGACAAGGTCAGGCCGCCCGTATACCACAGACGTAGAGTTGACTGAGGACTCCAGATCAGGGACACCTGAAAAGACCCCATCTGGAGTGCCAGCTGCAGATAGGAGCCTGCAGTCTAGTGGATCATTCACACAAGGCTCAGGCGAGCACTCTCCACCATCACAGATCTCACCTGCGATGACCAAGCTAATAAGGCAAATAGTGAAGGATACTATTGGAGAGTTGCATACATCTCAGGTCACCCCTGATCTCCAATCCATCAATGCCAAGATTGATACTTTACTGCAGCGGGAAGTCCCTCAACCTCCTCCCCCTACAAACAACAGAATGCCATTTAGCATGTCTGACTGGATGCACATAATGGAGCAGCAGTTAACCAATTTGGTTGATGCTGGAAAAAAGGGGGAAGATAGGATACAGGGGGAAGGCAGCATTCAAGAAGAAATAAGGGAAGAGCTAAGAACGAAGAAGAGGCAGGATATCCAGTTGATCACTGCTGGGACATCCTCAGCTAAAAGAAAGGGAGAAGCAGAACCAGAAGAACAGGCTGATGATCAGCCTGCAGGCAAAAAGAGGAGGACAAGAGGAGGATTCGAGCCTACTCTAGAGTGGGAAGGCAAGGAGTTGTGGTACGTTGAAGAATTTGTACCTTACGAAGCTATACCCATGTGGGGATCTGCAAAGAAAAAATTCATCAGAGACTATTATATCTGGGAAATACTCCAGGATAATAATTGCTCCCCACAGCAGATCTTCATCAACTTCATGGAAGAAGCTCATCCACAACTCTGGACTATTCTTCTAAAACATGCTGAGGCACGAAATGCATATCCCATGATCCCTCTGTTCAGTGCCAAAGAACCTCCCACCTTGGAGAGAGGAAATGCTTTGGATGAACTTGCACTCCAAAGAAAAATCAAGAATCTATGTGTTGAGAATAAGTTCTCATCACAAGTAGAGCAAGATTTTGCAGCTCTTGTTGTAAAGAGAAAGTATGGTCTTGCCCCTGTCAAGACAAGGCCAATCGGAGCTAAACCTTTCAGGCCTGCCAAGCAGCCTATCCGAAGAGGCAGAGGCAGAGGCAGATGATTTTTATTTATTTATGTACTTGTAAAATTTTCTTGTAAATTTAAGACATGTATGTGTAATCAATTCAGAAAATTTTATAACAGTCCTTTGAATGACAATTTCCAGTTGTCTCAAAACTAGACTGATTTAGTTTGGCTCTTGCACTCAAGTGCAGACTTGTTCATTTGAATATTTGCTTAAGTTTTGCCATCATCAAAATAGGGGGAATTTGTTAGGAATACTTGTTAGATTTTGATGATGTCATTAATATAATTCAAATGTTTATTACTTGGCAAAAATATAAGGAAGAACGAAATGAGTATCTTCCATAGGCCAAATAATGTTAAGTGTAAAACTTGGCAAAATGTAAAGAAGAACCAAATGAGTATCTTCTATAGGCCAAAATAAGTTAGGCTAAAAATCGGCTAAGTACAAAAAGAATAGCTAAGTTCATCAGAGAGGTACAGCCGAGTCATATCAGAGAAGATCTGGTCAACAAAAATTATCAGAGATGCTTGACCAGACTGCAGTCAAGTAACCTCAGACAGGTCATCTGATCAGGCGAGTCCCAAACAGTCACCATCAGAGAGGTCCGGACTGCAGAGAGGATAACGTTACATCAGCCTACTCGAGATCAGCCAAGTACTCCAAGTCCACGTCAGCATGCGTTGAAAAGTCAAGTATTATGGAAAGTCACATGCAACGTGAAGAGACAAATTGGAGAGATTCCCGCAAAGGATATGAATTAAATAATTCATCCAGGCCTACCTTGAAGAATTTAAACGTATTATATTCAAAAGATTCGGTGCCTCACATGCAGAGTCTTCACAACGGTCGAAAGATGGATTAAATTATGGGAATCCAGCCTTGCAACGTTCAGAAAGAAAACAATGAAGTCTACCACTCCAACGGACGGATTTGTTGAAAAGATTTGTAACGGATATGAAGGAAAAGCTCAGAGATCGTGACCTATATATATCCGAAAATTTGAAGCTGAGCAAACACAACAATTACAAATGGTGCGAACATAATTTCAAGCAATCAAAGCAATCAAGCAATATAAAAGCGAAATACAGCATCGTGAAAAGAGCGGTTCCCAAAAGTTCATACTTGAAGAAGCTCTTAGTTGGAGAAGACAAAAACTCGTGTCTTAAATCCTGAGTTTGGGGTACTTCACTGGTTGAAGTTCGAGACTGTAAAGGCATGCAAGGATCGAGGATTGAGAGGTGCAAGGCAGTCAAGTGTGTTACAACGGAACGGATTTTCACTGGTTGGAAGATGTTGTAGTTTGGTTGAATCACTGTAATATTTATCACTGGTTGAAAATTATAGTGAATTTATCTCCAACTGGTTTGCAGAAAAGTGGATTAGTAGAGGATTACCCCACCTCTGAGACCACTATAATTGCCTGCATATTTTACTGTTTTATAGCATCATACTTTAACTGCTGCATTAATTAGTAAGTGTTTCATTAGTTGTTTTGTATTCGGCATCAGCTGACTTCCGCAAGTATTAAGAACAAACGAATCCAAGTTATTTGTTTATCTATCAGCTGAAGAAACTTACTCTTTGAGAAAAAGAGTTTAAGAGTTTCAATAAGTCTATTCACCCCCCCCCCTCTAGACTTATTCTTGGACGACTTGTGACCTACAATCGGTTCATCAAAAATCGATGGGAAACGAAATCAAGAATAAATCCCCCAAAAAGTCGACTCAAAGGAAATCAAGAAATATACCTTGATTCGACGAAGAACAACGAATTAAATGATGTTAAACACATGAATAATATTAAGATTAATCATACCCATCATGAATTAATCAACAATACGGAACGAATCGGACAAAAACCCGAAAACCCCAAAATTTCCCAAAGATAGGGTTTTAGAGATCTAACCTTGATTCGCTGGATCAAAGGATGTTATAGGATGATCAATCAATGATATGAACTCAAGAACTTCATGGATTTGTTGTTCAACAACATGGCTTCGCCTCCAACGAAACTCCAGCTGCGAACAGAAAAGAAGGGAAATGAAAAACAAGTGAAAATACGACTGCTCTGTCACATTTATATTGGGCCGGACTAGCGTGCACTAGCCTTCCCGGACAAGCGTGCGCCATCGGCCAGTATCAGCCCAGAACCCTCGGCTGGGGCCCGTACGACCCGGCACTGCTGACAAAACCTGTCGACCGAGACCTGCTCGCCCGACCCCGATAGCATGCGCTGCGCGGACGCTAGTGCGCGCTAGCCAACTTGTCCAGAACCCTCTGGACTAAACTGCTCGGCCAGGTAACGTGCGCTAGCCGGCCGACAGCGTGCGCTACACCTGCCGGTTAGCATGCGCCGCGACCGACAGTAGCGTGCGCTACCTGTCGATCCTAACCTCAGAAACCCCTCTGCCCAAATCCGATAGCATACGCTGGCTGGTCGGCATCGTGCGCTACACCTGCCGAGCTAGCGTGCACAGCCTTCCGGCAGTAGCGTGCGCTCTGGCCCGGTTCTGCGCCTTTGCCCACCCAAAGACTCGAGTAGTGCACCTCGCTTTGTCCAGCCAATGCTCAGCCGTCATGACCCGACGACTCGATTTCCGAAAACACACGGAATGAACACGATGAAATGTTCGCGGACAACATCATCGACGCGAAATGAAATATCATGCAACAATTAATCACATGCGACCATGAAAAGGGGGCAAGACAACAAATACGAATGCGGATACCCTGAACTTTGGGTAAATTACAAAATGGCCCAAAACACCCGAAATCACAATACGTGATCGAATAACCAAACCGAAGTTCACAACACGTCTAACAAAGTTAAACGGACTTATAGGAAACTCGAAACAGCAGTTTCGAACGAGATTCGCAAGAATCGAACTCAAGTGCGGAAAATCCGCTTAAGAACACAGAACTCAACAAAACGATACCGAAACGAACTCGGATAACAAAAAGTGCAGAATTAATCATTCTCAAAATGAAGATACGGTCATGAGAGAGTCGTCAAAATGGACTTCCGCCGAAAAAAAGATATTACTGGAAATCAAAATTGCGGATATTACATACTACCTCCAAATACTTATCAGTATCCTTCTACAGTGCCAAAGGAACCATCTTTGGAAGATACGTTGCAACAATTCATGCAATCTACTCAACAAATGTTCCAATCAACTCAGAAAGCTATACAATCAAACTCACAGGCTAAGCTTGAAACACAAATTGGTCAACTTGCAACAACTTTAGCTGAAAGAGAAAAGGAAAAATTTCCGAGTTAGTCCATCCCTAATCCTAAAGGACAATATGACGTAAACTCTTCTCGCAGAAGTTCAGTCCATAACTACCCATAGAAGTGGAAAAGAAATACAAAATCCTGACTATGATCCGGAAGAAAAATCAAATGAACCACAAGTTTCAAAACCAAAATATTCTAAGGAAAAAGAAAAGCCTTACATTCCAAAAGATCCATTTCCTGAAAGACTTATTCCAAAAGATAAAAGTGCACAATACAAAGATATATTGGAAATATTTAAACAAGTTCGAATAAATATTCCATTCCTTGATGCTATTAATCAAGTGCCTGCTTATTCTAAGATCTTGAAAGATCTTTGTCCTGTAAAAAGAAGAACAAATGTTCCAAGAAAGGCATTTTTAGCTGAACATGTTAGCTCAATAATCCAAAATAAAACTCCTGTTAGGTATAAAGTTCCTGGTAGTCCTACAATATCTTGTGTCATTGGAGATCACATCATTAAACGAGCCTTGCTTGATTTAGGAGCCAGTGTGAATTTATTACCATATTATGTTTATACACAACTTGGATTAGGGGGAGCTAAAATCAACAAATGTGATACTTCAACTAGCTGATAGATCTATAAAAATACCTCGAGGAATCGTAGAGGATGTTCTGATTCAAGTAGATAAATTCTACTTTCCTGTTGATTTTATAGTCATAGACACTGAACCTGTTGAGAATACCAAAGATCAAATCCCTGTCATTTTAGGAAGGCCATTTTTAGCTACTTCAAATGCATTAATTAACTGCAGAAATGGCATCATAAAATTTTCTTTTGGAAATATGACTGTTGAACTAAATATGTTTAACATTTGTCAACAACATGATGATTATGATGATGTCTGTGAGGTAAATATGATAGAGTATGAGTCCTTATTTCTTTCCAAAAATAAATGATGATGATCTTTTTGAAAGTTGTCTTGCTCATTTTTGCTCAGATTTTGACATCGACAGTTTAATTAACGAAGTAAAATCTTTACTAGAGTCTACACCATTATTGGATAATGATAAATGGAAAGCTAAAACTGAACCACTTGAGATTCAAGTGAATAAAGAATTACCTATTGATGATTCAAAGATAGAGCTCAATACATTACCTGAATCTCTAAAATATGCATTTTTAGGACCATCGGAAACTCTGCCTGTCATCATAGCATCTGATTTAGATGAAGAAAGAGACGATAAGTTAATCAATGTTCTTAAACAGCTTAAAAAAGCAATAGGCTGGACCATCTCCGATATTAAAGGTATTAGTCTTCTATATGCATGCATCGAATTCACCTTGAAGAAAATGCGAAAACTTCCCGAGAATTTCAAAGAAGACTAAATCCTAATTTGAAAGAAGTTGCAAGAGCTGAAATAATCAAACTCTTAGATGTAGGGATCATCTACCCTATTTCTGATAGCTCTTGGGTCAGTCCTGTTCATATAGTTCCAAAGAAATCTGGCATAACTGTAATCACGAATGAAGAAAATGAACTTGTTCCAACCAGAATTCAACCTGTATGGAGAGTCTGTATTGATTACAGAAAATTGAACTATGTTACAAGAAAAGATCACTTTCCACTTCCTTTTATTGATCAAATGCTAGAAAGGTTAGCCGGTCATGTTTATTATTGTTTTCTTGATGGATATTCCGGCTATAACCAAATTCCCATTGCTCCTGAAGATCAAGAAAAAAACACTTTTACCTGTCCTTTCGGCACTTTTGCTTACCGACGAATGCCATTTGGTTTATGCAATGCACCTGCTACTTTTCATCGGTATATGATGAGCATTTTCTCTGACATGGTTGAGCGGTTTTTAGAAATTTTTATGGATGATTTTTCTGCATTCGGGTCTAGCTTTGATGAATGTTTACATCACTTAACCCAAGTGTTGGTTAGGTGTAAGAAGAAGAATCTTGTCCTAAACTGAGAAAAATATCATTTTATGGTTAAAAAAGGAATTGTCTTAGGACATGTGATTTCGGAAAAAGGAATTGAGGTGGACAAATCTAAAGTTGACTTAATATCCAGTCTTCCACCCCCACGGATAATTAAAGAAATTCGGTCATTCTTAGGACATGCTGGTTTTTACCGTCGATTCATCAATGATTTTAGCAAAATCTCAAGGCCTTTATATAATTTACTTTCAAAAGACACACCTTTCGTATTTGATGATGCATAAAGGCCTTAGACAAATTTCGACTGAAAAAGAATTGCTTACAGTTGTTTTTGCAAGTAGAACTCTAAATGATGCCCAATTAAATTACTCTACAACTGAAAAAGAATTGCTTACAGTTGTTTTTGCCTTAGACAAATTTAGACCTTACTTGATTGGATCGAAAGTCATAATTTACTTCGATCATGCTGCATCAAAATATCTTCTTTCTAAGAAAGATGCTAAACCTCGCTTGATCAATTGGATTCTTTTGTTACAAGAGTTTGATATAGAAATCCGAGATAAAAAAGATTCTAAAAATGTTGTTGCTGATCATTTATCTAGGCTAATCGTGAATTTTACTAATAAAGAACCTCCCATTAATGATACTTTCTCTGATGAACAACTCATGTCTGTTTCTCATATACCTTGGTATGCAGACATTGTCAATTACCTTGTCACTGGTAACATGCCATCTCATTGGAATAATCAAGATAAAATAAAAATTTTAAATGAAGTAAAAAAATTCTTTTGGGATGATCCATATTTGTTCAAATATTGTCCTGATCAAATCATTAGTAGATGTGTGCCTGAACATGAACAAAAAAATATCATTGCCTTTTGTCATGATCATGCATGCGGAGGTCATTTTAGTTCAAAGAAAACAACTGCTAAAATTCTGCAATGTGGTTTTTATTGGCCAACACTTTTCAAAGATACACATTTATATTGCAGCACATGTGATAGATGTCAAAGATTAGGTCGAATTTCTAAAAGAATTATGATGCCTTTAAACTCAATTTTAATTATTGAAATATTTGATGTTTGGGGCATAGACTTTATGGGACCTTTTCCAATTTATTTTGGCAATCTTTACATGCTTGTGGCCGTCGATTATGTTTCAAAATGGGTAGAAGCAATTGCTTGCAAAACAAATGACCACAAAGTCGTGGTAAAATTTTTAAAAGAAAATATTTTTTCCAGATTTGGAACACCACGAGCAATTATAAGTGATGGAGGAAAATATTTTTGTAACCAATTTTTGAATCATTTATTTAAAAAATATGGTGTTACACATAAAATTGCTACTCCTTATCACCCTCAAACAAGTGGACAAGTTGAAATTTCAAATAGAGAAATCAAACATATTCTTGAAAAAACTGTTAATCCTACAAGGAAAGATTGGTCTTTGCGATTGAATGATGCATTGTGGGCTTACCGTACTGCTTTTAAAACTCCCATCGGAATGTCTCCATTTAGGCTTGTTTTTGGTAAACCATGTCATTTGCCTGTTGAATTAGAACATAGAGTATACTGGGCCATAAAACGATTAAATTTTTCATTAGACTTGGCTGGAATTCATAGGAAACTTCAACTAAATGAATTAGAAGAAATCAGAAATGATGCTTACGATTGTGCAAGGAAATATAAGGACAAAATGAAATTTTTTCATGATAAACACATCTTGAGAAAAACTTTTTCTTCTGGTCAAAAAGTCCTTCTTTTTAACTCTCGTTTGTTATTATTTCCAGGCAAGTTGCGTTCACGATGGTCTGGTCCATTTATTATTCGTACAGTCTGTCCTCACGGAGCTACAGAAATTGAAAATCCAAAAAATGGTAATATTTTGAAAGTAATTGGTCAACGGTTAAAACCATATTTGGAATTAAAATCTTTTGAGATAGAAGAGGTTCTTCATAAGTACCCCGATATTATGAATTAATACTCCATTGTGTTTGTCCGGTCAAGTGGCGGATAATGGTACTTCGTGGCTAGTAAAATCGGATTTTTCAGTTTCCCACAACAACTGATTTTGTAGATATTTTTTTTTTAATTATGGAACAAACTTTGAAAACAATTGAAAAAAGATTTCCCTTTCTTAGCAAAAAAGTCATTTTGAAAGTTTACCAAACCAGACTGGAAAGGATGAGGTTGCTTATGAATAACGGCATACCTTTTGATATTCGATTTATTATTGAAGCCAAAGTGAGAATAGCGGGTGAATTCATGGAAACACCAACTAGATTTTTACCAAGGCTTGGAAAAAGTTCATATGCCAAGAAACGACGAGCAAAGAAAATGGCCGTTTGCTACAAATGTGCTAGGTGGAACTGTGATTCAAGATGTCAATCTTTAGGAATTCCTTCCACAAACAGAGAAGATAAAATTCACTTCATCAAGGATGGTCTGAATAAGGAGAATTTAGATGATATCGAAATTTCTCTTGACACGCATCTATTGGACTCATACATTACGGGATTCGATGTTTGTGGAATACATTCAAACCAGAATATTAACAACGTCTTGGGAATCTGACGTTAAAAGACCATGTTTGCCAATTTGTAAGAAAATTAGATGGGAAGCTTCTCCCCGACTCATAGAAGGCGTTTAAGCCATTTCTGAACGTAAAATCAGAGGAAGATGTGAGCTACAATCACAACTACTGTACATACACGTGAGTATCTTTACTTTTTGTTGTTGTTTTTAGATTTTCTGAATAAAAAATGTGATACGCAATAAATGCATTTATTATTTTATTGAGTAGTTGAAGCGCAATTAACGCGGTCACAGATTTGATAAATCTTTTTACTTTATTTTATATCTATAAATAAACATTGCAGTTGTTTCTTTTCTGCATCCCTGAAACTTGTATTCTTTTCCTTTTCTCTCTAAAATAATTTTCTTTTTCAAAAAAAAATGGAATCATCATCTTCCGCAAAAAGATTTAACTCCATCTGCAATTTTGGTGGAGCTATTCATGGGAAAGAGGCTTGCTTTACTGAAGCAGCCCACGACTTGGGTCTTACCTTAGTAGAAAAATGCATTCGTGTAGTTTACGGAGGAGGAAGTCTATGATTAATGGGACGTGCTGCTGCTTATGCCTATATGGAAGGAGTAAAAGTGTTGGGAATCATTCCAAAACCTATGGCTGAAAGTAAAATCACCGGAGCAACTATTGGAGATGAGTTCAGAGCTGTGAATGTGCAAGACTGTAATACCCGAATTTTCAGTATAAATTTTTCGCGTTATTTTATCTGAGATATACTGTATAGTTTGGTATCTATACAGTATGGATAAAATAAATTGAGAACCGAGACAGTTATACTGGTGTGATTATCGTTTTTGGATTGACAGATATATTCAGGATATGTTGTATCAGGTTGAACTGATTCGGATATCAGGTATACCGTATGAGAAAATTATTGAATTGAGTATATGTATTGATTTTGCCGTATGTTCGTATTCGGTATGTCGTGGCATTGGACAGGAATTGTTGAAAATGGCTAAGTATGGAAGCCATTACGTACGTTATGTGTTGAAGCTTACGTACGTTAAATTGGTAGAGTTACGTACGTTATGGCCGAGACATTACGTACGTAACATGGGAATCAGACGATCGAGTCTTGGCCGGCAGGTGGGACCCTGTGTCGGCAGCTTTCGGCGGAAGGATGTTGACAGGCGAGTCAACTACGTATTACGTACGTTATACAGGATGTATTACGTACGTAATATAAGTTTTATCAGAAGCGAGTCAACGTACATGTTACGTGCGTTATGAAGGAAACATTACGTACGTAAGCATGTTAACAAAACAGACGATTAGTTTTGGGATTAGCATTACGTACGCTATCAAGGATGGCTAACGTACGTAATGCGTGTTACGTACGTTAACTTTGGTGTGTTACGTACGTAACGAACAGAAATGTTTTATAAGTAGATGCCCGTCTTTCATTTCCTTCGACGTTTCTTTTCGTTTTTCGTCTTCAAACATTGAGAGAGGGATACTTTGGCTCTCCTAATCCGATTTTGAGCTTGAGGGCTTGGATTTGGAGCTCGGATATGGAGTCATTGATGATTCTTGAAGTAATTTCTTGAGTATTCCATCTTCTAAGAGGTATGTTGGATAATCCTCTCTTGAATTTCGGATTTTGATGTTGTTGTTGATAAATGATTCGTATGAAGATGATTAAGATGTTGTTGTTTCGATTCTTGAGGTTATATGAGGTGTATGTTGAAGGAAGATGATGATATGTTGAATTAAGTCTTGATTATGTTGTTATGATTATGGAATCATAATATTCTTGATGTTCTTGGTAGTATTGCTTCGATTTCTGATGTTAAGTAGATCATATGTTGAAGAACATGATGATATATACCTTGAATTATGATTAAGGATTGGTTAGATGTTAGAAAATATCGGATTGTGTTCTTTTATGGATTGTGAACGTGAATTCAGATAATTCGTGTTCTTGAAGAATTCATAAGTTATACATGTTATGATTTTGGAAGGATTTCGGATAATTGGAGTGTGATTATTCACGATAATACTCGGTAAATTGTTTTCTACAGAATTACTAATATAACAAGAAGAAGTCTTGTTTGATTCATGTTTGGAATTGAAGTTGGAATTGAAAATCATTAATATCAAGATGGATTGATCATTGATTTGAGGAATGTGTTGGTGTTTTGGGTATGAATCGAATATTCATATCTATAACTAAGTTACGTGTTTTGATACAATATTCGTATAGGAATACGAATATGATTTTCGGGTTTTATAAGTTTATGATTCACTTTTGAGTTGAGAATTCATGGGTATTTAACAAGTGTTCAATTCGGATAATGGAATTATTTGAAACCTTTGGAATATGGTTATCTATGATGTTGAACTAATCGGATCGTCCGGATTGATGATGATAACCGGTAATTGGTTTATATTATGAATTTACAAGGAGGAAACTTGTATCCGTATTTAAGATTGAATTTGGAATCGGTAATGTTAGACCCTTGTTGGTTTAAATTGATTATTGATATGATCTTCGGATTGTGGAATCGTATTTTGGTTTTGAGTTCGTGTTTGATTGGTTTGGGTTGTTTGGATTTGTATTTAATCGGGATATTGTAGAACCGTTATTGATCAGTTATTGATTGTTATTTGTGATCATCGAGTTACGGCTTGTATCGTGGATATGGGTTCGTATTTGTTGAGTTGGATTATTTGGTATTATGTATATGATCGAGGTTTCGTTGAACCGTTGAGTTTGTTGGTTGAGTATGTCGGTTATTGATTTTTATCGAATGTGTGTTAATCGATTATTGCAATAGGTTGATATGTTTTGATCGTGGATTATGACCGTTGAGTTGCGGTTGAGGCTAAAGAGTTCGCAGATTGCTTTTGGTCGGGATTGAGGAGCTCGTAGACAAAGCAATGGATATTGGTAACGGCTTCGTGGTATCGGTATCGAGGCAAGTTTATACTTGTTCGATTTATAATATTTGATGAATGGTTTCGTTTTCATTTCATTTATAATTCATATTGCAATGTTGTTAGAAAGGACTATTGTTGGTATTAATGGTTGTGTTGATCGTCTCATTGGGGATGTTGATGGATATGGTCCTCGGCTTTGAGGTAATCTAAGTATTTGTTCAATCATGTGGATAATTAGTATGTTGAGTTGTTGTATATGTTGAGGTTTCGTGTAGTGAGTTTCGTATCGGTTATTAGTTGAGGGATGTTGATCTCAGGACTATTGTATTGAGATCGTAGACGTTTTGGTCATTCATTTGGGGATGGTGATCCCGAGATTGATGTTTTGGATATTGATTAGTCGTGTCGACTTTTCATTGTCAGTCTGTTGTTGTTCACTTCGGTGAGTCTTTTGATCCTTATTGGATATGTGTTTCTTTGAGTTTCGTTGTCATGTTGCATCGTGACATATCTGGAGTCATATCTGCGTTCCGATTGGATATTGTGTAGGATTTTTAGCCGGGCACATATATAGTCATGCGTGAATATTTTCCGTGAAAGGCTGTGCACACGAGACGTAGTTCGTTGAGGCTAATTAGGTACATTGTCCCACGTATATCCACGGATTCCGTATACGGGGTGGACATGTGCACCGACACATATTCGGATCGGGCGTACTATGATTTCCATCTTTGAGCCATATTGTTTGGTCGCTCATCCTCCATTTATGGTTGGGTATGTTCGACGGTTTGTGATCAGTTGTTCATACGCCAGGGTATGTTCGACAGTCAGAGTTATTTCTTTGAGATCCATTATTGTTGATCATTTGGAGTTTACCTTGTTGATGGTATTCTCAGTTATTATTGGTCTTTTGTTGATCATTTGGAGTTACCTTGTTGATGGTATTCTCGGTTATTGTTGATCCTTTATTGGTCGTATTGGAGTTATCATGTCAATGATATTCTCAGTTGATTTATCGGTTGATCTGGTTATTGATCGTATAAGCATTCGGACTATATGTCGATGTTTTCGGGATTTGTATTCATTGTCAAGTGGTAGTTGATCTACAGATATGTTGTGTATTATTGGTTTATTCATGTTGAGATTTGATTGTGTAATCCGACGGACAGGAGTTTGCACAGATTGGATTATTTCCCACACTTATGAGTTATGATGATGTTTTGAGGATTGTCGGTATTTTTGGAATACAGTAGAGATGATTGTTGTTGAATTTATTTCGTCATTCGAGGATGCGAAATGTGGATTATGGTAAGGATTGGATTGTTGTGGATTGGTAAGGTTATGTCGGTAAGATTACTTTGGTAGTATTCTTACTATATTATTACATTGGTATGTAATTATTTATGATGATGTGATCGATATCATTATTGAGTATTGTGGCTGACCCCGTCGTGGGCTTTATTTTTAGGTACTCGGAGATCGAGCTAGTAGCGGTCGTGAAGGGATGAGCTTCCCGATGTGATACTGGTGGTGGCATGTTCTTGAGTATTTATTTCGGTTGTTTTATTTCCATTGCAAATGTGTATTTTGAACTATATTTATCCGCTGCGTGTGTATATTTCAAAATGGCTTTTCGGTATCTTTATCCACTGCGTGTGTGTATTTTAAATGGCCCTTTTGGCACTTTGCGAATTTGGGTTATTTCGTTAAACCTTTTCCTAAACTATTTTATCGGTACGTTTAAGCGGTGTCTTAACGTACATTTTGAACTATTGAGATTTGGCACTTCGCCTTGTATTTTCAAATGGTATTTTATGACGGTATTTCAAAATTATGTTTTTGAAAATATTTGAGTATTTAAAATATTACCGTCATAGGCCTTTTGGCGCTTTTGAATTAGTTTTGTAAACGGTTTTTAGCCTGGTGGGTTCCGGCGCGGGATCCACGGCGCTGTAATATCCCGGATGGTTTTGGGGGTGTTACAGAAGATGGTATCAGAGCTTGGGTTTTGTGAAACCCAGGCGTGTGTGTTATGTGCCTCTACCGGTACGGTAGTAGCGTGGCTTTTTGAAAATGAGTTTTCTGACTTTTGAGTCAAATCGATTTTTGGAGTTTCCAAAATTTTCGAGATTCTTTTCAAACTGCTATTTGTGATATTGGTGTGCGTTGGTTGTGTTGAGACTTCGTATGGGAGTCGTGTGCTAGTATCACGGGAGATCATCGGCTTCACGCACCTGTAAGTATATTGGTTTGGTTATTTCGCTTGTGGCGACGCTTGATTGTTTTTGGTGATGAGTTGGAAAATTTTGGACTTATCTGTTGTTGGCGACAGGTTGCAAGTTTCGAGGACGAAACTTATTTTAAGGGGGGTAGTATGTAATACCCGAATTTTCAGTATAAATTTTTCGCGTTATTTTATCTGAGATATACTGTATAGTTTGGTATCTATACAGTATGGATAAAATAAATTGAGAACCGAGACAGTTATACTGGTGTGATTATCGTTTTTGATTGACAGATATATTCAGGATATGTTGTATCAGGTTAAACTGATTCGGATATCAGGTATACCGTATGAGAAAATTATTGAATTGAGTATATGTATTGATTTTGCCGTATGTTCGTATTCGGTATGTCGTGGCATTGGACAGGAATTGTTGAAAATGGCTAAGTATGGAAGCCATTACGTACGTTATGTGTTGAAGCTTACGTACGTTAAATTGGTAGAGTTACGTACGTTATGGCCGAGACATTACGTACGTAACATGGGAATCGACGATCGAGTCTTGGCCGGCAGTGAGACCACAGTGTCGGGCTTTTCGGCGGAAGGATGTTGACAGCGAGTCAACTACGATTACGACGTTATACGGGATGTATTACGACGTAATATAAGTTTTATCAGAAGCGAGTCAACGTACATGTTACGTGCGTTATGAAGGAAACATTACGCGTAAGCATGTTAACAAAACAGATGCTTAGTTTTGGGATTAGCATTACGTGCGCTATCAAGGATGGCTAACGTCGTAATGCGTGTTACGACGTTAACTTTGGTGTGTTACGCATTTAACGAATGTAAATGTTTTATAAGTAGATGCCCGTCTTTCATTTCCTTCGACGTTTCTTTTCGCTTTTCGTCTTCAAACATTGAGAGAGGGATACTTTGGCTCTCCTAATCCGATTTTGAGCTTGAGGGCTTGGATTTGGAGCTCGGATATGGAGTCATTGATGATTCTTGAAGTAATTTCTTGAGTATTCCATCTTCTAAGAGGTATGTTGGATAATCCTCTCTTGAATTTCGGATTTTGATGTTGTTGTTGATAAATGATTCGTATGAAGATGATTAAGATGTTGTTGTTTCGATTCTTGAGGTTATATGAGGTGTATGTTGAAGGAAGATGATGATATGTTGAATTAAGTCTTGATTATGTTGTTATGATTATGGAATCATAATATTCTTGATGTTCTTGGTAGTATTGCTTCGATTTCTGATGTTAAGTAGATCATATGTTGAAGAACATGATGATATATACCTTGAATTATGATTAAGGATTGGTTAGATGTTAGAAAATATCGGATTGTGTTCTTTTATGGATTGTGAACGTGAATTCAGATAATTCGTGTTCTTGAAGAATTCATAAGTTATACATGTTATGATTTTGGAAGGATTTCGGATAATTGGAGTGTGATTATTCACGATAATACTCGTAAATTGTTTTCTACAGAATTACTAATATAACAAGAAGAAGTCTTGTTTGATTCATGTTTGGAATTGAAGTTGGAATTGAAAATCATTAATATCAAGATGGATTGATCATTGATTTGAGGAATGTGTTGGTGTTTTGGGTATGAATCGAATATTCATATCTATAACTAAGTTACGTGTTTTGATACAATATTCGTATAGGAATACGAATATGATTTTCGGTTTTATAAGTTTATGATTCACTTTTGAGTTGAGAATTCATGGGTATTTAACAAGTGTTCAATTCGGATAATGGAATTATTTGAAACCTTTGGAATATGGTTATCTATGATGTTGAACTAATCGGATCGTCCGATTGATGATGATAACCGTAATTGGTTTATATTATGAATTTACAAGGAGGAAACTTGTATCCGTATTTAAGATTGAATTTGGAATCGGTAATGTTAGACCCTTGTTGGTTTAAATTGATTATTGATATGATCTTCGGATTGTGGAATCGTATTTTGGTTTTGAGTTCGTGTTTGATTGGTTTGGGTTGTTTGGATTTGTATTTAATCGGGATATTGTAGAACCGTTATTGATCAGTTATTGATTGTTATTTGTGATCATCGAGTTACGGCTTGTATCGTGGATATGGGTTCGTATTTGTTGAGTTGGATTATTTGGTATTATGTATATGATCGAGGTTTCGTTGAACCGTTGAGTTTGTTGGTTGAGTATGTCGGTTATTGATTTTTATCGAATGTGTGTTAATCAGTTATTGCAATAGGTTGATATGTTTTGATCGTGGATTATGACCGTTGAGTTGCGGTTGAGGCTAAAGAGTTCGTAGATTGCTTTTGGTCGGGATTGAGGAGCTCGTAGACAAAGGCAATGGATATTGGTAACGGCTTCGTGGTATCGGTATCGAGGCAAGTTTATACTTGTTCAGTTTATAATATTTGATGAATGGTTTCGTTTTCATTTCATTTATAATTCATATTGCAATGTTGTTAGAAAGGACTATTGTTGGTATTAATGGTTGTGTTGATCGTCTCATTGGGGGATGTTGATGGATATGGTCCTCGGCTTTGAGGTAATCTAAGTATTTGTTCAATCATGTGGATAATTAGTATGTTGAGTTGTTGTATATGTTGAAGTTTCGTGTAGTGAGTTTCGTATCGGTTATTAGTTGAGGGATGTTGATCTCAGGACTATTGTATTGAGATCGTAGACGTTTTGGTCATTCATTTGGGGATGGTGATCCCAGGATTGATGTTTTGGATATTGATTAGTCGTGTCGACTTTTCATTGTCGATCTGTTGTTGTTCACTTGGTGAGTCTTTTGATCCTTATTGGATATGTGTTTCTTTGAGTTTCGTTGTCATGTTGCATCGTGACATATCCGAGTCATATCTGCGTTAGATTGGATATTGTGTAGGATTTTTAGCCGGGCACATATATAGTCATGCGTGAATATTTTCCGTGAAAGGTGTACACGAGACGTAGTTCGTTGAGGCTAATTAGGTACATTGTCCCACGTATATCCTGGATTCCGTATACGGGGTGGACATGTGCACTGACACATATTCGGATCGGGCGTACTATGATTTCCATCTTTGAGCCATATTGTTTGGTCGTTCATCCTCCATTTATGGTTGGGTATGTTCGACGGTTTGTGACTGGTTGTTCATACGCCCGAGGGGTATGTTCGACAGTCAGAGTTATTTCTTTGAGATCCATTATTGTTGATCATTTGGAGTTTACCTTGTTGATGGTATTCTCAGTTATTATTGGTCTTTTGTTGATCATTTGGAGTTACCTTGTTGATGGTATTCTCGGTTATTGTTGATCCTTTATTGGTCGTATTGGAGTTATCATGTCAATGATATTCTCAGTTGATTTATCGGTTGATCTGGTTATTGATCGTATAAGCATTCGGACTATATGTCGATGTTTTCGGGATTTGTATTCATTGTCAAGTGGTAGTTGATCTACAGATATGTTGTGTATTATTGGTTTATTCATGTTGAGATTTGATTGTGTAATCCGACGGACAGGAGTTTGCACAGATTGGATTATTTCCCACACTTATGAGTTATGATGATGTTTTGAGGATTGTCGGTATTTTTGGAATACAGTAGAGATGATTGTTGTTGAATTTATTTCGTCATTCGAGGATGCGAAATGTGGATTATGGTAAGGATTGGATTGTTGTGGATTGGTAAGGTTATGTCGGTAAGATTACTTTGGTAGTATTCTTACTATATTATTACATTGGTATGTAATTATTTATGATGATGTGATCGATATCATTATTGAGTATTGTGGCTGACCCCGTCGTGGGCTTTATTTTTAGGTACTCGGAGATCGAGCTAGTAGCGGTCGTGAAGGGATGAGCTTCCCGATGTGATACTGGTGGTGGCATGTTCTTGAGTATTTATTTCTGGTTGTTTTATTTCCGCTGCAAATGTGTATTTTGAACTATATTTATCCGCTGCGTGTGTATATTTCAAAATGGCTTTTCGGTATCTTTATCCACTGCGTGTGTGTATTTTAAATGGCCCTTTTGGCACTTTGCGAACTTGGGTTATTTCGTTAAACCTTTTCCTAAACTATTTTATCGGTACGTTTAAGCGGTGTCTTAACGTACATTTTGAACTATTGAGATTTGGCACTTCGCCTTGTATTTTCAAATGGTATTTTATGACGGTATTTCAAAATTATGTTTTTGAAAATATTTGAGTATTTAAAATATTACCGTCATAGGCCTTTTGGCGCTTTTGAATTAGTTTTGTAAACGGTTTTTAGCCTGGTGGGTTCCGGCGCGGGATCCACGGCGCTGTAATATCCCGGATGGTTTTGGGGGTGTTACAAAGACCGCATAACTCACATGACAAATAATGCTGATGTCTTTATCACCCTTCCCGGTGGTTTTGGCACTCTTGAGGAACTTTTTCATGTGGTTACCAGAGCCCAGCTAAATGTTCATACGAAACCAATAGGTCTGCTAAATGTCAATGGTTTCTTTGATGGTTTACTATCTTTCATCAACTACTCTTCTGAAAAAAGTTTTATTTCTGAGTGTGCTAAACGAATCATAGTTGTTGCAACAACACCAGAAGAGCTGATCAAAAAACTTATTGCATTTGTTCCTGAACCAGACCCAACTCTAGCTAATATTGTTTGGATGGAAGATTTCACTGTGTGGAAATGCAAAATTGATACATTCCTTTCCCTCTGATATTCCACTTCATTCCTCTTGTTGTTTTTACTTTTTAGCGGGTGTAAAAATCGTGAAAATGATGTCAGCTTAAAGAGTTTTCTTTTCGATCTCTTGACGCGCATCTATCCACAATTTATGTATTGTTATTTCTATTACTGTACTTTTTCTCGTTGTTTTTAATAAAAGCATTGATGGCAACATAAGGTGACTCTTCGGACTCTCTTGAAGTGCATCTAGGTTGTTTGTGTTATACTTCCGGGTATATATTTTTTTTTATTGTTTTGCCACACTTATTTCTTGCAGGTCCAAAAAAGGCTTGAGCGAAACATCGTCTTTCATAAACAGGGAAGCCTTATTTAAACCCTTACTCCATTGTTCTTTTTACACAATAAGGATATTGTTTATCATTAAGTGTGGGGGAAGGTGTATATCTATATCTATATCTATCTATATATATAATAATAATATTAAAAAAAAGAGGTTGAAAATCACTGCACCATTTTGTTGAGAAAACGTTAGTGAAAAAATTATTTTTGGGATGTTTCACTGGTTTCGAAAATGGATTTGGATGAAGGTGTATGGGATTCAGTACACAACACCATTTTTGTGAGTTTTGAGCCTTAGAGCAATCCTTATATATACGCTCTAAATTATTTGTTGTGTGGTCAAACATATTATGTTCATTCTAGAACTTGCTCATTTATACATTTCGAGACTACATTCATATGCATTAAGATGATAAAGGCAATTAGGATTAACTCTTTATTGGCTTATATTTTCCCACCCATTACATTTTATCCTTAGAAGCCCCATTGAGCCTTAGCCTATTTCTTTGATCATGCACATTACTTTAGCCATTATCCATTCTTGTTGATGACTCATCCATTTGCACCCTCTGGCCAAAGATTTAATTGTGAACTAGATGTGTGACAAATAGGGACCGATATTCATAAGAGTATTGTGGATATCAAGAGCATTCGTTGAAACTGAAAGGGTGTGAAGTACATTGGAGTATTGAACCGAATAAAAAAAAAAGAGAAATATAAATAAAGGCCAAAAAAAAAAGAAAGGCCAGAAAGAAAAATGCGGGAGGTCAAGTGCAAAAATAATCACTATGTATACATAAAATAGCACTTGAACTATCCCTTGAGTGATACATAATTCCTTCCAGAAGATCCATTGCATACTTTTTCTTACACAAGAGTATGACCTTGCCAGATGAATATTCAAAGTACAGGATAACTTGGGGATGGTGGTTTGAGAGGTGTCATTACAAAAGGGGGGATGTTGATTGTTATTTGTAGGATTTGTTACGCATCTAAATTCACAATTGATCTTGGCTAGCAAACCTCATAATTTTCCCTTTATCCTACCCATACCCAAAGCCACGTTACAACCAAAAGAAAGACCTTTTGATTTATGCATGAGTTTATTTTTTAGTAGTGGAGATTTAATTTTTGACCAAGCATATGGTAATGACACATTATGCTTTGATATGAGTGAACTCTTATTGAATATTCCTTATATACACTTGAGTGAAGAGTGACATCCACCGTGAAGGTATTGAATCTTTTTGCATTCGAATCTCAATGAAGTTGTTAGAATTTGGTGTGGCATCCTATTTTTCTCTGATCTCACTTGGGTCATGATCACTTGTTCTCTCTTGATATTGGTTTTGTCATGATTTTTTTTCATCATATGAGTATTATAACTCGGGTATAAGATTTGCCCGAGGACGTGCAAAAGATAAGTGTGGGGGAATTTGTTTGGCATATTTTGAGTAATATTTTTATTAGTATTTTATGTATATAATTGTGTATTTTGTGTCATAATTTATTATTTTTACCATATATTTATATTATTTCATTTTGTTAGAATTTTCTATAATTTTGTGTTATTTTTGGATAATTAATTAAGAATTAAATTATATCTGCAGGTTAACCAACCAGTACAAGACAGATCAATTGGTTCAAGGACGATATTTTTATAAAATTCAAATATACTCATGACTGGTCTCATTTTATTCATCTCGTCGATACGATCGTTTTTAAAAAAAATTCACCGAATCCGAGTTCGTATGAAGAAGTTATGACCGTTCGAAGGAGAATTAAATAGACGGACCATATTGCGCCACGTGTCAACCCCGGATTGGACCAGAAATTCAACTCTCTGCTGACGTCATCCATGACGTCCGCACCCCTTGGCAGCCGTGAATTATTGAAATGGTGGGATTTAAATATTTTAGAATTATTAGTTTATTAATTTTGAAATAGTATAAATAGGAGATGAATGTGTAGTATTTTAAGGGGAGGAAAAAAAATAGAGAGAGTTATTGTAAGAGAAAAAAATAAAAATATTGTGTAATAAAATTATATTTGAGTAATAAAATTATGAAATATTTATTTATTTGTGTTGTTATTATGAGTGAGTAATTTTCTTTTACTGGGGTTATGATGAAACCATGTCTATATTATTATTAATATTTATATAATAATTCCAAATAAATATTTTTAATGATTGTGATTTTCGCTTCAATAGAGGAATATTATTTCATCAATTATATCACGTATTTTTTATAGTTATAAATTCTCCATTGCTTTGTGATTATTGATATTAATTAATTTCTTTGATTATTTGTTTTCTATTAAATTGGATATATATAATTCTTAGAAATTACATTTTTCAAGCGAAGGAAAATCTATATTTGAATTATATCAAATCTATAGGTAAATAGTGAGATTGATTTCAGAATCTATTCCCTGAATTTCTCGGAATTAAAATATAAAAGAAATAATAAATAGACATTGGTGGATTCTAAACCCTAGTAAATTATTTAAAATTAATTTATCTAAAATCTACTTAAAAATTACTGTTATTTGTTGCAATTATTATAACCAATCAAAAATCAAATTATTCGGGACTATGTTAGAATTTAATATAATTTGGTTCAAAACGATCGGAATATATTTACTTCACTATCAACAAGCAGCAGAAGTCTCAGTCGGCGAACTACCCATCTGGGAAGTCTCACCGTGCATCTGGAGGCAACTGAAATTTCAGAACTGGTCCTAGTGTATCCAGCCGGAGTGTGACATGTTTTAATTGTGGCCAGCAGGGCCATATCAGTCTTGATTGTGACCTGCCTCACCTGAAGTTCTATAGTTGCAGCTAGACGGGCCACAGAGCTGCGTATTGTACTGAGGGATAGAAGACTCTTGGAGCTCCGACATCTGTTCCTACGCCTGGAGAACCAAGTGTCAATCAGAAGTCGTCAGCCGGTCAGCCGTCTCAGGGTTTCAGTCGGGGATGAGGTCGGGGTCAGTCCGTTAGAGGGGGAGCCTCCAGTGCTGGTTTAGTTCAGTGAAGTGTTTATTGTTGGGATTCGGTGCCTAAAACAAAGGCCCAGTGGAAGCGGTAAAATGAAAATTAATTCGATCTGAATCCCTATGAGGATCGATCAAGCTACATATATACGAATATTAAAGGAACAAAGGAAGATTCGAAATCATACCCTTGTAGTTCATTGATTAAATGGTGTCCTTCTCTTGAGAGATTCCCCAAGCTTTAGTTCTTCTCCATGAATCCAATCCGCTCCAAGATCTTAGATGATCCAACGCCGAAAGTACCGCGTCTATACTTGCCACGCGCCAGAGAAACGAACGGAATGACGATCACCTTGCTATCCTCCAAGGATACGGCTAGAGCTAGGATGATGAAGCTTTCAAATGTGATTATAACACTCTAAGTGTATAACTCACTATCTCTCTATTAATCTCTCGATTTTTCTCCAAGAAAAAATTAAGAACAACAATGGAGAAGATGAAGACTTGGAGAAATGTTTCTCTCTCTCTCTCTCTCTCTCTCTCTCTCTATATATATATATATATATAAACTCACGGATGGGATGGGATGGGAGAGTTAGGGGATGTCTTCATTTTATTCTTCTTGCTTTTATGGACCAAATCACCGAATATCATATCTAATATGATATTGTCCCCTTGGTGGCCATAGGTCTTCCACCTATCAAGGTGAAGACCAAGACCAAGTGAGGTGGTTGGTAATGGGCGGCCTTCTAGAAGGAATTGGACGAGTTTGGTCCGTTTCGCTAGGATGATGAAGCTTTCAATTGTGATTATAACACTCTAAGTGTATAACTCACTATCTCTCTATTAATCTCTCGATTTTTCTCCAAGAAAAACTCAAGAACAACAATGGAGAAGATGAAGACTTGGAGAAATGTTTCTCTTTCTCTCTCTCTCTCTCTCTCTCTCTCTCTCTCTATATATATATATATATATATATATATATATATAAACTCATGGATGGGATAGGATGGGAGAGTGAGGGGATGTCTTCATTTTATTCTTCTTGCTTTTATGGACCAAATCACCGAATATCATATCTAATATGATATTGTCCCCTTGGTGGCTATAGGTCTTCCACCTATCAAGGTGAAGACCAAGACCAAGTGAGGTGGTTGGTAATGGGTGGCCTTCTAGAAGGAATTGGACGAGTTTCGTCCGTTTCGGACTCCCATGAGTCCAAACAGATAAACTCCAATTCCGTTCCGATGTATTTATATCAATTAATTAATCTAATAAATTAATCATATCAAATACATAATAACATAATTAATTTCTCCAAGAAATAATTATATTCATGAATTAAATTAATCACCCAGTAATTTATTTAATTCATTAGGCCGTAAATTAATTAATCCAATAAATCAATGTAGACATCCAATGTCCTAATAAATTAGATATCCAATATCTAAAATTCATAATGAGAGAATAATCTCGATTCATTCCGTCGTCAATCCTATTGTGCGACTCGGTAGGTCCGTCTCAGTCAGCAATGGGAGGAACCAAAGAGTAGTTGCACCACCTAGCCAGCCTGGCGGCCTACACTGTATCCTAACTGAGAACGAATTATTGGGATCATTGAAGAACCATTCTGTCGTGAATACCAGTACATGTATAAACCCTTCTTTCAAATGTTCCGATCAAGTTATAGGGTCACGGTCAGCCAAACCCTATCTGTACTTGACGCTATGCATGAGTTAATGCAAATCCAGATTATCGAGCTCTCATATATCCAATACAACTAGCTCCAATGCTTTGGCCAAAGACTTATGATCTCATCTAACAATAACCGCATAGGACATATAACCCGTTCACTTATAGGAGAAATAATTCTATCTTGGTATTCAGTAGGACCTGCTACTTGCCCGTCAAGATGCACGTCGAGCGCACGCTAATGTCGGGGGCTAGCGCATGCTGGGATGCCCGGTAGCGTGCGCTAGCGTGACTGTCCAGTACTGGACAGTTTGCTACTGGACTCGACTGATGCCCACGTAGCGCACGCTATTGGTCGATAGCGCGCGCTACCGATACACGTTAGCGCACGCTACGTTTGGTCGTTAGCGCGCGCTAACTGGATCAGGTGTGTACTGGCAGTTGCTTCTGGACTCGGCTGATGTCCAGGCAGCGCACGCTATTGGTCAATAGCGCGCGCTACCGAGAGGTTATTAGCGCACGCTACGTTTCGAGTAGCGCACGCCAATGCTGTAAACTGCTACCGGATCGGGACGCTAACTGTATGGACTGGAGTTTTGTCCCGTTAGCGCACGCTAACCTTGAGGATTAGCGCGCGCTAACACTCCCTGGCTATATAAACCAGGGAGTTGGCCGAGATGAACGTATTTTCTCATTTCTTCCTCCTCTCCACGGCTGAGGCGATTCCGGGCGATTTCTAGGCGATTTATTCCTCCAATCATCTCAACCATGAAATTCCTTGAGTTCTTAGTGTATTATATCAACATCAACACGAATTTTTCATCCTAATCCAAGGTAAAATCTCTTAGAACCCTACTTTTGAATAAATTGGGGATTTTGGGATTTTCGTCCGATTCGTCCCGTTTTGTTGGTGAATTTATGATGAATATGATTAATCTTGTTGATATCATTAGTTTTCCTACGTATTCATGGTATATTTTCATGGTTTTGCGAAATCAGGAGGGTTTGGTTGTGGTCCGCCCCCGTTATTTTTATATGAATATGCATGAATCGTAGGCGGGTTTTCGGGTGTATTCCATTTCTGTATTCGTCTAGAGTTGGTTGTGATTGTGTTCTTCGAATCGTTAGGTTAGGTTCTGTTGGTTCCTAGCGTTCGTCGGTGTTTTTCCTTCCGTTCGTTGCGTCGTCAATTATTCAAGGCAAGTATTTTTGGAAATCTTTATGCTTAACGTGAAATGGTAATGTATATTGTGTGTGCTTTACTCACCTCGGGAGGGTCCGACGAGGCCTCGAGGGAATCTATGGCTTCGTCCTGGATTCATGAGTTTGTTTCGCTAGCCAGCTCGGGAGGGTCCTTAGAGGCCTCGAGTGGGATTCGTGGCTTCGTCCTGGTCCTAGGTGACGTGTGGTGCTTGATTTGTTTAATGAATGTGGCCAGCTCGGGAGGGTCCTTAGAGGCCTCGAGTGGGATTCGTGGCTTCATCCCGGTCCTAGGCAAATTGATTGTGACTATTTGTTTCTGGAAAAGACATGTCTGGTTTTGGTTTTTGAAATGATATTGGTGCATGTACTATGAAATGTGTAAGCGATTGATTTGCCTTGATTATTTGTACTAGCGTAATTGCTAACCCCTCTGGGGACTCGTTGTGGGGAAATTCTTGTTATGGATTTCAGGTTATGATCATCCGGACGAGCGAGCACTGGGACAGTACGAGGATATTGGCCAGGGTCATTGACATGTGCATTTGGGTCTTCTTATTTCTTTTTACCATTTCGATATGGTTGTTCCCATATTTATAAACTTATAGATTGTACTCGCGATTACTTAGGCTTTTCATTTCGAACTCCATTTTGTAATACCTTAAATTGCTACATTGTCGGTTGATGTTTATTTCGCCGGTTGCTCCCGGGCGTATCTTCATATGTCGTATCATTTAAATGTGTGTCCTCGCTAACCGAGATGGTTAGTCGAGTGGTGTTTCCTTGTTGTAGCCTGGTGGGTTCCATGTAGGGGTCCACGGTGCTGTAATATACTCCGAATATCTCGGGGGTGTTACAGAAAATGGTATCGGAGCCCTAGGTTTATGGATATCTAGGCTTTTTGGTTATTTGGGTCTAGTCGTGTTTTGTTTTGCACATTGTCACACCGCTGCCAGCATCTTGGTACTTCCAGTGCTCGTAAGTTTTCTTATTCGGCCCTTCTGTTTCTTGCATTGTATTTTCACTTCTTGAATCGTAGTTGCTTTTTCCTCCCTTACTCATCATCGATATACTTCTGTTACCTCTTAACACCAGTATGGATGCCGAAGGAAACCGTGGTCGTGGACGCGGCCGAGGACGTGGGGCAGCCGGTGGGGCGGCCACATCGCATTCTTCGGGAGCCGGCAGTACCGGTGACCGTCACAGTCATGCTTCTTCTCAGGAGCGCTGGCTTCAGGATGTCAGAATCCGGATCCGACCCATGCTAATCGGGGCGGAGCGGATCGCTGGCTTCAGGATGTCATCAATATGCATCGTCCTCCGATTTCGGGAGCTTCGGACCCGATTGGCTGGGAGGGGTGGATCAAGGAGATATCTAAAGTCTTCGTTGCCACCAACTGTCCCGAGGACCATAAGGTCCCTATTGCCCAGTACTTTCTCATTGGGGATGCTACGGATTGGTGGGAGGCTGTCGGGCCCAAAGACCATGTTGCTTCGTGGACCGAATTTCAAGAATTGATGGAGACCGAATATTGCCCGTGGCCGGTCAAACAGGCTCGAGTGCATGCTTTCTATGATGCTCAACCACGGGATATTCCCGTATCTCAAGCTATTGCTGATTTTAACAAAGAGTTGGGCTATGTAAAGACCCAAGTTGTCGAGGAAAGCGACAGAATTTTCCATTTATCCAGGAGGATGAAAGTGTTAATTCGGGACTATATGTCTGGACTCGTCTGCACCACTTTGAAGGATTATCAGAGTAGGACCCTTTCTTATGATATGTCGGTGACGGCTAGTGATGTGGCTCGTGAGAGCAAGAAGCAGAAGTCGGTCGGAAATTTTTCTGGTCCCAAGAGTGGAGGCCAGCAGAAATCTCAGGCTGCGAATATTTCTACGGGCGGTTCGGATCGTTTCTCTGGGAGCTTTCGGGATTCTGTTGCGATATTTCCTACACGCAAGTGCACGTCATCGTTTACAAGTAATAAAGTGATAAGTAGAGTATCGTTCCCACGAGGATTGAATCTCTAACTACCGACGTTTTCGTATCCCAATTTTATTTGAACAATCGAAGTTGGGTTTTTTGGATTAATAACTAAAAGAATTACTGAAAGACTAAACAGAAAACGATAGCTTGAATAAAAGGAATCAAATTATAAATAAGTCTAGAGTTCTGAATCCACCTTAATTTATCCGAATTTAATCTTGATTATCCGTAATAAATAATTTTCCCAATTTATTGAAGGCGGAGATTGCTAATATATTCTACCGCCTCTCCGAGGTCAATAGATTTATCTAACGGCGACTAACGCACTCTATCCCTAGGTGAATTATCTCGTCGCTAGGCAAAAGCATGAAATCTCCTAAAGGCCACGTAGTTCCTATGAGTATATTCCTATCTCACGAATAAAACGGTCCTCACCAATAGTTCCTCACCACATCTCCTCTCCCGATTCGAAGTGAATGATTAAATCAATACAACTATTGGCCAGATAATTGCAAGCATAAAACATAATTGGGAAAACTCAATAAAAAGGTAATAAATTGGATAACCTCAATCAATTCGTCAAAATAAAGGTTTCATCAAAACCCTAGATTAGGGCTTTAGCACGACATACTAAAAGCGAAAATACAAAGTAAATAAACGAAAGCATAAAATTCAAACGCAGATGAAGCTCGGATTCCTCCGTTCTTGACTTCCGCCCGCCCTTGAATTCCTCTGCTTTCCTCCTCTTCTCTGTCTCCAAGCTTAAGCTCTCTTAGGTCTAGATTCAATCAAATCCCCGATAATTAAATTAGGGTCTTAAGCCCTATTTATAGCTCAGCATCTCCATAAATCGCGTCCGTATTCGTTGGTTGAAAACTGGCTTCGAAACGGCCCAAAATCCGCGCAGACATACCAAACCCGCTAAGTGTGCCGTGGCTCACTGGACCTGTGCCGCGGCACATCGCCAAAATCTGAATACCTGGGCGTAATTAAATCCTTCTGTGCCGCGGCTCACATGGGCTGTGCCGCGGCACAGAGTACAGCCTACTCTGCTCTTCGGCTGGTGTCTTCCTTTGCCGCGGCTCAGCTTCCTTGTGCCGCGGCTCATAGTCCAGTTTTGCCGTTTTCGCCCGTTTTGCCTCGTTTAAGCTTCCGGACTTCAATTTCCTGTCAATCATACAAAATTAAGGCATTAAAAGCTCATTTAGATGATTTCACACTCCAAAATACTACAAAATAATGATGAATAAACGTATAAAAATACGCCTAACAAATACCCCCAAACTTAAGCCTTTGCTTGTCCTCAAGCAAAAAGAATTAAAGTTAATAAAAGAATGTCGTGAATCATCGTGCAACTCACAGTGTTCAACCTAATCAATACTATCCTGCCATTCTCTCTAAATAATACGAGTGTCATAAAAGCGAGCTGCACTCAGAATAATGATTCCGCAAAGATATCAAGCTCGACCCTAGTCATTTGTTCATGAAGAAAACTCACTCAAAGATCAACAAAACATGAGTCAAATCAACCGTCAATAGGAAAGGCTAACATAAACAAGCTAGTTCGTCGCGTTCCACGCCTAGAGGCACAATTTTTCACGAGTCTCATAACAAATAAACCTCGGACAATATCCCCTTATATAAATATGCTCAAGAATTTGATTCGAGTCGACCACTAGGTTAGGATCTCGGGATGTTTCATCGGGATAATCCTAGGGTGGAACTTCCATTCTCATGTATTAGGAAACCGTTTGACGTAAAAGACACTCATGGGGCACATGGATGCTTCTAGTTACTAAGTTCCCGTTTACAGCGGAGAAACAACTCGAATACAAAATTTCCGCATGTCCGAATCAAGGTTGCCGTTTTACGCGAGAGTAAACAGCGGGTCACGCGAATACCCCCGGTTACTAGGCTTCCTATCATTGGCACATGTGAACTCACTAAATCACTAGTCTAATCGGGGTCGTCGTTTTACGCGAGAGTAAACAACGGGTCACGCGAATACCCCCGGTTACTAGACTTCCCTTCATAGAACACATTATCTCGACTTTTGGGGAAAAACTGACCGACTCTAAACTCCATTTAAGTGCCAACACGACTAAAGAAACAGTACGACTCACTATCCGGAAAATGTAGCCAAACGTATTGATAGGGATTAAAAACAAGTATGTATCGTCTCTTGTCTGCCAAGACCTCTACAATCACGAAAAATTTCGGACCTAATTGAATACTAAGCAGAGCAGAAATAACTGACTACAACTCGACTAAAACTTGCCCGCTTCTTCAAAGAGAAAGACAGTGTCGTAACATCAGTATCACACATAATAGAAGCACGAAAATTCACGAATAAAGAAAAACTACGGCAAGCAAGGCTATTAAAAAAAATTTTCGCAAAGAAAGAAAAGTGCAACAAAATATAATGTACAGCACAAAATAGAGTACAGGTGAATGTAGACGAAAGTAAACCCCTCCCCCAAACTTAGGACGTACATTGACCTCAATGGACAAAAAATGAAATGCAAGAAAAGTAAAAGGTCAAGTACTCCCCTCCAGTCTGCTCAGGAGCTGGTGCCGGCATCGTCCGGTGAGGAAGGTGGTGTGGCTGGCCGGGCGGGCGCAGTAAATGGCCCGTCGGGATGCATGATGTGGGCCGTCCATGCGGCGAGGTGCTCCTGCTGATAAGCCTCCCTCGCAGCAAGACGCCTCTCCGCTCGTCGGCTAGCCCGGCGGGCCTGCTCTCTCATCTCGGCTCTGGCGGCAGCAACAACACTCTCCCGCGCCGCCCGCTGCTCCTCTCGTAAGGCAGCCATCCAGCTCTCTCTCTCTCTCCTCATCTCGTCTCTCTCTCTCCTCAACTCCTCTCTCAGCTCCTCTCTCTCTCTCCTCAGCTCCTCCCTATGCTCTTCTCTCTGTCTCCTCAAATCCTCCCGCAGCCCATCAAACAGCTCCTCTAACCTCGCTCTGTCAGGCTGCGGGCCGGCCTCTCCGTGCGTCAACAAAAGTGGCTCGGGGGATCCCTCATGAGCCTCCTCGAGCAAAAATCCTCGCCCCCGAGCGTGTGCCGGCGCTCCGCCCCACTGCTCAAAGTGCGATATGATGCGGTGGTCGATCGGGGCCTGTGGAGCAAGCATCGGCTCGTCGGCCCGACCATGTCGGCCCATTTGCCGGCATAAAGCACGAGATGAGGAGGGTGCTTCAACCCCGTCTTGGCCCCCCCCTGGATACTCTGGAAGATAGATCGAACCAGAATGGGGGCCACGTCAAAACGCAACCCGGAGGTGATAGCAAAAAGTATCCGGGCGCGGGAGAGAAAAACTGTACGGATCTGGGAGGTGGGGTCAATGCGGGCACAAATAAAGTAAAGCCTGGCTCGCCCGAGCCGGCTGAGGCGCGAGCTCCTGAAGTGAAACGTAGATGAGCTCTGTGCTCGCCGCTCCCGATCGGTACGGGCCGTGCAATCGTCTCAAGCGGGGCCTCCTTAGTGAGGCCGGTCATCACGCGGTCATAGCCGTCTCGTCCACCGCCGGAAACCCAAAAAGCCTCCGAATAGCGATCGGGAGAAGTCAACCGTGACCCCTCGGACGTCGACTCCGAGTCCGAGACTCTAGAGATGGCAACGTATGCCACCTTACGATGTGCTTCAAAGAGACGGCGGCATAAAACTCTGGACGATCGAAATGACTGGCTCGGGAGGTGCGGTAAATCTAGCCCATCCCATCTCGTCAATCATCATGAGCAACTCCCGTCCGAGGAGCTGGAGTAAAACCTCTCTCGGGAATAAGAGGACGCGGACGGATTTTTCGTTGAATATCTTGTGGATCTCGGGGTCCGAAAATTGGTGCCCCTCCGCCCGGCCCGACCCGAGAGGTCTCCTCGCGTAGGGGATGACTCGGTCCTAGCACGCTTGGTCAACTTCTTCGTGCGCGCCATAATCACCCGAGAAGTACAACACGAGGGTTTATTTACGCAACAATAGTAACGATGATATATGCGTGGCTAAAGACATCAAACCAGAAATTCCAAAATTAAGACACTAGCGCATACGAGAGAGAAAGATGAATTTGGACTTAAACATCTCAACTGGATGTACGGGTTGGGCATGCTGTAGATTGAAAACGTATACGTTGCAAGAAACTTCAAAACAATTGCTTTTTCAAAGAAAATTTTCATTCGGGCAATTTATCAGACACCTTGAGGGTGCATGTTTACTTGAAGAATAAACATAGTTCTAGCTCGATTCAACCCCCAAAAACAGAAATGTAATTCAATTAGCAACAACTTAACACATTCAACTCATTTGTGTTCCAATTTAATCAAGAAAAATCGATGAAACTCCCCTGTTATTCTCGAACAATCGCAAAACTATATGAAGAAAAATAAACATGTTCCAATCATTTAAAGCATAGACACTTCCATATATCAACCATAAGCACATAAGAATCCAAGATTCAAGCGTACCTTTTTGAAGATTACAAGAAAAATCGCAGGAAAAAAATTGAAGAATCGCTTCGGCCGGTTCGCTACTGGGAGGAAGGCAATGAAATAGGAAAACTTACCTGGAAATGCCGGCCGAGTGCTCGTTATATGCTACCTGGCCTTTCAAATTCCGCATAGTGTGCCGCGGCTCACAATAACTGTGCCGCGGCACAAAGTACAGTCCCTTTTACATGTGTCTCGTTTTATCGTGTGCCGCGGCTTAAATTCCGTGTGCCCCGGCTCATTGCTCAAGTGTGCCGCGGCTCATTTATGCCGTGCCGCGGCACAAAGTACAGTTGGTTTTGCCTTCCCTGGCGAATGATGTGTGCCGCGGCTCACAATAGCTGTGCCGCGGCTCATACTCCAGTTTCTCCCCTGGGACTTTCCTGCACAGAATTTTGAAAAGAAGACGTTAAAAACGAGAGGACGAAGCAGATAGAAGCACAAAAATGATGAAAACTAAGAATCACGAAAAACAAGAAAAATAAAGAAATGCAAGATTCTACAACTACGAGCTCGGGTTGCCTCCCGAGAAGCGCTAAGTTTATAGTCGTCAGCCGGACCTATTGAACAACGTTAGTTTGCTTTTCGCAAACTCCATTTGGCTTCCGCCCCGTTTATCGAACCGTTTATATTTTGGTTAAAATTATGACCATCGGTCATCTGCAGTTCGATTCTCGGTTCGGTAATCAAATGGTGTTTGCGAAGAGGTTTCGACTTGAAAAACTTCCCGAAACACCCGGTTTCTCCATGACTAATTTTTCTCTTGGCTTTCGGCTCACTCTCCTCCTTTGCCAACGAACTCACATTGCAGATTTTTCCTCATGCTCGAGGAATGCCACTCGTTCAACATCCTTCTTAAAACTTGGGCCATTCAACACAAAATCTGAATTTTTCCACCGACGATGTTTTCGGTGCTTTCCTCTTTCAACAACATCCACGCTTTCAAGTTGAGACTCTTTATCAGCACTTACGGGACATGGGTGAGATTTGAACACTTGATAAGTGACTTGCCTGTCTTGGACCCTCGAGTTAACTCCCCTTTTCCACGCGTCTATAAGGGTGCGGCCCGTAGCTAGAAATGGTCGTCCCAAGATGATCGGAATATTTTCATCTTCCTCCATGTCTAGTACGATGAAATCACCGGAAAGATGAACTTATCGACTTTAACTAAAACATCCTCGATCACTCCCTCGGATACTTAATCGATCGATCCGCAATTGTAAGGAGAGGCGTGGTTGGCTTGGCTTCCCCAATATTCAGCTTTTGGAAAATCGATAGAGGCATGAGGTTGATACTTGCACCAAGATCGCATAATGCCTTATCAAACGAAAGATTCCCCATGGTGCATGGTATGTTGAAGCTTCCCGGATCTTTCAATTTAGGTGGAAGCTTCTTTTGAAGAATTGCCCGCACTCCTCTGTCAAGGCAACCATTTCAAACTCTTCAAGTTTTCTCTTCTTAGATAATATCTCTTTCATGAACTTGACATAACTCGGCATCTGCTCCAATGCTTCGGCGAACGGAATATTTATGTGAAGCTTTTTGAACACCTCAAGGAACTTAGAAAATTGTTTGTCCGCCCTCCTTTGCCGTAGTCTGCGGAAGCGGGCAGGGGGGACACATGTCTTCGAGGTCTCCGCCTTCAAGTTTTTCGACTCCTCGCTTAAATTCCTTCGACTCCTCAATCACCTTCTCCTCCTTACCTGCTCGGGCTGATCCGGAACTTTCTCCGCTTCTCAAGCTAAGCTGCGTTTAGACTCTCTCTAGGGTTAGTTTACATTGTACTCGGCAATGCTCCCTCCGACGATTTGTCAATACATTAGCGATTTGGCCAGTGAACCTCCAAATTCGAATGGAAGCAGAATGATTTTGTAGTGTAGCTTCTGTCGAGTCATAAATTGACTCGTATTTGCATAATTTTGCAAGTGCTTCCTCGAGAGACACTTTAGGAGCGGAAGTGGGTGCTGTTGATTACGAGTGAAAGGGGGCTGGTGTGCGTTACATCCGTTTCTCCATGAAAAGTTGGGGTGATTGCGCCACCCCGGATTGTAAGTATTGAGTACGGGTTATTGATCGATTCCCATTTCCTACGAATTGAGCTGCTCCATATGATTTTGCTCGAACGGATTTCCAAATTGACATTCCGCACGGGTGTGATCCGTTACACCAATTACACGTCTCAATGGTAACGGGGCTGGTGCATGCGAAAAGTTCTCGAGCCGTTGTGTCAAAGCGGCGACTTGAGTGACAAGGCGGAGATCGGATCATTGCTCGAAACTTCTATTACCCTCTTCGGTGCCAATCTTTCTGCGGCCATTGGTAGCGTTTTGGCCATATCCTCCAAAAGCACGTGAGCCTCGGCCATAGATTTTCCCATGAATGTCCCTCCGGGCTGCATCGACAAGAGTGCGTGTAGAAGCACTCAAACCACCATAAAACGTATGCGGTGAAGCCAATCAGAATGCCGTGATGAGGGCATCTTCGAAGTAATTCTTTATATCGCTCCCACGCCTCGTGGAGCGATTCCATATCGAACTGGGCAAAGGTAGTTATCTCGTTTCTCAACCGCACCGTCTTAGCTGGTGGGAAAAATTTTGCAAGGAAGGCTTGCACTAACCTCTCCCAAGTTGTAATCGACCCGTGATAAGGAATTCAACCAAAACTTTGCTTTATCCCTCAAAGAAAAAGGGAAAAGCCTCAATCGGATGGCATCGTCGGTGACACCATTTGTTTTAAATGTGTCGCATATCTCAAGGAACGAAGCAATGTGGGCATTCGGGTCATCCTTCGGCAATCCACAGAAAGGGCTCGCCTGTACCATCTGAATAATGGCGGGCTTGATTTCAAAATTATTAGCTTGGACGGTGGGACGCCGAATTCCCGAAAAATTTGCGTTGACTTGCGGCATGGCATAATCTCGAAGAGCGAGTTCCGGTTGAACTTGCCGCACTTGGTTGTCTCCTCCTTGGATTTCAATATTTTCGGCCATCTTGACCGTCGTCTGCAACTCTCTTTTTTTTTTTTATTCCTTCTTAGAGTGCGCTCGAGCTCGGTGTCCAAAGGTAGTAAGCCTCCGTTACCGAGTCTTCTCATGCACTACACGAAAGGTCCTGAAAAGGAAAACAAATAAACGAAATTAAATACGCAAAAAAAAAAAATAAAAACAAACGTTCAAATTAAGACTGGAAATACTTAAGTCGATATTAGAAAAATTTCAATCCCCGGCAACGGCGCCAAAAACTTGTTGCGATATTTCCTACACGCAAGTGCACGTCATCGTTTACAAGTAATAAAGTGATAAGTAGAGTATCGTTCCCACGAGGATTGAATCTCTAACTACCGACGTTTTCGTATCCCAATTTTATTTGAACAATCGAAGTTGGGTTTTTTGGATTAATAACTAAAAGAATTACTGAAAGACTAAACAGAAAACGATAGCTTGAATAAAAGGAATCAAATTATAAATAAGTCTAGAGTTCTGAATCCACCTTAATTTATCCGAATTTAATCTTGATTATCCGTAATAAATAATTTTCCCAATTTATTGAAGGCGGAGATTGCTAATATATTCTACCGCCTCTCCCTAGGTCAATAGATTTATCTAACGGCGACTAACGCACTCTATCCCTAGGTGAATTATCTCGTCGCTAGGCAAAAAGCATGAAATCTCCTAAAGGCCACGTAGTTCCTATGAGTATATTCCTATCTCACAGAATAAAACGGTCCTCACCAATAGTTCCTCACCACATCTCCTCTCCCGATTCTAAGTGAATTATTAAATCAATACAACTAATGGCCAGATAATTGCAAGCATAAAACATAATTGGGAAAACTCAATAAAAAGGTAATAAATTGGATAACCTCAATCAATTCGTCAAAATAAAGGTTTCATCAAAACCCTAGATTAGGGCTTTAGCCTGACATACTAAAAACTGAAAATACAAAGTAAATAAACGAAAGCATAAAATTCAAACGCAGATGAAGCTCGGATTCCTCCGTTCTTCAGCTTCCGCCTTCTGCCCTTGAATTCCTCTGCTTTCCTCCTCTTCTCTGTCTCCAAGCTTAAGCTCTCTTAGGTCTAGATTCAATCAAATCCCCGATAATTAAATTAGGGTCTTAAGCCCTATTTATAGCTCAGCATCTCCATAAATCGCGTCCGTATTCGTTGGTTGAAAACTGGCTTCGAAACGGCCCAAAATCCGCGCAGACATACCAAACCCGCTAAGTGTGCCGCGGCTCACTGGACCTGTGCCGCGGCACATCGCCAAAATCTGAATACCTGGGCGTAATTAAATCCTTCTGTGCCGCGGCTCACATGGGCTGTGCCGCGGCACGAGTCTGACTACTCTGCTCTTGGTGGTGTCTTCCTTTGCCGCGGCTCGGCTTCCTTGTCTGCGCGGCTCATAGTCGATTTTGCCGTTTTCGCCCGTTTTGCCTCGTTTAAGCTTCCGGACTTCAATTTCCTGTCAATCATACAAAATTAAGGCATTAAAAGCTCATTTAGATGATTTCACACTCCAAAATACTACAAAATAATGATGAATAAACGTATAAAAATACGCCTAACAGATTCCGCCGGAACCTCCGCTCGTGAACCCACATGCTTTAATTGTGGTCTGCAGGGCCATAGGAACTGGTAGTGTCCTCGTCCGATGTTTACTTGTCATACTTGTGGTCAGTTGGGCCACAAGGCCCCCTTTTGTGATCAGATCTGACAGATTCGCGAGTCCCGTGATTCTTTTTCAGCGCTGAGAGAGCCGAGTGTGAACCAGGACTCGTTTTCTCCGCAGCCTCCGCCGAGTGCCGGTCGAGGTAAAGGTCGGGGTCAGCCCGCTAGAGGAGGAGCTTCCAGTGTCTGCTCTGCCCAGCCACGTGTCTATGAGATGAGGAGGGCCGATGATCCAATAGCCACTGTGGCGACAGGTACCATTCATATCCATTCTCATCCTGTCAGTGTGTTCTTCGATTTTGGTGCTACACATTCGTTCATATCGCTGGGGTGTGTGCGCCGTTTGAGTCTCGACTGTTTGTCACCTTGCAAGTCATTCACCATTAAACTTCCTAGCGGTGATAGGATCGTTGGCGATCGAGAAGTCCGGGACTGTTCTGTGTTTATTTGTGAGAGCGCTTGGCTCTCTAATCTTATTGTCGTGGGTATCGAGGGTGAGGATTTGATTCTCGGGGATGATTGGCTCGAGCGGCATGGTGCAATCATGAACTACCGCACGAGGATCATTACCATGCTAGCTGAGGACGGCACTGAACACTCTTTCGCGGGGCGAAAGAGAAACCAGAAGTTTGTTATTAACGCCTTAAGGCGATGAGACTCCTGCGAAAGGGGTGTACTGGTTATTGGTGCTATGCCTTGAAGGCGGAGGATGGTGGAGTTGAGCTTTCGTCGATTCCAGTCGTTAGTGAGTTTCCTGATGTATTTCCTGACGAGTTGCCGGGATTGCCACCGGATCGTGAGGTTGAGTTTGCTATAGAGTTAGAGCCGGGCGCGACTCCGATTTTGAAGGCACCGTATCGCATGGCACCTTCAGAGATGGCCGAGTTTAAGAAGCAGTTGAGTGAGCTTCTTGAGTCGGGGTATGTTCGGCCGAGCGCTTCGCCTTGGGGCGCACCAGTCCTGTTTGTGCGAAAGAAGGATGGTTCACTGCGTTTGTGTATCGATTATCGCGAACTAAACAAGGTGACCATCAAGAACAAGTATCCTTTGCCGAGGATTGATGACTTGTTCGACCAGTTGCATGGAGCTGCGGTATTCTTGAAGATTGATTTGAGATCGGGGTACTATCAGCACCGGGTGAGGGAATCCGATGTGCCGAAAACAGCTTTTCGAACGAGATATGGACATTATGAGTTTGTAGTCATGCCTTTCGGGTTAACTAATGCACCGGCGGTGTTCATGCAGTTGATGAACAAAGTCTTTATCGAGTATTTGGATAAGTGTGTCGTCGTATTCATTGATGATATTCTTATTTATTCGTGGAACGAGGAAGAGCATGCCCATCATTTGCGAGTAGTGTTAGACATTTTGAGGACCAAGCAACTCTACGCGAAGTTCTCGAAATGTGAATTCTGGCTGAAGGAAGTGATGCTTTTAAGTCACGTGATTTCAGCCGAGGGGGTTCGTGTGGATCCGCAGAAGATTGAGGCAGTGTTGGATTGGGCACCACCCAAGAATGTGAAGGAGATCCGTAGTTTCTTGGGTTTGGCTGGCTACTACCGTAGGTTCGTCGAGGGTTTCTCGAAACTAGCTCGGCCACTTACACAATTGCTCCAGAAGTCCGAGAAGTTCGTCTGGAATGATGAGAGGCAGTCGAGTTTTGAGGAGTTGAAGAGACATTTGACTTCAGCCCCGATTTTAGTGTTACCGTGTGGCAACGAGGGTTTTGCTGTTTATAGTGATGCTTCAGGTCAGGGTCTTGGGTGCGTATTGATGCAGCACGGAAAGACCATCGCATATGCGTCGAGACAGTTGAGGCCGTATGAACTTAACTACCCTACTCATGATTTGGAGTTAGCGGCAGTTGTTTTTGCGCTCAAGATTTGGCGTCACTATCTGTTCGGCTCTGCATGTCAGATTTTTACCGATCATAAAAGTCTGAAATACATATTTACTCAGCGGGAGTTGAATATGAGGCAGAGGAGATGGTTAGAGTTGATTAAGGATTATGACCTCGAAATCCTTTATCATCTGGGCAAGGCGAACGTCGTGGCCGACGCCTTGAGTCAGAAACCGGTTGCGTTGCGAACGCTTGAGATCCTTACGTCTCAGTCTGAGCTTCGGTGGGTTTTGATCGAGTTAGATATTGAGGTTTTGTTGCCTGGAGCTGTCGGGTAACTTTGTGGTTTAGAGATTTCGTCGTCTTTGATCGATGAAATTAAGCTGAAGCAGTTAGAGGATCCGATGATTACTCAAATCCGAGAGAACATTCTTAAAGGAAAGTCTCCTGGGTTTGTGATTCACAAAGATGGTGTTTTGAGATTCCAAAGTCGGCTTTGCGTACCGAACGACTCAGAGTTGAGACAGGGTATTCTGCGCGAGGCCCATGCTACACCTTACTCCGTTCATCCTGGTTCGAGTAAGATGTACAAAGACCTGAGAAGAAATTTCTGGTGGAATGGTATGAAGGAGGAGGTCGCGCAATTTGTAGCGAGATGTTTGACTTGTCAGCAGGTCCAAATCGAGCATCAGCGACCGGCCGGGTTATTACAGTCACTTCCCGTTCCGGAATGGAAATGGGAAGATATATCGATGGATTTCATTACGATTTTGCCGAGATCGAGGTCGGGCATGAATTTGGCATGGGTGATTGTTGATCGTCTGACCAAGTCGGCACATTTTCTGGGCATCAAGGACACTTGGGGCCCGAAGAAGTTGGCTCGTGTGTTTATCGCGCAGATTGTGAGGCTTCACGGTACTCCGAAGTCTATTGTTTCGGATCGTGACGGTCATTTTGTATCGCATTTTTGGCAGGCGGTGCATAAGGCGTTGGGTACTCGTTTGCGTTTGAGTACTTCTTTTCATCCTCAGACAGATGGACAGTCGGAACGCACTATCCAGACGTTCGAGGATATGTTGCATGCTTGTGCTCTCGATTGGACCAATGACTGGGAGGAACATTTACCATTGATCGAATTCACGTACAACAATAGTTGGCACGCGTCGATTCGGATGGCACCGTATGAGGCACTTTATGGGCGGCGTTGTCCATCACCGATTTGTTGGAATAAGGCGTCCGATTTAGTCGGACTGAGCCGGATATCGCTTTAGAGACGAGGCGGAAGATAGAATTAATTCGGGAATGGATGTTGACTGCCCAGAGTCGACAAAAGTCATATGCCGATGTCCGTCGTCGACCTTTGGAATTGAAGGTGGGAGACCACGTTTTACTAAAGGTGTCGCCGATGAGAGGATTTTTTTGTTTCGGGAAAAAGGGGAAGTTGAGTCCGAGATTTATTGGGCCCTTCGAGATTCTCGAGCGAGTCGGTGGGTTAGCATACCGTTTGGTGTTACCCCCAGCCGTGAGTCATGTTCATAGCGTTTTTCATGTTTCCCAGCTAAGGAAATATGTCCCGGATCCTAGTCACGTCATCGACTATGGGGAGATTGATGTCGCCGAGGATATTACTTTTGAAGAACGTCCCTTGAAGATTTTGGAGCATCGCGAGAAACGACTGAGGCATAAGACCATCCTTTTGGTCAAAGTGCAGTGGTCGAGACATGGTGTCGAGGAGGCAACTTCGGAGACTGAGGATAGCATGCGTGCTAGGTACCCTGAGTTGTTTGTTTCTTAAGTTTTGGGACGAAACTTATTTTTAGAGGGGTAGAATGTAATATCCGCATTTTTCTTTCCCTTGTATTTTCATTTTCGGTGTATTTCCCGGTTGTAGTGACCCTCGTGTATCTTTTAGTGTATATTTTCCGTCATCTATTGATCTGATTCTCATTATTGTTGTGCGGAACCGCCGTTTCGGGGTTGCCGTGGATCCATTGTATGTTATGATGCGTGTTGAGATGTTCCGTTTGATATTTCGTTCAAATTCCGGTGTTTTAGACCGTTTATATTTCGTACTTAGCGCACGCTATCTTTTCTGCATAGCGCACGCTAGAGGTCCCTTAGTAGCGCACGCTACGACTGCTTCGTAGCGCGCGCTAGAGAGCAAGCCCTGGGAGTGCCAGTGCTGATTCCAGCCCTCTGGACTGAAGGATTAGCGTACGCTACGTAGTCTAGCGCATGCTAATGTCGGGGGCTAGCACACGCTGAGATGCCCGATAGCGTGTGCTAGCGTTACTGTCCAGTACTAAACAGTTTGCTACTGGACTCGACTGATGCCCAGGTAGCGCACGCTATTGGTCGATAGCGCGCGCTACCGATACACGTTAGCGCACGTTATGTTTGTTCGTTAGCGCGCGCTAACTGGATCAGGTTTGTACTGGCAGTTGCTTCTGGACTTGGCTGATGTCCAGGTAGCGCACGCTATTGGTCGATAGCGCGCGCTACCGAGAGGTTATTAGCGCACGCTACGTTTCGAGTAGCGCACGCTAACGGCCAGAAATCTGGCTACTGGACTGGGACGCTAACTATATGGACTAGAGTTTTGTCCCGTTAGCACACGCTAACCTTGAGGATTAGCGCGCGCTAACACTCCCTGGCTATATAAACCAGGGAGTTGACCGAGATGAACGTATTTTCTCATTTCTTCCTCCTCTCTGCGGCTGAGGCGATTTCTTGGAGATTTCTTCCTCCTATCATCTCAACCATCAAATTCCTTGAGTTCTTAGTGTATTATATCAACATCAACACGAATCTTTCATCGTAATCCAAGGTAAAATCTCTTAGAACCCTACTTTTGGATAAATTGGGGATTTTGGGATTTTCGTCCGATTCGTCCCGTTTTGTTGGTGAATTCATGATGAATATGATTAATCTTGTTGATATCATTAGTTTTCCTACGGATTCATGGTATATTTTCATGGTTTTGCGAAATCGGGAGGGTTTGGTTGTGGTCCGCCCTCCTTGTTATTTTTATACGAATATACATGAATAGTAGGCGGGTTTTCGGGTGTATTCCATTTCTGTATTCGTCTAGAGTTGGTTGTGATTGTGTTCTTCGAATCGTTAGGTTCGGTTCCGTTGGTTCCTAGCGTTCGTCGGTGTTTTTCCTTCCATTCGTTGCGTCGTCAATTATTCAAGGCAAGTATTTTTGGAAACCTTTATGCTTAACGTGAAATGGTAATGTATATTGTGTGTGCTTTACTCACCATGGAAGGGTCCGACGGGGCCTCGAGGGAATCTATGGCTTCGTCCTAGATTCATGAGTTTGTTTCGCTAGCCAGCTCGGGAGGGTCCTTAGAGGCCTCGAGTGGGATTCGTGGCTTCGTCCCGGTCCTAGGTGACGTTTGGTGCTTGATTTGTTTTATGAATGTGGCCAGCTCAAGAGGGTCCTTAGATGACTCGAGTGGGATTCGTGGCTTCGTCCCGGTCCTAGGCAAATTGATTGTGACTGTTTGTTTCCAAAAAAGACATGTCTTGTTTTGGTTTTTGAAATGATATTGGTGCATGTACTATGAAATGTGTAAGCGGTTGGTTTGCCTTGATTACTTGTACTAGCGTAATTGCTAACCCCTCTGGGGACCCGTTGTTGGGAAATTCTTGTTATGGATTTCAGGTTATGATCATCCGGACGAGCGAGCACTGGGACAGTACGAGGATGTTGGCCAGGGTCGTTGACATGTGCATTTGGGTCTTCTTATTTCTTTTGCCCATTTCGATATGGTTGTTCCCACATTTATAAACTTATAGATTGTACTCGCGAGTACTTAGGCTTTTCATTTCGAACTCCGTTTTGTAATACCTTAAATTGCTACATTTTCGGTTGATGTTTATTTCGCAGGTTGCTCCCGGGCGTATCTTCATATTTCGTATCATTTAAATGTGTGCCTCGCTAACCGAGATGGTTAGTCGAGTGGTGTTTTCTTGTTGTAGCCTGGTGGGTTCCATGTAGGGCTCCACGGCGCTGTAATATACTCCGAATATCTCGGGGGTGTTACAGAAACATCCATTTGCCTTACGATAATGAATTACATAATAACAAGTACAATGCCCTCACTCATACATCCCCTGAGTGGCATTCGAGGGCATACTCCTAACAGTCTCCCACTTGCACTCAATGCCACACACTATGTTATCTAATACCCATGTTCTCCAGATGACGCTCCAAGCTAATCTGAGGAAGTGTTTTGGTCAATAGATCGGCGACGTTGTCGGCTGAGTCTATTCTATGCAGCACAATGTATCCCTTGCGAACAAATTCTCTTACGAGATGATAATTCCTCTCAATGTGTTTGATACTGTTATGGAACCTCGGCTCCTTGGCCTGCGCTACAGCTCCGACGTTGTCGCAGTCCAGCAGAACAGACATATCAGCACATGGTATCACTTGAAGTTCTCCCAGAAACTTCTTTATCCAGAACCCTTCCTTGGAAGCCTCCGAGGCTGCTTGATACTCAGCCTGACAGGTGAAATCAGCAGTCGCGCTTTGCTTGGCGCTACACCAAGATACTGCTCCTCCATTAAGAGTAAATATGTAGCCATAAGTAGACATCGAATCGTCCTTCTGTCCTTGGAAGTCCGAATCAGTGAACCCCACCACATCCAATTCTCCACCGCCATACATAAGAATCATATCTCTAGTCCTTCTCAAGTACTTGAGAACGTTCTTTACGGTAGTCCAATGTTCCCTACCTGGGTTTGCCTGAAACCTACTTACCACACTCACAGCATGCGCAATGTCAGGTCTCGTACACAATATAGCATACATAAGGCTACCCAGGGCCGAAGCATATGGTATATTACTCATTTCCTTTCGTTGTTCCTCACTTTGAGGACACATCTTCTAGGAGAGTTTTATTCCATATCGCATCGGAAGGAACCCTCTTTTAGAATCATCCATCTTAAATCGCTTTAACATCTTATCTATATAGAGGGCTTGGGAAAGACCTGTCGTTCTCTTTGCTCTATCCCGGTAGAGCCGAATACCAAGAATATAGGTTGCTTATCCAAAGTCTTTCATGGAAAAATTACTCGAAAGCCAAGCTTTCACAGAACTGAGCATTCCCACATCATTTCCTATTAGTAGAATGTCATCTACATATAGTACTAAGAATGCGATCTTGCTCCCACTAACCTTCTTGTATACACAAGGTTCCTCTTCATTTTGCACGAAGTCAAACTCTTTGACAACCTCATCAAAATGAAGGTTCCAACTACGCGATGCTTGCTTCAGTCCATAAATGGAACGCTGAAGTTTGCACACTTTCTGTATATCGACATTGGAAACAAAGCCTTTAGGCTGCTCCATATAGATTTTCTATTCTAGGAATCCATTAAGGAAAGTCGTCTTTACTTCCATTTGCCATATCTCATAATCGTGGTAGGCAGCTATAGCAAGCATCATGCGAATAGACTTGATCATAGCTACGGGCGAGAAGGTATCATGATAATCGATCCCTTCCTTTTGGGTATAACCCTTTGCCACAAGCCTGACTTTATAGGCGTCATCCTTGCCATCACCGTCACTCTTTCTCTTATAGATCCACTTGTTCCCAATAGGCACTATTCCCTTGGGGCGGTCTACTAGAGTCCAGACCTGATTGACATGCATCGAGTCTATCTCAGCTTCCATAGCTTCACGCCATTTTGCGGAGTCTACATCCACCATCGCCTGGTCATAGGTCGTTGGGTCGGTCTCTTGGCTATCACTTGGAACCTCATGGAGACCCAGCTCCTCCAAGTGCACAAGGTCATACCTCTTAGGTAAATGAGACACCCTACTAGACCTACAAGGAGGTTGTACTTATGTTTCAGAAGGTTTGGTTCCAATTTCTTGCGCAGTTGTCTCCTGAGGAGTTTCATGGTATTCTTACAAAGAAATACTTCTACCTGCTCTGCCTTCCTGAATGAACTCATCTTCCAGGAAGTGTGCTTGCAAAGGAACAACGATCTTTCGATCTTCGGGCATGTAGAATAGATAACCCATCGTCCCAGACGGGAATCTAATGAAAAGTCCCTTCGCGGACCTCGCTTCCAAATTTTCCACCATAGTCTTCTTGACATGGGCGGGACATCCCCAAATCCTAATGTGATTAAGACTTGGTTTCTTGCCCTCCCACATCTCATGTGGAGTTTTAGGAATGGATTTTGAAGGACATATGTTCAAGATATATGCAGCAGTCAGGAGTGCATACCCCCACAGGTAAATAGGTAAGTCAGTATAGCCCAACATGGAACAGACCATGTTTAACAAAGTCTGATTCCTTCTTTCTAACACACCATTTACCTGAGGAGTGCCTGGAGGTGTTAGTTGTGATTCTATTCCATGTTCCTTAAGGAACTCGTCAAACTCTGCACTCATATACTCGCCACCTCGGTCCGACCGAAGTGCTTTGATATGATTTCCAGCTTGTTTCTCGACTAGGGCCTTAAATTCCTGGAATTTCTCAAAGGCCTCGGATTTATGTTTCATTAAGTATACATAACCATACCTAGTATGATCATCTGTAAACGTAATGAAGTACTGATATCCGTCATGTGCTGCTTCCAAAGCACCACATACGTCGGTATGGACTAATCCTAGTTTATCAGTGGCTCTTTCAAAAGTCCTTGTGAAGGGGAATTTAGTGATTTTGCCTTTAAGGCAAGATTCACAAGTAGGAAAGGGATCCGATCCCAATGGACCCATAAGTCCATCCTTTTCCATTCTGTAAATCTTGGTCTGACCAACATGACCAAGTCTAAGATGCCATTCCAAAACTTGATTAGTTCATCCCTACCACGCTTCCTAGTCATAGTTTTCACAACGAATTTGTTACTAAGGTTTAGATGATACAGTCCATTTAACAATGTAGCAGTGCCCACAAGTTTATTTTTAAAATAAATTTTGCAGGAACCATCACCAATAAAAAATGAAAAGCCTTTACGATCCATGATCGGAATGGAAACAATGTTTTTATGCCCCTTCGGAAAGACAAGTACATCTTCTAAAGTTAAAACAAATCCGGATTCCAAACCCAAAAGAAGTGATCCGATGTCGGTTGCCTCGACACGATGCCCACTTCCGACAGTAATCATCACTTCCCCATCTCCAAGCTTCCTACTTTGTTCCAGATCCTGATTTACGGTACAAACGTGAGAACTAGCACCTGAATCCAGTATCCAAGAAGTAGAAAATACAGTAGCAGAACAATTTATTTCTAAAACTGAAAGTTCTGTACCTGAAGCGCCATGAAGAATCAGACAGTCTCTAGACCAGTGGCCTAGCTCACCGCATTTGAGACAAGCATCCTTCTTTTTACTCTTTGAAACCATCGGGCCTTGTCCTTACCCTTGAAGTCCTTGACTTGTGGTCTCGTTCGCTTCTTGGTCTTTTTCTTCTTATTCTTGGACCTCCGAGATCCAGAAGAAATCACAACGGCAGGCTCCTTCATCCGCGGAGTCTTCATCTGAGAGTGTGCGGTCACTAGTTTGTTCATTAGTCTAGCTAAGTTGCATGCAATCTCATTGCAGTTGAAATTCATAACAAACTGTGAGAAGGAATCAGGGAGAGACTGTATGATAAGGTCGGTCTGAAGAGAAGTATCCATATTAAAATCAAGAGCCTCCAATCTCTCAATCATGGATATCATTTTGAGGACGTGGTTCCCAACCTTCTCACCTTCCTTCATCCTTGCACCGAACAGTTGCTTGGATATGTCATATCTAACCATTCGACTGTGCTCACCATAAAGCTCGGTTAAGTGAGATAGAATCTGCCTAGCAGAAGTTATTTTCACATGAGCTCTCTGAAGCTCATTATACATAGAAACCATCATGTAAGCACGAACTTTTACGTCATCCTTAACACACTTTTCGTGGTTTTCAATCTCTTTCTGATTGGCTCTTGTCTGCACTGGAGGTGCCGAAATGCCGTCTCCAAGACGTATTCCAGTGCCTCTATATTGAGGACTATCATCAGATTGTGGAGCCAATTGACAAAGTTAGGTCCAATCAAGGTGTTCTTTTCGAGTAAAATAGTGAGTGGGTTCATTGTCATATTGAGAGTTATGTCTGCATTAAGTATGACAGATTAATTAGTGACACGTTTAATTATGATCTGAGTATAGAATTAAGGTCTTTTCTATTCTTTAACCCAGCTCCCACTATTTTTATCGGAATAACACACTCCCATGTGAAATCTGGAAGTATCATTCGCTCTACTTCATAGTGGTGATCGAGTTATGTATACATTTTAATAGAGGGCAACCAAATAGGTTTCTAGTCTATTAATTTTCATAAAGTGGTGTCCAACACCAACCCATATAATGGATGATTCCATCTTCTTTTTCCCCTTGTTCACTCCCCTCAACCTATACGGTTTCTATAGTTCGTGAACAAGTTAAGTTTATACCATCGACGCAAATTAGTTTCACAATTGAATCTTTTCCGGCAACCTATCAGGTTTCTAGGGATAAAATTGGCTCCAACCGAAGGCATCCAATCCGCTCCCGGTAATTTATCCATCTTCCCCGAATGACTACCCCGATAACTCGGAAGCACAGCACATACGGTTTGGATTTCAATTTCCCGAAAGATCGATGGAGGGAAGGAAAATCTTGAAACCTTATAAACTTAATAATTTGTCGTGGGAGAATTTTCACGATTAATGTTACACTTTGCACATTAATTTATTTAAGCGCGTTTGTGCATTCATACCATATGAATAAACATTCACAACCTAGTTGCTACCAACATGTGGTTCATGGATCGTTCCTAGAATCAAAAACTCTGTAATCTAATTACAAGTCTTCGGTCTTGAATCTTCGTCTTCTCGAATGGATCTTCCTCCGGTCTTCTTCATTACATATAAATTTTACATTGTAAAATTGCATCCTAGATACAAATAATTCTAGTAAAATAAATTGGCTCAAAACGGCCTTTACAACCCAATCGAATAAAATCGAACGATTCAAAACTAAGTCCATGAAGCACAACCCCATTCAAAAGCATTCATCCAATAAATACTAATTAAACGGATTGTGTAGAGATACATTGATCCAACCAATAAATAGAATTGATCCAATCAATTCACACAACCGGTAATATGTAAATGTTCAAAGTAATTCGGTCAATCACAAGTAATCCAATAAATCAATTTACCTGATAAAATGAAATACCATATATCATTTTAATCATATTAAATCCAATTTAAAATGTGGAAAATCAATTTTCAGGAATACACGAAGAAAATGCGCCTGAAACAGGTCGGGAAGCAAGCAGGGCTGCCCAGCAGCCCTGGGCCGCGGCCCCCGTCCAGATTCATCACAAGGGCTGCAACAGCCCTGGGCCGCGGCCCCCTGAGCCCTGGGCCACGGCCCCCTTCGTTCGGTCCACTCCCGGGCCGTCCAACGGCTATTCGGGGCTCGATTTTCGACCCGATATCCAATATCTATATTTTTCAACATTCACGTCTTCAATATAAATCATATTTCCCATAATTAAAGATTTGTATTTAGACATAAATTCACAAAAAATATAATTACAACGAACGGAAAAGCATACACCACGATTATGACTATAAATTATTCCAAATCATTCACCATCCAATCAAGCATTCCAAATGCTAAATATCATATATACGATCGCAAGACCTACTCTCCGATACCACTGTTGGGATTTGGTGCCTAAAACAAAGGCCCAGCGGAAGCGGTAAAACGAAAATTAATTCGATCTAAATCCCTACGAGGATCGATCGAGCTACATATATACGAATATTAAATGAACAAAGGAATATTCGAAATCATACCCTTGTAGTCCGTTGATTAAATAGTGTACTTCTCTTGAGCGATTCCCCAAGCTTTAGTTGTTCTCCACGAATCTAATCCGCTCCAAGCTCTTGGATGATCCAACACCGAAAGTACCGCGTCTCTACTTGCCACGCGCTGGAGAAACGAACGGAATGACGATCACCTTGCTATCCTCCAAGGATACGTCTAGATCTAGGATGATGAAGCTTTAAATTGTGATTATTAAACTCTAAGTATATAACTCACTATCTCTCTATTAATCTCTCGGTTTTTCTCCAAGAAAAACTCAAGAACAACAATGGAGAAGATGAAAGACTTGGAGAAATGTTCTCTCTCTCTCTAAACTCACGGATGGGATGGTATGGGAGAGTGAGGAGATTTCTTTATTTTATTCTTCTTGCTTTTATGGACCAAATCACCTAATATCATATCTAATATGATATTGTCCCCTTGGTGGCCATAGGTCTTCCACCTATCAAGGTGAAGACCAAGACCAAGTGAGGTGGTTGGTAATGGGCGACCTTCTAGAAGGAATTGGATGAGTTCGGTTCGTCCCGTGAGTCCAAACAGATAAACTCCAATTCTGTTCCGATGTATTTATATCAATTAATTAATCCAATTAATTAATCATATCAAATACATAATAACATAATTAATTTCTCCAAGAAATAATTATATGCATAGATTAAATTAATCACCCATTAATTTATTTAATTCATTAGGCTATAAATTTATTTATCCAATAAATCAATTTAGACATCCAATGTCCCAATAAATTAGATATCCAATATCTAATATTCATAATGAGAGAATAAGCTCGATTAATTCTGTCGCCAATCCTATTACGCGGCTCGGTAGGTCCATCTCAGTCAGCAATGGGAGGAACCAAAGAGTAGTAGCACCACCTAGCCATCCTAGCGGCATACACCGTATCCTAACTGATAACGAATGATTGGGATCATTCAAGAACCATTCTGTCGTGAATACTAGTATACGTATAAACCCTTCTTTCAAATATCCCGATCAAGTTATAGGGTCACGGTCAGTCAAACCCTATCTGTACTTGACGTTATGCATGAGTTAATGCAAATCGAGATCATCAAGCTCTCATGTATCCAATACAACTAGCTCCAATGCTTTGGCCAAAGACTTATGATTTCATCTGACAATACATATAACCCATTCACTTACAGGAGAAAGAATTCTACCTTGGTATCAGTAGGACCTGCTACTTGCCCGTCAAGATGTACGTGAGGTTGACCCCCGCCTTCCAGTTTACAGGGTCGAACTACTCTAATGAATATCTTAACGTCACAAGCACATCCCTACTAAATCCTCAAGTAGAAGGTTCACGAATACCTATCATAACCTTTCGATTCCGTCATTGACTGTCCTGGAGTGAAATCTGTGTGACGAATCGAGGGTGAGTCGGTTCGAGTATACTAATCCAATTAGCATACCTATAATGTGTGCTCCCACTAACCATTAGTGTTCGACTGGCACTCTCCATGTCAAAGAACACGTCATACAAGTCTTCACATAAACTTAACGCCCAGTCAAGTTTCATCGACTTGCGAACGATTAAATATTTGAGCTATAAACCTTTCAGTGCCCATCCCCTTATCCAATAAGGAGTGGAATATTTTGCTCTCTAATACACGGACTAGTTTATATATATATATATATATATGTATATATATACGAGTTAGGAATGGCAGTAACTACTAGTAAATAAAGAAACATCCATTTGCCTTATGATAAAGAATTACATAATAACAAGTACAATGCCCTCACTCATACATCCCCTGAGTGGCATTCGAGGGCGTACTACTAACATTTCTGAGAGGAGAGCGGACGATCCAGAGGCTACTGTGACTACAGGTACCGTTCATGTCCTCTCTCATCCAGTTAGAGTGCTTTTCGATTCTGGTGCTTCTCATTCACTCATCTCTTTCGATTATGTGCATCGATTGAATATTTTATGTTTGTCTACTTGCGAACCATTTGTGGTTAAATTTCCCATTAGGGATAGAATTGTGGGGAATAGAGAGGCTAGAGATTGCCCAGTGATGATCACGGATAGAGTGTGGCTTTCGAACTTAATAGTTCTTGATATCGTTGATGAGGATTTAATCCTCGGGGATGAATGGCTTGATAGACATGGCGCAGTAATGAATTATCGCACGAAAAGTATATCAATGTTGGCCGAGGATGGTACCGAACACTCATTTGTGGGACAATGGAGGAAGAGTCAGAAACTATTAATCAGTGCTATGAAGGTGGCGAAACTCACTAGGGATGGTTGCATGGGATATTAGTATTACGCTACGAGAGTAGAGAACAAAAAGGTTGAATTTTCTTCGATTCCAGTGGTAAACGAGTTTCTATATGTTTTTCCAGATGGCTTGCCGGGACTACCACCGGAGCGGGAGATCGACTTCACGATTGATTTAGAACCGAGTGCAGCCCCAATATCTAAGGTGTTGTACCATATAGCACCTTCAGAAATGCAGGAACTGAAGAGTCAGTTAGGGGAGTTGTTAGAGAAGGGATATATCAAACCTAGCGCCTCGCCTTGGGGTGCGCTGGTCTTGTTTGTAAGGAAGAAAGATGGTTCATTGAGTTTATGTATCGATTATCGGGAACTGAACAAGGTGACCATTAAAAATAAATATCCTTTGCCTCGTATCGACGATTTGCTTGACCAGTTACAGGGAGCTATGGTGTTTTCAAAAATTGATTTGAGATCTGGGTACTACCAGCTTCGAGTGAGGGAGTCCGATATCTCTAAGACCGCTTTTCATACGAGATACGGGCATTACGAGTTTGTAGTTATGCTGTTCGGTCTAACCAATGCGCCACAGTATTTATGTAGCTGATGAATAAGATATTTATCGAGCATCTCGATAAGTGTGTAGTCATTTTTATAGACGATATCCTAGTCTATTCTCGTGATGACGAGGAATATGCTCATCATTTGCGACTAGTGTTGGAGATTTTGAGAGCTCAGCGTCTGTATGCGAAGTTCTCGAAGAGTTAGTTTTGGCTGAAGGAGGTTATATTTCTAAGGCATGTGGTTTCAGCTGAAGGAGTCTGTGTAGATCCCTAGAAAATCGAGGCAGTGTTAGGTTGGGCACCGCCTAAGAATGTGAAGGAGGTTCATAGCTTTTTGGGACTTGCTGGGTATTATAGACAGTTCGTCGAGGGGTTCTCTAAACTTGCTCGACCGCTTACTCAGTTACTCCAGAAATCCGAGAAGTTTGAATGGAATGACGAGAGGCAACAGAGCTTTGAGGAACTGAAAAGGCATTTGACTACAGCACCGGTGTTAGCTTTGCCTCAAGGGAACGGTGGGTTTTCGGTTTACAGTGATGCTTCAGGCCAGGAACTCGGGTGTTTTCTCATGCAGCACGATAAGACTATAGCTTTTGCGTCGCAGCAGTTGAAACCGTACGAAATGAATTACCCTACTCACGATCTGGAGATGGATGCAGTGGTGTTTGCACTGAAGATATGGCGCCACTATCTATATGGCTCTCCGTGCCGGATTTATACCGATCATAAGAGTTTGAAATACATCTTCAGCCAGAAAGAACTGAACATGAGACAGCATCGTTGGTTAGAACTAATAAAGGACTACGATTTGGAAATACTTTATCATCCGGGAAAAGCCAATGTTGTGGCAGACGCGTTGAGTCGGAAACCGGTATCACTTTAGATGCTTGAGGTTCTCACACCACAAGCGAGGATTCAACAGGAGCTTATTAAACAGGCAATCGAAGTATGGATTCAGCAAGTGCAGGGTCAGTTACGTGCCCTCGAGATTACTTCGTCTTTGGTTGATGATATCAAATGGGGGCAGAGTAATGACCCGATGATCAGCGAGCTGAAGGCGGATACATAAAAAGGGAAAGCCCCCGGCTTTATGGTTCATGAGGATGGCAGTTTGAGGTTTCAAGGGAGACTCTGCATTCCGAATGATTTAGACTTGAGACAGAAAATACTTCGAGAAGCTCATACTACTCCTTACTCTATCCACCCCGGAATGAGTAAGATGTATAAAGACCTTAAAAAGAATTTCCGGTGGAGTAATATGAAAAATGATGTTACGGAGTTTGTAGCATGGTGTTTGACATGCCAACAAGTCAAGATTGAGCATCAGAGGCCAGTCGGGCTGTTGAAGCTGCTTCCTATTCCCGAGTGGAAATGGGAAGACATTTCCATGGATTTCATCACTAGAATGCCGAGGACGAAGACTGGAATGAATATGATTTGGGTGATTATCGACCGATTGAAGAAATCGGCGCATTTTCTTGGTATTAAGGACACTTGGGGACCGGCAAGGTTGGCTCGGGTATTCATAGCAGAGATAGTACGGCTACATGGTACGCCCAGGACTATCGTATCTGATCGGGATGGTAGTTTCGTCTCGGATTTTTGGCAGTCGGTCCATCAGGATTTGGGTACCGAATTGATATCGAGTACATCTTTCCATCCGTAGCCAGACGGAGCGGACGATTCAGACGTTGGGGGATATGCTGCGGGCTTGCATATGCCGTTGATCGAGTTTACTTACAATAATAGCTGGCACGCATCGATCAAAATGGCACCTTATGAAGCATTATATCGTAGACGGTGTAGATCTCCACTTTATTGTGATGAGGCCTCTGAACTGGTGGGAAAGGAGCCGGACATGTTGATGGAAACTAGAGAGAAGATCTACATCATTTGAGACAGGCTGTTGACTGCTCAAAGTCGACAAAAATCTTATGCTGATATTCATCGTCGACCTTTGGAGTTTGAAGTAGGAGATCATATTTTACTCAAAGTATCGCCGACGAGAGGGGTTTACCATTTAGGGAAGAAGGGGAAGCTCATCCCGAGATATATTGGGCCGTTTGAGATTCTAGACAAAGTCGGTGAGCTGGCTTATCGATTGACATTACCTCCAGCCCTTAGTCACGTTCATAGGGTGTTTCATGTTTCTCAGTTGAGAAAGTACGTTCCGGACCCGAGTCACATCATCAATTATGGGGATATCGAAGTAGTGGAAGATGTCACGTTTGAAGAAAGGCCGGTGAAGATCCTTGAGCATCGTGTCAAGCAACTCCGAAATAAGACCATTCCATTGGTTAACGTTTAGTGGTCGAGGCATGGAGTTGAGGAGGCAACTTGGGAAACCGAGGATAGCATGCACCCTAAATATCCAGAGTTATTTACTTCTTAAATTTCTGGACGAAACTTATTTCTAGAGGGGGAGAATGTAATATCCGTATTTTTTCTATTTTTGGTAGTTTCCATTTTCGTACATTTTCCATTTTAGCGACACGCTTTTAACCGTCTTAATATTTCGAGAATGTTTAATTCTATATGTTTTGTCATCCGAGCACGTTTCGAGGTTGTTTTACTCGATTTTGTGTATTCTAGTAACTTTTCCGCTTGTCGGCTCGTTCGATGTAATTGTTGTGCAAACTTGTCATTTTGAGTTTGGTGCGAGTTTGTTTATTGTTGTTCGACGTGTTTTGAGCTTCGGCATGGTTGCTCGATTCCGTATTGTGTTTTCGGTGGTTTTGGGCCATTTTGTAATTTCCTAAAAGTTTTGTGTAATTACTTTCGTTAGCGCATTCTGGACTTTCGGATGCTCGGGATCGTGTTTTTCCTTTAGCGCTTAAGTTTGTCATATCAAACTATTTATACTGATGTCTGCACAATTCGTTAAATGTCACGTTTGGTGTTCGTGCCATTTTCTGCACAGCTGATCTCTGTCCTGAGAGACTTACATATGTTAATTGATCTCCATTACGTACGTAACATAGTCTTCCTAACGTATGTTAATCCCTTTCTCATAGCGTACGTTAGGGTCTTTAGGAAATCGGGCAGAAGGTTCTGCCAGACCTTTACGTACGTAGCCGTGAGGGTATTACGTATGTTAAGGTTAACGTACGTTAATGCATCATGCATTACGTACGTAATGTTTCTGGGTTTAAATACCCAGATCTGACCGAAAACGACAACTTTTTCTCCTTCTTTTCTCTCCTTCACGACTTGGGCGATTCACAGGCAGTTTGGGCGATTTTCGACTCTCCAATCACCTAGCTATCATCCTCCTTGGGCTTGTGGTATAAAATATCAACATCAATCCATCATTTTCATCTTCGAATCGAGGTCATTCTCTAGAACCCTAGATTTTTGGGAATTTGGGGGTTTCTTCGTAATCCTTCAATTTTAGTCGTAATTTGGGAGTAATTGAGTTGAGTATGAATTATCTACCCCCAATACATGTTTTTCCTACGATATTATGGGTTATACTTGGACTTGTGGAGATTCGAGATGGTTTTGAATACGATCCGCCCTCGTCAGGTATATTGTTGGATTACATGTATTATAGGCGGGGTTTTCGGGAGTATTTCTATTAGAATTCCAGTCGTACTATTGTTGATAGTCGTTTTACGAATCATTTAGGACCGAAGTCTCCAAATTTCTTCGTCGGTGGTCATTTGCCTTCTCTAAACAATCTGTCATGTCTCAAAGGTAAGTAACTCTTACGAACTTAATATCTTGAATGTGCAAAGTGGTGTATTTTAGTGTTGAGAGAGTTATGTTCACTCCAGGACGGTCCGACGGGGCCTTAAAAGAATCTACGCATGGTTGGGTTCACGAACTTTTGGTTTAACCACTCTGGGAGGGTCTATCCGGGCCACATAGGGATTCTCGCATGGTCGGGTCCATGGTTAATCGGGAGGATTGTGTTTTGTGATACATTGTGGCTTTTGCATTTTCGGAAATCATTATTTTATGCGTTTCGAAACTATTAATGCATGTGCTTTGATATTGTAAGATGTTAGAGTTCGTCTATGTTACTTGTACTAGCTATTCCACGGATAACCCCATTCGGGAGAAATACGTTTCATGTATTTCAGGTTCAAAGAATATGATTGGACGAGCATCGGGGTAGTACGATGATGAAGGGCATGCGTGATACTGTGAAATGTCTGGATGTCTTATTTCCTTTGAGACTCGATGTAAAGCTTTATATTTTTTTTAAACTGATAGTTGGTACTCAAGTACTGTAGGGGTTATTTTTATTTTTGTTGATTTCATCGAACTTGTCGTCCTTGTGTTTTGAATTTGGTTCTTGGAATTTATTGATGAATCTCTGGTGAGTTTGATGATTTTTTTTTGTGGACGTCGTATATTTTAGCCTTCTGAGTTCCTAGATGGGATTCACAGTGTTGTGATATACTCCGAATATCCTGGGGGTGTTACAACAATGAGGGCCGAAGCCACAACACGAAGCTGTATCACAATGAGGTCATCCAATAACCGTGACCTGCTGAATTGCAGGTGCTGGGAAACCAACTGCGAAGGTCCAAGCCCCAAACTTACCCATCGAGTACTGGCCGAGACTAGCCTCCAAAACACAAACAATCACAACCGACAACGATCACAAAATTACCGAATTCTCACGAATGATAGTGTGCTGCCTTGAGTCGGTCATCACGACATTAATAACATACGGATGGGCGCCGTCCTCGACGGTCCCAATTCAATTACCTCGATTACCTTCGAATGACCAATCGATAACAACGACACAACGGATGGGAAATGTCCTCGACGGTCCCAATTAAATACCTCGATTGTCTTAGAACAACCAATCGATAATGTAATGCCCGGATAATTATTATATATTTATCCTGTATTCGAGCTTGTAAGATTCGACTTTGTGATGTTATTAATCGAAGATCGGCTTCCCGTATTCGTATCCTTACGTTTTCGTATCTCCAACATTTCGCATGCATGGTTATACACGTCTTAACGCACACTAGAGGATGATCTTAACGTACACTACGCCTGCAGCATAACGTACGGTATCTGATGATCTTAACGTACGTAAGCTTAGTCAACTCGAGATCCGACAAGGATCGACGTGTGGGGGCCAGGGTAGATTCGTGAGATGCTCCGCGTGAACCAGGACGGTTTTCCAGCTAAGCAAGTCAACGGACTTAACGTACGCTAGGGGGGATTTTTAACGTACGCTAAAGTCCTAGCGATTACGTACGTAAAACCTGTATGCTAACGTACATAAGTCTATGCCAGAAACAGGTCAGTGAGCTCTAGCCAGACGTTAACATATGCTAATCTTCGAGCATAACGTATGCTAAAGCTGTTACGTACATAATGTATTGTGTTTAGCGTACGTAAAGGTTTAGATTTCTACTTATAGACCTCAACCCCATTTCATTTCTCACCCTCACCTTGGCCGATTTTTGTGTTCTGGATATTGTCCAACACCATATACCTCTCATATCATCATCCTAGCTCGATTTTGAATATCATAGACCTTTGTGGATTGGTGTTCAAGCTTTCGGTGTTGAGTTTCTTCAAGTCTTTCGTTGTTCTTCACTATATTGAGGTATGTGATCCTTCACCAACTGGTTTAACATGTTCTTATTGATGCTTTGGACCTGTTTTAAGTTACCTAACCATTTATTGTCTTGAGGAGTCGAACATCATGTTGTTAGAAGAATAATTTCGGTTATGTTTCGGTTCTCCTTCGTTGTTTAGAATATTAATCCCAACCTTGTAATGTTTGGGCTCTTAAAGGTAGTATCCTGACATTATGAACCTGATTATGGCAAGTTTATTGAGATTATCAAGTTCTTACGTATTATATGATGAAATAATGCGTATGGGGAAAATTAACGGATTGAACATAGGGTTATTCCTTGAAGAAGAAGATGCTAATCAAGTTGAACCTAGTAAATAAGTTCTTATGGTGTTCGTCGGGGTATTTCCAATATCTTGTTGCTTTGGATTAATGAAGAGTATGATTAGAATCCTTTTAAGAAGAATTATCATGTGGTATAATTGAAGAATCCGACCGAAGGATGCATTTGACCCTAGATGGAATACTATGAGCTTTTGTTCCGTTAGTAGCATAATGTTGATTCAACTGAAATGGTATGGGGCACATTAGTACGCTTGCATGATTGGGTAAAAACACGCCCTTTTGATGTTCATATGATGTTTAGAACGATTATACGGAACCGTTAGTTATACCGATGTTATTGTTCGCTAAAGATTCGGGTTTTGGTGGATTGATCGAGTGAGAGTTCTTCGAGCTAGTTGAAGATTTTTCGTAATAGCAATCCTTGTCTCCATTTCTAAGGCAAGTATCGTATTTTTGAATATTGGTTTAATATTTAGGATTTTGATTATACATATTGTTATTCATGTTGTTGAACATGAGGTCATTCCAGTCAAATTATCATAATATCATTATTGATTGATTTTATGTTCATATTGATGGACATATCGATTTTGCATATGTGTATGCATAGTTGTGTTTGTGTATGTTGTGATGATCCGAAGGGATCGAGTGATCTATGCTAAGGGCACTGGATTGGATGTCCACCATGCATTGGTCCGACGAGATCATTATGGGGATCTATGCTGAGGGCGCTGGATCGTTGGACGGGTTTTCCACCAAGCGTTGGTCCGATGGGATCATCATGGGGATCTATACTGAGGGTGCTGGATCGTTGGATTACCCTTGGTTATGTTGATGGAATCACGTGGATTCACATCGTTGGATTTCGGTGGCGGAGGTCCGTTTTATGTAATTTATGATGCATTGTTGTTGCATATCCGATTTATCTATTATGATACTTGTACTAGCATCGTTTGCTAACCCCTTCGGGGGTGGACATTTATTTTGATGTTCAGGTAGCCGAGGAGTGGGGAAGCAACCACAGTACCGGCATGACGATGAAGTGGCTCAGTGATGTAAATTGATGTTGTCTTGTTTTCTAGTTATCTTTCAGTACTCGAGTACGCATATTTTGTTGATGTTTGGAATGCTTGTAGTAATGGACTCATTTGAATTGTTGAACTAGTTTCGAATTATAACCTTAATGGTATTGATAGGACGACGAATGTACGCTCCCTAAAACCCCGTTTGAAAAAAGGACCAATATAAGCCGGCATACCGATCTTTGAGTAAAAGAAGGTTTTCTTAGACTAATGAAGTTCGACCTATGTCCTCAGACACGAGGATGCCGACCTCAGAGGGCTCTCCGTAACCTCAGATAAGAGGGTGCTGACCTCGGAGGCCCCGCTGACCTTTGACCTCTACTAAGAGAGGGCTGACCTCGGAGGCCCCGCTGACCTGTGACCTCTGCTAAGAGAGGGCCGACCTCGAAGGCCTCGCCGACCTATGGATTTGGACAAGAGTGTCCCGACCTAAGTGATCCTTTATAATATGAGCCGACCTACTAAGTCATAACCGGGGTCGGGAATCGCCGGGCTCATGAAGGTCGAACTCTAGGGAAATGAGATCTCGACTCACCTGACAGGATCCCAGAGATTCGGGGATTGAGAGCCCATACTCTTGAATCTTGGAAATCCAGGGATGGGAAATCGCAGCCTGAATCCCTGAATATCCGGGATCTTCCCTAAAAATCAGGAAAGATCTTAAAGGATAGACGGCTCTCCCTTTTATAAAAGGAGGAGGGGGGCTTTCCTTCAAAGGCTAAGCATAATTCGAGATTCTGACATATTTTAGAGAGAGAGAAAAGGCAATACTTCATACATTCGGGTTTTCTTAGATAAACTCCCGAGATTAACCCGGTTCTTGGTGGTCGATCACCGGTTACATCAAGTGGCGCCGACTGTGGGAAGTGTGACATCGAGTCACTTTGAGCTGAGACGTGAGGTCAGTAATGGCAGAAGAAATGAACCAGAAGAAAATAGGGGAGTTGATACCCCAAAATTTAGCAGCTGCGGGTGGAGAATCGACTCTGGAAAAAACACCTGTCACCCCGGTAGAAGAAGCTGCACCCAGCACAATTACACTGATGAAGGAAGCCTTAGCCAACATAATCGCCAATGCGATCCAGAAGAGTCGGGAGGTCGAAAAGCAAAGAATACCACGAAAAGTAATACCCATCCTTTCGGATGGGCCGGAGGAAATTGATCAGCAGGAAGAGCATGGGGAGAGTTATCCAAGAATATGGGAGCAATCTAGATAGGAAAAAACGCTGGATCCCCTAATATCCGGTATGCAAGACGTGCTATAGGAGTTGCGACAGAGGGTTGCGGGGAAGAACACGGAGAGTCACCCAGGCCATCCCTTCTCGGAAGGCATACTGCAGGCCGAACTCCCATATAGGTTTAGGGTTGTCACCTTCACCTACGATGGACTCTCAGATCCTACCCGACATTTGTACCGATTCGAAAACATGGTCGTACTACACCGATATTCGGATGTCGTGAGTTGCAGAGCATTCCTGGCTATGCTGACGGATTCAGCTCAGGATTGGTTCCACTATATACCCCCTGGGTCAATCACCAGCTTCAAAACTTTCATCTCAGCATTCTTGACTCACTTTGCAAGCGCCAGGGCACACCAAAAGACCTTCATGTCCTTGTTCAGCATCAAGCAGTACTCCGGAGAAGCGCTGAGAGCTTATGTGACCTGATTTACAAAGGCATGTCTGGAGGTACCCTCATCGTCTGAAGAGGTAAAGACCAGTGCCTTGACGCAAGGACTAAGGCCTGGACTGCTACGCACCTCATTGGCTAAAAAACCAGCCAGAACATATGATGAGGTCTTAGCCCGATGTTTAAAATACATTAATGTTGAAGAAACCGAGAAGGATATGGAAGAATTGCAAGAAAAGCCCGAAGATGGGGAAAGGGGATCTAGCAGATTGGTACGGCGCGAGGAATATACCTTTCAAGGAAATTTGCCTCGGGAGGAAATGCCACGTGGAAAGATAGACCGGAACACAGACCGAGGGAAGAGTGATACCATTCTAGGGCGAGCAAGATTTGACCAATACAGCCCATTAACAATGAGGAGAGCCCAGGTTTTGGAAGCAGTTGAAGATAAGATGAATAGGGTTATCGAGGCCTGCATCTCATTCTAATGGGCCCACCCAGCCGAAATCCGAGCTTTATTGTCGATTCCACAATGATTATGGGCATAAAACAGATGAGTGCAAGCACCTTAAAGACGAGATCTAAAGACTGGTCCGAGCGGGACATCTAATGGAGTTCACATATCAACAGAGGAATGGAGGCCGGAGGCAACCACCCATGCCCCAAGGGGGGACGGGGATGAAAAGAGAAGCCCCTCGGGGACCCGCTGCTCCCCCAGCTAAGAAAGGAGTGATCCACATGATATCAGGAGGACCAACCGACGGAAATTCTAATCAGGCCACGAAAGCTCACACGCAAAAGGCTAGGTGTCATCAGTTCGAAGAGGTCGCCTCTGTAGGCAGCGGACCTATCATTCAGTTCGATCGTGCGGATTATAGCGGGATACATGCGCCCCATAATGATGCACTGGTCATCACCGCGGAGATTGCTAGTTACGATGTGCAAAGAGTATTCATTGATACAGGAAGCTCAGTGGACATCTTATTCTATGACTGTTTCAAACAGATGAACCTTGAGGTAGAATTAAAGAAAGTAGATACCGCACTTTATGGTTCTGCATGACCGAGGTGCAACCAGTTGGAGAAGTGGTGCTTCCGGTAGAACTAGGTCGGATACCTCATCGGAAGGTCAAGACACTCAGGTTTTTAGTGGTGGACACCAAATCGGCCTATAACGCCATTCTAGGGCGACCAGGACTCAACAAGTTCGAAGCAGTGGCATCTACCGCGCACATGAAAGTAAAATTCCCCGTAGGAGGCGAGGTAGGGGAAGTAGCCGGGGATCAGTTTGTATCTCGATCTTGTTACCAGACAACGGTAAAACAGGGAGTACAGCGCGGTAAGAGGACGTCCGAGCTAGGAGGCCCGGATCCAGAGTTTAAAAAGAATAAACAATCAAAAGCGCCCGAGGAAGCCGAGGAAGAAGGCGTCAAGCCCAATGAGGAGTTTCTAGAAATAGAATTGGTTCCAGGAAATCCAGAAACAAAAACTCACGTGGGAAGTCGGTTGGACGATGGGATAAGGGAAAGCCTTATCTGCCTGCTAAGGAGATTTGTGGACATTTTCGCGTTCGCAGCCGAGGATCTGGTGGGAATCAGCCCAACAGTTGTCGAGCATAGGTTAAACATCGACCCAACCATAAGACCAGTAAAGCAGAAGAGGAGGCATTTTGGAATGGAGATGGATGGGATCATTGGGGAAGAAGTTGACAAGCTCCTCCGACCTGGACACATAACGGAGATCCAGTTTCCGGAGTGGCTATCCAACGCTGTCATGGTAAGGCCAGGGGAAGTGGAGGATGTGCATGGACTTCCGAGACCTAAATAAAGCATGTCCAAAGGATCACTACCCGTTACCCCGCATAGATCAGCTGGTGGATTCAACCTCGGGGTGCGAGTTGCTCAGTATGATGGATGCTTCTCAGGGATATCATCAGATTCCCCTCGCACTCCGAGACGAGAAGAGGGTTAGTTTTGTGGTATAAAAAGGAACTTTTTGTTATGTACGCATGCCTTTTGGGTTAATAAATGCAGGGGCCACATATCAAATGATGGTTGACAGAATCTTTAGATCCCAAATCGGCAGAAACATGGAAGTGTACGTGGATGATATGCTAGTAAAAAGCGTAAAGGCGGGAGAGCATATCAAAGACCTAGAGGAAACGTTCGAAAACCTGCGCACGTACGGAATGAAGCTCAACCCATCAAAGTGTTCTTTTGGAGTAAAATCAGGAAAATTTCTGGGATATGTAGTCACAGAGCAACGAATCGAGGTCAACCCGGAAAAGGTCAAAGCAGTGCTGCAAATGAATCCTCCAAAAAATATCAAGGATAACCAGATACTAACAGGAAGAATAGCGGGGCTGAGCCAGTTCATATCACGCTTAGCCGAGAAGGGATTCCCATTTTTTAAACTCTTAAGAAAAGGGAACAAGTTCGAATGGACCCCCGAAGCGCAAACAGCATTCGGAAAATTAAAAGAATATTTGGCCGAGCTACCTCTGCTCACCAAATCGGTACTAGGAGAAGAGATCATACTCTGGTTATCCGTGGGAGAGGGGGCGGTTAGCTCGGTCTTGCTAAGAGAAGAAATGAGTAAGCAAAATCCCATTTATTATATAAGCTGAATTTTGCAAAGAGCATAACGGAATTACTCCGAGCTAGAGAAGGGAGCACTGGCGTTAATAATTACAGCCCGGCGATTGAGGCCGTATTTCCTAGCCCACCGAATAAAGCCGCGAACCAACTTGCCCTTAAGAGAAATATTAGGGCGACCTAATGTGTCAGGTCGCCTGGTGAAGTAGGTGGTAGAGATGGGGGAATACGACATGGAGTATGAGCCGAGAACGGCAATTAAAGCTCAGGCCCTAGCGGACTTCATCCAAGAGGGGGCCATGCCATCGCCGCTAGAGGGACAGTGGCTACTACATGTGGATGGATCGGCAACAACCAGTTGCTCTGGGGCAGGGATAGTCCTTACTACCCCGGAGGGCGAGCAATTAGAGTATGCCATAAAATTCGATTTCAAAGCATCTAACAACGAGGCCGAGTATGAAGCCCTGGTTAAGGGAATGCAGCTGGGGATAGACTTGGGCGCACGATGACTCACTTTTTATTCTGATTCTCAGCTGGTCACGCAGCAAGTAGGAGGAAAATTTGAGATAAATGAGGATCGGATGAAGAAGTATGTTGAGGAAGTGAAAGAGGCTGCCAAAAAAGTAGGGGAATGGAAGTTGATCCATATCCCTAGGGCAGAAAATGTAAAAGCTGATTACTTAGCAAAAATGGGAAGCTCCTTCGTGGATTGTCGCTCACGGACAGTAACGATTTTGGGAGCGGCCCGAAGTAGTATCGTGAAACAGGTGATGGAGGTGAACGAGATTGCAGACTGGCGAACTCCTTTGTTGGCATACCTAAGAAGGGCATAACTACCCAATGAAAGGCAAGAGAGAATGAAAATTGTACGAAGAGCAGCGAGGTTCTGTTGCATTAACGATGAATTATACAAGAGATCCTACCTCGGTCCATACCTGCGGTGCGTTTCGGAAGAAGAAGGGCGGGGTATACTGGAAGAAATCCATGAAGGGTGTTGCGGTGATCATACCAAAGGAAGGGCGCTAATTAGCAAAACACTAAGAGATGGTTTTTTCTGGCCGACCATGAGCAAGAAATCAGTGGAGATGGTTAAGCGATGCCAAAAATGTCAAATGCACGCACCCTTAATTCACATCCCAACTGAAGAGATGATTACCATGGGAGCGCCCTGTCCTTTCGCTAAATGGGGAATCGATATCATGGGGCAGTTTACACCTGGATCGGGAGGAAGGAAGTTTTTAGTAGTAGCCATAGACTACTTCAGCAAGTGGGTAGAGGCCGAGCCTGTGGCCACCATAACTGAGCAAAGAATCATAAGTTTTCTGTTTAACAACATTTGCTGCAGGTACGGAGCGCCCCATATACTTATCTCAGACAATGGAACTCAATTCAATGGGAAAAGAACCCAGTCCTGGTGCGAGGGGATGCACATCAAGCAAAGGTTCGCTGTGGTTGCTCATCCGCAGACTAATGGGCAAGTGGAGGTAACTAACAGAACAATCTTGCAAGGGATCAAAACCCGCTTAGACAAAGCTGGAGGAGGATGGGTGGATGAGCTTAGCTCGGTACTATGGTCATACAGGACCACACCTAGCGTCAATGAAATACCCTTCATTATGGTATACGGGTCCGAAGCCGTCATCCCGGCAGAAGTCAGAGAAATGTCCTATCGGGTTTGATGGTTCAACGAGGAGGAAAACGAGGAAATAATGAAGGAGGCGTTGGACACCATAGAAGAAAGAAGAGAAGCGGCCGCAGCACGACAAAAGAGTCAGGAAGAGATAGTTCCAAGTCGGTGATTTGGTGCTTAGGCGGGCTGATGCCCTCAGAAAAACCGAAAAACTGGAGCCGAACTGGGAAGGCCCTTACAAGGTAATCCGAATTTATACACGTCTTAACGCACACTAGAGGATGATCTTAACGTACACTACGCCTGCAGCATAACGTACGGTATCTGATGATCTTAACGTACGTAAGCTTAGTCAACTCGAGATCCGACAAGGATCGACGTGTGGGGGCCAGGGTAGATTCGTGAGATGCTCCGCGTGAACCAGGACGGTTTTCCAGCTAAGCAAGTCAACGTACTTAACGTACGCTAGGGGGGATTTTTAACGTACGCTAAGGTCCTAGCGATTACGTACGTAAAACCTGTATGCTAACGTACATAAGTCTATGCCAGAAACAGGTCAGTGAGCTCTAGCCAGACGTTAACATATGCTAATCTTCGAGCATAACGTATGCTAAAGCTGTTACGTACATAATGTATTGTGTTTAGCGTACGTAAAGGTTTAGATTTCTACTTATAGACCTCAACCCCATTTCATTTCTCACCCTCACCTTGGCCGATTTTTGTGTTCTGGAGATTGTCTAACACCATATACCTCTCATATCATCATCCTAGCTCGATTTTGAAGATCATAGACCTTTGTGGATTGGTGTTCAAGCTTTCGGTGTTGAGTTTCTTCAAGTCTTTCGTTGTTCTTCACTATATTGAGGTATGTGATCCTTCACCAACTGGTTTAACATGTTCTTATTGATGCTTTGGACCTGTTTTAAGTTACCTAACCATTTATTGTCTTGAGGAGTCGAACATCATGTTGTTAGAAGAATAATTTCGGTTATGTTTCGGTTCTCCTTCGTTGTTTAGAATATTAATCCCAACCTTGTAATGTTTGGGCTCTTAAAGGTAGTATCCTGACATTATGAACCTGATTATGGCAAGTTTATTGAAATTATCAAGTTCTTACGTATTATATGATGAAATAATGCGTATGGGGAAAATTAACGGATTGAACATAGGGTTATTCCTTGAAGAAGAAGATGCTAATCAAGTACAACCTAGTAAATAAGTTCTTATGGTGTTCGTCGGGGTATTTCCAATATCTTGTTGCTTTGGATTAATGAAGAGTATGATTAGAATCCTTTTAAGAAGAATTATCATGTGGTATAATTGAAGAATCCGACCGAAGGATGCATTTGATCCTAGATGGAATACTATGAGCTTTTGTTCCGTTAGTAGCATAATGTTGATTCAACCGAAATGGTATGGGGCACATTAATACGCTTGCATGATTGGGTAAAAACACGCCCTTTTGATGTTCATATGATGTTTAGAACGATTATACGGAACCGTTAGTTATACCGATGTTATTGTTCGCTAAAGATTCGGGTTTTGGTGGATTGATCGAGTGAGAGTTCTTCGAGCTAGTTGAAGATTTTTCGTAATAGCAATCCTTGTCGCCATTTCTAAGGCAAGTATCGTATTTTTGAATATTGGTTTAATATTTAGGATTTTGATTATACATATTGTTATTCATGTTGTTGAACATGAGGTCATTCCAGTCAAATTATCATAATATCATTATTGATTGATTTTATGTTCATATTGATGGACATATCGATTTTGCATATGTGTATGCATAGTTGTGTTTGTGTATGTTGTGATGATCCGAAGGGATCGAGTGATCTATGCTAAGGGCACTGGATTGGATGTCCACCATGCATTGGTCCGACGAGATCATCATGGGGATCTATGCTGAGGGCGCTGGATCGTTGGACGGGTTTTCCACCAAGCGTTGGTCCGATGGGATCATCATGGGGATCTATACTGAGGGTGCTGGATCGTTGGATTACCCTTGGTTATGTTGATGGAATCACGTGGATTCACATCGTTGGATTCCGGTGGCGGAGGTCCGTTTTATGTAATTTATGATGCATTGTTGTTGCATATCCGATTTATCTATTATGATACTTGTACTAGCATCGTTTGCTAACCCCTTCGGGGGTGGACATTTATTTTGATGTTCAGGTAGCCGAGGAGTGGGGAAGCAACCACAGTACCGGCATGACGATGAAGTGGCTCAGTGATGTAAATTGATGTTGTCTTGTTTTCTAGTTATCTTTCAGTACTCGAGTACGCATATTTTGTTGATGTTTGGAATGCTTGTAGTAATGGACTCATTTGAATTGTTGAACTAGTTTCGAATTATAACCTTAATGGTATTAATAGGACGACGAATGTACGCTCCCTAAAACCCCGTTTGAAAAAAGGACCAATATAAGCCGGCATACCGATCTTTGAGTAAAAGAAGGTTTTCTTAGACTAATGAAGTTCGACCTATGTCCTCAGACACGAGGATGCTGACCTCAGAGGGCTCTCCGTAACCTCAGATAAGAGGGTGCTGACCTCGGGGGCCCCGCTGACCTGTGACCTCTGCTAAGAGAGGGCCGACCTCGGAGGCCCCGCTGACCTGTGACCTCTGCTAAGAGAGGGCCGACCTCGAAGGCCTCGCCGACCTATGGATTTGGACAAGAGTGTCCCGACCTAAGTGATCCTTTATAATATGAGCCGACCTACTAAGTCATAACCGGGGTCGGGAATCGCCGGGCTCATGAAGGTCGAACTCTAGGGAAATGAGATCTCGACTCACCTGACAGGATCCCAGAGATTCGGGGATTGAGAGCCCATACTCTTGAATCTTGGAAATCCAGGGATGGGAAATCGCAGCCTGAATCCCTGAATATCCGGGATCTTCCCTAAAAATCAGGAAAGATCTTAAAGGATAGGCGGCTCTCCCTTTTATAAAAGGAGGAGGGGGGCTTTCCTTCAAAGGCTAAGCATAATTCTGAGATTACAGCATATTTTAGAGAGAGAGAAAAGGCAATACTTCATACATTCGGGTTTTCTTAGATAAACTCCTGAGATTAACCCGGTTCTTGGTGGTCGATCAGCTCGGTTACATCAAGTGGCGCCGACTGTGGGAAGTGTGACATCGAGTCACTTTGAGCTGAGACGTGAGGTCAGTAATGGCAGAAGAAATGAACCAGAAGAAAATAGGGGAGTTGATACCCCGAAATTTAGCAGCTGCGGGTGGAGAATCGACTCTGGAAAAAACACCTGTCACCCCGGTAGAAGAAGCTGCACCCAGCACAATTACACTGATGAAGGAAGCCTTAGCCAACATAATCGCCAATGCGATCCAGAAGAGTCGGGAGGTCGAAAAGCAAAGAATACCACGAAAAGTAATACCCATCCTTTCGGATGGGCCGGAGGAAATTGATCAGCAGGAAGAGCATGGGGAGAGTTATCCAAGAATATGGGAGCAATCTAGATAGGAAAAAACGCTGGATCCCCTAATATCCGGTATGCAAGACGTGCTATAGGAGTTGCGACAGAGGGTTGCGGGGAAGAACACGGAGAGTCACCCAGGCCATCCCTTCTCGGAAGGCATACTGCAGGCCGAACTCCCATATAGGTTTAGGGTTGTCACCTTCACCTACGATGGACTCTCAGATCCTACCCGACATTTGTACCGATTCGAAAACATGGTCGTACTACACCGATATTCGGATGTCGTGAGTTGCAGAGCATTCCTGGCTATGCTGACGGATTCAGCTCAGGATTGGTTCCACTAGATACCCCCTGGGTCAATCACCAGCTTCAAAACTTTCATCTCAGCGTTCTTGACTCACTTTGCAAGCGCCAGGGCACACCAAAAGACCTTCATGTCCTTGTTCAGCATCAAGCAGTACTCCGGAGAAGCGCTGAGAGCTTATCTGACCTGATTTACAAAGGCATGTCTGGAGGTACCAGCATCGTCTGAAGAGGTAAAGACCAGTGCCTTGACGCAAGGACTAAGGCCTGGACTGCTACGCACCTCATTGGCTAAAAAACCCGCCAGAACATATGATGAGGTCTTAGCCCGATGTTTAAAATACATTAATGTTGAAGAAACCGAGAAGGATATGGAAGAATTGCAAGAAAAGCCCGAAGATGGGGAAAGGGGATCTAGAAGATTGGTACGGCGCGAGGAATATACCTTTCAAGGAAATTTGCCTCGGGAGGAAATGCCACGTGGAAAGATAGACCGGAACACAGACCGAGGGAAGAGCGATACCATTCTAGGGCGAGCAAGATTTGACCAATACAGCCCATTAACAATGAGGAGAGCCCAGGTTTTGGAAGCAGTTGAAGATAAGATGAATAGGGTTATCGAGGCCTGCATCTCATTCTAATGGGCCCACCCAGCCGAAATCCGAGCTTTATTGTCGATTCCACAATGATTATGGGCATAAAACAGATGAGTGCAAGCACCTTAAAGACGAGATCTAAAAGGCGGTCAGCGGGACATCTAATGGAGTTCACATATCAACAGAGGAATGGAGGCCGGAGGCAACCACCCATGCCCCAAGGGGGGACGGGGATGAAAAGAGAAGCCCCTCGGGGACCCGCTGCTCCCCCAGCTAAGAAAGGAGTGATCCACATGATATCAGGAGGACCAACCGACGGAAATTCTAATCAGGCCACGAAAGCTCACACGCAAAAGGCTAGGTGTCATCAGTTCGAAGAGGTCGCCTCTGTAGGCAGCGGACCTATCATTCAGTTCGATCGTGCGGATTATAGCGGGATACATGCGCCCCATAATGATGCACTGGTCATCACCGCGGAGATTGCTAGTTACGATGTGCAAAGAGTATTCATTGATACAGGAAGCTCGGTGGACATCTTATTCTATGACTGTTTCAAACAGATGAACCTTGAGGTAGAATTAAAGAAAGTAGATACCGCACTTTATGGTTCTGCATGACCGAGGTGCAACCAGTTGGAGAAGTGGTGCTTCCGGTAGAACTAGGTCGGATACCTCATCGGAAGGTCAAGACACTCAGGTTTTTAGTGGTGGACACCAAATCGGCCTATAACGCCATTCTAGGGCGACCAGGACTCAACAAGTTCGAAGCAGTGGCATCTACCGCGCACATGAAAGTAAAATTCCCCGTAGGAGGCGAGGTAGGGGAAGTAGCCGGGGATCAGTTTGTATCTCGATCTTGTTACCAGACAACGGTAAAATAGGGAGTACAGCGCGGTAAGAGGACGTCCGAGCTAGGAGGCCCGGATCCAGAGTTTAAAAAGAATAAACAATCAAAAGCGCCCGAGGAAGCCGAGGAAGAAGGCGTCAAGCCCAATGAGGAGTTTCTAGAAATAGAATTGGTTCCAGGAAATCCAGAAACAAAAACTCACGTGGGAAGTCGGTTGGACGATGGGATAAGGGAAAGCCTTATCTGCCTGCTAAGGAGATTTGTGGACATTTTCGCGTTCGCAGCCGAGGATCTGGTGGGAATCAGCCCAACAGTTGTCGAGCATAGGTTAAACATCGACCCAACCATAAGACCAGTAAAGCAGAAGAGGAGGCATTTTGGAATGGAGATGGATGGGATCATTGGGGAAGAAGTTGACAAGCTCCTCCGACCTGGACACATAACGGAGATCCAGTTTCCGGAGTGGCTATCCAACGCTGTCATGGTAAGGCCAGGGGAAGTGGAGGATGTGCATGGACTTCCGAGACCTAAATAAAGCATGTCCAAAGGATCACTACCCGTTACCCCGCATAGATCAGCTGGTGGATTCAACCTCGGGGTGCGAGTTGCTCAGTATGATGGATGCTTCTCAGGGATATCATCAGATTCCCCTCGCACCCGAGGACAGAAAGAGGGTTAGTTTTGTGGTATAAAAAGGAACTTTTTGTTATGTACGCATGCCTTTTGGGTTAATAAATGCAGGGGCCACATATCAAATGATGGTTGACAGAATCTTTAGATCCCAAATCGGCAGAAACATGGAAGTGTACGTGGATGATATGCTAGTAAAAAGCGTAAAGGCGGGAGAGCATATCAAAGACCTAGAGGAAACGTTCGAAAACCTGCGCACGTACGGAATGAAGCTCAACCCATCAAAGTGTTCTTTTGGAGTAAAATCAGGAAAATTTCTGGGATATGTAGTCACAGAGCAACGAATCGAGGTCAACCCGGAAAAGGTCAAAGCAGTGCTGCAAATGAATCCTCCAAAAAATATCAAGGATAACCAGATACTAACAGGAAGAATAGCGGGGCTGAGCCAGTTCATATCACGCTTAGCCGAGAAGGGATTCCCAATTTTTAAACTCTTAAGAAAAGGGAACAAGTTCGAATGGACCCCCGAAGCGCAAACAGCATTCGGAAAATTAAAAGAATATTTGGCCGAGCTACCTCTGCTCACCAAATCGGTACTAGGAGAAGAGATCATACTCTGGTTATCCGTGGGAGAGGGGGCGGTTAGCTCGGTCTTGCTAAGAGAAGAAATGAGTAAGCAAAATCCCATTTATTATATAAGCTGAATTTTGCAAAGAGCATAACGGAATTACTCCGAGCTAGAGAAGGGAGCACTGGCGTTAATAATTACAGCCCGGCGATTGAGGCCGTATTTCCTAGCCCACCGAATAAAGCCGCGAACCAACTTGCCCTTAAGAGAAATCTTACGGCGACCTAATGTGTCAGGTCGCCTGGTGAAGTAGGTGGTAGAGATGGGGGAATACGACATGGAGTATGAGCCGAGAACGGCAATTAAAGCTCAGGCCCTAGCGGACTTCATCCAAGAGGGTGCCATGCCATCGCCGCTAGAGGGACAGTGGCTACTACATGTGGATGGATCGGCAACAACCAGTTGCTCTGGGGCAGGGATAGTCCTTACTACCCCGGAGGGCGAGCAATTAGAGTATGCCATAAAATTCGATTTCAAAGCATCTAACAACGAGGCCGAGTATGAAGCCCTGGTTAAGGGAATGCAGCTGGGGATAGACTTGGGCGCACGATGACTCACTTTTTATTCTGATTCTCAGCTGGTCACGCAGCAAGTAGGAGGAAAATTTGAGATAAATGAGGATCGGATGAAGAAGTATGTTGAGGAAGTGAAAGAGGCTGCCAAAAAAGTAGGGGAATGGAAGTTGATCCATATCCCTAGGGCAGAAAATGTAAAAGCTGATTACTTAGCAAAAATGGGAAGCTCCTTCGTGGATTGTCGCTCACGGACAGTAACGATTTTGGGAGCGGCCCGAAGTAGTATCGTGAAACAGGTGATGGAGGTGAACGAGATTGCAGACTGGCGAACTCCTTTGTTGGCATACCTAAGAAGGGCATAACTACCCAATGAAAGGCAAGAGAGAATGAAAATTGTACGAAGAGCAGCGAGGTTCTGTTGCATTAACGATGAATTATACAAGAGATCCTACCTCGGTCCATACCTGCGGTGCGTTTCGGAAGAAGAAGGGCGGGGTATACTGGAAGAAATCCATGAAGGGTGTTGCGGTGATCATACCAAAGGAAGGGAGCTAATTAGAAAAACACTAAGAGATGGTTTTTTCTGGCCGACCATGAGCAAGAAATCAGTGGAGATGGTTAAGCGATGCCAAAAATGTCAAATGCACGCACCCTTAATTCACATCCCAACTGAAGAGATGATTACCATGGGAGCGCCCTGTCCTTTTGCTAAATGGGGAATCGATATCATGGGGCAGTTTACACCTGGCTCGGGAGGAAGGAAGTTTTTAGTAGTAGCCATAGACTACTTCAGCAAGTGGGTAGAGGCCGAGCCTGTGGCCACCATAACCGAGCAAAGAATCATAAGTTTTCTGTTTAACAACATTTGCTGCAGTGCAGGCGCCCCAGATACTTATCTCAGACAATGGAACTCAATTCAATGGGAAAAGAACCCAGTCCTGGTGCGAGGGGATGCACATCAAGCAAAGGTTCGCTGTGGTTGCTCATCCGCAGACTAATGGGCAAGTGGAGGTAACTAACAGAACAATCTTGCAAGGGATCAAAACCCGCTTAGACAAAGCTGGAGGAGGATGGGTGGATGAGCTTAGCTCGGTACTATGGTCATACAGGACCACACCTAGCGTCAATGAAATACCCTTCATTATGGTATACGGGTCCGAAGCCGTCATCCCGGCAGAAGTCAGAGAAATGTCCTATCGGGTTTGATGGTTCAACGAGGAGGAAAACGAGGAAATAATGAAGGAGGCGTTGGACACCATAGAAGAAAGAAGAGAAGCGGCCGCAGCACGACAAAAGAGTCAGGAAGAGATAGTTCCAAGTCGGTGATTTGGTGCTTAGGCGGGCTGATGCCCTCAGAAAAACCGAAAAACTGGAGCCGAACTGGGAAGGCCCTTACAAGGTAATCCGAATTTATGCAGGGGGAGCTTACGAGCTCGAGGATATGGAAGGGCACCCCATCAAAAGACCTTGGAACATATGTCACTTAAAAAAATATTTTGTATGAAGAGGTGTGGAGAAAAGCTTGTGATGTTTTAATAAAAGTCTATTACAAAAAATCTCTGAATGTGTTGATCGAGTAAAACTAGAAATAACATCTGATTAGGTGAAATGCCTTCAGATCCGAGTAAGGGTGAACCGCCCTGTGACATCTGATCATGTGAAATGCCTTCAGATCCGAGTAAAGGTGAACCGCCCTGTGACATCTGATCAGGTGAAATGCCTTCAGATCCGAGTAAGGGTGAACCGCCATGTGACATCTGATTAGGTAAAATGCCTTCAGATCCGAGTAAGGGTGAACCGCCCTGTGACATATGATCCGGTGAAGTGCCTTCAGATCCGAGTAGGGGTGAACCGCCCTAAGACATCTGAATAGGTGAAATGCCTTCAGATCCGAGTAAGGGTGAACCGCCCTGTGACATCTGATCAGGTGAAATGCCTTCAGATCCGAGTAAGGGTGAACCGCCCTATGACATCTGATCAGGTGAAATGCCTTCAGATCCGTTTAAAAGGAGAATCGCCCTTCAAATCTATGACTAAGGGAAATACCCTCGATTTCAGGTAGAGGTAAACCGCCCCGATATATAAATAGTCTCAGGCTTAGAGTACGAGCTAGCCTATAAAAAAAGGGGAATCCTTACCCAGGGATTATATCCCACTCGAAAGAGTTGGAAATATCCGAGCAACCTTAAACTCCCAGAATTTATTCGAAATATCCGACCTGTACTAAAGATCGGTGAAAAGGTTAGGTTGAATCAACCTAAACCACCAAACCATTACAACTTGTGAGATCGAAGTGGTCGGGTTATATTTAAGATGTTGCAAGATTTAAAATAGTCTGAGCTATACTAGGAAAAGGTCGGGTTATATTTGGAAGTAGTCATATTGATTCAAACAGTTCAGATATATTGATGTTACAATCGATGCTGAGCCATATTAACTTGAATTTGCAGAAACAAGCTATGTTTTCATAAACAAGTCATGTTAGCAAAGCATATCACAATCGTACAGATCCAAAATGTATTCAACACAAAAAAGACTTTTCATTAAAAACAGTTGTGCCAGTACAATGAACAAACAAAAAGAATGAATACATAAAACTAATAAAGACTAAGCTACAGGCTCGGAAGATAGAGGGGGCGACGAAGGAGAGGCCTCAAGGTCGGTCCCAGTCACCTCGGGATTAGGAGTGCTGGCCTTAACTGGCGATTTAGGAGGGATAGAAGGCAGCTCCAAATCCAGGCCGGATTCCTTTATAGACTCCCCAAGGGCGTCCTCCCACCAGGATGCCTCAGGAGATTCGTCCACATCCCCAGACCAACCTGAAGGGACGGGAGCCCCGTCTAATGCAGCATCGCGGTCCAGCTCGCCCATAAAGCCCAAAGCAGCTAGTTGCTCACGAGCGCAAGTTAGAGCAAAATCGAAATATTGCGTCGCGGCAGGAGCCACCTTGACCAGATAAGCGGTAGAATTGTGATACCGGGCTAGGAGGGCAGAACGGTAAGCCCCCAGGAAAGAGTAACCGACGTCACTGGTCAGAAATCAACGTCGGCCATCCATCACTCCGCGCTCATAAGATGATACCTCGGATCTAGCCTCGGCTAGCTGAGCTTCCAGCTGGGCGACCCTCTCTGATTCTGCTTTAGCCCGAGCTTCGAGTTGAGCGACCTTCTCCAACTCCGCCTTAGCCTGGGCCTCGAGCTGGGCAATCCTCTCAGATTCGGCCTTAGCTTCCGACAACTGAGCCTCGAGCTGGCCCATCTTCTCCAATTCAGCTTGAGACTAGGCCTTCTAAAGTTTCAACTCTTGGTTCAACTGAACCTTAGCCATCTGAGCCCGTTCCAAAACCGCCTCCCGCTCAGAGCTTTTCTTAAGGGCAACATCTAAGAGATATTCCCTCTCTTGAAGTTGAACCGAGAGATCGGACTTAGCCTCCAGGGCGGCCGCCAGATCGGCTGACATCTGGGTAAGCTGGGAGGAAAACGAAGCGCCGATCTTATGATCTTCCGCGAAGGTCACAAAGGTGGCGCAGAACTACGCAAAAAAGAAGCAAGTCACATCAGGACGTCAAAGGGTAATAATAAACATAAAAGTAGTAAAGAAGGGGAGTTAGGCGAAAAGAGGAATACCTTCCCAAAATACATCATCATGGCATCAAAGCGAGGGCCCTCCGCGGCATCTCGTAATGCCTGCTTATCCCTAGCTGGGATCATGGAGCTGAAATATGGAAGAAAGTTCTCCCACTCCTTACAACGGAGAAAGGTCTCCATAGCCGGACCAGGGGGACCTGCAGTCTTCGGCTGCTTGGAAGCAGGGGAGCTGGGAGAATGGGCCCTCTGGGTGACCTAAAGCTACCGAGACGAGCTTGCAGGGCTCCGCCCAGTGGTCAAGGTAGGATCCAGGTTGGAGGGGAGAGTCACCCCAGCTTTGGAGCGGCAGGGGAGCTTCCACTTAGTTTTTGATGAGCCCTCCGCCCTCTCTTTAGGGGTATTCGTCGATTTGGGGACCTTCTCCTTCGTTGGTTCAGCCGGATTGGAGGCATCATACTGGCAGGTCCGGATGAATCGATCTATGAAAAACAATACAAATGGTCAGCAAGATAGCCAAAAAACAAAATAACAAAGATTATACTATGGAAAGAGCCGTTAAAACCTACCAATATCCGGGATAACGGGGTAAGGATTCGAGCTCAGCCCACAATGGAATAGAAGATCATGAAATTGTGTCAGTTGGAAAGCATTGTAAGGAATGGTATTCCATTCCCGAACTTTCTCGACCCACCCAGCTCGGATAGAACTGCGCCTGGGAATAGGATCCTGGCTCGGAGTGGCCTGCGTCCATTCTGTGGGGAAACCCCAGGAGTCAGCCGTAGGGAGCCGAAGGAAAAAGAAACGCGACCTCCAGTCCTTCACATTGGAAGGGAGGTGGGTAAAGAAATGGGCATTGTTTCGGGAAGTTAAGTAAAAGGAGCCTTTAAAACTCTTTAGCCCGAAAAAAAAATAGAAAAAATCTAAGTCGGGTTCCTCGTGTCTATAATGACACAGCACAAGAAAACCGACCATATAACGAAAGGAATTGGGAGAAAACTGGTTGAGGGGAAGATTGTATTTAACAGACAGAGAGACAAGAAAGGGATAAAGAGGGAAGCGAAGACCACTGCTCACCTGATCCATGAACCAGGTAATATGACCTGGGGGAGGATGATCAGGGGTGTCACTATCCTGGGGCGTGACAAATTCCCACCCTGGAGGAAGTCTAAGAAATTTTATAAAACTAGCCAATGCGGCTGGACTAGTCCTAGATAGAAGATGAGGAGGGAGAACTCGAGTAGCTCCTGTGACCGTTTGATATGGATCAGCTAAAAGGACGGTCACAGTTACTTCATCCATAGGAGGAGGGGAGGGGGGATCTACGATGAGCAGAGGAATGCCGGAGGGAAGGTTAGAAGTGATGTCACCCAGCTCGGACCAATCTACATCACCTAGAGGTTCATCTCTAAGACAGAGGGAGGAGCCAGTAGCTCGCTCCGACCTACCCCCCGAGTTCCCATCAAAAGAGGATAAACCTTCTAAAAAAGAGTCCATGGCCGATTGGCCGGAAAGATTCTGAGAATCCGAGGCAGACGACATAATAAAAGGAAGAACAAGGAGGGATGAGAAAGGAAAATACTTAGCAACAAACAAAAAGAAAAAGTAAAGAGGTGTTTAGATAGATATACCCATGAGATTGGGTGGAAGAGCGCCGGAGAAAAATAGTGGAAACACCATCGGAGGTAGGAAACCAAGGTTGCAGGTGTCGCCAGAAAACCTTCGCACTAGTGTTTGGCAAAAAAAAGAGCGGAAGTGGCTGAGGGGGTAGAGGATCTCTATTTATAGGGAGGAAGGGCGAAAACCAAGAAGATAACGGGCGATCTGGAGCGTTCGATGCCTCCTGAAAAATAATGGCTTGGATCTGGTACCGCCTCATCCGACCTATAGCAGGTTGACACCTGGACCTGGCCATAGATGTGACGGTTGGGAGGTGAGGAAAGGAAAAGACGTTGATATAAAGGCGCACGAAGCTCGAGTAACCTCGTTACCTGGGAACGGGAACCCCAAGGACTACTGTGTCGAGGTCGTCAGATTGTAAACAAATCCTACTCTACTCGGTCTTACAGCTCGACTACAGTAGGGGGGACTGGTTGATAGGACGACGAATGTACGCTCCCTAAAACCCCGGTTTAAAAAAGGACCAATATAAGCCGGCGTACCGATCTTTGAGTAAAAGAAGGTTTTCTTAGACTAATGAAGTCCGACCTATGTCCTCAGATAAGAGGATGCCGACCTCAGAGGGCTCTCCGATCTATAACCTCAGATAAGAGGGTGCCGACCTCGGAGGCCCCGCTGACCTGTGACCTATGCTAAGAGAGGGCTGACCTCGGAGGCCCCGCTGACCTGTGACCTCTGCTAAGAGAGGGCCGACCTCGAAGGCCTCGCCGACCTACGGATTTAGATAAGAGTGTCCCGACCTAAGTGATCCTTTATAATATGAGCCAACCTACTAAGTCATAACCGGGGTCGGGAATTGCCGGGCTCATGAAGGTCGAACTCTCGGGAAAGGAGATCTCGACTCACCTGACAAGATCCCAGAGATTCGGGGACTGAGAGCCCATACTCTTCAATCCCGGAAATCCAGGGATGGGAAATCGCAGCCTGAATCCCTGGATATCCGAGATCTTCCCTAAAAATCAAGAAACATCTTAAAGGATAGGCGGCTCTCCCTTCTATAAAAGGGGGAGGGGGGCTTTCCTTCAAAGGCTAAGCATAATTCTGAGATTACAGCATATTTTAGAGAGAGAGAAAAGGCAATACTTCATACATTCAGGTTTTCTTAGATAAACTCCTGAGATTAACCCGGTTCTTGGTGGCCGATCAGCTCGGTTACATCAGGTACTTTGGTATTATTTTCAGTGTTTCTCAAATTAGCCTTGTAAATTCTTATATAAAGGATTTACGGCGCTGTAATTATTCCGAATATATCGGGGTGTTACAGAATATGGTATCGGAGCTAAGATTCATGGATATCTTGGCAGTCGGGTTTAGTTAGGTCTGTTTACGTTATTTGATTTATGGGTTGTTTGATACATCACTGCTCAGCCAGCATCATCATGTGGACTGTGGTTGTAAGTCTCTTAATCTCATAGACTACCGTTTTATTTAATTTCTGTTTTGTGAATATTGACAGACTTTCTTTTAGAAAACTTTTGCCCTGGATATTGAGTATTTGTGTTTACAGCATGTTGAGGGGAGGTCGTGGACGCGGACGCGGTCGTGGACGCGGACGTGGTAATGCGAGACAGGAGGATTCAGCATCTACCCCATAATTATCGACTAGTCGAACCGATTCCCATTCTGGAGGACAACAGGGATCAGCGAATGATAACGCAAATCCTAGCATGCCGGGGGTGCTTCAGCAGGTGGTCGCTCAGATAACCCAGTTCGCTCAGGTGGTTGACCGCATGCAGACAGCGATTGGCCAGCAGCACAACGAGCATAATCGGGGAGACAAGTGGCTTACGGAGGTGGTTAAATTACACCCACCAAAATTTGACGGTTCTGATGAAATGCCTACTTGGGATCACTGGCTGAAGGAGTTAGAGAATATATTTGCGGGAATTAATTGTCTCGATGACCGAAAGGTTCCAATCGCCCAGTATTTTCTGACTGGGGAGGCTTTCGACTGGTGGGAGGCGGTTCGACCTGAGGATCATAATGCTTACTGGACGGAATTCAGATTAATGATGGAAGCACAATATTGTCCTCGTCCAGTTAGAGAGGCTAGAGTCCGAGAGTTTTTCTCCCCGCAGAGTTCGGAGGCATCTGTGACAGATATAATTAAGACTTTTAATCACCAGCTGACTTGTGTGCGACACTTGGTCAGGACCGAGGCAGAGAAGATTTTACATTTCGACATGTGGATGAAACTCGATATTCAGCAATATATGTCCAGATTTGAATGTACTACCTTGCGACAGTATCAGGACAAAGCACTCGCCTACGACATGAAAGAGGCAGCGGTGGAGAAATCGACGAAAGCAAAGAAGCAGAAAGTGTCTAGCAACTTCACGGAGAATAAGAGTGGTGGGCCCCGCAAGGGCCAGTCTTCATTTCATTCATCTAGGAGACCTCTGCATCCTTCCCGAGGCGGAAACAAGTTCTGGACAGCATCAACGGTTTCAGACGCAGCGAAGAAATGTTATAACTGTGGTAAAACAGGGCATGTTCGGCGTGATTGTTACGCACCTTCTGTGATCTGTTTCAAGTGTGGACAGGAATGTCATCGTGTGACTTTTTGCGGAAATGTGACTAGATCTATTGGTACTCGCACTCCTGCACCGGTTTCGAAAGAGACAAGTGTGAACCAGACACAACAAAGTGGTTTCCAGCAGCAGATTGTTGGGAAAAGAGAGGCATCCAGTGTTGGGTCCATTCCTCCGCGCCTTTACGAGATGAGGAGGTCAGACGATCAGAACACTGTTGTTGCATCAGGTACGATTCAGATCCTTTTGGAACCAGTTAGTGTCTTATTCGATTCAGGAGCTACACATTCTTTCATATCACTTAACTATGTTAATTGTTTAGAAATCTCGTGTTTATATGATTGTGAGCCTTATGTTGTGGGATTACCGAGTGGAGAGAGAATTGTGGGAACCCTAGAAACTAGAGATTTTCCATTGTCTATAGGAGGGAGAGATTGGCCATCAAATCTTATTGTGGTCGACATCCATGGTGACGATTTAATTCTCGGAGACGATTGGCTCAACCATTATGGGGCTATTTTAAATTACCGAAAGAGAGTCATTTCTATCATTGCTGGTGACGGATATGAACATTTATTCAAAGGATGGATACCGGGAAGTTCAGGAAAATTGATCAAAGCCATGAAAACAGTGAAATTGCTAAAGCAGGGTTGTTACGGATTTTGGTGTTGTGCCATGAAGAAAGAAGAAGTAGAGCTCGCATCTATTCCAGTGGTAAATGAATTCTCAGACGTATTCCCTGGTGAACTACCTGGGTTACCTCTACGGAGAGAAGTAGAGTTTAATATCGGACTACAGCCTGGAGCTGCACCTATTTCCAGAGCATCATACTGTATGGCGCCAACCGAGATATATGAACTAAAGAAGCAGCTTGAGGAATTATTTTAGAAGGGTTACATTCAACATAGCGTTTCTCCTTGGGGAGCACCCATTCTCTTTGTCCAGAAGAAAGATGGATCCCTCCGATTATGTATCGACTACAGGGAGCTAAACAAGGTGATGATCAAGAACAAGTATCCAATACCTCGAATCGACGACTTGTTTGACCAACTTCAGGGGGCCAGGGTATTCTCGAAGATCGACTTGAGATCAGGATACCATCAATTGAGAATTAAGGAATCGGATATACCAAAATCTGCTTTCAGATCCCGATACAGGCACTATAAATTTGTGGTGATACCATTCGGACATACCAATGCTCCTGCAGTATTTATGCAATTGATGAATTGGGTATTCTTAGGATACTTGGATAAATTCATGGTCATTTTCATTGATGACATCTTGATCTATTCGAAAGACCCAGAAGAACATCCAGATCATTTGCGTATCGTTTTGAGTACTTTAAGGAATGAACGGCTTTATGCAAAACTTTCTGAATGCGAGTTCTGGCTTAGGGAATTAACTTTCCTTGGGCATGTGATATCAGATGACAGAGTTCAGGTAGACCCGAAGAAAGTCAAAGCAATCTTGGAATGGGAATCTCCTAATAACGTGAAAGAAGTCCGAAGTTTCTTAGGACTTGCTGGATATTATCGCCGTTTTGTAGAAGGATTTTCCAAAATTGCTCATCCGCTTACTCAGCTGTTGCAGAAGACTCAGAAATTTCGTGTGGAGTGAGAAATGCCAGGCTAGTTTTGATGAACTTAAGAGAAGACTGATGACAGCGCCTATACTAGCGTTACCAGATGGAACCGATGGATTCATGGTATACAACGATGCTTCAAATCAGGGTCTGGGATGCATGTTGATGCAAAAGGATAGGGTGATTTCTTATGCCTCTCGATAGTTGAAACCATACGAAGTAAATTACCCAACTCATGATTTGGAGTTAGCAGTTATAATCTTTGCCTTGAAGATTTGGCGACATTATTTGTACGGCACTCATTTTCAGATCTTCACAGATCATAAGAGCCTAAAATATATTTTCAGTCAGAAGGAATTAAACATGAGGCAGAGAAGGTGGCTGTAATTGATCAAGGATTACGACATGGAAATCTTCTATCATCCAGGCAAAGCGAACGTGGTAGCTGATGCACTGAGCCGCAAACTTGTTTCTCTTCGAGTGTTAGAAGTGCTTACGTCTCAAACCATTATTCAACGAGAACTGATTCGTGAAGGAATCTAAGTATGGCCACAAGGAGTCCAAGGGCAACTGTGTGTGATGGAACTAACCTCGTCGTTGGTCGAAGAAATCAAATCTAAGCAGTTAGATTATTCTCTAATTCTTCGATTATGTGACGAAGTAAACAAAGGGAAGGCCCCAGGATTCGTGATACAAGATGATGGAGTTCTGAGATTTCAGAGTCGATTTTGCATCCCCGATTATGATGTTTTGAGACAGACAATCTTGAAGGAAGCTCACAGTGCCCCTATTCGATTCACTCGGGCACCAGTAAGATGTATAAGGACCTAAAACAAAATTTCTGGTGGGGAAATATGAAGAAGGACGTAGCAGAATATGTTTCGAAATGTTTAACCTGTCAACAGGTTAAGATTGAACATCAGCGGTCTGCCGGGATGTTAAAGACACTTCCGATTCCTGAGTGGAAGTGGGAGGATATATCGATGGACTTCATCACCAATATGCCAAGGACCAAGACGGGAATGAACATGATTTGGGTTATAGTTGATCGACTAACCAAGTCGGCTCATTTCCTGGGTACTAAAGACACTTGGGGATCCGAGAAGTTAGCACGAGTGTTTATTACGGAGATAGTCCGATTGCAAGGAACACCGAAAACCATTATTTCGGATCGAGATAGTCGCTTTGTGTTGCATTTTTGGAAGGCAGTTCACAAGGCCTTGTGAACTTTAGCACGGCCTATCATCCTCAGATGGACATTCAGTCCGAAAGGACTATACAGACAATAGAGGATATGCTTAGATCATGTGCCTTAGATTGGTCAACCGATTGGGAGATTCATTTGCCATTGATTGAATTCACCTACAACAGTAGTTGGCATGCTTCTATTAAGATTGCACCATTTGAAGTGTTGTACGGAAGAAGATGCAGATCACCCCTGTGTTGGGATGACTTTTCTGACTTGATCGGGACAGAACCATGGTTGATAGTTCAGACCCAAGAGAAGGTAGCCCTGATTCGCGAAAGGCTGTTAATTGCCCAGAGTCGACAAAGTCTTATGCAGATGTGCGCCGTCGCCCATTGGAGTTTGAGATTGGGAAGCATGTGCTATTAAAGGTTTCTCCTACCCGGGGAATTTTCTGTTTTGGGAGGAAAGGAAAGCTGAGTCCGAGATATATCGGGCCATTCGAGATCCTTGAAAGAGTTAGGAGTTGGCGTACAGATTGGCCTTACCGCCATCGCTGAGTCACGTTCATAATGTATTCCACATATCCCAATTGCGGAAATATGTACCGGATCCCAGTCATATCATCGATTTTGGAAAGATTGAAGTGGCTAATGATGACTCATTTGAAGAAAAGCCAATCAAGATACTCGAGAGTCGAGTCAAGCAATTAAGGAAAAAAGCGATCTCCTTGGTTAAAGTTCAGTGGTCTCGACATGGAGTCGAAGAAGCAACTTGGGAGACTGAATATGATATGAAGTCGAGGTACCCGGAATTGTTTTCGTTTTAAGTTTCGGGCCGAAACTTCTTTTTATAAGGGTAGTATGTAATGCCCGGATAATTATTGTATATTTATCTTGCATTCGAGCTTGTAAGATTCGACTTTGTGATGTTATTAATCGAAGATTGGTTTCCCGTATTCATATCCTTACATTTTCGTATCTCAAACATTTTGCATGCATGGTTCTACACGTCTTAATGCACGCTAGAGCATGATCTTAACGTACGCTACAACTGCAGCATAACGTACGGTATCTGATGAGCTTAACGTACGTAAGCTCAGCCAACTCGAGATCCGACAAGGATCGGCGTGTGGGGGCCAGGGTAGATTCGTGAGATGCTTCGCGTAAACCTGGACGGTTTTCCAGCTAAGCAAGTCAATGGACTTAACGTACGCTAAGGGGGATTTTTAACGTACGCTAAGGTCCTAGCGATTACGTACGTAAAACCTGTATGCTAATGTACGTAAGCCTATGCCAGAAATAGGTCACTGAGCTCTGGCCAGACGTTAACGTACGCTAATCTTCGAGCATATCATACGCTAAAGCTGTTACGTACGTAATGTATTATGTTTAGAGTACGTAAAGGTTTAGATTTCTATTTATAGACCTCAACCCCTTTTCATTTCTCACCCTCACCTTGGCCGATTTTCATGTTCTGGAGATTGTCCAACACCATATACCTCTCATATCATCATCCTAGCTCGATTTTGAAGATCATAAACCCTTGTGGATTGGTGTTCAAGCTTTCGGTGTTGAGTTTCTTCAAGTCTTTTGTTGTTCTTCACTATATTTGTAATACCCGTACTTTTTATTGACTGTTTGACTTTGCCGTTCTTCCTATTTTGTCGCTCTGTAAACTCTTTGTGATGTTGTCGATATTGTTATAGAGTTTCGTACCCTGTTTGGATCACGATTATGTTGTTTAGAACTTGCGAAAGTGTTCTGGGTCAGAGAAATAATGCACGCTAGGCCGAGGCTGACGCACGCTAATTCTCCTTGAGTAGCGCACGCTAGCTTTGAGCCATAGCGCGCGCTAAGAGACCAGTCAGGTCAGAACCAGTAACTCATCCTGCTTTCTGGACTGGCAGTTAATGCGCGCTAGGAGTTCGTTAGTGCACGCTATTCGTGGTCAGTAGCGCGCACTAACATTCGTCCGTAGCGCACGCTAACGGGATGGTCGGCAGAGGCAGTGAGGTTGTCAGGCTGTCTGGACTATTAGGTAACGTACGCTAGGCTTTGGCTAGCGCACGCTATAAGGGCTGCGTAGCGCACGCTAAGCTATCGCGGTAGCGCATGCTAAGACTTGAGTAGGGCAGAGGACAGTAGGTTCTAGACTCCGATTTCTGGATACCATTTTCGGCTAGCGCACGCTAAAGGAAGGCGATTAGCGCACGCTAACGGGGCCGACAGAAGCCACTGGACTACCCGGTGACCCCGCTAGCGCACGCTAATATTAGAGGCGTAGCGTGTGCTAGACTGGGCGAGTATATATTGGACAGTTGACTTCCATTTCGTCATTTTTCTCATCTTTCTCACTTTTTCGATCATGAGCAGCGGGTTTCGGCGATTTGGAGAGTTCGAAGACGATCCTTCTTCAGACATCAACATTTGTGGCTGGAGAACAAGGATTTAACAACATCTAATCCATTATATCGTCCAAATCAAGGTAAAAAACCTTAGAACATTATTTTTGGGAATTTTGGGGTTTTTCTTAGATTCGTTCGATTTATCCGGTTTAAGGCTTAGGAATCTTGAGATTATGATATATCTACCCCGTATACATGCTTTTCCTATGATTTTACGGATTGGTTTGTGCCGTGTTCGTACTTGTGAGGGTTTGGGTGATTTTCCAAACTCTAGTTGTTTACCCTTGTATTTTCGTGAATCGTATACGGGTTTCGGGAGTTTCTTCGTGAATTATGAGTATGGATTATTGATTATCATATCCCTTACGAATCATTTAGGTACCGGAAGTGCGTTCTTGGACCTACCGAACTCATACTCTTTTCCGTTCGATTTCTAGATGTCTCAAAGGCAAGTATATATTTATGATTGTACGTTCTCGACTTTGAAAGTAAGATATATGAATGGTATGATTGTTTATATCCACTCTGGGGCGGGCCGACAGGTCCCCTTAGGGTTTCGTAGCCTTTGGTGCGATTCCACGGATAATTTGGGTTAACCACTCTGGGGCGGGCCAACGGGTCCCCTGAGGGTTCCGTAGCCTTTGGTGCGGTTCCATGGTTGATCATGTATGCATTGTTGTGATGCTATGAGATTTAGTTATTCCGGAATACTAGTCTTGAAATGATGAATTGACGGTTACATTTACTTTATTGTCGAGGAGTATTGTGTTTCATATTCGATATACTTGCACTAGCTATTCGACGGCTAACCCCTTTATGGGGGAAATACTTTTTATGTATTTTAGGTTCCAGGAGAGCAGACAAGCAGGTATCGGGTCGGCATGAAGATGGTGGGAAAGCGCGATACTGTGTTTTATCTCTGGTTATGTTCTGTGTTCCTTCATTCAGTGTTGTTGTACTGGAATGGTTATTGAATACTCGAGTATTGTTTTTCAGTTTCCTCGATGTTCTGGCCTGTGTTGCCGAGGTATTGATTTTGTGTTGGGATGTATTTGGATACATTGGATATGGTTGAATACCCTTTGTATTGTCCTTCATTTCGTTGTATATGGACCTTCTCGGTCAAGTTTTATAGTTCTGCATATGATTAGCCTTGTGGGTCCCACGGAGGGGCTCGCGGCGCTGTAATATACCCTGAATAACTTGGGGGTGTTACAATATTGAGGTATGTGATCTTTCACCAACTGGTTTAACATGTTCTTAGTGATGCTTTGGACCTGTTTTAAGTTACCTAATCAGTTATTGTCTTGAGGAGTCGAACATAATGCTGTTAGAAGAATAATTTCGGTTATGTTTCGGTTCTCCTTCGTTGTTTAGAATATTAATCGAACCTTGTAGTGTTTGGGCTCTTAAACATAGTATCCTGACACTATGAACCTGATTATGTCAAGTTTATTGAGATTATCAAGTTTTTACGTAATATATGATGAAATAATGCGTATGGGGAAAATTAATGGATTGAACTTGGGGTTATTTCCTTGAAGAAGAAGATGTTAATCAAGTTGAACCTAGAAAATCAGTTCTTATGGTGTTCGTCGGGGTATTTCCAATATCTTGTTGCTTTGGATTAATGAAGCGTAAGATTAGAATCCTTGTAAGAAGAATTATCATGTGGTATAATTGAAGAATCCGACTGAAGGATGCATTTGATCCTAGATGGAATACTATGAGCTTTTGTTCGGTTAGTAGCATAATGTTGATTCAACCGAAATGGTATGGGGCAGATTAGTACGCTTGTATGATTGGGTAAAAGCACGCCCTTTTGATGTTCGTATGATGTTTAGAACGATTATCCGGAACCGTTAGTTATACCGATGTTATTGTTCGCTGAAGGTTCGGGTTTTGGTGAATTGATCGAGTGAGAGTTCTTCGAGCTGGTTGAAGATTTTTCGTAATAGCAATCCTTGTTTCCATTTCTAAAGCAAGTATCATATTTTTGAATATTGGTTTAATATTGAGGATTTTGATCATACATATTGTTATTCATGTTGTTGAACATGAGGTCATTCCAGTCGAATTGTCATAATATCGTTATTGAATGAATTTATGTTCATATTGATGGACATATCGATTTTGCATATGTGTATGCATAGTTGTGTTTGTGTATGTTGTGATGATCCGAAGGGATCGAGTGATCTATGCTGAGGGCGCTGGATCGAATGTCCACCATGCGTTGGTCCGACAGGATCATCATGGGGATCTATGCTGAGGGCACTGGATCGTTGGACGGGTTTTCCACCATGCGTTGGTCCGATGGGATCATCATGGGGATCTATGCTGAGGGCGCTGGATCGTTGGATTACCCTTGGTTATGTTGATGGAATCACGTGGATTCGCATCGTTGGATTCCGGTGGCGGAAGTCTGTTTTATGTAATATATGATGCATTGTTGTTGCATATCCGATTTATGTATTATGATACTTGTACTAGCATTATTTTCTAACCCCTTCGGGGGTGGACATTTGTTTTGATGTTCAGGTAGCCGAGGAGCGGGGAAGCAACCACAGTATCGACATGACGATGAAGTGGCTCAGTGATGTAAATTGATGTTGTCTTATTTTCTAGTTATCTTTCAGTACTTGAGTATGCATATTTTGTTGGTGTTTGGAATGCTTGTAATAATGGACTCATTTGAATTGTTGGACTGGTTTTGAATTATAACCTTAATGGTACTTTGGTATTATTTTCAGTGTTTCTCAAATTAGCCTTGTAAATTCTTATATAAAGGATTTATGGCGCTGTAATTATTCCGAATATATCGGGGTGTTACAGATAACAATGAGTCAATAAATGAGAACTATCCTCGACAATCCCAATTCAATACCTCGATTTTCTTAGAACGACCAATCGATAACAACGATTCAACAGACGATAGTTCCCGACGACGGAAATGATAATCAAATATGTCAATACCTTCAATCGGCCAATACAACATCGATAACAAAACACCAACATCAATAGCAACACTCATATCGATGTCTTAATCGAACATCAATACCCACAATAACAACTGATACATTGATACCGCGAACCGACTCCCGATAATAAACAATAACAATGAGGCGATCAACAATAACATTTGGCGTAACTATCGAAGGGTATCGCATCAAACAATCCCCTGATATCAACGAAAATCATGAAGAGACTACGTCTCGAGATTATAAAATACCTTCATACACATACAAGATAACATTAATCTCATTGACTAGTACAAGTGTAAAACTTGCCTCAAACCGAAGGCGATGAAATCCTCCAACGAACGATGAACGGCGTCCTCCAATGATCACAAGCACTCGAACAACCTTGAATGAAATACAATTCATTCAATAACACAATATCAAACGAAAACAACACAAACGACAACCCGATTCAATCACCACTACACCAAAAACAGGATTATATGACATTGAAACTCGTTGGATTTGTGACTGTCAATGACAGTCACAACTTTATGACTGCCAATAACAGTCACAAAGACCAAACAGGGATAAATCCAAATGTTTGTGACTATTAATGACTGTCACAAGCGTTGTAACTGTCGTGAACAGTCACAAACATTTCAAGTTAAATGATATTATTATATTAATTATTATTTATTAAATAATAATTTTAATCTTTATTTTTTTCCTAACCCTAAATGAATCAGACTCCCTCATTTCTTCTCCCTTGGTCACAATCTTTATTTTTTTTTGCCTCTCTCTGCGCCTCCTCTCACATAGCACGCACGCACACACACAGTGACAAATCCAAAAAAATGGTGAGCCCTTGAAAATAATTTGATCTCTTTCATTACCACTGAGTAATGCGTATGTAAGTTTCGGAATTTAGGGATTTTGATTTTGATTTTTTTTGTCTTTTTTGGATTTGTTTCATGTGTAGCCTTTCAAGAGGTACGTCGAGATCGGAAGAGTGGCCTCGTCAACTACAGCAGGGACTATGGCAAGCTCGTCGTCATTGTTGACGTTATCGACCAGAATAGAGTATGTTTCCATTTTTTACTGTTGCATATCGATCTATGCTATTCAGCTGTTGCTGTACAGTCGGCATCTACATTTAACTCGCTGCTTTCAGTTTGTGCTTTTCGGTGATAATATCTTATGATTTATGTCTTTTTTATTACTTCATCAGGTTGTATATGTGAATGTGGTTACCCTGTTTCTTAGTTATAGTTTTAGCCTTGATATTCTGAATTTTTTCTCTGTATTTTTTTTACATCCGTAAGTGTTAGCCATGGATATTCATGTTTGCTTGTGTAGGTGATTATGACCATGAGATAATAAAGTGTTATTCAAGACCTTCAGCCATGAACCAAACAACTTAATACATTAGTGAATTATTGTCATCCAATCCAATTAATAACAGGCCTTTTAATCTGACCGATTAGTCATTTGAAGCAAACGGACCCCAAGAGTAAAAAAATCATGTTAATGGTTACCACTTTGGATAACCACAAATATTATTATTTAGAACTTCCTCATTTTGTTCATATACTACCTTTTTCCTGTGTAGATGATCTTGATAGTGGTCAATTTGTATCATCATGACCTTGTTATAACGTTTTATTAGACCACCATCTCATTAGATGGTTTTAATCCATTTTTCGTATAAGTCGTGATTAGGTTCTTGGAATAGGAATATCTCAATGATTTTTATTCTATCCTCCGCGTAGGGGTGAGCATAAATGGTCCGGACCCGGGTTTTATCCGGACCCGGACCGGACCTGTTCCTTGCATTATGTTCTATTTATCTATAATATCTGTAATAAGGTATGGTAGTCTTCCTATTTTGGATACCAATCTTGTGTCTCTGTAAGCAGATTAATAAGCTCATACTGCTTTTGGCAGAGGAACACTTCAAGAATAAGTCGGTGCTTCCTCTATGCAAGTTGCAATATATTAGAAGTTCAATTTTCTCGAAGTTGAAGTTTCGATTCCTCTGTGTTATGGATCGTAGTAGTTATTATAATAGCTTTGTTAATGAATGTTTGCTATTAGTAGCTGTGCTGCATCTAAGTTAACACCGCATGTTTGATAGTCATTGGAGGAATCAAGAAGCATTCTCTTTATAGTAAAATTATGTGAGCACTCAGTCCAGTTGCTTGAAAATCTCTCTTTTGTGCAGTTTCTCTTACTCCAACTGCAGATAGCCAAGAGTTCTCGACGGACATCAGTCATAAGGGAATGAAAAAGAAGCAACTGAATTCTTTTACAAGAAGTGGCATTTCTCCGCTAGAACACCTAGACTGAAATTTAGTTAGGTCTGCTTTCTCTTTTCTAATGCATCATATTTCCAAATTTCTTTTATATAAATTTTCATATTTTGCCAGGAATTGTTTCTTTAAACCGATTGCTCCACTGGCTCATCCCATAGGAAACTTTAGTGAGATGCCAGAAGAGGTAAAACTGTATGACCATTGCGTTCAGTGTACTAAATATCCTGGGATGTCGAGCATGACGAATATTACATTTTAAGTAAATTTAAATATTATTTGATGACATTTCTCCATTATGAGCATGCTACGATGTGTTTAGTCTTGACACCTGCATCTTGAATTTATTAATAATCCTGTAGCATGACATTTATTTGCTTATGGTCCTAGACACTCTACTTTTCTTGACCATTAGTTGACTTCTCAGATTGGGTTAACTATGCATGTGATTAATAAAAACTTGAGGGCTTAATGTATTGGAATAACTATCATCTTAATGAATTAACTTGTTATTGCAAATTTTGCAAATGTTTTTTTTTCAATAGTAAATCAAATTTTTTATTAATAGTCTGACTGCATGGTTTTCGAAAGAGACCTGAACTTGCCAGCTAATGAGTTCTCTGGATCTAAACGTTGGAAACAAAACATATATACCTCACTTCAAAATACCTCTTTGTTCTTAAAATCGGATTTGCAGAGTGGGTACAATGATCTAACACTCTCCAAAGGCTCTTCAGAACAAGATGCTAATAGCTCGTTGACCAATGATCTTCTTAGAATGGATGTTGGGAACATAACCAGCAAGCATTCTATAGAGGCTTTCAATGTAAGAGTAACCTAGACAAGTGTGTTAATGAAACTGCTGATCTAGAGTTTAATATTGATAGAAGGATCTCACTTTAATTATTCAAGTCAACTCCATCCTAAATGCGTATGTGCACTTGTATGAGAATGATGATCCCCAAGGTGATGGTGAGGTAAGCTTGGGAACAGATACTCTACCCATCAGCGCCTTTTCAGATTCCAAGAGTGAGGTAAGACATTTCAGTTTCTTATAGTAACTACTATTCTTCATACAACACGTCATTTTTTCAATTTTTGTGTTGCGCTATAGACTATGTTTTTGCTCTTTAGCAGCTAAAGACCGATTACCCTGGTATAGGCGGCATTCCCTTCAATCTAAATTTGAATTTGGTCCATAGCTAAATTGCTGAATTTTTAATTGATTTTTAATGTCAACAGCATGACGCGTATCAAAATTCCTATCAAAGAGTCATTCATGCAAACATCATCAGGTCAGTCTCCTTGTTGTCTGCACATTGATAGAAAACACCTGCTAATTCTTATTGCAAGAGGTAATTTTGTCCACCACTTGCAAATACTAGGACCTCATTTGACTGTGTTTGTTGTACAATTTTCAGATATTTTAACATTATGCTTGTGCATTTTGGTAGAAGTAATAAATTAGTAATTTAATTAGAGAGTTCCTCTCATGTGAGGGTATAACTTTTAAGTGTGTATGAGGCCAAAACTTTGAGTTAACTAGCAATGTAGCTGCCTAGTCTTAAAGTATTATAGTGCAATATTAAGTTTAAGGAACCACGCTGTTATAATATTCAAAGTATGCAGGTTGCTAAGGCAAATGATAATTAATCTTGTGATAACTGCAACTTTGGGAAGGGACTTGATTATGCTTTCGATTTCTTTTTATCGTGCAGGAAAATGAGCTACTCGTCAGAAGAGGAAACTGAAATAAGTGATTCTGAGATGGAAAGACTACTCTGAGACATGTTACCTGTGTGTGTGGTAAATAGTGTGTGTTCTAAACTAGTAGTCTAACATTCTGTAAAAACATTAAGAAACAGAGTAAAGTGGTGTTTGTATTACCTGCCCATGTAGAAAAACGGAGGGGTTTAAGGTAAGGGGGACTTTGGGGATTTTTCACACAGGGGACTATACCAATATATAATCTGTGTTTAGGGTTTACAATAATAATTTGCTAAATTTGCTGAACTCTGTTTTTTCTCTCTACAGGATTAGTGGTGATCAACAACATTTTGTTCGGAGAGATGAACTGAAGGTACACAACTGAATCTTATGATCTGCATATGAACATCTGGTGCATTAGGACATTGTAATTAATCTTCATTTTTATTATACATCAGGCAGCCTGGGAGATCTTTACTCCTCTTTTGCACAGAATAGATAACAGCGAGTTTAAATCAATTCCATACAGGCAGGGCAGTAGAGGGCCAGAGGAGGCTGACAAGTTACTTGAAAAGGCAGGTTACGTTCAAACACATGGATACATCTATATCCCTCCTACCTTGTAGAAATCCTTACTACAGAAATGCGACTACATGTTGGATTACATTGTGATTTTTATATGTCTAGTAAAAAACTAATTGGAGTGTTGTGTGAATACTTTGAGAAATATATTTGGATTGTATTATGAATTCATTGTGAAAAATAATTAGATGGCATTCAGAGAAAAATGGGGTTTTACTATTTTTTTTTTTGTATTTTTTTTCAACATTTATGACTTCTAAAAACAGTCACAAAACAGTCAAGAAAGATGATATTTGTGATTGTCCATGGAAGTCACGAAAATTGAAATTAAGTATTTGCTAATGGCTATCACAAAAGTGGAAATTCGTATTGCTAATGTGATTATAAATGATATTTGTATTTGCCATGGAAAGTGGTATTGTAAAGTCATATAAATGAGGTTTTGTCATTTGTTTTGTATTTATTTTTGTGATCACAAAAAAACTTGTGACTGCTGATTTTATGACAGTCCTTTGTGACTGTTTTTGCCATTTGTGACAATTTTTTACAGTCACAAAATCGTGATTTTGGTGTAGTGCACGGATCGAACAAAGCTCACCACTGAATATCATAGTCTTCAACTATGAATTCTAACATCCTCCAAATCACCTCAATGATCAATTAACATGATCATAATGTTCTTAAAACTTGTGAAAAACAATTCAACAATGATTATCAAGAACAACACCAAATTAATCATCTCAAAATGATAATATCACCAATATCATCATCAATACCTCAAGAACATCATCAACACAACAAACATGATGTCTCTACCTATATCAATCACCAATTCTTCGAGAGTTTGGATTAATCAACAAGATTAACTTAACCATTTCAAGATTATGGTAATCATCTACATAACTCATCATAATCCTATATTAAAATGATTATAATCTCTCAAGAACACAACCAATAACAATAATCATCTCAAAGCTATGCTAATCATCTAAAAATCTTAACATAACTCTTCCTAGACATGATTAAAATCTCCAAGTATTCTTAAACATCAAGAACACAATCAAACTCAAGCCATATCATCATGTTCTTCATCATAAGTTCATAAAAACTATGAAGAATCATATTATCCTCCCACAATCTATCAATACATGAACTAATCAACCACAACATCATCATACTCTCGAAATAAAACCAAGATTAGCCAACATACCTCTTGAAAGTGAAGAACAACCTCACACCCTTCAAGAAACACTCCAATCTTCAAGCTCCCAAGCTCCAATCCAAGTTATGAAGCTACAAATCAAGTTGAAAGAGGCTGGAATACACTAAGGGATGCAGAGGGACGATTTCTAGGGAGAGAAATTAGAAATGGATCGTGAGAAGATGAAAGACGAATCATGTCTTTATAATCTGCACATCGCATTACCGTCGCTATACAACACGCTTAACGTACGTTATACATAAAACGTATGTTATCACCTCTAAGTAGCGTACGCTACGTAGTCCAAAACTCACTGCCTCAAAATGGGGTATCCACTACGTACGTTAACAAAACTTACGCATGTAATCACCTCACCATTATGTATGTTAGCAACCATGCTTAGCATACGTAATGGGCGTTGACCATCCTGTCCCAATCCAGCCACGGGAATCCAGCCTCGCCCGGCCCCACATGCCGAAAGACGGATCCGAACAGATACCCTGTGTTACGTACATAACCAACATGGTTTAACGTACGTAACACTCCACCCGTACTGTACGTAATGCTATACATATAGCGTACACTATGGCTAATATACTTAGCCAAAAATCCAATCTCACCAAGCAACATCCAAACGGCAAAACAATACCGAAGACAAGCATGAATATTTCGATTCTGAAATATACCAATACAATAAACATTGTACAACGCTTGTACAATTCCAAATGAATACGTACAACACAATAGTAAAACGAAGAAAAAAAATTAACCCTGGATATTACAATTTTTTGAACTGATTTTGAAGGAACTAAGGTTAGAATGTACATTGATATTTCTATGGCATATCCCTAAAATAAAATAGGTAAACCAGAAGAAGTCATCATTCATCAAACCATCTCTAAGAGTGTTCGTATTCTTTGCTCAACAGCACTATTTTGTTGTGGAGTTCATGGCGCACTGAGTTGGGATGTGATCTACTCATTAGGCAAGAAATCTAGAAAATCTCCACCCAGTTTTTCGCCACCAGGTTATGATCGTAATGACTTGATACTCTTACCATGAAGCTTATCTGTTTCAGCCTTAAAGCCTATAAACTTGTCAAGTAACTCATACTTAGCTTGCATCAAATATATGTATCCATATCTGTAATAAAACCTAGACTGGATGTTCATTGGACCACATACATCAGTATGAACCAATTCCAACACACCTTGGGGCGAATTTTCTTTAACCTCTTTTAGTCAGCTTACCTTTCACATATTAGAAATGGCTCAACTTGGAGCTCGTCCAACAGGCCATCATCTACCAATCTTTGATCTTTCTAGGACTTACATGGACATCCGTAAATGCCACAAACATGTTTGGTTTATACTCAAAGGTTCCTTTCTTTCATAGGGTTAGTCAAAGAGTTGAGTGATCTATTTTACAGGGACTTTGCGTAATATTAAAGATATATAGTCCATCTGTATAAATACCTTTGCAAATATATCACTGTTTCTTCCAATAAGAGCATCTTCATCAAATGAAAATGAATATCCATCACAATATAATTTAGAAATAAATTAGATTTATTCTAAAATCACGCACTAATAATATATTATTCACAACTAAAATTCCTATACCTAATGTTCAACTGCACTACTCCTACTGCTACAGCCATAATCCTATGTAATTGCCCCAAATGATAGCAATCTCGTCCACACCAAGTGTAATACCCGAGATTTTCATTCTAGTTAATTTGAAAAAAAATTATTTTTAGACCGGATATTTCTCGGTTGTCGACCGTTGGTATTATTTTCTCGTTGACTGATTTTGTGGTCGTATGTGGTGATTTGTTTCATGATATTTCATTTCGGAACAATGAGTTGTCCGTGAGCATTTCGTTGTGTTCGTTCTGTACGTTTTCGAAAAATCGGATCGTCGAGTCTTGGCGGCTGGGCACCGACCGGCCAGATGCGCACGAGCAGCCCATACGGGACGGCGCTCATGCAGAATAGGCAGACTTCTGGGCAGTCTCTGCCAGCTGCGCACAAGCAGGGCGCACGATCTGGCGTTCGTGCGGCCTTGACTGCACGCACGAGCGGGTGCTCATGCTTGGTGCTCATGCATCTCGGCAGACTCCTGGAAGTGGCGCGCACGACCGGATGCCCGAGCATCATGCTAGTGCGTGTACGGAAGACTCCCAGATGTGTCCAAAAGCTTCCGGCAGGTTCTTGGTGCACGAGTCACGCACGGTTGTTTTAGAACCGATCTAGAAAATGGACTTTCAAAAATCGGTTATTTTAGAACCGATATAGAAAGTGCACTCTCTAGATCGGTTATTTTAGAACCGATTTAAAGCCCACTCGAGAAATTATATTTAAATTTAATATAAATGCAAGTTTCTCAAACAACTCACCTTAGCCTAGTGGTTGGGACTTCACTCCCCAACCACAAGGTCAAGGGTTCAAACCCTCATGGCAACAAAATGAAATATATTGATATTTCAAGACTGGGTCGGGCCTGGTCCGGGCCGGTTGTGGTCGGGTCGAGGCCGGTCTATGGTTGGGTCGGACCCGAGCTGGGTTAGGGTCATTTTTTTGGAAAAAAATAAGACTTTCTAGATCGGTTCAAATAGACATTCTAGATCGGTTAAATAACCCATGTAGAAAGCATACTTTCTAGATCAGTTCTGAAAACCGATGTAGAAAGTCCAGACTTTCTACATCGGCTGGAACTATAACGGTTATTTAACCGATTTAGAATGTCTATTTTACCCGATTTAGAAAGTGTGTTTTCTAGAAAGTGTGTTTGCAGCTCGGGAGCAGTCACGGGATTGGCTTGGAAGGAGATGGAGGACAATGATACTAATCACACAAGAATTAGTCTTTACTTTTTGTTTCATTTTGGTCGGAATTTCTCTTTTGGTCGAGTATTCATCCTTGCATGGGTGTAGTTTTTATTTATTAAATTGAGTTATCATTCCTTTCTGTATTCAAGTTTATTATTGTCATTGAATTATGGACTATGTTGCTTTTTGAATTGTTTAATGACCTTGTCGGTCTGTTTTGTAATTAATTTGACCTCGGTCGGTCAATCATTGAGCAATCTTTTGGAGTTTAGCCTGGTAGATTCTTGTGAGAAGGGTCTACACCATGTGACATTCCCAGTCGAAATCTGGGGGCGTTACACCAAGCTGTCTGGTTCCTTTAAACCATATGAGTCGAAACAACTATGATTCATGGAGCCTTTATCTACGATCCACGAAGTGGTAGTGCAAGTTGCAAATATGTTTTGACTTCTAGTGTACGAGACATACCTTTATTAAAATCAGGACAATCTGCTTTAAAATGTTCATTCTGCCTGCACTTGTAGCACTTCCCCTTCGGCTTTTGTCTTGGACTGAGGAGACTTGCCCTTTACTTTGAGGTTTGCCACTGGATTCTGGCCCACTTGCTTCTTCATCTTTCCATATTATATTAAAGCACCAGAAGCGCAAGAACTTTATAACTCTGCCTTAAGTGTCCTTCAACAGCTTGAACCTCTATCATCAACCCTGCTAATGTGTAATCTCTATGATTCATGTTGTAGTTAAGGCTGAACTTCTCAAAGCTTCTAAGTAATCTACATAGGATTATATCGGCATGCGTTTCCGATGTAGGATTATATAGGTAAGCACCTAGTAAATCTTAGTCTAAGCACGCACTAATAAGCCAAAAGTTCCTTACTATAAGAAGTAAGTGTTGTGTCGAGAATTATACTCTCCGACCGGCGATCGCCGCGGAGATCGGGCGACCTAGCCATTGCCGAGCAGCCAAGGCAGAACTGCCAACCAAGGACCAGGCAACCTAGCCTTAGCCTGGCAGTCAAGATAAATCGGCCGACCGAAGGTCCCAGGACAAGTCCCGGTGCCGAGCGATCATCATCAAAGACGATCGTCTCTCGGTACTTGGCGATCGACTCCTGGCGACCGACTAGCAGACGATCATCTCTCGGCGCCTGGCGACCGACCCTTGGTAACCGACCGATGCCGACCCTCAGTGACTGGCCGATGCCGACCTCTGGTGACCGGCTAAAGACGACCGCCTCATGCCGCTCGAAGCCGATAGTCATCCAGTCGGCAAAGGCCGAGCCTCGTGAGGCAGACCCACGTGCGGTGCGAGACAAGATCCGCATATCACGGATCGTTGACCACATCTGTCGGCATCTTCCCACCGGCCCGGCGAGCCCGGAAAAGGTGTCAGTAGGACCGCATGTGACAGTGACTCCCGACGCGTGCTGGCTCCTCATTGGACCGCACAGCTGGCTGCCAGCAGCTGCCTTAGACTTTAGGCTGACAACACGTGTGACTTAAGGATGATCGCCCCATTATTATATTGGCCGGCAAATGATGGCCCCATTATTATATTGGCCGGAAGGCGATCGCCCGCTAGGAAACAGGGCACCTCAGCCCCTATATATAGCAGGCTGCCTACACTTGGAAAAAGGCTTCAGAACTTCAACACCCACGGGATTTCATACACAACTTGGCTTTCTCCTACTCTTGGCAACAACTATCTCTCAGTTCTTTCTTCTCTCGGCCTCTCTCATACAGAAGACGATCGGCAGGGACGAAGAACACCAAGCTTCGCTCAAGAGCTGGATTAACGGAGTCTTTTTACACTCATTGTACTTAGATTCTCACATTAATACTTGTATCCACGAATATTTGTATTAATAACATCTCGCGAGAGCATTCAAGCCCGGGCTTAACAAACCCGGCAAATCTTGTGTTATTCACACCCTCTCGGAAGTGCTTCCGCAACCTTGTTTGTTGTTCGTCCATTCCAGCAGTATTTAATCTTCGGATAAATATTTCGGGCAACAACAATTGGCGCTACAAGAAGGGGATCTAACCCTCAAATTTTTATTCCTACCGTTTCGAAGAACGCTCATTGTTCTCCGGGGCATATACCTGAAGAAACACTCACTCTTCTTCATAGAAAGCTTTCAGAATCATGTCTTCCGCCTCCGCGTCGAAGAAAGCCGCTGGCCAGCCCGCCAGACGCCTCTTTCCGTCTCAGTCCAAGCCACAGCCGATGGCGGAGAGTAGCCGCCGTGGTCCGAGACGCTCGATCCCGCCCCTGGGGGTCGGCCCAAGTCTCTCCCTCGATTGGTTCCGAACCGTGGAACAGATCGAGGAGGCCATGGCCGTCCTACGGGAGCGACGGAGTGCTATCGATGCGCCTCCCGCTATCACCCCATCGGCCATCCGCCGGAAGACCAAGCGGAAGTTCAAGGCATTACTGGCCAAGCGATCGCCAGGAGGCTCTCATCCGCAAGGAGAGGCGCTCGCCAGCCGGGGCACCTCTGTTTTCGATCGCCTCGGCAGCGACCCATATTGGCGACCAGGCGGTCGGCCCCGACCACGAGGCAGCGGAGTTTGAGTCGTCACCGGGAGCTTGGCCTGCAGACTCCCGAGAAGGCATCCGGCCGTATGGCTCCCCCTCTCCAAATAGCCGAGTCGGCAGCGGAGTCGGGAGATCATGCACGATCGCCTCGGCTCCGCTCCCAAAGTCGATCCAAGCGGCCAGAGCCACGGCGATGGGCTGCGATGCAATGCCGGCTCGGCGAAATGAAGGCGCTCACGGAATCGGGCGGCGCCAAGAAGGCGATCACCGAGCCGGCGAGCCGCTCGCGGTCCACATAGAGCTCGCCCCGTGCGGCCACAAGATCGCTCCTCCGCAAACACCTTCGTACGAGGGTAGATCGGACCCGATAATGCACACGAGCAAGTTCAATATCTACATGACCGGGTGTGGGGCATCGCGCGACCAGTGCGAATGTTCCCTATGACTGGGCGACCTCGCCTACGGGTGGTACGCCTCATTGCCGCCTCGGTCCATTGGCTCCTTTAACCAACGGCGAACGTCTTCACAGTACTTCGCCACCGGGGCCGCTCGGCGGAAGGTCCCCATCGCATCTTTGCGAATCAAGCAAGGAAGAAGAGTCCGACTCGGACTACATCGGCCAGGTAGACGAGATCATCCTCAATGGCAAACCCGTAAGCGATGAGATCGCCCTCTACACGGTCCTAGGAGGATTCCATGGTCTTTCGCCTATGTTCAGGCATCTTACGAAGGACCAACCCTCGACCTACGCGATCTTCCGAGCTAAGGCCACAGACTTTCTGGCCAGGCAAAGATTTCTTCTCAGCCTATGAGCAGCGCGATCGGCGCCCGAACGACCATCGGCAGTCAATGCGATCGGCGCCCGATCGCCGGTATCAACCTATGAATAACACGATCGGCAGCCGAGCGACGATCGCCAGTCTTCCAGCCCGATCGCCGATCTCAAGCAACATCACCAAACCCGGAGGACTCATTCGCCATCGATAGTTCACCATCTAACATGATGGACTAAGGCACGAGATCGCCTCCACCGCACATCATAAAGCCATGGTCCTGGTAGTCGATGGAGCAGTGCCGCCCGGCCATGCAAGGTCCCTTTGGGCCAAGATCGCCCGCCCTTCATTTAAATACGAGGCCGGCGTAGTCGAGGCCCTCAAAACTAATCAGTGGACATGATCGCCCGCCCTCAAAGGATCATCATCTAACTTGGTGAACCCGGACAATGCGACGTGCCACTACCCCCGTCTCAATGTACACCGTCGAGGTTCGCCATCCTCATGGCGGGCCGAGGTGGAAGCAGAGCTAACAAGCCGCGGACGTGGAGTTGAATCATACGGCCGCCCGCGCAAGGACTCCTCTAGACCAAGGCCGCACGCCCTTCGTTTAAATACGAGGCGAGTCGCAGCCTAACAGAGGACCCTCACAATAAAATGAGTCGCGAGACACTCAATGTCTTCGCGCACAAGACACGGTCATGGAGTCTGTCCATCGAACTCCGCGACTGTGCGCGATTCCTCAAAACGACGAAACCATCAAGTTTCTGATGGGGATCGGCCAATGTTGTTTTTTGCAAGTACAAGACTGAAAGATAGCTAGCCAATCGACCAGATAGCCCAAAGTCCGAATCCAAAGTCAACTCAACCGGGTTGCCCGTCCTCATCTTACACGATCGCTAGCAAGAACCACCTCGCCCCATGTCTTCAACATCGGAGCAAGCTGGGGGGCAATTGTTGTGTCGAGAATTATACTCTCCGACCGGCGATCGCCTCGGAGATCGGGCAACCTAGCCATTGCCGAAGCGGCGAGCGGCCCGACCAGTGACCAGGCAACCTAGCCTTATCCCGGCAGTCAAGATAAATCGGCCGACCGAAGGTCCCAGGACAAGTCCCGGTGCCGAGCGATCGACATCAAAGACGATTGTCTCTCGGTACTTGGCGATCGACTCCTGGCAACCAACTAGCGGACGATCATCTCTCGGCGCCTGGCGACCGACCCTTGGTAACCGACCGATGTCGACCCTCAGTGACTGGCCGATGCCGACCTCTAGTGACCGGCTAAAGACGACCGCCTCATGCCGCTCGAAGCCGATAGTCATCCAGTCGGCAAAGGCCGAGCCTCAAGACAGACCCCACGTGCAGTGCCGAGACAAGATCTGCATATCACGGATCGTTGACCACAGCCTGTCAGCATCTTCCCACCAGCCGACAGGCCAACCGAAAGGTGTCAGTAGGACCGCATGTGACAGTGACTCCCGACGCGTGCTGGCTCCTCATTGGACCGCACAGCTGGCTGCCAGCAGTTGCCTTGGACTTTAGGCTGACAACCCGTGTGACTTAAGGATGATCGCCCCATTATTATATTGGCCGGCAAACGATCGCCCCATTATTATATTGGCCGGAAGGCGATCGCCCGCTAGGAAACAGGGCACCTCAGCCCCTATATATAGCAGGCTGCCTACACTTGGAAAAAGGCTTCAGAACTTCAACACCCACGGGATTTCATACACAACTTGGCTTTCTCCTACTCTTGGCAACAGCTATCTCTCAGTTCTTTCTTCTCTCGGCCTCTCTCATACAGAAGACGATCGGCAGGGACGAAGAACACCAAGCTTCGCTCAAGAGCTGGATTAACGGAGTCTTTTTACACTCATTGTACTTAGATTCTCACATTAATACTTGTATCCACGAATATTTGTATTAATAACATCTCGCGAGAGCATTCAAGCCCGGGCTTAACAAACCCGGCAAATCTTGTGTTATTCACACCCTCTCGGAAGTGCTTCCGCAACCTTGTTTGTTGTTCGTCCATTCCAGCAGTATTTAATCTTCGGATAAATATTTCGGGCAACAACAATTGGCGCTACAAGAAGGGGATCTAACCCTCAAATTTTTATTCCTACCGTTTCGAAGAACGCTCATTGTTCTCCGGGGCATATACCTGAAGAAACACTCACTCTTCTTCATAGAAAGCTTTCAGAATCATGTCTTCCGCCTCCGCGTCGAAGAAAGCCGCTGGCCAGCCCGCCAGACGCCTCTTTCCGTCTCAGTCCAAGCCACAGCCGATGGCGGAGAGTAGCCGCCGTGGTCCGAGACGCTCGATCCCGCCCCTGGGGGTCGGCCCAAGTCTCTCCCTCGATTGGTTCCGAACCGTGGAACAGATCGAGGAGGCCATGGCCGTCCTACGGGAGCGACGGAGTGCTATCGATGCGCCTCCCGCTATCACCCCATCGGCCATCCGCCGGAAGACCAAGCGGAAGTTCAAGGCATTACTGGCCAAGCGATCGCCAGGAGGCTCTCATCCGCAAGGAGAGGCGCTCGCCAGCCGGGGCACCTCTGTTTTCGATCGCCTCGGCAGCGACCCATATTGGCGACCGGGGCAGTCCGGCCCCAGCCACGAGACGACGGAGTTTGAGTCCGTCACCAGGAGCTTGGCCTACCCGACTCCCAGAAGGCATCCCGGCCGTATGGCTCCCCCTCTCCAAATAGCCGAGGTCGGCAACAGCGGAGTCAGGAGATCTGTACACGATCGCCTCGGCTCCCGCTCCCAAAGTCGATCCGCAAGCGACCGAGCCACGGCGATGGCTGCGATGCAATGCCAGCTCGACGAAATGAAGGCGCTCCTGGAATCCGGGGCAGGCGCCAAGAAGACGATCACCGAGCCGAGCGAGCCGCTCGCGGTCCACATAGAGCTCGCCCCCGTGCAGCACAAGATCGCTCCTCCGCAAACACCTTCGTACGAGGGTAGATCAGACCCAGTAATGCACCTGAGCAAGTTCAATATCTACATGACCGGGTGTGGGGCATCTGACGCGACCAGGTGCCGAATGTTCCCTATGACGCTGGACGACCTCGCCTACAGGTGGTACGCCTCATTGCCGCCTCGGTCCATTGGCTCCTTTAACCAACTGGCGAACGTCTTCACAGAGTACTTCGCCACCAGGGCCGCTCGGCCAGAAGGTCCCCATCGCATGCTGCGAATCAAGCAAGGGGAAGAAGAGTCCGACTCGGACTACATCGACCGGGTAGACGAGATCATCCTCAATGGCAAACCCGTAAGCGATGAGATCGCCCTCTACACGGTCCTAGGAGGATTCCATGGTCTTTCGCCTATGTTCAGGCATCTTACGAAGGACCAACCCTCGACCTACGCGATCTTCCGAGCTAAGGCCACAGACTTTCTGGCCAGGCAAAGATTTCTTCTCAGCCTATGAGCAGCGCGATCGGCGCCCGAACGACCATCGGCAGTCAATGCGATCGGCGCCCGATCGCCGGTATCAACCTATGAATAACACGATCGGCAGCCGAGCGACGATCGCCAGTCTTCCAGCCCGATCGCCGATCTCAAGCAACATCACCAAACCCGGAGGACTCATTCGCCATCGATAGTTCACCATCTAACATGATGGACTAAGGCACGAGATCGCCTCCACCGCACATCATAAAGCCATGGTCCTGGTAGTCGATGGAACCGGCTGCTTCGGCCATGCAAGGTCCCTTTGGGCCAAGATCGCCCGCCCTTCATTTAAATACGAGGCCGGCGTAGTCTGAGGGCCCTCCAAAACTAATCAGTGGACATGATCGCCCGCCCTCAAAGGATCATCATCTAACTTGGTGAACCCGGACAATGCGACGTGCCACTACCCCCGTCTCAATGTACACCGTCGAGGTTCGCCATCCTCATGGCGGGCCGAGGTGGAAGCAGAGCTAACAAGCCGCGGACGTGGAGTTGAATCATACGACGCTGCCCCGCGCAAGGACTCCTCTAGACCAAGGCCGCACGCCCTTCGTTTAAATACGAGGCGAGTCGCAGCCTAACAGAGGACCCTCACAATAAAATGAGTCGCGAGACACTCAATGTCTTCGCGCACAAGACACGGTCATGGAGTCTGTCCATCGAACTCCGCGACTGTGCGCGATTCCTCAAAACGACGAAACCATCAAGTTTCTGATGGGGATCGGCCAATGTTGTTTTTTGCAAGTACAAGACTGAAAGATAGCTAGCCAATCGACCAGATAGCCCAAAGTCCGAATCCAAAGTCAACTCAACCGGGTTGCCCGTCCTCATCTTACACGATCGCTAGCAAGAACCACCTCGCCCCATGTCTTCAACATCGGAGCAAGCTGGGGGGCAATTGTTGTGTCGAGAATTATACTCTCTGACCGGCGATTGCCTCGGAGATCGGGCAACCTAGCCATTGCCGAGCAGCCAAGGCAGAACTGCCGACCAGTGACCAGGCAACCTAGCCTTATCCCGGCAGTCAAGATAAATCGGCCGACCGAAGGTCCCAGGACAAGTCCCGGTGCCGAGCGATCGACATCAAAGACGATTGTCTCTCGGTACTTGGCGATCGACTCCTGGCAACCAACTAGCGGACGATCATCTCTCGGCGCCTGGCGACCGACCCTTGGTAACCGACCGATGTCGACCCTCAGTGACTGGCCGATGCCGACCTCTAGTGACCGGCTAAAGACGACCGCCTCATGCCGCTCGAAGCCGATAGTCATCCAGTCGGCAAAGGCCGAGCCTCAAGACAGACCCCACGTGCAGTGCCGAGACAAGATCTGCATATCACGGATCGTTGACCACAGCCTGTCAGCATCTTCCCACCCGGTAAGCAGGCCGAAAGGTGTCGGTAGGACCGCATGTGAGTGACTCCCAGCGTCTTTGGCTCCTCATTGGACCGCACAGCTGGCTGCCAGCAGTTGCCTTGGACTTTAGGCTGACAACCCGTGTGACTTAAGGATGATCGCCCCATTATTATATTGGCCGGCAAACGATCGCCCCATTATTATATTGGCCGGAAGGCGATCGCCCGCTAGGAAACAGGGCACCTCAGCCCCTATATATAGCAGGCTGCCTACACTTGGAAAAAGGCTTCAGAACTTCAACACCCACGGGATTTCATACACAACTTGGCTTTCTCCTACTCTTGGCAACAGCTATCTCTCAGTTCTTTCTTCTCTCGGCCTCTCTCATACAGAAGACGATCGGCAGGGACGAAGAACACCAAGCTTCGCTCAAGAGCTGGATTAACAGAGTCTTTTTACACTCATTGTACTTAGATTCTCACATTAATACTTGTATCCATGAATATTTGTATTAATAACATCTCGCGAGAGCATTGAAGCCCGGGCCTAACAGACCCGGCAAATCTTGTGTTATTCACACCCTCTCGGAAGTGCTCCCGCAACCTTGTTTGTTGTTCGTCCATTCCAACAGTATTTAATCTTCGGATAAATATTTCGGGCAACAATAATTGGCGCTACAAGAAGGGGATCTAACTCTCAAATTTTTATTCCTACCATTTCGAAGAACACTCACTGTTCTCCGGGGCATATACCTGAAGAAACACTCACTCTTCTTCATAGAAAGCTTTCAGAATCATGTCTTCCGCCTCCGCGTCGAAGAAAGCCACTGGCCAGCCCGCCAGACGCCTCTTTCCGTCTCAGTCCAAGCCACAGCCGATGGCGGAGAGTAGCCGCCGCGGTCCGAGACGCTCGATCCCGCCCCTGGGGGTCGGCCCAAGTCTCTCCCTCGATCGGTTCCGAACCGCGGAACAGATCGAGGAGGCCATGGCCGTCCTACGGGAGCGACGGAGTGCTATCGACGCGCCTCCCGCTATCACCCCATCGGCCATCCGCCGGAAGACCAAGCGGAAGTTAAAGGCATTACTGGCCAAGCGATCGCCAGGAGGCTCTCATCCGCAAGAAGAGGCGCTCGCCAGTCGGGGCACCTCTGTTTTCGATCACCTCGGCAACGACCCGTCTTGGCGACCGGGGCAGTCCGGCCCCAGCCACGAGACGACGGAGTTTGAGTCCGTCAACAGGAGCTCGGCCTACCCGACTCCCAGAAGGCAGCCCGGCCGTCTGGCTCCCCCTCGCCAAATAGCCGAGGTCGGCAGCAGCGGAGTCAGGAGATCTGTACACGATCGCCTCGGCTCCCGCTCCCAAAGTCGATCCGCAAGCAACCGAGCCACGGAGATGGCTGCGATGCAATGCCAGCTCGACGACATGAAGGCGCTCCTGGAATCCGGAGCAGGCGCCAAGAAGATGATCACCGAGCTGAGCGAGCCGCTCGCGGTCCACATCGAGCTCGCCCCCGTGCAGCACAAGATCGCTCCTCCGCAAACACCTTTGTACGAGGGCAGATCGGACCCAGTAATGCACCTAAGCAAGTTCAATATCTACATGACCGGGTGTGGGGCATCTGACGCGACCAGGTGCCGAATGTTCCCTATGACGCTGGACGACCTCGCCTACAGGTGGTACGCCTCATTGCCGCCTCGGTCCATTGGCTCCTTTAACCAACTGGCGAACGTCTTCACAGAGTACTTCGCCACCAGGGCCGCTCGGCCAGAAGGTCCCCATCGCATGCTGCGAATCAAGCAAGGGGAAGAAGAGTCCGACTCGGACTACATCGACTGGGTAGACGAGATCATCCTCAATGGCAAACCCGTAAGCGATGAGATCGCCCTCTAAACGGTCCTAGGAGGATTCCATGGTCTTTCGCCTATGTTCAGGCATCTTACGAAGGACCAACCCTCGACCTACACGATCTTCCGAGCTAAGGCCACAGACTTTCTGGCCAGGCAAAGATTTCTTCTCAGCCTATGAGCAGCGCGATCGGCGCCCGAATGACCATCGGCAGTCAATGCGATCGGCGCCCGATCGCCGGTATCAACCTATGAATAACGCGATCGGCAGTCGAGCGATGATCGCCAGTCTTCCAGCCCGATCTCCGATCTTAAGCAACATCACCAAACCCGGAGGACTCATTCGCCATCGATAGTTCACCATCTAACATGATGGACTAAGGCACGAGATCGCCTCCACCGCACATCATAAAGCCATGGTCCTGGTAGTCGATGGAGGCCCATTTGCCCGGCCATGCAAGGTCCCTTTGGGCCAAGATCGCCCGCCCTTCGTTTAAATACGAGGCCGGCGTAGTCTGAGGGCCCTCCAAAACTAATCAGTGGACACGATCGCCCGCCCTCAAAGGATCATCATCTAACATGGTGAACCCGGAAAATGCGACGTGCCACTACCCCCGTCTCAACGTACACCGTCGAGGTTCTCCATCCTCATGGCGGGCCGAGGTGGAAGCAGAGCTAACAAGCCGCGGACGTGGAGTTGAATCATCCGACGCTGCCCCGCGCAAGGACTCCTCTAGACCAAGGCCGCACGCCCTTCGTTTAAATACGAGGCGAGGCACAGCCTAACAAAGGACCCTCACAATAAAATGAGTCGCGAGACACTCAATGTATTCGCGCACAAGACACGGTCATGGAGTCGGTCCATCGAACTCCGCGACTGTGCGCGATTCTTCAAAACGACGAAACCATCAAGTTTCTGAGGGGGATCGGCCAATGTTGTTTTTTGCAGGTACAAGACCGAAAGATAGCTAGCCAATCGACCAGATAGCCCAAAGTCCGAATCCAAAGTCAACTCAACCGGGTTGCCCGTCCTCATCTTACACGATCGCTAGCAAGAACCACCTCGCCCCATGTCTTCAACATCGGAGCAAGCTGGGGGGCAATTGTTGTGTCGAGAATTATACTCTCCGACCGGCGATCGCCTCGGAGATCGGGCAACCTAGCCATTGCCGAGCGAAGCTGAGCCGGTGACCGAGCAACCTAGCCTTAGCCGGCGGATCAAGATAAATTGGCGGCCGAAGGTCAGGACAAGTCCGGTGCGGCGATCGACATCAAAGACGATTGTCTCTCGGTACTTGGCGATCGACTCTGGCGACCGACTAGCGGACGATCATCTCTCGGCGCTGGCGGCCAGGCCCTTAATGGCCGATGCCGACCCTCAATGACTGGCCGATGCCAACCTCTGGTGACCGGCTAAAGACGACCGCCTCATGCCGCTCGAAGTCGATAGTCATCCAGTCGGAAAAGGCCGAGCCTCAGGACAGACCCCACGTGCAGTGCCGAGACAAGATCCGCATATCACGGATCGTTGACCACAGCCTATCAGCATCTTCCCACCAGCCAACAGGCCCGCCAAAAGGTGTCAGTAGGACCGCATGTGACAGTGACTCCGGACGCGTGCTGGCTCCTCATTGGACCGCACAGCTGGCTGCGAGCAGCTGCCTTGGACATTAGGCTGACAACCAGTGTGACTTAAGGACGATCGCCCCATTATTATAGTGGCCGGCAGACGATCGCCCCATTATTATATTGGCCGGAAGGCGATCGCCCGCTAGGAAACAGGGCACCTCAGCCCCTATATATAGCAGGCTGCCTGCACTTGGAAAAAGGCTTCAGAACTTCAACACCCATGGGATTTCATACACAACTTGGCTTTCTCCTACTCTTGGCAATAGCTATCTCTCGGTTCTTTCTTCTCTCGGCCTCTCTCATACAAAAGACGATCGGCAGGGACGGAGAACACCAAGCTTCGCTCAAGAGCTGGATTAACAGAGTCTTTTTACACTCATTGTACTTAGATTCTCACATTAATACTTGTATCCACGAATATTTGTATTAATAACATCTCGCAAGAGCATTCAAGCCCGGGCCTAACAAACCCGGCAAATCTTGTGTTATTCACACCCTCTCGGAAGTGCTCCCGCAACCTTATTTGTTGTTCATCCATTCCAGCAGTATTTAATCTTCGGATAAATATTTCGGGCAACAATAGTAATCAAACGCTATTTACCTCCTCAGTAAGTGTAATTCCCGGTTATCCCCTTCTAAGCCAATAATCATTTTATACCTAAATGCATTTACATAATATGCATTAGGGAAGCATGGCATACAAGTAGACATTCCATGAGCATGAATAATTGCTATTTATGTGCTTAATTATGTTTTATGTCTATGATACATGCAACATGTTATTTATTCCTCCTAACATGGTAAAATGTGTCTTTATAAATGTCTCATTGCAGTGAGAAGCTCAGTTTCTCGGTTAAAGGAGATCGATGTGTTGAATGACTACAAGTGAATTTATTTGTTAATTGCATTTTTACATTACTTTCACATATGATGATTCACTCCACCTCATAGTTTACTCACTATGGTGAAGAGTATTGAACATATTAAATTAGCTCTAAGCATAGGTGGCAAACATATAAGTACTAATAGGGTCACTGACAGGTCTATCGTAGGTTAACCAGTTTAACACCGGAGCCTAGTGGTGTGTGTGTGTTGAGTAAATTTAGATATATGAATCAAGTAGATAACATGTGTTTAACCTAATAAAACGTGTCAAATATTTGATTCTTATCTACATTATTATAATTGGTTCAACTGGTAGTTGCATACGGCATCACCTGTTAAGTAAGTGGATATGTCACTTCCCTATTCGTCCCAGTTGCAGTCGGAACCAGTTGAACTTGTCTTTTGTTTTATCATCATTATCATATCATATTGATAAGTTAGCCCTTTCATTCTTATCTATAGCTTTATAGGTAGGAAGGTCTAGAAAGTTTGACAATAAAATCCCTTATTAGCATTTTAATGCTTTCTGCATAGTAACCGGTTTTAAACAATAAAAACACACTTTAAACTTCTACAAAACCACTAGACCTGATATTTATACCCTAAATATATTTAATATATATTAAGAACCGGTTTAAACCAACCAATAACCGGCCTATAACTACTTGAATTGATCCAGTCTTTCAAACACAATTTATAGAAGCTATTTGAGGGTATCTTCGGTATTTCACCCTCAAAACTGCCTCTCTCACTTGGATAAGAGAGAAAAACCGACCCTCAACCCTCAATAACACTCCGGACTCGACCTAGAAGCATCCATCTCCGAAAAATCACCAAAAATTCAAGAAAAATCATCAAAACACCAACACCTCATATCCTTTGAGAATCAAGGTGAGTTTCCTTTGTTTTCTTCATGTTCTTGATGTCTTTATTGATTAGTTCGATGAAAGGAGGGTTTTTTCAGGCCCTTATACATGCCATGATAATGTTAAGAGTTCATCCATGGCTTAGCCTTGTGTTTATTGTGGATTTATAGAGCCTAAATCATCACTAGACAACATAGAACTCAATTCTGCCACCTTTTATAAACATATATGGATCGTGCATATTTCGTATAGTTCAGGGGCTGGTGTTCCCATATATTTGTTCTTCAGTATGTTAGGGATGTTATATCAAAATTTGATGCAAATCCAACTTATATTAAAGCAGTTATAAGCTAAACAAGTTCTGTTATTCAAAGGTTTTGATAAACTTTCTTGAACAATTATGTTGTTGTAAAATAGGTTACACAAATTACTATATGTTCATATTTTTAGAATAAGTTTTCTTGTGTAAGTAAAGGAGAAGGATATAAAGTTAAAACATAGTATAAATGGGTATATATATGTAATTATTGCATCACAGTAACTAGTTGTGAAGGGATAAGTCATAGATGATCCTAAATTGTATTCCAACAATTTTGTAGCATTCATGAAAGTAATGTTAAGTGCAATATGGTTAATTAATCAAGGGCTTTTAGCACATCCATCTAGCCAGAGAATCTGATCTTTTCATCTCAATACGCAGCTAGACCCGAGGTAAGATGAGGTTTTTCCTTGTTGTATCATAAGGATCATATATTAATTGATATTTTCTTATGTGACTGTTATTGAACGATCATCCATAACATTTAAAACAACAATTACCAATATACAATTGGGATGGCACTTTATGAAGCATTGTATGGGAGAAAATGCATGTCTCCCGTACACTGGGATGAAATTGGAGAAAGAAGTATACTGGGCCCAGAAATGATACAACAGACTGCTATGGTAGTAGAAAAGATAAGAGAACGAATGAAGATTTCACAAAGTAGACAGAAGAGTTATGCAGATATTCGAAGAAGAGATTTAGAATTTGCAGTTGGAGACCATGTGTTCTTGAGGGTATCTCCAATGAAAAGCATAATGAGATTTTGGAAGAAAGGAAAACTTAGCCCGAGATATGTTGGCCCATTTGAAATTCTTGAAAGAGTTGGTGATAGAGCTTATAGAGTAGCCTTACCTCCTTCGCTATCTGGTATGCACAATGTCTTCCATGTGTCCATGTTAAAGAAGTACATTTCAAACCCCTCACATGTGTTAAATTATGAGCTGTTGGAATTATCCCCAGATTTGTCCTATGAAGAGAAGCCGGTATAGGTTCTTGATAAGAAAGTAAAGAAACTAAGAAACAAGGAGATTCATTTGGAAAAGATTTTGTGGAGGAACCATGCTGTTGAAGAGGCTACATGGGAAAGAGAGGAAGAAATGCAAAGTAGGTATCCAGAACTATTCGGTATGTCAATTTCGAGGACGAAATTTTATAAGGAGGGGAGGATTGTAATGCCCAGTTATCCCCTTCTATGATAATAATCATTTATACCTAAATGGATTTACATAATATGCATTTGGGAAGGAAGGCATTCAAGTAGATATTTCATGAGCATGAATAATTGCTATTTATCTGCTTAATTATGTTTTATGTCTATGATACATGCAACATGTTATTTATTCCTCCTAACATGGTAAAATGTGTCTTTATAAATGTCTCATTGCAGTGAGAAGCTCAGTTTCTCGGTTAAAGGAGATCGATGTGCTGAATGACTACCAGTGATTTTATTTGTTAATTGCATTTTTACATTACTTTCACATATGATGATTGACTCCACCTTATAGTTAACTCACTATAGTAAAGAGTATTGAACATATTAAATTAGCTCTAAGCATAGGTGGCAAATATATAAGTACTAATAGGGTCACTGACAGGTCTATCGTAGGTTAACCAGTTTAACACCGGAGCCTAGTGGTGTGTGTGTGTTGAGTAAATTTAGATATATGAATCAAGTAGATAACATTTGTTTAACCTAATAAAACGTGTCAAATATTTGATTCTCATCTACATTATAATGGTTCAATTGGTAGTTGCATACGGCATCACCTGTTAAGTAAGCGGATATATCACTTCCCTATTCGTCCCAGTTGCGGTCGGAACCAGTTGAACTTGTCTTTTGTTTTATCATCATCATATCATATTGATAAGTGAGCCCTTTCGTTCTTATCTATAGCGTTATAGGTAGGAAGGTCTAGAAAGTTTGACAATAAAATCCCTTATTAGCATTTTTAATGCTTTCTGCATAGTAACCGGTTTTAAACAATAAAAACACACCTTAAACTTCTACAAAACCACTAGACCTGATATTTATACCCTAAATATATTCAATATATATTAAGAACCGGTTTAAACCAACCAATAACCGGCCTATAACTACTTGAATTGATCCAGTCTTTCAAACACAATTTATAGAAGCTATTTGAGGGTATCTTCGGTATTTCACCCTCAAAACCGCCTCTCTCACTTGAATAAGAGAGAAAAACCGACCCTCAACCCTCAATAACACTCCGGACTCGACCTAGAAGCATCCATCTCCGAAAAATCACCAAAAATTCAAGAAAAATCATCAAAACACCAACACCTCATATCCTTTGAGAATCAAGGTGAGTTTCCTTTGTTTTCTTCATGTTCTTGATGTCTTTATTGATTATTTCGATGAAAGGAGGGTTTTTTCAGGCCCTTAGACATGTCATTATAATGTTAAGAGTTCATCCATGGCTTAGCCTTGTGTTTATTGTGGGTTTATAGAGCCTAAATCGTCACTAGACAACATAGAACTCAACTCTGCCACCTTTTATAAACATATATGGATTGTGCATATTTCGTATAGTTCACAGGCTGGTGTTCCCATATATTTGTTCTTCAGTATGTTAGGATGTTATATCAAAATTTGATGCAAATCCAACTTATATTCAAGCGGTTATAAGCTAAACAAGTTCTGTTATTCAAAGGTTTTGATAAACTTTCTTGAACAATTATGTTGTTGTAAAATAGGTTACACAAATTACTATATGCTCATATTTTCAGAATAAGTTTTCTTGTATAAGTAAAAGATAAGGATATAAAGTTAAAACATAGTATAAATGGGTATATATATGTAATTATTTCATCACAGTAACTAGTTGTGAAGGGATACGTCATAGATGATCCTAAATTCTATTCCAAACATTTTGTAGCATTCATGAAAGTAATGTTAAGTGCAATATGGTTAATTAATTAAGGGCTTTTAGCACATCCATCTAGCCAGAGAATTTGATCTTTTCATCTCAATACGCAGCTGGACCCGAGGTAAGATGAGGCTTTTCCTTGCTGTATCATAAGGATCATATATTAATTGATATTTTCTTATGTGACTGTTATTGAACGATCATGCATAACATATGTATGTGAAAGAATGATTAAGAAAAGGAAGTATGGTACTTGATTGATGGCGGGTAGGCACGGGACGCGGGGGACCGGCGGACCCAACACATGGTGGCAAATACTTGCGGCTGAAAGTCGGTCAAGGAAACCCACACTAAATGAAAAATGTTGAATACGGTTAATACCATTGGTTGAAAAACCAGTATGGGAACCCCCGTATACATGCTTTATTGGCCAATTATATGAATAGGTTCCGAAAATCATGGCCTATCACTATCAGTCGAGTACCACACTTCAAGGGTACCCGAAGAAAGGATTTTACAAGAACATGACTATATCATATAAAGTAGTTATTTGTTGATGAGTGTGATATGTGATACCTTGCTATTACAGAAGTCTCATCTTACTGAGCCATTAGCTCACTAGATTCTTATGATACAGGTGATGATGCTCATGTTTAGGGGTCGACTATACTCCTTCAGTGTTGCCCGTTGGAGACTTGTCCATATGCCATTCCCCAGCTATTTTGCCCCTATGCTGGAAGACTATGTTGTGTTTTGAATAAGATCGCTCTGCTATGGTTTTGTTTATATATTAAACTTAAGGTTGTGTAATGTTTTGAACAAATAATACCAGTTTGCGTTATTTCCCCGAGTTCTTGCTTTTACCAAATTCACAATTATGGCTTTTCAAAGTATAAAAGAGTGATACTCTCCAACTGAGTAACACAGACCCCTTTGCGGTTCAGCTGCTAGGTTAGGGGGTGTTACAGTTGTGCTATCGGAGCGAAGGTTTAAATCTTTCCTGCAGACAGAATATGGCATATAGACATTCTCGAGTGAGGGATATGGTCAACTTTTATTTGTTAAGTATTATGTTTAATAGATTACAATCTATTAGTTGTCATTATCATTATTGTGTGTTTGTTAATGGCTTATGAATGGGTGAGATTGGGCAGTACAGAGGCAGTGATGGCACCGAAAAGGAAGAAAGAGATGATCTAAATCCAATCCACAACCTTCTTGAGAATTTGGCTGAGCTAATGCAGCAACAGACAAGGATGTATGGTGAACAGATGCAACAATTGTTGAATATGCAACAAAGAAACCAGGAGCAAAACCGAGAACCTCCACCAAGAAACAATAATGGACCAGCAGCATATGAGAAATTTAGGAAAATTGAACCTCCGGATTTTCATGGTGGGTCTGATCCTATGGTTGCAGAGGAATGGGTCAAATCACTTGATGTTATCTTTGATTACATGCACATCGATGATGCTGAGAAGATACTTTGTGCGATCTTTCAACTCAAAAAAGATGCCAGAACTTGGTGGGAAGGAGCCAAACTTGCAGTCAACATAGAAGAGCTGACATGGGAGAGATTTAAAGTAATATTTTATGATAAATACTTCACCAGGGATACCCGATCTCTCAAGGTCAAAGAGTTTTTAGAGTTGAAGCAAGGGGATATGTCTGTTTGTGAATATATCCGAAAATTTGAAGAAGGCTGCAGGTATGTTACTTATATTGCTAGGGATAATACTGAGAAGATGGATCATTTCTTAAGAGGCCTCCGACCTGAAATTAGAAGAGATGTGAGAATGTCTGCATTAACTGACTTCAGAGAAATAGTTGACAAAGCGCTGCTCGCAGAAGCTGATGAAATGGAGATACAAAAGTCTTATCAGCAGAAGAGGCAAGCATTTGCTTCAAAAAACTTAGCACATTGGAAGAAACCGGAGCAAAAACCAGGCAAAGCCAATCAGAAGCATCCTACAGCGAGACATGCTCCAAATACAAATGAGAAGCCTAAGTGTACTAAATGTGGGAAAAATCACTTTGGAGAATGTTTTGTCGGGTCCAATAATTGTTTCAGATGCAAGAAGCCCGGACATATGGCGAGAGATTGCCCAAACCCAGAGAATAAAGTTCAAGGAAGGGTTTTTGCAATGACACGAGAACAAGCTGATGCAGATGCTTCTGTAGTCTCAAGTACCATTCCTGCACTTACATTGATAGACCCAGGTTCCACACATTCATTTGCATCATATGCATTTATGAGAAAATCGGGCATTAAACCAGAGCTATTGAAAGTTGGTTATAATGTGGCTGCTCCGTTTGGAGAAAATATGGATTCTGACCAAATGTTGAGGGCTTGTACAGTTCGAATTAGCGGGAGGGTACTCTACGCCGACCTTGTTGTCCTACCAATATCTAATTTTGATGTTATCCTTGTTATGGACTGGATAGCTAAATATTGTTCAAATGTCGATTGTAATAAGAAGATTGTGGCCTTTCAACCAGCAAATGGAGGACGGTTTATTTTTAGAGATAATTTATATTCGCGCGCTTTACCAATTATAACTACACTGAAAGCTAGGAAGATGTTAAATAAGGGGTGTACTGGCTATTTGGCTAATGTTTTGGACACCTCCCTTGAAATAAAATTGAAGGCTGAAGTGTTGGAATATTTATTCCACACATTATTTAATTTGTGTTTTGATGATTAAAGTTGCTAAACAAACAAAACAACATTAAGGCGAAGCAAAACGACGAAGCAGGCGAAGACACAAAAAGTTGCAATCTGGACTGCTTTAGCGCATGCAAGTCATCACACGTTAGCGCACGCTAACGGGAAGTCAACTGCATTCCAGTCAAGTTTCGAAGTAAGCTGAAGTGAATTCAGCTGTTGAGATAGCACACGCTACACGTTATCATTAACGCACGCTATCGAAGTCTTGTTACCGTTGTGAAGGAATTCAAACACAGAATAACGTATGCAATGAAGTCAGCATTAGCGCACGCTACAAAGTATGAATAGCGCACGCTAAGAAGTTTGAATCAAGTCAATCAGAATGTTGGGAAAAGCAGGTCAAAGTCAGCATAACGGATACTTTGACAATCCATGCAATGGATATATTGGATTAGCGCACGCTACAATGTGTTATTAACGCACGCTAATACAAGAAGGTTACGTACGTAAGGCAGAAGGCATAACGTATGAAAAAGAAGAAATGAAGTTACTGGACTAAAACTGGGAATAGTCTAACGCACGCTACAGGTACGCTAATGAGTTAGCGCATGCTACTAAAGAAGGCCAGCGCACGCTAGCAAGTCAAAACAGCCAGCAACGGCTAGTTTGTGGAAAATGCATATAAATACCATTCCTATGGTATTGTTTGACAACAACAACTTCAAGCAAACGAGATATTCATCTGAGAATCATATACTTACATTGTTGTTGTAATATTGAGCTTATATTGTTAGTTTAAGTGTTTATACATTCAACATTATACACGAGCGAGAAAAAGTAAAGATACGATTTGATTCGGTGTTATTAGGATCAAGGATCGGCATTGTTAGAATCACAATCGCTATCTTAGTGGGGTTTATCTAGTACCGATAGAAAGCTAGAGTGGTTGATTCCTTATCCAATAGAAAAGGAAAAACGGTTTTACTCGGACCGATAGAAGACGAGCTTGTAACGGTAATCCCTAGACCGATAGAAGAGAGGCGTAGAGGTTTTGATCTTAATCCTAAAGAAAAAGATACATCAAAAGAGGATGTAGGCTTCGTTAATAGCCGAACCTCTATAAATCTTTGTGTGATTTATTTCCGCATTTTATTTACGCTTCCGCACAAAACGGCGCAAATATCCTATAATATACCAACAATTGGTATCGGAGCGGTACTCCAATACGCGGCTTAACATCCGAGGAGAAGGTCCAAAATGGCATTTCAAATGGCTCCTGTCGAAGGACTTGCTCTCAACCGACCACCATTTTTTGATGGATCAAATTTCATGACTCGGAAGAAGAAAATGTCCATTTTCATCCGAGCTTTTGATATCGAATTATGGAAAGTGATTTGCCTTGGTCCCAAAATTCCGACGAACTCAAACGGAACTCTCAAAACCTTTGAAGAGTATGACGATGCGGATTGGAAAAACGACCATTATAATTGCAAAGCCACGCAATTATTATATTGTGCTTTAAATCCGGAAGAACACAACCGGATATCATCGTGTGATAGTGCCAAAGAAATCTGGAAAATGCTTGAGGTAACACACGAAGGTACGTCTCAAGTCAAAGAGACGAAGATAAACATGCTCCTTCACGATTATGAATTATTCCAAATGAAGGACGACGAATCCATCTCGATTATGCTCGACCGATTCTCGGTCATCACCAATGGATTAGCATGTTTCGGAAAACCACTTTCGAGTAGTGAGAAAGTAAAGAAAATTCTCCGATCACTACCTCGAGAATGGGGCCAGTGCAGTTACGGCAATAATGGAATCAAAAGATTTAAATACTCTCGATTTTAGTTCTCTCGTTGGTTCTCTTATCAACTACGAGATTGTTCTAAAATCTCGGAATGCCAAATCGAAACCGAAGGAGAGGTCGATAGCCTTCAAGGCTAAAATATCGAAAAAGAAAGAAGAAATCCCGGTGGATGAAAGTGATGAAGAAATGGCACATTATGCCAAGAATATTAATAAGTTCCAACACTTATTAAACCGGAGAAAGAAGGACATCCAAGCGGGCGAATCGAAGAAACCCGACAACACCTGTCGATTATGTGGTAAACCAGGCCACTTTGCCAAGAACTGTCGAGTAAAGCAAAAGAAGGTTTTAATCGCAACATGGAGCGACGAAGATCCCGATGAAGATTTTCTTGAACAAAAAAATCTCGCGCTCATGGCCCGGAGTTCATTCGACGATAGCGACGTCGAAAGCCAAGTAAGTAACTCCTATGACGAACTCTTTGAAGCATTTGAGTTATTACATACGGACTATGAAAATGCTTTAAATGAAATTAAATCCCTCAAGTCTAAATATAAAACTTTGGAAATTGAAAATTCCAAAATACTTGAAAAAGGGAAATTTGTTGAAATCGATCATTCGAAATGCATTGAAAACGAGAATATTTTAAAGAATGATCTTTTAAAAGTTCAAAATGAACTAAAAATTTTGACAAAGAAATTCTCGTGCGGCAACGATAAATTTGAACAAATTTTATGTGTTCAAAAATATACTCTAAATAAAGAGGGGTTGGGATTCAAACCACGTTCGAAAAATGAATCTGCCAATTTCAAAATACCCCAATGCAAAAAATGTTTAAAAATCGGGCATCACATTTCAAATTGCAAAAGCCCAAGATGGACGATAAAAATTAAAAAGATTTGGGTCCCTAAAGGAACAAACATTTCAAATATCGTCTACGTTTCAAAAGAAAAACCAACTATAGGTTGGATCCCCAAAAATAAATTTTAACAAATGATATTTTACAAAGGGGGAGAAGGAATATTTTTGAGGGAGAAATAAAGTTTTCAGGGGGAGCTTATACCCTTATTAATGCATAAATTGGTATCATGCATATTTATATTTCATTTGATATAATCTATATTTTTATACTTTTTGATGAAGAAAAAAGGGGGAGAAGTAGATGAATTGAGATAAAAATGAGAAAAATCGAAGAAGTCGAAAAGAAAAGAAAAGCATACAAAAAGGGGGAGTTAAAATGAAGGAGTTGAAAAAATTGAAAAATGAAGAAGTCGAAAAAGAAGAAAAAGAAAAGGATTGGAGAAACTAACGAAACGATCAAAGCCGAAAACTTTGATTCGTAGAAATATACTTATATTATTTTTTACAGATTATTCAATTCAAGAGTTGTTTTGTAATCATCAAAAAGGGGGAGATTGTTGGAATATTTATTCCACATATTATTTAACTTGTGTTTTGATGATTAAAGTTGCTAAACAAACAAAACAACATTAAGGCGAAGCAAAACGACGAAGCAGACGAAGATGCAAAAAGTTGCAATCTGGACTGCTTTAGCGCACGCAAGTCATCACACGTTAGCGCACGCTAACGGGAAGTCAACTGCATTCCAGACAAGTTTCGAAGTAAGCTGAAGTGAAGTCAGCTGTTGAGATAGCGCACGCTACACGTTATCATTAACGCACGCTATCGAAGTCTTGTTACCGTTGTGAAGGAATTCAAACACAGAATAACGTATGCAATGAAGTCAGCATTAGCGCACGCTACAAAGTATGAATAGCACACGCTAAGAAGTTTGAATCAAGTCAATCAGAACGTTGGGAAAAGCAAGTCAAAGTCATCATAACGGATACTTTGACAATCCATGCAATGGATATATTGGATTAGCGCACGCTACAATGTGTTATTAACGCACGCTAATACAAGAAGGTTACGTACGTAAGGCAGAAGGCATAACGTACGCTAAAGAAGAAACGAAGTTACTGGACTGAAACTGGGAACAGTCTAACGCACGCTACAGGCACGCTAATGAGTTAGCGCACGCTACTAAAGAAGGCTAGCGCACGCTAGCAAGTCAAAATAGCTAGCAACGGCTAGTTTGTGGAAAATGCCTATAAATACCATTCCTATGGTATTGTTTGACAACAACAACTTCAAGCAAACGAGACATTCATTTGAGAATCATATACTTACATTGTTGTTGTAATATTGAGCTTATATTGTTAGTTTGAGTGTTTATACATTCAACATTATACACGAGTGAGAAAAAGAAAAGATACAATTTGATTCGGTGTTATTAGGATCAAGGATCCGGCATTGTTAGAATCACAATCGCTATCTTAGTGAGGTTTATCTAGTACCGATAGAAAGCTAGAGTGGTTGATTCCTTATTCAATAGAAAAGGAAAAATGGTTTTACTCGGACCGATATAAGACGAGCTTGTAACGGTAATCCTTCGACCAATAGAAGAGAGGCGTAGAGGTTTTGATCTTAATCCTAAAGAAAAAGATACATCAAGAGAGGACGTAGGCTTCGTTAATAGCCGAACCTCTATAAATCTTTGTGTGATTTATTTCCGCATTTTATTTACGCTTCCGCACAAAACGGCGCAAATATCCGATAATATACCAACATGAAGATGTAGATGTGGTTAGAGAATTTCCTGAGGTGTTTCCAGATGATCTACAAGGGTAGCCTCCAGATCGGGAAATTGAGTTTACAATCGATGTAATGCCCGGGACTACCCCTATTTCTAAAGCCCCGTACAGAATGGCACCAACATAACTGAAAGAATTAAAAATTCAGCTACAAGAATTACTTGATAAGGGATTCATCCATCCTAGTTGTTCACCTTGGGGAGTGCCTGTCTTAATTGTGAAAAAGAAAGATGGCTAATTGCGATTATGCATAGACTATAGGGAACTGAATAAGGTGACCATCAAGAACAAATACCCTCTTCCAAGGATAGATGATTTATTTCATCAGTTGCAAGGAGCATCAGTATTCTCAAAGATTGATTTACGTTCTGGATATCATCAACTGAAGGTCAAAGAAGAAGATATCCAAAAAAACAGCATTTAAAATGCGATATGGTCACTATGAATTTTTAGTGATGCCTTTTGGTTTGACAAATGCTCCAGCAGCATTTATGGATCTGATGAACCGGGAATTCAAAGAGTTCCTTGGTAAATTTGTGGTGGTGTTTATCGATGATATCCTTATCTATTCACATGATAGAGATGAACATAAAGAACACCTCAGAATTGTGCTTCAAATTCTCAAAGAAAAACTGTTGTATGTTAAATTCAAGAAATGTGAATTCTGGATAGAACAAGTGGTATTTTTAGGGCATGTGGTATCCAAGGATGGCATTTCAGTGGATCCAAACAAGGTAGAGGCGGTGAGCAACTAGCCAACACCAACGAATGTATCAGAGGTTCGAAGTTTCTTAGGACTAGTTGGCTACTACCGATGGTTTATACAAGGATTCTCAAAGATTGCAACCCCATTGAAATTGTTAACAAGGAAGAACACGAAGTTTGTTTGGACTGATGCTTGCGAGGGGAGTTTCCAGGAATTGAAGCGTAGATTAACTACAGCTTCTGTCCTTGCCACTCCTATAGGAACAGGTGGCTTTGTAGTTTACACTGATGCTTCTAAAAATGGTTTGGGTGTTGTATTAATGCAACATGGGAAGGTAATAGCCTATGCCTCCAGGCAATTAAAAGAGTATGAAAAGAATTATCCAACACATGATCTAGAACTGGCTGCTGTTGTCTTTGCACTAAAAATTTGGAGGCATTACCTATATGGTGAAAAGTGCGAAATCTATACAGACCAAAAGAGTTTGAAGTACTTTTTCACACAGAAGGAGCTGAATATGCGACAGGGGAGATGGTTAGAATTGGTGGAAGACTATGATTGTGAGATCAATTATCATCCTGGTAAGGCAAATGTGGTTGCAGACGCATTAAGTAGAAAGTCTATGTCTTCCTTTCTAATCACACAAAAGCCATTATTATTAGACTTGCAAAAATTAGAAATGGAAATTGTGCCCAAAAGGAAGATTTGTTCGTTATCAGCACTCATATTGAAACCTGCACTTCAAGATATAATCAAAGAAACCCATAAGGTGGATCAGTACATAGGCAAATTGAGGGAAAAAGTTGATGAGGGGAAATTACCGAACTTCTCAGTCTCAAGTGATAAAATATTGCGATATAAAGGGAGACTGTGTGTGCCAGCCGATGCAACCATCATAGGGGACATTCTGAAGGAGGCTCATTCCAGTCCTTATTCAATACATCCAGGTAGCACAAAAATGTATAAAGACTTGAAACAACATTATTGGTGGCCTAACATGAAGAAAGATATTGCAAAATTCGTGGCAGAATGTCTAACTTGCCAGCAGATCAAAATTGAACATCAGAGACTGGCAGGATTATTGAAGCCTTTACTAATTCCGGAATGGAAATAGGAACACATTACAATGTATTTTGTGCTTGGGCTACCAAGGACTCAAAGTGGGTATAATTCGATATGGGTGATGGTTGATAGATTGACCAAATATGCTCATTTCCTTCCAGTAAAATCCACATATAGTATGGATCGATATGCTCAGGAATATATTAAAGAGATATTCCGACTACATGGGGTGCCAGTATCAATAGTATCTGACAGGGACCCTAAATTCACATCTGTATTTTGGAAAAGTTAACATAACGCAATGGGTACGAAGCTTGCTTTCAGCACCGCATTTCATCCACAAAGTGATGGGCAGTCAGAAAGAGTTATTCAAATACTTGAAGATATGTTGAGAGCATGCATACTAGATTTCAAGGGCAATTGGGATACAAAGCTTCCATTGGTAGAGTTCACCTAAAACAATAGTTACCAATCTACAATTGGGATGGCACCTTATAAAGCACTGTATGGGAGCAAATGCAGATCTCCCGTACACTGGGATGAAGTTGGAGAAAGAAGTCTCCTGGGCCCAGAAATGATAAACAGACTGCTACGGTAGTAGAAAAGATAAGAGAACGAATGAAGATTTCACAAAGTAGACAGAAGAGTTATGCAGATATTCGAAGAAGAGATTTAGAATTTGTAGTTGGAGATCATGTGTTCTTGAGGGTATCTCCAATGAAAAGCATAATGAGATTTGGGAAGAAAGGAAAACTTAGCTCGAGATATGTTGGCCCATTTGAAATTCTTGAAAGATTTGGTGATAGAGCTTATAGAGTAGCCTTACCTCCTTCGCTATCTGGTGTGCACAATGTCTTCCATGTGTCCATGTTAAAGAAGTACATTTCAAACCACTCACATGTGTTAAATTATGAGCCGTTGGAATTATCCCCAGATTTGTTCTATGAAGAAAAGTCGGTACAGGTTCTTGATAAGAAAGTAAAGAAACTAAGAAACAAGGAGATTCATTTGGAAAAGATTTTGTGGAGGAACCATGCTGTTGAAGATGCTACATGGGAAAGAGAGGAGGAAATGCAAAGAAGGTATCCAGAACTATTCGGTATGTCAATTTTGAGGATGAAATTTTATAAGGAGGGGAGGATTGTAATACCCGGTTATCCCCTTCTAAGCTAATAAACATTTTATACCTAAATGCATTTACATAATATGCATTTGGGAAGCAAGGCATACAAGTAGATATTTCATGAGCATGAATAATTGTTATTTATGTGCTTAATTATGTTTTATGTCTATGATACATGCAACTTGTTATTTATTCCTCCTAACATGGTAAAATGTGTCTTAATAAATGTCTCATTGCAGTGAGAAGCTCAGTTTCTCGGTTAAAGGAGATCGATGTGCTGAATGACTACCAGTGATTTTATTTGTTAATTGCATTTTTACATTACTTTCACATATGATGATTGACTCCACCTCATAGTTAACTCACTATAGTGAAGAGTATTTAACATATTAAATTAGCTCTAAGCATAGGTGGCAAACATATAAGTACTAATAGGGTCACTGACAGGTCTATCGTAGGTTAACCAGTTTAACACCGGAGCCTAGTGGTGTGTGTGTGTTGAGTAAATTTAGATATATGAATCAAGTAGATAACATTTGTTTAACCTAATAAAACGTGTCAAATATTTGATTCTTATCTACATTATAATTGGTTCAATTGGTAGTTGCATACGGCATCACCTGTTAAGTAAGTGGATATGCCACTTCCCTATTCGTCCCAGTTGCGGTCGGAACCAGTTGAACCTGTATTTTGTTTTATCATCATCATATCATATTGATAAGCGAGCCCTTTCATTCTTATCTATAGCGTTATAGGTAGGAAGGTCTAGAAAGTTTGACAATAAAATCCCTTATTAGCATTTTTAATGTTTTCTACATAGTAACCGGTTTTAAACAATAAAAACACACCTTAAACTTCTACAAAACCACTATACCTGATATTTATACCCTAAATATATTCAATATATATTAAGAACCGGTCTAAACCAACCAATAACCGACCTATAACTACTTGAATTGATCCAGTCTTTCAAACACAATTTATAGAAGCTATTTGAGGGTATCTTCGATATTTCACCCTCAAAACCGCCTCTCTCACTTGGATAAGAGAGAAAAACCGACCCTCAACCCTCAATAACACTCCGGACTCGACCTAGAAGCATCCATCTCCGAAAAATCACCAAAAATTCAAGAAAAACCATCAAAACACCAACACCTCATATCCTTTGAGAATCAAGGTGAGTTTCCTTTGTTTTCTTCATGTTTTTGATGTCTTTATTGATTATTTCGATGAAAGTAGGGTTTGTTCAGGTCCTTAGACATGTCATGATAATGTTAAGAGTTCATCCATGGCTTAGCCTTGTGTTTATTGTGGGTTTATAGAGCCTAAATCATCACTGGACAACATAGAACTCAATTCTGCCACCTTTTATAAACATATATGGATTGTGCATATTTCGTATAGTTCAGGGGCAGGTGTTCCCATATATTTGTTCTTCGCTATGTTAGAGATGTTATATCAAGATTTGATGCAAATCCAACTTATATTCAAGCGGTTATAATCTAAACAAGTTCTGTTATTCAAAGGTTTTGATAAACTTTCTTGAACAATTATGTTGTTGTAAAATAGGTTACACAAATTACTATATGTTCATATTTTCAGAATAAGTTTTCTTGTATAAGTAAATGAGAAGGTTATAAAGTTAAAACATAGTATAAATGGGTATATATATGTAATTATTACATCACAATAACTAGTTGTGAAGGGATACGTCATAGATGATCCTAAATTGTATTCCAAACATTTTGTAGCATTCATGAAAGTAATGTTAAGTGCAATATGGTTAATTAATTAAGGGCTTTTAGCACATCCATCTAGCCAGAGAATATGATCTTTTCATCTCAATACGCAGCTGGACCCGAGGTAAGATGGGGCTTTTTCTTGCTGTATCATAAGGATCATATATTAATTGATATTTTCTTATGTGATTGTTATTGAACGATCATGCATAACATATGTATGTGAAAGAATGATTAAGAAAAGGAAGTATGGTACTTGATTGATGGTGGGTAGGCACGGGACGCGGGAGACCGGCGGACCCAACACATGGTGGCAAATACTTGCGGCTGAAAGTCGGTCAAGGAAACCCACACTAAATGAAAAAGGTTGAATACGGTTAATACCATTGGTTGAAAAACCAGTATGGGAACCCCCGTATACATGCTTTATTGGCCAATTATATGAACAGGTTCCGAAAATCATGGCCTATCACTATCAGTCGAGTACCACACTTCAAGGGTACCCGAAGAAAGGATTTTACAAGAACATGAATATATCATATAAAGTAGTTATTTGTTGATGAGTGTGATATGTGATACTTTGCTATTACAGAAGTCTCGTCTTACTGAACCATTAGCTCACTAGATTCTTATGGTACAGGCGATGATGCTCATGTTTAAGGGTCGACTATACTCCTTCAGTGTTGCCCGTTGGAGACTTGTCCATATGCCATTCCCCAGCTATTTTGCCCATATGCTGGAAGACTATGTTGTGTTTTGAATAAGATCGCTCTGCTATGGTTTTGTTTATATATTAAACTTAAGGTTGTGTAATGTTTTGAACAAATAATACCAGTTTGCATTATTTCCCCGAGTTCTTGCTTTTACCAAATTCACAATTATGGCTTTTCAAAGTATAAAAGAGTGATACTCCCCAACTGAGTAGCACGGACCCCTTTGCGGTCCAGCTGCTAGGTTAGGGGGTGTTACAGTAAGGGTAAGGCAACTTCAGCTATCTGGGTCGTTGTCAAGACCCTCATTGCATTTTGCTTAGTTGCTCGGTTTTGATGCCCAAACAACTCACCAAGATATTGCACTATCTCCATAGTTGTGGTCATGCCTGAATTATTCAGCCACCTCTTGAGGCGTGAACTTTACATTTGCTTCTACTGGGCATTCCCCAGTTGAAATAAATTTTTATTTTTCAGCAATGAGGACAATATTAAAATTTTGTTTCTAATTATCAAAGTTAGTTCCATTCAATTTATCTTCTTTGAGAATAACATATAGTGGATTGAAAGACATCTAACAATAAAATAACAATATTCGTCATTTAATTTGAAGCAGGGCCGATGTTGACTATCAGAGGGCCCTAAGCTACAAGAAAATATTGAGGCCCTATAACATATGTGCAAATAGCCCATAGAAATATTTATCTGAGGATGATACATGCTTTCTTCTTGATATGAGATAAGAACCAACTGCCTCGATAAAAAATATCCTCTTTGGTGGGCCATGCTGTCTTACTATATCTGCGATAAATAAGCTAAACAATCTCTATGTCCCCAAGTATCCTTGGTAACAAGCAAATGCGCTGCTTTTGGTCAATCGAATAACTATGATCCAAATCATATCCATTCTCCTTTTTGTCATTGTCATCCCAATGCTAAAATACATCGATACATATACCCACTTCCATTCATGAATTAGAAGCAGCTTTAATAAATTCTTTGGTGGCTGATATTCTGTCTTGACTTATTGACAAGTCAAACATCTCGAAATGATTTCATTTACCTACTTTTTCATATTATTCCCCAAAAGTTCTGTTTTAAATCCCTGGGCATTTTGCTGGTACCAATATCAAATGAATAAGGTGTGGAACAGACCTCCTTCAATATCGCCTCTGATCAGCTGTGTTGATGATTTGCCAAGTTTCCACATGGTTAATTTTCAGAGCCTCCACCGCTACCTCTCTATTCTTCATCTCAAATGCATTTGATGTCACTTTTTTGGTGATGCAGATTTCCTCACCAAAGATAGAACTTTGGATTCCAAGTTTTGTCACCTGGGCTTCCCTAAAAAAACAAACGACGGCTTCTTTGTACAGCTACATGGGTTGATGCACAAGTAATGGTAGATACCATTTTTCTTCATGTTAAGGATCGTGTTCTTCATCACCTGTCCTCGACTACAATACTGTAGTTAATTTTTTTCATTAACGGTCTTCATGGTGATGCCATTGAAGTAATTTTCATATTCTATTTATGAACATGGAAGAAAAAAATTGCTTAATGTAGATAAAATTTGAATTTTTTTGCTTTTTCTGCTCATAGGAAATTATGGTTTGTTGAAGACAATAAGGCACCGTAATCAATTTTAACTGATATATATATATATATATATAAAGAATAAGTTTCATGTTTTAATGTGAGTATTAATGGCATTAGCTAAGAAACTCTATTATGCAAATTTGTGAAGCTTGATGAGGCAAGAATTTTCGTTAATCTAGAGCTTCATTTGAAAGCTTTTAATAACTTTTAAAGTTTCATGACATTAAAGTTCTTGAATTGAAGATTTAAGTTGAGTTTTGAGTTCCGTAGGGATATTAAAGATCTTGAAAAGTTGGAGTCTTTTTAATTTATAATAACCCTAAGAGTTTTGTAACTAAAACATTAGTTTTCCATTACATGATCTTTGGTTTGCAAGAAAAAAAGAGTAACGTCTAACTTTTGGTATGCAAGTAACATTAAAGATCTTGAAAATTTGGAGAGTCTTTTTAATTTATAAGAACCAGAAGAGTTTTGTAACTAAAACATTAGTTTCCCATTACATGATCTTTGGTTTGCAAGGAAAAAAGAATAACGTCTAACTTTTGCTATGTAAAAGTTAAGTTTTAACAATAAATGAGACAATGACTTCTGATGCCTATATATAGTTCAATTTAGTGTTTTCGCCAATCATGCATTGCAAATTTGCAAATTTGCAGATGATACATAACCCTCATGGCTAATATAGCAAACACTATGCTTTATTATCCTAAGTAAAACATAACTTTCTTTCATGGTCAATGGTGAGAATGTGTCTTTGGTATCATAATAATGATGATAGGTCGCAAGTGATACGTCAATATTAAAGATACATGATCAAACATCTTTGTTTTGATACTAAGATGGATGTGATTTCAATGCATGAATCTTTTTTTATTGTTTATATATGAAGCAGTTTGTATATATATTAATGTAAAAGAATAGAATTATTTTGGAAGGAAGCCCCTCTCGATGTTGCAATCTAAGGCAGTAGTGTGTTCAGCAAGATGTGTTGTTACATGGCGTTGTTCATCATACGTTACAGAATCAAACGTCGACAAGTTCAGACGGTTTGTATACGTATTATAGCTATCGTCTGTTAGTAGTTGCTTTTATGTCACTGCTGTTGCTGCCCAAAGGTCTGATTTTGTTTTTAATTGCCATGTACGCAGTTATGCATACAACACGATCATGTAGGACAAATCAGTAGTGTTTAGTAAATGCTTCTGCACAAAGTTATGCAAATTGCTCTGAGGCATCTTAGGTTGATGTTAACGTCAAAGGTAAAAACGGTTATGATATTCGATTTAAAAAGATCCCGACTTTGAACTCTGTTTAACTTAATTACAAAAACCCGAGTTCTCTAAATGAATGATAACTTCAATCTTTGAGCATGCAGGTTTACATGGATGGTATTCAAACAATGTCATCTCAAGAACGAAGAGCTACCCTGGGAGAATTCTATGGTTTTTCTCCATTTCTTGATATAATCTTTATTACAGTAATTTTTTTATTTCGCTATTATGACTCGAAAATTTAAATGATTTTTGCAGCTGTTATATACCCATCCCTTAAACAACTCGACGGTCATTTGATTGTAAGAAAAGCTTAACTTTCTTTCATGATCAATGGTGAGAAGGTGTCTTTGGTATTATAATAATGATGATAGGTCGTAAGTGATATGTCAACATTAAAGCTACATAACCAAACATCTTTGTTTTGCTACTAAGATGGATGTGATTTCAATGAATGAATTTTCTTTTATTATTTATGTATGAAGCAGTTTGTATATATATTGATGTAAAAGAATAGAATTATTTTGGAAGGAAGCCCCTCTCGATCTTGCAATCTAAGGCAGCAGTGTGTTCAACAAGATATGTTGTTACATGGCGTTGTTCATCATACGTTATAGAATCAAACGTCGACAAGTTCAGACTGTTTGTATACGTACTATAGCTATCGTCTGTTAGTAGTTGCTTTTATGTCACTGCTACTGCTGCCCAACGGTCTGATTTTTGTTTTTAATTGCCATGTACGCAGTTATGCATACAACCCGATCATGTAGGACATATCAGTAGTGTTTAGTAAATGCTTCTGCACAAAGTTATGCAAATTGCTTTGAGGCACCTTAGGTTGATGTTAACGTCAAAGGTAAAAACGGTTATGATATTCGGTTTAAAAAGATCCCGACTTTGAACTCTATTTAACTTAATTACAAAAACTCGAGTTATCGAAATGAATGATAACTTCAATCTTTGAGCGTGCAGGTTTACATGGATGGTATTCAAACAATGTCGTCTCAAGAACGAAGAGCTACCCTGAGAGAATTCTATGGTTTTTCTACATTTCTTGATATAATCTTTATTACATTAATTTTTTTATTTCGCTATTATGACTCGAAAATTTAAATGATTTTTGCAGCTGTTATATATCCGTCCCTTAAACAACTCGACGGTCATTTGATTGTAAGAAAAGCTTAACTTTCTTTCATGACCAATGGTGAGAAAGTGTCTTTGGTATCATAATAATGATGATAGGTCGTAAGTGATATGTCAACAGTAAAGATACATGATCAAACATCTTTGTTTTGCTACTTAGATGGATGTGATTTCAATGCATGGATCTTCTTTTATTGTTTATGTATGAAGCAGTTTGTATATATATTCATGTAAATGAATAGAATTATTTTGGAAGGAAATGTGACGAGATACTATTTTTTTGACTTTTGTCTTCCATTGAATTTATTAGTTTTCACTGTTATTTGTACGCAAGTTCTACAAGGTTAGATATAAACATTAGCTTCACAACTACACAAAGTTATAGACAAATCTTCATGATAATTTGTATCGGTAGTTGGTGCCAACCTTTATATACAACTATCGATTTGATTTCGGAGTCTGTCAATACATAATAATCATGCGTAAGTTTTTTTATCATGTTCATTTATTAAAATAGGCTTATTCAATTACCCGTAATGCACAAATTTCTTTATTTATTTGTTTGTTATCTTTGGTAAAGCTGAAAATGTAAATACACATTTTAGTATTGGAAAAAATTGTCATTCTAATTCAGCTTGAAAAGGATTAAACTAAAATATATTTAAATATTTGATACAAAAAGATGTTTGGTTTATTGAACAATGAAAGATTGTATATGTTTAAGGTCAATTATCTTACACAAACAAACATAGTAACAAACAAACACAATAAGACTCTCCGAACCACAACAGAAAAAGAACCATTGCATACTGATGGAACTTTCCATCTTATACTAAAACTATAAGATATGAAAAATAAAGTGAGAGTAGTAAAGTCGATTAAGGAATTTTTACACCATGGTTATATTTTGCCATTGAGTTTTGGTACAAATATCATCAATTCATAAGGTCACTAATATGTGTTATAATCCTTTCAACTATTCAAATCCGAGAGTTGAGTTTCGACAAAAGTTGCGTAAGTAATCTCAATAAATAAAGGTCTTAATGTTATGATATTACTTTTTTTCTCTTAAAAAGGTCTAAATAATGACATATTTTCAAAAGAGAACTGTTCCGTATTTTACATTTACGATTTGTCATCTACCGCTTTGAACCCAAAAAGTGGAAATAGTTCAAGCCATGAAAAAGAAAGCATCTTGGTGTATGAGTGTTAAAAGTGAGATGCTGAGGTGGCTATTTAGCTTAAGTCACGGTACCGTGTCCTTTAATATATAAATGTTGAGTTTCATCATTAGACGTGAGTATTTATAATCACATATTATTATTATCTTTGTTGATATTATAGGAGTTGGCGTTCGGGTCAAGATCGGGTGTTTCGGGATGTTTGGGATTGGGTGACATTTTAAACTACCCGAACCCATGCCGATTTTTTTTGAAATTTAAAGAATTTAATGCCCTAATAATTATTGGAACTTCGCATAAAATAGTCAGGTACCTGATCGGTTAGCCGGAATTCAAATTGGAATATCCGAATCCCAAACCCGAACTTTTAATCGGATTCGGGTACCTGTCCTGATTTTTTTTTTAAAAATATATGATCCCGTACCCGAATTTTTCCGATAGGGTACCCAAACTACCCAACCCAAATGCCCACCCCTAATTATTATTATTATTGTTATTATTCCTATTATTGCTAATTATTATTGGCAATTATTATTATTATTATTATATTGAAAAGGTTAGTAATTAAAAAAACAACAAGAACAATACATAAATATAGAAGGGGAAAAATAATTAATAAAGAAGAAGAGGTAAACTAGAAAGTGAAAGAATATTAATAATATATTTATCAACAAGTATTCATCTCCTCGTACTATTTATCAAAATTAATAATATATTTTTTAAAATATTTCTATTGTTAAAAAGTATTATTATATTAACTTATTATTTATAATTAATTATTATTTCTATTAATAATAATATCATTTATATCATTATTAGTATTACTCATTTTTAAATTATTAGTTACTTTAGTTCATCTGATTGATTTTGATTCGATTCGATTTTTTGATTTAATTGATTCAATTGATTCGATTTAATTTTTTGATTCGATTCGATTCGGTTGAATTTTCGAAGAAGAGACCCTAATATGTAAATGTTAACTTCTTTTCCAATGACTGAGCAAATATTTTGGACTACTATTTCACGAGATTCCCTAATATTTTTTTATTATGCGTTTGAGGATACTCAAGAAATTAATACTTTTTGTGATAAATAATGAAATGGATGAAGTTTAAGGTGGTGGTTAGTAGCTAAATTTAATTTTTCTTTGCTCCTGACTCAAATTTTTATTATTGTGTATGGTTAGTATTTTTTTTATCTAGAAACATTGATTATAACGGGTGTCGGTCCAAAAAAATGTGACACAAAATTGGTATAAATGGAAAAAAAATATATTTTATTTTGTCCAAAATTGTGCACTAATTTATATGATATTATAAATATTTGTTTTTCAAATATTTTCTTAAACAATATATATTTGAGAGTTAAGAAAAATATTTTGAGATCGTGCACAAGATATAATATTTTCTCCCTCTTCTTTATTTTTTTATTTTTTTAAAATTTTTGTTAATCCGATTCTATGTGGCTGTGTGTGTCACTAGTGTTGATTTTTTTGGATATGAATTATAAAATTTTTTGCTTAGAAAAGAACCAATTTGTAAGAAAAGTGAATAATAAACAAGTTTGCGGGATCTATAAAAAATTATAAAACCACTAGCATATTAGAAGTTGAAAAGACTTTCAAATCTATAAGAAACAACTGAGAATTCGAATTTGTAGGAAATAATTATAAACTAGCACTTCACAAGATTTCCGAGAAGAACCCTTTATGTTATCATGATAAACGTATATCTATATTTATTATAACGGGTGTCGGCATGAAAGAACATCATTTTCTATTATGATTTATATTCTTTTTACCAAATATTCTAAAAGTTTATATTTTTTTATAGTATGGGCGAAATAAATAATCAGATTTACGTAAAAAAAATATTGTACGAATTTAATATCTAATTTTTTTCGTTTATCATGTTAGTTACGAATATTTACTTTAAATACTTGTTAATATGGATTTTTCAATAATTTTACTTTTCCTTTATTTATTGTTCTTAAAAATTTAGGTCTTTATTTTAGCAGCTGAGTTCTTTTTTTTTGGATTGATTTTAAACACAATTCACGGATGATAAATATAATATATAATATTTAAATATAATTTATTATTTTAAGTATTTTGAATACATTATTTTCTTAACAACTTTAGTGGATGATTTATAATTTAAGAATAAATATTTATTAATTAATTTCCATAAATAATTAAAAAATTAATTATCATATACGATTTTATATAATTTCATCCTCATATTAATTGTATTTTGTATTGGGTTGAATTTTTATTAGATAAATTTTAAATTTTCACTAGAAGAAATAAAGAGTTCTTAAATTTGAAAAAATTAGAGAAATAATAACCAAATTAAAATTAACACATATAAATAAATGAAATAATCAAATTAGACCTAAAATAGTGTAGCCGGATTTTGATGAAAAATAGGTGGACCATTTTAAGGCATGCGATCAGATTTGAAATCAGTTAAAAATGCATAATTTATTTTATGAAATTAACTTTTTAATGCATACTAATATATTGAATCACTGTTGGATCCGGCATGCGCGCACATACACTGGTTAGGAGTAGGGATTTCAATGGGTCGGGTAAGATACGGGTATGTCTTCTCCATAACCTACCATATTTGGTTCGGATCGAGTTCGGGTATTGCCCATCGGGTAATTGGATACTCAATGGATATTCGAGTACCCGTATATCCTATATTTAATCATGTAAATATTTTTTAATATATATCATATATACATACAATGTAATTAATAAATTCAGTTTAGTATAGTAAATATTTAAAATATAATATTTTATATAATAATATATATAATATATAATATAATATAATATTTTATGTATAATATATAATAAAAATATATTTATATAACTCAAATGGGTACGCGGGTCGGGTATTCAGGTCGGGTCATCGGGAAATATACTATATCCATACCCTACCCGTACCCAATCATAAAATTTTGGGTTCGGCCGATATTCGATACGATTTCGGGGTTATCCGACGGGTAAGATCGGGTACAGATAAAATTAACATGTCTCGTTGGGAGGCAGCACACCACCTAGGAAGAAAAAGAAGAAAAAAGAGAGAGAGAGAGAGAGAGAGAGAGAGAGAGAGAGAGAGAGAGAGAGAGAGAGAGAGAGGGGGGGGGGGAGGTAGAGGTGGGCAAAAAAACCGAAACCGAAAAAAAAAATCGAAATCGAAACCGATCAAAACCGGTTTTTGACCAAAACCGGTTCGGTTTGTATCAAAACCGACGGTTTCTAACCGGTTGTCCATTTTACCGTTAAAAACCGGTCCGGGTCGGGTTTTGCGGGAACCGGTTGCTAAAATCAGGTTGGAAAAACCGGTTATAAACCGGTTTTTCATTGTACCGTTAAGCCTTCGTTTTTTTTCAAAAATGTGACCGTTTTTTTGCCTTTTTTTTTTACTATTATGCCATCCTAAATCAACTATAAATAGCCTATTTGAGTTTGGTTTAGTCACAATACTCAAACACTCTTCAAACACTAAAAACGCTTTCAAAATTCTCGTTTCTCTCAATTCAAATGGCAACTCAATCTTCTTCCGCCTATTTGAGTTTGGTTTATTTAATAAAAGTTTATGTTTTAAATTCTAAACGTTTGAATAAAAGTTGATGTTGTAATGAGTTTATTTAATAAAAGTTTATGTTTTAAATTCTAAATGTTTGAATAAAAGTTGGTGTTGTAATGAGTTTCTTTAATAAAAGTTTATGTTTTAAATTCTAAATGTTTGAATAAAAGTTGATGTTGTAATGAGGCTGATGTAATTCTTGGAATAAGAATTAAGCGGGTGAACAAAGGTTTAGTAATGACTCAAAGTCATTATATTGAGAAAATTCTCAAACGGTTTAATTTCAGTGATTGTTCTCCACAAGACTCTATGGACTCTAGTGTGAAATTAATGCCTAACACTGGCATTCCCATTTCACAATTGGAATACTCTAAGGCCATTGGTAGCTTGATGTATGCCATGACAAGTACCGGGCACGATATTGCTTTTCTGTGGGAAAATTGAGCAGATACACTAGTAATCCTAGTGCTCAACATTGGCAAGCTTTGAATAGAGTATTTAAGTATCTCAAGGGAACCATGGATTATGGCTTGAGTTACTTGGGATATCCTTCGGTTTTGGAAGGACATTCAGATGCAAGTTGGATAAACAACTTGGAGGACCATTCCTCGACTTACGGTTGGGTATTCTTGCTTGGGGAGGTGCCATTTCATGGGCTTCCAAGAAGCAAACTTGTATTACACACTCAACAATGGAATCGAGTTTGTTGCGTTAGGCTCTTTAGTAAAGAAGCGAGTGGCTAAGAAATTTAGTCTATGAGATTCCTTTGTGGTCTAAGCCGATAGCACCGATTTCTATCCTTTGTGATAATGAAGCGGCCTTGGCTAAGGCATATAGCCAAGTTTATAATGGCAAGTCTAGACACTTAGGTGTTAGACACGGTATGATTAGAGATCTAATCATGAATGGTGTGATCTCGGTTGAGTTTGTGAAATCGCAACAAAATTTGGCGAGATCATTTGACTAAAGTGCCAAGAGACTTAGTGCACAAGTCCTGTAATTGGGATGGGATTAAAGTCCATCTAATTCTCGTAATGGTGAGACACCCAATTCCCTTCTAATATGACATTAGGAGTTGAATTCAATGAGGAAAGCTCACACTTATAGATTGGAACACACAAATTATTCATCCCGGTATGTGTTCGGTTACTGGTTGGCTAGGTTGAAGTTTAACTTCTTAATAATTCCTTTGATAAAATGTATGTGCGATACATGAAGTAAAGGAATTACCTACGTGATTGTGAAGTGTAGCCGCATTTCAAGAGGTTGAGGACTTGGCCTTGATACGATCATGAGAGGATTAGGACACTCGGCTTTATAATAGTGTCAAGTTGTATTTTGTTAGAGAAATTGATAAACTTGTATGTATTTTACCTTCATGTATTCAAATGGGTTGAAGGGTTCAATTCTTAGAACACCCTAATTCTCGAGTATTTGAAAGTGTATGATACTAAGATGGAAATTCAATCGTTGCGATATTTTCATTTATGTACTGGTTTGGTTTGATTGGATTAATGTTATATTGGTTCATGGGTTACACTAAAATAGGGGAGGATTGTTGGTGATTTTAGTGTCACCATTCATTTTGTGTAATTGGAACTAATATGTGAGCTAAGGGGTCTATAATTCGTATTCTAATATATGATCGGGTATGTGCGGAGTGCACACATGTATAAGATCGAATTATGTTCTGCGGACTAATGTCGGGTCGGGGCGCGCCCACTGACGGGTCTAGGGGCGCCTGGCTGGGTCCATGGGGCAAACTGCTCAATGGCGGGGTCGAGGCCGAGCCCTCATGGGGTTTGGGGGCGCCCCAAATCTTCGGAAATTTAGACGGGATTTAGTGATATTTCCGAATTTTAGAGAGGCGTGGTAAAATTGATTAATTTCGTTAAACCACCCACAACCCTAATTTCGGACCACTAATGACGGCGCCGTCATCAAAACCCTAAAATCGACCTACTTAACCCTAATCCGACATAAATAAAAGCTCTCTCTCCAAGTCCGAGACACACCTTTTTTTTCTCTTTATCTTTCCGATAAACACAGAATTTCTCTGTGAATTTGAACTACGTTTCGCGGATTCGTAAGTGTTCCATTGGATTATCCTAGGCTGAATTTCTTGTAACCCGGGCATAGGGTAGAAATATCAGTTCGGAAAGTGTTTACACGATCCATTGGAAAATCCGGATCTCCACAATACCCTTATACCCCAACAATGTTGTTGGCGGTGTGTAGTTGCGTTATGCGGCTGGAGTGAAGGACATGCTGGAGCGGTATTTCAACGGCCAGGATTTTCCGCCACAGAATTATATCGTCAAGGATGGAGAGCTTGCTAGCCAGTACCGGTAGGTGTGCTTCGTCAAGCAGTTGATTCTGGGGTCTACAAGTGTTGCGCTGTTTAGTTACTAAATAAAGCGACCTTGTGTTTGTTTTTCTTGTAATTCCGGTCATCCTAAGCGCCGTGTAACCAGTTGTTGCATGGATTTCTTTTAAGTTTGCGGTGAGTAAAATGCTTTGGCCCGAGGACAAACGTTGCGAGGCAGACGCTTATGCCTTTTTCTGACGACACTTCTATGGCTTTTTCATGGAGTATCTATTTTCTATGTTTTTCTTTCTCTGATCGTCACAGGGATTCTCTAATGGTCATCACTAATCTTAGTATGATAAGTTTTGCTTGATAAAAAATTACAGTTATTAAATTATAAGTCAAATATTTGATGTACTTTCTTTATCATATTCATGTCATGTACTAAAAATCAAAATCCACACACATAATTTCCATGTCGTATCGTGTTACGTATCAAATTACCGTTCTAATCCAATCCACATGCATGGATATCATCATAGTTCTCTTACACTTATTTGACCATATTTCTTACATATGGCTATTTTACGCATGTATAGTAATTCTAAATGTAAAGTATATATAAAGGAAAGAAGAGACTCGCATAAAATAATGCGTAAACATACATTTTTAGTATATTAAGTGTCCAACATTAACAAAAGGAATAGCATTTGATTGAAGGTAACGAAGGAAAGCGTTATTAATAAAATACGTGCTATGATTAGGGCTTATAAAAAAAAATGTTACGAGGCAAAAAGTTTGGATTAAAATTACAACTATTATACAAGCATAATGTAGTTGATGCAAGTGTGAGTTAAGGTGCAAAGCACATACATCTGTCTAGTGCTGAGCAAAACCGAAACCGAAAACCGAACAACCGACAAAAACTGATGAATCCGAAACCGGAAAATCGAAACCAAAGAGAACCCATCGGTTTTGGGTTCATATTTTAGAAACCGAATTTTTCGGTTTCGGTTTCGGTTTGTACTTTAGAAACCGCACTGTGAAATCGAAACCGACCCATTCTTACGAAACCGACCCAGGAACCGAGTCAAACCAAAAACCGGCCCATAATATATTTATATATCTGATTATTTAATATTTAATATATATTTTAAAAAATAAAAACTAAAATATGGAACCTAACTCTGATTATTTAATATTAAATATATATTTAATATATATTTTAATATATACATTTGCTGGAAAATGGGTTAAAAGCCAAAACCCACGGGTTTAAACCCAAAATCCATGAGCGTATGGGTTGAACCCGAGAAACCAAAACCAAAACCAAAACCGACCAGAAATCGAACCCATTGGGTTCTAAAAACCAAAAACCGAATTTAGCGGTTTGGGTTCGATTTTATCCCCAAACCGACTCAAACCGACCCATACTCACTCCTACATCTGTCAAATAAGTAACTGTACAACTCCCAATATATACTATTTTATTCACCAATTAGTAAATCAATGAACCACAGACATAGCATAGTCAGATACTATGGGGTAAATTCTAAAATGTGAAAACAATGAACCCTAAATGCGTTACCTGTCTTTTCAAAGTCAAACAGCCGCATGTAATGATTATGCAATTAGGCAAATCAAATTGGTCTCAATAACAGTTGCATCTCATATCTAAAATAAAACTAAGGGCTTGTTTACTTTTTACTTAATCAGTTTAATGCTTAATTAGTTTAATTGATCAGCTATATTTTGCTGTTTACTTTCTACTTAATGATCTTAATAATGTCTTTTTCATTAAGCAACTTTTGGGGTGTCCTTACCATTAAGACAGAAATACTTCCCCAATATACCAAAATTACCCTTTTTAATAATAAAAAAATTGAGTATATATAGTATAAATCTAAAATATATTAATATTATACATTTAAAATTCATAAAATATAAGCTATTTATTGATAAAAAAATTGATATAACTATATATATTAAAATATAACTTAATATATTTATAAAAATATTGTCTGATTATTTAAATATACCTGAAAATTATAATATGATTTATGAATATAAATATATTATAATATAAATTAAAATATATATTATTTATATTATATAAATTGATTTTTTTATATTGACTATTAAAAAAATTAATATAACTATATATAATAAAATATAACTTAATATATTTATAAAAATATTATCTGATTATTTACATATACCTAAAAATTATAATATAATTTATGAATATATATTATAATATAAATTAAAATATATATTATGTTATATTATATAAATTGATTTTTTAATATTGACTATTAAAAAAAACATATAACTATATATTAAAATATAACTTAATATATTTATAAAACTATTGTCTAATTATTTAAATATATCGGAAAATTATAATATAATTTTTGAATATATATTATAATATAAATTAAAATATATATTATGTTATATTATTGAAATTGATTTTTTATATTGACTATTAAAAAATTAATATAACTATAAATATTAAAAAATAACATAATGTATTTATAAAAATATTGTCTGATTATTTAAATATATCTGAAAATTATAATATAATTTATGATTATATATTATAATATAAATTAAAATATATATTATGTTATATTATTTAAATTGATTTTTTTATAGTGACTATTAAAAAATTAATATAACTATATATATATATATTAAAATATAACTTAATATATTTATAAAATATTGTCTGATTATTTAAATATACCTGAAAATTATAATATGATTTATGAATATATATTATAATATAAATTAAAATAAATATTATATCATATCATTTAAATTGATTATATAAACTAAAATGCTCAATTCGTCCTTTATCAAAAAGGACTGAATTCATATTGAGGGGTAAAATGGTCACTTCTGTCATTCAGATAGTTCATTCAGAAAAGAAAGAAACAACAGGATATTTTTTCAAATCAGACAGATTAATCCACTCAGACAGCTTAATCCATTCAGGTATTAATGGAAAAAAAATAAACAACCCCTAACCCTCTGCTGAATGCGATCACGTTGTTTGGGTTAGGGGTGTTCAACCCGGTCCGATTGACCCGGTCCAATTACCCGACTACCCAGAAACTTTTTACTGGGTAATTTTTTTAATTACCCGGATTTAGCAGGCCGGGAACCCAGCCCACTAATTGTAACACCCCCAGAATCAAACCGAAAATATTACACGTCGCAGACCCTCTCCGTGAGGATCCACCAGGCTAGACATCGAAACCACACAATAACTTACATACCGACATGATAAAATACCAAATCCGTAGACCAACTTGGTCTTTCGTCACTAACATACAAGTCAAAAATACACATTTCTATCTCGACTCATACCCATGCAATGGTAAAATACACTCACAAACAAAAAGTACGACAGCAGAAAAGACCATACACGTACTCCGACTGACTGCATCCAAATCTGGCCTTCGTGTGATTAGTATCATTCGCCTTCTATCATCATTCGCATCGATTCTGTGTTTTGCTCCCAAACCTGCATGTACCTGGATGCAAAATAGACATCCACCCCCCGAATACTTGGGGTTAGCAAAACTCCACTGTTTTGCTAGTACAAGTATAAAGTGCAAATACGAGCCATACACAACACATTCCTAGAATACAACGAAAGACTTCCCGAGATATTTTGTTTAATTAAAAATAGTTCAAGTCTTGAAAGTACAAACGAAACAAGTAAGCACTTTGAAAACACTTCCAAATCTCGGGAGTTTTGAAAATATTTGTGATTGAAAAGTTCTTAATTCCTCGAAAGCCACTTAGGGTCACAGCCCCAAAGTTCATTTTCCAAAATGCAAATCCGTTAACAAAACACGGGGTCCACGACCCAACCATTCTCGGCCACAAAACACAGGAGTCCACAACCCGATCATCCACTTCAATTCACCTCCAAATACACATTACACATAATAAATTATTCTTATGCCATTTTAGCCAAACACCAAGACTCGATATATAATGTCTCTCGACCCCGAGCACCAAGCATTGTGATACTCCGGACATATCACAATTAATCATCAGTACAAACACTCTGGCAATTCTCGCGACCCGGTCCGGCCCTCAAGCCACCAAGTCCCTGTGTGCCCCGTCGAGCAATCCCCAGGTGAGAATGCCCACTCGAAGTAACCCTCGCGACCCGATCCAGACGCTAAGCGACCAGGTCCCCGTGTGACCCCGTCGAGTCAATCCCCGAGTGAGAGTACCCGAGAACAACCTTACAACTCTCATCAATTCACATTTCCAAAACCACAATCCTCAAGAGTCAATCACAATATCTATGGTCGAGTTATTTTGCTAGAATGGCCAAATTATCTGACACATACTCACGACTCAGAATTAATATTATCCACAAGGAAGCACACTTATCTCAACAACACCGAACGACACAACCAGTATCACACAATTCACATATTCACCGATAACCACATGACTCCACGCACAATTCTTAACAAAAGGATTGAACCTTAAATTACCGACGACATAATCACACATAATGACATCACCCGAAAGTAAGGAGATCCTATACTCAACACTAACACACATAGTCAATTAAGCACATTAAGTCCCGAACACAAAAGTCGTCTTTTAAGAAAACCATGATTGTAAATATACCGATTCTTTTGAAAAATAGTGCTAAACATTCATTTAGCATATATCGTCGATTACCAACCATTATATCCACAAAAAACGTAATGTATGGGCAAGATACTTGCCTCGATAGTCGATACCGGATACTCCGACGAACATGGCTCAATCGGGAAACCTCGAACACCTACAATTCTCCGGCGGGAACAACGGTAACACAACGATCGGGAAACGACGAATGGAAGAGTTCCGACTCGAGTTCTTCGCAAGGAAACTGACCCTAACACCATACCATCAATGAATTGACGATCGTACGAGGAAGAATAATCGTAGAATGCCCGAATCCCCTTTGTGATATTTTATCGAACACCTTCAAGGCGTCGATTAGAAACTCAATAAAACGACAAATCCTCGGCAATCCAACCGTGGAACAAATGGAATTCGATATAATACAACTTAATAATCATCAATCCATCACTATTCAAAGTTATAACGAATCAAATGGACGAAAACAAACAAAATCCCCAATTTCCCCAAAACTAGGATTTTAGGAAAACTAACCTTGATTCGCTGGATCTAAGGACGTTATGGGATGATCAATCGATGATATGAATTCCATAACTCCGTGGATTCATAGTATAACAACATGTCTTTGACTTCTCCAAGACTCCAGCCGCGGACAGGAAAGAGAGGAAATGAAAAACGAGTGAAAATATGACTGCTCGGTCATATTTATACTTGTGCAGCCTAGCGTGCGCTAGGCTGCCGAGCTATCGTGCGCTAACGGGCGGTCATGGTCGAGAATATTCGGTCGGGGCCCGCGTTGGCCTATCCTGCCGGCTTGTCCTGCTGTCCAGAACCTTCCTGTCCGACCGCGGTAGCGCGCGCTACGCAGGGCCTTGCGTGCGCTAACCGGTCCGTCCAGAACCCCCTGGACTAGACTGCTCGGCCAGGTAGCGTGCGCAGCCTTCCGGTCGTAGCGTGCGCTGGGCCGGCCGATTAGCGCGCAGTGTCCGACAGTGGCGTGCGCTACCTGCCGATCCTCCCCGAGTCTAGAACCTCTCTGCCCCTGCTGCCTCAGTCGACTAGCGTACGCAGCCTTCCGGCCGTAGCGTGCGCAGCCTTCCGGCCGTAGCGTGCGCAGCCTTCCGGCAGTAGCATGCGCTACGTCGGTTCCTGCCGCACCTGTCCGGCCAGTGCCCGCACCCGTCCGGCCAGTGCCCAGCCGCCATGACCCGATGACTCGATTTTCCAAAATCGGACGGAATGAACACGACAAAACGCTCGGGGACAGCATCATCGATCCGAAATGAAAAGAACGGATAACAAATCATCACATACGGTCATAAACAACAAAATCAGTTGTGGAGAAAATAATACCGGCACTCGACAACCGGGAAATATCCAAAAAAAAATGCAAAATAACCGGAACGAAAATCGTGGGTATTACACTAATTATGTGAGTTACCGGGCCGGGTAATGGGCCGGCCAAATAAAATTACCGAGTACCCGCCGACCCGATAACTTTTTTTTATTTTTTTTTATTTTTTTTATTTTCTCACTACATATTTTATTTTAACCATTTTAAAAATTATGTATAAAATTAGTATGTATTTACTTACATTTTAATAATATTAACATTACAATACCTATGTAAAATTTGGTCCATATTAATCTTATTCTCTAAACTCGGGTACCCGGTACCCGGCTGACCCGACCCGAAAAGCCAGGTACCCGAATTTTATGAGCCGGGCCATGGGCCGCCTAAATAGCTACTCGGAGTTTCGAGTACCCGAAAAACTGGATACCCGCTTATGAACACCCCTAGTTTGGGTACATTGAATTCTAAGGTTATGGTCCATATTAAGGTGAAAGAAAAGTCGGCTATTCACTATCCCATATGCTCTGAGATTGGAAACGGGGAAGAACCAAGTTGGATGAGTGGGTGCTCTGTGTACATATAACGAGAAGTGCTAACATGATTTCAGAACATGTGATATTATCAGATAGAGCTAGAGAATACTTACCAAATTTCATTCATCATTTTCATCTTAAAAATCCTCATCCAAATCATCTTCATCTTTAAGTTTTCCCTTCAAATTCAAACTCTTGCTCTTCCTCTTCACCCATGTGTACTAAACGCCAATGTCTCTTACTTAGAACTTGAAGCATACGGTTAATTGAAACTCCGATCAAATTTCGAGATTAATTTTAATAGTGACTTACAGTTATACCTGTCCAGCACCAAAAGCTTTTGCAACTATTGTCAACCCTAATCCATGATCTTCAGAGAATACTAGGATTACTATCTTCATCTAGGTTTTGAACCAACCACTCGTTGCTTTCATTAATACTTATCAAGCAATGAACCAATGATATATGTGGCTGAAAGCCTGAAATACTTACTTTATTTGGGGTTTTGATGTTTTTTGTTTATTTTGGGTTATATTTGTTAGGCCTTAAACTGACCCAACAACATTAATTCTGTTAAAATTTGGTAAGCTTCACCTCTATCAAAGCGCTTTTGTGTGCTTTGCGCTTAAGAGTGTGCCTAGACGCGCTTTTGACAACACTGATCTCAAAGTTTATAGTTTGATGCCACTTAGGGCTGCCATACTTCCAAGTATGAAAACAATCAGCAACTCATAATCAAATGTGAGTGATCAAGAATCAATCAATTCAATAAAAATATAGGTAGCACAATGTCACGGGATGGGAGATCTGAAGCCCGTGCGGCGTCCCGGGGCCCCGCACGCTCCGAGAGCAGCCTATCCCACATACGCATGCCAACTGGTTTCGCCATGCCATGGGCTCATCAGGGAGACGGCAGTAGCCCCCAACCAGTTGTGCCCTACCCACAACGATCCCCTTCATAGTCAAGTCCTCGACCAGCGACAAGCTCTCCGAACTAAACCGGGTCAGCATGAATGCATCCGGGCAAACAACGCCTTAACGCTAATGTCGCCCTCTTTACCCCTCTTGTGGCAAGCTAACCAGAAGGCACGCCTCATTTGGACGGTCAACACGGACACGACATATCGGGTCGTGACAACAGTCAGTCACTTGTGAATTGTGATCCTTTACTCTTGGCGGACAAGAAGATCGCATGTCATAGAGCAATACCTGCATTGTCAATACGAAACTGGGTCTGCAGTTCGGCAATAGACACTTGTCTATTCTACCATTTCCGTTCTTCTGATGCATCAAGTACAGTTTTTACACAGTGAAGCCAACTTGAAGACCCATCAATTATTTTAAATTTTAGACAAAAAGTACCTTAAAACATATTCTTTTGAGGACAGATGGAGTACACCTTTCACTACATAAAAAGAACTCTTCTAAGCCATGCAATATCCACAAATCACACCAACACTTTTTACGACAATAAGAAAGGAGGGGCGGGACAGTAGATAGATAGGACAAGAAGTAAGGCTAAGTCATTACTTCATAGGTATGTTATACATTCTTTTAATCCATCAAGTAAAATATAAAACTAGAATGCAAAAATACATCTCGGGAAGACTATCATCCACAGTACTTAAAAACATTAGAATACAAAATAATGTGTTGGCTAGATGGATGGATGGAATGAAATGAGGTAAGAACACAATAGAAGAGTGTGAAGGAGATTGGAGATGGAAGAAAATGACAAATTAGGGGAGAGTGAAACATATGACAGGTTGCAAATTTTCTTGATAAAACATAGCAGGAGATGAGAATGATCATTCACTTTGAAATTGGGATAAAACTCTAGTCCTGGAACGGGGCGAATGGATATAATTCATTAATTGTTCCTCAATGTAATTTAAATTTCACTCAATACTCTCCCCATTCCATCCAACGGAACATAGCATAAGCGGCGGTTAACTGTCAGTCTGTTAGAGGGTAGTCGTAATTTGATGGTTTATATTGCTACTGACTAGCTACTGAAGTCAGTAGGATCTGTCTTTCAAATATTGTCGCTAATCCCATGGTTCATATAAATGTTATAAAACTAATCAATGTAGCTCCTTTAGCCTCTCAACAGTCTTCTTTGCTTCTCATGTGCTTGTGTGTGGGTGTGTGGGTGCAAACTGACGTGCGAGCAAGTGGGGGCTTGAGTGTGCAACATGAAGAAACAAGATTATTACACACTAGCACAGAAAAAAAGACACTGAATTCAGATCTGATATCTTGGCAAACCTTTCCACCACTACTTCCAACAGCCATATGTTAGATTCCTCCTTATAAACTTTAGTGCAGTGACCTGCTAAAACGAGCATACTGTTAGGGATTTCTCAACAGAAGAATTTATGAAAGTGGCGGCCCCCGGTCCGGGCCAAGCACCGATACAAGCCAACCAAACTCAATAAAATAAATTTAACTGATACTACAGCTCAAACCATAATATATTACATATAAGAACTTGTTATGGTTCACAAAACAACCAGCCTTGTTAAAACAACCCTGAGCACTTCAAGAGCAAACCAAGCCTCTTCAAACTATATACATATACGATCCTTAAAAAAAAGTTTATTACGACGACCTTCCTCCTTTCCACATTATCTAGTCCATCTTACCCTTCCCTTTTTTAGTTACATCTTGATCAGGAATAAAATTAAAAACAAGAAAAAAGTGAGCAAAAGAACGGCACAGCAAGTGACAATGTGACCTGCAAGTCACGATATATAGCATAATGACAGTTGAGTAATCATATTATGCAGATAGAAACCTTCCCTTTGTTAGTTACATCTTGATCAGGAACAAAAATAAAAACAAGAAAGAGTGACCCAAAGAACGTCTCAGGAAGTATATTTATTTAATGATAATGTGACCAGTCACGATATATAGCATGATGATAGTTGAGTATCATATTATGCAAGTAGCACACACCAACGAATAACATCACGAATAAAAAAAAAACTTGTCAAACTCACTTTATGAACCAACCTCAACCTACTGCGCAATATAACAATCTTTACGGAACATTTCAAAATTGGGATCCCCTTCCGATCAGAACTCTTTGCGTTTTACAACCTTCTTATGCTTTTCAGCATACTCTCATCGAACTCAATTACCGATTGAGAACAATAACTTAACCAACTCAGTTACCGATAGGCTGTATATGAATAGAGCTATTCGTTAACAAGACTCGAGTTTGACTCGTTTAAGTGAGCCTGGCTCAGTTGGCCCGAGCTTGAACGTAATAATATGTTCGGTGAGTAAACTAGCCTGAGCTGAGCCTTATGCATGTTCGGCTCGAGCTTGGCTCGATTTGCTCGAACTCGGATAAAATTTAAACATTTTATAAATAATCTAAGATATTCAAATATGTTAAAATAAAACTGAAATTTTAATCTATCGCTACACTAGTGCCAATGTGCCGTACTTAAATTAAATTAGTCTCTTGCATATTTTCAACCAAAAATACGGAAACAAATTATGTATTACAACACTTCATTCAATAATGATTCAATTTACTGTTTAAAACAAAAAAAAACTACATCATTCACAAAGAGCATCAGGCATCATCTTCTATAATATATTCATCTTCATTCTTAAAAACGTCCAAAGCAGCATTTACATATTACGCAAAAACAAAATACAAGGAAAAATGTGAAACTTGATATAATTTCAACATCAAGAATTTTAAATATACTTGTGATTTCTAGAACATTGCCTATGTGTATTTTTAAGAAATGTAAGATAAAAGTGGTTACATTTACAACTTGGCATGTAATGGTATAAAAGAAAAGAACGAGTGCATGATTCTATGATGTGAGATAGTGAGTCATGTGAATCTTATTTTATATATTAGGTTTGAGTCAAAAACATACTAATTGTTAGTGAACAACTCGGCTCGAGTTGATTCGTGTTCGGATCGACTTGATCTTTATGGGAACAAGCTTGTGTTCGACTCGTATATTATCGGGTTGAGCTTGAACATCACTTTTCGTTTCAAAGCTTGGTTTGACTCGACTCGGTTCATTTTAAAAACAATCAAACTCGGCTCTGCTCGGCCCTGCCCTGTTTGCTTACAGCCCCTACTTACCGACGAATTAAACATGACTAATAAGCTAAGAAGCACGGGTGCGGGGGTGCGGTTGCGGGTGCGTAGTGAAGAGTTTTATTAAATAACAAATGAACAAATACAAATTAGTAATTACAATGAATTAAAATTTTAAAAAAAATCTGATATTCTAATAATTTTAAGGAACAAACAGAATAAATTAATAATTTTACATTTTTATTTTTTTACAGATCGAACAGAATAAATTAATAATTTAATATTTTTATATTTTACGGATCGAATAGAAGTAACAGGACATAATAGAAGACAATTTAAAAAAAAAAAGACGAATCCAAGTGATAACATAACAGTGATATATACACACAGAATGACACAAGTGATAACATAACACTAATAATAATATATACACACAGTTACAGATATATATATATATATATATAGTTTAAATCACAAATGGTCTCATAACTATATGTCAAAATAGATTCAGTCCCAAATTTAACTTTTGCTCAATTTTAGTCCCAATTTTTCTGAAAATGTCCAATTTACATCCCAAATTCGTCGGAAACAAAAAAACGGTGACGTTTCCGATCACGTGAGACACGCGTGCCGGCGGAAACTGGAATTTTCCGGTGTAGTAGATGACATGGCATCCATGTGTATTTTTTAATTTTTTAATTGCCACATCATTAAAAAAAAAAAAACCTACCTGAATGTAAAACACGACTTCCCCAAACATAATTCACGCAACTTCTGTAACACCCCCAGATCAAACCGGGAATATTACACGCCGCAGACCCTCTCTGTGAGGATCCACCAGGCTAGACATCAAAACAACACATTACATTACATACCGACGAATCAAAATAACGGACCAATAGACCGATTTGGTCTTTCGTCACAGACTTACAAATCAAAATACATAAACTCATCCAGACTCATACCCACACAAGGGTAAAATACTTGCAACAACGAACAATAAGACAGCGGAAAAGACAATACAATGGACTCCGACTAATCGAACCCAAAAGCGGCCTTCGTGTGATTAGTATCATTCGTCTTTCATCATCCTCGTGCCGATCCCGTGTCTTGCTCCCGAAAACCTGCATGCACTGACACAAGATGATATCCACCCCCGATTACTCGGGGTTAGCAAACTCCACTGTTTCGCTAGTGCAAGTATAAAGTGCAAATACGAGCCATACACACCACATTCCAAGAATATAACGAAAGACTTCCCGAGATATATTTAGTTAAAAAATAGTTCAAGTCTTGAAAGCAGAAACGAAGCAAGTAAGCATTTTGAAAACATTTCCAAATCTCGGGAGTTTTGAAAACATCGAAATTGAAAAGTTCTTAATTCCTCGAAGCCATTTAGGGTCACAACCCAAAGTTCATTTTTCAAAATACAAATCCGTTTAACAAAACACGGGGTCCACGACCCAACCATTCGGTCACAAAACACGGGGTCCACGACCCGATCATCCACTTCAATTCACTTACAAGGACACATTACACATAACACATTAATCCTATGCCATTCTAGCCAAGCACCAAGACTCGATATATAATGTCTCTCGACCCCGACACAAAGCATTGTGATACTCAGACAATATCACAATTAACGAAAACATCAACGTTATCCTCAAGATGAAAACCACAATGGTAACCCGCGGCCGTACCCCTTAGTATCGACCCCAGACATCCCGTCGGACACTCCGGGTGGGAAACCACTTCCGCGGCCGTACCCCTTAGTATCGACCCCCAGACATCCCGTCGGACACTCCGGGTGGAAGTTCATCTACACACGCACCCAAGTCCACTTCCGTGGCCGTACCCCTTAGTATCGACCCCCAGACATCCCGTCGGACACTCCGGGTGGAAGGAACAACACACACACACGTTCCAAAATCACAGTTGCAAACCACAAGCCTCGAAGGTCAATCAAAGTATATATAGTCGAGGTACCTTACTAGAATGGCCAGTTCATCCAACATATACTCACGACCAAGTAATGATACGATTCACAAGGAAGCACAAGATTTCAACAGCACCGAACGGCACAACTAATATCACACAAACTCACATATTCATCCATAAGCACGTGACTCCAAGCACATAATTTGACAAAAGAATTACACTTTACATTTACCAACGACATAATCATACGCAATGACATCACAATAAAGTAAGGTGATTCAATACTCGACACTAGCACACATATTCAACTAAGCACATTAATTCCCGACACACACGGGTCACCTTTACAAAAACCATGATGATAAATATTCCGATTCTTTTGAAAAATAGTTATTAATATTTATTTAGCACATATCGACGATTAACAACCGTAATATCCACAAAATACGTAATGTATGGGCAAGATACTTGCCTCGATAATCGATACCGGACACTCCTAAAATCACGGCTCAGTCGGGACACCTCGAACACCTACGATTCCCCGGCGAAGGAAAAGAATACACCCACGATCGAGAAGCTTGAAGAAAACGACGAACGGAAGGGTTCCGACTCGAGTTCTTCACAAGAATTCGACCCTAACAACATATAATCAATAAATCATCGATCATACGAGGAAGAATAATCGTAGAACGCCCGAAAACCCCTCTATGACATTTTACCGGACACCTTCAAGGCATCGATCAAGAACTCGACCAAATCGACGAATCGATACGATCCAACCATGGAATAATAAAGGAAATGATATAATATATCTAAATTATCATCAATCCATCAAAATCCTAAGTTAAATCGGATTAAACGGACGAAAACGAACAAAATACCCAAAATCCCCAAAATTGGATTTCTAGAAAATCTGACCTGATTCGGTAGATCGGAGGATGTTATAGGATGGATGATTGATGATATGAACTCCAAAATTTCATGGATTGATTGTCCAACAACATCTATCCATGATTAACCAAGCTCCAGCCGCGGAAGGGAAGAAAACGAGTGAGAAAAATGGCCAAAAACCCGTCTGCAGGGCCATAAATAGGCTGCACAGTGTGCCGCGGCACAGGCCCAAAAATGGCTCCCAGTGGTCGGCAGTGTGCCGCGGCTCGGCCGGAGTGTGCCGCGGCACCCGGTACAGTCGGTTTGGCCGAAAAATGCCACAGAGTGTGCCGCGGCCCTGCCAGCATGTGCCGCGGCCCACGGACTGCTCGGCCAGAAGCTGCCGAGCACTGCCGGCCGTGACTCGGCCAGAAGCTGCCGAGCACTACCGGCCGTGACTCGGCCAGTGCCGGCCTGGGCCCAGGTTGCCCGGCCATGACTCGGCCGGGGCCAACTCCGACGGCCCGAACGACCCCGAAACCCGAACCTGAATACGAATCGATGATACGGTTACGACGTACTCGCAAAGACGAATCTAAGAGCTAAGAGAACACACAATTCCGACCACCCGAAGGCTCGGAATTCAACAACGGAAGTAATTACCCAAAACTTTGGGAAATTACGAAAATGGCCCAAAACGTCCGAAAATCACGATACGCGATCGAAACACCAAATCAAAGCTCGCAACATGAATAATAACATTAAATGAACTTACGAGAAACTCGAAACGACAGTTTCGGACGAGATTCGCAAGAATCGCACTCAAGTGCGGAAAAGTCGCTAAAAAGCTCGGAACTCAACAAAACGATACCGAAACGAACTCGGATGACAAAAAGTGCAGAATTAGTCATTCTCAAAATGACGAAACGGTCATGAGCGAGTCGTCAAAACAGACTCCGGCTGAAAAAGAAATTTACCGAAAAATCGGAAATTGCGGATATTACATTCTACCCTCCTTAAAAGAAGTTTCGTCCCGAAACTTAAAACAAGTAGGGAGAAGCAATATCCCGCCAGGAAAACTCAACGAGATACGCAAGGAAACGCGTAACTTACGCCCATCGGCGAAACGTTACAAGCAACGCAAAGGAATATACGGCGTGAAAACACGCTCCACGACGACCAACACAACGCCGCCGTTAGGGATATAATAAAACCAACAAGTGACAAGTGTCATCAACTGGATAATACAATCAAGTCAATTATCCGAACAAACACAAAACACAACGGACGAAAATCAATACGATTGACCAACCCAACGGTACATCAATCAAAACGCGAGCCAATCGCTGAACAAATACGGAATTCCACCGCCCAACGGTTGGAAGATCGAAAACGAGACTAATTTTCCGAACTTGAAAAGGTCAAACGATATATAGATCAATTTGGGACAATATCAGAACTCGCTCGAATGACAAAGGTGAGAAACTGTTGGAAAGTAAAACGCAGCGGAAGCGAAGTTTGGGAAAATATGATTATAGCGTTTTACGCATCTACGAGCATTAGATCTATTTAGGCATGCTAATTAATTAATTACTAAGACTAACAAGCAATTTAAATATTATTTATTATTTATTAATTAAATATGTTGATTAATTAAAATATCCTAATCTAGATCCAAGATCATAGGATATTACCTTTTGAAGCGGTTGGTTATTTCCTTCTTGATCGCCTTGTATTTCTACCTTCTGATCTTCTAGAGTATGATCCGCCTTGAACCGGACGTTGTGTGGGCAACGAGCTACCGGAACTTGCTTGGACACCTATGGATCGGCCGAAACAACTTTGATATGTGATCACTATATTTTTCTTTGCTCTCTAGTATTTTATGAACACTCTTAGCAAATTAATTGTGTTATCTAAATTGTAGAATCAAAGACACAAGTCTAGATCTACAATTAAACACAAGAGGAAAAAATTGATCACACAATCTCACCAAGCATGTACAAATCGGCCAACACCCCATAATGTCCTATTTATAGGCTCTTGGACTACTACTAGGGATCTAAAGGAGGATTATGGAAGGACTCCCAATTAATTCACCTTACCTTATTAGGACTCTTCCTAATATATGGTGAATCAATTAATATCAACTTAGTCCACTAAAAGTTGATATTGCACTTCCTACCAAAATCCCAAATTACGAAATTGGGCTCCTTATTAAATATATTATTTCCGTGTTTAAGATATCGAATGTCCATTAATTAATTATAAGCTACGTGACTTTAATTAATTAATATCTTATCCAAGAGTAGTACCACTCGAACCTTATTATTATATCGGAATTAAATCCACTGCAGGTTTAATATAATAATCATTATCGAGCTCCTCAAGGGGACATCATCAACCCGCACGAGTCGGGACACGATTTCTAGTAATAATAATAATTGTCGTATAAACAATATTATTGCCCAAGATACGAGGCTTATTGAGTCGATCATTTTGACTCTCACCTATGGTAAATCAAAGCAATAATTATTATAAATACACAATTAAATATTATATACTTAGAATTAAGAAATAATAATTATCCGAGATTTACGTTCTTCTTACGGTCGATCTGAGAAGACACTATCTCACCTCGATCCTGTTCAACGTATGCAAATACGCTAATGTATGCTAATAGTCAAGACCAACTATACTCAAGCATACACTACAACCCTTTATATAATTTGTCTAATAATTATATAGGTTGTGAACTATTATATTATTTTATAAGGCACCGATAATGTGATCTTCCGTGTGACACCAACACACCACATTATCTACAATATAAAATAATTAGACATTTCATTTGCATAACCATAACGTGAATTAATATGCAAAACATGTGATTAAATATAATTAATATCCTCATAGGTAGTAATAGGGAATTTAGGTAATACAAGCATAAAGTATGCTTTGCAGATACAATCCTAACAATCTCCCACTTATACTCAAAGCATGCTTTTAAGTATACTACTCTATTACATAGTCTCTCATTTCTCCCACTTATACTCAAAGCAATCGCCATACACCGTAATCCCATTCCTTCCACATGCCTTTCAAAAACTTTTGAAGGTAGGCCTTTCGTGAAAAGTCGGCAAGATTATCTTCCGATGCAACCACGGCTACAACTACGTCTCCTTCCTTTACGAAGTGTCGTATGATGTGGTACTTGCGGTTGATATGTTTACTTACGATGGGCTCGTGGTTCCCTCGAATTTGCGATCGCACCAAGATTATCACAATAGAGTGTAATACCCTTTGGCAAATTGGGAATCACATCTAAGTCTGCAGAAGTACTTGAGCCACACGCCTCCTTGGCTGCCTCGGAGGCCGCCACGTACTCGGCTTCCATGGTAGAGTCCGAGATGCATTTACGCTTCACACTCCTCCAACTAATGGCTCCACCTCCCGTGCTAAACACATAACCCGAAGTAGACTTGGACTTTTCTTTGTCCGATGAAAAATGCAGTCGGTGTAACCCACCGGAAGAGGTCGTCGATTGATATACAAGCATGTACTCCTAGTCCTTCTCGGTACTTGAGTATGTGCTTGTGACAATCCAGTGTCACAGTCTGGGTTCGACCGATATCTAGCGGCCATGCCCACGGCATGACAGGATATCTGGTCTAGTGCAAAGCATAGCATACATGAGACTTCCCACACGGATGCATAAGGAACCATCTTCATGTCATCTATCTCCTTTTGTGTCTTAGGACACATGTTCTTAGATAGTTGAATTCCATGTCTGTAAGGTAGAAAACCTTTCTTGGAATTCTCCATGCTAAAACGCTTCAAGATCAGATCGATATAGGATGCAGGATAAGCACAACATCCTCTTCTTCCGATCACGAAGATCCACGATTCCAAGGATGTGTCACGCTTCTCCTAGATCCTTCATATCGAATCGCTGCATACCATACCCGTACGTCCGACAATTCCTTCACGTTGTTTCCAATCAGAAGGATATCGTCCACATACAGTACAAGAAACACCAACACGTTTCCATCGCATTTCTTATACACACAACTCTCACTCGGACATTGGACGAATCCATATGACTGGACTACTTCGTCAAAACGAGTGTTCCAAGATCTAGATGCTTGCTTAGGTCCATAAATGGATTTCTTAAGTTTGCACACCATGTGCTCTTCTCCTTTAGCAATGAATCCCTCTGCTTGGCGCATATAGATTTCCTTGTCTAGACTCCCATTCAAGAATGCAGTCTTGACATCCATCTGCCAAATCTCCAGATCCAAATGCGCAGCTATAGCTAAAAGAATCCGGATTGACTTAAGCATGGCTACCGGCGAAAAGGTTTCATCATAATCGATACCCTCTTTCTGAGTGTAACCTTTTGCAACAAGCCTCGCTTTGAAAGTTTCAACCTTCCCGTCACGTCCTTTCTTTCGCTTGTAGACCCATTTACTCCCAATGGCTTGTACACCATCAGGTAGCTCTACTAGCTCTCACACTTGATTGGAATCCATAGATCCCATTTCTGATTCCATTGCTTCTTGCCAGAGTCGACATCTTTATCTTGGATTGCCTCCTTATAGGTCCAGGGAACCGATTCATCTTCGTCAGGATTGAGTCGAAGACTTTCCCACGCCTATGAATCGTTCGGTGACGAACAACCCTCCCACTACGACGAGGTAAATCCCGAGTTGGTGTAAAAGTTTCGTAATCGATACGTGGTGCGGTGTTAGTTGGCGCTTACGATTGGTATAGACGGAGTCTCGCCTCGCCTCTTCCATTATTTCACTCATGGGCTTGTGACTAATCATATAATCCTCTTCCGTAAATCGGGCATTGGTGCTAACAATGACCTTCGATCTGAGGACTATAGAACAAGCCACCTTTCGTTCCCTTAGGATATCCCACAAACACTGCGTATACATGCGAGATGCCAACTTATCAGCCTTCCTTATTCAGCACATGTCTTTGAGTACCCCAAATCCGAACATGTCCTAGACGGGCTTACGCCCACTCCACGATTACATGGGTGTTTTGGAACCGATTTGAAGGCACCAAGTTTAGAATGTACGCCATTGTTTCTAAGGCGTATCCCCAACGAAATAGGTAAATCGAGTAACTCATCATTGATCTAACCATTTCCAAAAGAGTCCTATTCCTTCTTTCAAAGAACACCATTTTGTTGTGGAGTTCCGTGCCAGGTGGTGGGACGAAATCCCCTCATTTGCCAAGAAATCCAAAAACTCTCCACTAAGGTATTCGCCACCACGATCAGATCGTAGTGACTTGATACTCTTCCCATGACGCTTCTCCGTTTCAGCCTTGAAGTCTCGAACTTGTCAAAAGCTTGGACTTACGTCGCATCAAAAGATGTATCCATATCTCGAATAATCATCTATGAACGTGATGAAATATTCGAAACCTCCCCTAACTGGATATTCATTGGACCACATACATCCGTATGAACCAATTCTAACACATCCCGAGCACGGTTTCCCTTGGTTTTAAAAACCCTTTTGGTCATCTTACCTTCCAGACGGGATTCACAAATTGGAAATGACTCAACTTGGAGATCATCCAATGGGCCATCATCTACCAATCTTTGAATCCTTCTAAGGTTTACATGTCCTAACCGTAAATGCCACAGATATGTTTGGTTTATGCTTGAAGGTTCTTTTCTCTTTTTAGGTTTAGACAAAGAGTTAAGTGATTTATACATAGGAGTTTGTGCAGCATTAACAATATATAGTCCATCATTAAAAGTACCTCTGCAAATATATTCACCGCTTCTTTTCTTAATAATGGCATCATCATCAAAAGAAACTGAATAACCATCGCATTTTAATTTAGAAACTGAAATTAAATTCATTCTAAAATCTGGTACTAATAATACATTATTCAGAACTAATAATTTATCATTAATCTTCAACTGCACGACTCCCACTGCAACAACCATAAGCCTGGAATAATCGCCCCAGTTGATGGTAATCTCGCCCGCACTAAGCTGCTTGGTTACCTGAAAACCATGCGAGTCAAAGCAAACATGATCAGTGGAGCCTGAATCAACTATCCACGAAGTGGAAGAACAAGCTGCCAAACATGTTTTGACTACTAGTGCACGAGACATACCTTTCTTAAGAGCAGGGCAGTCCGCTTTAAAATGTCCTTTCTGACCGCACTTGTAGCACTTTCCCTTTGGCTTTTTGTTCGCCTCGGGGTGAGGAGCCTTGCTTTTCACCTTGAGGGCTGCCACTTGCTTCTGGCCGACCTGCTTCTTCTTCTTTCCCCATTTGGGTTTGGAGGAAGTCGCACCGGTTGCCGCAAGAATTTGATGATAACCTTGTTTGAAGAGACCTTCAGCAGACTGAAGCTCTGTCAGAAGTTCCGCCAAACTATATGTCCTACGGTTCATATTGTAGTTGAGGCGAAACTGCTCAAAGCTTCTAGGTAAGTCACTAAGATAATATCGACTGCGTTTCCGCATCGATAGTAGCCCCCAATATGCTCGATTCGTTCAAATGAGACATCATTTTTAGAACATGATCCTTCTTGGAGTCCCTTGGACATTTGGGTTGTCATCAATACCCTCATAGCATTTTGTCTAGCCGCCGGTTCGATGACCAAACATCTCGGTGAGACTTTTCATCATTTCATGCGGCCTAACCCATCGTCGATGCGATCTTTGCCAATACATTTGTCGGTGAAGCCAAAATGTAACATGAGCCATCTCATCGACTTTTTCCATTTCCGAATTCCGCCAACTCTTCGGGAGTGGCATCCGGTTACAGTTCTAGAGGGCTCTCCTCGATTAAGACAAACTTATGCCCCTCAAGGTCGGGACAATGTCAAGATTTCTTTTCCAATCGGCAAAGTTAGTGCCATCTAGTTTATTTTCTTTGAGAATAACAAATAGTGGATTGAAAGACATCGAGAATAAAAATTAAAACATTCATCACATAATGCATAGCAAAATATATCGAAAAACCTCAAAAAACACAATATATATGCTAGCAACCAACACCTCAAAAAATCCGCACATGCAAGCCACGATCGTGTGGACGTTTACACATACATTTTTCAAGTAGAGTTTTACGTCTTTAATTTTACTATCTAGTCGAATTACGTTATGACAAGTAAAATTAATAGTTGGTTCCTCTTGGCCATGTATTAATTAACATAGACTCCGATGGGGAGCTTATTAATTAATACACCTAAGTGAACACCATAATTTAACATCCTTAAAATATTATCTTTTAAATAATAGTCCTACAGATGGAGAGGTCCTATCATAAAAAGTAATATTTACCTTATGTTATCATTTTGAAATTTAAAACTAGTGAACCTATAATTAGCACATCCGATATGGAGGAAGACTCTAATGTCAACGCATGCTAATTACTTCACAATTTAAATTAATTATGGAGGCCAATTTGATTTTAATTAAAATAAAAATCAATTTAATCACTTAGTTATTTTAGCCTTAAGGTTTTTAATTTTCTCGTCTAACATGCAAGGAAACATATCACGCATACATCCATACATGCCATACATCAAAACAATAAAACCAAAAATAAAGCATGGATAATTAATTATCCAATTATCATGGTCTTCTTCCTTGAGTTGAATCCGAGAAAATCTTGGCTCGATCTCTCCCATGAATCAAGCATCTCGTCGCTTCTCCCCGGGTCGTGGATTTTCAAAATATTAAAATTTTACTTTTATGCAAAATTAATTACATAAAAAAATTTAATTTTAAATCCCGACTTCCCAATGACGGACGAACGGCGGCAAAACGGACCGGACCAAAATCGACGGCTGGCCCGAACCAATAACCGGCCCGGACAGTGCCGCGGCTGCTGCGATCGCTCGGCGCTGCTCAGCGGCGGCCTCTTCTTTCAGCGACCACTGCTGCTTTGTCGGCCGCCAAGATCCCGGCGATCCGGTTACGCTCTATTTCTTCGTGATCCCGTCTTTTCCGAATTCGATTACAATTTTATACGAAATAAAATACATCGAAATTACATCAAGATTACACGAAAAATAAAACCACCTAGAACTACCCGCGGATTTTCTCACGGGAAAAACCATTACATGCCTCAAAAACGGGCCAAACCAACAATTGCATAATTAATAAAAATAAATAAATAAATGCACCATTCATATAAACCATGATAATTGGATCATATCTGTAACACCCCCGATATATTCGGGAATATTACAGCGCCGTAAATCCTTTACGTAAGGATTTACAAGGCTGAAGAATTGAACAAGTATATAAAAAAAATACTAATAAATGGAAATAACGGAATTTCAGTACATCAGTTCTGACCCAATACAGGAATAATACAATTGTTCAACAGAACTCAATAATACATTACCAAATTCAAAACATCACCACCGACTTCGTACTCGAGTACTTATTGAATTAACGAATAAACAACAGATAAATAAACCCGGTCGGGACATCACTCTGCACCCTCGTCGTCATACTGTTCCCGTGGTTGTTTCCCAGCTCTCCTGGATCCTGAACACAAACAGAATGTTCACCCCCGAAGGGGTTAGCACAACGATGCTAGTACAAGTACCACGGCATATTATTCATATCTCACGGTGAATAATAATAATAACGTAAACAACAAAATACCAATGAGTCTTCTCCTACGAGAAACTCAAACATAACATACACAATCGATAATCACAACATGATATCAATACATACACATGGTAATTCCATCGATCCAGCGTTCACCGCCTAGAACCCACGATGATCCCGTCGGACCAACCCGTGGTGGAAAAACCCGTCCGATGATCCAGCGCACGCTAGCATAGATCCCCCGATGATCCCGTCGGACCAACACGAGGTGGACACACAATAACGACATACATGCACGACAATATGTATAACAACAATACATAAAACAATTAAGGTACTTGCCTCGATTTGAAGACAATAACAATACTTCCACGAAAATGAACACTCGAAGGTCGTCCTCCTCAATCAATCACGTAACGAGACCAAACCTTAACAAAAGAAATGATATAGGATTTATCTCACGTCGTATGAATGTTAAACAATTCGATTAACGGTCAAAAGTTCATAAAGCGCAATCGCCCGAATAGCTTAGCGCACGCTAAGTACTCGTAGCGTGCGTTACGTGCATCGATAGCGCACGCAAACAACGAGTCTAGCGCCGCGTTAACGATGCATGGTCGATACCTCAGCGACCCGGCCGATTGACTCGTCGATGGTCTAGCGTCGTTACGTACCAAACGTAGCGCACGCTAACAATCGCCGATAGCGCACGTTACAGCATAACATAGCGTGCGCTATCTACGCATGGCGATTCTTGTTGAGCAAGAACTGGCGTCCTTGCCATGTTTGAAACAACGAAATCTTGCGTGATAATTCATGTTACTTCCATGAATACTATGTCTACACCCTCATGAATGATTATACGGATAAAGACAACTTGGATTCAAGGATATGCATGCCAATATAAAACCATATTCTTTTCCGACTTCAAATCTTCATACGATAATACGAAAACTAAATGGTTGATATCAACACCTCTATATCACCATACTATCCTCTGAAGTTGATAAACGTCCTATATATACTAGATAAATCCTTCCATGATCAAACCTTTAGATTTATCTAACAATAAGGATGTTAACGTCTAGTCAAGATTACTATGAAATCATCTATTAGATTCGGTTAACCATTGATAGAAGCTTCTCTTCACATATTCAAGTGTACTAAGATTCGAATCATGATGATTATAATCAAGGTATTCCGTGCTTATACAACTCACTATTCCAAACATGATATACTTGGATAATTCATCTATGAAAATCCATATCTTGTTAACATGATCATCCAAATCGTTAGAATCCAACTCTAAGTCCGGAGATAGATTGAACATACCTTAAAATGACGAAATCACTGAACCGTAAGGTAGAATCCAACTCCGGTTGGTTGTATGCCCTTCAAGGTGCTATTCCACTTCCATGAACATTCCACGTGGTAACCAATGTATAAATATCAACAATATGTGTTCTAAGTGTATAAGAGTATTTCTACAACTCTCGAACTCTCAAGATTGAGGAAAGTGCGAAAGAAATGCAAGCCAACACGGTTGATGTCCCATTTATAATTTCGCATTATTGATAAGTTAGCGCACGCTACTAAGCATCCCTTAGCGTGCGCTAATAATGGTTGACTTGATTTTGTCCGGGTGCGTCGGCGGGAATCTTATCCGACCCATGTCCCAGGCGCACGAGCCACCGCCCGCTCAATAATTGAGTCCTTAGCGCACGTTACTTATACGCATAGCGTGCGCTAATAATGGCCCGATAGCGCGCGTTAAGATACATTCTTAGCGTGCGCTATCACAAGGTTGTTTGAGCAATTATACATGTTTCTATACTTATGCATAATGACATTAATGCACTAAATATCACACTCCAATGATCAAAATCATCAATCCGAAATAATACATGGTTGAATACAGATGAAATATACTGTAATAAATCTGGATATTACATACTCTCCTACTAAAAAGGAGTTTCGTCCCGAAACTCAAGACGAAAATAACTCAGGATATCTAGACTTCATATCAGCTTCTGTTTCCCAAGTGGCTTCTTCCGTTCCATGACATGACCACTGAACTTTGACCAAAACGATTGACTTGTTCCTCAGTTGCTTAACTCGACTCTCGAGTATCTTGGTAGTTTTTCTTCAAACGTCCCATCTGTTCGACTTCGATCTCGCCAAATCGATGATATGGTAGGATCTGGTATATATCTCCGCAATCGATACGTGGAACACGTTATGAACATGGCACAATGACGGCGGTAATGCTAATCTGTAGGCCAACTCCCCAACTCTCTCGAGGATCTCAAATGGTCCGATATATCTCGGACTCAGCTTACCTTTCCTACCGAAACGAAAGATTCCCCGGGTAGGAGAAACCTTCAAAAGTACGTGATCTCCGGTACTGAACTCCAATGGGCGGCGGCGTACGTCCGCATAGGATTTCTGGCGACTCTGGGCAGTCAACAGCCTTTCACGAATCAAGGCTATCTTCTCTCGAGTCTGCTCGATCAACTCTGGTTCTGTTCCGATCAAGTCCGATGAATCGTCCCAACATAAGGGCGATCTGCATCTCCTTCCGTATAATGCCTCAAACGGTGCCATCTTAATGGAAGCATGCCAACTATTGTTGTAAGTAAATTCAATCAATGGTAGATGAACTTCCCAATCGTTTGACCAATCTAAGGCACAGGCCCTTAGCATATCTTCCACCGTTTGTATAGTTCTCTCAGATTGTCCATCGATCGCGGGTGATAAGGCATCTTGAAGTTCAATTCGGTCCCCAAGGCCTTATGAATCGCCTTCCAAAAGTGAGACACAAAGCGGCCATCTCGATCAGAAACAATGGTCTTCGGCGTACCATGCAATCGAACTATCTCTGAAATAAAGACTCGTGCCAACCTCTCTGGTCCCCACGTATGCTTAATGCCTAGAAAATGAGCCGATTTGGTTAAACGGTCAACTATCACCCAAATCATGTTCATTCTGTCACGGTTTTGGCATATTAGTGATAAAGTCCATTGATATGCCCTCCCACTTCCATTCGTGGATCGGGAGCGGCTTCAACATTCCAAAGAGCCGTTGATGCTCGATCTTAACCTGTGACAAGTCAAGCATTTGAAACATAGTCCGCTACGTCTTTCTTCATGTTGCCCCACGAATTGCCGCTTCAAGTCCCTATACATTTCTTGGTGCCGGGTGGATGGAATAGGGCGAACTATGAGCTTCCTTCATAATCGTCTGTTTGAACATCAACATCGGGAACACAGTCGGTTACGAAATCTCAAAACTCCATCGTCATGAATTATGAATCGGGGCCTTTCCTTTGATCACTTCGTCATGCAACCGAATCATCGGAGGGTCATCTTCTGTCTAGATTTGATTTCTTCGGTTAATGACGGTTATCTCCATCACGCCGATTGTCCACTGGACTCTCTGTAACCACACTTCAATCCCTTCACGAATCATCTCTCGGAAGGCTAAGTTGGGAGGTCGGTGTCTCCGGATTCGAATAGAGACAGCTTGCGGCTAAGTGCATCGGCCACTACATTCGCTTTGCGGATGATATAAAATCTCCAAGTCATAGTCCTTAATCGGTTCCAACCATCTTCGTTGCCGCATATTCAACTCTTTTTTGAATATGTACTTGAGACTCTTATGATCCGTAAAGATCGACGGTGAGTCCGTCTGAGATAATGCCTCCAAATCTTCAAGGCAAAAACCCGCTGCTAGTTCCAAATCATGTGTCGGGTAATTCACTTCATAAGGTTTCTTGTCGCGATGCATAAGCGATCACCTTATCATTCGCATCAACACGCACCCAAGTCCTTGGTTCGAAGCATCACTGTAAACTATGAATCCCTCAGTTCCCTGCGGAAGTGATAGAATCGGTGCCGTCGTCAATCTCTTCTTCAATTCATCAAAGCTAATCTGACACAATTCATTCCACTCAAACTTTTGAGTTTTCTGAAGGAGTCGAGTAAGTGGGCGGGAGATTTTAGAAAACCCTTCCACGAATCGACGATAGTATCCAGCAAGTCCTAAGAAGCTTCGGACCTCTTTCACGTTCTTTGGAGGCTTCCAATCCAATATTGCCTCAATCTTCTGAGGATCCACTCGGACTCCTCTAACTGACACCACATGGCCGAGGAACATTACTTCTTTTAGCCAAAATTCACACTTAGATAGTTTGGCGTACAATTGCTCGTTTCTCAAAAGCTCCAATACAATCCGCAAATGCTGCGCATGTTCTTCCGGACTCTTAGAATACACCAGAATGTCATCAATAAATACGACCACAAATTTATCCAAAAATTCAATGAACACACGGTTCATTAATTGCATAAATACAGCAGGTGCGTTAGTGAGACCAAACGGCATCACTACAAACTCATAATGTCCGTAGCGAGTTACGAGCGCGATTTCGAACATCGGACTCCTTAATCCTCGGTGATGATATCCCGATCTCGCATCAATTTTAGAAAATACTGTTGCCCCTTGCAACTGGTCAAATAGATCATCAATCCGTGGCAACGGATACTTGTTCTTAATCGTCATCTTGTTCAGCTCTCGATAGTCAATACACAGTCGGAGCGATCCATCCTTCTTTCGGACAAAAAGAACCGGCGCTCCCGTGGTGAAACGCTTGGTGAATATAGCCCTTGTCCAAGAACTCCTCCAGTACTTCTTGATTCGTACATCTCGGTAGGTGCCATACGATACGGCGCCTTAGAAATTGGTGTCGCTCCGTGTTCCGGATTCAATAGTAAATTCCACATCCCTTCGTGGAGGTAGTCCAGTAACTCGTCAGAAACACATCTGGAAATTCGTTCACAACAGGAATGGATGAAAGTTCCACAATTTCTTCTTCTTTCTTCATTGCGTAGCACCAGCATCTGATACACCTTGTTTCAACAATTTAACACTTTCAACGCCTTGATCAACTTTCCTGAGCTTCCCGGTTTCCATCCCTCAAACAGAATCTCGGAACCATCGTCGGCGATCGGCGAGATATTCCTCCTTCGGTAGTTCACAATTGCTCCATATCGATTAAGCCAATCGTCTCCGAGTATCAGTCATCTCCTTGCATTTCTATCATGATCGATTTGAGAGCCACTCTCTGCCTCCAAATGATACAGGAAATTTCTAGTTTCTAAATTTCCGACAATTCTCTCTCCACTCGGTAAACCAACAACATAAGGTTCACAAGCATGAAAACCGGAAATATTCAAACGATTTACACAAGACAAAGATATGAAAGAATGTGTAGCTCTGTATCGAATAAAACGCTAATCGGCCGGGAAAGGATCTGGCCGATGCACGATGCGGCAAAGACATCACGATCGTCTGTCCTCCTCATCTCGTACAGACGTGGGGAGCAGATCCGGCACTCGATGTCCCCTTTCGGTCCCATTGTCCTCTGCCTGCCCGCGGCCAAAATTCGAGGCATCGAACACTTTCTTTGCGTCTGTGGAATCGGCCTCCTTCGGGTGGTTGTGGTATACGGGCTCTAAAGACTTTGCGGCCTCTTCACAAAACACCGCCCGATGTCCCTCTCGTCCACAATCAAAACAAGTCACGGCAGGAAGGGGCAATTCCGCCGATAGTGCCCGTCTCGGCGCGGTTAAAGCATTTCTGGTAACATCGGTAAAAGTTGATGTCGCCCGAAGTTCTTTCCGCTCCTAGGTAGTGCGGAGGTTTCTTAAAGAGTGAAAGGATGACTGGGCCTTACGGGCCCCACTGTTCTTGAGCTCAGTAAAAGTACCGAGACTTTCTGTTTCTTGGACTCAAAATTTCTCCATGCCGCTTCCTTGATCTCATATGCCAATGCCTTATCCTGGTATTGGCGGAGTGTGGTACATTCGAATCCGGACATGTACCTCTGGATTCTGGTTTCATTCTCATATCGAAATGGATCATCATTTACGCATGCATTACGACCGGATGTCGAACAAATGCCACCGTTGGTTAAACGTCTTGATCGCACGGGATCTTGGCACATCGGAAGGTTGAGCGGAGAAAACTCCCGAACTTTGGCTTCCCTCACGGGACGAGGGCAATGCGAGCTTCCATCATCATTCTAAACTCTGTCCAATCGGCGTCATGGTCTACAGCCGGATGGCTTCCCACCATTCGGACGCTTCCTATCGTAAAATATTGAGCGATAGAGGCTTTCGGTCGTGCAGGCGGTTGATTCGGCAAAGATTTTCTCCAGCTCCTTTAACCAATGATCCCGGTGGGAGTCTCGTAAATACCGTCGAATTTGGGTGGTTGCATCTTTGCCACTTCTTGCGACCACCGGTCACCTCGATTTCCCATATCCGGGATCCCTTGTCTCTCTCTCCTGCCGTAGTCCCACCGCCACTTGCATTCGGTCCACGACACAGGCGAACCGAGTCATCTGGTTCACCACTTGACGAAGGATCTCTGCAATGAGATCCGGTTCATTATTAATAGATTGCTGCGGCTCGCCGAGCTATGGCCACTTTAGTTAGAAGGCGACGCCTCCCTTTCGGCATTTCTTCGTCCGCGTCCACGACCGCGACCACGTCCACGTCCGCCTCTCAACATACTGTAAGCATAAATACTCAATATACAGAAAACAACATCGTTCTAATATCCGAGTATAAAGAAATACAATATGCAAGGAACAAGATAGAGTTTAGGAACTTACAACCACTGTTCGCATGAAGACGTAGGCAGTGCAGTGATGTCATTCACGGCCGGTTACCCCAAAAGACATAAATGACCCCTTTTTTAACCCAACGGCCAAGATATCCATAAACCTGGCTCTGATACCATATTCTGTAACACCCCCGATATATTCGGGAATATTACAGCGCCGTAAATCCTTTACGTAAGGATTTACAAGGCTGAAGAATTGAACAAGTATATAAAAAAAATACTAATAAATGGAAATAACGGAATTTCAGTACATCAGTTCTGACCCAATACAGGAATAATACAATTGTTCAACAGAACTCAATAATACATTACCAAATTCAAAACATCACCACCGACTTCGTACTCGAGTACTTATTGAATTAACGAATAAACAACAGATAAATAAACCCGGTCGGGACATCACTCTGCACCCTCGTCGTCATACTGTTCCCGTGGTTGTTTCCCAGCTCTCCTGGATCCTGAACACAAACAGAATGTTCACCCCCGAAGGGGTTAGCACAACGATGCTAGTACAAGTACCACGGCATATTATTCATATCTCACGGTGAATAATAATAATAACGTAAACAACAAAATACCAATGAGTCTTCTCCTACGAGAAACTCAAACATAACATACACAACTGATAATCACAACATGATATCAATACATACACATGGTAATTCCATCGATCCAGCGTTCCATCGCCTAGAACCCACGATGATCCCGTCGGACCAACCCGTGGTGGAAAAACCCGTCCGATGATCCAGTATGCGCTAGCATAGATCCCCGATGATCCGTCGGACCAACACGAGGTGGACACACAATAACGACATACATGCACGACAATATGTATAACAACAATACATAAAACAATTAAGGTACTTGCCTCGATTTGAAGACAATAACAATACTTCCACGAAAATGAACACTCGAAGGTCGTCCTCCTCAATCAATCACGTAACGAGACCAAACCTTAACAAAAGAAATGATATAGGATTTATCTCACGTCGTATGAATGTTAAACAATTCGATTAACGGTCAAAAGTTCATAAACTGCAATCTGCCCGAATAGCTTAGCGCACGCTAAGTACTCTGTGTAGCGTGCGTTACGTCTGTCCAATAGCGCACGCAAACAACAGAGTCTAGCGCACGTTAACGATGCATGGTCAGTACCTCACTGACCAGCCAGTTGACTCGTCTGATGGTCTAGCGTACGTTACGTACCAAACGTAGCGCACGCTAACAACTGCTCGATAGCGCACGTTACACTGCATAACATAGCGTGCGCTATCTCTGCATGGCAGTTTACTGTTGAGCAGTAAACTGTCCTTGCCATGTTTGAAACAACGAAATCTTGCGTGATAATTCATGTTACTTCCATGAATACTATGTCTACACCCTCATGAATGATTATACGGATAAAGACAACTTCGGATTCAAGGATATGCATGCCAATATAAAACCATATTCTTTTCCGACTTCAAATCTTCATACGATAATACGAAAACTAAATGGTTGATATCAACACCTCTATATCACCATACTATCCTATCAAGTTGATAAACGTCCCATATATACTAGATAAATCCTTCCATGATCAAACCTTTAGATTTATCTAACAATAAGGATGTTAACGTCTAGTCCAAGATTACTATGAAATCATCTATTAGATTCGGTTAACCATTGATAGAAGCTTCTCTTCACATATTCGGTGTACTAAGATTCGAATCATGATGATTATAATCAAGGTATTCCGTGCTTATACAACTCACTATTCCAAACATGATATACTTGGATAATTCATCTATGAAAATCCATATCTTGTTAACATGATCATCAAATCGTTAGAATCCAACTCTAAGTCCGGAGATAGATTGAACATACCTTAAAATGACGAAATCAACTGACCGTAAGGTAGAATCCAACTCCGGTTGGTTGTATGCCCTTCAAGGTGCTATTCCACTTCCATGAACATTCCACGTGGTAACCAATGTATAAATATCAACAATATGTGTTCTAAGTGTATAAGAGTATTTCTACAACTCTCTGAACTCTCAAGATTGAGGAAAGTGCGAAAGAAATGCAAGCCAACACGGTTGATGTCCCATTTATAATTTCTGCATTATTGATAAGTTAGCGCACGCTACTAAGCATCCCTTAGCGTGCGCTAATAATGGTTGACTTCAGATTTTGTCCGGGTGCGTCAGCAGGAATCTTATCCGGACCCATGTCCCGCTGGCGCACGAGCCAGCTGCCCCGTTCAATAATTGAGTCCTTAGCGCACGTTACTTATACCTGCATAGCGTGCGCTAATAATGGCCCGATAGCGCGCGTTAAGATACATTCTTAGCGTGCGCTATCACAAGGTTGTTTGAGCAATTATACATGTTTCTATACTTATGCATAATGACATTAATGCACTAAATATCACACTCCAATGATCAAAATCATCAATCCGAAATAATACATGGTTGAATACAGATGAAATATACTGTAATAAATCTGGATATTACAATATCACCTGCAAGAACACATCTACCAAAATATTCCAACATCAAAATATATGAATATTTAAATTGCTATCAATTAATCACTAAAATTAATTAAAATAGCAAAAGCCTAAAAATCCGGCTCCGATACCAATTGTTGGAAAGTAAAACGCAGCGGAAGCGAAGTTTGGGAAAATATGATTATAGCGTTTTACGCATCTACGAGCATTAGATCTATTTAGGCATGCTAATTAATTAATTACTAAGACTAACAAGCAATTTAAATATTATTTATTATTTATTAATTAAATATGTTGATTAATTAAAATATCCTAATCTAGATCCAAGATCATAGGATATTACCTTTTGAAGCGGTTGGTTATTTCCTTCTTGATCGCCTTGTATTTCTACCTTCAGATCTTCTAGAGTATGATCCGCCTTGAACCGGACGTTGTGTGGGCAACGAGCTACCGGAACTTGCTTGGACACCTATGGATCGGCCGAAACAACTTTGATATGTGATCACTATATTTTTCTTTGCTCTCTAGTATTTTATGAACACTCTTAGCAAATTAATTGTGTTATCTAAATTGTAGAATCAAAGACACAAGTCTAGATCTACAATTAAACACAAGAGGAAACAATTGATCACACAATCTCACCAAGCATGTACAAATCGGCCAACACCCCATAATGTCCTATTTATAGGCTCTTGGACTACTACTAGGGATCTAAAGGAGGATTATGGAAGGACTCCCAATTAATTCACCTTACCTTATTAGGACTCTTCCTAATATATGGTGAATCAATTAATATCAACTTAGTCCACTAAAAGTTGATATTGCACTTCCTACCAAAATCCCAAATTACGAAATTGGGCTCCTTATTAAATATATTATTTCCGTGTTTAAGATATCGAATGTCCATTAATTAATTATAAGCTCTTGACTTTAATTAATTAATATCTTATCCAAGAGTAGTACCACTCGAACCTTATTATTATATCGGAATTAAATCCACTGCGGGGTTTAATATAATAATCATTATCGAGCTCCTCAAGGGGACATCATCAACCCGCATTTGAGTCGGGACACGATTTCTAGTAATAATAATAATTGTCATATAAACAATATTATTGCCCAAGATACGAGGCTTATTGAGTCGATCATTTTGACTCTCACCTATGGTAAATCAAAGCAATAATTATTATAAATACACAATTAAATATTATATACTTAGAATTAAGAAATAATAATTATCCGAGATTTACGTTCTTCTTACAGTCGATCTGAAGACACTATCTCACCTCGATCTGTTCAACGTATGCAAATACGCTAATGTATGCTAATAGTCAAGACCAACTATACTCAAGCATACACTACAACCCTTTATATAATTTGTCTAATAATTATATAGGTTGTGAACTATTATATTATTTTATAAGGCACCGATAATGTGATCTTCCGTGTGACACCAACACACCACATTATCTACAATATAAAATAATTAGACATTTCATTTGCATAACCATAACGTGAATTAATATGCAAAACATGTGATTAAATATAATTAATATCCTCATAGGTAGTAATAGGGAATTTAGGTAATACAAGCATAAAGTATGCTTTGCAGTATACAATCCTAACAGAAACAACACCAGGTCAGAAGCATCGACGAACACAGTCGAGTCGATACGATTGGACGAAACAGAAGAGAAAGAAAGAAAAATGCGGGTATTACATCATATCACCTTTAAAAGAGGTTTCGTCCCGAAACCTAAAGAACGAGCACGAAGTGCTGGAATAGCAACCTTCCCGACCATATCCTCTTGGTCCACATCCGATCTTCATGGCCATTAGTATCGTGGTCACGACTGCGTCCTCTGCCCATCGGCATACTAAGCGGATTCTCACTCAATACGATTGCACAACTTCGCAAAATATTATACTAAGGTACCAACTCAGCACGACATATCACATGAGGTAACCAATAACAACTCGAAAGGAAAATCCACGAGGTATCCTTTTAAAGGAAATCTTTTGAAAATCCTTGAATTTGTATATCTATTTAAAATAAACTTTAAAAGTACTTTTGGTACCTCGGGTTGTTTCATCAAAACTTGCAAACAACATACTTTAACCGTCTCATTTGAAATCATTTGAAGTCATCATGCCTCTACGTATCATCATCGCCGTTAACAACTAACAAGTTAACCATGCAAGATCATCAAATCATTCTTACATACTCTAATATTTCCAAATCCGAGTTTGAACTTTACATCGAGTGAGATTTTTCATCTTTCACTATATATTTTTGAAAATAAAAATCGTATTGGTTTTTGAAATAAAATATTTTTTTGGTGTGAAAGATTTTGAAAATCATTCACTCGAATTATTTAAAAATGCAACAATATGTTAAACTCATTTTCGAAAATTCTCCCAACACTTCACAAACATCAACGACGGTAAAATTTTACAAAATGTTCAAGGTACTTTAAAACAACTCTTTCAAATACCGTCGAGATTTTATTTGAGAATCCTAGGCCGGCTCGCAAATTTCAAACAATTTCCAAAGTTCATACGAAGCCGCCGGCTAATCGCACTTGCACAAACTTATGAAAGTTTTAGAAAAGCATGTTCGAACACACTCGCAGCAGACATAATTTATCAATTCATCAAACACAATCAAATATCACCTAGCAATACGAAAAGTCTTAACACACATTCACGCACAACAGTTGTTATCACTAGACACCACGTAGAGAATACAACTACAGGTGATTGGCCGCAAAAGTTAGACCTAACGGCTATAATGCGGTTCCATAGCCTCTGCCCAGACTGACTAACGCTCGCTACAACACATATTTAGCGTGCGCTACCCATGCTGCATTAGCGCGCGCTAGCCTTACACTTAGCGTGCGCTAACGGTTCTATTTTAGCAACATGATTGCGAACATATATACGACATTACTGGAATCGAAGGTCATAATTAAACAACAACAATATTCGAATCTCAAAGTCATCGATTCACATAATTACAACACATCATGAGCAACCATCAAAAGGCAATTGTCATTCAAAACCGAAAAGTTAAAAGCAAGGATCACGTCTTGAGTATATTTTGTAGAACTCATTTGAGTTCAAAACTCGTGTTTTGAAAACTTATAGTACACGGTGGAAAAGTGTAATATCCGAGATTTTTATTTTGATTTATTCGAATTTTTCTTTTTCTTAGACCGGAAATTTCTCGGTTTCCGAGCGTCGGTATTATTTTTCTCGACAATCGATTTTGTGTTTATGGCCATAGGTGGTGATTTGTTGTATGTTAATTTCATTTCGGATCGATGTTGTTGTCATGAGCGTTTCGCCGTGTTTGTTCCGTGCGTTTTAGGAATCGAGTCGTCGGGCCACGGCAGTAGGCGGCCGGACGGTTGCGGGAGGAACCGGCACGGATCTTTGGGCACTTCGGGCCGATTCTGCGAGGGACGGCCTAGCGTCACCTTCTGGCCAGACGATTCTGCGCGCTAAACCGCAGGAGTAGCGCACGCCACTGCCGGGAGGTAACGCACGCTAATCGGCCCGACGATCTAGCGGTAGGTCTGACTTCGGCCGGACAGCGAGTAGCGCACGCTCTGTTAGGACAATGCGCGCTAACTCGCGAGCTAGCGCACGCTATCGGCTCAGCCGGCGACGCTTCTGGCCGGACGATTAGTCGATAGGTCACAGGCGGGCGATTGCACGCCGCTGCCGATGACTTGCGCACGCTATCGGCCAGGGCCGATAGCGCCGCTACCGGACAACCTAGCGCCGCTAGTTACCCGGGCCATATATTTGGCCGACCGAGCACTGCTTTCAACACCTTTTTCATTTCATTCTATTCCTTCCGCGGCGGAGGTTATGAGAGCGATAAGGCATGTTGTTGAACAACAAAACCACGAAGATCCCGAGTCCATATCATTGATCGATCAATCCATAACATCCTTCAATCGACCGAATCAAGGTTAGTTTTTCCTAAAATCCAAACTTTGGGAAATTTGGGGATCTTGGTAGATTTCGTCCGTTTGAGCCTTATGAACTTAAATTATCATGGATAATTGTAGATTAAGTTGTATTCTATCATTTTCATCATCTTTCCACGGTTTTACCATTTCCGATTAAATCGATTATATGAACTTCCGTTTGACGCCTTCAAAGTGTCCGGGGAAATGCCGCATAGAGGAATTTGGTCGTTTTGTGATGTTTTTCCTCGTATGATTGATTGTTTATTCGATGATAGGATATTAGGGACGATTTCCCTACAAAAATCTGGTGTTGAGCCCTTCCGATCGTTGTTTTCGTTGGAGTTCCGGATTTTGCCAACCGACCGTACTTTCGGAGTATCCGCGAGAGATTACCAAGGCAAGTACCTTGATATACGAATTGTAACTGCGTGAAATCATCGTTGTCGAAGTGTATGAAATTATACGGATATGTATATATATATATATATATATGTGTGTGTATATATATATATATATATGTGTATATATATATAGATTTATATATATTTATATGTTAAATATATGTATGTATATACGTATATTGATATATATGCCTATGTCGGTGAACGACGAGTGGTGAATGCTAACACTAGTTGGCGTACTCAACTTGGATTGATGGATGAACTATAGTTATTCATATAATATAGTAAGGTTATATGTATATATACATATATATATATATATATATATATTCGGTTGAGTCGCAATACAAGGATATATGTGTAGCGTTGGTTGGTTGTGCAAGGCTTATTGTATTGGATCTTGATTGATAATGTACGTGTTATTGTTTATTGTGTGGTTATGGGTATCGGATAAATTGTGTGAATTGGTGTATTGATTTGATAATTGTTGAATTGATTGATTGTGTACTTGATGTTTGTAATAATGTGAATACTTGTTGTGAGAGACGTCGTATCCGGGAACCTCGAGGCGGGGTGTGTACTCCCGGCTGGTGTCTGTTGCAATGTGCGGCTCCATATGTTTGGTGAACACGGTGTTACCTAATGCGCGTGCAAGGCGGCTCTGTCGGGAGTGATCGCCGGCGCGGTGACATGTTCAAGGGGCGGCCAACATAGTGGAGTGAACGCCGGTGCACAGTGTGCAAGGGAGGTGCACAGCGGGCTTATTGGTAACGGATATTCGAGTGATAGCTAAGACCGTTCAACAATCCTCGTATTTCAAAGTTCTTTCAACTCTTTTAAAATCTTTGGTCTCGATATAGTGTGATTCGTGTTTTTGAAAGCTTGTTTCAAATTGTTTTTAAGACGTTGGTATTGGGGTTAATTAACCAAGGATGTTTGTGAAATCTCAGGGTTAATTAATCAAGGGTCTTGATGGGAATTGTCGAATGAGAGGTCATGCCTTTGATTTTCTTTGTGATGATTATCTTGTGCATTGGGTCGAGGACCCGAATAACGTTGTAATGGTTTTCTTGTAAATTGTTTTCCACATCTTTGGGTCGAGGATCCGAGAGTTTTGAAGTATTTTCTAAAAGTATTCCCATTTGATTTTCAAAACCCCATGATGGCTCGAGTCAATAATAATGTTTTCAAACTTTCTTATCAAAATACTTTTCCTTTTATAAAAAGGGATTTTTCTGACTCCTTGGACTCGTTTAAAGTTTCATTGGCGTTAGGTTCCGTACAGAGAATATGACTATGTGAATATCTTTCACTTTGTGTATGTGATACTATTCTGTGTGGACTATGGGAATGTGTGGTTTATGTTAAGGCTTCACGACTGTTGAGATTTGTGTTGTTATTATTCGTATATCTTGTATATTATGTACTTGCACTAGCAAAATTCCGGTTGCTAACCCCGAGTTTCGGGTGGGTGCCTGTTATGCGCTCAGGTTTTGGTAGCTCGGGAGCAGTCACAGGATTGGCTTGGAAGGAGATGGAGGACAATGATACTAATCACACCAGAGTCAGAGTCTTTTCTTTTGTTTCATTCTGGTCGGTATTTCTCTGTCGTTCGAGTATTCACCCTTGCATGGGTGTAGTTTCCATCTATTAAATTGAGTTGTCATTCTTTTCGGTGTTCTAGTTTATTATTGTCATTGTAATATGAATGTCGTTAGTTCTGAATTGGTTAATGACCTTGTCGGTCTGCTTTGTATTTAATTTTGACCCGGTCGGTCAATCATTGAGTAGTCTTTTGGAGTTTAGCTGGTAGATCCTCGTGATAAGGGTCTACGGCGTGTGACATTCCGGTCGTATTGCAGGGTGTTACATTTATGGTATCGAGCTTAGGTTTGCGAAAACCTAGGCCGTTGGGTCAAGTCCATGTCTTGTGTATGTCGCGCGCATCAGAGTTGTGATTAGTATCGTGGTTCCGACATCATCTTCCGGCAATCTGTGATGGTAAGCCTCCCGATCGTAAGTCCCCTTATATACGTATTTGATTATATTGTGCTAACGTGTTTAATGTGAACTAAGGATTGGAACTTGTTGGTGATATTATTGTTTTAGGATATAACATGCGTATGCGGTCCGAGCAAAAATGGTTATGTAATATGTTTGGAAGTCGAGCATATTTATCTGCTTCTACACTTATTAGAATAAACTTATGAATGTTAATTTTATCCGCATGAGTATTTTAAGATGGCTTTTGGTATCTTGCAAACCGATTTTGATATTTTGGTCTTTCACGTTTTGATAGTATTCTTATGACGGTATTTGATATTTTTATAAATGACTTAGTGAGTATTCGAGAATATTACCAACATCGACCTTTTGGCAATTTGAACATTTTTTTAAATGATTCTTAGCACAGTGGGTTCGGCACGGGCCACGACGCTGTAGTATCACGAATATTTTAAAGTGGTGCTTTGAAATTTTCTAACATTGTGAAAAACCATGATTTAATGTTGTCATGTTAAATGGTCACGTATCTCGGTGGAAAAAAAAAATTCTTTCGAATAAACATTTTGGAAGAAGAGGAAAGATTTTCAAAATTGTGGTATTTGGGACTCAACACTTTTGAAATATTTCAAATTAGTTACAATTCAATTTCCGATTTTTCTTTTATACATCACTCGAAAATAATTTTTAGAGTCGTTATATAAACTTCCTCTTCGAAATAAAAGACAAGATTTATGAGTCTTGGCGCAACGTGACTAGCCCTCTTTTCCAAAAATTTATTTTCATTAAGTGCATACATATAATGATCGTCATCGTCGGAGGACTCAAATTAACTTCATAAAACTTAACGCTTTACGTTATTCTATAGATGTTAACTAAACCTTATGTTGATAATTGTGGTATATGTGCAACCGATTATTGATAACGCCGAACAGACTATCTGTATTAGTATGTCGGGCCTTGGCGGACGTAAGTGTGATGACGGAAGTGGAAGCGACAAGGTGGTTCGTCGACAACTATTCTTGCTACAGTGAAGGAGTATCAAGATCAAACGATATCCTATGAAATGTCCTTAATGGTCGAGCCCACGAGCGAAACGAAGAGACCGAGGACATCTGGGAAATTTTTGGGCGATGAAGAGTCTAAGGCTCCCAAACCCCCGCGTCGTTCGGACGCGTCGTCTTTGCGGTCGGGAGTGAGCGCTGGGGATCCCAAGCCAACATCGGTGATTCTCGGTAAGAAGAGAAGGTGCTTCAACTGCAATCGTCAGGGACATGATCGTGCAAATTGTCCCTTTCCACTCTTGACTTGTTACCGGTGTGGGAGTGAAGGTCATCGGGAGAAACATTGTGAGACAGTTTCCGAATTGGCAAAGAATGCCGCCCTAAGAGAGAGCAGAACTAGGGACCGGGAAGTGTCCCGAAATCCTATGTTTCCTTCTGAAGATCCTAGCATGGGAGAATGAAGATTTTGTACTATGTCTTAATCGTTGCTGTTTCAAACAATCGTGACTTCGATTGTATTTCGTTTCATTGCTTTACGTTTCCAACTCTTGTTGTTCTAAGTTTCGGGATCATAATGTCCTCTTAGTATGGGGGAATGTATTACCCGTACTCTTCTTAGTATTTTCGGTATGGGACGACTTTCGTTGTTGGTAGTTCATCTGCGCACCTTTCGACCATTTTAAACTGCCTTGTACTTGCTAGGTCAGTTCATCGTATTGAACCTTGCACTCGCGCTTTGCTCGTGATGATTTGGGGCCGAGCAAGTAGTTATTTCCTTGATTGTTCCGCCGCTCTCTATTTTAAGTTTCGGACGAAACTTATTTTAAGGGGGTAGAATGTTATATCAGTGATTTTTTTTTTGATTTATTCGAATTTTTCTTTTTCTTAGACCGGAAATTTCTCGGTTTCCGAGCGTCGGTATTATTTTTCTCGACAATCGATTTTGTGTTTATGGCCATAGGTGGTGATTTGTTGTATGTTAATTTCATTTCGGATCGATGTTGTTGTCATGGCGTTTGCCGTGTTCGTTCGTGCGTTTTAGGAATCGAGTCGTCGGGCCACGGCAGCCGGGCGCTGGCCGGACGGTTGCGGGAGGAACCGGCACGGATCTTGAGCCGCCGGACGATTCTGGCGAGGACCGGCCTAGCGTGCGCTTCTGGCCAGACGATTCTGGCGCTAAACCGCAGAGTAGCGCACGCCATCTGCCGGAGGTAACGCACGCTAATCGGCCCCGAGCGATCTAGGCGGTAGGTCTGGACTTTGGCCGGACCGAGTAGCGCCGCTACCTTCTGACAGTGCGCGCTTCTTTCAGCGAGTTAGCGCACGCTACTGGCTCGGCCAGCGCCACGCTTCTGGCCGGACAGATTAGTCGATGAGGTCTGGGCCGGGCGATTGCGCAGCTGCTGCCGATGACTTGCGCCGCGCTATCGGCGTGGCGGCCGATAGCGCACGCTACCCGGACAACCTAGCGCCGCGCTAGTCGATTGCCGATATATATTTGACCGAGCGACTGTTTCAACACCTTTTTCATTTCATTCTCTTCCTTCCGCGGCGGAGGTTATGAGAGCGATAAGGCATGTTGTTGAACAACAAAACCACGAAGATCCCGAGTCCATATCATTGATCGATCAATCCATAACATCCTTCAATCGAATCAAGGTTAGTTTTTCCTAAAATCCAAACTTTGGGAAATTTGGGGATCTTGGTAGATTTCGTCCGTTTGAGCCTTATGAACTTAAATTACTGATGGATAATTGTAGATTAAGTTGTATTCTATCATTTTCATCATCTTTCCACGGTTTTACCATTTCCGATTCGTCGATTATATGAACTTCCGTTTGACGCCTTCAAAGTGTCCGGGGAAATGCCGCATAGAGGAATTTGGTCGTTTTGTGATGTTTTTCCTCGTATGATTGATTGTTTATTCGATGATAGGATATTAGGGACGATTTCCCTACAAAAATCTGGTGTTGAGCCCTTCCGATCTTTGTTTTCGTTGGAGTTCCGGATTTTGCCAACCGACCGTACTTTCGGAGTATCCGCGAGAGATTACCAAGGCAAGTACCTTGATATACGAATTGTAACTGCGTGAAATCATCGTTGTCGAAGTGTATGAAATTATACGGATATGTATATATATATGTGTGTGTATATATATATATATGTGTGTATATATATATATAGATTTATATATATTTATATGTTAAATATATGTATGTATATACGTATATTGATATATATGCCTATGTCGGTGAACAACGAGTGGTGAATGCTAACACTAGTTGGCGTACTCAACTTGGATTGATGGATGAACTATAGTTATTCATATAATATAGTAAGGTTATATGTATATATACATATATATATCTATATATATATATTCGGTTGAGTCGCAATACAAGGATATATGTGTAGCGTTGGTTGGTTGTGCCGAAGGCTTATTGTGTTGGATCTTGATTGATAATGTACGTGTTATTGTTTATTGTGTGGTTATGGGTATCGGATAAATTGTGTGAATTGGTGTATTGATTTGAGAATTGTTGAATTGTTTGATTGTGTACTTGTTGTTTTTAATAATGTGAATACTTGTTGTGAGAGACGTCGTATCCGGAACCTCGAGGGCGGGGTGTGTACTCGGCACGGTGTACGCTGCAATGTGCGGCTCCATATGTTTGGTGAACACCGGTGTTACCTAATGCGCGTGCAAGGCGGCTCTGTCGGGAGTGATCGCCGGCGCGGTGACATGTTCAAGGGGCGGCCAACATAGTGGAGTGAACGCCGGTGCACGTGTGTGCGGAGGCGCTGGCGGGCTTATTGGTAACGGATATTCGAGTGATAGCTAAGACCCGTTCTCAACAATCCTCGTATTTCAAAGTTCTTTCAACTCTTTTAAAATCTTGGTCTCGATATAGATGTGATTCGTGTTTTTGAAAGCTTGTTTCAAATTGTTTTTAAGACGTTGGTATTGGGGTTAATTAACCAAGGATGTTTGTGAAATCTCAGGGTTAATTAATCAAGGGTCTTGAGCGGGAATTGTCGAATGAGAGGTCGCCTTTGATTGTCTTGTGATGATTATTCTGCATTGGGTCGAGGACCCGAATAACGTTGTAATGCTTTTCTTGTAAATTGTTTTCCACATCTTTGGTCGAGGATCCGAGAGTTTTGAAGTATTTTCTAAAAGTATTCCCATTTGATTTTCAAAACCCCATGATGGCCTGAGTCAATAATAATGTTTTCAAACTTTCTTATCAAAATACTTTTCCTTTTATAAAAAGGGATTTTTCTGACTCCTTGGACTCGTTTAAAGTTTCATTGGCGTTAGGTTCCGTACAGAGAATATGACTATGTGAATATCTTTCACTTTGTGTATGTGATACTATTCTGTGTGGACTATGGGAATGTGTGGTTTATGTTAAGGCTTCACATTTGTTGAGATTTGTGTTGTTATTATTCGTATATCTTGTATATTATGTACTTGCACTAGCAAAATTCCGGTTGCTAACCCCGAGTTTTCGGGGTGGGTGCATTATGCGCTCGAGTTTTGGCAATCGGAGCATCCACAGGATTGGCTTGGAAGGAGATGGAGGACAATGATACTAATCACACCAGAGTCAGAGTCTTTTCTTTTGTTTCATTCTGGTCGGTATTTCTCTGTCGTTCGAGTATTCACCCTTGCATGGGTGTAGTTTTCATCTATTAAATTGAGTTGTCATTCTTTTCGGTGTTCTAGTTTATTATTGTCATTGTAATATGAATGTCGTTAGTTCTGAATTGGTTAATGACCTTGTCGGTCTGCTTTGTATTTAATTTTGACCCCGGTCGGTCAATCATTGAGTAGTCTTTTGGAGTTTAGCCTGGTAGATCCTCGTGATAAGGGTCTACGGCGTGTGACATTCCCGGTCGTATTCTGGGGGTGTTACAAAAAGAATTATCAATAATTCGAGTTTTCAGAACTTTCAGCCTTGTGGTCAACATACGAAAATCAACTTTTTCCTCCCTTGGAGGGCATTTTAAAAATTTTACGTGACTCCCCGAAAGGATTCGAAAACTTAAAATTCCAAGGTTTGTACTCTTGCAAGAAAAATGATTTATACAAAGATACATTCAGCAATATCATTCTACATTTTAGCGCAAGACGGGAATCAACAAATATATGTCACTTACTCACAATGCACCTTCAAATATTAACTACATAAGACAAAATCACACAGGCTCGTATAGCTCGTGGTACAACCTGTAGTAGGGAGACTTACATCCACAGATCGCACGAAGATGATGGCTGCACCCTGATACTAATCACGGCCGACATTCCCAACGACGCGTCGCGACACGACATCATCGGACTCAATCGACAAGACAAGACCCAACAACACACGATGGACCCGATGCTAGGTTTCGCAACCTAAGCTCGATACCATAAATGTAACACCCCGCATCAAACCGGGAATATTACACGCCGCAGACCCTCTCGTGAGGATCCACCGAGCTAGACATCAAAACAACACATTACATTACATACCGACGAATCAAAATAACGGACCAATAGACCGATTTGGTCTTTCGTCCAGAACTTACAAATCAAAATAAATAAACACAACCAGACTCATAACCACACAAGGGTAAAAAACTTCCAACAACGAACAATAAGACAGATGAAAAGACAAAACAATTGACTCACTAATCGAACCCAAAATCGGCCTTCGTGTGATTAGTATCATTCGTCTTTCATCATCCTCGTGCCGATCCCGTGTCTTGCTCCCAAAACCCGCATGTACCGGACACAATACAGATATCCACCCCCGACATTTCTGGGGTTAGCAAAACTCCACTGTTTCGCTAGTGCAAGTATAAAGTGCAAATACGAGCCATACACAACACATTCCAAGAATATAACGAAAGACTTCCCGAGATATATTTAGTTAAAAAATAGTTCAAGTCTTGAAAGCAGAAACGAAGCAAGTAAGCATTTTGAAAACATTTCCAAATCTCGGGAGTTTTGAAAACATCAGAAATTGAAAAGTTCTTAATTCCTCGAAAGCCATTTAGGGTCACAACCCCAAGTTCATTTTTCAAAATACAAATCCGTTTAACAAAACACGGGGTCCACGACCCGATCATCCACTTCAATTCACTTACAAGGACACATTACACATAACACATTAATCCTATGCCATTCTAGCCAAGCACCAAGACTCGATATATAATGTCTCTCGACCCCAAGCACAAAGCATTGTGATACTCCGGACAATATCACAATTAACGAAAACATCAACGTCATCCTCAAGATGAAAACCACAACTGGTAACCCGCACTGCACCCTTTAGTATCGACCCCGACATCCCGTCGGACACTCCGGGTGGGAAACCACTTCCGCGGCCGTACCCCTTAGTATCGACCCCCAGACATCCCGTCGGACACTCCGGGTGGAAGTTCATCTACACACGCACCCAAGTCCACTTCCGTGGCCGTACCCCTTAGTATCGACCCCCAGACATCCCGTCGGACACTCCGGGTGGAAGGAACAACACACACACACGTTCCAAAATCACAGTTGCAAACCACAAGCCTCGAAGGTCAATCACAGTATATATAGTCGAGGTACCTTACTAGAATGGCCAGTTCATCCAACATATACTCACGACCAAGTAATGATACGATTCACAAGGAAGCACAAGATTTCAACAGCACCAAACGGCACAACTAATATCACACAAATTCACATATTCATCCATAAACACGTGACTCCAAGCACATAATTTGACAAAAGAATTACACTTTACATTTACCAACGACATAATCATACGCAATGACATCACAAGAAAGTAAGGTGATTCAATACTCGACACTAGCACACATATTCAACTAAGCACATTAATTCCCGACACACACGGGTCACCTTTACAAAAACCATGATGATAAATATTCCGATTCTTTTGAAAAATAGTTATTAATATTTATTTAGCACATATCGACGATTAACAACCGTAATATCCACAAAACACGTAATGTATGGGCAAGATACTTGCCTCGATAATCGATACCGGACACTCCTACAATCACGGCTCAGTCGGGACACCTCGAACACCTACGATTCCCCGGCGAAGGAAAAGAATACACCCACGATCGAGAAGCTTGAAGAAAACGACGAACGGAAGGGTTCCGACTCGAGTTCTTCACAAGAATTCGACCCTAACAACATATAATCAATAAATCATCGATCATACGAGGAAGAATAATCGTAGAACGCCCGAAAACCCCTCTATGACATTTTACCGGACACCTTCAAGGCATCGATCAAGAACTCGACCAAATCGACGAATCGATACGATCCAACCATGGAATAATAAAGGAAATGATATAATATATCTAAATTATCATCAATCCATCAAAATCCTAAGTTAAATCGGATTAAACGGACGAAAACGAACAAAATACCCAAAATCCCCAAAATTGGATTTCTAGAAAATCTGACCTGATTCGGTAGATCGGAGGATGTTATAGGATGGATGATTGATGATATGAACTCCAAAATTTCATGGATTGATTGTCCAACAACATCTATCCATGATTAACCAAGCTCCAGCCGCGGAAGGGAAGAAAACGAGTGAGAAAAATGGCCAAAAACCCGTCTGCAGGGCCATAAATAGGCTGCACAGTGTGCCGCGGCTCAGCGGGAGTGTGCCGCGGCACAGGCCCAAAAATGGCTCCCAGTGGTCGGCAGTGTGCCGCGGCTCGGACGCAGTGTGCCGCGGCACCCGGTACAGTCGGTTTGGCCGAAAAATGCCACAGAGTGTGCCGCGGCCCTGCAGCATGTGCCGCGGCCCAGGACTGCTCGGCCAGAAGCTGCCGAGCACTGCCGGCCGTGACTCGGCCAGAAGCTGCCGATCACTACCGGCCGTGACTCGGCCAGTGCCGGCCTGGGCCCAGGCTGCCCGGCCATGACTCGGCCGGGGCCAACTCCGACGGCCCGAACGACCCCGAAACCCGAACCTGAATACGAATCGATGATACGGTTACGACGTACTCGCAAAGACGAATCTAAGAGCTAAGAGAACACACAATTCCGACCACCCGAAGGCTCGGAATTCAACAATGGAAGTAATTACCCAAAACTTTGGGAAATTACGAAAATGGCCCAAAACGTCCGAAAATCACGATACGCGATCGAAACACCAAATCAAAGCTCGCAACATGAATAATAACATTAAATGAACTTACGAGAAACTCGAAACGACAGTTTCGGACGAGATTCGCAAGAATCGCACTCAAGTGCGGAAAAGTCGCTAAAAAGCTCGGAACTCAACAAAACGATACCGAAACGAACTCGGATGACAAAAAGTGCAGAATTAGTCATTCTCTAAATGACGAAACGGTCATGAGCGAGTCGTCAAAACGGACTCCGGCTGAAAAAGAAATTTACCGAAAAATCGGAAATTGCGGATATTACAACTTCTCCATCTACAACTCTCACTCCCCCCCAGTTTCACAGTTCACGTTCTTCGCAAAACATTTTAGGGTTCTTCGCAAGAAATTTTAGGGTTCTTCGCAAGAAATTTTAGGGCTCTTCACGAATATGTCGCAATCGAGTGGAAGCCCAGGAACAGTCAAATGTCATTGTCGCGAAAGCAAGAATTCTTGTTACTTCATGGAAGAATGATAATATTGGTAGAAGATTTCTAGGGTGTGAACGGTATCCGGTAAGAATATGCTTATTATTGTTTGTTCATCTCAATTCTTTTAAATTTCTTTCTACTGAAGTTGTTTGTTTATATAGAATCATGGATACTGTAACTTCTTTCGGTGGATTGACGGTCCGCTATGCGAAAGAGCAAGGCAAATAATTCCCGGATTATTGGAAAGGCTCGATGAACAAAATCATGAGAAAAGGGTGCTACAGTGTAGAATCGATGAGCTTGAAGGATTGAGAGATACAATGCAAAGTGTAATTGATAATTTGGTGGAAGAAAACAGAGTAATCAAGGGTTCAAATGTAATGTTGAAGGAGAAGACAGACCATCCTCAAAATGTCAAGTGCAAGCTGTTCTTGAGCTTTGTGATAGTGTTGTTTGTATGTTTGGTAGTTAATGCAATATGTAGTTCAAGCATCGATATGGATATGAAGATGATAGCTTAAAATCCTGTGGTGCTCTTTTATCCATTAATAGTTTGTATGTTTGGTTTTATCAATATGTATCTCTGGGAAGAAGCAATGAAAATAGTTTGTAATGTAATGTAATGAAAAAAATTCTGTGTATTTTCATTAATGAAAATTCTGTGTATTTGTTCAGCACAAAATTTTGTGTATTTTCATTAATTCTGTGTATTTGTTCAGCACAAAATTTTGTGTACAAAAAATTAATTTGTACAGCACAAAATTAGTTCTGAAAAAATTTGTACAGCACAAAATTAGTTTTGAAAAAATTTTGTTCTGCACAAATTTGTCCAAATCATTTTCTTGACTGGCTTGATCTGATTGTATTTTCAGCTGACAAAATGACAAGTTGTTGTGTATTGTAAGCATATTCTGATGATTGAATTTGCAAAATTTGCTGCACAAATTTATTTTGTTCTGAGGTAGATGAATAAAAGATGTTTGTGTATAGAAGGAACTCATTGATATATCACATGACTCCCTTAGCCTTGAAAATATATTGAGAAAGAGTGAACAAAAGCATGATGGAACACACAGCAAGTGTACAAACAAATGGTGAATGGCTAAACCCACATACCAGCAGTATCTCCAGGCCCAGAGGCGAAACAAGTAACAAGATGTCACATCTGAAGATAATGGTAGCAACCCAAGCTATTTTCATCTTTGTACTATAGGAACTCCTAAAACTGTAATTGTGTGTGTGTGCGCAAACGTCTACTGCAAGAACACACATGTAAATATAAGAACTAGCACATGTGCAAAAACATTTATGTATGTATGTGTGTGTGCGTATTATATGTAAATGACTTACACTCATGTATATACACATAATACATAAATGCATATTTATGTGTGAATTAGCGAGATTAGTTGCAAGTTGCTTCAGTATCAATTTAACACATACATCCTACTATTAAAGGTATGACTAAAAACATTGAATTACAAATAGAAACAGCTGAAGCTGAATGCTAACTATTGTGAAATATGCATAAACATACTCTACACATGCATATACATGTTTACTACCATATTCGTGTCATGGTATCAGGATGTTGAGAACTATTTTCATTACTTTACAATACACAGCAACTTGTCATTTTGTCAGCTAAAAATACAATCAGATATAGCCAGTCAAGAAAATGCAAGCATAAAAACTTCGCTTCAACCAATACCCATATGCAAAAAACCTCTGAAGTTTAGTTTAATTGCAAAAAAAAAACCATAACAAACCATAACAAACGATACAAACCATAACAAACCATACAAACCATAACAAATCATACAAACCATACAAACCATAACAAACCATAAAAACCATGCAAAAGCATTCCAAAAAATTAAAGTTTGCTGCAAAAACCATAACAAATCATAGAAACCATAACAAAAAAAGTAAAGTTTACTGCAATCCATTCAAAAGCAACAAAATAAGCAGAATCCATTGTTTTTCACCTACTAAAACATACAAAATAAGTAGAATTCATTGTTTTTCTACACAAAATCTGAATTGAAAAATCACTTCATTTCACACTTTTTTCTTCCCCTTCTTATCACCACTACTCTCACACTGAGATGACAAGTCCATAAACTTTTGGCCACCATCAATAACAATTTTCTTCAAAGTCTCTGGCCGAACAGTTAATCTGCTTCTGAGAGAGAAATGTCCATTTGTAAATGGAGGAGGATCTCTGAACTTAATCCCTGGTAGAGAAGGGGATTTTCCCAGTTGTAGTTGTTGGTGCATGGTAGGCCCTTGAACATTTGGTGTTGGAATTGGGGCCAACCAAGTTTCATCAATAACTTGGCTTTGTTGGGTTGCAATGTGTACACCTGAAACTCCATCATTAGGATACACAATGTCCATTTTAGGTGGTGCAATCTGCAATGTATCAATTCAAGTTAATAGAAGAGTATAAATTCACTAAGAATGTTAAGAGTGTAGGTTTATACTTACATGTACTTCAGTCTCTTTCAAACATGTGTTGGTCTTATTGCTTGATATAACTTCACTTATCTGATTCTCTAATACCTAAATAAGGTCAAGAACAAGTGTTACAACTGTTACAGCATATCCAAGAATATGAATGTTACAAATGTGATATTATATATATTTTAAGCTATATTATAAGATATATATATATTTAAAGTTATGTTATATTATATTCATCCCCCAAGTTTGCACTAATGTAACTTAAAAGAGACATATATAGTACTAGTAGCAACACCATAATTTATCTTTATTTTTTTGTATATAATTTACTTACACTCTGGTATATGTATAAAAAGACACACAAGGGTCTGTATACAAAATAAGCTCTTCTTTTTTTATAACAGGAAGTTCAAAAAGTATTGTTCTACCTAAACTTAAAACTTTTGTAACACTAAAATTTCCTTTATGTAGAGCAATGCCCCACATTCTATATATAAGGAAATTTTATTTAAATGATCATTTCCAGTTTCTGTTATTGGTAATATTAATAATATAATTAACAGAAGACAGGAATATGCATCTGCTTGCTGACCTAAGTTTATCAGAATATTCAAGAACAATTATAAATTAACTGACCTTCCTTCCTAGTTTATCAAATGCTCTAGTTTTTTTCCTCGTTACAGCAGGTGTCTTACCTACTCTAGTCTTGAGACTAGACTCACCACCCACATTGCTGCTGTCATTCTGAAATAGAAAATAAATTACAATAGGTGTTATATAGAAAAGATAATTGTAACAACTAAAAAGATAATTGTAAAATCTAAAACAACAGAAAAAATAGGTGTTATATAGAAAAGATAGTGCTAGCACAAAAAGTATATTTACCCCTTGTGATGAGCAAGTTGCTGCATTGTGACCTTGTGCTCCACACTTCCTACAATGTACACTAGTTTGTTGCCTTCTCATGCTGAGTTTTCTGCTCTTCTTCTTACCCTTGGGTTCATCAACTTCTTTTCTCCTCTTTGTAGCAATCCTGCCTCTTCTTTTCTTGGTTCCAAAACTAGGGGGCAGTGGGGGTATATAAAGACTATCACCCCATAATGCCTCATAGCTAATCCCAAGTATGGAATTTTCATAGGCTTTCAAGTATCTTTCTATAGTATAATACTCATCTACAAAATCCAATGGTTCAAGGTCCTGTTTTAATATTGAACAAACTCCATGGACACAAGGTATGCCAGTCAACTGCCACAATCTGCAAGAGCACACATGTCTTTCCAAATCTACAGTATATTGACCTCCATCAAAGCAAGAAATTTGATAATGCCTATCATTACATTTAATAGGGATGCAATCAGCAACCTTCTCCATATTTCTCTCCAATATTTTTGCAATCCTAGGGCACACCCTCTCCTTCCATCTAAGCTTTGCCCTATCTCTATTTTTTTGAAGCCTTTGCATCAGATGCTCCCTAATCCACTCAAGCATAGTTATAATGGCCCTATCTCTTGCTTGCAATATATTTGAGTTGAAAGATTCACACACATTGTTTAAAAGCATGTCACATTTTGCCTTTTCAAAGAAAAATGCCTTTGACCACTGATTTCCAGGTTTATCTTTAAACCATTCCCATGCCCCCTCATTTAGGCTCTTCAGTTCTGTCATTCTCAAATTAAACTCTCCTTGTGTAGTGCTACAAGCTGCCTTCCACATAGCCTGTTTGAAAGCTAGACCCCTAAATCCAGATTTTTGCAGGTTATTGTGCAAATGCCTAACACAGAACCTATGGTCTATACCAGGGAACACAAGATCAACAGCTTGAATTAAGCCTTTCTGTTTATCTGACATAAATGTAAATTCATCAACCTTAATTTCCAAATCAGCCTTAAGAACAGTAAGAAACCACTCCCATATCTCCCCATTTTCCTTTTCAACAACTGCATAAGCTACAGGATACAAATTATTGTTCCCATCCACACCCACAGCAGTAAGAAGAACACCCCCATATTTAGTCTTCAAATGACACCCATCAATCCCTATAATCTGTCTGCAACTAGCAAGAAACCCTTTTTTGATAGCATCAAAGCACACATAGAACCTATTAAACATTGTTATCCCATTATCAACAGTAGTCCCTAATATAACAGTAGATCCAGGGTTGGTTTTTCTTAATTCACCTGCATACGACCATAACTTAGAATATTGGGCTTCTAGATCACCTTCTATTCTAAGTAAGGCCAAAGACTTGGCCCTCACAGCCTGTTGCCTTGACACTTGACACTTAGTGTCAGGTAACACGTCTCTCATGAAACCATTAACACCTCTCTTAGCATCAGACTGAAATCTCTGTATAAACCTATCACTCAACCAGGTAGATGTTAAGTTCTTTACTTTTTGAGAGGGTGCACATGTGTGTTTGGGGTAGTATTGCCTAATCTGAAACGCAGACTCATTTTTTCTCTTTAAAGCATGTATTTTCCACTTACAACCTGCACCAACACATTTAGCATAAATTCTTCTACGATCATTCTTGGGGAAACAAATGCTTCTTCTTGCTTTAATGGCATGTGATTGTGCAACCTTTTTAAACTCTTTCTTACTAGAAAATATCTGACTTATGACAAACTCAGGATTAAATATTGTGGATGGATTGAAAACAGTGTAAGCAGGCTCACCATTTTCCTCATCAGACAGCCTAAACTCATCAAAGTCATACCCCCTCTCTTCTTCCATAACATCCTTATCATCCTCTTCTTCAATTTCACTCTCACTACTATCCTCATCTAAAGCCTTCCCACCATTAGTCCCTTCAGATCTACCTTCATCCACCCCTTCAAGACCAGATTCAACCTCAACTACATTTTCATCATACAAGTCATCGTCATCGTCATCTGTTATCTCATTGCCAATTATAAAGTCAGGGTCATCAAAGTCATTATCTTCATCATCAAGCTCTACACAAATCTCAGGTCGTAAATTTTCAGGTTCAACAAACATACCGTATTGTGGAATGTCCCCATCCGTGGTTACTTCTTCGCGCACAAACACCATTGCCGCACAAGCACCAGGTTCTGCCGTTCCTTGTTTTAGCACCAGATGCGAGTGATGGGGGAGTGAGAGATGCGATTATTGCTTGAATTTGGGGGAGTTTGCGAAGAACATGAACTGTGAAACTGGGGGGGAGTGAGAGTTGTAGATGGAGAAGTTGCGTGAATTATGTTTGGGGAAGTCGTGTTTTACATTCAGGTAGGGTTTTTTTTTAATGATGTGGCAATTAAAAAATTAAAAAATACACATGGATGCCATGTCATCTACTACACCGGAAAATTCCAGTTTCCGCCGGCACGCGTGTCTCACGTGATCGGAAACGTCACCGTTTTTTAGTTTCCGACGAATTTGGGATGTAAATTGGACATTTTCAGAAAAATTGGGACTAAAATTGAGCAAAAGTTAAATTTGGGACTGAATCTATTTTGACATATAGTTATGGGACCATTTGTGATTTAAACTCTCTCTCTCTATATATATATATATATATATATATTAATATATGATATACTGGAAAGCCGCGTACTACACAAATCGAAGGAGAAGAGAAGACACTGGAAAGCAAAGCAGGGAAGAGAAGACAGATCGAACGAGAAGAGCCAGAAGAGAAGAGATCGAAGCATACCCGAATGAAGAGACGAAGCCGCCGTTGATGGTCGCCGCCGATGGAGACTTCAATTAATTGATTCAGGTGATATTGAAAAACTAGGGCTCCCGTTTTTTTTAAAATATTCAATTAATTGATCAGAAAATTAGGGGGTGTTTGGTAGAGAGAAATGAGAGGAGAGAAATGGAAATGGAAATGGATTCTCTTGTTTGGTAGAGAGAAATGAGAGGAGAGAAATGAAATGACATTTCTGTGAGAATTGATTTCCTTTGTATTTGGAGAGAATTGATTTCTCTGATTTTTGGAGAGAATTGATTTCTCTGAGTTGGTATCGCCGCCACCACCACCACCGTCGCCACCACCGACCACCGTTGCCACCTCCACCGCCGCCACCACCATCGCCACCACCTCCACCGCCGCCACCACCACCGTCGCCGCCACCGACCACCGCTGCCACCACCGACCACCGCCGCCGCCACCACCACCGCCGCCACCACCACCGCCACCGACCACCGCCGCCACCACCGTCGCCACCACCGCCGCCACCACCACCGTCGCCACCACCGACCACCGCTGCCACCACCGACCCCACCGCCACCACCACCACCACCGTCGCCACCACCGCCACCACCGCCACCTCCACCACCGCCACCACCGCCACCACCACCACCGCCGCCACCACCACCGCTGCTGCCACCACCACCACCACCGCCACCTCCACCACCGCCACCACCACCGCCGCCACCACCGCCGCCACCACCGCCGTCGCCACCACCGACCACCGCTGCCACCACCGCCACGACCACCACCGCCACCACCAAGAGAAATTTCTCTGCTGAATTCTCTGTGCTACCAAACAGGATAGTCAATTCCTATTCTCCTGACCAATTCTCTTTCTCTGCAATCATTTCTCTGGAATTGATTTCTCTGCAATTCCATTCTGTGTACCAAACGCACCCTTACTGTCTATACCCCTCCCGCACCCCCTCTCCCGCACCCCCCGCACCCCTGCTTGAAAATACGGGGATACGCCACCCGGCGCACCCCGCTGCACCCCAGCCGCACCCTATGTATCCCCTACGCAGCACGCGAGGTATGCTGCGAATCCATGCTTTCCAGCTAATAAGTCAACCTAGTCAAACATTTCACGGAACTAGCTAAAGCTTATGAATCGAATTAGCTTTCTTCGATAATAAATGAACCAATATGACTCAACAATGAATTTGATAACACCCAAACGAGATGATGTCATCTATAATTCAACAAGTGGGGTAACTTGGCAACATTAAGGGGCTGTTTGGCAGTTGCTGAATGATTTAGTGCAGAATGGTTGAGAGGTCAGAATGGTTGAGAGGCTCTGTAACGAAATTTGGTTCTTTGGTAAATGTTCTGAATGGTAACTCTGAATTGTAATAATTTACCATTTTACCCTTCTGTATAAAAGTAGCAATTAAAAATCCCATTTTTCATCCCCTTGCGTACCAAAACCTCTCCTTTTTATAAATAAAAACCCTATTTTTTATAAATAATTGTGTATAATATTTTTAAATTTAATTCATTTAAAATAATAATAATAATAATGTATAATATTTTTAAATTTAATTCATTTAAAATAATAATAATAATTATTATTATGTATAATATTTTTAAATTTAATTCATTTGAAATAATAATAATTATGCATAATATTTTTTTAATTTAATCCATTTAAAATAATAATAATAATTATGTATAATATTTTTTAATTTAATTCATTATAAAATTATAATAATAATTATGTCTAATATTTTTTTATTTAAATTCATTTAAAAAATAATAATAATTATGAATATGTTTGAGGAGAAAGTAAAAGACAGCAAATCAATTCATTCATAACACTGATAGAGGGGCCTTTATATAGGCATTACAATGAGAGTCCTTCCATACATAGGATTCCTAGATAAGGTAAGACATCTAATAGGATCCTACTACCTCTAGAAGGATCTAGAACCTTCCATATATGTATCTACAATCAGTATTAGGTAAGACACATCACGGGAATAATAATTCCCTAACACTCCCCGTGTCGAGCACTAATACAACAATGGTGCGTAAGATGTTGCCTTCGTAAAAACCTATTCCAAGCCAAAACAAAACCCCATGGGAAAAACAAAGGCTTGATGTGGAAAAGATTGCAACGCACCAACATAACATGTCGTGTATACTCCCCGATGTATACATAACGACTCCCCGATGAGTACCTCAAATCATGGGAGTCGGATGCCAAGTTGCCCTCACAACTATACCAAGGAAAAACCCAGGTGGGAAAAATACCTCTTGGTCTAAGTTGAACAAGTACAACGCATCATTGTATGGATGTTCTCATAGGTCGCCTCGTTAAAAACCTTACCAAGTGAAACCCAATGGGAAAACAAACCTTGGTCTAAGGACAAAAAGAGCGCGACATATCCAAAGTGCAGAGTCGCTAAAGACTTATCAAGTTTTCCAAAGTCTTGACCTCCATGCACTAAATCACCATAACTTCTTCGATTCAATAGGTATCAACGAAATCGTAAGAACTTATGAAAACTAGACACCCATAGCTTTTCATTCACATACAGTACGTAACCTAGATCGACCTGAGCAGATCACAAAGCTCTATCGAAGTTGACTCAGCAAATTACCGGACATATCCTGTCCTACTTTGCAACAATAGTCATATGTCACTCAACATGATGGATGTGATCAAATGGTTGGTTTCCTTGGAAAGTAGACACAAACCTTTCCAATGGTACCAATTTCACCATTTTCCATCAAGTGAGCTGCCCTTTGGGTCATATGGAAGATAGACCAACACATTCGCGTATCTGCATCGCTTTCAAGTGTCCTTTTTATCGAGATAGAGCGAGCTTCAAGCTTCTTGTCAATCACAGACATTGCATGAGCGCATCCTAGGCCATCATCACAGTGGCTTTACCGGATTATTACGAATGAGTGCATCGAGTCAAACATGAGTACATAATACCGTACTTTTCTCTTAAGACTGCATCATCACTTAAGTGAGCCAAGTCTTATGATGACTTCGACTAGTCATTGGGAATCATATAGGCATTACTTTATCGTCTCTTAGGGAAACCGTCCCTTAGATTGCCTTAAACCGATTGATGAATACGCATCATCAAGTGTCCCAAGATCCTTTCATTCTTAACTTTGGGTTTAGCAGAATCTCTTAGTCTCACAAGAGTACATCACTATAAACCCTTAGTTTTACACGCAAAAGCTTCATATCTCTTCCAAATCAAGTATATACTTAGTATGCGTTCCCGACAATCACTTGTCGACGCGCTCCGTGGTCAGGAGCCACTTGATTTGAGTTTGATCCACCACGAGATCTTTTTTATCACTTAACTTAGTTCCCCACTAAGATAAGATTTAATCACAAGCTGCACGCGCCTCGGGAAACTATCTAACTGAAAAGATAGTGGATGCTATAACATCCATTACGATAGCACAACTAAGTTTCGTGTCATCGTAGTCGATTCCAGTGCGTTCATGAGAAACCTCGCGCCATGAGGTGAGTTTAACTCTTTCTCTCACTCGCTTTAACAAAGTATACTGATAGATCTTATCTTTGGAGTGTCGGTACCACTTCAACAAAGGGCTATCACTTTGTTTATACTGAAATCGCATATGTTTCCATTTTAGGCCAAGGCTACAACGTTGTATATTTTCAACGAAGTATGGTTCGATTAAACTCACATTCCACGTCCTCATGAACCGGCTTTATTCATAGAGTACTCTTTATGGATTTGCATTCATTGAGGCGTCCCCCAATAATGACTATAATCCAGAATCACATGAGACGGATGAGTTCATTTGATCATATGATCAAGTTTCATGTACCAAGCTCGCATACATTCTTAGCGAGAGTATTTATCGAACCAAGTGGCATCCCAATACTCGATGAGATCCACGGCCTAGTAACACCATCTACCACAATTTGTGATGTTACCATATCACCATTTATAGATGACGAACGTCCATGACCGGACACAATCCTTGCAGACATGTTTGCAGCATGTATTTAATCTCGTCACTTTAGGGAACTTGGTGAGACACGGTAGGGACAAACTACGACAATTCCAAGTCGTTCTACTCGAACATGATCGTCGCATCTCCCCTAACGACGGAAGACTGGCTCATCAAAGTGACTTACGAGATCGTCACAAGGTATATTTTAAGCGGACTATGAGTGAAAGCGCATGTCATATTCATCATTTATAACCCGTCATAATGCGTTGTGACGCACTTTTGGCACATGAACATGTGGACGATAAAGGTTTTCGCTTGTTAACACAATCCAGCTTAACAAAATGCATATGGTTACACTTGTAACTAAGCATTTGAATGATGATAGGTATAGGTGAATATGACATGTTGACCTATGCTACATATCCGTAGCTCTGGTCTTGAGAATTCAACAAAACCGCAACCATGCACCACCGGGATCAAACATAAAGAAACGATTGAACCGATGATAGGCCGTTGGTTTTATCGAACCTCTAATGCTTTCTTGAAGAGTTCACTCCCTTCACCAGCCCCAAACACCTCAAAATTTCGTGAGCATGTATAAACGGGTGTTTAGGATTCCAAAACCATCAACCTTGTGGTCAGAAATCGGTCAAAATGACATCGAACTAGTTGATAGGACGGCTGGTGGTATGTGAAAACTTCATTTAAGTGGTTCACCTCCTTCCAAGTCTCCAAATGGCACCAAAATTTGTGAGAAGGTAGCCTTGGATGTTAGGAAGTACTCGTTAAAATTTCACTTTAAGACTTGGTCTAAAAAGTGGATGAACCGACCTTTACAATGATAGTCCGCAAGTTGGACAACCATAACTCGTGTTTCATCAACTTATCAATCATTGTCAAAGGAACAACATAACATATAAATGTTATTACTTGAGTACGACCATTTGTGAACACCATCATAGCATCATAAGCCACCCAGGCTAATACTTATGATCATGTATGTATAAGGACTCGGTGAAAAAGGGAGGACTCAGCACCATGCTTATGCGAGTCGCTACATTATTCTCTTTAGCATAGGAGGGTGTCATCTCCTAATTGTGCCAAAGAATAGGCTTAAATCAATGAACATGGATAAGAAAGATCATTGGGGGGGTCTTTGGCGTCACGCATGTTTATTAAAACAAGACGCGAATGACATAAATATCATCATCGGTCATGAGCCTTGCTCACGACTCCACCAACGTACTTTGGTGTCTATGATCCAACTGGTTTCTTTGTTCAAATAAAACGATGTCCATGACAATACCGTGGTATATGGATCATCAAATTGTCCAAATTCCGGACTATTAAAGCCTAAATGTGTCAATGTCCCAATACATCTTCTGGTTACACAAACCGATGCAAGCCGGACCATATTGACTCATGAATATTTTTCTTTTCACATATCCAATACAAGTGATGCATAAGATTTTATTCTCACAAATCATAATGAGATGCTATGAGTGATACACTTTAGCATATGTATCATCGAGTCATAACATGGTTTAATTGTTACGGAACATATGTGACTAGAAAACGCCATTCAGCATTCAACAACTTGAGAATTTACCACTCATTTATTGTGATGACCTAGTCATCATAGTCACAATGGATTTATAAACCGAAATCCAAAAATATCGTGTTCCTTGAAAATAGCTTAATACGCACTCAATTTCGCTTGCAAAATTTTACAAACATGAGCATAGCGAACACTCTAACAACATAGAGATTTTATACTTGATATGATCAAAATGATCTATCATATTGAGTGCATAACATGGCAAGGTTATATGCCTAAGGGGCAAAATTATGACGCAAGCATGGTATAACACTACCATGCACACGCTCGACCTTCTTATAAGGGTGCGTATTTTGGGCTCCCCAAGGAAACTGTTTTTCAACATTTGAAAGATGATAGTTTAGCGTACAACGCATACCAAAAACTACATCATCTATGGTAAATTCGGCCAAAAAGAGGTTGAAAAATATGTGTCATAAGACCACTTGCAAATTCAAGATGGGAACCAAGTTGGTTGGGACAAAAGTTAGCACAATCGCTGGAAATAAAATTCCGCGCAGCTTGACCTTTGTTCACTAAAACAGCGATAACTCCCTTGTTAGGAAGGCTATGGACGAACAGTCAGATGTTCTGGAAACTAGACTTCCGTATCTTTCTATCCATATATTGTGCACCACACGGATCATTAAACTCAGATCACAGTGCATATTTTAATTGGCTGTTTAGTTTTTCCCAAGTTTAGTGAGAAACCAAGGTTGAGACCATATCCAATGGCATAAGTGTTGACGCAAAAACATGGCAATGACAGCCATATGTGCGTTTAAACGCAGCAGGGTGTTCGATTTCTTATCTTCGACTAATGATCCTTTCGGTAACTCCAACTTGGTAGACTTGCAGAGAAAGTAGGAATGTCGGTACAGCTAAGGCTGTTTAAAAACCACTGATTCCATTTGAACTTTCAAAGCATAAACAAATACCAAGAAGGATGCGCCTAGTCATGATCAAACGTGTAGACAAAATCCACCAAAGTGCATCAATCAACCAAGTATTTTAATTCTCAATTTGCAAGCATACGTCATAATAGTCATGTTATATGGATGCAACGCGGTGCATCATAATTAAGCATTTTGAACCATGAGACATAATGAATATACCATAACCAACTCGTCTTGATCATCCAATGAATCGACTAAACATAGTCAAATGTATAAGGCACATGCCTTTACAAATACTCGGAAAAGTATTCGGACCTATAGTCATACGAACTATAATCGAGGTCAACGAATTCATGTATTTACCGCAATATGCCATTGCTTTACATGTTAAAATTCATAAGAATTACTCGTACATTCTTTCATATATCATATTGCAAGAAGACGATACATGTCTACACCCATATGCAATATTTTATTTTTAATAAGCTGAAAGATGGAGTTTTCCAAGTATGGAATTGGGTCAAGACCAACGTGGTGGTCGCTCAATTCAACGTGACAATTTCGTCACAAATCGATTTTAACCACGACATATCCGTCGCAATCGATGTTTGTCCCATTTGTATGTCACAAATCCGTGATTAATCATGAACGAGTCATAACTTTACCGTTACCGACAATATTCGTTTTATTTAATTGTTGGTTTAAAATCGACAAAACGGCGACATCAAATCGCACCCAAAACGTGGTGTATGCAACAACCACAACTATCGACTTTCAACAATTATCCGTGACTCCCCCAGGACCGTCACACAGTTTACTATGACATCCGAGAGTGATACCACCTCTCATTGTCTCATCCACCGCAAAGTAGCGTGGGAGATAAAGAACCCAAATACCCAATTCCCCAAAAAAAATTCCCAAAAAGAGAGGAATTGAAAAACGGGAACTTAATAAAATCTTACGGGTACTTGGTTCCATATATGCTTTGATCCTTGAACGGGAGATTCTCTCCATATGAGCAACATATTTCCGTGAGTACTCCGTTCTATATTTACTTTGATCCTTGAACGGGATAAATATGACTTTTTCTCCATAGCGTGCACATCATCATGAGCGACGTATTTTCCTATATACACGTAAAATATAAACATGTAAGATTCATAAGTGTACAAATCAATGAACAAATGAATCATTGAGTAGGAAAAAAAAATGGAGAGTTGAGAAACACCCGGATAGGGCTACTGGGCTCAATAATTCGGCCGAAAAAGGACTCGAGCGCGGCGATGCAGCAGCTCGGTATTGGATGAGGTCGGATCTCCAAATTTCTTCGTAAAAATCTGCTTCTGTTCGGCAGTAGATTCAGTAATCAATATTACACAGAATCCGATCTCCACCGTTGAATATACATATATTTGTGTTGGGAAGTTGCTGCCAAAATTTCACACCGATCCGACGGTTAACGAAACGGGAAACGTGATTTTCGTACGACTGCGCTGTGCAGAAAATTCACGCGCGGAAATTCTCGTCTCTCGGCTTTTTTTTCTTTTCGATTTTGATAGGTTTTGTCTCGATTGCACTAGGTTTTCAAGCATTAAATATCACGTGCATAAAACCATTTCGACGATCCGGCGATGCTTCGATCAGATCGGGTCGCAGCCTTTGCAAACAACCGCTTGGATGAAAACGGATCGAAGCCGAATCGGGTCGGGTCGGGTCACAACCGGACTGGACTGGAGCTGGTCGGCGGCGGTCGGCGGGAGACGGCAGTCCGACGGTGGAGGCGCGGTGCTGGGCGGCTTTGGGCAGATCCGGCGGCGGCGGTCCGGCGGCGGAGGCGGCGGTCCGACGGCTCGGGCGATTCTGGCGGCGGCCTCCGGCGGCGAGGCGGCGGCGGGCGGCGGCGGGCGCGGCAGTGGTGCGGCCGGCAGGTGGCTGGCAGCAGACGGCGGGCGGCGGTGGTCCGACGGCGGAGGCGGCGGTGCTCGGCGAGCGTCTGGCAGCGGTCGGCTTGGTCGATTTTTTTTTTTTTTTCGTTCGAGCTACGTGCTGATAACGTGTTTGAGGAGAAAGTAAAAGACAGCAAATCAATTCATTCATAACACTGATAGAGGGGCCTTTATATAGGCATTACAATGAGAGTCCTTTCATACATAGGATTCCTAGATAAGGTAAGACATCTAATAGGATCCTACTACCTCTAGAAGGATCTAGAACCTTCCATCTATGTATCTACAATCAGTATTAGGTAAGACACATCACGGGAATAATAATTCCCGGAACAGAATAATAATTCTTAATTCAAGAGGAGTGATAAATCTGGAAATTGTTTGCCTCTTAATAGTTGAGAGAGGGTATGGATGCTTAATGGCTAAGAGGTTGTTGTAACCATTAAGATGTCATATTTTTTTTGCCAAACAGTCCTGGCCTCTTAGCGATTCAGAGGTAGGCTCTTAATGTAACCATTAAGAGCCAAACAAACAGCCCCTAAGTATCGCTAAAAATCGATAATTCACATATAGAGGAATGGTACAATAGGCCTCTACAACACCACATATGTAATGAAACAAAAACATATATGTTCAAGAAATTATAGTATATAAATCAATATGCTTGTATTTGTATTTATCTGCTAAAATTTTGAAGTCACACTAAGTCTCTGTTTTTTAAGACTAAATGAATCTGAATTGAACTGAACTGAACTGAACTGAACTGAATGGATCTGAAGTGAATTGAACTGAAATATATATTAAGGGTAAATAATAATAATAATAATAATGATAAATAATAATAATAATAATAGTAATCAACAACAACAACGATAACAGTAATATTATTAATAATAATAACAATAATAATAATTAAGATTAATAATAATAATAAGAAGAAGAGAACTGAATCGAATCGAATCAATGAACTCGAATCAATCAATTGAATCGAATGGACTCGAATCGAATCAATCAATTGAAAAACTGAAAAATAAGTCCAAAAGAACAGGGCCTAGCACCACTTATCCAACCACAAGATGACGGGTCTGACTTCCACTCCCAATAAAGAACGAAAGAGGGAGGGGGGCACAATCAAGTCCCAATTCTGATGAGACGAATAATACACGATACATCTGTGAAACAACTGCCCAAAACAATGACAACCAATCTTGAAACATTGACACAGAATTCGAACACTTATACGATTAACAATGATCAACCAACAAATTAACCGAGAAGACCATCGATATGATATCTCCAATACGATCAATCCAATGGTCAAAACACAACTGAGAATATCATCAATATGATAAACTCCAATATGACCAACCAGAGGTCAAAACACAGTCGAGAATATCATCAACATGATAAACTCCAATATGACCAACGAATGAGCAACAATAATCGGGAACACCTTCACACGGTAAATTCCAACACGATAAACACAGAACCACAGAGACAGATATACGGACGAATAAAGTTCTCAAAACAACACAGCAATCACATACAGTGGATCTCAATAAACATACCCGACTGGTGAACATACCCCTCGGCATACGAACAACCAATCGCAACCCGTCGAAGATGTCCAATCATACATGGAGTGGGAACGACCTACTCAATATTCAAAACCACCAGCATGGGGTCACTATCCCCAAATCTATACTTATAAAGAAATCATTCAAAGATCACTATGGTAAAGTCGAGCTACTACCATACCAATGGAATCACATAGCACATATGCCCCGGTTTCACAAAACCCGAAGTTCCAAGATCACATTCTGTACCGAATCTACATCACGCGGCATATTTCTCTTATCCGATAAATCAACCAATCATCATTGGATAACCGAACTACCATACCAAAGTTCGGATCTCTATTCATCGTATCATACTGATGTATTATCCAGTTCGTGAGTCACACTCACAACTTTACCACGATATGCACTATGCACCAAATGCGTATGTATATCAATCACATTTTCCAAAACTAGTTTGAAATCATATAGTCTCGTCAAGAAGACAAATTTTCGAAAATTCCTTCAAAATTTTTAAAACTCAAAACATAACTTTTTGGTAAGACTGCAAAATCAATTTCCGAACCAACCGGCTCGCTTGTGTCAAGTTTTCGATAAAAATTCTTTTCGAATGCACACGATTAAATAAAATGGAATTTATGCAAATGCTTGACCATATCCATACTTCTGTATACCAATTCGGCTCGTCACCAGATTCACTGATATTCCATCGGAAAACCACACGATGAAATTCCAAAATCTCAATATATAGACTCTGATAAAAACTCCTCCTCCACATACTACTCGCAACGTCGACCTTTTACCCATCCTGGATTACCTCAGTTATGCTATGACAAAACATTGAAACAAATCAACACAGCGAAAGACTTCCCGAGAAGTTTCGTTTGAACAAGTAAACTAAAACCGCGATAGGCAGAAACGAAATAGATAAAGATTGATAAAGTGTTTTACAATTCTCGAGAGTTTTAGAAAACAGAAAAGCTTTCTTTTGAAACATTAGGGTCTCAGCCCGTATCTTGTTCCGCATTACAAGAAGTTTAAAAAGTAGAAAACCCTTTTCGGACTCCAAGTCCTGGGTTATAAAACTATTTCAAAATAGATTGGGTCTCAGCCCAAAAATCATTTTCCGTAAAACATCCGTAAAACGTTCATTTTGAAAAGTATCGTTTTCAAATGCTCAAAAGCAGTTTCATGTATTTCAAAATGACTTAACATGACTACATGCTCTTCTCAACCATGCACAACATTTCTCCCAAATGCACAATTTCGTTCCAAACTTAACCGACATACTAATTTCCAAAATCATAGTTTCTCAAGATCATCAATCTTGTCTCACTCTGTCATCTCATACTGTGAAGCATAATATCTTTCTGAATCTCAAAACATATCAACTTAGAACGGCAATAAATCTCAATGAAATTCAAAAATCCAAATACTTACAAATCGTGAAGCCGACGATTCCCCGTGATACTGGCACATGTCTCGACTCAAGAAAATACTCGACACGGATATTTTCAAAACACACGTTTTGCAAACTCAGTTCAATTTGAGAACACAACACATCTCTTTCAAGAGAATCACGTTAGCACCATTTGGAAAAGTTTACAACAATCTCAGTACCACACTGATAAATCACATAACCCATAAGCCCGAGTGAACAACAAAAACTCACGGCTCTAGTATTAGTCAATCGACAACTCGAATGACGCGACCAAAACATGACCCAAATCGATCCAAATGCCTAGGTTTTCTCAACCTAAGCTCTGATACCATATTCTGTAACACCCCAGATTTAACTGGAAATATTACAGCGCCGTGGGCCCCGAGATGGAACCCACAAGGCTAAAAGAAATTTTCGCAAACATTTACAACTGCCCAAGAGGCCAACGACGGTACTATCTTTAAAAAAAATATTCGAAGACGTTATAAAATCTGTTTATCAAAACCGTCGTAAAATCTCATTTCGAAAAGGGCAAGGCCAAACGGCCGAAACTCAATAGTTTAGAAAAAGATTTCCAAAGTAACTCAAATTACCAGAAACAAAAGGTCATTTCAAAATACTCACGCAGCGGAAAAGACAATAGTTAAAAGTACTCTAGCAGCGGAATACAACAACTGATCAGGAAACTCACTACAAAAACATGTCCTTGCCAGTATCCTCCGGGAAGCTCATCTCTCCACGACCGCTACAAGCTCGATATTTCAAGAACCTAAAAAGAAAGCCCACGACGGGGTCAGCCATAATATCCAACAATGATAACCGTCACATCACATTAATAATTACATACCAATGAGAATACAAAATAAGAATACGACCGGTGTAATCTTATCGTAGTAACTTTACTTACTCAAATAATTCTCGACAGAATAGCCATTATCACATTTCACATCTCGTACTTGATTAACCAATAAATTCGAACATAATATCTGTATTGTACCTCAAACAATACTCAAGATTCTCAAACTATCATCACCAACCCATGATACGGAAATATACCAGTTCTGACCAATACGATCCATCAGATAGCATCATCAAATCCCAAGACGATAACTGATTGTCCATCAAAAGACGAATACCAAAGGAAATGCGGAACATACCTCGAGATGCACAATACCAAGACAATCATGTCAGTCTAATCCGAGATCAGATCAATGCAACATACGGACACGATCCTAACACAAGACCTACAAATGCATACTCATATGACAATATCAATATGCTCAAAACAATAACAACATTGTATACTCAATGGAAATCCCATGATCCAGCGCCCTCAGCATAGATCCCAAGATGATCCTACTAGATCAACACAAGGTGGATAACCAACAATATACATATACACAAAACAACACATGATAAAATCAATGATGCGAATCCACATGATTCCATCAACACAATACCGGGTAATCCAATGATCCAGCGCCCTCAGCATAGATCCCCATGATGATCCCGTCGGACCAACGCATGGTGGAAAATCTGTCCAACGATCCAGCACCCTCAGCATAGATCCCCATGATGATCCCGTCGGACCAACGCATAGTGGACATCCGATCCAACACCCTCAGCATAGATCCTCATGACCCCATCGAATCATTTACAACATAAACAATGCAATTATGCATACACATATGCAAATCAATATGTTCATCGACATGAACAACACATGACTCAATAACATGAACGACATTATGACAAAACAACTAGGACGACCTCATGTTCAACAATATGAAAGACAACCTGCATGATCAACATCATCAACACTAAACCGAAATTAAAACTAAGATACTTGTCCCAAGTCCTTCGGGAGCAATCTCGATGTCAAATCATAACCGGCGATTATCCTCAATGCTCGGCGATCCAAACGTACCATGGACTATAGATACGCTTATCCTCGTCTTTATCGCAACGTACTCTTGATACCCGAATATGCCAATAACCGAGATAAAGCATATACATTATGATTTAACTGCCAGAATCGGAAAGACAACATATAATCCAAATCTCCAGAATTTGCAGTAATAATCATTGCTATATGCATTATAAACGAAATGAAACTGAAACCATTCATCAAACATTATAACTGAGCAAGTAATAACTTGCCTCAATATCGATACGATGGTGAAGCCGCTACCAATATCCTTCCCTTTGTCTACGAGCTCCTCGGCCCCGACCAATGCAATTCACGAACATACTCGAACACGACCGCAACATACGGTTATAATCACCGGTCAATAATCTCAACCTATTGAAGTAACCAAAAAGCAACGATCCGATAACAATCAATAACCGACATAGCCAACCAATCAAACTTAACGGGTCAACGATACCTCGATCCTATGTAAAACCAAATAATATACTCAAACCTTTTTACGAATTCATATCCATCATATGAACCGAAATCCGATAATTACTAATCAATATAACCGATCGACAAACTCAACGATTTCACAATATCTCGATTAGACACAAGTCCGAACAATCCAACTCAAACAATGACGAATTCATAACCAAAATACGATTACGGATATGAATGTAAGGGAAATCATATTCGGTGATCAATCACAATCTTTCCGGATTCCAAATTGATATCATGATTCGTATTTAATCAAGAACATACGAATTCTACCACTACAATCAACGAACATTCGATCTTCATATATAAAGATACTGATAATTCAACCTACGATCATCTTGCTATGTTCAATTCATCAAGGAGTTCCTCAAGAACACTAAATGATTCGAAACCTTGTTCATAGCCATCAAAACAACGTAATTCGGTATCCTCTAACATATAAACAATCCTCATTCGTGATTCAAGGTGTATACTATCATATTTTTCAACATACGATCTTCCTAACATCAGAAATCGCAACAACAATACCAAGAACATCAAGAACTCTATGATTTCATAATCATAATCAACATATTCAAGACATAAACCAACATATCATCATCATCTTCCTTCAGCATACACCTCATATATCCTCAAGAATTGTAATAACAAGATCATAATCATCTTCATACGAACCATTCATCAACAACAACATCAAAAATCCGAAATTCAAGAGAGGATTATCCAACATACCTCTTAGAAGATGAAAAACATAAGGAATCACTTCAAGAATCATCAATAGCTCCATATCCAAGCTTCAATCCCATATTTCCAAGCTCAAAATCGACTTAGAGGAACTGCAAATGCCATCTCTGAGTGTTTGGAGGAGAAGAACGAAATGAAATGTCCAGGGAAATGAAAGACGGGCATTCTCTTATAAAACATTTCTGTTCGTTACGTACGTAACATGTCCTTGTTAACGTACGTAACAACCTATTACGTGCGCTATCTTACCTTGATAGCGTACGTAATGGCAGTCCAGAGTTAACTGACCTATTTTGTGAACTTCCTTACGTACGTAACACTTTCACCATAACGTACGTACGTACGTTGACTTGCTACAGTAAATTCTCATATTACGTACGTAATACACTCTGTATAGCGTACGTAAGACGTAGTTGACTTGCCCAAGCACGTTCCTCGCCGAAGGACGCCGACCACGGGTCCCACCTGTCGGCCACAAGTCTGATTCCCTTTGTTACGTACGTAATACATTAGCCATAACGTACGTAACACTATCAATTTGACGTACGTTAGCTCTGGAATTTAGCGTACGTAATGGCCTATATACTTGGCCAAAAATTCAACTGTTCCTGTTCGTCTCGACATACCAGATACATATACACATACTGAATACATATACTGAATCCAATACTATTCTCATACGATATACCCAATATCAAAAGTGCGATAACCTGATACACGATATCCTGAATTGTAACTGTCTACCAAATACGACAATTATACAAGTACAGTTGTCTCAGTCTTTCTATTATTCTATCCATATTATACAGATTCTATCCTGTACAATATAACTCGGATAAAATAATATTAAACAATCGCAGTAGAATTTCATAATATTACAATAATTTAGAAGACCTATATCTGAAACGGATAATTAAGACGCTGCCTATGAATTATGTACTCTAATCCGTCCTAATACACTGCTAGGACACTAATCAACCATAAGCCTCACCACGTTTTATATCCCTTTCTCTTGTTGTTTATAAACTTATCTCCATTTTTTAGGCTAAAAATATTAACGTAAGATTATTATAAAAACACGGGTCTACTATTCTTTCCTTTCTGTACAAGTCATTAAGTAAAAAATCTAACATCTATATTTTGTCGACTTAATTTACAGTTCTGCACCCTCCTGTCACAAATCATACCATCAAAATATTATATTTCTAATATTTCCTATATCTTCATTCACTTTCTTTTTAGACTAAAGAGACATGTGCCAAACACATGGCCAACTTTCATTTTATTATTATAGATTAATTACATTAAAAATTATGAATTCAACAATAAAATGTCCAATCATGAATAGATCTAACACTTTAATATGCAATATTAAATCATTTTGTACGACTAAACCTTCATTCATTTTACATGTACGTATTTTTTGCCTAATAAGTTGTCCAGCTACGCATAGTTACAAATATTTATTATTATATAACTTGGTTCTACTCCACCCAAAAGCCAATCGCGTAACTTCGCTAAATGTTATCATTTATTTATTTTTACTAATTCCCTTGTAATTATAATAAATTTCCAAGATTTTAACTCGGTACTTAAAGTTCAATTATATCTATTCAGTAAGCTCAAACACTCGAATCTATTTTTAAACAAATTTTCACAGACCTAAAAATTAATTTAAGTATCTAGAAATTCGGATCGGGATATTACATGATCACTCTTACTGGTCCAACCGTCCAACAAACTAATGTCTTTAATTCTGTAAATCAATTTGGTAACTATTTAAGAAAAAAATCTATTTCTGGTAACCAAATAAATCTCGACATGGAAATTTTATTGGGAGCGAGACGGCAACTACAGATGCAAATATATGTTGGGGACAAATCTTTGCAGGCAATCCACAACAACTATAGATAAATTGATGCAGTGTGACATTTCACGAAACTATAAGAAAATTGCTTAGCCTCTATCTTATCATGCTAAACATATCTGTGTGGCAACATAACACTACTTCACTGACATATTCTAAATGTGTCAAGGAAGCAGCGAATAAACCTGTTCAATGTCACCCGTAGGCCGTGCAACTGCATTAATCCTACTAATGAAGACTTTGTTTTCATGTCAAAGCACACCACAGCGCCATCCCCTCCATCACAAGTATCTAACCCATGAACTTTGCTAAATTACAAAGTAAAACTACATTAAGGATTAGGAATATGCATACTGACAAAGAATATCAACAAGATGACAACTTTACTAACCTTCGGCAAACAACATTCACTGCAGGGTGTTGGTAGTCGATCCACCTTGGCATCCACTTAAGCGCTCCAAGCAGCCAACCAGCCGAGCAGATCCTGGAGCCGAACCGGTCATAGGCCCGATTGTCTCTCGGGCTCACAAAAAATCGGACCGGGCAGAGACATTAGAGCCGACTTAATCCGCCTGAAGGACCGAAAGCACTTATATGAATACGCTCCGAACCATAATCATGAATAAGACCGACCGGAATAGCGGGAAGCTCGAGGGCCGACCGTTGTCGGCCGCAACAGATAAGATCGCTAAAAAACAGGCAGACAGGACAATAAAAGAGGGTTGTCATATCCCTTCCTAAAGCAAACTTAAGAAGGTGACACATGTCGAAGAAGTCACCACACTGTGACAAATGTCATCAGCATATTCACCTGAATCTTCCTGCTGTCATCTCACGAATGGCCGACATTGCCTATATATATGCCAGGAGAATGTACAATAAAGGGACGTTGAAAAAGGAGCGAAAAAGAGATATAGAGAGAAAAAGAGAGATAAAGAAAAGAGAAAAGAAAAAATGATAAGACTTGTAATTAGCAAGCACCAGCAAACCGAACCGGCCAAAATATTTTCGGCCCGGTTCTACTCTTTATCAAAAAGGTCATTAATAAAATTTAGTGATCAAACACCTTCCTTTTTGTTATTTTATTTTCTACGTGGATTTGATTCATTCGTCTTAATAAGCACACGTGACGTTGACCAAACCAGACGTCAACAGATTGGCGCTAGAAGAAGGGGGAACCTTCGAATTCTGAATATAATCAGCCCGCCACAAAGAAGGGAAATCCGTTCAAATTGGCGGAGCACTCTGACATACCTTGCGTTCATCCAGGAATAACCACCCTCACCAATAAGTGGTGATTTGAAAGCATAGGAATCATCGTAACTATGAGTCGAAAGCATAGGAATCATCGTAATTAGAAGTTGAAAGCACAGGAGCCATTGTGACCATGAGTTCCTGCTCGACTCGGCTGACCTTTTAGAGGTCATAACTCGGGGGATATCAAACGCAACTCAAAGCTCTAGAAGATCTCCCAAAGAATCCCCTTGTATTCTTCAAATTAAAGTTGCAATCAACATACACCACAATATCTGCAAGCGCTTTCGGAATTCCCGTCAGATCCTCACAAAGTTTCTGGTAGTCCGAAAAAAAAAAATGTAGTCCGTTGGGATGCAGGCGAGAAAGGTCAAGCCATTATTGGGCCGAGCTTGGGCTGAGATCAGATAGAATCATCGAACCTAAGGAGTCTTTCGCATAAGCACCCGAACAGTGGCCATTAGGATGCCAACGACGAAACTTAAAATTTAAAGGGATGAAGAAACAGCAGAAAGGGGAACATATTAGTAAAACTGAAATGAGCAAAGGGCATAATCTTTATAAGGAGATATAAAAGATAAAAAAGTCCCCACCTTTCACCAATCATTCGGGAGATAGGGGAAGAGGGGCCAGGCCGACTAAGAAACCTAGGAGGACTTAAAGCACTAATCCTACAACTACCGACCCGAGGAGAACTCCACTACAACCCGCACCGCTTTCGCTTGATCGGAAAGTACGGACCGACATCCGGCCTATCTGATGCCGAGCTCGGATGCGCCCCTGTAGAGCTGGCCTATGCACTCACACTAGCCCCCTGAAAACAAGCACGGGAATGGCCCTCGCCGGCCCCGTCCAACGTTTGCTTTGCTCGGCCACTTGCTCAGGTTTTCTAGCCCCCAACTACAAGATGGAATATATAGCTCTCGGGGTCGGGCCGGAAATAGAGACCTCTCTCGGCCCTGCTCACCTCACTATCTTTGGAGCGATTCTCAGATAGAGGCTAATATGAACCCAGGGAGCCCAGTTTGGTCAGTTTCCTCGACCCAGCTCGGACCTGGTGGTAAGATTATCAAGGAACTATAACGCCCTCTGCGAACCAAGAAACAACCAAACCGGCCAATCGGCAGCCAAACAATGCGAGTTGCAAGGACAAACACAGCCTCCAGCTCCACGCCCCCAGCACAGCCGGGTGCCCGCAAAAACTAGGATGCTCTAACCGTGACCCATCCGGGTCACCATGGAGGGAGCCTTACGCAGGGGAATCCAGTCCGGCCCCTGAAAGGGCTTGTTCGAATATGCCCTCAATAAGGTGCCCAGGCACACACACGACAACCCCTTCGGCGGCCCAATATCGGCCTACAAATCGCTCCGGCAAGGACGTTACTAGCCGGATCGGAGAAAAGTGTCATTGGGCTGAAGTAAAGATACGCACGATGCCAAACCTTCGCTTCTTGGATTCAAAGCTCATATGACACCCACTTACATTTATGGCCTACCGCCACCCGATAAAGGGACGATCGTCCGGGTCGCCCCCCCCCCCATCTGGGGGATGAAGTCGAGTCCCTCAAGACCCGCCTCGAAAAGCGCAAGGGGTCACGGCCTGAAGAACTCTCTGAAGACTTGGCAACACATCGGTCCGCCACTTGTGAAATATCTTCGTAGCCTCCGGCACTAAGGCAACGACCCCGGTCGAGATTGGAGCATGCCCACCGGAGAACCCATTTCGAAGAACAAGATCAATATGACCCTAAAAACCTGGACCTCGTCGTCCAAAAGCAGAACCAAGCAGAAAGGCGGAACATCTTCTACAAAGCACCCGAGGTTCATCATCGAAGCTTCCAGGTCGAAGACCTCATTATTAAACGAGCATTGGGGCCCGACCTGGGACCTCCTGAATCCAAGTGACAAGGACCGTACGAGAGTAACAAAGCCCATCAGAACGGAGTTTGTTAGCTAGAACATATGAATGGCCAAGGATTAATTAATTCGTCGAATGCCATGTCCTTATGAAGGTATAATCAATAAAATTCAACTCTATTTCATCTCTAATTCGAATGCACTATAAGACCGAGTTCGCCTCGGCACCTCGAATGACCGGCTCCTCCGGCACTATAAGACCGAGTTCGCCTCGGCACCTCTAATGACTAGCTCCTCCGGCACTATAAGACCGAGTTCGCCTCGGCACCTCGAATGACCGACTCCTCCGGCACTATAAGACCGAGTTCGCCTCGGCACCTCGAATGACCGGCTCCACCTCGAATGACCGGCTCCTCCGGCACTATAAGACCGAGTTCGCCTCGGCACCTCGAATGACCGGCTCCTCCGGCACTATAAGACCGAGTTCGCCTCGGCACCTCGAATGACCGGCTCCTCCGGCACTATAAGACCGAGTTCACCTCGGCACCTCGAATGACCGGCTCCTCCGGCACTATAAGACCGAGTTCGCCTCGGCGCCTCGAATGACCGGCTCCTCCGGCACTATAAGACCGAGTTCGCCTCGGCGCCTCGAATGACCGGCTCCTCCGGCACTATAAGACCGAGTTCGCCTCGGCGCCTCGAATGACCGGCTCCTCCCGCACTATAAGTCCGAGTTCGCCTCGGCACCTCATAAGACCGGCCCATCCGGCACTATAAGTCCGAGTTCGCCTCGGCACCTCATAAGACCGGCTCCTCCGGCACTATAAGTCCGAGTTCGCCTCGGCACCTCATAAGACCGGCCCATCCGGCACTATAAGTCTGAGTTCGCCTCGGCACCTCATAAGACCGGCCCATCCGGCACTATAAGTCTGAGTTCGCCTCGGCACCTCATAAGACCGGCCCATCCGGCACTATAAGTCCGAGTTCGCCTCGGCACCTCATAAGACCAGCCCATCCGGCACTATAAGTCCGAGTTCGCCTCGCCACCTCATAAGACCGGCCCATCCGACACTATAAGTCCGAGTTCGCCTCGGCACCTCATAAGACCGGCCCATCCGGCACTATAAGTCCGAGTTCGCCTCGGCACCTCATAAGACCGGCCCATCCGGCACTATATGTCCGAGTTCGCCTCAGCACCTCATAAGACCGGCCCATCCAGCACTATAAGTCCGAGTTCGCCTCGGCACCTCATAAGACCGGCTCCTCCAGCACTATAAGTCCGAGTTCGCCTCGGCACCTCATAAGACCGGCCCATCCGGCACTATAAGTCCAAGTTCGCCTCGGCACCTCATAAGACCGGCCCATCCGGCACTCTAAGCCCGAGTTCGCCTCGGCACCTCATAAGACCGGCCCATCCGGAACTATAAGTCCGAGTTCGCCTCGGAACCTCATAAGACCGGACCATCCGGCACTATAAGTCCGAGTTCGCCTCGGCACCTCATAAGACCTGCCCATCCGGCACAATCAACAAAGGGTGAACAGAAAAAAGCAACAAAGGCCATAAAAAATTTCATTCATTCAAAGAAAGCCGTTCCATATCAGAATACAAAGGAAACCAAGGAAAAACGGCACGCAGGCCATACATGGAATAAAACAAAAATCTACTCGACCCTGTCCTCCTGACCAGCCGCCTGTCCTTCACCTTCGCCAGACGGAATCACGACCGGATCTTCGACAACTTCTGCGGCCTTCGGCTCATCATCTCCGAGAGTTTCAACCTTCAGGTCGGCCGCCTGAGACTTTATATAGGCCTGGACCTCCTCAACGGTCTTCCCTTCCTTCATGAGATCCAATATCTCATAACAAGTGGAGACATAGTTAAGGTTGATCAACTCCTCGAACTCGGGTGTCTTCTGGAAAGCAGCCGCCCCGTCGGCAAGGCCCCTGGCATAACCCACAGCTTCACAAGTCTGGACCCGCTCGGTCAATTGCTCAAGCTGGGCCTTAGTACTATGCAAATAGGCCTCGTTCTCGGCCCTGATGTCCAGGCACCGTTTTTGCGCCTTCTCGGCCGCTGTGGCCATCTCGTCGGCCTTCCCTTTCCAGATATTGGCCTCAAAGGCCCGACTCTCCAGAAGCTCCATCTCACCCTTCAGAGAGGTCATCTCCTCCTCCAGAGACTTGATAAGTGAAGGGCAGAGGTGGTGCTCCTCCTGTAAGGCCTTGAGATCGGCCTCTGCCTTTTTGTGCTTCTCAACCAGGGCCATCAGCTCCCCAGTGGCCTTCACATAGGTGCACAACGCCCGGCCCAAAATAGCATTTCCAAATTGGATCTGCTCATCCGGACCCATGTCGTTGGTCACCATCTCAATTTTCGGCGTCCAACCCAAAATGGGGACATGGCTGGACTCAACCACCGCTGGAGGGATCCGGTCGAGCATCTCGACGGTTGGGGTGGCTGCCCGGATGTAGTCAAGGAACCAGCGCGGCCGCCGCCCCTTCATATGGGCACAAGGTTCTTCCCGATACTTATTCACCGGGAGATAGTGGCCCTCCAAATCAATCGCGGGCTCCTTACCCTTCGCACGGCCCGTCCGTACAGGGCTCGGGGCGGGCACAACAATCTCAGGAATGGGGAAACCCTCGGCCCTGGTCACGCTATCCTCAGGCCCGGCCTCTACTCTCTTCTGCTTGCCCGCGCGCTCCCTACGCTCGGCGGCCTCAGCAGCCAGCCTCGCCACCCGTTGCGCAGGCGTCTCTTTCCGTCCCGACGAACTCCTGCCCCTAGGGACTGAATAAGGAAGATGTGTTAAAAAAAAAGGGAGCTATCTGACGAAGACATTCTGCTCGGATTAGTTGATCGAAGTCCCGCTGCCCAAAGGTTATCCTCAGTAACCAGAAGATACGACTTCCTCCGATCAGCAGGAAGATCCAAGAGCTGTTCAACCCGGTCTTCAAATAAGGAGGAAGTCTCTGAAGCCGGGATACGTTCTGCACAAATAATAAATTATGAGCGTTAGATAAAAAAGGGAACAGCAATAAAAAACATGACACTTACTCATTTTAGGAGTGAAGTGTTCTGGGACCCGGAGCTCGGCGTCTATCACACCAGGTTCCCACTCATCAACCGAGCTCATTCACGGCCCCCTACATAAAACCACTGTTCCTTCCAACTATGGATGGTCTCCGGCACATCCACTATTTCTTTATACATCGCGTGCCGGACTGTCAAGTAAAACCAGCCCGAACCGGATCGACCGACCGACCTCCATAAGAAGAGACTGTTAATCTCTTCAAAACTGGGCTCGGTCCAACCATGTTGACTGAAAAGGATCAAAAGACCCACCATCCGAGCCCAAGAATTCGGGTGAATTTGGGCAATACAAAGGCCCCACTGCCTTAACCACCGAGAGAACACCAACGGAAGCGGAAACCTCAGTCCTGACAACAGGGAGCGGTAATACACTGCCGTGCAGCCAACGGGCGGGGTGTGAGGTCTCTCCTCTGGATTCGGAACAAACATCCGCACCACCGCGGGTATCTTAAATCGCCCCCGCCAAGCCTCCAACTGCCCATCGGTGACCGTGCTGCGTATCGAGGCCGAATCCCACTCCACCTCAACAAAAGGAGACGGCCGAGGCCGAACCCAGGCCCAAGTCTCACCAACTGCCATCAAAGGCGTCGTCTCCAGAATCCGCAGAATCCGGCGATCTCTCAACATCGCCGCCATCCTCGTCGCTCCAGTCAATGGGAACATCACCCATCGACAGATCCGCCACTCCCGTGCGGTCCGGAGACACAGTCAACTCCTCCGCCGCCGTATCCCTCCGCTCCGACATCATAAAATAGGAAAAAGAGGAGGAAAAACAAGCTTACCGGGAAAATCTATGTGAAATCGGGGAAGAAGATAAATTGCCGGAAAAAATCCTTCTCTGCAACAACACGTAAAAATGGCGAAAGAAGCAATAGAGAAGAAGGCTCTCTTTATTTATGGGATAAAAAAGGGCATTAAATGCCAAAGCACATGAAGAGGCGATTCATAATGAATCATCACAAAGATCGAAGACGCGTGAAACTCAACGACGAATTACGTCCCGCCACGCGTCCCCCTTACTATGACTCTTGAAGACCCCGAAGTCAAACCGACACGACTCTCGAAGATACGTCCCTTCAAGAGATCTTATCCACCCCCAAACCGGATCGACCTCAATCTGAAATGATTCCAGCACTGGCCAACCCGGCACGGCCCTGGACTCGGGGGCCCTTGTTGGTAATCGATCCACCTTGGCATCCACTTAAGCGCTCCAGGCAGCCGACCAGCCGAGCAGATCCTGGAGCCGAACCGGTCATAGGCCCGATTGTCTCTCGGGCTCACAAAAAGCCGGACCGGGCAGAGACATTAGAGCCGACCCGGAATTCGGCCCAGAAGGACCGAGCAGACCCTATATGAATACGCTCCGAACCATAATCATGAATAAGACCGACCAGAATAGCGGGAAGCTCGAGGGCCGACCCCGTTGTCGGTCGCAATAGATAAGTATCGCCAAAAGCCCGAAGAACAGGCAGACAGGACAATAAAAGAGGGTTGTCATATCCCTTCCCAAAGCAAACTTAAGAAGGTGACACATGTCGAAGAAGTCACCACACTGTGACAAATGTCATCAGCATATTCACCTGAATCTTCCTGCTGTCATCTCACGAATGGCCGACATTGCCTATATATATGCCAGGAGAATGTACAATAAAGGGACTTTGAAAAAGGAGCGAAAAAGAGATATAGAGAGAAAAAGAGAGATAAAGAAAAGAGAAAAGAAAAAAGGATAAGACTTGTAATTAGCAAGCACCAGCAATCCGAACCGGCCAAAATATTTTCGGCCCGGTTCTACTCTTTATCAAAAAGGTCATTAATAAAATTTAGTGATCAAACACCTTCCTTTTTGTTATTTTATTTTCTACGTGGCTTTGATTCATTCGTCTTAATCAGCATACGTGACGTTGACCAAACCAGACGTCAACACAGGGGACATTATCAAGAGAGGAGAGAAAGCGGCCCTGTGAGAACAAGCATAATGTAACATATTTTCACAATCAGTTACGGCGACACGTTAGTAAAAAGGCTTGCATATTATCTAAGATTTAACATGTGCACAAACTTGACAGTTATATTATGAACTTAAGGTCATTAACAGTGCAGCATTTTGTTAAGAGGTATAATCAACAACACATTTCTTTCTCTCAGGGGCTAAATTCCTCAAAGTCCACACTGACAAAAGTGGCAACATAAAACACCTAAAATCATGCCCAAGTACGATCACATATACCTGCCTTGCCTTAAGTTTTTTATTCTTAAACAGGAAGCTGTTAATGTTTATTTTTTCGTTCTTAAAGAAAGAGATACCATACGTGACTAAGTAAAGACGGGTAAACTTCGAACTCCCTTGAAGTTTAAGGGGATTATGAATTTTGTTCACAGTTTTAATTTTCTCAAACCCCAAAGTTATAACTTCAATAATCATTCTCTTTCAATTTTATAGAAATAAACGAAAATTCACCAATTACTTCATCTAGGGGTGTGCATGTGTCACGGGGCGCTTATAGCTTGTATGGACTGTACGCGCATCGTGCGGTTAGTAGTCAATTTACCCGACTACGTCCGCCTAACTCGTTCGAGAGTTGGTGCTAATGCGACGCAATCATGCCGAGGCGTTTTAGTGGCACAGCAAAATTGAAGATGAAAATCGATTTGTATTAATACAATGAACGATTACAATAGGCAACAACGGTTACAAGCATACACGGATAGGAGGGTCTCAGCAAACTTGCCAATTCCTACTGCAACTCTTCAGTACACTCTTCCCCCCTATAATAGGCTTAGAAAAATAAAGGCTAATGATAACACTGGATATTGAAAAGCTAAACAAGCACTAACTAGCTATTACAACATTACAAGAAAAATAAAACAACATTACAAGGAAAATAAAGTAAAGCCCTACACTATAGATGATAACTTGAAGTGCGATGAGGCTCGGCATCCCACAAAGCTGCAAGTAGGCCCATGAGTGGCCTGTGATCGTGTCTTGCACAGGGTCACGGGCATCCCGTGACAAAGACTCCCCCTCCGAGTTGGTGACGTCCGGCGCCATAGATGTGAGATAAGCATCCGAGTGGTTGAAAAGCTTTAAGTGTTGTCGCCCTCTCCCAAGTGTTCTCCTCCATACCGCACCGCCATTTCACCAAATATTCTTTGTATAGCTTCTTTCTCGGCCCCGCATCACGGTGGTCGATAATAGCTTCGCCACCCTCTTCCCCAAGTTGCGTAGTTTCGATTGTGGACGGTTGGGCGGAGTTGCATGTGGTGTCCTCTTTGTGCACTGATATGGCTTGAGTTGGTGACATGAAAGACATTATGAATGCGCCACCATTGGGGTAACTCAAGCTTGTAGGCTACATTTCCGACTCTTTTGAGGATGTTTAGGGGCCGAATATATTTTGCATTAGCCGTGAATCTCTCCCCGTGTTGCCTCGAGGAACTCTGGTTCGGGACCTTCACCATTACCTTGTCACCCACACAGTATTCAACAAAGCGGCGTTTAAGATCAGCATATTTTTTCATCCGCTTTTGAGCCTTCTCCAGGTAGCCACGAGCCAAATCAAGGTTTTGTTCCCATTCAAGGGAAAATGTTTGCGCCGAAGTAGGCCTGGCGTTTTGTGGAACAGTATCAATATTGTGCGGGAGGAGTGGTCACGCCCATTACAAATTTCAAAAGCACTCTTATTGGTGGTAGAGCATTTTTGAGCATTGAAACATAGTTGAGCAACATCCAAAAGCTTCACCCAGTCCTTCTGATTAGTGCTCACAAAATGTCGAAGATATTCCTCCAACATTGAGTTAAATCTTTCAGTTTGGCCATCAGATTGTGGGTGGAAGCTAGAGCTCATATTCAACTTGGAGCCGAGTAGTTTGAAGAGCTCGGTCCAAAAGTTACTAGTAAACCGGGTGTCTCGGTCACTAACAATGTCCCTCGGCAGTCCCCAATACTTAACAATATGCTTGAAAAAGAGCTGAGCTGTCTATTCCATCGAAACTGTCTTGGGTGCCTATGAATGTAGCATATTTGGAGAACCGGTCTACCACAACAATAATGGCATCAAGATCCCCAACTTTTGGTAGACTGGTGATATAATCCATTGAAACACTTTTCCAAGCCCTGACAAGAATAAGTAGTGGTTCCAGCAAGCCTGCCTTCTTTTGTCGATCAGGTTTATGTTGTTGGCACACCAAGCAGGTGCGGACAAACATCTCAATGTCGTCCTGCATTTGGGGCCAATAGTAAGCTCGTTGAACTAAGGCCACAGTGCGCTCCTCTCCTGGGTGGCTCGCCCAGAGAGTGTCATGACATTCCGCAATAATAGTTTTCCTCATATCGCCGCCTAGAGGTACATAGAGACGTCTCCCCTTGGTCCATAAGAGACCATACTCTAGCCAAAATCTTCGTGTTGTACCCTGGCGGACAAGGTTCACCAAACATTGAGCCGTTGCATCGGCTCCCATTAGTTCTCGTATTTGATCTTTTAATGGAGTGGTCACCTGACTCGAGGAAAGTGCTGCCAGCACTTGTAGAACAGCTAGGTCGGATCTGCGGCTCAGGGCATCCGCCACCTCATTACTAGAACCGGCACGATACTCAATCACAAAGTTGAACTCGGACAATAGTTCCTGCCATCTCGCTTGTTTCCCAGTAAGCTTTGGCTGGGACAGAAAGTGACTAACAGCAGTGTTGTCAGTTTTTACAATAAATGGCAACCCCAATAAGTAATGTCTCCAAAGTCGAAGGCAATGGACCACTGCTAAAAGCTCTTTCTCATGCACCGTGTAACGCCTCTCGACATCCTTAAGTTTCTTACTCTCGAAGGCAACAGGATGGCCATCTTGCACTAAAACTCCTCCTAGAGCAATATCTGAAGCATTCGTTTCAACCACAAAAGGTTTGGATAGATCTGGTAGTGCGAGGACCGGGTCTGTTAGGATGGCCTTCTTTAAGTTGTCGAAGGCATTCTGGCATTCCGGCGACCAATTCCAAACTTCCGTCTTTCTTGTCAAATCGGTTAGGGGTCTTGCTATTCCAGCATACCCCATCACAAATCTTCTATAGTAATTTGCCAACCCGAGAAATGACCGTACCTCATGTACATCGGTTGGTGGTTTCCATTCTTGGATTGCTCGTATTTTTTTCGGGTCCATGCGAATATTGCCACACTCAACGATATGACCCAAGAAACTAATCCGCTTCTGGGCAAATGAGCACTTCGACAGCCTAACATATATTTCATTCTCACGAAGCCTAGTAAGAACCATTCTCAAATGTTCCACATGTTCTTCCAAGGTTCGGCTATATATAACAATATCATCTAGGTATACCACGACAAACTCGTCCAAGAACCCTTGGAGTACTTGATTCATCAAGGTGCTGAAAGTAGCTGGGGCGTTTGTTAGGCCAAAGGGCATGACCAAGAACACGAAGGCCCCATAACGTGTGACAATCGTCGTTTTCACTTCATCTCACTCCTTCATGCGAACTTGCCAATAACCTGATCTCAGATCGATCTTCGTGTAGTATTCCGCTCCACTGAGTCGTTCGAAGTAATCTGCTACAAGTGGAATAGGATACACATTCTTCACCATAATTTTATTTAGAGCACGATAATCACAACACAATCCCAAAGTTCCATCAGACTTTTTCTGAAAGAGAACAGGAGCTCCATAGGGTGATTTCGCCGGTTGGATCATACCACATTCCAACATCTCTTTTAACTGCTTTCTGAGTTCCACGAGCTCAGGTTGCGACATACGATAAGGGGCTCGGGCAGGAGGTTTTGTGCCCGGCACCAACTCAATCTCATGATCGACCGCCCTCTTAGGTGGAAGCTTCTGAGGCAGTTCGTCGGGCATAACATCTTCAAATTCGTTTAGGAGGTGCTTCACCGCCTTAGGGATAGGACCTGACGACTCCTCTACTTCATCGAATTGCAAGGCGCATAGGAAGGACGGTTCACCATGCCTGCATACCTTCTTGAACTGTAGCGCGGATAGGTTATTTTGCCCTTGAGTTGCGCTAATTGTTGGGATAATATGTGGTTTATCCCCCAATACCAAGAGTGCATCAGCACACGGCATGACTAGGGTTTGAGTGTCACGCATGTACTCGATCCCGAGTATCAATTTTAAGTCATCCATTTCCACAACAGATAGGTCGGCCCTACCCTCGAAGGCTCCTATCTTAATTCGAACAGCCTTGGCAACCCCCGCGATTGGTTTTGCCGGAGAGTTGACGGCTTTAACCCGGACCACTCCTTTCTCTAACAATAGTCCAAGTCTCCCCACTTCGGTGCTCGCCAGATAATTATGGGTGGCACCTGAGTCTATCATAGCACGAATATTTTTCCCGTTGATTTTAACATCAACAAACATTAATCCCTTCTTTCTCTTATCGGGACCACTGGTCGTGAGTGCAGGTACAGGTTTTCTGGCTTTTGTCGGCACTCTTGCCTTAGCTGCCACCTGATGGGTTAACGAGTTGCACCATTGATTGATGGCCCCAAGGTTTTCCTCATCTTCCGATCTTCCTTCGTCATCTGGTACTTGCAACTCTTCTTTCGGTTGCGAACTCGATTCTACAGCACTTGTTAGGGCACTCAAAAGTCGCCTCTTCGGACAATTACTGAGATGATGAGGCCCATCACATAGGAAACATTTAATGATTCGTTGGGGAGGACCCTGCTGACCTTCTGTAGGTTTGCTACGATTCGTGCTCCCATATGAACTTCCTTGAGTATAGGTTTGCCGATCCCCTACACTCCGACTCGAGTTAGGTTTGAACGGTCTTGGCATTACACTTCGGGACGGTGCCATATTCGTTGTTACTGGACGATCTCTTCGAGGTTCCGACGTGTAATCCATTAATTGTTCTGCCGCTCCCATGGCGGCACTGAGGTTTGTGACTCGTTGGCGCAGAAGCTCCGTATGAGCAAATGGCTTCAAACCTTCCAGGAACGTAAACAACCGGTCATTCTCCGACATATCGCTAATGTGTAACATATGCGTCGAAAATGCCTTCACATAATCTCGAATAAGACCGGTGTGCTTCAAATATCGCAAGGCCCTTCTTGCGTTGTACTCAACATTCTCTGGGAAGAATTGTTGCCTAATGGCATCTCGCAGTTGTTCCCAAGTATCAATTCTTACTCGTTGGGCCTGAATGTCCGCATATTTGGTGCGCCACCACAATTTGGCATCATCAACCAAATACATTGTGGCGGTTGACACCTTTCTCGCCTCGTCCAAAACATTGGCGGCATGGAAGTACTGTTCCATGTAGAATAAGAAGTTCTCAACTTCCTTGGCATCTCGTGTTCCACTATAGGAACTTGGTTCGGGGATCCGAATCCTCGTAATAGGTTCTTGAGCAACATGGGGGGTGTTGTTCACAGCTCTTTGAAGCAATCCAATCTGGATACTCATTGCTTCCATCTCGCGTCTCATTTCAGCCGTATGGTTGGTTCCCATTGCATCAGCAAAGGTTCGGCAGACTTCTCTGCATTCGCCCAACTGGGCTCGGAGGTCTTCATTCTCCGCCTCGAGGGTCTCGACCTTCTCCTCCAAGGTCTCGACAACATATTTCAATCTAGAGCACTCTTGCTCTAGATTATCGAATTGGGCTTTAGAGGCCTCGGCCTCTTTCTTCTTTCCCTCATCCTTTTTCTTGCCCTGCCTTCTAGGGACTTCCGTCTCGTTACCCGATTCCATTCTTTCGACCTTCACCGGTCTCCGATACCACCTGTCACGGGGCGCTTATAGCTTGTATGGACTGTACGCGCACCGTGCGGCTAGTAGTCAATTTACCCGACTACGTCCGCCTAACTCGTTCGAGAGTTGGTGCTAATGCGACGCAATCACGCCGAGGCGTTTTAGTGGCACAGCAAAATTGAAGATGAAAATTGATTTGTATTAATACAATGAACGATTACAATAGGCAACAATGATTACAAGCATACACGGATAGGAGGGTCTCAGCAAACTTGCCAATTCGTACTACAACTCTTTAGTACACTCTTCCCCCCTATAATAGGCTTAGAAAAATAAAGGGTAATGACAACACTGGATATTGAAAAGCTGAACAAGCACTAACTAGCTATTACAACATTACAAGGAAAATAAAACAAAATTACAAGGAAAATAAAGTAAAGCCCTACACTATAGATGATAACTTGAAGTGCGATGAGGCTCGGCATCCCACAAAGCTGCAAGTGGGCCCATGAGTGGCCTGTGATCAGGTAATACCGCCTGGGGTCGCGGGCATCCCGTGACAGCATGGTACGTTATGGTACGGTTTTAAGGTAAAACCGATACCATACCAAATACATTTGGTTTATTATGATTTAATACCATAAACATACGGGTTTTTTCGGTTTGGTAGTTCGGTATTTCGGTTTGGTTTACATCGGTACGGTATTTTTTCGGTTTTTCTACTTGATACTTGATAGCATTAATAAGACAAAAATACTCGAATAAATTAGTTCAACAAGGTACCATAAATAGCTGATCCAAATTAGTAGCTAAACCAAAAAAATCACAGTAACCTTAAGATAGTAACTAATTTAATGTTCAAGTTTTCATCCAACTATTTTGGAGGATAAAAAAAAAAGACAAACAAGTGTCTTGAACTTCAATAAGTTTGTTATACTTCTATATTCATGTGAGTTTGTAACTACTATATATATGACATATTATCATAACAATATTTAATATAAATAACAGTACGGTACGGTTTTTTTGTTCGGTATTTAAGTCAAATACCGTACCGTTACCAAAGTTTCGGTTTTATAAAAAATAAAAACCATATATGTCGGTTTAAGCGATTTATCGGTTTTTTCGGTACGATTTTTATGATGCGGTGTGGTTTTTTGATTTAATCGTTTTTTTGCACACCCGCTATGTCAATGATTATAATTCAGTTCACAGTCTTCTTTCTGAATGATAGCTACCTAAATGGGCCCACGTGCAAAATTTGTATTGATGTTAAGATATAAAAATGGAGGAATACAATCAACTACCTTGGCGCAGTTGGCCACCTGACCTTCAATTTAGTTAGAGATCAGGAGTTCAATTCTTAGTGGCAACACTTTGGAATTGAATTTCTCAAGGCACAATGATCCCTTAGTCTTTGACTAAGGGTTAGGGCCTAGCCCTCCTGGATACGCTGATTGAACAATTAAATATTGAGGGCTTCAAGCGGCAGTGTGGGAGGCCAGATCTCGGTGGGAACCTGCGGTTGGATTTGGAGGGGTCCAGCATAGAGCAATCACTTGGGGGACGACTCCTTGTGCGCGGTAGTTAAGGATATTTGAGAACCTGGGAGCCAGATACACATCTCGCGATTTAACTGGTAGCAGTACTGTGGGGCCGGGGCTGTTATCCCGAGGACTAGTCAGGTGTTACCTTGAAACCTCGGTATAAAAAAAAATGGAGGAATACAATTGAGAATTTAAAAAAAAAAAACAGGACACAAATCAAATTATTTTTTAGCATAAGTGGCGATTTTGCAGTTCTTTCCATAATATACTCGATTTGCTGCCGAAAGATTTATTTTTCCCCTAGGAAGGAAAGAAGTGCATATTTTTATATTAGTCATCAAACAAAAGTAAATCCAGCTTCTTTTTGCCTTTCGATGCAAACAATTTATTCAAAACAATAGGTAAGTTCTTAACTATAAAACTATCATGTACACCTGAATTAAAGAAACATATATTGGAGTTACTGGAAATTTGTAAAAAAAGCATTCTCACGTAAGGTAGAAAAAGAAACCATTCTACATTTTAAAAAAGTACACGAAAATATTTTCAATTAACCTGCTCTAAATTTACTCTGTATACTTCTGGAGAAGAGGCAACATAAATCAAATATCAAGACCAGCAGTCATAAGCAATACCACCTCTTCCTATCCTTTAAAAACAATAAAAGCACCAGATTGTAAAAGAAAGAAACACTGTAAGGAAGCTTACATATGCAATTCCTACAAAGAGAAAATATACAAATTGCATAGCTATTACCATTTTTTAATTTACTCGTGAGCAATGGTATCAACTTGGGGAAGATGAAGAATGATATCAACATGGGAACATAGTTGCTTTTTGACATCAAGTGAAAATTATGATTAATTATCATATGAGAATAGCAAGCAAGTACACAGAAACTAAAGCACCACAGAGAAAGATATAAAGCTGTCAAATCGGCTTAACCCTAGGTCAACTAACAGCAACAAGCCTACATTTGCGGATCACAAATTGCACTATAATGCTCCAACAAGAAAAGAGTAATATGCACAGGTAAGTCGAAAAGAAGCGTTCGTCACTTGAGTATCATGCTCATTCCTCGCGACAATTCCATTCCACATACGGCACATTTTGAATCTTCTTCTTCACATGGCGTAGTAGAAGTGTTACTTACTCACCTAGTGCACCATTTTCTTCATATGATTCATTGTCTCCTCTCATCTTTTTTATCAATCAACTTGATGATTTAAGATAAGTTGTGAAGGGAGATATAGATATAGTTGAACACATTATATTTATTTTTGTTTGTGAACTGATGTGATGTTACATATATGTAGGTTATTCATAACAAGATAATAAGTAGACTAGTTAAAGCATAAAAAGAATTACCATGGAATCCAGACTGTATTTAGCAAATAGATATTGCAAAGAGGTCACCTCACTAAACATCATGGTACTATTTTTTCTGGGCCTCCCATTTTAGAAGTATGGTTCGTTGGTTGTAGCACAACATTATTGTAGGAGTAATTTCTAAAATATAGTCATTTTCTCACCTTGCACACTGCTGAGCAATGCCGATCGCCCTGTAGAGCGCGACTGCGCGATCGCCGAGCAGCGGCTGCCATCGCCGAGCAGCCTGCCGATTGCCTTGTCGATCCCCTACCGAGCACCCTTCAATATGGCCGAGCGGCTCCTGCCGATCGCCTTGCCGAGCCCTGCCGAGCACCCTTCAATATGGCCGAGCGGCTCCTGTCGATCGCCCTATCGATCACCTGCCGAGCGCCCTGTCGATCACCCGCCGAGCGCCCTGCCGAGCACCCCGCCGAGCGCCCTGCCGAGTGCCTCTGCCGAGTCCCTGCCGAGCACATTCCTGCCGAGCCGCGGGCCAGGCATTTTGCTTCTCAAGGCCAAAGTGGCACATGCTGCAGGTCGTGGCCCCTTCGGCCGGGCGCGGCTCTGCCGTGCACTGGCGGTTTTGTGCTGTGTGCCGCGGCACACTTGGGCCGGGCCGCGGCACATGGGTCAAACCTGCAAAAGTGTATCTTTTTATGCAGTTTTTCAGACGGGGCTTCAATTACTTCATCCTCCACACATTTGAGAGCAAGCAGGAGAGAGATAGAGAGAGAAACAAGAGAGAGAAATACATTTCTTCATTTTTCTGGAGATTTATCGGTCGGATCGTCGTGATCTTTTGACAAGAGCTTGGTAGCTATTGGACAAATCTTTTCACCAGTGTAGATCGAGTTTTTGAGTCCGGAAGTACGGGTATTTCGTTAGCTCTTTGTGTAAGCTATTTACGGTTGTTTCTTTTCTCGATCTTGTTGTTGTTGATTCCAAATACTTGAAGAACATTTATTACCAAGTATTTGACGATTGGTGTATACCCCTAGTTTGTATTAGGGACGATTGTGTATTTGTGTGTATTGGTGATAGTGGATTTAAGCGGTTTCGGTCCTGTGGTTTTTACTCTCGTCTTGAGGAGTTTTCCACGCTAAAATTTGTGTCTCGTGTTTACTGTTTTTCGGATATCATTTGTATTAATTTTATCGAGTTGTAATTATTGCTCTACTCGTCAGTAACCACAAAGTTACGATTGAAGAGTGGGAATTTATCAAACGAGGTTCCGCTTTACTCGTTGTGACGTGACGTTAGTCGGTATTTTTCCCAACAAAGTGGTATCGGAGCCACGGGATTTGTTGTTTCGTGGTGTTTAGTATCTCAATCGTAAGATGGAAGCCAACACGAGTAGAATGGTTAACTTGAACGGTTCAAACTACCACGTATGGAAGGAGAAGATGGAAGACCTTCTATACGTGAAGGATTATTATATGCCGATTTTAGCAAAGATAAACCGGAAGGGAAGTCCGACGCGGAGTGGACTATTTTGCATCGCCAAGTTTGCCGATATATTCGACAATGGGTGGATGACAACGTTTTGAACCATATTAGTGGAGAGAAGGATTCTCGAGAGTTATGGTACAAGCTCGAGCAATTGTATGCTCGGAATACGGGGAATAATAAGTTATTCCTCATTAAACAAATGATGAATTTGAAGTTTCGAGACGGGACTCCTCTATCGGATCATTTAAATACATTCCAAGGCATAATTAAACAACTTTCCGGAATGGGAATTAAATTCGAAGAGGAGGTGCAAGCTTTGTGGTTGTTAGGCACATTGCTGGATTCTTGGGAGACGTTTCGAACATCGTTGTCTAACTCAGCCCCCGATGGAGTCATTTCGATGGAATTAGCCAAAGGGAACATGTTGAATGAGGAGGTCCGAAGAAAAGCACAAGGATCTTCTTCACAGTCGGATGTTCTAGTTACCGAAAGACGGGGGAGAGGTCAAAGTAGAGGTCCGAGTAGTTCCCGGGGGAAGTATGCCAATATCGAATGTTACCACTGTGGTAAGAAAGGGCAAATTAAGAAATTTTGCCGACAATTGAAGAAGGAGAATCACCAAGACCGAGAAAATTCACAAAAGAAGGAAAATAGTAGTAATGATAAAGCCGAAGTTAATACTACTACCGAAGAGTTCTTTGTTTGTTATTATTATGATATGGTCAATCTTGCTAGAGATGATTCGAGTTGGGTGGTCGATAGTGGAGCTACGTGTCATGTTACATCACGTAGAGATTTTTATTCCTCTTATACTCCAGGCGACTTTCGTATAGTTAAGATGGGTAACGATGGGTTATCCAAGATTGTTGGAGTGGGAGATGAGCATTTGAGATTCGACACCGGAATGGAACTTGTTTTACGGAACGCAAAACATGTTACAGACATGAGGCTTAATGTTATGTCCGTTGGTTTACTCGATGATGACGGTTACCATAGCAGTTTTGGCAAGGGGTTGTGGAAACTCACTAGAGGTTCCTTGATTGTCGGGAGAGGACAAAAGGAAGAAAAATTGTACGTGACACTTCCGAAGGTCATGACTAATTTCGTGAACACAATCGACAATAATGACATGGCCGAGCTATGGCATAAGAGGCTCGGTCATATGAGTGAAAAAGGAATGGCGCTATTTTCGAAGAAGGAGGCGTTGTCCGGGGTTCACAAGGAACACCTTAAAAGATGCTCTCATTGTCTAGCCGGGAAGCAAAGGAGAGTTACTTTTAAGAGTCATACTCCTTCACGGAAGGAAAATGTGCTTGATCTTGTTCATTCCGATGTTTGTGGTCCTATGAAGACTAGGACGTTCGGTGGTTGCCGATATTTTGTCACATTCATCGACGATCACTCTAGGAAGGTGTGGGCTTACACCTTGAAGACCAAAGATCTAGTGTTAGACACTTTCAAATAGTTTCATGCCTCGGTGGAAAGAGAGACCGGAAAGAAGCTAAAGTGTATCCGGACGGACAATGGTGGAGAGTACACCGGACCCTTTGATGAATATTGCCGAGAGCAAGGGATCCGACATCAAAAGACGCCCCGAAGACTCTGCAACTCAATGGTTTGGCGGAGAGAATGAACCGACTTTGGTCGAGAGAGCTCGTTGTTTGCTCTCACATGCCGGATTGCCAAAGTCGTTTTGGGGAGAAGCTTTGAACACGGCGGTTCATGTTATTAATTTGACACCTTGTGTTCCTTTAGATTTTGATGTGCCGGATAAGGTGTGGAGCGGTAAAGAGATCTCGTACCGCCACTTAAAGGTCTTCGGATGTAAAAATTTTGTTCACATTCCGAATGATGAGAGATCAAAGCTTGATTCCAAGACGAAGCCGTGTATTTTTATTGGCTACGGGCTTGATGAGTTCGAGTATAGATTATATGACCCGGTGACAAAGAGGCTTGTTCGGTCGAGAGAAATTGTTTTTGTAGAAGATCAAATGATGAAAGATGTTGATAATGGAGAGTCGGCTCCGCAACACGACTATGATCTTATTGATTTGGACCCCATTCCTCCACAAAATGTTGAGACACCCGTTGGAGATGACGTCCAAAATGATGAACAACAAGATGCCGGTGACAACGATGAATTAAGACAAGATGACATCGATGGAGCTCATATCGAGCTACCCGTGACAAACATGCCATATTTTGTTCCACATAGGCGGTCGACGAGGGACCGTCATCCCTCCACCCGTTATTCGGCCGATGAGTACGTTTTACTCACCGATGAGGGAGAGCCCAAATATTTTGCGGAGGCCATGGAGGATGAAAAGAAGAAGGAATAGATGGATGCCATGCAAGACGAGATGAGTTCCTTGCATGAGAATAACACTTACGAGTTGGTGAAGTTGCCGAAAGGCAAGAGGACTTTGAGAAACAAATGGGTGTATCGGGTGAAGTCGGAGGAGCATACCTCATTGCCCCGATACAAAGCTAGACTCGTGGTGAAAGGATTTAGTCAAAAGAAGGGCATTGATTTTGATGAGATTTTTTTCTCCGGTTGTGAAGATAGGATCGATTCGACTGGTCCTTGGTATTGCGCTAGCCTTGATATTGAGGTTGAGCAAATGGATGTCAAGACGGCTTTTCTTCACGGAGACCTTGACAAAGAAATTTATATGAAGCAACCGGAAGGATTTGAGGTCGAAGGAAAAGAGGATTATGTGTGTAAACTTCGGAAGAGTTTATACGGGTTGAAACAAGCACCAAGGCAATTGTACAAGAAGTTTGAGTCGGTTATAGGGGAGCAAGGCTACCGGAAGACGACTCTCGACTATTGCATATTTTTTAAGAAATTCGGAGATGATAACTTTATCATCTTATTGCTCTATGTGGACGACATGTTGATCGTTGGCAAAAATGCCGAGAGGATTGCCGACTTGAAGAAATAATTGAGTAAGTCCTTTGCCATGAAGGACTTGGGGGCGGCTAAACAAATTCTTGGGATAAGAATTACTCGGGATAGAGCAGCCCGGAAATTGCACATGTCGCAAGAGCAATATATCGAGAAGGTGCTTAAACGTTTCAACATGGATAAAGTCAAAGTTGTTAGTTCGCCTCTTACTAACAATTTTAAATTGACAAGCCAAGATTGCCCTAAGACGAAGGAGGAGATTGAGGATATGGATAAAATTCCATATGCCTCGGCGGTCGGGAGTTTAATGTATGTTATGGTTTGTACTAGGCCCGACATTGCTCATGCCGTGGGAGTGGTGAGCCGGTTTCTATCGAATCCGGGTAAGAAGTATTGGGAAGCCGTAAAATGGATATTTAGATATTTACGGGGTACTTCCAAATTGGGGATTACGTTTGGAAACGGGAAAGCAATGCTTGTTGGATATTCTGATTCGGATATGGCCGGTAATGAAGATAATCGAAAATCTACTTCCGGTTATTTGATGACGTTCGCAGGGGGAGCCGTGTCATGGCAATCAAGATTGCAAAACTGCGTTGCCTTGTCTACAACGGAGGCCGAGTATATTGTGGCGATGGAAGCGAGCAAAGAACTCTTATGGTTGAAAATGTTTTTACGAGAGCTAGGCTTCCGACAACGACATTATGTAGTTCTTTGTGATAGTCAAAGTGCGATTCATTTGGCTAAGAATGCGACTTTTCACAAGAGAACGAAGCATATCGATGTGAGGTATCATTGGATCCGAGATGCTTTGGAGGATGGTTTGTTTGAACTTGATAAAGTTCATACCGATGATAATGGTTCCGATATGTTAACCAACGCGTTGAGTATAGAGAAGGTGAAAGTATGTTGTTCGATCGCCGGGATGGCGAACTCTTCCTATATTCCGGAAAGGGGGAGATTTGTAGGAGTAATTTCCAAAATATAGTCATTTTCTCACCTTGCACAGCCCTGCCGAGCAGCTGCCGATCGCCCTGCCGAGCAGCCTGCCGATCGCCTGCCGAGCAGCCTGCCGATCGCCCTGCCGAGCAGCCTGCCGATCGCCTTGCCGATCCCCTGCCGAGCACCCTTCAATATGGCCGAGCGGCTCCTGCCGATCGCCTTGCCGAGCCCTACCGAGCACCCTTCAATATGGCCGAGTGGCTCCTGTCGATCGCCCTGTCGATCGCCCGCCGAGCGCCCTGTCGATCACCCGCCGAGCGTCCTGCCGATCACCCTGCCGAGCGCCCTGCCGAGTGCCTCTGCCGAGTCCCTGCCGAGCGGCCCCTGCCGAGCACATCCCTGCCGAGCCGCGGGCCAGGCATTTTGCTTCTCAAGGCCAAAGTGGCTCAGACATGGGCCGGCCCCTTCCCGGCCGCGGCCTCGCTCGTGTACTGGCGGTTTTGTGCTGTGTGCCACGGCACACTTGGGCCGGGCCGCGGCACACGGGTTAAACCTGCAAAAGTGTATCTTTTTATGCAGTTTTTCAGACGGGACTTCAATTACTTCATCCTCCACACATTTGAGAGCAAGCAAGACAGAGATAGAGAGAGAAACAAGAGAGAGAAATATATTTCTTCATTTTCCCGGAGATTTATCGGTCGGATCGTCGTGATCTTTTGACAAGAGATTGGTAGCTATTGGTCAAATCTTTTCACCAGTGTAGATCGAGTTTTTGAGTCCGGAAGTATGGGTATTTCGTTAGCTCTTTGTGTAAGCTATTTACGGTTGTTTCTTTTCTCGATCTTGTTGTTGTTGATTCCAAATACTTGAAGAACATTTATTACCAAGTATTTGACGATTGGTGTATACCCCTAGTTTGTATTAGGGACGATTGTGTATTTGTGTGTATTGGTGATAGTGGATTTTTAAGCGGCTTCGGTCCCGTGGGTTTTACTCTTGTCTTGAGGGGTTTTCCACGCTAAAATTTGTGTCTCGTGTTTATTGGTTTTCGGATATCATTTGTATTAATTTTATCGAGTTGTAATTGTTGCTCAACAGCGTGGAAAACCCCTCAAGACGAGAGTAAAAACCACGGGACCGAAGCCGCTTAAAAATCCACTATCACCAATACACACAAATACACAATCGTCCCTAATACAAACTAGGGGTATACACCAATCGTCAAATACTTGATAATAAATGTTCTTCAAGTATTTGGAATCAATAACAACAAGAAGATCAATAAAGAAAACAACCGTAAATGGCTTACACAAAGAGCTAACGAAATACCCATACTTCCGGACTCAAAAACTCGATCTACACCGGTGAAAATATTTGGCCAATAGCTACCAAGCTCTTGTCAAAAGATCACGACGATCCGACCGATAAATCTCCGGGAAAATGAAAAATTGTATTTCTCTCTCTATGTCTCTCTCTCTTGTTCTTGTGTGTAGAAGATGAATAATAAAAGTCCCGATCCAAAACAGCATAAAAAGGTGCCAAATTGCAGGTTTTGACCCGTGTGCCGCGACCCGGGCCAAGTGTGCATGGCACCGCGCAAAAATGCGCCCGTGGATCGGCGAGGGCGCGGCCCGGCCGGCTGGGGCCGCGGCCCGGCCGGTAAGGGCCGCGGCCCGGAGTACAGTCGGTCAGGCGAAAATGAAGGGGCCGCGGCCCGGCAGGGATGTGCCGCGGCCCATGGTGATCGGCAGGACTCGGCATGTCTCGGCAGGGGCCGGCAGGGCGTGCTCGGCAGGGGCCGCGGCCCAGAGTACAGGAGGGTCGGCCACTGAAGAAAATTTCGGGGGCCGTGGCCCGGCTGCTGTGTGCTGCGGCCCGGCTGTGCAAAGTGAGAAAAAACATCTTTTCGAGCGAAGTGCCATGGACCGGAGGGTTTGTACCGTGGCCCGGAGTCCAGTCGACTCCGAAAAAGCCTATATTTTGGAAATTACTCCCACAAATCTCCCCCTTTCCAGAATATAGGAAGAGTTCTCCATCCCGGCGATCGAGCAACACACTTTCACCTTATCTCTACTTAACGCTTTTGTTAACATATCGGAACCATTATCATCGGTATGAACTTTATCAAGTTCAAACAAACCATCCTCCAAAGCATCTCGGATCCAATGATACCTCACATCGATATACTTCGTTCTCTTGTGAAAAGTCGCATTCTTAGCCAAATGAATCGCACTTTTACTATCAGAAAGAACTACGTAACGTCGTTGTCGGAAGCTTAGCTCTCGTAAAAACATTTTCAACCATAAGAGCTCTTTGCGCTTCCACCGCCGCAATATACTCGGCCTCCGTTGTAGACAAGGCAACGCACTTTTGCAATCTTGATTGCCATGACACGGCTCCCCCTGCGAACGTCATCAAATAACCGGAAGTGGATTTTCGGTTATCTTCATTACCGGCCATATCCGAATCGGAATATCCAACAAGCATTGCTTTCCCATTTCCAAACGTAATCCCCAATTTAGAAGTACCCCGCAAATATCTAAATATCTATTTTACGGCTTCCCAATGCTTCTTACCCGGATTCGATAGAAACCGGCTCACCACTCCCACGACATGAGCAATGTTGGGCCTAGTACATACCATAGCGTACATCAAACTCCCGACCGCCGAGGCATATGGAATTTTATCCATATCCTCAATCTCCTCCTTCGTCTTAGGGCAATCTTGACTCGTCAATTTAAAATTATTAGTAAGAGGCGAACTAACAACTTTAGCTTTATCTATGTTGAAACGTTTAAGCACCTTCTCGATGTATTGCTCTTGCGACATGTGCAATTTCCGGGCTGCTCTATCCCAAGTAATTCTTATTCCAAGAATTTGTTTAGCCGCCCCCAAGTCCTTCATGGCAAAGGACTAACTCAATTATTTCTTCAAGTAGGCAATCCTCTCAGAATTTTTGCCAACGATCAACATGTCGTCCACATAGAGCAATAAGATGATAAAGTCATCATCTCCGAATTTCTTAAAAAATACGCAATGGTCGAGAGTCGTCTTCCGGTAGCCTTGCTCCCCCATAACCGACTCAAACTTCTTGTACCATTGCCTTGGTGCTTGTTTCAACCCGTATAAACTCTTCCGAAGTTTACACACATAATCCTCTTTTCCTTCGACCTCAAATCCTTCCGGTTGCTTCATATAAATTTCTTTGTCAAGGTCTCCGTGAAGAAAAGCCGTCTTGACATCCATTTGCTCAACCTCAAGATCGAGGCTAGCCGCAATACCAAGGACCAATCGAATCGATCCTATCTTCACAACCGGAGAAAAAATCTCGTCAAAATCAATGCCCTTCTTTTGACTAAATCCTTTCGCCACGAGTCTAGCTTTGTATCGGGGCAACGAGGTATGCTCCTCCGACTTCACCCGATACACCCATTTGTTTCTCAAAGCCCTCTTGCCTTTCGGCAACTTCACCAACTCGTAAGTGTTATTCTCATGCAAGGAACTCATCTCGTCTTGCATGGCATCCATCCATTCCTTCTTCTTTTCATCCTCCATGGCTCTCCGCAAAATATTCGGGTTCTCCCTCATCGGTGAGTAAAACATACTCATCGGCCGAATAACGGGTGGAAGGATGACGGTCCCTCGTCGACCGCCTATGTGGAATAAAAGATGGCATGTTCTTCACGGGTAGCTCGAGATGAGCTCCATCGGTGTCATCTTGTCTCAACTGATCGTTGTCACCGGCATCTTGTTGTTCATCATTTTGGACGTCATCTCCAACGGGTGTCTCAACATTTTGTGGAGGAACGGGGTCCAAATCAATAAGATCATAGTCGTGTTGCAGAGCCGACTCTCCATTCTCAACATCTTTCATCGTTTGATCTTCTACAAATACAACGTCTCTCGACCGAACAAGCCTCTTTGTCACCGGGTCATATAATCTATACCCGAACTCATCAAGCCCGTAGCCAATAAAAATACATGGCTTCGTCTTGGAATCAAGCTTTGATCTCTCATCATTCGGAATGTGAACAAAAACTTTACATCCGAAGACCTTTAAGTGGCGGTACGAGATCTCTTTACCGCTCCACACCTTATCCGGCACATCAAATTCCAAAGGAACACAAGGCGTCAAATTAATAACATGAACCGCCGTGTTCAAAGCTTCTCCCCAAAACGACTTTGGCAATCCCGCATGTGAGAGCAAACAACGAGCGCTCTCGACCAAAGTTCGGTTCATTCTCTCCGCCAAACCATTGAGTTGCGGAGTCTTCGGGGGTGTCTTTTGATGTCGGATCCCTTGCTTTCGGAAATATTCATCAAAGGGTCCGGTGTACTCTCCACCATTGTCCGTCCGTATACACTTTAGTTTCTTCCCGGTCTCTTTTTCCACCGAGGCATGAAATTGCTTGAAAGTATCTAACACTTGATCTTTGGTCTTCAAGGTGTAAGCCCACACCTTCCTAGAGTGATCGTCGATGAATGTGACAAAATATCGGCAACCACCGAGCGTCCTCGTTTTTATAGGACCACAAACATCGGAATGAACAAGATTAAGAACATTTTCCTTCCTTGAAGGAGTATGACTTTTAAAAGTAACTTTCCGTTGTTTTCCGGCAAGACAATGAGAACATTTTTTAAGGTGTACTTTATGAACCCTGGACAACACCTTTTTCTTCGACAATAGCGCCATTCCTTTTTTATTTATATGACCGAGCCTCTTATGCCACAGCTCGGCCATGTTATTATTGTCGATTGTGTTTACAAAATTAGTCGTGACCTTCGGAAGTGTCACGTACAATTTTCCTTCCTTTTGTTCTTTTCCGACAATCAAGGAACCTTTCGTGAGTTTCCACAACCCCTTGCCAAAACCGCTATGGTAACCGTCATTATCGAGTAAACCAATGGACATAACATTAAGCCTCATGTCCGTAACATGTTTTACATTTCGTAAAACAAGTTCCATTCCGGTGTCGAATTTTAAATGCACATTTCTTACTCCAACAATTTTGGATAACCCGTCGTTACCCATCTTGACTATACCAAAGTCGCTCGGAGTATAGGAAGAGTAAAAATTTTTATGTGATGTAACATGACACGTAGCTTCACTATCGACCACCCAACTCGAATTATTTTTTACAAGGTTGACCATATTATAATTACAACAAACAAAGAATTTTTCGGTAGTAGTATTAATTTCGGCTTTATTATTACTACCGCTTTCCTTCTTTTGTGAATTTTCTCGGCCTTGGCGATTCTCCTTCTTCAGTTGTCGGCAAAATTTCTTAGTATGCCCTTTCTTACCACAATGGTAACACTCGATGTTGGCATACTTCCCCCGAGAACTACTCCTTTGTGGCCCTCTATTACTCGGACCTCTACTTTGACCTCTCCCCCGTGTTTCGGTAACTAGAACATCCGACTGTGAAGAAGATCCTTGTGCTTTTCTTTGGACCTCCTCATTCAACATGTTCTCTTTTGCTAGTTCCATCGAAATTGTAATACCCGTAATTTCGATTTTTCGGAAATTATATTTTTTTGGCGGAAGTCTGTTTTGACGACTCGCTCATGACCGTATCGTCATTCTGAGAATGATTAATTCTGTACTTTTTGTCATCCGAGTTCGTTTCGGTATCGTTTTGTTGAGATCCGTGTTCTTAAGCGGCTTTTCCGCACTTGAGTTCGATTCTTGCGAACCTCGTCCGAAACTGTCGTTTCGAGTTTCTCGTAAGTTCATTTAATGTTATTATTCATGTTGTGAGCTTTGGCTTGGTGTTTCGATCGTGTATCGTGCATTTCGGACGTTTTGGGCCATTTTCGTAATTTCCCAAAGTTTGGGGTAATTACTTTCCGTTGTCGAATTTCGAGCCTTCGGGTGGTCGGAATCGTGTATTCTCTTAAGGCTTGGATTCGTCTTTGTGAGTACGTCGTAACCATATCTTCGATTCGTATTCGAGTTCGGGTTTCGGGTCGTCGGGCCGTCGGAGTGGCCACGGCCGGAGGCCGGCGAACTGGCGAGTTACGGCCGTAAGGTGCGATTCTGGCCGTACGTGCTCGGCGAGCATGGCACAGCGAATGCCGATTCTGGCCGTAAGGGCCGGAGTTACGGCCCGTCGGGTGCGAGCGGCTTCACGACGAATGCGATTCTGGCCGTAAGGACCTGCGATTCTGCCGTAAGTGCTTAGTTCGGCCGTAAGGCCTGTCGGTTACGGCCAGTAAGCGGCGGTCATGCGCTGGGCGAGTTTGAGGAATGCCGTTCTGGCCGTAAGGCCTAGCGATTCTGGCCGTAACTGTCGGCCATATATAGGCGATGGCCAGACTTCATTTTGTCACATTTCTTCACTCGGGTGCGGCTGGCGACGGGGAAAATCGGGAAATGGAGTTTTTGGTCGATTCCACTCGATTTCTAAGCGTTTTTGAGGATCCTTATCGATTATATCATCATCAAATCATTGTATTTCGTCGAATCAAGGTATATTTCTTGATTTTCTTTCAAGTTGACTTTTTGGAGATTGTTCTTGATTTCGTTTCTAATCCGATTTTGATGAATCGGTTGATGTTAGTAAACATTATTAATCGTGTTCTATGGATTGTATATCCATATTTTCGATTCATTCAACCCGATTGATGATTTTAGGCTCTTGAGGAACTTTGAACATTTAGTGTTCGATTAAATGCCTCAAAGAGTTTCTTTGGTCGTTATGTTGATTTCGATTGATATTGTGTTATTGAGCAATTGTATTTCATTCAAGGTGGTTCGAGTACTTGTGTTTATCGGAGGACGCCGTTCGTTGTGCGTGGAAGGAATTCATCGCCTTCGGTTGAGGCAAGTTTTATACTTGTACTAGTCATTGAGCTAATGTCATCATGTATATGTATAGATGTGTTGTATCATTCCGAGACTTAGTCTCTTCATGAATTCATTGATATCAAGAGATCGTTCGATACGATACCTTCCGGCAATTTTGCCAAACGTCATTGTTGTTCGTTAACGGCCGATTCAAGGCATTGTAATACTCATTATTAATGTCATTGTCGATAGCCGGTTCGCGGTATCGATGTATCGATTGTTGTTCATATAGATGTCAATCTAAAACATCGTTGAAATCATTGTTATTCCTGTTGGGGTTGTCATTAAAAGTGTATTGGCCGATTAAAGGCATTAGCGTATTCATTTCTCATCTTCGACGTCGGTAACCGATTAAAGGTGCCGAGGTATCCTTCATATCATTGTTATCGATTGGCCGTTCTCAGGCAAATCGAAATGTTCAATCATTCACTATATCATTATTATCAATTGACCTTTCTAAGGCAATCGAGATATTCAATCATTCATCATATTACTCTTATCGATTTGCCGTTCTAAGGTAATCGAACACTCAATCATTCATGGAATCATCCGCTGCATCATTGTTATCGTGTTGGCCGACTCAAGGTAGCACACTATCATTCTCACGAATTCGGTAATCTACGAATCGTTGTCATTTGTGATTTATTATATTTTTGGAGGCTAGTCTCGGCTAGTGCTTATTATGGGTAAGCTTGGGGCTTGAACCTTCGCGGTTGGCTTCCCAACACCTACAATTCAGTAGGTCACGGTCGTGTTTATGATCTTATGGGTAAGCTTGGGGCTTGAACCTTCGCGGTTGGCTTCCCAACACCTACAACTCAGTAGGTCACGGTCGTGTTTATGATCTTATGGGTAAGCTTGGGGCTTGAACCTTCGCGGTTGGCTTCCCAACACCTACAACTCAGTAGGTCACGGTCGTGTTTATGATCTTATGGGTAAGCTTGGGGCTTGAACCTTCGCGGTTGGCTTCCCAACACCTACAACTTAGTAGGTCACGGTCGCGTTTATGACCTTATGGGTAAGTTTGGGGCTTGAACCTTCACGGTTGGCTTCCCAACACCTACAACTCAGTAGGTCACGGTCGTGGTTATGACCTTATTAGCCCTCATTAACTATAGCTTCGGGTCTTAGGTTTCAAGTGTTTATGATATTTGTTAACTTCATTGAATGACTTTCGTGCCTTTTGTAATGTCTTGGTATTTTCATTGGAGCCTTTGGGCATTATGATTCATATTAAATTCGATTACTGGTTTGGTTCATGTCGTTTAATTCATTGTGGTATTACGTGATTATGATTCGCCGTTGGGCACTTATGTTCTAACACATCGAGGCGGTATTAATAGTATGCCGTGGGCATAGTGTTTCACGAATGCTCGGTTCTTACATTGGTTTGTGAGAATCTCGTATTATTATTATCATTGTACCGTTTCATTCTGCCTTTGGATGCATATCATGTTATACCTGTATTTGATGTTCATTATCTGGATGACTGACCCCGTGGGGGCGGAACATGTTTTTCATGTTTTAGGTGCTTGCGAGGAGAGAGTTGAGACATAGGGGCATAATGATGGCGACGAGGCAATCGAGCGATACTAGTCCGAGTTGTTCATTGTTGGTCAGTCAGTTGGAGTGTACTCCAGTCTTGTCAGTTATTGTCGTGTTGTATTACCCGAACAGATGTTCGTGGATGTTGTTGTATTTCATTTTGGCCATGTAGGCCACTTTTGTCGTTGAAATTCCTTATCGGAATATTGTGTCGGTTATCATAGTAGGGACTATGATTTTCCCTTGTTGTTTAATTTAATGTATTTTAGTCATGTTACTTTGGTGGATCTCTAGCGTGGGGTCCACGGCCGTAATAACCTGATAGGATTTGGGGGTGTTACGAAATGGTATCGAGATTTGGGTTGTGGAATACCCCGAGATGTGAGTTATGTGGTCCTACCGACGCGGTAGTAGTGGGATTGTCGGGTTATGACAATCTAGTCGATCGAGTTTGTGAGACGAAATAATAGTGCGACTGCACGAGTCATTCATTCATCGAGTCGTCGTCAGTGAAGACTAGTATCGCGAGACCTCGGAGCTTCGTATGACCTGTGTAAGGACTCGATTCTCTTTATGTTCATACATTCATCATGTCATTAATTATTCATGCTTTGCTGAAACCTATATGTGATATTAGTGCTATAATTGATTCATGATCAATTGTTTTGGAGCACGTGTGACTTGTGTAAGCATTAAGGATCAACTCATTTATCAGTTAATAATTTTCAATCATCATTTTGATCTCATCACTCAGTTAATTCATTCATCACTCAGTCAATAACATCACCCAGATAATTCATTCATCACTCAGTTAATTCATTCATCACTCAGTCAATATCATCACTCAGATAATAGTCAGTTAATTCATTCCTCACTCAGTCAATATCATCACTCGGATAATTCATCTATCACTCAGTTAATTCATTCCTCACTCAGTCAATATCATCACTCAGATAATAGTCAGTTAATTCATTCCTCACTAAGTCAATATCATTCATCACTCAAATAATTCATTCATCACTCGGTTAATTCATTCATCACTCGGTTAATTCATTCATCACTCGGTTAATTCACTCATCACTCGGTTAATTCATTCATCACTCAGTCAATATCATTCATCACTCAGTTCATTCGTTCATCACTCAGTCAATATCATTCATCACTCAGTTCATTCGTTCATCACTCAGTCAATATCATTCATCACTCGGTTCATTCGTTCATCACTCACCAATATCATTCATCACTCGGTTCATTCGCTCATCACTCGATCGATATCATTCATCACTCGGTTCATTCGTTCATCACCCGATCAATATCATTACTCTGTTAATTCATTCATCACTCGGTCAATTCATTCATCACTCAGTCAATATCATTGCTCAGTTAATTCATTCATCACTCAGTCAATTCCTTCATCACTTAGTCAATCTCATTGTTAAGATTAATTCATTAATCACTCACCAATCTCATTGTTCATCAATTTATTCATCACTCGCTTAATCTCATCGCTCGGTTAATTCATTATCACTCGGTCAATCTCATTGTTCCACAATTCATTCATTACTCGATCGATCTCATTATTCATTAATTAATTCATCACTCGGATAATTCATTCATCACTCGACCAATATCATTAGTCGGTTAATTCATCACTTAGTTAACTCATTCATCACTCGATTAATTCATTCATCATTCATCAATATCATGGCTCGGTTGCCGTTCATCACTCAATTAACCTCATCGTTCACTAATTCATTCATCACTCAATTAATCTCATCGTTTAGCTAATTCACTCGTCACTCACCAATCTCATTGTTCGCTTAATTCATTAATCATTCAGCCCATCTCACGGTTCGATTGTTGATCTTGAGGATCGAATTTTCAACCTTGTTAACTTGTTCAAGGTAATCATTTGAAATTTCATCGTGCAATCTGTTACCCCATTTGAGGTCTCATGCGATCTTATCATCTCCCGACATCATGTCGACGATCATTCCATTGCATTATTAATGCATTCATTATGTTAGAGCGTGTATGCTCATTGTTATCGTTCCGTCTCGTAATCATAATGCGATCTTCATACGAGATCTGTAATTATCACGTGACTTTCCTGCCTCGGTATGGGAAGAGCTGCCAGAGGGACATCGGACTCCGACGTCCAAGAGATTGTTTTCTAGTCGTCTTCGTCTTTGGGAGAGCATCTTCATCTCGAGACGATGAGTTATTTATTGTTGCTTTAATTGTGATACAATAGGACATTCATCACCAGTTTTGAGCAAGTTAATTCTTGTTCGGTAATAGTATAATCATTCATTTCAGTTGTCGTTCATTCATTCAAATAATTCATTCATCATATATCAATCACGTTGAGATTTATAATTATCAAACTAATCATTCACTTCACAGGAAACTATGTTTCCAATCATTTCATTTGAGCTATCACTCATTACGTTATCATTTCACCCCGGTGAGTCATTCTTGATCCTTGTTAGATTTCGATTCATTATCATTCATTGTGATCATTCTTGTTCGTGTGTATCACGTCGATTTTCCCTGGCGGGATATTGCTTCTCCCTACTTGTTTTAAGTTTCGGGACGAAACTTCTTTTAAGGGGGGTAGTATGTAATACCCGTAATTTCGATTTTTCGGTAATTTTATTTTTTTTGGCGGAAGTCTGTTTTGACGACTCGCTCATGACCGTATCGTCATTCTGAGAATGATTAATTCTGCACTTTTTGTCATCCGAGTTCGTTTCGGTATCGTTTTGTTGAGATCCGTGTTCTTAAGCGGCTTTTCCGCACTTGAGTTCGATTCTTGCGAACCTCGTCCAAGCTGTCGTTTGAGTTTCTCGTAAGTTCATTTAATGTTATTATTCATGTTGTGAGCTTTGGCTTGGTGTTTCGATCGTGTATCGTGCATTTCGGACGTTTTGGGCCATTTTCGTAATTTCCCAAAGTTTGGGGTAATTACTTTCCGTTGTCGAATTTCGAGCCTTCGGGTGGTCGGAATCGTGTATTCTCTTAAGGCTTGGATTCGTCTTTGCGAGTACGTCGTAACCATATCTTCGATTCGTATTCGTGTTCGGGTTTCGGGGTCGTCGGGCGTCGGAGTGGCCACGGCCGGGCCGGGCGGGCTCGCCGAGTTACGGCCGTAAGATGCGATTCTGACCGTCGTGCTCTGCGAGCATGGCACAGCGAATGCGATTCTGGCCGTAAGGGCCGAGATTCTGGCCGTCTGGTGCCAGCGGCTTCACGACGAATGCGATTCTGGCCGTGGGACTGCCGATTCTGGCCGTAAGTGCGAGTTACGGCCGTAAGGCCCTGTCGGTTACGGCCGTAAGCGGTCGGCTGGCGCTGGGCGAGTTTGAGGAATGCCGGTTACAGCCGTAAGGCCCTGCCGGTTACGGCCGTAACCTGTCGGCCATATATAGGCAGTGACCGGCCCAGACTTCATTTTGTCACATTTCTTCACTCGGGTGCGGCTGGCGACGGGGAAAATCGGGAAATGGAGTTTTTGGTCGATTCCACTCGATTTCTAAGCGTTTTTGAGGATCCTTATCGATTATATCATCATCAAGTCATTGTATTTCGTCGAATCAAGGTATATTTCTTGATTTTCTTTCAAGTTGACTTTTTGGAGATTGTTCTTGATTTCGTTTCTAATCCGATTTTGATGAATCGGTTGATGTTAGTAAACATTATTAATCGTGTTCTATGGATTGTATATCCATATTTTCGATTCATTCAACCCGATTGATGATTTTAGGCTCTTGAGGAACTTTGAACATTTAGTGTTCGATTAAATGCCTCAAAGAGTTTCTTTCGGTCGTTATGTTGATTTCGATTGATATTGTGTTATTGAACGAATTGTATTTCATTCAAGGTGGTTCGAGTACTTGTGTTTATCGGAGGACGCCGTTCGTTGTGCGTGGAAGGAATTCATCGCCTTCGGTTGAGGCAAGTTTTATACTTGTACTAGTCATTGAGCTAATGTCATCATGTATATGTATAGATGTGTTGTATCATTCCGAGACTTAGTCTCTTCATGAATTCATTGATATCAAGAGATCGTTCGATACGATACCTTCCGGCAATTTTGCCAAACGTCATTGTTGTTCGTTAACGGCCGATTCAAGGCATTGTAATACTCATTATTAATGTCATTGTCGATAGCCGGTTCGCGGTATCGATGTATCGATTGTTGTTCATATAGATGTCAATCTAAAACATCGTTGAAATCATTGTTATTCCTGTTGGGGTTGTCATTAAAAGTGTATTGGCCGATTAAAGGCATTAGCGTATTCATTTCTCATCTTCGACGTCGGTAACCGATTAAAGGTGCCGAGGTATCCTTCATATCATTGTTATCGATTGGCCGTTCTCAGGCAAATCGAAATGTTCAATCATTCACTATATCATTATTATCAATTGACCTTTCTAAGGCAATCGAGATATTCAATCATTCATCATATTACTCTTATCGATTTGCCGTTCTAAGGTAATCGAACACTCAATCATTCATGGAATCATCCATTTGCATCATTGTTATCGTGTTGGCCGACTCAAGGTAGCACACTATCATTCTCACGAATTCGGTAAGCTTCGAATCGTTGTCATTTGTGATTTATTATATTTTTGGAGGCTAGTCTCGGCTAGTGCTTATTATGGGTAAGCTTGGGGCTTGAACCTTCGCGGTTGGCTTCCCAACACCTACAATTCAGTAGGTCACGGTCGTGTTTATGATCTTATGGGTAAGCTTGGGGCTTGAACCTTCGCGGTTGGCTTCCCAACACCTACAACTCAGTAGGTCACGGTCGTGTTTATGATCTTATGGGTAAGCTTGGGGCTTGAACCTTCGCGGTTGGCTTCCCAACACCTACAACTCAGTAGGTCACGGTCGTGTTTATGATCTTATGGGTAAGCTTGGGGCTTGAACCTTCGCGGTTGGCTTCCCAACACCTACAACTTAGTAGGTCACGGTCGCGTTTATGACCTTATGGGTAAGTTTGGGGCTTGAACCTTCGCGGTTGGCTTCCCAACACCTACAACTCAGTAGGTCACGGTCGTGGTTATGACCTTATTAGCCCTCATTAACTATAGCTTCGGGCTGTTCCGGTTTCAAGTGTTTATGATATTTGTTAACTTCCGCTGAATGACTTTCAGGCCTTTTGTAATGTCTTGGTATTTTCATTGGAGCCTTTGGGCATTATGATTCATATTAAATTCAGTTCTGGTTTGGTTCATGTCGTTTAATTCATTGTGGTATTCTGTGATTATGATTCGCCGTTGGGCACTTATGTTCTAACCTGTCGAGCAGGTATTAATAGTATGCCGTGGGCATAGTGTTTCACGAATGCTCGGTTCTTACATTGGTTTGTGAGCATCTCGTATTATTATTATCATTGTGTTGTGTCAAGATTTAACACCTTCCGACCGGCGATCGCCTCCGAGGCTGAGCGACCGACTTACTGCCGAGCGGCCAAGGCAGATCTGCCGAGCAGCGACCAGGCGACCAAGCCTCAACCCAGCGGACCAGCTAAATCGGCCAAAGGAAGGTCCCAGGACAAGTCCCGGTACCGAGCGATCGACCTCAGATACGATCATCACTCGGCACTCGGCGACCGACTCCTGGCGATCGACTAGCGGACGATCCTCTCTGGGCATCTGCCGATCGACCTTTGGTGACCGACCTCTCTGGGCATCTGCCGATCGACCCTTGGTGACCGACCTAGAGGCGACCGCATCATGACGATCTGGGCCGATGGCCATCCAGTCGGCCAAGGCCAAGTCTCAAAGCTGACCCCACGTGCAGATCCACAAAAGGCGCTGACAAACCTGTCTCCTACCTCACCTACCAGCATGGCCCAGACCTGCGAAAGGAGTTGGCGGACAAGACATGTGACTACGGCTGTCACCTACCGACAAAGTCCGCCGAAAGTAGCAAAGTGGGACCTCCTGTGACAAGCTTCCGGACGCGTCTTTGGATCCTCATTGGACCGCACGGTGGCCACCAGTAGCCTAGGACTTTGGCGGGCGGCCACGTGCCCTTTAGGACGATCGCCCCGTTACATTAAATGACGAAAGGCGATCGCCCACCGGGACAGGGCCCCTCAGCCTCTATATATACAAGGCAGCCTTCACTTGTAAAGAGACCGAGATTTTGACTCTCAAAACACTCTGCAACTTCACGATTCAAGCACTCAATACAGAAGCAAATTACTTGCACTTGGCTAACATCCAACTCTTGGCAACAGCTTTCTTTCGGTCTTACTTCTCCCGGCCTTTTCTCCTCGAGCAGATTACCGGCGGGACGAAGAACACCGAGCTTCGCTCAAGAGCCGGATCAACAGAGTCTTTTTACACTCATTGTATTTAGATTTCTCTCATTAATACTTGTATCCACGAATATTCGTATTAATAACATCTCGCGAGAGCATTCAAGCCCGGGCCTAACAAACCCGGCAAATCTTGTTTTATTTATCTTCTCTCGGAAGTGCTCCCGCATTTGTTTGTTGTCCGTCTTCCAGCAGTATTAATCTTCGGATAAATATTTTGGGCAACAACAATTGGCGCTAGAGGGAGGGCATCCAACCCTCGATTTTTTACACCTACCGTCCCGAAGAACACTCACTGTTCTGGGCGATACTGAAGTGACACTTCGCACTTCAAAGAAATCCTTCGAAATCATGTCTTCCGCATCCGCGTCGAAGAAAGCCGGCCGCCGGCCGGACCCTGCTCCGTCGGTCAGAGCCACGGCCGATGGTGGAAGGTAGCGCGCGGATCGAGACGCTCGATCCGTCCACGGACGGCGGCCCAAGCCTCTCGCTCGATCGGTTCAACCAAGGAACAGATCGAAGGGGCCTGGCCGTCTACGGGAGCGACGGAGTGCTCTCGACGCGCCTCGGCTCGCCCCGGTCTCTCGCCGGGAGATCAAGCGAAGCTCAAGGCACTCTTGGCCGAGCAATCGCCAGGAGGCTCCGTCCGCGGGAAGAGGCGCTCGCCGGGGCACCTCTCTGTCTTCGATCGCACTGGCGGTGACCCGACTCAGCTGGGCGGTCCGGCCCGGCTACGAGACGACGGAGTTTGAGTCCGTCACCGGGAGCTCGGCTGCCGACTCCCGCAGGCAGCCTAGCCGTCTGGCTCCCCCTCGCCGAATTGCCGAGGTCGGCGGCAGCGGAGCCCGGAGATCGGTACACGATCGCCTAGGCTCCTGCTCCCAAAGCCGATCGGCAAGCGACCAAGCCACGGCGATGGCTGCGATGCAGCGTCAACTCGACGACATGAAGGCGCTCCTGGAATCCAGGGCAGGCGCCAAGAAGACGATCGCCGGGCCAAGCGAGCCGCTCACGATCGACATCGAGCTCGCCCCCCTGCAGCACAGGATCGCTCCCCCGCAAACACCCGTGTACGTGGGGCGATCGGACCCCCAAGTGCACCTGAGGAAGTTCAACATCTACATGACTGGGTGCGGGGCATCTGACGCGACCAGATGCCGAATGTTCCCTCTGACGCTGGACGACCTCGCCCACCGGTGGTACACTTCATTGCCACCTCGGTCCATTGGCTCCTTTAACGAGCTGGCGCACGGCTTCACTGAGTACTTCGCCACCAGGGTCGTCCGGCCCGAAGGTCCCCTTCGCATGATGCAAATCAAGCAGGGAGAAGAAGAGTCCGACTCGGACTACATCGACCGGGTGGACGTAATCATCCTCAATGGCGAGCCCATAAGCGATGAGACCGCCCTCTACGCGGTCCTAGGAGGTTTTCAGGGTTTTTCGCCTATGTTCAGGCATCTTACGAAGACCCAACCTACGACCTACGCAGCCTTCCGGGCAAGAGCCGCAGATTTTCTGGCCAGGCAAAGGTTTCTTCTTAGCCTGTGAGCAGCGCGATCGGCACCCGGACGACGATCTCCCGCCCGATCGCCAATATCGACCTACGAATAAAGCGATCGGCAGCCGAGCGACGATCGACAGTCTTCCAGCCCGATCGCCGATCATCACGCTACATCATCCGCAGTTCGGAGGACACGATCGCCATCTACAGTCCACCATATAACATGACGGACTAAGGCATAAGATCGCCTCCACCGCACATCATAAAGCCATGGCCCTGGCGATCGATGGAACCGCCGCCGGCCATGCAAGGTCCCTTTCGGCCAAGATCGCCCGCCCTTCGTTTAAATACGAGGCCGGCGTAGTCGGAGGGCCCTCCAACATTAATCAGTGGACTCATTCCACAACCCCGTCTCAACGTACACCGTCGAGGTCGGCCATCTCCATGGCTGGCCGAGGTGGAAGCAGAGCTAACAAGCCGCGGCGTGGAGTTGATTCATCCGACGCTGCCCCGCAAGGACTCCTCTAGACCGAGACCGCACGCCTTTCGTTTAAAAACAAGGCGGCGCGGCTACAGAGGACCCTCATAATAAAGTGAGTCACGAGACACTCATTGTCTTCGCGCACCAAGACACGGTCATGGGGTCGGTCCATCGATCTCCGCTGTGCACGATTCCTCAAGCAAGCGAAACCACCAAGTTTCCATGGGGATCGCCAATGTTGTTTTTGCGGTACAAGACCGAAAGATAGCTAAGCCAATCGACTATGATAGCCCAAGTCCGAGTCTAAGTCACCTCGGCAAGGTCGCCGTCCTCATCCGGACGCGATCACCAAGAAGAGCCACCTCGCCCCATGTCTTCAACATAGGAGCAAGGCAGGGGCAATTGTTGTGTCAAGATTTAACACCTTCGACCGCGATCGCCTCCGAGGCCGAGCGACCGACTTCTTGCCCGAGCGGCCAAGGCGGTCTGAGCGGCGGCGACTGTGCGACCAAGCCTCAACCCAATGGACCCGGCTAAATCGGCGAAGGAAGGTCCCAGGACAAGTCCCGGTACCGAGCGATCGACCTCAGATACGATCATCACTCGGCACTCGGCGACCGACTCCTGGCGATCGACTAGCGGACGATCCTCTCTGGGCATCTGCCGATCGACCTTTGGTGACCGACCTCTCTGGGCATCTGCCGATCGACCCTTGGTGACCGACCTAGAGGCGACCGCATCATGACGATCTGGGCCGATGGCCATCCAGTCGGCCAAGGCCAAGTCTCAAAGCTGACCCCACGTGCAGATCCACAAAAGGCGCTGACAAACCTGTCTCCTACCTCACCTACCAGCATGGCCCAGACCTGCGAAAGGAGTTGGCGGACAAGACATGTGACTACAGCCTGTCACCTACTGACAAAGTCCGCCGAAAGTAGCAAAGTGGGACCTCCTGTGACAGTGCTTCCGGACGCGTGCTGGATCCTCATTGGACCGCACGGCTGGCCACCAGCTGTAGCCTAGGACTTTTGGCAGGCAGCCCACGTGCCCTTTAGGACGATCGCCCCGTTACATTAAATGACGAAAGGCGATCGCCCACTGGGGGACAGGGCCCCTCAGCCTCTATATATACAAGGCAGCCTTCACTTGTAAAGAGACCGAGATTTTGACTCTCAAAACACTCTGCAACTTCACGATTCAAGCACTCAATACAGAAGCAAATTACTTGCACTTGGCTAACATCCAACTCTTGGCAACAGCTTTCTTTCGGTCTTACTTCTCCCGGCCTTTTCTCCTCGAGCAGATTACCGGCGGGACGAAGAACACCGAGCTTCGCTCAAGAGCCGGATCAACAGAGTCTTTTTACACTCATTGTATTTAGATTTCTCTCATTAATACTTGTATCCACGAATATTCGTATTAATAACATCTCGCGAGAGCATTCAAGCCCGGGCCTAACAAACCCGGCAAATCTTGTTTTATTTATCTTCTCTCGGAAGTGCTCCCGCATTTGTTTGTTGTCCGTCTTCCAGCAGTATTAATCTTCGGATAAATATTTTGGGCAACAACACATTGTACCGTTTCATTCTGCCTTTGGATGCATATCATGTTATACCTGTATTTGATGTTCATTATCTGGATGACTGACCCCGTGGGGGCGGAACATGTTTTTCATGTTTTAGGTGCTTGCGAGGAGAGAGTTGAGACATAGGGGCATGATGATGGCGACGAGGCAATCGAGCGATACTAGTCCGAGTTGTTCATTGTTGGTCAGTCAGTTGGAGTGTACTCCAGTCTTGTTAGTTATTGTCGTGTTGTATTACCCGAACAGATGTTCGTGGATGTTGTTGTATTTCATTTTGGCCATGTAGGCCACTTTTGTCGTTGAAATTCCTTATCGGAATATTGTGTCGGTTATCATAGTAGGGACTATGATTTTCCCTTGTTGTTTAATTTAATGTATTTTAGTCATGTTCGCCTGGTGGATCTCCTGGCGTGGGGTCCACGGCACTGTAATAACCCAATAGGATTTGGGGGTGTTATAGAAATGACTCCATCGGGGGCGGAATTAGACAACGACGTTCGAAACGTCTCCCAAGAATCCAGCAATGTGCCTAACAACCACAAAGCTTGCACCTCCTCTTCGAATTTAATTCCCATTCCGACAAGTTGATTAATTATGCCTTGGAATGTATTTAAATGATCCGATAGAGGAGTCCCGTCTCGAAACTTCAAATTCATCATTTGTTTAATGAGGAATAACTTATTATTCCCCGTCTTCTGAGCATACAATTGCTCGAGCTTGTACCATAAACCTCGAGCATCCTTCTCTCCACTAATATGGTTCAAAACGTTGTCATCCACCCATTGTCGAATATATCCGCAAACTTGGCAATGCAAAATAGTCCACTCCGCGTTGGACTTCGCTTCTGGTTTATCTTTGCTAAAAACCGGCATATAATAATCCTTCACGTATAGAAGGTCTTCCATCTTCCCCTTCCATAAGTGGTAGTTTGAACCGTTTAAGTTAACCATTCTACTCGTGTTGGCTTCCATCTTACGATTGAGATACTAAACACCACGAAACAACAAATCCCGTGGCTCTGATACCACTTTGTTGGGAAAAATACTGACTAACATCACGTCACAACGAATAAAGCGAAACCTCGTTTGACAAATTCCCACTCTTCAATCTTAACTTCGTGGTTACCGATGAGTAGAGCACCAATTACAACTCGATAAAATAATACAAATGATATTCGAAAGCAATAAACAACGAGACACAATTTTAGCGTGGAAAACCCCTCAAGACGAGAGTAAAAACCACGGGACCGAAGCCGCTTAAAAATCCACTATCACCAATACACACAAATACACAATCGTCCCTAATACAAACTAGGGGTATACACCTATCGTCAAATACTTGGTAATAAATGTTCTTCAAGTATTTGGAATCAATAACAACAACAAGATCAATAAAGAAAACAGCCGTAAATGGCTTACACAAAGAGCTAACGAAATACCCGTACTTCCGGACTTAAAAACTCGATCTACACCGGTGAAAAGATTTGCCCAATAGCTACCAAGCTCTTGTCAAAAGATCACGACGATCCGACCGATAAATCTCCAGGAAAATGAAAAATTGTATTTCTCTCTATATCTCTCTCTCTTGTTCTTGTGTGTTGAAGATGAATAATGAAAGTCCCGATCCAAAATAGCATAAAAAGGTGCCAAATTGCAGGTTTTGACCCGTGTGCCGCGGCCCGGGCCAAGTGTGTAATATCCAGGAATTTTTTTTTAAATTGAAAAATTTGATGGTATTAATTTTTTTTTTCTTATTGATTTGCTTCATTTTTATTTCGTTTAGCTAGCTGATTAAAATATCGAGCAGAGACATTAAACTAATATATTGGCGAGTTAATAATGGTGTTATGTGACGCAGCGTATTAATTGAATAATCGAACCAGGGGACTGAATAATAAATCTCAAATTGATCCATTTTTACTCGGTTAATTTATAGTGAAACCTTGTTGGGTCGAATAAACCCAACTATCCATTATATATATATATATATATATATATATATTTGAGAAAGGGAGGATTTCCTCACGTCTTTCCTCACTCTCACTCTCCTTCACCTTTCACTTTTCTCTCTCCCCACCTACTTCACCTTCACGCGGATGGACATCCATAGACCACCCCCTGCCCTTCTTCCTTCTTGGCGATCGGACCGGCGATTTGAGAGACGGTGGAGATGACGGACATGGTCCGTCGAGATCACGGCTTGAAGTTGGTCGGAGGATCGGGGTTCGATAGAGGTAAATCGCGGAAGTCAACGCGATGGGCTGACGTCTCCGGCGACAACTGAAGCTCGACGGCGGTATGGTGGCTCGTGTTTGGAGAAGCGACGGCCTGGTCGGAACTTTCGGACAGGACGACGTTGTTAAAATCCAGTCGAGCTGTTCGGGTCTTTTCCGGCAAGCTGGACCTCGAGGAACCGACGGCTATGGAGTTCCGATCAGTGGCTCACTGGAGAAGAGAACCACAGCGTATGGTTCCAGATCCGGCCGGTTGTTGGAAGGTTAACGATGATGGCCCTAGAATTCAAAATAACCGATTGTGTTTCCGGCGTTGACTTAGACGTTCGATCATGTCCCGAGCCGAGTTAGATTTCGACGTGGCTCGACGACTCGGAGTTGTGGAGGTTCGATCGGGATGTTCGGGCCATGAGTTTTCCGACGGCCGAATGGATTCAGATCGGCACGGCCGGAGTGGTCGGAAGCCGGCGGATGTATGTGTTGTGAGTGTGAGCTGATATATATATACATGTGTGCAGAAATATATATTTATATAAGTATATGTGTTGTGTGTGTGATGTGTGAGTTGTATAAATATATATGTGCTGTGTGTGTGATGTGTGAGTTGTATAAATATATGTGCTGTGTGTGTGATGTGTGAGTTGTATAAATATATGTGCTGTGTGTTGTGTGTATATATATATATATATACACTGGTGTGTATGTTGTGTGTGTTGTATATGTGTGGGAATGTGATGTATGTGATATATATGTATATATATATTCATTATATATATATAGGTGTATATGCTAAGGTGTGTATATATGTGACATATATATATATGCAATGGTGATATATGTGTATATATATGTATTATATATATGTATGTATATTTTTGTGACGGAGTAGATGGAGCCGAATAGAGGAAAAACCCGATATCGTATACTGGACTTACAGAACGAGTCGGAATTCAGAGTTGTATAGGGGACAATCGTTCAAGAATTTGGATTATGATCCCAATTACTAATTTAATCAGGATATGGATTCCGGTTGGGTATCGTTGGCCGTTTGACCCAATTGATAAACTGAAGGGAACAAATGAGGTAATATTTCATCTAATTAATTACCTTGTAATTATAATATATTAAATTGGACCCTTATATTAAATTGCCTATTATGGATTTATAATAAAGGTTGGGATTTCAATGGATCGATCGAGTGAGCCGTCCTCGTCAGAGTTTCCGGCATCAATTATCAAGGCAAGTATTCTTGTCTATACGATTTATATCGTGTGAATTGAGGTTGTTTAACGAATCTATGGTGGTTGTTTATTTTGTCAATTGTGCGTTATGTAAATCGTCGTAGGTGTTATGTTATTAGATCGATTTAGTGTCAGTTGTTGCTTGAAGTAGAAGTACGTTATTGGAGGCGAGATGTTGGTTAGATAGTACACTTAGACGTGTGTTGAAATGTCTAGAGGATCATTGCGTTGTGTGGGTTAAATCGTGTAAAGTCATCGGTCATATTTAAGTGGTGATAGTTCGTAATCGTGAAAAGGAGTTGAGTCGGTAATAATGATTTGATTTAGTTGATTTTACTTATCAATGTGTAGTGAAGCGTCGAGGATTGTTCGGTTGTTGTGAAGTCGTGTTGGTTGAGTCGTAAGTGCTGTTTGTGGTGATTGTTGTGTGTTGACATATAATAGGGATAGTTGTTGTGTCAAATCCTTGGTCGTAGTTACGTGTCGGTAATGGTCAATTCTAGCAAGTGCCTTAATTATATATATTGTGACTAGCAATCGAGACTTGCAGTTTTGTAACGTGTGGATGTGTTGTCGTTCTTCCACCCGGGGATGGCATGTGTGGCCTCTGGGGGCCGATACTAATGGGTACGGCCACGGAAGTAGACTTGGGTTCGTGTGTTGTTGTTCTTCCACCCGGGGATGGTTCGACGGGACCTCTGGGGGCCGATACTAATGGGTACGGCCGCGGAAGTGGTTTCCCACTCGGGGACGGTCCGACGGGGCCTCTGGGGGTCGATACTAATGGGTACGGCCGCGGGTTACCAAGTGTGGATAGTTGTGATGTTGGAACATGTTGATATACTGTTTTGATGTAAATTGTGATATGTCCGGAATATCACGACGTTTTTGTTCTCGATGTTGAGACACATTATATATTAAATTTTGGTACTTGGCTAGAATGGCACTAGGTTATGTGTCGTATGAGTTTAACTCTTTGATTGTGAGGTTTTGATATTGGAAAATAAACTTTGATATTGATTTCGCGTATTTTAGTTTGAAGAGGTCTTGGGCTGAGATCCATATAGTTGTGTTAATGTTATTTATGGAAAACGACTTTGGGTCGAGACCCAAAGGTTTGAAACGGTTTTCATAACTAAGGACGGAAGGTCCCGAAACATTTCCTATTTATAAAAATGTTTGTCGCATAAAAGAGTTTTGGGCCGAGACCCTATTGTTTTGGAATGGTTTTATAACCTCGGACTTGAAGTCCCAAAAGACTTGCTGTCATTTTCTAAAAACCCCGAGTTGATATATATTATTTTCATAGACTTGAGTTGTACCTTATTTATGGAAAACCTCTCGGAAATTTCTTCCTCAACTGTTGTCATTTTAATGTAACTGATATTAGCGTGATATGTTTTGTATAGACTGAATTACTTGTACTAGTCATTCAAATGCTAACCCCTTAAATGGGGGAAATGCGTATCATGCATTTCAGGTGTGCTTAGTTCGTTGGAGCAACCACAGGGACGGCATGGAAGAAGACGAGCCGCGATACTAATCAAGAGCTAAGAGTCCAGTTTGATGTCGTTGTATTGTTGAGTTATTTTAAGTCTTCCGCTGTATTGTATTTTGACCCCTGTGTGGGTATGTACAATAATGAGTTTATCTTTGGGCTGATTTAATCGTGAGATCTCATTGGTCAGTGTAATTAATATTTGACCTTATCGGTCTGTGTTAGTAAGTCGTTTGACCTCGGCCGGTCAAACATTGTTCGTATCGTGGTGGTTAGCCTGGTAGATCCTTATGGAAAAAGGGTCTACGGCGTGTAATATTCCCGGTGGTTTTTGGGGGTGTTACAATTATGGTATCGGAGCTTAGGTTGTGGAAACCTAGGCTGTCGGGTCGAGTCGAGTTGTGTTTTGTCGAGTCTTATTTTGTTGCGTCGTCCGAGTTGTCAGTTAACAAGTCGACTTGTGCGTTGTCATATCATGTTGTTCGTGTTGTTCGTTGAGATTAGTATCGTGGGCGACCGTCATCTTCGTGTGACCTGTGGATGTAAGTCTTCCCTTATATATATATATATATATATTATATTTTATACCTTGTGTTGTATGATTTTGTTTGCAAGTAAGAAGTAAAATAGATACCGTATCTGATACTTGTGGTGTATTACGGATGTAGCAATTGGGATATACTGGTAAATTGAGTTCTGATTGGTACAATGTGTTGTGGAAGCTTCTGGGCATTGATGTGTTCCAGGAGGCGTATTGACGATAGAGATTGTCGGAAATACAAACTGATGGTTTTGATGTATGTTGGAATTTAAGATTATACTCATGGGTGGTATGAGTTAGTGTGATGATTTGAATGCTAGATGGACACATGTTTGAGAACCGTATATGTTTGACTAATTGTTGCTAATTACTACAAACGTGTTCATATTGGTAACTGTGTTAGCTGCGCGTGTATCTGATAATATTTTTGAAAATTTCATTGAGTCGAGTATGCTGTGAAAAATCAGATCTTCTAAATCATTTTACTAGTACGGTTAAACGACATTAATGTGAATTTTTGAAAATTTTCTGGGATTTTGGACAAGCCGACCGTATATTTACAAATAAGAGAGTTGATTGTTTCTTGCTATGTACTCTCGTCGTTAGCAATATCCGCTGCACGTGTATTTTTAAATTACTTACAAGTATTTTGCAATCTGAGTTTAATTGGAAAATTTTCGTAACTATTTTCTTGGTACGTGTAAGTGATGACTTAACGTACGTTTTGAAGTTGTTGACTTTTGCAATTCGGTCTTCGCATTTTCAAATGAGATGTTCATGACGGCACTCAGAAAATGGATATTTAGAGATTATTTAAATTATTGAAAAATATTACCGACCATGCCCTTTGGCGTTCTTGCAAATGACTTTCTGAAGAATTTTATAAACTTATATATGCCGGTAGAAAAAAAAATTTTGAATTCTAAAAATATTTTGTAGGTATGCATAAGTAGTGGCTTAGCATATACATTGTTTTTAATTAAAAATGTTTTGAGTTTTGACAAAGTGATCGTGCACTTCTATAGAAACCTTGCGACGGAATATGAAGGATATCTTTTGAAGTACCTTCGATATTTTATAAAACATCGTCGTCGTTAATCATCTGTCATATTTAAAAAGGAATTTTGAAAGTAATTTTTGTCGATTGATTTTATTTTTAAGTAGCTCGAATAAACGATTTTAAAGTCCTTCACACCATAAAACTTTTGTACTTGTAAAAAAAAAAAAAAGTAAAACTGTATTAATGATCTTGTGATACTTGTGATTACAATTTACCGTGTTATGATGCTATGGAGTCGAGATATATTGCTACTGCATAGTTGCCACTTCCGAGTATGTCACATCGCGTCGAATGAATCAAGAGAAATTGTCGATACGGTTGAATCAATTCGAATAAAATATTTGGAGTAGCGATATCATGAAATAGTCGATGACATGGCAAGTTTCGAGGACGAAACTTATTTTAAGTGGGATAGTATGTAATATCCAGGAATTTTTTTTTAAATTGAAAAATTTGATGGTATTAATTTTTTTTTTTATTATTGATTTGCTTCATTTTTATTTCGTTTAGCTAGCTGATTAAAATATGGAGCAGAGACATTAGACTAATATATTGGCGAGTTAATACTGGTGTTATGTGACGCAGCGTATTAATTGGATAATCGAACCAGGGGACTGAATAATAAATCTCAAATTGATCCGTTTTTACTCGGTTAATTTATAGTGAAACCTTGTTGGGTCGAATAAACTCAACTATCCATTATATATATATATATATATATATATATATATATATATTTGAGAAAGGGAGGATTTCCTCACGTCTTTCCTCACTCTCACTCTCCCTCACCTTTCACTTTTCTCTCTCCCCACCTACTTCACCTTCACGCGAATGGACATCCATAGACCACCCCCTGCCCTTCTTCCTTCTTGGCGATCGGACCGGCGATTTGAGAGACGGTGGAGATGACGGACATGGTCCGTCGAGATCACGGCTTGAAGTTGGTCGGAGGATCGGGGTTCGATAGAGGTAAATCGCGGAAGTCAACGCGATGGGCTGACGTCTCCGGCGACAACTGAAGCTCGACGGCGGTATGGTGGCTCGTGTCTGGAGAAGCGACGGCCTGGTCGGAACTTTCGGACAGGACGACGTTGTTAAAATCCAGTCGAGCTGTTCGGGTCTTTTCAGGCGAGCTGGACCTCGAGGAACCAACGGCTATGGAGTTCCGATCAGTGGCTCACTGGAGAAGAGAACCACAGCGTATGGTTCCAGATCCGGCCGGTTGTTGGAAGGTTAACGATGATGGACCTAGAATTCAAAATAACCGATTGTGTTTCCGGCGTTGACTTAGACGTTCGATCATGTCCCGAGCCGAGTTAGATTTCGACGTGGCTCGACGACTCGGAGCTGTGGAGGTTCGATCGGGATGTTCGGGCCATGAGTTTTCCGGCGGCCGAATGGATTCAGATCGGCACGGCCGGAGTGGTCGGAAGCCGGCGGATGTATGTGTTGTGAGTGTGAGCTGATATATATATATATATATATATATATATATATATGTGTGTGTGTGCAGAAATATATATTTATATAAGTATATGTGTTGTGTGTGTGTGATGTGTGAGTTGTATAAATATATATGTGCTGTGTGTGTGATGTGTGAGTTGTATAAATATATGTGCTGTGTGTGTGATGTGTGAGTTGTATAAATATATGTGCTGTGTGTTGTGTGTGCGTGTGTGTATATATATATATATATATATATATATACTGGTGTGTATGTTGTGTGTGTTGTATGTGTGTGGGAATGTGATGTATGTGATATATATGTATATATATATATTCATTATATATATATATATAGGTCTATATGATAAGGTGTGTATATATGTGACATATATATATGCAATGGTGATATATGTGTATATATATGTATTATATATATGTATGTATATTTTTGTAACGGAGTAGATGGAGCCGAATAGAGGAGAAACCCGATATCGTATACTGGACTTACGAGCAGTCGAATTCGAGTTGTATAGGGGACAATCGTTCAAGAATTTGGATTATGATCCCAATTACTAATTTAATCAGGATATGGATTCCGGTTGGGTATCGTTGGCCGTTTGACCCAATTGATAAACTGAAGGGAACAAATGAGGTAATATTTCATCTAATTAATTACCTTGTAATTATAATATATTAAATTGGACCCTTATATTAAATTGCCTATTATGGATTTATAATAAAGGTTGGGATTTCAATGGATCGATCGAGTGAGCCGTTCTCGTCAGAGTTTCCGGCATCAATTATCAAGGCAAGTATTCTTGTCTATACGATTTATATTGCGTGAATTGAGGTTGTTTAACGAATCTATGATGGTTGTTTATTTTGTCAATTGTGCGTTATGTAAATCGTCGTAGGTGTTATGTTATTAGATCGATTTAGTGTCAGTTGTTGCTTGAAGTAGAAGTACGTCATTGGAGGCGAGATGTTGGTTAGATAGTACACTTAGACGTGTGTTGAAATGTCTAGAGGATCATTGCGTTGTGTGGGTTAAATCGTGTAAAGTCATCGGTCATATTTAAGTGGTGATAGTTCGTAATCGTGAAAAGGAGTTGAGTCGGTAATAATGATTTGATTTAGTTGATTTTACTTATTAATGTGTAGTGAAGCGTCGAGGATTGTTCGGTTGTTGTGAAGTCGTGTTGGTTGTGTCGTAAGTGCTGTTTGTGGTGATTGTTGTGTGTTGACATATAATAGGGATAGTTGTTGTGTCAAATCCTTGGTCGTAGTTACGTGTCGGTAATGGTCAATTCTAGCAAGTGCCTTAATTATATATATTGTGACTAGCAATCGAGACTTGCAGTTTTGTAACGTGTGGATGTGTTGTCGTTCTTCCACCCGGGGATGGCATGCGTGGCCTCTGGGGGCCGATACTAATCGGTACGGCCACGGAAGTAGACTTGGGTGCATGTGTTGTTGTTCTTCCACCCGGGAATGGTTCGACGGGACCTCTGGGGGCCGATACTAATGGGTACGGCCGCGGAAGTGGTTTCTCACTCGGGGACGGTCCGACGGGGCCTCTGGGGGTCGATACTAATGGGTACGGCCGCGGGTTACCAAGTGTGGATAGTTGTGATGTTGGAACATGTTGATATACTGTTTTGATGTAAATTGTGATATATCTGGAATATCACGACGTTTTTGTTCTCGATGTTGAGACACATTATATATTAAATTTTGGTACTTGGCTAGAATGGCACTAGGTTATGTGTCGTATGAGTTTAACTCTTTGATTGTGAGGTTTTGATATTGGAAAATAAACTTTGATATTGATTTCGCGTATTTTAGTTTGAAGAGGTCTTGGGCTGAGATCCATATGGTTGTGTTAATGTTATTTATGGAAAATGACTTTGGGTCGAGACCCAAAGGTTTGAAACGGTTTTCATAACTAAGGACGGAAGGTCCCGAAACATTTCCTATTTATAAAAATGTTTGTCGCATAAAAGAGTTTTGGGCCGAGACCCTATTGTTTTGGAATGGTTTTATAACCTCGGACTTGAAGTCCCAAAAGACTTGCTGTCATTTTCTAAAAACCCCGAGTTGATATATATTATTTTCATAGACTTGAGTTGTACCTTATTTATTGAAAACCTCTCGGAAATTTCTTCCTCAACTGTTGTCATTTTAATGTAACTGATATTAGCGTGATATGTTTTGTATAGACTGAATTACTTGTACTAGTCATTCAAATGTTAACCCCTTAAATGGGGGAAATGCGTATCATGCATTTCAGGTGTGCTTAGTTCGTTGGAGCAACCACAGGGACGGCATGGAAGAAGACGAGCCGCGATACTAATCAAGAGCTAAGAGTCCAGTTTGATGTCGTTGTATTGTTGAGTTATTTTAAGTCTTCCGCTGTATTGTATTTTGACCACTGTGTGGGTATGTACAATAATGAGTTTATCTTTGGGATGATTTAATCGTGAGATCTCATTGGTCAGTGTAATTAATATTTGACCTTATCGGTCTGTGTTAGTAAGTCGTTTGACCTCGGCCGGTCAAACATTGTTCGTATCATGGTGGTTAGCCTGGTAGATCCTTATGGAAAAAGGGTCTACGACGTGTAATATTCCCGGTGGTTTTTGGGGGTGTTACAAAGTGTGCCGCGGCACACTGCGCAAAAATGCGCCCAGGGATCGGCAGGGGCCGCGGCCCATAGTACAGTCGGCCAGGCGAAAATGAAGGGGCCGCGGCCCGGCAGGGATGTGCCGTGGCCCATGGTGATCGGCAGGACTCGGCATGTCTCGGCAGGAGGGTGCTCGGCAGGGGTCGGCAGGGCGTGCTCGGCAGGGGCCGCGGCCAAGCCGGCTGGGGCCACGGCCCAGAGTACAGGAGGGTCGGCCACTGAAGAAAATTCCGGGGGCCACGGCCACACGTGCTGCGTCTACTGCAAAGTGAGAAAAAACATTTTTTCGAGCGAAGTGCCACGGACCGGAGGGTTTGTACCGTGGCCCGGAGTCCGATCGACTCCAAAAAAGCCTATATTTAGGAAATTACTCCTGCAGTAGGCCCTTATGTTTATGGAGAGATTTGAGCTTCTTACTGTTAAGCCAAGTGGCAAGTGAACAGTTTTGGTATGTTCACCTTAGACCTTCCTATGTTTACAAATATAAATACCAACAATAAGTATGTGATGGGTAGTTTGAGGAACCCAGGAGACGTCATTCTTATTATTTAGTTTACAACACATGGAAAAACAGCCACAAATATAAAATCCGCAGTTACTTTTTAAGCACATCGACCCTCACGATTATAATTTGAAATTAAACATGTTCACATGATTTGACCGCTGAAGACTAACCAATTAAAGTATTAATTTACTTTCACCTACAGAATCGAAACTGCTTTACTCTATAAACGAGACATCATGGCCCGTGCGATGCACGGGCTTTGTTTACCGTAAAGAATCATCGGTTTTGCAAGGGTTATGCGTATTTAGTTATTATACTTAGTTTTGATTAGGGGTACTCGACTGAATAAAGGAAATTTGTTTAAGTAAGCTTTTGTAAATAGAATTGTTCAATAAAAATGCATCAAATACATGAGTGACTTTCATCACCGTAACGCAATACATGCTATTTCAAAAACAAAATTTATACTACACACAACTTGGGTCTTTTTCTTTTGCCTCTTACACCAAAATTGATGTACCAGCTTCGAGTCTTGTCTTTCATTTGTAACGATTGTGTCGTTACATCTCCAAGTGACTTTTGCTTGAATAATAAATTCTCCCAGATGCATGATAATGAGGCGAGTTCCATTTCACAAACCTTATGGTTAATATTTATTAAATGCATCAAGTCTTAAAAACTTGATGATTGTAGATGCTCTAAGTAAGTATGTATGATTAATATTTTAAGACCTCCGTGAAAGTCACAAATGATTTATAATATAGTAGAGGTTATCATAAATATTAAACACTTTTTTAAAAAATATAATATAGATGTTTGTGCTGCTCGCATACCCTTACCCAGACCTACCATACCGAGACCATTGCCCACCTTTTCTTGGAGAGTGATGTGGCTCGTGACTTGTGGGAGTATTTTGGCACATGGACACATTTATCCCTACCCCATACTCAGAATATCTTTGAGCTCCTGAGTTTTTCGCACACGGCACACAATTTAGGCACGCAACTTTCATTATTTCTTGTCTGATCCTTTGGTTCATCTGGACAGAAAGGAATAGCGCAAAGCATAGGGCGGTTACGTTTCTTTCGTCTCATGTTATTGTGCAGGTGGAGCGCCATGTTGCTTTATTGGCTTCTGCGGGGCTTATTTCATCTGAGTTCTGGGCGGGTTGCTCGCCCCCAGATCGTTTCCAGCGAGCTACATCTCCCCCCGCTCACACTCGTCGCCCCATCCCGGTGGTTTGGCTTCGACCCGAGACCCCTTGGATCAAGCTGAACATGGATGGTTCGTTTGATAGAGACACACAGATTGCGGGTGGGGGAGGTCTGATTAGAGATCATCACGGAGAGCTCATTCTTGCTTTCCATTCCTCTTTTCCGGCCTCTTCGAGTTTTGATGCTGAGGTCCACGCGTTGGCGATATTGATTCTAGCTTCCCAGAGATCGAGATATGTTTGGATTGAGCTTGATGCTGCTGCTGTGGTGACCCTGCTATCATCTGGCCATCGGGGCTCTTAGCAGGTTCGTCACACTCTTATGCGTATCCGACACATTCTCAGGGATATTCAGTTCAGAGTCACTCACTTTTTCCGGGAGGGCAACAGGCCGGCCGACTATCTTTCTGAGCTCGACATGTCGTCCCTCGGCATTCAGACTTATACTTACGATACTGCTCCTCCGTTTCTTCTCTCCCTTATACGGATGGATCAGCTTGGTTATCTGTCTTTTAGATTTAGATAGGTTTTTATTTTATTGATTGCTTGCTTGCCTATTGGTCCGCACATTAGCCCACAGTTTTAGTGGTGCACCTTGTATTGATCTAGCGGGCCATAGGCACTTTAGATTTTAGGTTCCGGATTATGGCCCATTTTTGGTCATAATTCGGGGCTGATACTTTGTATTTCTTGATTTCTTCTTATCTACAGGTTGGTGGGTCCCGCCTCAACCCCCGTCCACTCTGGACGTTTTTTTTTCCAAAAAAAAAAACTTACGTAATATGGCATATATAACGTACGTAAGACTTCAAGTTTAACGTACGTAAGAGAGAATGATTAACGTACGTAATGGTGTGTTTGCGAATTCAAACAAGAAGAACGTTGGAGATGACGTCATGGTATAGGTCAGCATGCAACGGACATATTGACTACGATAACGTATGTAAAAGGGTAGTTACTAACGTACGTAATGTTCAAGACAGAAGCCACTGAACTGATTTACATGAGGCGTAGCGTACGTAACCTATAGAGGTTAACGTACGTAAAGAAGACTAGCGTACGTAATGGAGGAGTGATAGCGTACGTAATGGAGGCACAGGAGGCTAACGGCTAGTTGGAAGAGAAATGCCTATAAATACCACTTTTAATGGTATTCATACCACAACAACTTCAAGCAAACAGTACATTCATCATATATTGATATACTTACTATTGTTGTTGTAATTGTGCTTATATTGATAGTTTGAGTGTTTATACATTCAACACATACACGAGAGGTAAAAGAAAAGATACGATTGGATTCGGTGTTATTAGGATCAAGGATCCGGCATTGTTAGAATCGCAATCGATATCTAAGTGAGGTTTATCTAGTACCCATAGAATGCTAGAGTGGTTGATTCCTTATCCAATAGAAAAGAAAAATGGTTTAACTTGGACCGACACAAAGACAAGTACAAGCGGTAATATCTCGACCGATAGAAGAGAGATTGTACGATTTAACTTGGACCGATAGAAGACAAGTGTGTAACGGTTATCCCTCGATTGATTGAAGAGAGGTGCATAGGTTGATCTTCATACTATTGAAAAAGATACCAAGAGAGGACGTAGGCTTCGTTAATAGCCGAACCTCTATAAATCCTTGTGTCGATTTATTTTCCGCACATTTATTTTTTGCTTCCGCACAACGGTGCAAATACCGATTTTGCTCCAACAATTGGTATCAGAGCATTACCTCCAATAAGCGGCTTAACATCCGAGGAGTCGATCCAAATGGCGTTTCAACTTGCCCCGGTCGAAGGTCTTGCTCTTAACCGACCACCATTCTTTGATGGCTTGAACTTTATGACGTGGAAGAAAAAGATGTCAATATTCATCCGAGCATATGACATCGAGCTTTGGAAGGTGATATGTCTTGGTCCCAAAATTCCTCTCAAATCCGACGGTACGCTTAAATCTTTCGAAGAATATGACGACGCGGATTGGAAAAACGACCATTATAATTGCAAAGCTACGCAATTATTGTATTGTGCTTTAAATCCAGAGGAACACAACCGGATATTGTCTTGTGATAGTTCCAAAGAGATTTGGAAGATGTTAGAAATCACACACGAAGGCACAAATCAAGTCAAGGAGACGAAGATTAATATGCTTCTCCATGACTATGAATTATTCATGATGAATGGTGATGAGTCCATCACCAACATGCTCGACCAATTTTCGGTCATCACAAATGGACTAGCTTCATTCGGAAAACTATTATCTAGTAGTGAAAAAGTCAAGAAAATTTTACGATCACTACCTAGCGAATGGGACGGCACCGTGACCGCGATCATGGAATCTAAAGATCTCAATATGCTTGATTTTAGCGCCCTCATTGGTTCGCTAATTAATTATGAGATAGTTAAAAAATCACGAAGTGTCAAGCCAAAGCCGAAGGAACGATCAATAGCCATGAAGACCAAGATGTCAAAGAGAGAAGAAATTCTGGTGGATGATAGCGACGAAGAATCGGCATATTATGCCAAGAATACTAATAAGTTCCAACACTTATTAAACCGGATAAAGAAGGACATCCAAGCAGGCAAATCTAAGAAATTCGACAATTCTTGTCGATTATATAGAAAACCAGGCCACCTTGCGAAGAATTGCCGAGGTAAACCCAAGAAGGAGGTTCTCGTTGCAACATGGAGCGATGAAGCCGAAATTGATGATTTTATCAATCAAAATAATCTCGCTCTCATGGCACGAAGTTCATTCGACGATAGCGATGTTGAAAGCCAGGTTAGTACAACATCTCACGATGAATTATTTAAAGCATTTGAATTACTGCATGCCGATTTTCAAAATTCTTTATCCAAAATTAAATTCCTTAAATCTAAAAATAAATCATTGGAAATTGAAAATTCCAAAATTCTTGAAAAGGGAAAATTTATCGAGACCGATCATTCCAAATGTGTTGAAAATGAAAATAGTTTAAAGAATGATCTTTTAAAAGTTCAAGATGAACTTAAAACTTTGACGAAGAAATTTTCGTGCGGAAATGATAAATTTGAACAAATGCTTTGTGTTCAAAAATACACGTTGAATAAATAGGGGATAGGATTCAAACAAAATTTCAAAAACGAATCCGTAAATTTGAAAAATACCCCGATGCGAAAAATGTTTGAAAATTGGGCACCACATTTCAAATTGCAAAAGTCCAAGATGGGTGATAAAAATTAAAAAGATTTGGGTTCCTAAAGGAATAATTATTTCAAATATCGTCTATGTTTCGAATGAAAAACCAACTCTCGATTGGATCCCCAAGAATTGATTTTTATCAAATGGATATTTAACTCAGGGGGAGTTTTTATATTTTAATGGGGAGATGTATTTTTCAGGGGGAGTTTTTACCTTTTTATGCATTTATTATCATTTTATTATCATTTATTACACTTTTTGATGAAGACAAAAAGGGGGAGAAAGGAGAAAAGGAGAAGAATGGGATTAACCCTGAAAGGGGGAGAAATCGAAGAAAAGTCGAAAAGGAAGTTGATAAGAAAAATGAGGAGACGTCGAAAAGATGATGCTAAATTAAAAAAAATCGAAAAGAAAAAGAAAAGTAAAGAAGGAGTCGAAAAAGAAATGAGAGAAGAAACTAACGAAATGGACAAAGTCGAAAACTTTGGTCTGTACACATATATATAGTTGTATTTTGCAGGTAAATCCCATTGACAAAGTGCTGTTTTGTAATCATCAAAAAGGGGGAGATTGTTGGAATGTTTTATTCCATACATTCATTAATAGAATTTTGATGATTAAAGTTGCTAAACAAATCAAAACAACAAAGAGGCGAAGCAAAGCATCGAAGAAGACGAAGTCGCAAAAAGCTGGAAATATTCATGATTAACGTACGTAATATGGCATATATAACGTACGTAAGATTTCAAGTTTAACGTACGTAAGATAGAATGACTAACGTACGTAATGGTGTATTTGCGAATTCAAACAAGAAGAACGTTGGAGATGACGTCATGCATAGGTCTGCATGCAACGGACATATTGACTATGATAACATACGTAAAAGGGTAGTTGCTAACGTACGTAATGTTCAAGACAGAAGCCACTGAAATGATTTATATGAAGTGTAGCGTACGTAACCTATAGAGGTTAACGTACGTAAAGAAGACTAGCGCACGTAATGGAGAAGTGAGCGCGTAATAACACGTCTTTAGTGTAACTATCGCAAGTGCACGATATCGTATCAAGTAGTAAGTGGACTTTTTGAGTCCGGTTTATCGAACCCACAAGGAAGTTAGGTTATATATTGAATTATACACTATTTAACTATTTGTTATAGAGATTTATATGATTGAAACACACAATTTAAGAGTGATTGCGTTGATTGCGCTTCAACTACTCAATAGAATAATGAATGCATTTATTGCGTATCACCCCTTTTTTATTCAGAAAATCTCACCTTACGACAAAAATAAAAGATACTCACGTGTATGTACATTAGTTGTGATTGTGGCTCACATCTTCCTCTGATTTTACGTTCAGAAACGGCCTAAATGCCTTATATAATTCGGGGAGAAGCTTCCCATCCAATTTTCTTACAAATTGGCAAACAGTGTCTTTTAACGTCAGATTCCCAAGACGTTGTTCATATTCTGGTTTGAATTTATTCCACAAATATCGAATTCCATAATGTACGAGTCCACTAGGATGCGTGTCAAGAGAAATTTCGATATTATCTAAATTCTCTTTATTCAGACCATGAACTGAATTTTATCTTCTCTGTTTGTAGATGGAATTCCTAAAGATCGACATTTTAAATTACAGCTCCATCTAGCACATTTATAGCAAACGACTATTATCTTTGCTCGTCGTTTCTTGGCATATGAACTTTTTCCAAGCCATGGTAAAAATCTAGTAGGTATTTTTATGAATTCACCTGCTATTCTCACTTTGGCTTCAATAATGAATCTTATGTCAAAAGATATGCCTTTATTCATAAGCAACTTCATCCTTTCAAGTCCCGTCTTATAAATTTTTAAAATGACATTTTTGCTAAGAAAGGGAAATCTCTTTTCAATTTTATTCAAAGTTTCTTCCATGATAAAAAAATAAAAATAAAAGAGAATATCTACAAATATCAGTTGTTGTGGGAAACTGAAGAATCCGACTTTAATAGTCACGGAGTACAGTTATCCGCCACTTGACCGGACAAACACAATTGATTACTAAGTTACAACGTCGAGAAATTGTATCCTATAACAATAGTTTACAATGTAAGATTTCAAAAATAACACTTATACTTCCCCGGCAACGGCGCCAAAAACTTGACACGTCTTTAGTGTAACTATCGCAAGTGCACGATGTCGTATCAAGTAGTAAGTGGACTTTTTGAGTCCGGTTTATCGATCCCACGAGGAAGTTAGGTTATATATTGAATTATACATTATTTAAATATTTGTTATAGAGATTTATATGATTGAAACACACAATTTAAGAGTTTGGTTTGACAATTTCAAAGAAAATGCAATAATAGTTCTAATATTCAAGGAAATAAAAGATTACACTAATAATAGATTAATAAAAGATATAATGAAATAGTTGGGATTACAAACTTAGTTCATCATTAGTTATAGAAGATGTATAGGAGATCATAAGATGAATTTACTTATTATGTTGTGTAGATTCGATTTTCCTTAAAAAGACGGTTTCTCTTTCGAACTATAAAACGCCCCTTATATATTGAATCAATCCACTATATTTCTATGTTGATTGGCTTCAATACATAGCATTAGGTTTTATGAAAATTACTCAAAGAATCATCTAAGGTCTAGAGGTATATTTCTATCCCCTAGAACAACTTAGAGTGAAGATCATTTGATCTACTCAAACATATTTTCTTTCGAAACATATGAAGACCATAAATATCGTCATTTATTGGCCAAATAAATAAAGATTGGTAAAACAATGAAAATCACACACAATAATAAGTAATTCATAATAGATCTTTATACAAACTTAAATAACATGACTAACCTTGTTTATAATCCCAACTTAAGTAACTTAGCCCATTGAGGGTTTATTCAACATATTGCAAGCTTGAGTGGTCATTAATAGTTGAAAAAGGGAAAGAATTGATCCTAACTCCCTTAGTAGATAAAGGAGAAAGAAACAATAAACTCCCTCAACAACATAAGCTAAACCACCCTTACAAAATTCACTCAAGAACACAAGTGTGTTCTTCACACAAAAAGAAAAAGTATTACAAAGTGAGAAAATAATAAGATGAATGATTAATGATGGATCTAAGGGGTCTATTTATGCACCTAAAGTCGTCTAATAGCTCCAAAACTCTAACATTATTACATTAGATCGGATCAATGCCAGCCATCCCCTCAATAATAGACCAAAAGTATAAAAAATTAGGCAATGATCAATAATTTGCCAAGAGTTACGTCCGTAACATTGAGGAGTTACGGCCGTAACTATGATGACTTACGGTCGTAACATTGAGGAGTTACGGCCGTAACATGGCTACGGCTTTTTGCTTTGTGAATTACACTCGTACTTTATTATGTTACCCCCGTATGGAGTTTCAAACTTCATTTTCAGCATAGAATTTCTTAGACTTTGCGTTTTTGCCCCAAATCTTCTTCGGATGATAACTTTTGATATATAACTCTGATTTTGAATCCGGAAAGACTGCCGAACTCGTCTCGGAAAGCCCTACAACATGAATACATAAAATTCAACAAATAGAATATTTTATAAACATGCTATTTCTTGAGTAAATCAGTAATTCAATCCGATTAAGACTAGATTTACATCTTCATTCGATAAAAATAAAATTATTAAAAACTAATTAATTAAAAGCAAAAACGAGTAGACTAGCTCAATTATGGGTGAAATTTATCGATACAAACCATGGATAAGTGTATAAAACTGACACTTATCACACCCCCAAACTTTGCTAGTCCCGAGCAAGACTCTTTATTATTCACGCTAAAAATAAAAAATTAAAAATAAGACACAAAATAAGAAAAATAATACACACACAAATTAAGAAAAATAATTATATATATAAAGAGGATAATAGATCAAAATGCCATTAATACACAATAACCAGCTTTATACAGTAAATAAAAATGAATCAAGATTCAAAATAAATCTACTAATGATTTTGAAGTTAAAACACGGTTTTATTTTGTAATTCCAAAATGCAAGGTTTCCCCCCAAAAGGTTGATTATTTCTTTCCCACTCGTGCCACACACGACTTCCCTTTAATGGTTGCTCTCGATCGCTTATTTTTCGACTCAATATGAAGAAGAATTTCATTGGCGTCATCAAATATTGTGATTTTTCACGAAATTGAGTGTATTGAAATTCAACCGCTAATTAATTCAAATATGCTTATAAACTACACCCCTTAGTGATAGCTTTCACACCGTTATTTGCTAACGTGTAGCTCTTTTCACCAACACAATTTCCATTTTTTATTTAGGTGATAGCTTTCACACCGTTATTTGCTAACGTGTAGCTCTTTTCACCAACATATTTTCTATCTTTTTTTTGTTTAGGTGATAGCTTTCACACCGTTATTTGCTAACGTGTAGCTCTTTTCACCAACACTATTTCCATTTTTTTAGGTGATAGCTTTCACACCGTTATTTGCTAACGTGTAGCTCTTTTCACCAATGACTCCTTTTTTTTAGGGAATAGAATTTTTGTAGAAAATCATTTATTAGTTAAGCATGAAAAATCAAAAACTCCACAAATTAAATAAATTTCATTTCTATTTTTCATCAACCGACTAATTCTTATTTTCTCAAGGTAACGAATGACTCGATTTTAAATGATAATTACAAGGCTTGGAAAGAGAGATTAAGGCTCAAAATTTTTGGAATATACAATTTTTTAACCGGTTTAAAACGATTTTAAAAGCTTGTATATAGCTAACTTATTGGTGTTATGGCCAGATCTAGAAATCTCACAAATCAAAATAATACATATAAATATAAATATATATATATATATATATATAAATATATATAAAAAAATTAAGGCAAATAACCAAAATAATCAAAACACACCAAAATAATTAAAACATACCACCCCCAAATTTGAAAATAAAACTGCCCTCAGTTTAAAAAAAAAATAATAATAAAATAAAAAGCAGGGAGAAAAACAGAATACTCCCTGTTATGAAAGTTGATGCTTGAGCTAACGCCTTTTAGAATATTCAAGAGAATAAATATACGAGGCAAACAACAAAAGAAAATAAAATATACTCGGAAGTATAACACAATTTTTAAGATGCACTTCAAGAAAGTCCGAAGAGTCGCCTTACGCTGTCATCAATAAAAAAAACAAACAATAAAAATTACAGCAACAAAATAACAATACATAAATCGCGAATAGATGCGCGTCAAGAGATCACGAAGAAACTCCTTAAGCTGCCATCATTTAGCACGATTTTTACACACAACAGAAAGTAAAAATACAAGAGGTCCGACATGGGTTATCAAATGGAGAGGAATGAATCCACTTTTCGTTTTCTCACGGTAAAATCTTCCATCCAAATAATTTTAGCTAGAGCTGGATCTGGTTGAGGAACAAATTCAATGAGTTTTTTGATTAGTTCTTCTGGTGTTGTTGCAACGACTATGATTCGTTTAGCACGCTCGGAAATAAAATCTTTTTCAGCAGAGTAGTCGATGAAAGATAGTAAACCATCAAAGAAACCATTGACATTAATCAGACCTATTGGTTTTTGATGAACATTTAGCTGGGCTCTGGTAACCACATGAAAAAGTTCCTCAAGAGTGCCAAAACCACCGGGAAGGGTGATAAAGGCGCCAGAATTATTTATCATGTGAGTTATGCGATCTTGCATATTTACAGCTCTAAACTCATCACCAATAGTTGCCCCGGTGATTTTACTTTCAGCCAGAGGTTTTGGAATTATTCCCAACACTCTTACTCCTTCCATATAGGCAGAAGCAGCAGATCGTCCCATTAATCCTAGACTTCCTCCTCCGTAAACTACATGAATGCATTTTTCTCCTAAGGTACGACCCAAGTTGTGGGCTGCTTTAGTAAAGCATGCTTCTTTTCCATAACTAGATCCACCAAAAATGCAGACTGTGCTAAATTTTTTTGTGGAAGATGATGACTCCATTTTTGAAAAGAAATTTATTTGAGAGAAAAAGGGAAAAGTACAAGTTTGAGGGATGAATAAAAAAAACACAATGTTTATTTATGGAAGAAAAATGAGGTAAAATTGTTTAACAAGTTTGTGATTGCGTTGATTGCGCTTCAACTACTCAATAGAATAATGAATGCATTTATTGCGTATCACCCCTTTTTTATTCAGAAAATCTCACCTTACGACAAAAATAAAAGATACTCACGTGTATGTACATTAGTTGTGATTGTGGCTCACATCTTCCTCTGATTTTACGTTCAGAAACGGCCTAAATGCCTTATATAATTCGGGGAGAAGCTTCCCATCCAATTTTCTTACAAATTGGCAAACAGTGTCTTTTAACGTCAGATTCCCAAGACGTTGTTCATATTCTGGTTTGAATTTATTCCACAAATATCGAATTCCATAATGTACGAGTCCACTAGGATGCGTGTCAAGAGAAATTTCGATATTATCTAAATTCTCTTTATTCAGACCATGAACTAAATTTTATCTTCTCTGTTTGTAGATGGAATTCCTAAAGATCGACATTTTAAATTACAGCTCCATCTAGCACATTTATAGCAAACGACTATTATCTTTGCTCGTCGTTTCTTGGCATATGAACTTTTTCCAAGCCATGGTAAAAATCTAGTAGGTATTTTTATGAATTCACCTGCTATTCTCACTTTGGCTTCAATAATGAATCTTATGCCAAAAGATATGCCTTTATTCATAAGCAACTTCATCCTTTCAAGTCCCGTCTTATAAATTTTTAAAATGACATTTTTGCTAAGAAAGGGAAATCTCTTTTCAATTTTATTCAAAGTTTCTTCCATGATAAAAAAATAAAAATAAAAGAGAATATCTACAAATATCAGTTGTTGTGGGAAACTGAAGAATCCGACTTTAATAGTCACGGAGTACAGTTATCCGCCACTTGACCGGACAAACACAATTGATTACTAAGTTACAACGTAGAGAAATTGTATCCTATAACAATAGTTTACAATGTAAGATTTCAAAAATAACACTTATACTTCCCCGGCAACGGCGCCAAAAACTTGACACGTCTTTAGTGTAACTATCGCAAGTGCACGATGTCGTATCAAGTAGTAAGTGGACTTTTTGAGTCCGGTTTATCGATCCCACGAGGAAGTTAGGTTATATATTGAATTATACATTATTTAAATATTTGTTATAGAGATTTATATGATTGAAACACACAATTTAAGAGTTTGGTTTGACAATTTCAAAGAAAATGCAATAATAGTTCTAATATTCAAGGAAATGAAAGATTACACTAATAATAGATTAATAAAAGATATAATGAAATAGTTGGGATTACAAACTTAGTTCATCATTAGTTATAGAAGATGTATAGGAGATCATAAGATGAATTTACTTATTATATTGTGTAGATTCGATTTTCCTTAAAAAGACGGTTTCTCTTTCGAACTATAAAACGCTCCTTATATATTGAATCAATCCACTATATTTCTATGTTGATTGGCTTCAATACATAGCATTAGGTTTTATGAAAATTACTCAAAGAATCATCTAAGGTCTAGAGGTATATTTCTATCCCCTAGAACAACTTAGAGTGAAGATCATTTGATCTAATCAAACATATTTTCTTTCGAAACATATGAAGACCATAAATATCGTCATTTATTGCCCAAATAAATAAAGATTCATAAAACAATGAAAATCACACATAATAATAAGTAATTCATAATAGATCTTTATACAAACTTAAATAACATGACTAACCTTGTTTATAATCCCAACTTAAGTAACTTAGCCCATTGAGGGTTTATTCAACATATTGCAAGCTTGAGTGGTCATTAATAGTTGAAAAAGGGAAAGAATTGATCCTAACTCCCTTAGTAGATAAAGGAGAAAGAAACAATAAACTCCCTCAACAACATAAGCTAAACCACCCTTACAAAATTCACTCAAGAACACAAGTGTGTTCTTCACACAAAAAGAAAAAGTATTACAAAGTGAGAAAATAATAAGATGAATGATTAATGATTGATCTAAGAGGTCTATTTATACACCTAAAGTCATCTAATAGCTCCAAAACTCTAGCATTATTACATTAGATCGGATCAATGCCAGCCATCCCCTCAATAATAGACCAAAAGTATAAAAAATTAGGCAATGATCAATAATTTGCCAAGAGTTATGTCCGTAACATTGAGGAGTTACGGCCGTAACTATGATGACTTACGGCCGTAACATTGAGGAGTTACGGCCGTAACATGGCTACGGCTTTTTGCTTTGTGAATTACACCCGTACTTTATGATGTTACGCTCGTATGGAGTTTCAGACTTCATTAGACTTTGCGTTTTTGCCCTAAATCTTCTTCGAATGATAACTTTTGATATATAACTCTGATTTTGAATCCAGAAAGACTGCCGAACTCGTCTCGGAAAGCCCTACAACATGAATACATAAAAATTCGACAAAGAGAATATTTTATAAACATGTTATTTCTTGAGTAAATCAGTAATTCAATCCGATTCAGACTAGATTTACATCTTCATCTGATAAAAATAAAATTATTAAAACTAATTAATTAAAAGCAAAAATGAGTAGACTAGCTCAATTATGGGTGAAATTTATCGATACAAACCATGGATAAGTGTATAAAACTGACACTTATCACGTACGTAATGGAGGCACAGGAGGCTAACGGCTAGTTGGAAGAGAAATGCGGGCAACCTCAGGATCAAAAGTATGGTTTTTCAATTGCATTTTCCCATCTTTATCCATGTTTTTTACCAATAGAGATTGCTTTAAATCAAGTTTCTTCTTCCCCAAACATCTTTTCTGATGCTCATGTAAGTGGGTTGTTCCATTTTTACTTTTGGCACTTAACTTCTTATGACAATAATGTAATATCCGCAATTTTCGATTTCCGGTAATTTCTTTTTTTCGGTCGGAGTCCGTTTTGACGACTCGCTCATGACCGTTTCGTCATTCTGAGAATGATTAATTCTACACTTTTTGACATCCGAGTTCGTTTCGGTGTCGTTTCGTTGAGTTCTGTGCTTTTTAGCGACTTTTCCGCACTTGAGTTCGATTCTTGCGAATCTCATCCGAAACTGTTGTTTCGAGTTTCCCGCAAGTCCGTTTATCTTTGTTGGACGTGTTGTGAACTTCGGTTTGGTTATTCGATCACGTATCGTGATTTTCGAGCATTTGGGCCATTTTCGTAATTTCCCAAAGTTTGGGGTAATTACCTTCCGTTGTCGAATTTCGAGCCTTCGGGTGGTCGGAATTGTGTGTCCTACTAGCTCTTAGATTCGCCTTTGTGAGTACTTCGTAACCGTATCTTCGGTTCGTATTCGTGTTCGGGTTTCGGTGTCGTTTTGTTGAATTCGGGATTTCTAAACGACTTTTCTAAGTATGAGTTCGTCTTTGTTAGATCACCATTAATTTTTGGTAACTCCAAAAATTATAAATCTTTGCAATATTATAGAACATCGAGTTAGCTTTCCAATGGTTCAAACGGTGAGTCAATCGGAGTCCGACGAGAGAGTTATGGTCGTTTTAGTTTTGGCCGAGCACTTCCGGAGCCTTTCGGCCGATAGGGGCCGATAGACCCTACCGCGGCAAATCCGTATGGCTATCGGTTGGGCCTATCGGCCGATAGGCCGGCCGATAGGGTCTCTGTGTTACACTATAAATGTCTGTTTTGAGCGTGAAGCTCATTTCCTTCCCCATTTTCCACTGCGCCGCGAGAGAGAAAGTATAGAGGGGGAGAGTTCTTCATCCGGGGGTCGATTTTCATCATTTCTTTTCGGTTGTGAGGCTCGGATAATCAATCTAACGCGTGTTCTACGGATCTTAACACTTGAATCTTCCAAGGTAATGCTCTAAAACCCTATTTCGATTAATTTGGGGGTTTTGGGTTTTTCTTCCGATTCGTTCCGTTTCGTTGGTGGATTCATGATGTATACGATTGATATTGTTAGTATCTTTAGTTTTCCTACGGATTCATGGATATTTTGTGGATTTTTATGGAATCGAGAGGGTTTGGTTGTGGTCCGCCCTCGTTATTTTTGTATGAATATACATGAATCGTAGGCGGGTTTCCGGGTGTATTCCATTTCCGTAATCGTTTAGAAGTGGTTGTGATTGTGCTATTCGAATCGTTAGGTTCATTTCCGCCGGTTCCTTGCGGTCGTGCTTGATTCTTCCGCTCCGCTCGTCGTATTCCTTTTCGTTAGCATCGGGCGTTAGAAGCTTCCGGTTGAGCCGTATCCGTTCGTGGTTCCGTGCTCGCGGTATCGAGGCAAGTACCTTGCCCATACTTTTCTCGCTTTATGTATATGATGATCGGTGGTCGCCTTGATGTGTTTGTTTGGTTATTTGAAATGAAGTTTCAAAAGGATTTCGTTTGGCCTCGTTAAAGGCTTTCTTTCAAAACGCGTGTGTTTTGTGAACGGTGTGTTTTGGGAATTTATTATGATTTGATTATTTTGAACGTTGAAGGATTTTATGATGATACTCCTATTGTTTAAGTTATGGAATCGTATTCCGTATTTAATCTTGTTATGGTATTTTTGAAGAGTTTGATAATGGTGTCGAGTTAATGGCCATCTCTAGTGAGTATTCTTAATGAACTTACATTCTTAGCATGTTAGTATTGCATGAGTAACGTGTGTGTGTGTATGCTCACTACGGGTTAGATCCGACGGGGTCTCGGTAGGGGTCCACGGAGGTGTGGATCGACGAGCTTTGCTTTTAACCACTACGGGTTAGATCCGACGGGGTCTCGGTAGGGGTCCACGGAGGTGTGGATCGACGGTTAATTGTGGTGCATTTTTGCAAATGTGATTTGATATTGGCATTTCCGAAATGAGTACTTTTGATCGGTTTTCATGATTGCATGCATCGACTAAGTGTGTAAGAGGTAAGTGTTCGTTTGGCTTACTTGGCTAGGATGGCACTGGAGTATTTTGTTGTTTGTTTTAAATCCTTTATTTGTGGACTTTGATGTTGGGATACGAACCTCCTGGTCGTTCTTGTGTACTGTGAGTTGATGAGATTTGGGGCTAAAATCCCAATGGTTTTGTAAAAGTCGTTTTACGGATTTGGGGCTAAAATCCCAACGGTTGGTTAATGTCATTTTTTCAGAAAGTAAACCTTTGGGGCGGTGACCCCTTTTGTCTTTCGGTTTTCGAAAAGTAGGATTTGATAATCCTAAATTGTTTTCTATTAAAACTCTCGATGGCATTCTAAACTGTTTTATAAATTACTTCCATTGATTTATGATATTTCGTTTATGAAATGTTTTCTCAAACCCTTGCCTCGGGAAGTGCTTTTCGTTTCGTTTGGATCTTTGAGGATCCTCGGTTATTGTTATTCGTGGAATGTGAATTGTATGGCTCGTATTTGCACTTTGTATTTGCACTAGCAAAACAGTGGAGTTTTGCTAACCCCCGAGTATTCGGGGGGTGGATGTCTGTTTTTGCATTCTGGTTTTTGAGCATAACACAGGGTCGGCACGAAGGATGATGAAAGTTGATCGATACTAATCACATGAGGAACCGTTCATCGTGTGTCGGTTCAGTTGTACTTTATTTTCCGTTTTGTATTGTTCCCGCCAAATGCAGGTGTAGTTGTATTTTGTCCCTGCGTGGGCATGAGTTGTATTTGAGTTGTATGTATTTGTGGAAAGACCAAATCGGTCTCGAGTCATTGTAGCCTCGAAGGCATTGTCGAGATGTTAAATGTCGTTATACCGGGTAGATCCTTGAGGAAAGGTTCTACGGCGTGTAATATCCCCGAGCGGATCGGGGTGTTACATAAATGGTATCGGAGCTTAGGTTGAGGAAACCTAGGTCAGCCGGGTCAAGTCGTGTTGTTTGAGTCTTGTTTCGTTGGATTTTTATCTGACTGAGTCGTGTCGCGACGCGTCGTTTGAGTTTGTTGGTCGTGATTAGTATCGTGGGGCGATCATCATCTTCGTGCGACCTGTGGAAGTAAGTCTCCCTTCTTTGTGTTGTGCCTCGTGTGACACGAGCTATTTTTATGATTATTTGTTAAGTGGTGGAATTTTTATGTGAATTTTGATTTCACGACACGTATTTAGTCGACTTTCGTATTTGATTTATACGAGGAGTATTGTCGTTTGTGATGTCCTTTTATTGTTGTTTTTGTTCGTTGTCGATGATTTTCGAATCGATTTGCACGTTTTACAAGTTCTATTGTAAAAGCTTTGTGCTTATACGCGTTCGACTTGTTCACTAGCCAGTGCGGGAGAGTATTTTATCAGTGGTTTTGTTCTGAATGTGGTATTTTATCGTTTATTTCCGTTTAAGGACATATATTGTCTTGATTTTAAACGTTTTGGTGCGTGTGCTAGGAGTTGTTTTAGTGAACGTCGGTATGTGTGAGTTTTGGGCATTCTGGCCTATTGGATTTTTGAAAACCTTGAGTATCTTAAAAAAAAATAAACTTCGAGACATACTTTTCAAATGAGTTATTTTCTTGTGGTACATCCAAGGTGCCACAATATATTTCAAAAATTTTCTACCTCGAGGACCAAAATATTTTGAGATATTTTCAACAATTTTATTTAGACCCGAGGGTCGAATATTTTGAAAGTTTTCACTAAGAGAAAGTGTCTTCATTTTTATCAAATGCGAAATGGTTCTCCAATGTCTCGATAACGATGTTTCACGTTTGTACTTTTTTTTGAAAGATGATACTCAAGATCAATCGGTGTTCTTCTAAATTATTTTCAAAATGAGGTTTTCGTTTTTAAAACCTATCCATTCCCGTTTGAGGGCTGGGTATGTATGTGTGATGTTCGCGTTGTCCTTTTGATACTTTCTCCCGAGTATGACCGAATTGGCGGTGTGAGCGTTGAGACGCTTTCCACACATTGGTTGTGCTAGCCCCTGTGAGAGGCGGAGTGTTGGTATTGAATGTTGTCGCCTCATGGCAATTTCTGCGTTGTCGCGCATGTGCGAGCTGTTAGAGCTTGATTTGGTATGACCGTGTGCATCGGTGATGGTTCCGTTATGCGTCGATTGTTTAATGTCTTGTTACCTTGCTCCCGTTTTTGTGAATTTCATGGACGAGGTCGGAGGTAATGCCCGTACTATTTTGACTTCTGTGTTTTCTCTTCCCCAGTCTATCGATTCGCTCATGTTCGTTGGTACTTTATGAACTTGTTCGGTATTTCAGTTTCATCGTCCGAACGAGCTGTGATCTTGTTGTGGGCCGATCTGGTTATCGGTGTGACTTTTTTCGAGTTCGGTTCGATTCTTGTGAACTTTGTTCGGGAGTAACATCATTTGGTTCTACTAGTCCTTTTATTCGAAGGGATCGGATTTTGAACTTCTGTATTTTCTACTTTGTCGACTCATTTATGTTCGTTGATATTTCTGAGCTTGTCCTGCCCTTGTTTTTGTTTATCGAACGAGTGTGATATCATTTCGAAATAACTTATTTGTCGTTGTGACTTTTCAATCGCTATTCCCTTTCCTGTGGATCTTATGGGAATGCATGTCTTGTAGTTCTCACCAGATCATCCTGGGAGTTATTGTTGAACTTTATTGTTCTTCGTGATTCGAACATGATTCTTCGATTTTTGTTGTCTCGATCGTTTGTTTGTTCGGTTTTTGTTCTCGTTTCGTGATTGTTGAACGTTCAGGCTCCTTCGTAATTCCCTTTAGTTCGGGAAATTAGTTTCGTTTTCAATCTTCCATCCCTTAGGCGATGGGATTCCGTGTTTGTTCAAGCGGTTGACTCGCGTTTTGATTGATGTACCGTTGGGTTGATCAATCATATTGATTTTCGTTCGTTGTGTTTTGTGATTATCGGATAATTGACTTGGCTATAGTATCCGATTGCTGACGCTTGTCACTTGTCGGTTTTATTATATCCCTAACGGCGACGTTGTGTTGGTCACCGTGGAGCGTGTTTACACGCCGTATATTCCTTTGCGTTGTTTGTAACATTTCGCCGTTGGGCATTAGTTACGCATTCTTGTGTGTCTCGTTGAGTTTTTCCTGGCGGAATATTTCTTCTCCCTACTTGTTTTAAGTTTCGGGACGAAACTTCTTTTAAGGAGGGTAGAATGTAATATCCGCAATTTTCGATTTCCGGTAATTTCTTTTTTTTTTCGGTCGGAGTCCGTTTTGACGACTCGCTCATGACCGTTTCGTCATTCTGAGAATGATTAATTCTACACTTTTTGACATCCGAGTTCGTTTCGGTGTCGTTTCGTTGAGTTCTGTGCTTTTTAGCGACTTTTCCGCACTTGAGTTCGATTCTTGCGAATCTCATCCGAAACTGTTGTTTCGAGTTTCCCGCAAGTCCGTTTATCTTTGTTGGACGTGTTGTGAACTTCGGTTTGGTTATTCGATCACGTATCGTGATTTTCGAGCATTTGGGCCATTTTCGTAATTTCCCAAAGTTTGGGGTAATTACCTTCCGTTGTCGAATTTCGAGCCTTCGGGTGGTCGGAATTGTGTGTCCTACTAGCTCTTAGATTCGCCTTTGTGAGTACTTCGTAACCGTATCTTCGGTTCGTATTCAGGTTCGGGTTTCGGTGTCGTTTTGTTGAATTCAGGATTTCTAAACGACTTTTCTAAGTATGAGTTCGTCTTTGTTAGATCACCATTAATTTTTGGTAACTCCAAAAATTATAAATCTTGCAATATTATAGAACATCGAGTTAGCTTTCCAATGGTTCAAACGGTGAGTCAATCGAGTCCTGGACGAGAGAGTTATGGTCGCTTTAGTTTTGGCCGAGCACTTCCAGAGCCTTTCGGCCGATAGGGGGCCGATAGACCCTACCGGCGATCCGTATGGCTATCGGTTGGCCTATCGGCCGATAGGCCGGCCGATAGGTCTGCTGTGTTACACTATAAATGTCTGCTTTGAGCGTGAAGCTCATTTCCTTCCCCATTTTCCATCGCGCCGCGAGAGAGAAAGTATAGAGGGGGAGAGTTCTTCATCCGGGGGTCGATTTTCATCATTTCTTTTCGGTTGTGAGGCTCGGATAATCAATCTAACGCGTGTTCTACGGATCTTAACACTTGAATCTTCCAAGGTAATGCTCTAAAACCCTATTTCGATTAATTTGGGGTTATTGGTTTTTTCTTCCGATTCGTTCCGTTACGTTGGTGGATTCATGATGTATACGATTGATATTGTTAGTATCTTTAGTTTTCCTACGGATTCATGGATATTTTGTGGATTTTTATGGAATCGAGAGGGTTTGGTTGTGGTCCGCCCTCGTTGTTATTTTTGTATGAATATACATGAATCGTATGCGGGTTTCAGGGTGTATTCCATTTCAGTAATCGTTTAGAAGTGTTTGTGATTGTGCTATTCGAAACGTTAGGTTAATTTCCGCCGGTTCCTTGCGGTCGTGCTTGATTCTTCCGCTCCGCTCGTTGTCGTATTCCTTTTCGTTAGCATCGGGCGTTCGAAGCTTCCCGGTTGAGCCGTATCCGTTCGTGGTTCCGTGCTCGCGGTATCGAGGCAAGTACCTTGCCCATACTTTTCTCGTTTTATGTATATGATGATCGGTGGTCGTCTTGATGTGTTTGTTTGGTTATTTGAAATGAAGTTTCAAAAGGATTTCGGTTTGGCCTCGTTAAAGGCTTTCTTTCAAAACGCGTGTGTTTTGTGAACGGTGTGTTTTAGGAATTTATTATGATTTGATTATTTTGAACGTTGAAGGATTTTATGATGATACTCCTATTGTTTAAGTTATGGAATCGTGTATTCCGTATTTAATCTTGTTATGGTATTTTTGAAGAGTTTGATAATGGTGTCGAGTTAATGGCCATCTCTAGTGAGTATTCTTAATGAACTTACATTCTTAGCATGTTAGTATTGCATGAGTAACGTGTGTGTGTGTATGCTCACTACGGGTTAGATCCGACGGTCTCGGTAGGGGTCCACGGAGGTGTGGATCGACGAGCTTTGCTTTTAACCACTACGGGTTAGATCCGACGGGGTCTCGGTAGGGGTCCACGGAGGTGTGGATCGACGGTTAATTGTGGTGCATTTTTGCAAATGTGATTTGATATTGGCATTTCCGGAAATGAGTACTTTTGAACGGTTTTCATGATTGCATGCATCGACTAAGTGTGTAAGAGGTAAGTTGTTCGTTTGGCTTACTTGGCTAGGATGGCACTGGAGTATTTTGTTGTTTGTTTTAAATCCTTTATTTGTGGACTTTGATGTTGGGATACGAACCTCCCGGTCGCTCTTGTGTACCGTGAGTTGATGAGATTTGGGGCTAAAATCCCAATGGTTTTGTAAAAGTCGTTTTACGGATTTGGGGCTAAAATCCCAACGGTTGGTTAATGTCATTTTTTCAGAAAGTAAACCTTTGGGGCGGTGACCCCTTTTGTCTTTCGGTTTTCGAAAAGTAGGATTTGATAATCCTAAATTGTTTTCTATTAAAACTCTCGATGGCATTCTAAACTGTTTTATAAATTACTTCCATTGATTTATGATATTTCGTTTTTGAAATGTTTTCTCAAACCCTTGCCTCGGGAAGTGCTTTTCGTTTCGTTTGGATCTTTGAGGATCCTCGGTTATTGTTATTCGTGGAATGTGAATTGTATGGCTCGTATTTGCACTTTGTATTTGCACTAGCAAAACAGGGGAGGTTTGCTAACCCCCGAGTATTCGGGGGGTGGATGTCTGTTTTTGCATTCAGGTTTTGGAGCATAACACAGGGTCGGCACGAAGGATGATGAAAGATGATCGATACTAATCACATGAGGAACCGTACATCGTGTGTCGGTTCAGTTGTACTTTATTTTCCGCTGCTGTATTGTTCCCGTCGTACGGGTGTAGTTGTATTTTGTCCCCTGCGTGGGCATGAGTTGTATTTGAGTTGTATGTATTTGTGGAAAGACCAAATCGGTCTACTGAGTCATTGTAGCCTCGAAGGCATTGTCGAGATGTTAAATGTCGTTACCAGCCTGGTAGATCCTTGAGGAAAGGTTCTACGGCGTGTAATATCCCTGAGCGGATTGGGGGTGTTACAAATAATTGCATTCTGCTTTATCCTCTCCCTTAATTTTCTTCCTCTCGAAATATTCCCAAACTTTAGATCTCTTTTTTCCATTACCGTTGACTTCATCATTAACATCTACTATTTCTAAATCATTACCTGGACATAGTGATGAACTTTGAGTTGGGGTAGGATTACCATCTGGATTTTGGATTGGTTCTGATGGTTGAACTAAATCATGATGGCTAGACTGTTCGGTTGAGATTGAAGCTGACGAGGTACCCGCAAACGTAGACATGCTCCTGCTCTGTTAAAAACCAAAGTACAACAACATATTTTATGAGTCTCATTGATAATTGAACAAACAAGTTTAACTAGTTATACCTAAATGAAACCATTCTAGCGAAAAAAATATACCGGATTAAAAAGATATACCGGATTCAGATACATGAATTTATCCAGACTTAGGTTTCAAGTTTTTTTTTTGTTTCAGAAACAAGAAGCTGAGCTGACAGTAATTTCATCCAGTTGGGAAGATGTGGCTGGACTGTAGGGTGCAAAATAATATTCCTAATAATAATATTACATCATCAAGAAAGAGGAAATCTGAATTACAGAACCACCATTCCAGTAAGCTATTTCACATATTTACATGATTAAGAAAAAAAATTCTAGCGAGTTCCCAACATCCCAACATAAGAAAGGGGTGTATAAACAACAAGCCAAAATTGAAATGGAGCGAAAAAGGGATATATAAACAAAAAGGCAAAAAAGGGATTTCTAACCCATACCTTTGAAATCGAGCGAGCTTAAGGCGAAGTTGACTGGCGGGAGTAGAACAAGCGAGTTCTACTGGAGTAATACAAAAAGGGGCGAGGTGAGGGAGAGAAAGAATGGAGGTCAGAGGTGGAAAAAAAAGTCAGGAAAGAGATGGAGAGAGGGGTCGGGGAGAAGAAGGGTGAAGGGGGAGGGAGTGGCCGCTGGGGCGTGAGGAAAGGAACCTTATGTAGCTAGGTGTGTGTGTGTGTGTGTGTGTGTGTGTGTGTGTGTGTGTGATATGTTGGTGGTAGGTGTGTGTGTGTGTGTGATATGTTGGTGTTGTAACATGTAATATATATATATATATATATATATATATAAAATGAAGGGGGAGGGAGTGGGCAGTGGCGGCTGGGGCTAGGAGTCCGAGTGAGAAACCCTAACTAATAGTATACTATATATATATATATATATTATAATTGGGTAATCGGGTCGGGTATTGGGTCGGGTATACGGATAAATTGTTAAAACCATACCCTACCCGTACCCTATCATAATTTATCGGGTACGGGTACTACCCTACCCGATACCCGAAACTTCATAATCCTACCCTACCCAATACCCGATTACCCGACGGGTTACCCGACCCGATGGGTAAAATTGACATCCCTAGAAATGCCTATAAATACCACTTCTAATGGTATTCATCCCACAACAACTTCAAGCAAACGATACATTCATTAGATATTGATATACTTACTATTGTTGTTGTAATTGTGTTTATATTGATAGTTTGAGTGTTTATATATTCAACACATACACGAGAGGTAAAAGAAAAGATACGATTGGATTCGGTGTTATTTGGATCAAGGATCTGGAATTGTTAGAATCGCAATCGATATCTAAGTGAGGTTTATCTAGTACCCATAGAAAGCTAGAGTGGTTGATTCCTTGTCCAATAGAAAAGTAAAATGGTTTAACTTGGACCGACACAAAGACAAGTGCAAGCGGTAATATCTCGACCGATAGAAGAGAGATTGTACGGTTTAACTTGGACCGATAGAAGACAAGTTTGTAACAGTTACCCCTCGACCGATTTAAGAGAGGTGCAGAGGTTGATCTTTATCCTATTGAAAAAGATACCGAGAGAGGACGTAGGCTTCGTTAATAGCCGAACCTCTATAAATCCTTGTGTCGATTTATTTTCCGCACATTTATTTTACGCTTCCGCACAACAGCGCAAATACCGATTTTGCTCCAACAGGTTGAAAGTGAAAATCTGCACCACCCTTATAATCTTCTTACTAACCTGAAGAATCAATTATCATACCTATGCATTCACCTAGCTAGGTTAACGATATGGTCGAGTTATTCATCACAAGATCATTACGAAATCATCATCGAGGTGAATTAAACATCTCTGAAACTATAACCTTATGTTGATATAATTCGAGGTTCAACCAAATCTGATGAAAAAACTAAGTTCATCTAGTTCAAAATCTTCCCAAGCATGATAGTTCGATTTAAGATAATGATAACATTTCTACAAATCAACCTATCTACAATGAAACTAAGGATTATTATTGTCCTAGTGATGTTAATAGTTCAGTAAGAAGAGTGTGGTTCTACTAAACATGATCACCACCATTAAAACATCAAGAACACATCATTTCAAACCCTTAATCACTATATTCATCACTAAGTTGTTAAAATCTTAACTACAAAGATGTTCTACTTGATTAATTCAATCATTAGGTGTAGTATACTATATTACTAACATCATGACTACGAAAATAGAGAGTAAAATCGTCCTACATACCTTAACACAGAAGAATAATGAAGGAACAATAAGGGAACAATGAAACCACTTGGTGCAAAATCAACGTTGGATGCTTGAACACCAATCTTTCAGGTGTTTGCGAGGAGAGAGTTGAGACACAAGGGCATGACGATGGCGACGAGGCATTCGAGCGATACTAGTCTCGAGTTGTTTCGGTGTACATGTTGGACAGTCAATTTGGAGTGTTCTCCAGTTTGTCGGTTGTTGTCATTTTGTGTTATCCGAGCGAGGCTCGTGGATGTTTTATTTTTATTTTGGCCATGTAGTCCCATCGTTGTCATTGAAATTACACATCGAAATATTTTGTCGGATATCAGAGTAGGGACTGTTATTTTCCTTGTTTGCCAGTTTGATGTATTTTAGTCGTGTTCGCCTGGTGGATTTCCTGTTGTGGGTTCCACGGCACTGTAATAACCCAATGGGATTTGGGGGTGTTACATAAGATGGTATCAGAGCATGGGTTGTGAGATACCCTGATATGTGAGTTATGTGGCTCTACCGATGCGGTAGTAGTGGGGCTATCAGGTTATGACAATCTGGACAGTCGGGTTTTGTGAGTCGTGATAGTTGGACGACTGTATGAGTCATTCTTTCATCGAGTCGTCGTCAGTGAAGACTAGTATCGCGAGACCCTGTGTAAGGACTCGATTCTCTTTTATGTTCATACATTCATTATGTCATTGATTATACATGTTGTGTTGAAACCTGTATGTGACATTTGTGTTACGATTGGTTCATGATTATTTGTTTTGGAGCATGTGGTCTCTATATTGGCTATGATTAGCATGATTGGTGTGATTGTTTATCTGTTGAATATGTATACTCGTGTTTGGCTATTGACTAGGCATTCTGGATTGGTCGTTGATACGTATTTGAGCTACGATCATGATCGAACGTTATTCTTTCAGTATGGAAAGAGGAATCCGAGGATGTCGCAGAGGGGATAAAGGCTGTAGCGGGCCGGAACCCAGAACATCATGTTTATACGCATACAGATGCCAAGATGGATCACAGTTCGGCCGGTGGTGTTACCTACATGGCCGGTTCTCCTTCGAGAAGTCATGCTCGAGAAGTCGATCAGACTGGGAGTGGACACGTCGACCCTTTCTTGCTTATGAATGGCATGATGGCCCAGATGAATCAGATAACACAGATAGTGGAAACCATGCAGGCCTCGATGGTTCGTGGTCCACCGCAGCAGGGATCCCAAGTGTCGTCTCATGGCCAGACTGGCGGAGTGAGTCAGATTGTTGGCGATATCTCTCGTCAGAGGCCGCCCACTTTTGAGGGTTCGTCGGAACCAGCTGACATTGTTCATTGGCTTGAACATTTTGATAAACTCTTCGACATGGTTCAGTGTCCGGAATAGATTAAGGTGGAAGTAGGGGCTTACTACTTGAGTAAGGGCGCTTATTCTTGGTGGATTTCTGTGAAACCCACCGATCGTGATTGTATTTGGGGCGAGTTCAAGACTCTCATGCTAGAGAGGTATTATCCGGCTCCACTTCGCGAAGCCAATTTTTCCGAGGTTTTGAACCCCGAATCCGTCGAGGATGAGGGTGTTATTGTCATTGCTGAGAAGTTTCATGGACTTCTCCACTTTGCTTCATCTCTTATCCGTATTGAGGCGGATAAGATCTAGTATTTTAGCAAGAGGATAAACCCGCAGTTGAGGATGCAGTTGTTCAATCATAATTGTAACTCACTTGGTGAATTCATTGAGAAGGCTCTTGGAGCAGAGCTTTTGATCCATGAGCTTGCTCGGAAGAACCTTTCAATTTCTTCTGGTGAGAGAACTAGGATGCCAGTTCATTCAGAGGGACATCGGGCTCTAACGTCCAAGAGGTCGTTTTCTAGTCATCTTCGTGCTGAGAAAGCATCTTCCTCTCAGACGACAAGTTCGACTGTTGTTTGTTTTAACTGTGATTCAGCGGGGCACATTAGCACTCGGTGCACGATGCCAGCTTTTGCTTGTTTTCTGTGCGGGAGGCAAGGACACCCTCAGAAATACTGCATGAGTTCTAGTGCTAGTAAATCTCGAGAAAGCTCACCGGCCTCAATAGATTTTGTTACTCCATTCCGTACTTCATCCAAGGGGTCCTATCGGGCTTCAGGAGCCAGAGTTAAGGATAGCCGAGGAGGAGCAGCGAGCTCAGATTTGGGTCTTCCTCAAATCAATGAGATGGAGGAGATCGATGATCTGGAGGATAACGATGTTGGGTAGCCTTGATTTATGTATTCCTTTCTTTGATTCTCGATTAATGTTTAACTTAATTTGTATTGTGGTATTGTGGTTGTGAACCATTTGTTGCTGATCTATCTTGTAACGATAGTATTTGATAATCATGAGACTTGAGATTGTTTGATTTGATTTGCTTCCAATTTTCTTTTGGTGTTGTACCCGAGATTTTGTAATAACTGGGTAAATCTTGATTGTGATTTGAGATGTCAAGTCGTGAGGACTTGGGCGTGCGATTGATATGGTCCCGAGGACTATATGTGTGTTGTTGTTTTCCTTTTGTGGCATGAGTCAGTGATTGCATGGGCGTCCGATGCCGATGAGGATGGGGAAGTGTACACCGATGATTGTAGACATGTACAATGGGCGGCTTCCTCGGGGTGTGTACGCCGATGTTACAAGTCATGCAGATGGTACAGCTTTCTGGTCGGCCTCTAGCGGAGGAGTCATGATTCGACTGATCTCGCACTCGATTGAGTGTTTTATCACTTGATTTTCGCCTTGTTCAAGCAGAGGAGGTGTGGGGACCCGAAGGGTTGGCCCAGTCGCTCAGGCGAAGTGGTTCGCATTGAGGAGTATTCCTGGAGATGTTGTTTTTCGACCCCGATGGAAAGTTCATATCCCGAGTTGTCTACCCTTAGTTTCGGGGACGGAACTCTTTTTAAGGGGGGAGTATGTTGTAATATCCGCAATTTTCGATTTTCGGTAAATTTCTTTTTCGGCCGGAGTCCATTTTGACGACTCGCTCATGACCGTTTCGTCATTTCGAGAATGATTAATTCTGCACTTTTTGTCATCCGAGTTCGTTTCGGTATCGTTTTGTTGAGTTCCGAGCTTTTTAGCGACTTTTCCGCACTTGAGTTCGATTCTTGTGAATCTCGTCCGAAACTGTTGTTTCGAGTTTCTCGTAAGTTCATTTAATGTTATTATTCATGTTGTGAGCTTTGGTTTGGTGTTTCGATCGCGTATCGTGATTTTCGGACGTTTTGGGCCATTTTTGTAATTTCCCAAAGTTTTGGGTAATTACTTCCGTTGTCGAATTCCGAGCCTTCGGGTGGTCGGAATCGTGTGTTCTATTAGCTCTTAGATTCGTCTTTGCGAGTACTTCGTAACCGTAACCCGATTCGTATTCGTGTTCGGGTTTCGGGTCGTTCGGATCGTCGTTGTGGTTCTGACGCAATTTTTGGCCTCTGTCGAGGGGGCCGCAGCACACATGCGACACGGCCTGAAAACGGCGCTGCTGAGCGCCGTGTCCTGCGCTGGTCGGCCATGATCGGGTACGCCGAGACACGGCCGAGACACACGGCGCCTCGCTGGCGTTTCGCGCCGTGTCCGGCAGGCCTATAAATATGGCCGAGCAGTCGTTTTTTTCACTCATTTCATTCCCTATCCTTCCTGTCCGCGGCTGGAGTCTTTGGGAAGTCGAACACATGTTGTTATACTATGAATCCACGAAGTTTTGAAGTTCATAACATCAATTGATCATCACGTATCATCCTTCAATCCAGCGAATCAAGGCAAGTTTTCTTAAAATCTAGTTTTGGGGATTTTGTTCGATTTGTCCGTTTAATCCGTTTTAACTCAGAATAGTGATGTATTTATGATTGTTAAACAATATTATGTCGAATTCCTTGCTGTTCCTCGGTTGAATCGCCGAGGATTTGTCGTTTTATTGAGTTTCTTATCGACGCCTTGAAGGTGTCCGATAAAATGTCACAAAGGGGATTCGGGCGTTCTTCGATTATTCTTCCTCGTTCGTTCGTTAATTTATTGATGGTATGATGTTAGGGTCAGATTTCTCGCAAAGAATTCGAGTCGGAACCCTTCCGTTCGTCGTTTTCTTCAAGCTTTTCGATCGTGGGTGTATTCATTGTCTTCGCCGGAGAATCGTAGGTGTTCGAGGTGTCCCGACTGATCCGTGATTGTGGGAGTGTCCGGTATCGATTATCGAGGCAATTATCTTGCCCATACATTACGTGTTTTGTGGATATTATGGTTGTTAATCGTCGATATGTGCTAAATAAATATTAATAACCATTTTTCAAAAGAATCAGTATATTTACCATCATGGTTTTTATAAAGGTGACTCGTGTGTGTCGGGAATTAATGTGCTTAGTTGAATATGTGTGCTAGTGTCGAGTATAGAATCACCTTACTTTCTTGTGATGTCATTGCGTATGATTATGTCGTTGGTAAATGTAAAGTGTAATTCTTTTGTCAAAGTATGTGCTTGGAGTCACGTGTTTATGGATTAATATGTGAGTTTGTGTGATATTAGTTGTGTCGTTCGGTGCTGTTGAAATCTTGTGCTTCCTTGTGAATCGTATCATTACTTGGTCGTGAGTATATGTTGGATGAACTGGCCATTCTAGTAAGGTACCTCGACTATATATACTATGATTGACCTTCGAGGCTTGTGGTTTGCAACTGTGATTTTGGAACGTGTGTGTGTGTTGTTCCTTCCACCCGGAGTGTCCGACGGGATGTCTGGTGGTCGATACTAAGGGGTACGGCCACGGAAGTGGACTTGGGTGCGTGTGTGGATGAACTTCCACCCGGAGTGTCCGACGGGATGTCTGGGGGTCGATACTAAGGGGTACGGCCGCGGAAGTGGTTTCCCACCCGGAGTGTCCGACGGGATGTCTGGGGGTCGATACTAAGGGGTACGGCCGTGGGTTACCGGGCCAGGTTTTCATCTTGAGGATGACGTTGATGTTTTCGTTAATTGTGATATTGTCCGGAGTATCACAATGCTTTGTGCTTGGGGTCGAGAGACATTATATATCGAGTCTTGGTGCTTGGCTAGAATGGCATAAGAATAATGTGTTATGTGTAATGTGTCCTTGTTAGTGAATTGCAGTGGATGATCGGGTCGTTGTGTAACACCCCCAATCCGCTCAGGGATATTACACGCCGTAGACCCTCTCCTCGAGGATCTACCAGGCTGATAACTAAAATCAAACATCTAAACCTCGCCTTTAAGGCTAAAATGACTCAGTAGACCGACTTGGTCTTTCAATAATAACATACAACTCAATTCCAAACACATACCCACGCAGGGGTCAAAATGCAATAAACTCCCGTACAACGGGGAAAAGATACTGCAGCGGAAAAGAAAATACAACTAGACCAAAACGACATCAACAGATCCTCGTGTGATTAGTATCGTTCATCTTTCATCATCCTTTGTGCCGACCCTGTGCTATGCTCCAAAACCTGAATGCAAAAATAGACATCCACCCCCCGAATACTCGGGGGTTAGCAAAACTCCACTGTTGTGCTAGTGCAAGTACAAGTGCAAAAATACGAGCCATACAATACAAGTTCCAAGAACAATAATAATCAGGAATCCTCAAAGATCCAAACGTAAAGAAAAGTACTTCCCGAGGCAAGAGTTTGGGTAAACATTTCCATAACCGAAAGATCGCGAATAAGGGAAACAATTTACAAAACAGTTTAAAATGTCATCGAGAGTTTTAATAGAAAATAATTTAGGATTATAAAATCCTTCTCTTTCCAAAAATCAATAGGGTCACAGCCCAAATGTTTTGTTTTCGCAAATAGGAAACCACCAACAATTTACAGGGTCAGAGCCCAACATCACGTGTCCTCAACGGACGTAAAATCAACGAAACATAATCACGCACGCGCATCGCCTAGGACCGGGACGCTACCACCGACATCCCACCCGAGGCATCGAAGGACCCTCCCGAGCTGGCTAGCGAAACAAATCACACACATCTCACGGTTTGATCAATCGCTTGTTGCATCCTGGCCACATGATCACATGCCATGTGCCACCGTAGATTATCTCAGGCTCTCACGGTTGGATCAATCACTTGTTGCATCCTGACCACATGATCACGTGCCACGTGTCACCGTAGACCTTCAACCATATCCACACATTCACACAAATAACATATCATATCAAGGATATTCAAACAATTCGCCCAGAGGCATCAAACACTTAGCAAAACACCACGTCAATCCACAACGCACCAAAATGAAATAATATACGTCCACACACAATACCAAGTGCAACATGAACACCAAACATATACATAGAATTCACATAGTTATTCACGAACCACACCAATCACAAAACACACACGGTTTTGAAAGAGGGCCTTTAACGACGCTAACCAAATCTTTTGAAAACTCATTTCAAACAAACAAACAAATCAAGACGATCACCAATCATCATATTCACGAAAAAAGAAAAGTATGGACAAGGTACTTGCCTCGAATAAGAACAACGCGGAGAATCGACCAAAGTAGGTTGACACGAACCGATTACGAACCCGCCGACTCCACCGATTGCCAACTCACGTCATAAACTACGAAGGACAATAATAACAATGAAATGAATTCTATAACACGACTCAAAGCCGTTGAATTCAAAGAACGAATGACGAAAGTTCAAGGATTTCCCCCAAAACGACCAAGAACACGATTCATTCCGTCAAATCACGAAAACGGAATTCCAAGTTGAAATATGGGTATACAATCCATAGAATATGTTTAACAACATCATTTAACCATAATCGATCCATCGAAAATGGATGAAAAACGAGATCGGGGACAAATCACCCAAAAAGTCAATTCGAAGGAAATCAAGAATTATACTTCGATTCGACGAAGAACAATGGATTAAATGATGTTAAACACAAGAATACTATCAAGATTAATCATACCCATCATGAATTAATCAACAACACGGAACGAATCGGACAAAAATGTAAAAATCCCCAAATTCACGAAAATAGGGTTCTAAGGAAGATTACCTTGATTCGCTGGATCAAAGGATGATAACGGACGATTGATTGATGTTATGAACTCAAGGACTTCATGGATTTGTTGTTAAACAACATGGCTTCATCACCCATGAATCGCCAGCCGCGGACGGAGAAGGAAGGAAGTGAAAACGAAATGAAATGTGACTGCCACCACATTTATATCGGGCCGGACTAGCGCGCTAGTCGCCGAGCTAGCGTGGCGCTATCGCCCGTGCCGCGACTCCAAGAGCCTTCTCGACTAGATCGCCGCTGTAGCGTGGCGCAGCTCTTCCGGCCGAAGGCGTCGCTACTCACGGCCGTAGCGCACGCAGCTGGCCCGACAAGAGCGTGCGCTACTCGCCGAGCATGACCGATTCCGTAACCCCTGTGACTCCACTGTCCCGACTAAGCGTGCGTTAGGCCATCCGGTAGCGTGCGCTACACCTTCCGGTTAGCGCAGCCTTTCCGGCCAGAAGCGTGCGCTTACGCCGGTTCTGCCGCACCTGGTCCGTCCGGTGCCCGCAATCGTCCGCCGCCCCGCAACCGTCCGGCCCTCCCGCAACCGCTGTGGCTCGACGACCCGACACGAAAACGCACTAACGAGCACGACGAAAAGTTCGCGGACGACATCAACGACCCGAAATGAAAACATAATACCATATTCAATCATACGCGACCAAGAAACGGGTCGAGACAACAATTACAGATACGGATACCCGTAACTTTCAAGAAATTACAAAATGGCCCAAAACGCCCGGAAATCACGATACGTGATCGAATAACCAAACCGAAGTTCACAACACATCTAACAAAGTTAAACGGACTTACGGGAAACTCGAAACAGCAGTTTCGAACGAGATTCGCAAGAATCGAACTCAAGTGCGGAAAAGTCGCTAAAAAGCACGGAACTCAACAAAACGACACCGAAACGAACTCGGATGACAAAAAGTGCAGAATTAATCATTCTCAGAATGACGAAACAGTCATGAGCGAGTCGTCAAAACAGACTCCAACCAAAAAATAAATTTACCGAAAATCGAAAATTGCGGATATTACACGTTGGCCCTGTGTTTTGTGATCGAAATGGTTGGGCCGTGGACCCCGTATTTTGTTAACGGATTTATATTTTGGAAAAAGAACTTTGGGGCTGTGACCCTAAATGACTTTCGAGGAATTAAGAACTTTTCAATTTCAAATGTTTTCAAAACTCCCGAGATTTGGAAGTGTTTTCAAAGTGCTTACTTACTTCGTTTCTACTTTCAAGACTTGATCTATTTTTAACTAAATATACCTCGGGAAGTCTTTCGTTGTATTCTCGGAATGTGTTGTGTATGGCTCGTATTTGCACTTTATACTTGCACTAGCGAAACAGTGGAGTTTTGCTAACCCCGAGTACCTGGGGTGGATATCTCATATTGTGTCCAGGTACATGCAGTGTTTTCGGAGCGAGCCACGGGATCGGTACGAGGGATAATGAAAGACGAATGATACTAATCACACGAAGGCCGATTTTGGGTTCGATTAGTGAGTCCATTGTATTGTCTTTTCCGCTGTCTTATTGTTCGTTGTTGCAAGTATTTTACCCTTGCGTGGGTATGAGTCTGGATGAGTTTATGTATTTTGATTTGTAAGTCAGTGACGAAAGACCAAATCGGTCTGTTGGTCCGTTATTTTGATTCGTCGGTATGTAATGTAATGTGTTGATTTGATGTCTAGCCTGGTGGATCCTCACGGAGAGGGTCTGCGGCGTGTAATATTTACGGTTTGATCTGGGGGTGTTACATATGTAATATTTTTTTTCGTCGTTTTACTGTTGCGTTGTACGTATTCATTTGGAATTGTACAAGTGTTGTTGTGTTTGACTGATACAATGTGTATTGTATTGGGATATTTTGGAATCGAAATATTCCTGCTTGTCGTTGTTGGAATATTTATTCCACACATTATTTAATTTGTGTTTTGATGATTAAAGTTGCTAAACTACATAATAACATCAAGGAAAAGCAAAACGACGAAGCAGACGAAGATGCAAAAAGCTGAGCATAATGCATGTCTAGCGCACGCTAAGACATATATGTTAGCGCACGCTAACGAGGAGTCAACTGCATATCAGCCAAGTTCGAAGTAAGCTGAAGTGAAGTCAGCTGATGAGGTAGCGCACGCTACACCTTATCATTAACGCACGCTATCGAAGTCTTGTTACCGTTGTGAAGGAATTTAAACTCAGAATGTCGTATGGAATGAAGTCAGCATGCGCACGCTACAAAGAAGGATTAGCGCACGCTAAGCAGTTTGAATTCTAGTCAATCAGAATGTTGGGAAAAGCAGGTCAAAGTCAGCATATCAAACGGATACTTTGACAAGTCATGCAACGAATATATTGGATTAGCGCACGCTACAAAGGAAGTGGTATCGCATGCTAACTGTCACGGACAGTAGCCACTGGACTGAAATATAAAATGATTAACGTACGCTACATGAAAGACATTACGCACGCTAAAGCAAAAATGTGCGATAGCGCACGCTAAGAAGGAAGAGCTAGCGCACGCTAGCTAGTCAACTGGCAGCAACGGCTAGTTTGAGGGAAATACCTATAAATACCATCCCTATGGTATTGTTTGAGTACGACAACTCCAAACATTCAAGACATTGATCTTATATTCATATACTTACATTGTTGTTGTAATATTGAGCTTATATTGTTAGTTTGAGTGTTTATACATTCAACATTATACACGAGAGATAAAAGAAAAGATACGATTGGATTCGGTGTTATTAGGATCAAGGATCCAGCATTGTTAGAATCGCAATCGCTATCTTAGTGAGGTTAGAAAGCGAGAGTGGTTGATTCCTTATCCAATAGAAAAGGAAAAACGGTTTTACTCGGACCGATAGAAGACGAGCTTGTAACGGTAATCCCTCGACCGATTGAAGAGAGGCGTAAAGGTTTTGATCTTAAACCTATAGAAAAAGATCTTGAGAGAGAGGACGTAGGCACGTTTGGCCGAACCTCTATAAATCGCTGTGTCATTTATTTTCTGCACCTTATTTACGCTTCCGCACAAACGGCGCAAATATCCGATTTCATCCCAACAATTGGTATCGGAGCGGTACTCCAATACGCGGCTTAACATCCGAGGAGAAGATCCAAAATGGTGTTTCAAATGGCTCCCGTCGAAGGTCTTGCTCTCAACCGACCACCATTTTTTGATGGATCGAATTTCATGACTTGGAAGAAGAAAATGTCTATCTTCATCCGAGCTTACGATATCGAATTATGGAAGGTGATATGCCTTGGTCCCAAAATTCCGACGAACTCAAACGGAACTCTCAAAACATTTGAAGAGTATGATGATGCGGATTGGAAAAACGACCATTATAATTGCAAAGCCACGCAATTATTATACTGTGCTTTAAATCCGGAAGAACATAACCGGATATCATCGTGTGATAGTGCCAAAGAAATTTGGAAAGTGCTTGAGGTAAGACACGAAGGTACGTCTCAAGTCAAAGAGACGAAGATAAACATGCTCCTTCACGATTATGAATTATTCCAAATGAAGGACGACGAATCCATCTCGATTATGCTTGGCCAATTTTCGGTTATCACTAATGGATTAGCATGTTTCGGAAAACCACTTTCGAGTAGTGAGAAAGTAATGAAAATTCTCCGATCACTACCTCAAGAATGGGACGGTACGGTTACGGCAATAATGGAATCTAAAGATTTAAACAATCTTGATTTTAGTGCTCTTGTTGGTTCTATTATCAACTACGAGATTGTTCTAAATCTCGCAATGCCAAACCGAAACCGAAGGAGAGGTCGATAGCCTTCAAGGCTAAAATGTCGAAAAAGAAAGAAGAAACCCCGGTGGACGAAAGCGACGAAGAATCGGCATATTATGCCAAGAATATTAATAAGTTCCAACACTTATTAAAACGGAGGAAAAAGGACATTCAAGCGGGCGAATCTAAGAAATTCGACAACACCTGTCGATTATGTGGTAAACCAGGACACTTTGCAAAGAACTGTCTTGTAGAACCCAAGGAGGTTTTAATCGCAACATGGAGCGACGAAGATCCCGATGAAGATTTTCTTGACCAAAATAATCTCGCGCTCATGGCCCGGAGTTCATTCGACGATAGCGACGTCGAAAGTCAAGTAACTCCTACAACGAACTCTTTGAAGCATTCGAGTTATTACATACGGATTATCAAAATGCTTTAAATGAAATTAAATCCCTCAAGTCTAAATATAAAACTTTGGAAATTGAAAATTCCAAAATACTTGAAAAAGGGAAATTTGTTGAAATCGATCATTCGAAATGCAATGAAAATGAGAATATCTTAAAGAATGATCTTTTAAAAGTGCAAGATGAACTAAAAATTTTGACAAAGAAATTCTCGTGCGGCAACGATAAATTTAAACAAATGTTGTGTGTTCAAAAATATACTCTAAATAAAGAGGGGTTAGGATTCAAACTACGTTTTAAAAACGAATCCGTCAATTTCAAAATACCCCGATGTGAAAAATGTTTGAAAATTGGGCATCATATTTCTAACTGCAAAAGCCCACGTCGGACGATAAAAATGAAAAAGATTTGGGTTCCTAAAGGAACAATTATTCCAAACATCATCTACGTTTCAAAAGAAAAACCAGCTATAGGTTGGATCCCCAAAAATAAATTTTAACAAGTGATATTTTACAAAGAGGGAGAAGGAATATTTTTGAGGGGAAGATAATATTTTCAGGGGGAGTTTTACCCATATCATGCATATTATTTATATTCAATAATTGGTATTCTATGCATTTTTTTTACACTTTTTGATGAAGACAAAAAGGGGGAGAAGGAGATGAATTGATAAAAATGAGAAAAATCGAAGAAGTCGAAAAGAAAAAGAAAGCACACAAAAAGGGGGAGATAAAACGAAGGAGTTGAAAAATAAAGGAGATGTCGAAAAGAAAAGAGGATTGGAGAAACTAACGAAACGATCAAAGCCGAAAACTTTGATTCGTATACATATACATATTTTATTTTTTTTTCAGATTTTATCCAATTCAAGAGTTGTTTTGTAATCATCAAAAAGGGGGAGATTGTTGGAATATTTATTCCACACATTATTTAATTTGTGTTTTGATGATTAAAGTTGCTAAACTACAAAACAACATCAAGGCGAAACAGACGAAGACGCAAAAAGCTGAGCATAATGCATGTCTAGCGCACGCTAAGATATATATGTTAGCGCACGCTAACGAGGAGTCAACTGCATATCAGCCAAGTTCGAAGTAAGCTGAAGTGAAGTCAGCTGATGAGGTAGCGCACGCTACACCTTATCATTAACGCACGCTATCGAAGTCTTGTTACCGTTGTGAAGGAATTCAAACTCAAAATGTCGTATGCAATGAAGTCAGCATTAGCGCACGCTACAAAGAAGGATTAGCGCACGCTAAGCAGTTTGAATTCTAGTCAATCAGAACGTTGGGAAAAGCAGGTCAAAGTCAGCATATCAAACGGATACTTTGACAAGTCATGCAACGGATATATTGGATTAGCGCACGCTACAAAGGAAGTGGTAGCGCATGCTAACTGTCACGGACAGTAGCCACTGGACTGAAACATAAAATGATTAACGCACGCTACATGAAAGACATTACGCACGCTAAAGCAAAAATGTGCGATAGAGCACGCTAAGAAGGAAGAGCTAGCGCACGCTAGCTAGTCAACTGGCAGCAACGGCTAGTTTGAGGGAAATGCCTATAAATACCATTCTTATGGTATTGTTTGAGTACGACAACTCCAAGCATTCAAGACATTGATCTTATATTCATATACTTACATTGTCATATTGAGCTTATATTGTTAGTTTGAGTGTTTATACATTCAACATTATACACGAGAGATAAAAGAAAAGATACGATTGGATTCGGTGTTATTAGGATCAAGGATCCGACATTGTTAGAATCAGAATCGCTATCTTAGTGAGGTTTATCTAGTACCCATAGAAAGCTAGAGTGGTTGATTCCTTATCCAATAGAAAAGGAAAAGCGGTTTTACTCAGACCGATAGAAGACGAGCTTGTAACGGTAATCCCTCGACCGATTGAAGAGAGGCGTAGAGGTTTTGATCTTAAACCTATAGAAAAAGATCTTGAGAGAGAGGACGTAGGCACGTTTGGCCGAACCTCTATAAATCACTTTGTCGTTTATTTTCCGCACCTTATTTACGCTTCCGCACAAACGGCGCAAATATCCGATTTCATACCAACAGTCATCTGTATTGTTTCGCCGTTTGGATGTTGCTTGGTGAGTTTGGATTTTTGGCTAAGTATATTAGCCATAGCGTACGCTATATGTATAGCATTACGTACGCTATGGGCGGAGTGTTACGTACGTTAAACCATGTTGGTTACGTACGTAACACAAGGTATCAGTTCAGATCCGTCTTTCGACGTGTGGGGCCGGGCGAGGCTGGATTCCCGTGGCTGGATTAGGACAGGTTGATCAACGCCCATTACGTACGCTAAGCATGGTTGCTAACGTAGGTAATGGTGAGGTGATTACGTACATAAGTTTTGTTAACATACGTAATGGATACCCCGTTTTGAGGCAGTGAGTTTTGGACTACGTAGCGTACGCTACGTAGAAATGATAATGTACGTTATACGTATAACATACGTTAAGCGTGTTGTATAGCGGTCGTAATGCGATGTGCAGATTGTAAAGACATGATTCGTCTTTCATTTTCTCACGATCCATTTCCGACTTCTCTCCCTAGAAATCATCCCTCTGCATTCCTTAGTGTATTCCAGCCTCTTTCAACATGATTTGGAGCTTCATAACTTGGATTGGAGCTTGGGAGCTTGAAGATTGGAGTGTTTCCCTTAGTGTATTCCAGCCTCTGAACAAGCATGAACTCATAAAGAGATGCTTGAGCTTACAGGGCAAAGAAAAGGCGACAATCAGGGAAGTGGCCATTGAACTTGGAAATTATAGGAAGCAGTGTTGTTAAGACGTTGCCTAGGCGACGCCTAGTCGCCGCCTAGGCGTCCAGGTGGTTTTCGGTGGTCCGCCTGGTAGGTTAGCCTCGCCAGGTGTTGTAAGTCGGCGCGCAGGCGTAATAATCAGCGCCTGGTTCGCTTACCCGGCCCAAGGATCCGCGGCCCGAATTTTATTAAAGAAAAAGGTTAAGTACTTAACCCTACCTGTAGTGTAGTCGAAATCATCCTCGTCCCCCACATCGACTGCTTCAGCCTTCAGCCAACTCCAAGTATCTCCTCCTGCCACTCACTCGTCACAGCCTCGCCGCCGCCGATCGCGCCCGTCCGATTCGCCCGTCGTGCTCAATGTACTTTCTCTCTCTCTTTTCTTTCCTTTTTTCGTGCTGCTTTCTTTTTCTTTCTTTGTCTTTCTTTTTTATTTCCTGTTTCTTTATATGTTTTTCTTTTTTTTATATGTTTTTCTTTTTTTATTTTGTGTTTTTCTTTTTTTTTTGCCAGACTTGAACCGGTACACCAGTCGAAAATTATATGTTTTTTCTTTCTTTTTTCATTTATGTTTTTTATTTTTATTTTTCTTTCTTTTTTCTTTCCTGTTTCTTTTTCTGTTTCTTTTCTTTCTGATTTCTGTTTCATTAATTTTTTTTCTGTCTAATTATTTTTTAGTTTATTTACAGGCCCAAACATTATTATGGCTGAAAGCAATTCTACCGAAAATTATGATATGTCCAAATATCCTAAACGAAAGGCCAAATCGAACGATCCGGGATGGAAATACGGTTTTTGCCAAACTTAAACAACAAAGATTTGGTTGAATGTTCGCTTTGTCACAAACAAATGCACTCGGGAATAAAGAGATTGAAGCAACACCTAACTGCCAGTTATGCAGATGTTGCTAAATATCCCCAAACAACCACAGAAATTATGAGAGAGTTGCAACAGTACATATTTAAGACTACAAGGAATAAATAAGTCATTTTGGATGATGGTGATAGTAGTGATAATGACATTAATACTAAATCATCGTCTCGTGGATCTATTACTCAACCAAGTTCCGGAACAACCGTTAAAAGAAAGCATTCGGCTTTAAATTTTGCAGGACTGCAACCAAGAGTAGGAAAACAAAACATGTCGATTTCTGTAGTGGCTTGAAAAACTCCTGAAGAGGTTGTCGAAGAGAGACATACTAAAGGTAGTACCCAGACGACAATTAAAGGTTGCACAAAGAGCCCGGAAGAGAAAGAGAGAATGCATCTGCACATCGCCAATTTCTTCTATGAGAATGGCATATCATTCAACGCGGCAAACTCAAGGAGCTATGAAATAATGGTTGAGTCGATTACCCAAATGGGACTTGGGGTAAAGCTTAGTTATCATGATTTGCGGGGAACTCTACTTGAGAAGGCCAAAAAAAAGACAGACTTGTGAAAGAGAAGCATAAAATATCTTGGAAGCAATATGGGTGCACACTTATGTCGGATGGATGGACAGATAGAAGGAATCAGCACTTGAGTGGTTTTCTTGTCAATAGTCCAGAAGGGACTTTTTTCTTGGAGTTCGTTGATGCATCTGGACAATCACATGATGCAAAAATGTTACCGGACTTGCTTGAGAAGAAAATTGAAGAAATATGCAAGGAGCTTGTTGTTCAAGTAGTGACGGATAATGGTGCCAATTATAAGGCAGCCGGCAAACAACTGGAGCAGAGAGTACCTACACTTTATTGCACTTCCTGTACTGCGAATTGCCTTGATCTTATGTTGGAAGACATCGGAAAATTGAATGAATTCAAGTCTAAGATTGAAAGTGCTAGGCGTGTTACTACATTTATCTATATACATGGGAGGATTCATTATGCTATGAAGGAAAAGACGGGTGGGAAGGATCTTGTGCGACCGGGGCTACTCGATTTGCCACTGTTTTTCTTACTTTGCAAAGTTTGTACAAGCATAAAGATGCTCTGAGAAGTCTATTTGTTAGTGAGGATTGGTATAGTTCAAAATTGGCCAACACGGAAGCAGGAAAAATGGTGTGTGACACTGTACTTTCTTCTAGGTTTTGGAGTTCGGTCGAAGATTGTATAAGAGCATCACACCCGCTTCTTATTGTATTGAGGATAGTTGATGGTGATGAAACTCCAACTATGTCCGAGGTTTCCATGGCTATGATAGTTGCCAAGAACAAACTCAAGGAGTCATTTGCGCAAATCCAAGATTGTTGAAAAAATTGACAGAAATTGTTGATATCAGATGGACGGATCAAATGGAAGTGAAATTATATGGGCCGCATTGTTCTTAAATCCGTCCAAATATTTTGATCTTAAAGAAAATGATAATGCATATGCTCATGCACAACGAGCTATGTTCAGTGATGTGCTTGAAAAAATGATCACTAATAATGAATTGCATGTCAAGATAAATGATCAAGTGGATGATTATGACAACATGCGAGGAAGCTTTGGAAAGCAATTGGCAATCAATCAACAAAAAACATAAAATTCCTCATAAGCCTTTTTAAATTCATTAAACCAAGTATTATATTATTCATATCATCTATATTATTGTTTTTGGAACACTTTTTGAACCTTCCTTGAACTAAGTATTTCATTATTATTTTTGACATTTTAGTTGATTGGTGGAATACTTTTGGTGGCCTACATATCGAGCTCCAATCACTTGCTATGCGCATCATTAGTCTTTGTTGTTCGTCTTCGAGTTGTGAGCGCAATTGGATCACATTTGAGTTTGTAAGTATTAAATTATTATTAGGGATTTTATGCAATTTTCCCTTCTTATTATCATCAATAAGTAAAATATTAAACTTTCGAAACTATAAGTGATTTTATTTTTATTTTGATTTTTAGATTCACAACAACAACAACAACAACATCTAAGCCTTAGTCCCAAAATGATTTGGGGTCGGCTAACATGAATCAAACTTTGAAACCGTCAATAATCGTTACATAAATAACATAAAAGGAAAAAAGAGGGAAAAACTAGAGAAAAAAGCAAATAAAAAAAGAGAATGAATGAAAAAAAAAAAAAAGAAAAAAAAGAAAAAAAAAAGAAAAAAAGAAAAAAAGATAACATGAAATAAAAGAAAATAGGAATTAAAAAAAAAAAAAAAAAAAAAAGAATCAGACTCCATCCACCATCCGTATTCTTTCCCGCCACATTTGCCTCTCCATCGCCATACTTTCTCCAATTCCAAGAAACCGCATATCATTTTCAATCATCTTTATCCAAGTTTTCTTGGGTCTTCCTCTACCTTTCACAACATTACTTGCTCCCCAACTTTCTAGCCTCCTCACTGGGGCATCAATAGGTCTTCTTCTCACATGACCAAACCATCGTAATCGATTCTCCATCATCTTGTCTTCTATAGACGCAACTCTTACCTTCTCTCTGATCACCTCATTTCTGAGCCGATCCTTTTTTGTATGACCACACATCCATCGTAGCATACGCATCTCTGCCACATTCATCTTTTGAACGTGACACTGCTTTTCTGACCCCAACACTCGGTATATAACAACAAGCAGCCTAATTGCCGTGCGGTAAAATTTACCCTTTAATCTATGAGGCATGCCGATCACATAAAACCCACGTGGCACTCTTCCACTTCAACCTCACTGACTTTATTCTGTGAGCCACATCGCCATCTAGCTCTTCATCCTTTTGGATAATAGATCCAAGATACCGAAAGAAAGTGGATCCATGAACAACTTTCCCATCAAATGTGATCATCCCCGCCTCTCTATCACTGTTTTCGCTAAACCTACACTCCATATATTCAGTCTTACTTCTGCTCAGCCTAAAGCCTCGAGCTTCCAAAGTATCCCTCCAAAGTTCCAATTTCTGTTGCACTCCAACCTTCGTTTCATCAATCAACACAATATCATCTGCGAACATCATACACCACGGAACGTCATTTTGAATTTCTCTTGTCAATTCGTCCATGACTATGGCAAAGAGAAAAGGACTAAGAGCAGATCCTTGATGCACCCCAATCAGATTTTTAGATTCACACGATGAAAAAAAATCGGTTAGAGCATAAGAGATTGAATGATTTGGTTTACATTCAATATAATCAAAAAATTGCAACGAGATTTCAAAAAAGGCGTGAAGAAGGGTCTAACTTTAACCCTTTGATCATATAAGATTTTTAATGGGATAATGAATGGGTTGATAGTGGTGATGATGTTTTTCTAGGCTCATCGATCTTGAGTTATTCTCGGCACCGTAAAACAACTATGTCTAGGTTGATTGACGAAGATGAAGTGGTTGAACCTTTTCCACATGAAGATATTAAGGATGACGACGAGCTTGAAGGACACGGGGATGCGACTACTACTAATGATCATGCTCGTGAAAATGAGGGACTTATTGATAACTTGTTTGATGATATTTGAGACTTGACTTATTGGAGACTATGGATTTGATATGAAACTCTAGTTGTTATTTATTATATATTTATATTGTTCAAGGTGTGTTTTGTAACTTTTATTGAGTGGGATGAATGTTATTTATTATCTAACTCATCATGTCTTGAGTATAATTCATATATTATATACTATAAAATAATATATACTTTATATAAAATTGGTCGCCTAGACGTCGCCTAGGCGGGCGCCTAGTCGCCTAGGCGTCCAGGCGGTCTGATGGCACCGAGAATTGACAGGCCGTCGTAACAACCTTGATAGAAAATCTAGCAAGCATCCTGGGATAAAACTACGAATAAATAGCGGGCTTAATGAATGAGACTGAATTTGATAGGACTACAACTGAATGAGCTGACTCCACATCACTCTAGCAACTCAATCTGAAAGCACAAATGTACAAGCTAGGGTCGCTCTTTTTGTGCTTTACTATTTCCAATTCTGGGTACTTTCAATAGTTTGGAGATTACATAGAAGATTTCATATTCATGCACGTGATCTCATCTAATCCATCCTCGTTAACTATGATCAACATATGGATGTTTCTGTCTTAACTCTTTTATTTCATTTCTGGTAACTTTAACAGAATCAAGCTGCTAAGATTAAGTGTAAACTTGGAATTAACAATAATGAAAACTTCATTACTATGAAGACAAAGGAGTTTACATTTTTATGAGTTTGCATTAACAACATTTAACATAATTTCCCCCGCTAAGACATTAAGCATTAAGCACCCCAAACATAAATAACAGCAAGTACAAATTATATTTAATGCAACACTACACTCGTCAAAGTCTAATAAATAAACTCAACACTGACAAATTCTGGTACCTTATTATTATAAGAAAGAACGGGAAAAAAAATGCACCAAATTAACAACATTTTGACCGGAATCGCCATATCTGGGTTGAAGAATCCCCAAAATAATCAGTAGCAAACCACCTATAGAGAACAACACAGTTTTTTAGCAAACAAAACTAGCACTCAAAACAATAAATGCAAATACATACTCCAACCATCAAATTATGATATTTGGCATTCTACTCTTCATGCAACTTTCTGAGGGGACAAACAGGCCTAAACAATTCTGTTGGTAATTTGATATGATTGCAATTAGGGATGCTGATCATTACAGTTCGCAAGGAAAAAGTAGCCAGGAACTTTAACACAGTTCACTTAACATCATCTTCCAGCTTTGCCGAAACAAAAGATCAACCATATTCCATCAAAATTGTGCTGTCAATGCAAAAACAATAGCCCATGCATTCTCAAACCAAATCACACCCAACAATCTCATTATTAATCTTTAATATGCCAACCCATTTACAAATAATCAGTCCTCATCTATCAAACGATACTATACCCACTCAGGCCCTGAAGATTGTACATTCTAACCATGACAATTATGTGCAGCTTACTCTACCCACTAAGGCCCTGAAAATTGTACATTCTAACCATGACAATTATGTGCAGCATTGAAATACCAAGTTCTATATAGAATGAAATTAAAGCCAACAACAACAGGGGCCATCCTTTGGTAGAAAATCACACTAGCTAGCATAATATGTTCGCAGTAGTAATTAGTTATTACTTATGATATTGCATAATATGATTGAAGCTTGGTTGCCAGATGAAAAGGCATATTGTATAATCTAGTTAGTAAGGTGGCTAGTGTTTGGTTGCCAGATGAAGTATATATGAATTACGTAGTAGGGCAAAAACTATTGTATTCCTAATAGGGCAAATCACATTGCCCGCCGCTAATAAAATCGCTAATGACAGTTTAGTCCCCCACATATCAACAATAACATATTAGTCCAATTCAGTTTACCAAGTGATAAATTGTATTTCCACCTCCTTTTCATTTTTCTGACATGGAAATTGGATTTTACATATTACAAAACAACCCCTACATCATTTTATAGTTCAAATCAACCCCTCAAAGTGTTTTATAGTTCAAATTTACCCCTCTAAGTTGCTTTATATCTCAATGAATCCCCTCACCCCCGACATTATTTTATAGTTCAAATCATCCCCTAAAATTGTTTTACAGTTCAAATCTAACCCTCTAAATTGCTTTATATTTCAAAATCAATCCCCTCTAAACAGATCCATAATTAAATCATACCCCCTCCAAACTATATTATTTAAAAAACCAATCCCCTCTAAACTGTTTCATAGTTAAATCAGACCCGAAAGTAAATGTTTAAAATTGGCCCAATCATTTACTAACTTTTCATATTCTCCATTACTGGAGCTTTTACAATGCCATTGCAAAATCTTGTTTTTGCTCCATCATAGACCAAAAATCGAGCTCTGTTCCAGTAGAGATGGAGCACGATTCCTACTTTAAAATTAAACAAAAATGGGCTTCAAGCCAGGAACCCAGCTCTAATGGAGCAGAGATGGCTCCATTGATGGAGGATAAAATGTAGCATTTCTGCTCCATAAATGGAGCAGAAAAATGCTCCATTAATGGAGTTGTCCATGTGTGTGCAGGTACCGGAAATTGTATGTGTGCAATGCCCTTTGATTTCGCCTGTTTCAGCCAGTGCTTTATGTGAAGAAGAAGATGAAAGGAAGGGGTGAAATGAGAAAGAAAAAAAAAACTTAAAGGGGGAAAGAAAATTTTCAAAAGTTAAGAAAATAAGAAAAAGGCAATACAAAAAATATATTTCCACGTCCTTTTCAGCTGCCAAGTTGGAAATTAGAGTTCACTTTTGGATTAAACTATAATTGAGGTATGAATATTGAGTTACTGATGTGTAATTGTTGAAATGTTGGGGACCTTTTCATGCAGACCCTGTTTATTAGGGGTGTTCAATGTAGTAAGCCCTAGGAATAATGTTTTCACCTCCATTGTTTCGGAGCTAGTTCATTCAACAATATCATGCTGTATCTATCTATCTCAAACATAACATGCACATAGAATTTAATGCATCATGTGTTCATTTATCCAATAATCATCTATCAGGTCCGTCTTAAACATTTCGAAGGCCCCGTTCTTAGAAATTGAAGCACAAAAATTTGTATTGATTTTTTTACCATAAATAAAATAAATACATATTATTATATTAACTAAGAAAAAATAAAGGCCCTTGATTCAAAAATAAATAAATAAATAAAAATTAAAAAACAAAAAATAGCCTATTTTTTTGGGGGCCCTGTGCAACAGCACAGCAGGTTGCACAGGGTCAAAGACGTCCTGTCATGTATCAAGATTTCTTCACAGGATAATCCGAGTAATACAAAAAAAGCACTCATCAAGATTTTTAATCAAACGAATATAATAACAAGAATCATAAATTCGCACACAATAATGACAATGATTTTTTTTCTTATTAATCTAAGGCAAAAAAGATGACAACTTACCTAGAAAGCGAGGAAATCCAGAACTTCAACGGTGGATGGGATTCTGAAGCTCTGTAGAGAGACAGGGGTGAGTTCTAATATTGAATTGTCGATATGCTTGACTCTAAATTTGAGGAAGACAGCAACCGTGATGGCTTCACCTCGAACAGGCCCCGAACCAACGAGGTACATCATACCCTTGTTTCCAGGTCAAGGAGATATGGTATGGAAACATAAGATGTCAAGAAAAGCATGCGAGGACCAAACACAAGTCAGCCATTTTGCTTTGGTAATATCATAGGCACTAACAAGATCGTTGGATTCCAAATAGAAGTATATAATGTTGTCTGCAACAGCCTTAACATCTTCCCATGCAAGCCCGGTGGTAATAAGTTCCCATTTACCCTCGCCATCACCACCATTATCATGCGGATAGAAAGCAAAAAGTTTACGATTTTCTTTCAGGTGCACAAGAATACGGTTTTCATCAGGATCAGGTAGCACAGGACGAGAAAATTTACAGTCATTGAGTCCTGAAGGTACAGATCGAAGTTTCTTCCATTGGCCGCCACCATGTGGGTCATAAACTTCAGGACAGCAGTTTATAGATTTTTCCACACAGTGAAACGCAAAAAGGAAAGGAGGGAGCAGAGACATCCGGACGAGCAGTCTGAACCCACTTTTTGGCATATCAACGACAAGTCCAGACAAGATGCTCCCGAGTACTGGTGGTACACATCATCAGGAAGAGGGTCAGGCTCACCCTTATATGGAAATTTCATCAGTCCCCCGATAACATATATCGTGGAATCTAAACTGACCATATCGCCCCCTTGCCACCCTGCCAATCATTGGTGGTAGGCTGTTAAGAGAAATCTCACCCTTTTCCAGATCGACTGTATGGAAATCTACACGCCAAAAAGATTTAAATGGATCATAATCTCCATATCCTCGCGGCTGCAGTGGGTTCAAGCACCGCAGCCTGAACCTGAACCCCGACTCACTTGACCCCTTAGCGTCCTTGCCTTTGGCAGGTCCCTTCTTGCTCTCCTCTCCTACCCATCCCTTATACTTACTTGACCCCCTAGCGCCCGTGCCTTTTGGCAAGTCCCTTCTTCCTCTCCTCTCCTTCCCATTCTTTATGAAAGATTCTTGGTTCCGTTGCCCTAGGAGCAAACAGATGGGTCAGGTCAATTAGATACAGACACTAGAAACAAAAATAAACACCACCAGTCATATATCATCAATTTAGTTTACTGACATTATCTTCTTAATAAAAAATAAAAAAAATTAGTACACTAGATAGCATTAGCACAAATTGTTACTACTGCATCAGAACAAAGATTAGTATCAGAACAAAGATTACTCTAAATTATGAAAATTATAATTTTAAAATAGTGCACTAGATAGATAGCATCAGAACAAAGATTAGTGCGGGTAGGTGGAAAACGGAACAAAGATTAGTGCGGGGTAAAAAAATTCACCTCTCAATTCAGGCCTCATTTTTTCACCTCTCAACAGCCCAAGAAATGGTTTTGGGCCTAAAAAAAAAATTCAGGCCTCATTTTTACATCTGTTTGTCTTTGTCCAGTCCTTTAATTGTTTGCCCAGTCCCGACTGCTCCTACGTTTCACTTCTCACCTCTCAATTCTGTCTTCTGCTCCTCACGACGACCTAAGGTTAGTGGTGTACTAGTGTTGTCGTCGCGGCTGTTGGGAATAGTATTACACAGGGTGTCTAAATTTATAATTGTCACATTTAAATAAAATTATTTGATATCATTTATTTCTTGCTGATTATTATAATGTGTGCATATTTTAATATTATAATAATCGAATAATAGTTATTCACGAATAATAAGATTATTCAAATATCCCTGGTCCAATCGCGTTGAGTAGAGACTCAAGTGATTGATATACTAGTATAAGTTTGATTGATAATCATTATGGATCAATTTTATGGGTATTGGTTGGAGAACCAATACTGGACAGACCCGTATTGAGATCACTGCATTGAAATGTCATAAGTAAATCTCAATATAACAGTATGTCAATAAATCATTGTACTTGAGAGTATCATAGAGTCCAACATGATAACTGTCATGCCTTGACGTAATCCAAAGTCATCTGAAACATGGTGATCATAAAAGTTAGCGATCGGGATTAGTGGGATTCATGTAGAGGGCAATGAATAATCAAGGTGGGTATTTGTCCCTCTCTTTAGAGAGAGATATCGACTGGGGCCCTCGATAAGTAGGACTGAAGGAAATATATGGTCATGCTCAAATGAAGAGTCATTTGATTCAATCAGTCTACTTAAGATCTAGAAAGCATTTGAACATAATAACTATGACAATATCCATGACTTAGTTCAAATATGATATTGCGCGACAACGGAATTTGACACGTTAAATGGTTTAATGGACTATATACTTATATTATTTGGGTAGTCATAATGTCTTGCTAGAGACCGCTTATGATTTATTATTTAGTAAGGTATTAAATAATTGCCAACATAATATAAGCCTTTGGGGTAAAGACAAGCAAAAATAATTAATAGATATAATATTGGATATTATATTTATTAAGGAAATTAAGTAATGAGTAATACTCCCTCCGTCCCACAAAACTGTGCTCATTTTGATTTTGACTGGTCTCCCCAAATATACATTTGACCATTAATAATTTCAATTATATATGAATAAAAATTATAAAAAATAATATTCGAAAAATACACATTACGACAAATCAAATAATTACTTACATTACTATAATTATTTTATATATTGGTTGTAATTCATGGTCAAAGTTTATGATTGTTGACCAAAAAAAGTTAAAATGAGCACAGTTTTGTGAGACGAAGAGAGTATATAATACAGGATATTATATATTATATTATTTAATTATATAAATTGTGAAATATAAATATAATATTAGTTATTATATTTATAAGAGGATCAAATAATATGTAGTATATATAAAATAAAATATTATATTATATTATTTAACAAATTGAGGGGCAACTAAGCAAATACTAGAGTTTGACTCTAGGGTTTACTTAGTATAAATAAAGGGTCAAGGACAAGAAGTTGTCATAAGAAAATTACACAACCATAATTTGCAAGAGCAAAAAGTCGGCCCCCTTCCTCAACCTTCGGCCGAACTGGTTTTCACTCCGAAAGTTCGTTTCGGCCATCTTTATCATCTTCCCTTAGTTGATTTTGATCAACAGTACCAACCCTTCTAGCTAGGGCTGGCAATTTTCGGCACGACACGAAAACACGACACGAACCGACACGAAATTAATGGGTTAGTGTCAAGCCTTATTGGGTTCGGGTTCTTATCAGGTTGACCCAATAAGGACACGATAATTTCGGGTCGGGTTCGGGTTGGGTTCGGGTCGGTTTCAGGTAACCCGTTATAATTTATTTTTTTTATAAATATTTATTAAAAAAACAAATATTTAATAAATAATTTTTTAATAATTTATTTCTTCTAGACTTTTATTTGAGGTTTATAATTCTTATTGTTTTTTATCATTTTTTTGTTAGTATTTATAGGTTATCAGGTTGTGATCGTGTTGAAACAGGTTTTTAACGTGTCGTGTTGCTATCGTGTCGGGTCAACACGAATCCAATCGTGTTTTTATCGTGTTCGTGTCGTGTCCGGGTTGTGTTCGGATTTGACCTTATCAGGTCGGGTTCGTGTTCGGGTTTAGAGAATCCTTATCAGGTCATGTTCGGGTTTGACCTTAACAGGTTGGGTTGTTATCAGGTCAACCCGATATCGACCCGACCCGCACGATTTGCCACCCCTACTTCTAGCAAGGAATGAATTGTTGTATTGTTTATCAACATTATTCGTAAGGATCTAGCAATCCAGCTTGTACCAGTTGTTCGTGTGTGGATCACCGAAAGAGGAAGATGATTTAATCAGCTTCTAGTTCGGGTTCAGATCTGTTCTTCGGATTAAGATAATTCGATGAACTATTAATAAATCAATTAAATTACTGCATGTAGATCCTCGTCTGGGTTTTTCGTTAATTTATTTTGTTGCGTTTTGCTCATATTCATTGTATTAGATACACGTAAATCCTACAGTAGTATCGGAGCCAACTTGAAGTGATTTAATTGTTTATGGAGTACATATTTTATATGCTTTGAATATATAAAATTATGTTCTTAATCATATTTGTGAAATAGAGATTTTACAAATATTTTTCTGATTTAATTTGATTGAACCGGATCATTAACATCATTTTTCTGGAATGTATTTTCACATAAATTGCTGTCCAGAACTGTTCTGGAACAGCACATCGATTTGGGCAAGTTCGAGCAGATTCGAATTCGGGTCGGACCAGGACCCGCAGGCTGCGAAAAATTAGAAAAATATTACCGCGCCCGAAGGGATTCGATCCTGCGCTGATCAAGACCCACATGTAAATCCTATCGGAGCCAAATTGAAGTGATTTAATTGTTTATGTAGTACATATTTTATATGCTTTGAATATATAAAATTATTAATCATATTTGTGAAATAGAAATTTTACAAATAATTTTCTGATTTAATTGGATTGAACCGGATCATTAACATCATTTTTCTGAAATGTATTTTCGCATAAATTGCTGTCCAGAACTGTTCTGAAACAGCACAGCAATTTGGACAGGTTCGGGCAGATTCGAGTCCGGATCGGACCAGGACCCGCGGGCTGCGAAAAATTAGCAAAGTATTACCGCGCTACGCTGATCAAGACCCTCGAATGCGCCCTGACCATCTCGGCCAACACGCTTTTTTTGAATTTAATTCACTGATACTTCATTTAACTTATGTTCAGTAAAATCAAAATGTAAGTTTTAAAATGAACTTTTGCGGCCGGCGGGATTTGAACCCGCACGGCCAAGTGCGGATGAGACACGCTGGCCATCTAGGCTGGTAACCCAGATTGTTAATTTTGATCGGATATTAGTCTTATACTTGACTGCCAGGCAGTTTAATATTGTGTTTACTTAATTATTTGATAATTGATTTTAATAGTATGATTAATTAGTTATGTGATAATTAATTTTTAGTATATGTTTGGTGTATGGCATGACCATAAATTGATCAATGTGATTGGATGTTTCAATTTAATTTTGGGTTGTTTTTACGGCCTGCATGTCGTTTAATATTAATTGTTTTTTACGGCCTGCGAGTCGTCTTGTAATTTATTGTTATAATTTACGGTCTGTGTGTCGTTTGCCCTCTTTTAATTTAATTTTATTAGTGTAGTATTTTTCATTAATATAATGAAGACAAGAAGGAGACGAAGGACGGACTCGAAGGGCATATTGATCGTGTATGACATTCCAAGGAGTTGGAAGATCAATGAAGACCAATAATACCCTTTAGATTGACCTTTGTGCTTTTCATATTGGCTGATGAAAATCACGCTAGGATTATGGTCATGCTATACATGATCCTATGTTTATTATATCATGTGATGCTATGTATGTTTAAATTTTATGCATGTATTTGATGTGATGTATGTTTAGATGTATGTTAGCCAACACAGACATGCTACATAGGATAAAACCCCTCATTAAAATTTTCTAATGCCTTTCAATTAAAACACCTATCAAGACTTCGATCATCTTTAGCAGGTCATGCCAAAGTTGGGTGCTCGGATTATCTTAGTAAGGTAGAATGGTAATGGTGATACCTATATGTTTTAATGAACTAAGAATTCAAAAGAGTTTTGAACCTTAAGGCATAAGATGGGATTATAACATGCTTGGGCATAAGATGCCAAATCCCATAAATATAATCTAAGAGTTACATATGATGTAATCGATAAAGAGTTATCCACCTAAAGTAGCTCAATTCTAGGCGTCATGCCAAAGCTGAGTTTAGAATTGTGCGAAATGGAGTCTTAGCCCACTAAAATTACAAATGTTTAGTGGGAGTATTTTCGAGAAATAAAATAATGCGACTAAATACTTTGCATATTGAATTTTGTAGATAGTAGAATGGCATCAAACAACACGTCCACCATTTCGTTGCGATCCTTCCTCGAGAAGGACAAGCTCAAAGAAAACGGCAGCTGCTATCTTGATTGGATCCGGAGCTTGAGAATAGTTCTCAAGCAAGAAAGAAAGATGTACGTTCTTGAGGAAGAAATTCTCGATGAGCCTGCTGACAATGCAAACAAATCAAAAAAGACAAATGGAAGAAACATTGTGATGATTCTATTGATGTCAGTTGTCTTATGTTGGCTACCATTTGTCCAGAAATTTAGAAGAATCTGGAAGAAATTGAAGCTTATGAGCTAAATTCTCACCTCAAGGAAACTTTCTCAAAGCATGCTAGGCAAGAGAGGTATGAGACCTTTCAAGCCTTGTATGCTTGCAAGATGGTTGAGGGGACATCTATCAGCGCTCATGTACTCAAGATGAAATGATATATTGATCATCTTGATAGGCGTGGTTTTCCACTTTCTAAGGAGCACTCCACGGATATGATCCTAAACTCATTTCCCGAAGTTTCGTTCAGTTCATTATGAACTATAATATGAATGATATGGAGAAATCCATTACTGAGTTGCATGGGATACTTAAAACGGCTGTGCAGAATATTAAGAAGAAACCAAGCCATGTGCTGATGGTCAGCAAAGGGAAGTCCTTTAAGAACAAAGGCAAGGGTAAGGGTAAGACAAAAGTTGCCAAATCTAAAGACCCTACTAAGCCGGTTTTCAAGGCTAAAGCTCCCAAAGATGGAAATTTCCATCATTGCAATAAACCAGGACACTGGAAAAGAAATTGCAAGGTTTACTTGGAATAGCTAAAGCGTACCAAGGGTAGTGAGACTGCCACATGTATATTTGTTATAGAAGTTAACTTCTCTACTTCTAACTCCTGGGTATTGGATGCTAGATGTGGATCTCACATTTGTACAAATGTGCAGTGGTTGAGAAGCAGTAGAGAGGTGAAGAAAGGGGAAGTGGATCCAAGAGTCGGCAATGGAGCAAGAGTTGCTGCACTAGCCGTAGGAACTTATGATCTAGTTTTACCCAATGGGCTTTTGTTATTTTGAACAATTGCTATTATCTTCCTGCTATGAATATGAATATTATTTCAGTTTCTACATTAGATTGTGAAGGTTACGATTTTCTTATTAATAATAAGATTATTCGTATTTTCTTCGATGACTTGCTTTATGGTACTGAAAAGTTATATACTGGCCTTTACAATTTTGATCTAGATGAATCCAACACTTTGGAAGTCTATAACATTGCATCCAAGAAACCTAAGCTCAATGATTCTAATCCGACTTACTTATGGCATTGTCGACTTGGTCACATAAACGAGATACATATTTCTAAACTCCATAATGATGGACTTCTAGACTCTTTTGACTACAAATCATATGGGACATGCGAATCTTGTTTATTGGGCAAGATGACGAAGAATCCTTTCACCGATAGTGGAGAAAGGGCTACTAATCTATTAGGCCTAGTACATACTGATGTATGTGGACCTCTTAGCATCATGCCAGAGGCGGATACCAATACTTCATCACACTTACCGATGATTTTAGTCGGTATGGATATGTTTATCTTATGAAGCATAAACATGAATATTTTGAAATTTTCAAAATGTTCCAGAGTGAAGTACAGAATCAACTTGTCAAGACAATTAAAGCCCTTCGACCGGATCGAGGTGGCAAATACTTGAGCCAAGAATTTGATTATCATCTTAGGAGTTGTGGAATTGTTTCACAACTTACTCCTCCCGGAACACCTCAGCATAACGGAGTGTCCGAGAGGAGGAATCGAACTTTATTAGATATGGTTCGATCCATGATGAGTCGAATAGAGCTTCTATTATTATTTTGTGGCCACGCCTTAGAAACAGCAGCATTCAACCTTAACCGTATTCCATCTAAAGCAGTTGAAAAGACACCATTTGACAAATGAACTGATAAGAGACCAAACTTGTCCTTTCTAAAGATCTGGGGTTGCGAAGCATTCGTAAGGTGCCAAGTGTTTGACATACTGGCAGCCAGATTTGAAAGATATTTATTTGTGGGGTATCTTAAGGAAACTAAAGGATATTACTTTTATTAGCCCGCAAAGAACAAAGTGTTTGTTGCTCGAAATGCTGTATTCTTATAAAGGGAATTTATTTCCAATAGAGATAATGGGAGAAGAGTAATTCTCGAGGAAACTCGGGAACCATAAGAAGACATCGCTTCACCGATGGAAACTGAATAGGCTCAACAATCAGTTAAAGAGCTAGTTCAAAGTACACATGTCCCTCGCAGATCTGATAGGATGGGACATGAACTTGACATATATGGGTATCTCGTAAGAGGATGATGACGCATTGCTCATAGATGATGAGTCTAGTATCTACGCAGAAGCTGCTTCAGGACCAGAGTCCGAGGAATGGCTAGAAGCCATGAAGTTAGAGATGCAGTCCGTGTATAACAATCAAGTTTGGAACTTGATAGATCCACCCGAGGGTGTTAAAACCATTGGGTACAAATGGGTCTACAAAAAGAAGAAAGACATGGACGATAATCTGCAAGCCTATAAAGCTAGACTAGTGGCAAAAGGTCATAGACAGATTCATAGTGTTGACTATAAAATATGGCAAATGGATGTCAAAACAGCATTCCTTAATGGGAACTTACTCGAGGATATGTACATGACACAACTTGGGGGTTTTGTTCATCCACAAAATTCTAAAAAGGTTTGCAAGCTTCAAAGATCCATTTATGGGTTGAAGCAGGCTTCTCGGAGTTGGAATCTTCGCTTTGATGAAACTTTAAAAGAGTTTGGGTTTATTCAAAATGAAGATGAACCATGTGTGTACAAAAAGGTTAGTGGGAGCATAGTTGTTTTCCTAGTCTTATATGTAGATGACATATTACTCATTGGAAATGACATACCCACATTGCAAACAGTCAAGACTTGGTTGGGAAGTTGTTTCTCAATGAAAGACTTAGGAGAAGCTGCTTATATTCTTGGGATAAAAATATAGATCAGAGAAAATGATTGGTCTGAGTCAATGCACCTACATGAATAAAATATTGAAGAGGTTTAATATGCAAGACTCCAAGAGAGGCCTCTTGCCAATGTCACATGGCATTCATCTGAGTGAGACTCAGAGTCCTTCGACTCCTGATGAACGAGACCGCATGAGCAAGATTCCATATGCTTCGGCCATTGGATCGATCATGTATGCCATGATTTGTACTCGACCAGATGTATCGTTTGCCCTTAGCATGACAAGTCGATACCATTAAAATCCAGGTGAAAGTCATTGGACATCAGTGAAAACCATCCTAAAGTACTTAAGAAGAACTAAGGACGCTTTCCTAATTTATGGAGGGGGGAAACGAGCTGGATGAAAATGGTTATGCCGATGCAAGTTTCGAAACCGACAAAGATGATTTTAAATTGCAAACTGGTTATGTGTTTGTATTGATTGGAGGTGCTGTGAGTTGGAAGAGTTCCAAGCAAAGAATGGTTACTGATTCTGTAACAGAAGCTGAGTACCTGGCAGCATCATATGCAGCTAAGGAAGCCGTATGGATCAAGAAGATTGTTACCAAACTAGGAGTGGTACCGACCATCCAGGGTCGCATAAGCCTTTATTGTGACAATAATGGTGCTATTGCACAAGCTAAAGAGCCTAGGTCCCATCATAATTCCAAACATATACTCAGAAAATATCACCTAGTCAGAGAAATCGTTATACGAGGAGATATTACAATATGTAAAGTAGCAACGGAAAAGAATGTTGCCGATCCACTTACCAAACCTCTCTCATAAGGAAAGCATGTTTTGAGCATGCTAGATCGATAGGACTAAAAGGCATGAATGAATGGTCCTAGTGTGTAACACCCCCAAAACCATACGGGAATATTACAGCGCCGTGGGCCCCACATTGGAACCCACAAGGCTAAAATCATTTTCGCAAACGTTTAAAAATGCCAAAAGGCCCTTTTGAAGTACACACACGTAGCGAATAAAAACACAGTTCAGAAGAATACCGAAAAGCCATTTAGAAACATACACACACAGCGGATAAAAACATAATTAAATACATTTGCAGCGGACTTAGAAAAACTAGAAAAGAATACACAATCCCAACAATCACGCCATAGCTAGTATCACCGGAAAGCTCATCCCTTCACGACCGCTACTAACTCGAACTCTGAGTACCTAAAAGATAAAGCCCACGACGGGGTCAGCCATAATACTCAACAATGATAACGATCACATCACAAAAACAATATATATCAATGTAATTACAAGGTAAGAATAATTCCAATGTAGTCTTACCGACATAACCTTACCAACCCATCACAAACTATATCAAATCAATCCTTACCATAATCACATCTCGCGTTCTTAAGTGACGGATAAAGTCAAGAGTAACCACCTGGGCTGTATCCGAAACGATACCAAGATTCTCAAACATAAACATATCTCCCATATGGAATAATCTGGCCAAGTCCGATTCTGTCCGTGGGATCGCACAATCGGATTCCAATTCTGATAAAACCGATATCACACGGTACATCTGTAAACCAACCATCCCGAGACAATGGCAAGTCCCGGATATCAATGCAAAACACGAATGTTCACACAATCAATAATGATAAACAACCAACGCATTACAGCGGAAATATTAATGACATGACAACTCCACACAAGATCGACAAATAATCAACCACGAATGAGAATACCATGATATGGCAACTCCAACAAGATCAATGAAAGATCAACCACCGGGAATGCCAACAATACGGTAACTCCAACGAGATCAATAAGGAACCAACAACTGAGAATACCGACGGTACGGTAAACTCCAATAAGAGTAACAAGGACCAGCAACTGGGAATACAAACAATACGGTAAACCCCAACAAGGTTAATAAAGGATCAACGACCGAGAATACCAACAACACGGTAAACCTCCACAAAATCAATAAAAGATTGATAACGACGAGATTTCCAATGATAGGGCAGACTCCAAACAAGATTTATAAAGGTTTAATAGCAAACGAGAAGACCATCGACATGGTAACTCTAAATGAGATCAATGAAGGATCAACGGGGACAAATACACGAGAGAATAAAATCGTCAATCAAATACAAATCATCTATACGGGATTTTAAAGACACCGACTAACGAATAGACCCAATTATACATGGGCTGTGAACGACTCATCAATAAGACTCAAGATGGATGTCACGATACACCCGATCCAGACATGTGTCCGTGTACAAGCCAACCACAGGTATTGATCAGGTACCCATATAGTCTTGTACCTAATCAGCCTCACGAAGTACGTCTCGTGTGCACGGTTCAATATGAGATCGAAAACAACACATGCTACACGTGCCCACCCTGAAAATCCTACACATGAATGATCAGAGCGTATCCGACTCCAGATATGTCACAATATAACTTGACCATGAATCTCGAAGAAACGCATATCAACAAGGATCAGAAGACTTTCTAAAAGAGCAACAACAACTCGATCATGAGGGACCGACACGACCGCAATGTTGTATTTCCGTCAGACAACAGTTCACAGTATGCTCAACAATGCATATGATATTTGCACATAAACCCCAAGACCACAGCCAAGGGTCACGGAAGCATCTCACAGGAATATCCCGGAACGTGGGTGCCATTTAGGTCTTATCCCTCAACACAGTTCATGCAATCACAAAATACCCCAAGGTCGCAACCAAGGGTCACGAAAGTATCCACATAGGAATACCCCGGAACATGGGTGCCATCTAGGTCTTATCCCTCAACACGTCGGCCCCACAGATTACAATTCAAATAAAGAGCATATCACAAAACGTAACAAATAATGGTGCACTCTCACCACATGAACATCAACACACACATGCAAATATGCAACCGGACGATTATTATAATTTAGCAATATTAATTTACCTCAGGATGGAGACGCTAACCTTTCCACGACCAAAATCCCTGAACAAATATACGGTGTCCGAATAATCCATATGAAGTACAATCCATTACTAACACCAAATCACCATCTCGAGTTCAATATCGGCATAACAACTGGTCTTGAAATCTAACTTCTCATACAATAGACCAAATGTAATTCACGTTTCCGTTTCCACTAGACATCTTTAAAATCATATACGTTATGGTTTATCTCAGTCCAATCATAATATACGTATCATCATTCCGACAATTTATATTCCATGATACCATTGCTATATGAATCATAAATGAAATGAAAACGAAATCATTTATTAAACATTATGAACTGAGCAAGCATAACTTGCCTCGATACCGATACGATGAAGTTGTTACTAGTCCCGTCGTCTTCATCTACAAGCTCCGCAGCCCCGACTCACCCACAGCACAACGGTTAATACCAACGATCACTAAATGCAACCTAATGCAATAATCAATTAATGATATGTTCAATAACAATCAACAACCGAAATGACCAACTAATCAAACTCGATGGTTCAGCGATATCTCGATCATACGAAACCAAACCGTATCAACTCTTAACAATACGAATACAAGCCGAAATTCGATATTCAATAGTCTTAACAATGTCTTCAACATATAGCTCATATAACCGCAAGAATCGTAACAACAAAACCATAATCATCTTCATACGAATCATTCTTCAACGGTAACATCAAAATCCTAATTCAAGGAGAGGATTACCCAACATACCTCTTAGAAATGAAATACACAAGTAATCACTCGTTTTGAATAACACGGTGCGAAGAAATCAACGAAAGGAAAGGGTACCGATTCAACCACCTTCAAAAGTTCATTCCTAAATCACAATAATATCAATTCAATCACCATTCATACGAAAACATATAGAATTTCCCAAGTTCTACTCATTGAGGCATTTTATCGGACACTTTGAGGGCATAATCCAATTTAATCGATTTAACGGAGACATTCTCGAATTTGTTCAACAAAACTTCAAGAGTAATGAATAATCTCAAGAATACAACAAGGTTCCATCAATAATCTGAGTTAAAACGAATCAAATCGGCCAAAACATCAAGAAACCTCAAGAACATCCAAAAACCAAAAGTTCATGTGTTCTTACCTTCGATCCGGGTGGAAGATGATGTTATCCATGAACCAAACCTTCCAAAACATGTTGCTCTAAGATGTATCCATCAAAATTCATCCATTATTGACGAAGAAACGCGAAGAAACGAAGAAAAAGGTGAGAAATGGCCAGACGCTCGGTCCAGGCCCTTAAATAGGCGAGACTTGCTGGACCATTACGGCCGCTATCGGCCATAGATTACGGCCGTAACTGGCCATGGCTACCTCACTGCCCGATTTGGTCGACACCCTTACAGCCGTAATGTCACCCGCCTTACGTACGTAATGGGCCCTTACGGCCGTACCCGACCACATCCTTACGGCCGTTATCGACCAGTCCTGCGCCCAGCGAGTCACTGCCGACCATGCTCGGCCATCCAGCGAGTCACTGCCGACAGTGATCGGCCACTGCACGTCCTCTCGGCCACGACTCGGCCAGTCGCCCTGTAACGTACGTAACACTTAATCCGTTGCGTACGTAATACGTACGTTGACGTGCTACAGTATTATACTCGTATTACGTACGTAAAACAACCTGTATAGCGTACGTAAATCCATCAGTTGACTCACCTATCCACATCGGCGCCGAAAGCTGCCTACACCGAGCCCAAATGTCCGATTCCTCTTGTTACGTACGTAATACCTTACGCATAACGTATGTAAAATGTACCAACTTAGCGTACGATAGCCCAAAAACTTAACGTACGTAATGGCCTTATGTACTTAGCCAAAATCCAACTGTTCCGGTCCGTCTCGACATACCGGATACGAACATACGGCACACTAAATACACATATACTCAACCCAAAATATTCTCATACGGTACGTCTGATGCACGATATCCTCAATTACAACTGTCGACCTAGTACGGCAATCATACAAATACTCATACGGTATATCCGATATCGAAAAACACACCAAGCATGTAATATCCTAGAATCAAAATAACCTTGATAGACATATTGGCACGACTATCACGGTTTCCAAAATTATCCACTCATATCGTGTCGGTCCCACTCTGTACAGTACAACCCAGATAAAATAATGCGAAAAATTCATAGTGAAATTCTAGGATATTACATAGTGCAAGTGGGAGATTGTTGGGAATAGTGCCCTAGGACATTCGATGTGCCTATATTTGTAATTGTCACATTTAAATAAAGTTATTTGATATCATTTATGTCTCGCTGATTATTATAATGTCTGTATGTTTTAATATTATAATAATCGAATAATAGTTATTCACGAATAATAAGATTATTCAAATGTCCCTGGTCCAACCGCGTTGAGTAGAGACTCAAGTGATTGATATTTGATTGATAATCATCGGATGATTACACGTATGGTATGGATTAATCTTATGGCTATTGGTTAGAGAACCAATACTGGAAAGACCCGCATTGAGATCACTACATGGAAATGTCATAAGTAAATCTCAATTTAACAGTATGTCAATAAATTCTTGAACCTGAGATTATCATAGAGTCCAACATGATAACTGCTATGTCTTGACGTAATCCAACATCATCTGAAACATAGTGATCATAAAGGTTAGGATCGGGATTACTGGGTGTCATGTAGAGGGCAATGAATAATCAAGATGAGGATTTGTCCCTCTCTTTAGAGAGAGAGATATCGGTTGGGCGCCTCTATTAGTAGGACTGAAGGAAATGCATGGCCATGCTCAAATGAAGAGTCATTTGATTCAATCAGTCTACTTAAGATCGAGAAAGCATTTGAAGATAATAAGTATGACAATATCCATGACTTGGTTTAAATATGATATCGCGCGACAAAGGGATTTGATACATTAAATGGTTTAATGGACTATATACTTATATTATTTGGGTAGTCATAATGTCTGCTAGAGACCACTTATGATTTATTATTTAATAAGGTATTAAATAATTGCCAATATAGTATAAGCCTTTTGGGTCACACATACGACAACTAAAGACAAGCAAGAATAATTAATAGATATAATATTGGATATTATATTTATTAAGGAAATTAAATAATGAGTAATATATAATATATGATATTATATATTATATTATTTAATTATATCAGCTGGAAAGATAAATATAATATTAGATATTATATTTATAAAAGGATTAAATAATAAGTAATATATAATATAAGATATATTGTATTATTTAATAAGTTGAGGGGCAACTAAGCAAATACTAGAGTTTGACTCCAGGGTATACTTAGTATAAATAAAGGGTCAAGGACAAGGAGTTGTCATAAGAAAATTACACAGCCCTAATTTGCAAGAGCAAAAAATCGGCCCCCTTCCACAACCTTCGGCCGAACAGGTTTTCACTCCGGAAGTTCGTTTCGGCCATCTCCGCCCTCTTCCATTAGTTGATTTTGATCAACAGTACAAACCCTTCTAGCAAGGAATTAATTGTTGTACTGTTTATCAACATTATTTGTAAGGATCTAGCAATATGGTTTGTACCAGTTGTTCGTGTGTGGATCACCGAAAGAGGAAGATGATTTAATCAGCTTCTAGTCTGGGCTCATATCTGTTCTTCAAATTAAGGTAATTCAATGAACTATTAATAAATCAAATAAATTATTGTACGTAGATCATCGTCTGGGTCTTTCATTAATTTATTCCACTGCATTTTGCTCATATTCATTGTATTAGATACACGTAAAACCCAACAGTGCCTCCCTCCTTGTTTCAGACCTCCGGTGCGGCAGTGAATGTTAGGAATCGGGTACTTGCACCTGTACAACAATGATATTCGGAACTTTAACTTGAACAACGAACATGTAGTACAACGAAATTGAAGTATAACTAGATATCGTCCGAAGCTAGAGCTTCTGTTTGCAAGATGAGAATACGCCCCAGTGGTGCTCACGGTAAGGCGACTCGTCCCCAAAGGTTAAAACGATCTGAACATCTCGACAGTAGCAGCACCACAAAACTGAACCGAGCAACGGCGAATTGGAGGAACGAGGACTGAACTTGATGATATAAGAATGCAGAATACTTTCAAAATTGTATCTACTGCAATGAACGAATGCTCCTATATACAGGCTCTCGAACCATGTGAAGGGACTCATCACCATAAAGTCTATTCATGAAGGATCCATGAAGGCTGTCGGTTTCAGATGCCCAAAGGGCTCGGTTGGATGAAGAGACTTGGAGCATTTACTAGTCAGCTCAAGAGTCATGGGCTAGATCAAAAGGTTAATGGACTTGCGGATTTGGTCCAAAAGTAAGGCCCAAACACCAGCCCAAAGCACCAATTGCCAAGATCCAAGTCCTGGTCCTGGGCCTGAGCCCGAGCCCGACCCGACCCGACCCCTCCCGTCCCGTCCTGTACAGATGGATGGACGGACGGCGCCGGCAGCTGCGGCACGCGCGTGTGTGTATGTGTGCGCGGGGACACCCATACACACCAACTCAACTTGTTATTAAGCCCATATAGACAAAGACTTTAAATAGAAGTCAAAACATCTATATACAATCAATGTGCGACAACTAACATTTACATAACATGTTAGTTTCCACACCAACATCCAACCTTTGGCATATAATAAATATATCACTCATCGAAATCAGTTTAGAGATACTAAATATACCACATTCATCTACTCACGACGTAGATTAACATTCGATAAATATATTAATTAAATAATAAATATTTAATTAACACTATTATCCTTAATAAAGAGTTAATTACTAAATCATTTCCAACAATCCCCTACATGAGTGATAATACCAATGCAAAATGAACGCAAATGCAAAGTTCAGTTCTGAAGAGATAATATTTCATTTGGCTAGGTGGCTTGTGACCTTGAACCTATCCATATTCAACTTCATCGAATATACCAGTGACATAGTGGTCATGAATATTGGGATTCGATGCCTAAAATGAAAGCCCAGCCAAAGCAAAAACAAAAAACCGAACCCCTAAAGAGGACCGATCATGCAATGTATATATGAATATAAAAGGACAGGAATTATGATATGAAAACATACCCTTGAAGTCCTTCGATTGAATGTTGAGGTTGATCCCGATGACCGCAAATCCAATTTGATAAGTCCTCGATGATCCAAACGCCAAAAGCACCGCGTCTCTACTAGCCATGTGTCGGGAGATAATCGGAATCACAACTACTCAATTATCCTCCAAGGATACGGCTAGAATAGAGAGTGATATAATTTTTGCTCTTGTTTTTCTCTCTCTCTAAGAGTGTAAGAATGTCAAGAATGTGAACTCTCTCTCCCTCTCTCTCTCTCTCTCTCTCTCTCTCTCTCTCTCTCTCTCTTGTGATGGCCAATCTCTTTAAAAGGATGATGATGATGATGATGATAATGGTGGTGTTAGTATACATAACTAAAGTCCACATATAACATCAAAAACCCTTTAAAATAAAATACACAAAGTAAATCATACCCAACCCCACAAATTGGAACCATTAGGCAACAATTGACATAAACAACTAACATGAAGCTTCATGGTAGGGGGCAAGATCTGTTAGAGGGGAGTTGGTTCGTTTCGGTCCGTGAAACGGACCGTCGTGTATCCAGTCCGACTGATACATCTTGGTTCATCTCAAATAAAATTAAGACAATTGATTAATCTAATTAATTAATTAATTAATTAATTATATTAAGATATTATTTATCCAAGAAATAATAATTCATGAATTAAATTAATTACCCAGTAATTTATTTAATTCACCAGAACGATTTGATTTATCCAAAAAATTAAATAAGACATCCGATGTCTAAAATTCACAATAAGATATTCAATTCAAATTATTTCATCGTCTCCCTAATGCGCGACTCGGTAGGTCCATCTCAGTAAGCAATGGGAGGAACCAAAGAGTTAGAGCACCATCTAGACAGTCCCGCGGCCTATACTGTAACCTTACTGAGAACGAATGATAGGGATCATTCAAGACCCATTATGTCGTGAATACCAGTAAACGTATAAACCCTTCTTTCATATGTCCCGATCAAGTTATAGGGTCACGATCAGTCAAACCCTATTTGTACTTGATGTTATGTCTGAGTTAATGCAAATCAAGATCGTCGAGTTCTCATGTATTCGATACAACTAGCACCAATATTTTGGCCAAATACTTATGATCTCATATACCAATAACCACATAGGACATATACCTGTTCACTAACAGTAGAAAGAATCCTATCATGGTATTTAGTAGAACCTGTTACTTGTCCGTCAAGACACACGTCGAGGTTGACCCTGTAACATCCCCAACCCATTTGGGAATATTACAGCGCCGCAGACCCTCTTAAGAGGATCTACTGGGATGGATACCAACACAAGACATCATATCTAATGCCAACATAGCTAAACAAGTGAAACAGTAGACCGATTTGGTCTTTCATCAATACATACAGCGTGAACCTCATATACAACTCTGTCCAGAAACTCATACCCGCACAGGGGTCAAAATAAAATAACAATTCCATAAAACGGGAGAACAATATAGTGGAAAGAATAATACAATTCAACCATGTCGAATATCCAATGCTGGCCCTCATGTGATTAGTATCATTTATCTTCCATCATCCTTCGTATTGATCCCATGGTTTTAGTCCCCAGGAATATGCACGTACCTGAATGCAATACAGACATCCACCCCCCGATAACTCGGGGGTTAGCAAAATTCTACTATTTTACTAGTACAAGTATAAAGTGCAAATACGATCCATACACAACATATTCCAAGAATATAATTGTCTGAATAATCATTGAGTAAAAAAAACAGCGATAGATTTCCCGAGATGTTTTATTTGAAAAAAAATAGTCCAAAGCCTTGAAAGGCAGTAAAAAATAAGTAAACAACTTGTAAAGTATTTTAAAGATCTCAGGAGTTTTCGGAAGAATACATTCAGGATTTAAGAATCCTCATCTTTACAAAATTCCTCTTTAGAGTCACAACTCAAAGATTTATTTTTCCCAAATTAATAATCCAACAATAAGTTACGGGGTCCACGACCCAAACATCCATATCAATCATAATAATAATAAATTACAGGGTCCATGACCCAAACGTCCATCTCAATCATATGCCCAAAGGTTATTCTCGTCCCATGCTAACAAGCATGAACCTCGGAGCTTCTACGTGCGTACCCGGGTGAATAAATCATTGGTAATCAAACGGAAGATCTGTACCTCATGATTAACCATGGATTCGCGCTATAAGCTGCGATCCCTTAGAGGACTCGAAGTCCCATCCCTGAGTGGTTAACACATATCACCATAAAGGGTCACCAAAACAAAACAATCATTAGAATTCCATAACGGACATATAACATACACTCATAGTTATCCTGGCATCGTGCTAGAAAGCACGAACCTCGAAGGCTCGCGACGATGTACCCGTTTTGGATAACCCATGATGAGTATGCAATATATCCAAATATACACCCATAAGTTATCCTGGCATCGTGCTATCAAGCACGAACCTCGGAATCTCCTCGAGACATACCCAGTTTGGATAACCCTATGGCAAAACTCGACCCGTACTAACAAGGACGGATCTCATAGTTCTCAACGAACCCTACCCGGTAACATCACATACATTGATCTCATACCACGAGGGTATATATTTCTCGAACAATGCCAATTAATAACACATCCTTACAAATGGACAAATAAACATTACAAATACATCATTTGTGCACTCATCAAACGAATACACATTCGAGTATACAACCCTTAATAAGGGGGGAGAGCTTTTATAATCACGTAGCACGAAGGCAATATATATATATATCAATTCGCATCTATCACGCACATATCCGTAGAACTCATTCGTTCGTAAAGTACTTGAGCGTTCTTGAAAGAAAGTCATTAAAGGGATTATATCAATCCTTTTGAACATTCGTCATGGCTACTCAAATAACACACATAGTCCATTACCAATTATCACATCTACAAAATACGAAAGGTATGCCTCAACAATTGATACTGACAATTCCGACGAACACGGCTCGACCAGAATCCTCGAACACCTACAACTTCCGTAAGAAACAACGAAATAACGATCACAAGGAGAAGCAAGACTAATAACAACGAAAATCGCCCCCACAACCGAAGGAAACCCATTGAGACATTTAATCGAACATTAAATACTCAAGACTCCTCTAGAACACAACAATCACGATTGGGAATATACGAGACCGAAATATGGATATACAATCCATAGGATATGTTCAATAACATCATTTAAAAACAATCAATTCATCAAAATCGGATTGAATATGAGATCAAGAACAAATCTCCAAAAAGTCTACTCTAGGGAAATCAAGAAAAATACCTCGATCCGACGAAGAACAATATATTAGGTGATGTTACAATCACCTAGAAATCTCCAAAACACCTTGGAATTGAGTAGAATCGACCAAGAATTCAAACCCTAGTATCACCCGTCCGTCAGCCACGTGGAGAAGAAGAGAAGGGGAGAAAATGAGGTGGAAAAACCAGTCTGTCCCCTTATATACATCAGGGACGCACGAGCATCACGCACGACCAAATGCTCGTGCCCAGCTACTGCGACCACGCATGAGCACAGCGCACGAGCAGCTGCTCGTGTGTCCTGCCCGTGCGTCCCTGGAGCTCACTGCCGAGCACTGACAACACGCATGAGCACCACGCACGAGCATGTGCTCGTGTGGCCTGCTCGTTTGCTACAATCTAAGGCTAACATCGAGCCCAACACGGCCTCGAAAGCACCCAGGACATAACCAACTCGAAAGCGAACGAAAACAAGAGCTCATAACGTCCTCAAAGAGACAAAACGACAACAGAAAATAATATGCCATGTCACACATGCATACACACGATCCGCACGGCTTACACAACAATAAGTCGTACCCGACGAATGCCACAACGTGGTACCTCATACCATACACGACATAAGGAAAATCTCAAATAATCATCACCCAAAAAATAACCGCACAACCAACAAATAATTCAAAGTAACCGGAAATGAAAATCTCGGGTATTACATTCTACCCTCCTTAAAAGAAGTTTCGTTCTCGAAACTTAAAATACGGAAAAAAGGCAACAACAAAGCGACAACTGACAGGTAACACCTCTCAAGAATTTCAAATGGTCGGTCCTGATATCCATGCTGAAGTCCGGGTCTCGGAAGACTCGGCAACCATCTCACAAAACTAGATTCTGTGTCCCTCAAGTCCGCACTTGTAACACATTACTGGCGGGGAAGGACAATGTGCACGAACATGACCCGACACATTATATTTGAAACATCTCCTGGCCTTACCAGGAGTCGAAGCTGATGACTTAGAACTCTCGGTTCTACTCGTCGAGCGACGGAGCTTCACGGCAGAAAGACCATAGTGCAGCACAGTTAGCGGCATCTCTATCAAGAAGATATTGAGCGATAGGCACTTTCCGTTCTTCGGGACAATCAACTGCCTCGAATATTTTTCCTAACTGGAAAAGTCAACCATCCCAGCCTAATTCATCCGCGGCACCCGCGAAATGATGGGGGGTATTACGATCCACTTCCCGAAGCCATTGGTTTGTACCGACGTTATGGGTCACATATGTGTTACGTTGAACCGCCTGGGTCAACTGAGTCATCTGTGTCGCTACTTATTGCAATATAGTAGCAACATCAACACCAATTCCATTTCCGACAATATTCTCTTCGTTCCACATCTAATCTCCACGACCATCTGTACCGCGGCCACGACCACGACCTCTGCCCCTTGGCATAGTGAGCAAATACCCACTCAACACGATGAACACAACATCGCAGAATAATATACCAAAGCAACAATTTCGGCACAATATATCAACATAAGGCAAAAAATAGTAACATTGTAAAAATATCCACTCTAGACACGAATACGAAAATTTACAATTGCAGCAAATGAAACTTACGGTCGTAATTAACGGTTCACATAACTATATCAACAGAAAATTGACGATCATTATCGTTACAATCGCGGTCGTAATATACTACACATGGTAGCCAATCATTTTTAAAATTCTTTTTAAAACTCCACGAGGTATCCATTTGAATAATATCATTAGAAAGTATTTGAATTCATATATTTTTCCAAAATAAAATTTGGAAATACTTATGACACCTCTGGCTGTTTTACCAAATTCATGAATCATAAGTTTTAACCATCTCCCTTTGAAAACAATTGCAAACCAATATACCAAAATATCAATTTCTTCGGAAACAACATCATCACAATTAACAGAAAAAGGTGTATCCCGTGGTCATGCTCTTCTGGCGTCGACCTCCAGAGGTTTCACCGAACCATCCCTGGGTGGAAAAATACTCATACACGTACTAATCATTCCCACGGATCCACAATCACGTCGGGATAACATCATAGAAACCATAAGCAAACCAAACCATGCCATCATAACATTAGGTATACAACTATAGTTCTCCAACGAGAATGATAACATGACAATAAATCAAATCATTCGGTCTCACAAGCAATCTCTTTAGTTCCAACTCTAGCATATCACCTTAAGCGATAAATCCATTTAGAACGCACACTATAAATTCGATTAGCTTGCGCTGACCGACTCAATTTAGAAAATTTTCCGAATTCAAATTCTGAGTTTAAATCAAGTAAGATTTTTCTTTTTTCACTATTTGTTTTTGAAAGTAAAAATCACATTTTTGATTTAAAATATAAAATTTTTGATAGTGTGAAAGGTTTTTAAAATCGTATATTCGAGTTATTGGAAAGTAAAATCGATAAATAAAAATCATTTTCAAAACCCCTTCGAACACGATAAGGGATTAACGATGGAAACATTTCTCAAAGTATCTCAAGTCACTTCAAAACACAATTGCCGTCGAAAGGTTTCATTTGAAATACAAGACTGGCTTGCCTAAATTCATATCACTTTTCAAAATCCACAATATGCCGCCAGTTGACCGCATCATCAAAACATTTTCGAAAGCTGATTTTCCACAATACACTCAGGTCTAAGAATTTTTAGGAAATCGTTTTCAACCACGCACGCAGCAGATATAATTACTAAGAGGAACACATTGGTTGTAAACAACAACAATTAGCCAATCACAATGGACTCTCAAACACATGCTCATACGGCAATCAAAATCACTAGTTCAACAAACACAACTCGGAAACACTAATTTCAACACACGTCAAACCATCTCTCCAAGTTTAACGGCATAACTAATGAACATTAATTCAAACACATATTGAAACCATGTATATGAGTCATCAATCAACTCTAATGCCAATACACTTATCAAAACACATTAATGTTTCAAGTTTTTACATCATACTACACCACTCGGTGTCAAATCCATCAATACATCTAGTTCATTACACACGTAATATACCACAAGTATCAAATACAAATTCCATATCCATGAAACACATGTAAACAACGTCATGAAACACAGATAATACACATAAAATAGGAGACTTACATTCACAGGTCACACGAAGATGATGGGTGCATCACGATACTAATCACGACCGACAACTCAGACGACGTATCGCGACACGATTCAGTTAGACAAAATCCGACAAGACAGGACTCAACAATACTCAACTTGACCCGACAGCCAATGTTTCCACAACCTAAGCTCTGATACCATATTCTATAACACCCCTAACCCGTATTGGAATATTACAGCACCGCAGACCCTCTTAAGAGGATCTACTAGGCTGGATACCAACACAAGACATCATATCTACTGCCAACATGGCTAAACAAGTGAAATGGTAGACCGATTTGGCCTTTTACCAATACATACAACGTGAACCTCATATACAACTCTGTCAAGAAACTCATACCCGCACAGGGGTCAAAATACAACAACAATCCCATAAGACGGGAGAACAATACAATGGAAAGAATAATACAATTCGACAATGTCGAATATCCAATGCTGGCCCTCATGTGATTAGTATCATTTATCTTCGGCTAAAATGCTCCTGGGGTCCCTTAACTTAATTTCAGATAACGATTCAGTCCTTTATCTTTTTTTTATCCCAACTAAGTCCTTTATCTTTCTAATTTTAAGCAAATTTAGCCTTTTCCGTTGGTCTCCATTAACTGTTATCCAGGTGGCTGTTAAGTTGCCTACGTGGCTATAAACATACCTGCGTGTCAAATCCTTAACCTATATGTCAAAGCATCTCACAGTCAAAGCATTTCTCTCTCCAGAATGCAGTCAAAGCATCTCACAGTCAAAGCATCCTTAACCTAATTGAATTTAAGAAATATTTAAATCGTTTAATTTGATTTAAAATCAATTATTATCAATTAATAAACAATTTTTCAAATTAATCAATTAATATAAAATTAATTGACTAATTATCTGAATTAAATCATTAACTAAATTTAATCAAAGTTAAATTAAAAATAGTTGAGTTTAAAGTTTTAAGTCCAAAATAAATTACTAAATTATTTATTTATTTATTTATTTCAAATAAATAATTAGTTAAATGATTAAAGTAATTAATTTTATAAATAATTCGAATTTGTAGAACTTATTCAAAATAATTAGTAATTTAAATTAAGTAAATTATATTACTAATTAAATGAATTAGAAATAATTTTAGAATTTAAATTTTGATTTTTTAGATTTTTTTTTTAAATCTTTATGTCCAAAAATACTGTTTGAAACTGAAATTAGGGTTTAGGAAGATCAAACTGAAATTTATCAAGAACAACTGCCGGAATTTTATTAACATTGGCCGGAAAACTGAAAAAAAATCCCAGTTTCCGATGACTGTCCAGAGTCCGGCTACTAGAAACCCGGCTGCATCAAACTCAACCAAACTGACCACAAAACGTTGCTTGTTAACTGGGCAATCATATTACACAACCAAACAGTCAAAAACACTGCTGGAACTCAAAATCCGATAAAAAAAAGCAAGAACTCCGGTGAGCATTCATAAAAACCGATCTACTAATTTACTGAACCAAAATTAACAAACTAATATGCAAAATGACCGTGAGGATATGATCTACAACATAGTATAAACAAGAATCATGAAACAAACCAAACCCAAGCCGGCAGCCATCGCCTTTACCCATATCCACAGATTTCCATCCACCACCAAACCAGAATGGAACAGCCCGCACGAAATCCCAACCTCCACGAGTGGCTCACTGGATTTCAAACTTTGAGAGAGGCAACCTGGAGTGGCACGACAGATGGAGAAATTTGGAGGAACGGAGAAGCTCGCCACGGGCGCTGGATATATTCGGATTTCCTCAATTCCTCTGCCGAGCTGTCCGGAGGCGCCGCGGCCCCATGAGAATAACTGAAGAGTCGTCGATTCATCGGCGGTGGGAGAGATGGAGTTGCTGGAGGAGTGGTCATAGAGAAGCGGAGGGGACTTGGTGGCAGCGGAGGATAAGCTGCGCACATAGGTTTGACTGTGCGATGCTTTGACACATATGTTAAGGATTTGACACGCAGGTATATTTATAGCCACATAGACAACTTAACAGCCACCTGGACAACAGTTAATGGAGACCAACGGAAAAGGCTAAATTTGCTTAAAATTAGAAAGATAAAGGACTTAGTTGGGACAAAAAAAAAGATAAAGGACTAAATCGTTATCTGAAATTAAGTTAAGGGACCCCAGGAGCATTTTAGCCTTTATCTTCCATCATCCTTTTTATTTATCCCGTGGTTTTACTCCCCAAGAATATGCACGTACCTGAATGCAATACAGACATCCACCCCTGATTACTCGGGGGTTAGCGAAATTCCACTATTTTGCTAGTACAAGTATAAAGTGCAAATACGAGCCATACACAACATATTCCAAGAATATAATAGTCTGAATAATCATCGAGTAAAAAAAAAAGCGATAGATTTCCCGAGATGTTTTGTTTGAAAAAAAAGATAGTTCAAAGCCTTGAAAGGCAGTAATAAAATAAGTAAACAACTTAGTAAATCATTTTAAATATCTCGGGAGTTTTCAGAAGAATACATTTAGGATTTAAGAATCCTTATCTTTACAAAATTCCTCTTTAGAGTCACAACTCAAAGATTTGTTTTTCCCAAATTAATAATCCGACAATAAGTTACGGGGTCCATGACCCAAACATCTATATCAATCATAATAATAAATTACGGGGTCCACGACCCAAACGTACATCTCAATCATACGCCCAAAGGTTATTCTCCTCCCATGCTAACAAGCATGAACCTCGGAGCTTCTACGTGCGTACCCGAGTGAATAAACCAATGGTAATCAAACGGAAGATCCGTACCTCATGATTAACCGCGGATTCACGCTATAAGCTACGATCCCTCAGAGGACTCGAAGTCCCATCCCTGAGTGGTTAACACATATCACCATAACAAGGGTCACACAAACAACACAATCATTAGAATTCCACAACGGACATATAACATATACTCATAGTTATCCTGGCATCGTGCTAGCATGCACGAACCTCGGAGCCTCGCGACGACGTACCCATTTCGGATAACCCATGACGAGTATGCAACATATCTAATTATACGCCCATAAGTTATCCTGGCATCATGCTAGGAAGCACGAACCTCGGAGTTTCCTCCAGACATACCCGGTTTGGATAACCCAATGGTAAAACTCGACCCGTCCTAACAAGGACGGATCTCGGAGTTCTCAATTGTAACACCCCCGATATATTCAGGAATATTACAGCGCCGTAAATCCTTTACATAAGGATTTACAAGGCTGAAGAATTGAACATGCATTAAAAGGTACTAACGAATGGAAATAACGGAATTAGGATACAACAGTTCTTTCTAAATACTGAAAGTACAATTGTTCAACAGGGACTCAATAATACATCACCAAATTCAAATCCATCACAAATGACTTCGTACTCGAGTACTTATTGAAATAACGAATAAACAACAGATAAATAAACCCGGCCGAAACATCACTCTGCACCCTCGTCGTCATGCAGCTCCAGTGGTTGTTTTCCCGCTCTCCTGGATCCTGAACATAAACAAAATGTTCACCCCCGAAGGGGTTAGCACAACGATGCTAGTACAAGTACCACAACATATTATTCATATCTCACGAATAATGTAAACGACAAGAAAAATACTAACGAGTCTTCTCCTACGAAACTCAAAATGACATACACAATCGATAATCACAACATGATATCATAACATACACATGGTAATTCCATCGATCCAGCGTTCTTTCTAGAACCCACGATGATCCCGCTGACCAACCCGTGGTGGAAAAACCCGTCCGATGATCCAGCGCACGCTAGCATAGATCCCCCGATGATCCCGTCGGACCAACACGAGGTGGACATACAATAACGACATACATGCACGACAATATGTATAACAACAATTCATAAAACAATTAAGGTACTTGCCTCGATTTGAAGACAAGAGCAATACTTCCACAAAAACGAACACTCGAAGGTCGTCCTCCTCAATCAATCACGCAACAAGATCAAACCTTAACAAAAGAAATGATATAGGATTTATCTCACGTCGTACGAATGTTTAACAATTCGATTAACGGCCAAGAGTTCATAAAATGAAATCTGCCTGAACTGCTTAGCGCACGCTAAGTACTCTGTGTAGCGTACGTTAAGTCTGCTCGATAGCGCACGCAAACAACAAAGCCTAGCGTACGCTAACTGTATATGGTCAGTACTTCACTGATCAGTCGACTGACTCGTCTGATGGCTTAGCGTACGTTACATACCAAATGTAGCGTACGCTAACTCGTGCTCGATAGCGCACGTTAATCTTCATAACATAGCGTGCACTATCTATGCATGGCAGTTTACTGCTGAGCAGTAAACTGTTCTCGCCATGATTGAAACAATGAAATCTTCCGTGATAATTCATGTTACCTCCATGAATACCATGTTCATACCCTTATGAATGATTTTACGGATAATGACAACTTCGGATTCAAGGATATGCATACCAATATAAAACCATATTCCATTTCGACTACAAATCTTCATACGACAATTCGAAAGGCTTTACGGTTGATATCAACACCTTTATATCCATCAATATTATCATGCTGAAGTTGTTAAACGTTCCATCTATACTAGATAAATCTTTCCAATATCAATCCTTTAGATTTATCTAACAATAATGATGTTAAAGTCAAGTCCAAGATTGCTATGAAGTCATCTACTAGATTCGGATTACCAATGATAGAAGCTTCATTTACATATTCAATGTAATAATATTAGAATCATGAAGAGCATAATCCAGGTACTTAAGGCTTATTCATCTCAATATTCCAAACATGATGTACTTTAGATAATTCACTTATGAAAATCAATATCTCATTACTATGATCATCCAAATCGTTAGAATCCAACTCTAAGTCTGGAGATAGATTGAACATACCTTAATATGATGAAAATCACTGAACCGTAAGGTAGAATCCGACTCCGGTTGGTTGTATGCCACTCCAAGGTGCTATTCCACTTCAATGAATACTCCCAAGTGATAACCAATATATAAACACCAACAAGATGTGTTCTAAGTGTGTAGGAGGATTATTTCAGCTCTCTGAACTCTCAAGGATGAAGAATAGGCGAAAGAAATGAAAGCCAAAACGGTTGTTGTCCCATTTATAATATTCTGCATTTTAACAAGTTAGTGCACGCTACTAAGAATTCCTTAGCGTGTGCTAATAATGGTTGACTTCAGAATTGTCCGGGCCCGTCCGCGGGAATCTCATCCGGACCCATGTCCCGGCTGGCACATGTGCTAGCTTTCCCGCTCAATAATTGAGTTCTTAGCGCACGCAACTCCTACCTGCATAGCGTGCGCTAATAGTAGCCCGATAGCGCGCGTTAAGATACATTCTTAGCGTGCGCTATCACGAGTTTGCATGATAAATTTTGCATGCTTATATACTTATGTATAATGATACCAATGCAAGAAATATCATACTCCAATAATCAAAATTACAAATCCGAATAATACAGGGTTTGAATACAGATGAAATACACCGTAATAAATCCAGATATTACATACTCTCCTACTAAAAAGGAGTTTCGTCCCGAAACTCAAGACGAAAATAACTCGGGATATCTAGACTTCATATCAGCCTCCGTTTCCCAGGTGGCTTCTTCCATTCCGTGACGTGACCATTGAACTTTGACCAAAACGATTGGTTTGTTCCTCAGCTGCTTAACTCGACTCTCGAGTATCTTAACTGGTCTTTCTTCAAACGTCCCATCCTGCGCGACTTCGATCTCGCCGAAATCAATGATATGACTGGGATATGGTATATACCCTCGTAACTGGGATACGTGGAACACGTTATGAACATGGCACAATGACGGCGGCAATGCCAATCTGTATGCCAACTCCCCAACTCTCTCGAGGATCTCGAATGGTCCGATATATCTCGGACTCAGCTTCCCTTTCCTTCCGAAACGAAAGATTCCCCGAGTAGGAGAAACCTTCAAAAGTACGTGGTCTCCAGTACTAAACTCTAATGGACGGCGGCGTACATCTGCGTAAGATTTCTGGCGACTCTGGGCGGTCAACAGCCTTTCACGAATCAAGGCTATCTTTTCTCGAGTCTGCACGATCAACTCTGGTTCTGTTCCGATCAAGTCCGATGAATCGTCCCAGCATAGAGGCGACCTACACCTCCTCCCGTATAATGCCTCAAACGGTGCCATCTTAATGGATGCATGCCAACTATTGTTGTAGGTAAATTCAATCAACGGTAGATGAACTTCCCAATCGTTTGACCAATCTAAGGCACAAGCCCTTAGCATGTCTTCCACTGTTTGTATAGTCCTCTCGGATTGTTCGTCAGTCTGCGGGTGATAAGCCGTACTGAAGTTCAATTCGGTCCCCAAGGCCTTATGAACTGCTTTCCAAAAGTGAGACACAAAACGGCCGTCTCGATCAGAAACAATGGTCTTCGGCGTACCATGCAATCGAACTATCTCCGAAATAAATACTCGTGCCAACCTCTCTGGTCCCCACGTATCCTTAATGCCTAGAAAATGAGCTGATTTGGTTAAACGATCAACTATCACCCAAATCATGTTCATTCCTGTCCTGGTTCTCGGCATATTAGTGATAAAATCCATCGATATGTCCTCCCACTTCCATTCAGGAATTGGGAGCGGCTTCAACATTCCAGCAGGCCGTTGATGCTCGATCTTAACCTGCGGACAAGTCAAGCATTTAGAAACATAGTCCGCTACATCTTTCTTCATGTTGCCCCACCAGAAATTCCGCTTCAAGTCCTTATACATTTTACTGGTGCCCGGGTGGATAGAATAGGGCGAACTGTGAGCTTCCCTCATAATCATCTGTTTCAGAACATCATCATCGGGAACACAGAGTCGGTTCTGAAATCTCAAAACTCCGTCATCATGAATTATGAATCCAGGGGCCTTTCCTTTGATCACTTCATCACGTAACCGAATCATCAGAGGATCATCTGCCTGTCTAGATTTGATTCCTTTGGTTAATGATGAAGTTATCTCCATCATGCACAGTTGTCCTTGGACTCTTTGTAACCATATTTCAATTCCTTCACGAATCATCTCTCGTTGAAGGCTAAGTTGGGATGTCAGCGTCTCCAGCATCTGAATAGAGACAGGCTTGCGGCTAAGTGCATCGGCCACTACATTCGCTTTGCCTGGATGATATAAAATCTCCAAGTCATAGTCCTTAATCAATTCTAACCATCTTCTTTGCCGCATGTTTAATTCTTTCTGACTGAATATGTACTTGAGAGTCTTATGATCCGTAAAGATCTGACAGTGAGTCCCGTACAGATAATGCCTCCAGATCTTCAAAGCAAAAACTACTGCTGCTAGCTCCAAATCATGTGTCGGGTAATTCACTTCATAAGGCTTCAGCTGTCGTGACGCATAAGCGATCACCTTATCATTCTGCATCAATACGCACCCGAGTCCTTGGTTCGAAGCATCACTGTAAACTATAAATCCTCCAGTTCCCTGTGGAAGTGATAGAATCGGTGCCGTCGTCAATCTCTTCTTCAATTCATCAAAGCTAATCTGACACAACTCATTCCACTCAAACTTTTGAGTTTTATGCAGGAGTCGAGTAAGTGGGCGGGAGATTTTAGAAAACCCTTCCACGAATCGACGATAATATCCAGCAAGTCCTAAGAAGCTTCGGACTTCTTTCACGTTCTTTGGAGGCTTCCAATCCATAATTGCTTCGATCTTCTGAGGATCTACTCGGACTCCTTCAGCTGACACCACATGGCCGAGGAACATTACTTCCTTTAGCCAGAATTCACACTTAGAAAGTTTGGCGTACAATTGCTCGTTTCTCAAAAGTTCCAATACAATTCTCAAATGTTGCGCATGTTCTTCTGGACTCTTAGATCACACCAGAATGTCATCAATGAACACGACCACAAATTTATCCAAAAATTCAATGAACACACGGTTCATAAATTGCATAAATATAGCAGGTGCGTTAGTGAGACCAAACGGCATCACTACAAACTCATAATGTCCGTAGCGAGTTCTGAACGCTGATTTCAGAACATCAGATTCCTTAATCCTCAGCTGATGATATCCTGATCTCAGATCGATTTTAGAAAATACTGTTGCCCCTTGCAGCTGGTCAAACAGATCATCAATCCGTGGCAACGGATATTTGTTCTTAATCGTCATCTTGTTCAGCTCTCGATAGTCAATACACAGTCGGAGCGATCCATCCTTCTTTCGGACAAAAAGAACTGGCGCTCCCCAGGGTGAAACGCTTGGCTGAATATAGCCCTTGTCCAGTAACTCCTCCAGCTGCTTCTTCAGTTCGTACATCTCAGTAGGTGCCATACGATACGGCGCCTTAGAAATTGGTGTAGCTCCGGGTTCTAGCTCAATGGTAAATTCCACATCCCTTCGTGGAGGTAGTCCAGATAATTCATCAGGAAATACATCTGGAAATTCGTTCAAAACAGGAATGGATGAAAGTTCCACAATTTCGTCTTCTTTCTTCATTGCATAACACCAATATCCGGTACAGCCCTGTTTCAACAATCTGACAGCTTTCATCGCTTTGATCAATTTTCCTGAGCTTCCCGGTTTCCATCCCTCAAATAGAATTTCGGAACCATCGTCAGCGATCAGCGAGATATTCCACCTTCGGTAGTTCACAATTGCTCCATATCGATTAAGCCAATCGTCTCCGAGTATCAGGTCGTCCCCTTGCATTTCTATCACGATCAGATTTGAGAGCCACTCTCTGCCTCCAAATGATATAGGGAAATTTCTAGTTTCTAAGTTTCCGACAATCCTCTCTCCACTCGGTAATCCAACAACATAAGGTTCACAAGTATGAAAACCGGAAATATTCAAACGATTTACACAAGACAAAGATATAAAAGAATGTGTAGCTCCTGTATCGAATAAAACGCTAACTGGCTGGGAAAGGATCGGGCCGATGCACGATGCGACAGCAGCATCCTGATCGTCTGTCCTCCTCATCTCGTACAGACGTGGGGGAGCAGATCCGGCACTCGATGTCCCCTTTCGGTCCCATTGTCCTCTGCCTCGTCCACGGCCAAAATTCTGAGGCATCTGGACACTTTGCTGCGTCTGTTGGGTACTGGCTTCCTTCTGGACTGGCTGTGGTGTACGGGCTCTAAAAGACTTTGCAGCCTCTTCACAAAACACGGCCCGATGTCCCTCTCGTCCACAATCAAAACAAGTCACGGCAGGAAGGGGGCAATTCCGTCGATAGTGCCCTGTCTGGGCGCAGTTAAAGCATTTCCTGGTAACATCAGTAATAGTCGATGTTGCTCCGAAGTTCTTTCCGCTCCTAACTGGGTGCGGAGGTTTCTTGAAAGAGTGAAAGGATGACTGGGCCTTACGGGCCCCGCTGTTCTTATGCTCTGTAAAAGTACCAGAGACTTTCTGTTTCTTGGATTCCGAAAATTTCTCCATGGCTGCTTCCTTGATCTCGTATGCCAACGCCTTATCCTGGTATTGACGGAGTGCGGTACATTCAAATCCGGACATGTACCTCTGGATTTCTGGTTTCATTCTCATATCAAAATGGATCATCATTTACGCATCATTACGACCGGATGTCGAACAAATGCCACCGTTGGTTAAACGTCTTAATCGCACAGGATACGGCACATCGTAAGGCCGAGCGGAGAAAAACTCCCGAACTTTGGCTTCCCTCACGGGACGAGGGCAATCGAGCTTCCATCATCAATCTAAACTCATCCCAATCGGCATCATGGTCTACAGCCGGATGGCTTCCCACCATTCGGACGCTTCCCTATCGTAAAATATTGAGCGATAGAGGTTCTCCATTGTCACAGGCGATTAATTAGGCAAAGATTTTCTCAGTTCTTTCAACCAATGATCCCGGTGGGAGTCTCAAAATACCGTCAATTTGGGTGGTTGCATCTTCGCCACCTCTTGCGACCACCGGTCACCTCGATTTCCCATGTCTGGGATCCTTGCTGTCTCTCTCCCACCGTAGTCCCACCGCCACTTGCATTCGGTCCACGACACAGGCGAACCGAGTCATCTGGTTCACCACTTGACGAAGGATCTCAGTGCAGGATCTGGTTCATTATTAATAGATTGTTGCGGCTCGCCGAGCTATGGCTTTGCACAGTTAGAAGGCGACGCTTCCCTTTCGGCATTTCTCTGTCCGCGTCCACAACCGCGACCACGTCCACGTCCGCCTCTCAATATACTGTAAGCATAAATACTCAATATACAGGAAACAACATCATTCTAATATTCGAGTATAAAGAGACACAACATGTAAAGAACGAGATAGAGTTTAGGAACTTACAACCACCGTTCGCATGAAGACGTAGGCAGTGCAGTGATGTCATTTACGGCCGGTTACCTCAAAAGACATAAATGACCCCTATTTTAACCCAACGGCCAAGATATCCATAATCTTAGCTCCGATACCATATTCTGTAACCCCCCCGATATATTCAGGAATATTACAGCGCCGTAAATCCTTTACATAAGGATTTACTAGGCTGAAGAATTGAACAGGCATTAAAAGGTACTAACGAATGGAAATAACGGAATTAGGATACAACAGTTCTTTCCAAATACTGAAAGTACAATTGTTCAACAGGGACTCAATAATACATCACCAAATTCAAATCCATCACAAATGACTTCGTACTCGAGTACTTATTGAAATAACGAATAAACAACAGATAAATAAACCCGGCCGAAACATCACTCTGCACCCTCGTCGTCATGCAGCTCCAGTGGTTGTTTTCCCACTCTCTTGGATCCTGAACATAAACAAAATGTTCACCCCCGAAGGGGTTAGCACAACGATGCTAGTACAAGTACCACAACATATTATTCATATCTCACGAATAATGTAAACGACAAGAAAAATACTAACGAGTCTTCTCCTACGAGAAACTCAAAAATGACATACACAACTGATAATCACAACATGATATCATAACATACACATGGTAATTCCGTCGATCCAGCGTTCACTGCCTAGAACCCACGATGATCCCGTCAGACCAACCTGTGGTGGAAAAACCCGTCCGATGATCCAGCGCATGCTAGCATAGATCCCCCGATGATCCCGTCGGACCAACACGAGGTGGACATACAATAACGACATACATGCACGACAATATGTATAACAACAATTCATAAAACAATTAAGGTACTTGCCTCGATTTGAAGACAAGAACAATACTTCCACAAAAACAAACACTCGAAGGTCCTCCTCCTCAATCAATCACGCAACAAGATCAAACCTTAACAAAAGAAATGATATAGGATTTATCTCACGTCGTACGAATGTTTAACAATTCGATTAACAGCCAACAGTTCATAAAATGAAATCTGCCTGAACTGCTTAGCGCACGCTAAGTACTATGTGTAGCGTACGTTAAGTCTGCTCGATAGCGCACGCAAACAACAAAGCCTAGCGTACGCTAACTGTATATGGTCAGTACTTCACTGATCAGTCGACTGACTCGTCTGATGGCTTAGCGTACGTTACATACCAAATGTAGCGTACGCTAACTTGTGCTCGATAGCGCACGTTAATCTTCATAACATAGCGTGCGCTATCTATGCATGGCAGTTTACTGCTGAGCAGTAAACTGTTCTCGCCATGATCGAAACAATGAAATCTTCCGTGATAATTCATGTTACCTCCATGAATACCATGTTCATACCCTTATGAATGATTTTACGGATAATGACAACTTCGGATTCAAGGATATGCATACCAATATAAAACCATATTCCATTTCGACTACAAATCTTCATACGACAATTCGAAAGGCTTTACGGTTGATATCAACACCTTTATATCCATCAATATTATCATGCTGAAGTTGTTAAACGTTCCATCTATACTAGATAAATCTTTCCATGATCAATCCTTTAGATTTATCTAACAATAATGATGTTAAAGTCAAGTCCAAGATTGCTATGAAGTCATCTACTAGATTCGGATTACCAATGATAGAAGCTTCATTTACATATTCAATGTAATAATATTCGAATCATGAAGAGAATAATCCAGGTACTTAAGGCTTATTCATCTCAATATTCCAAACATGATGTACTTTAGATAATTCACTTATGAAAATCAATATCTCATTACTATGATCATCCAAATCGTTAGAATCCAACTCTAAGTCTGAAGATAGATTGAACATACCTTAATATGATGAAAATCACTGAACCGTAAGGTAGAATCCGACTCTGGTTGGTTGTATGCCACTCCAAGATGCTATTCCACTTCAATGAATACTCCCAAGTGATAACCAATATATAAACACCAACAAGATGTGTTCTAAGTGTGTAGGAGGATTATTTCAGCTCTCTGAACTCTCAAGGATGAAGAATAGGCGAAAGAAATGAAAGCCAAAACGGTTGTTGTCCCATTTATAATATTCTGCATTTTAACAAGTTAGCGCACGCTACTAAGCATTCCTTAGCGTGCGCTAATAATGGTTGACTTCAGAATTGTCCGGGCCCGTCCGCGGGAATCTTATCCGGACCCATGTCCCGGCTGGCGCATGTGCTAGATGTCCCGCTCAATAATTGAGTTCTTAGCGCACGCAACTCCTACCTGCATAGCGTGCGCTAATAGTAGCCCGATAGCGCGCGTTAAGATACATTCTTAGCGTGCGCTATCACGAGTTTGCATGAGAAATTTTGCATGCTTCTATACTTATGTATAATGATACCAATGCAAGAAATATCATACTCCAATAATCAAAATCACAAATCCGAATAATACAGGGTTTGAATACAGATGAAATACACCGTAATAAATCCGGATATTACATCAATGAACCCTACCCGGTAACATCACATACAAGGATCTCATACCACGAGGGTATATATTTCTCGAACAATGCCGATTAGTACCACATCCTTACAAAGGGACCAATAAACATTACAAATACATCATTTGTGCACTCATCAAACGAATACACATTCGAGTATACAACCCTTAATAAGGGGAGAGAGCTTTTATAATCACGTAGCACGAAGGCAATATGTATATCAATTCACATCCATCATGCACATATCCGTAGAACTCATTCGTTCGTAAAGTACTTGAGCATTTTTGAAAGAAAGTCATTAAAGGGATTATATCAATCCTTTTGAACATTCGTCATGACTACTCAAATAATACACATAGTCCATTACCAATTATCACATCTACAAAATACGAAAGGTATGGGCAAGATACTTGCCTCGACAATCGATACCGATAATTCCGACGAACATGGCTCGACCGGAAGCCTCGAACACCTACAACTTCCATAAGAAACACTACTACAAAATAGACATTTAACATCGGGTTTTTTGGACATTTAACATCGATTTTGGAACCGATGTTAAATGTCGCGATGTTAAAATTAACATCGCTTTCTAATAACCGATGTTAAACTTCGATTTTAACATCGGTTGTTATAACAGCCGATGTTAATTTTAACATCGCGATATTTAACATCGGTTCTAGGACAACCGATGTTAAATTTCGCGATTTTAAAATTTTATCGGACCGCGGCTAACCCAGCTAGCCCATCCCAGCCCCAACCCAGACACTCGCCCCAACCACCCGCACCAGCCCCCCACACCAAGCCCCACCAACCTACAACAAATACCATTAAATTTTGTTGTTGGTGGATTTCGAAGTCACCACCTCTTGCTTGTGGAAGTGTGATATTACCACTCCGCCACATGAACTTCTTGTATATTTTTTGCTATGTGTTATATTTATATACTATATACATTTATAAATTTAGATAAATATAAGAATATTTAATATATATATATAATAAAAAATCAAAAATTTATTTTTTTAAAAAATCTAGAATATTAATATTAAAAGTCGGATGTTTTTATTTAAAGCTCGAAAATAAAAAATAAAAAATAAAAAAATCTGGATCAGATTTATAATTAATATTTAATCTGTTTTTTTTTATTTTTGGATTTTTTGTAAAAACATAAAATAGTTTTTTATGAAAAGTAAAAAAATTACAAAAATAAAAATAGCAGGTTTTTAAAAATATATATAATAATTCAGTTTTTATTTATTTATGGAAAATAATATTCCGCTTTTTTTTTCAAAACTTTAAATAAAAACATCCGATTTTTATTTTCTATTTTCAAACTTTAAATAAAAACATCCGATTTTTATTTTTTATTTTCGAACTAATGTTCATTTTTTATTTTCGAACTTTAAATAAAAACTTCCAATTTTTACCTTTTATTTTTGAATAATAAATATAAACATCCAATTTTTAATATTAATATTCCGAATTTTTTAAAAAAAATAAAGTTTCTAGTATTTTAAAAAAATCCAGATTTTTTTTAAAAAAATCGAAACTTTATTTAAAAATTAACATCGGTTTTTCTAAAAACCGATGTTAAATTAAAAATTAACATCGGTTTTTCTAAACCGATGTGAAATGGATTAATTTAACATCACTTTTGTTAAAAACTGATGTTAATTGTTAATTTAACATCGGTTTTTATCAGAACCGATGTTACAATCACCTAGAAATCCCCAAAACACCTTGGAATTGAGTAGAATCGACCAAGAATTCTAATTCTAGTCTCACCCGTCCGTCAGTCACGAGGAGAAGAGAAGAAGGGGAGAAAATAAGGTGGAAAAACCCGTCTGTCCCCTTATATACATCAGGGACGCACGACCATCATGCACGACCAAATGCTCGTGTTGGAATATTTTATTCCAAATATTCATTAATCGAGTTTTGATGATTATTTGTTAAACAAAGAAAAACAATAAAGAAGCAAACAAAACAACAAAGAAGTCGAAGACGCAAAAAGTCGCACAAACTACAAAGCTAGCGCACGCTAGTAATCAAAGTTAGCGCACGCTAATTGTAATTCCCGAGATTTTAATGTGTATTTTGAACCTTGTGCCATTGTATATGTTGTATTTGATCTGAGTATTATCCTTCGTATTTCATGATCTTGTACTGTTGAGCGTATGATTTCATGAATGTTGTTGTTTATAATTGTATTTGTGCACTTGTAGCGCACGCTAACGTCTGAGCGTAGCATACGCTAATTGAGTTTCCTAGCGCACGCTATGTATGAGCCTTAGCGCGCGCTATGCGTAGTGAACTTGATTAAGACAGGGCGGTAGGTGAGATCAGACCGTAGATCTTTGTCGGGATATGTCGGAATGAATCTGGACGGCTTTTGGTAAAGCTGAGTCAACGTTGTTTAGCGCACGCTACTGGTATGAGGATAGCGGACGCTAAAGTTGAGTTCAGTGAGGTCAGTAAGCTTCGTATGGTCGTTAGCGCATGCTATATGGTGTGGTAGCTTACACTAATTGCCATACTTAGCACACGTAAAGGGTGTGAGCGTACGCTAAGCCGAGACCAGACCAAGACAGTAGACTGCTAGTCCGTTAGCGCACGCTAAATATATAGCCGTAGCGCGCGCTAATAACTATTTTCTATATATAGAACAACACCCTCTTTCATTTTCAGACAGCCACTTCAACCCACACTCCAATTTCACGACTTTGAGAGTTACCCTCTCCATCTTCCACCTTCATATCAGCCTCGTAACACATCATTGAAGGCGAGGAGCTTTGAGGATTGGTGTTCAAGCGTCCAACATTGAGTTCATCAAGAGTTTTCGTTTTTTCTTTCCATACAAGGTATGTGTCGCTGCCCGAACTTAGAATTCGTGTTCTTATTCGGATTATAACTTTCTCATGGAATTATCAAGGTTATGGATTAATCATTAGGTTGAACACCATACCATGTAAACTTGAAGTAATCATATTAGAACTCATTTGAGTAAGAAAATCACAACCGAACCTTATTGATTTGAAACTAAGAATCTGATTTCTGAGGTTGTTCTATAGTTGGGTTGTCTTTTCCGAATCAATTGTGTGCCAGTGTATTATTATTATCATTACCTAGAATGAGATCTTTAGCAAAGAAAGGAATTCTTAGAGTGGCCACTAAGATATAATCTTCGGATAGCATGAGATGACCTTCAACGTAATTCACAACTTGTAATGATTACTGGGTTTGTTTATCTTCTTGTTGATGATTCGAACGTAGAGTGTTGATGGGTGACAATTAATTTGAATGGAAAACTTTGGCGAAGATGACAGCTTGTAGAAAAACGAAGTATAGAGATGAATTAACCTTGAACTCGTATTGAAGGTGTTATATAACCAAACCTGGAAATGACATCGATAATCAGAAATTGAAGTACGAAATTACGGTGATTTGAGTGACTCTAGCTCGACCGAGAATTCGTCGGGTGAGTTGAACCGTTAGCCGGCTAGCTTAGAGTGTTAACCCGACCGTAGTAGATGTTAGATGTTCGTACGTTTAAACTTGTTTTGAGTTGCCGTTATTTTTTTCCTGTTTGTTAAAGGGCCGAGCATTGCGAACGTTTGATCGAAGGAGGCGGCCTTCGAGTGTGTTGAGATCATTGGAGTAATTAGTTCTTGCCATCTTTGAGGCAAGTATCGTATTTTGAAATTGGTTTATATTGAAATGGTGATCATGCATACGATTTATTCATGTTTTTGAACATGAGATTTATTTCTTGGAATTGTCATGGTATTTGTTATTCATTCCTTGATTGTTCACGTCGATGAACGTATTGATTTGTATATGTGTATGCATAATTGTACTGTTTATGTTGTAAATGATCCAAGGGAATCATGAGGATCTATGCTGAGGGCGTTGGATCGGATGTCCACCATGTGTTGGTCCGACGGGACCATCATGGGGATCTATGCCGAGGGCGCTGGATCGTTGGACGAGTTTTCCACCATGTGTTGGTCCGACGGGATCATCATGGGGATCTATACTGAGGGCGCTGGATCGTTGGATTACCCTTTATTGTGTTGATGGAATTGTGAGGATTCGCATCGTTGGATTCCGGTGACGGAAGTCCGTTTTGCATGTTTTATGATGCATTATTGATTTATGTATTATGATACTTATACTAGCATCGTTTTGCTAACCCCTTCGGGGGTGGACATTTGTTTTGATGTTCTGGTAGCCGAGGAGCGGGGAAGCAACCACAGTACCGACATGACGATGAAGTGGCACAGTGATGTAATTTGATGTTGTCTCGTTTTCCAGTTATTTTTCAGTACTCGAGTACGCGTATTTTGTTGGGATTTGGAATGATTGTAATAATGAACTCATTGTTGTACTGGTTTCGAATTTTAACCTCAATGACACTTTAGTATTATTTTATGTATTTCTCAAATTAGCCTAGTAAATTCTTATATAAAGGATTTACGGCGCTGTAATTATTCCGAATATATAGGGGTGTTACTGAATATGGTATCAGAGCCACTCTGCCGTGTCGTGCGAGTGAGCCGACGAGGACGTCAGGTTCTTTGAGGAGGGGCGGATTGTGATATCCCAACCCGACTAGCAGAGAGCGGGCGAAGTGCCTTATATGTGCGTGCCAAACTCCTTATAGCATGAGGCCTTTTGGGAGCCCAGTGGCTTCGGGGTGATGAGAACTCCGAGGTTAAGCGTACTGGTGCGAGGTGTAATATCCGCAATTTTCAATTTTCGGTAAATTTCTTTTTTTGGCCGGAGTCCATTTTGACGACTCGCTCATGACCGTTTCGTCATTCCGAGAATGATTAATTCTGCACTTTTTGTCATCCGAGTTCGTTTCGATATCGTTTTGTTGAGTTCCGAGCTTTTTAGCGACTTTTCCGCATTTGAGTTCGATTCTTGCGAATCTCGTCCGAAACTGTTGTTTCAAGTTTCTCGTAAGTTCATTTGATTTTATTATTCGTGTTGCGAGCTTTGGTTTGGTGTTTCGATCGCGTATCGTGATTTTTGGACGTTTTGGGCCATTTTCGTAATTTCCCAAAGTTTTGGGTAATTACTTCCGTTGTCGAATTCCGAGCCTTCGGGTGGTCGGAATTGTGTGTTCTCTTAGCTCTTAGATTCGTCTTTGCGAGTACGTCGTAACCGTATTATCGATTCGTATTCAGGTTCGGGTTTCGGGGTCGTTCGGGCCGTCGGAGTTGGCCCCGGCCGAGTCATGGCCGGCAACTGGCCTGTGCCGGCCTTGCCGAGTCACGGCCGGTAGTGCTCGGCAGCTTCTGGCCGAGTCACGGCCGGTAGTGCTCGGCAGCTTCTTGTAACACCCCCAAAATCGTATGGGAATATTACACGCCGTAGACCCTTTCCACAAGGATCTACCAGGCTAAACATCCATAAACAACCAAATGCTTGCCCGGCCAGGGTCAAACAATATAATAATACAGACCGTAAGGTCACTTACACATAAACACACAGACCGATGAGGTCACACAACTCTATCAACAGAACTGACTAACAACATTACCCACACAGGGGTCGAAACACAATACAGCGGAAGACTGAATCAATTCTAATAATACAACCAAACTCTACCAACTCTCGACTCTTTGATTAGTATCGCAACTTGTCATCTCCTTGTGCCAATCCTGTGACTGCTTCCCTGAACCTGCATGTACCACGGGCCTTGAGCAGGACATCCACCCCCCGATTACTCGGGGGTTAGTAAAACTCTACTGTTTTACTAGTGCAAGTATAAAACGATACGAAATGCAACAAGTAAATAGCAACTACGAATTTAATATGGAAATAAATTATCAAATGTTCCCAAGAAGTTTTATTAATTTTGAACTCAAGAAAGAGATAATTGAAAAGGAACACATCATCTCGGGGATTTTTAAAACAGAACTTCTTTTGGACCTCGAGTCCCAATTTACAAAGACTTTTCGAAAACATTAGGGCCTTAGCCCGATTCTCTTTTCAAAACACAATAGATGAGATATCATTATGGGTCCGAGACCCGTATTTAAAATGTTACCCAAACAAGCACTATAACACGATCATTGTTCGTACACATCATGTACCGAACTCCGGAGGCCTCGACGGACCTTACTCGGACCGCACACATTGTTCGTACACATCATGTACCGAACTCCGGAGGCCTCGACGGACCCTACCCGTCCACAAACATCGTTCGTACACATCATGTACCGAACTCCAGAGGCCTCATCAGACCCTACCTGGATCACACACCTTGTCCGTACACATCATGTACCGAACTCCAGAGGCCTCGTCAGACCCTACCTGGATCACACACCTTGTTCGTACACATCATGTACCGAACTCCAGAGGCCTCATCAGACCCTACCTGGAACACACACATCATATCGACACGACACAACTCATAATCATCAAATGTCAAGCCATTCCACATTACACCGAAATGTACAATCAAGTATGTAAACCAAGACAACACACACATATGTAAACCAAGACAACACACACATCATAATCAACAGAACAACTCAACAATGACCGACCACGCCCGGCACAAACTTAGATGATTTGCACATCCAACACGATTCCCAAAATGTTAACTAAGTGAAGGTATCATCGTTACCATCAATTGTCCGTAATAATCAATTCATATGAAGTATATACACGAAAGTAAACCAATGCATCACAACCATAATACGACATCCCTATTCACAAGACACAAATCGTATAGTAAAATACTTGCCTTAATAACCGCTACCGAATACCCCGAAGAACATGATTCGATCGGGAAGCTCGGACCCCGAAAAAGAAAACGAATGGAAGGGTTCCGACTCGAGTTCTTCACAAGAATTTCGTCCCTAAGTCATGCCAATGATAAATCAATAATCGTATGATGGATAATAATCATACAACGCCCAATCCCCCCTCTAAGACCTTTTGTCGGACACCTTCAAGGCGTTGACTAAGAACTCGACCAAAACAACGAATCGAAACGATCCAACCATGGAATAACAAGGGAAATGATAGAATACATCTAAATAATCATCAATACATCACAAATCTAAGTTATTACGGTTAAATCGGAAAAAATGAACAAAAACCCCAAATTCACCCAAGTAGGGTTTCAAGAATTTACCTTGGATTAATGATGAAGAACAATTGTTGGTGTTATTAATCCACACCAAGAACTTGAAGAATATGAAGTTCTCTGGGATTGATGATGCAAAAACGCCCAAAATCGCCCACAAGATCGCCCAAGAGGAGGAGGAATGAAGGAAGAGATGAAATGAGTATTCATCTCACAAAATCCGCACAAATAGGCTGTCTGGACTGTGTGCCGCGGCCCAGCCTAAGTGTGCCGCGGCTCACCGTACAGGCTGCTCGGCCAAAACTGGAAAATGAGTGTGTGAGCTATTTCGACCATAACTCTCTCGTCCGGACTCCGATTGACTCACCGTTTGAACCATTGGAAAGCTAACGTGATGCTCTATAATATTGAAAAGATTCAAAATCTTTGGAGTTTCCAAGAATTTATGGTGATTTTACAAAGTCGAACTCATACTTGGAAAAGTCGTTTAATAACAATGAACTCAAGAAAACGACATCGAAACACGAACCTGAATACGAATTGAAGATACGGTTACAAAGTACTCGCAAAGACGAATCTAAAATCTAAGAGAACACACGATTCCGACCACCCGAATGCTCGAAATTCGACAACCGAAGTAATTACCCCAAACTTTTGGAAATTACGAAAACGGCCCAAAACGTCCGAAAATCACGATACGTGATCGAATAACCAAACCGAAGTTCACAACACGTCTAACAAAGTTAAACGGACTTACGGAAAACTCGAAACAGTAATTTCGAACGAGATTCACAAGAATCGAACTCGAGTGCGGAAAAGTCGTTAAGAAACACGGAACTCAACAAAAGAATACCGAAACGAACTCAGATGACAAAAAGTGCAGAATTAATCATTCTCATAATGATGAGACGGTCCCAAGCGAGTCGTCTAAACGGACTTCCTCCGAAAAAAGAAAATTACCGGAAATCCGAAATTGCGGATATTACATTCTACCCTCCTTAAAAGAAGTTTCATCCCGAAACATAAATCAAGTAGGGAGAAGCAATATTCCACCAGAAAAACTCAACGAGATACACAAGAATCGAGAAAAAATCGCGCCCAACGGCGAAACGTTACAAGCAACGCGAAAGAACATACAACGTGAAAACACGCCCCACGACGACCATAACAACGCCACCGGCAATGATTCAAAACAATAACGAGAAATTAACGACGCATCACATGCACACATTTAATCAAAGAAATGCACGCGACAACAAGTCGCACCTGACCACAACGACTAGGCGGTAGAAACAAATATAGTATTATGATAGAATTCACTCCGATTCTCGTCAACAAGAAAATGTCCGACGTCAAGACACAAACAATTCAAGATAACAGAAAACGAGAATACCAGACATTACATTCTATCCTATTAAAAATAAGTTTCGTCCCGAAACTTAAAATAAAACATCATGGTAGAATACAAACAAAACCAAAAAGTTCACGCAATAAATATCAATCTCTACATGAATAACAACACAAAGTACGACCCACAACTACATCACCGGACACCACTGGGTCCTCCAGAAGTAGGAACGGGACTCCAGTCCCCTATCATCTTGGCAACAATCTCGCAGTACTGAACTCGATGCCCCTCGCGTCCACAATTATAACAAGTCACCAGCGATTTCTTACAATGCGCGCGTTCATGGCCCATAACGTTATAGTTGAAACACCTAGGAGCATTACCAGAACTCAAAGACACCGGCTCGGGTCTTTTAGATTCTCTAGCTGACCGAGAAGGTCCCATACTCGACTGATACGAGGGTCGAGGTTTAGGAATCCCAATTCCCTCACTTCCCGATGCTTCATCGGAAATCTTCTGCTTCTTCGCTGCCGATACAGACTTTGTAGACATCATAGTCATTTCAAATGCTAAGGCTCGATCTTGATAGTCCTTCAGCGTTGTACACATAAAAGGGGCCATACACTGCCGAACTTGAGGTTTCATACGCATATCAAAGTAACGAACCTTATCTGTATCACTTCGCTCTTGATCTTGAACGTAACAAAGTTGTCGATTGTAATCGACTATTGCTTGAGATATCGATACATCTCGGGGCTTAACCGAGAAAAAATCAACAATTCTACATTCCTTAACAGGCGGCGGACAATACTCGGCCTCCATAGCAGTCTTGAATTCAGCCCAAGTAGCGGTACGATCACTAGGCGCTACGGCCTCCCACCAGTCTGCAGCTTCTCTGTCGAGAAGGTATTGAGCAATAGGCACTCTTCTCTGATCGGGACAAGCTATGGCATCAAATGTTCTGTCCAACTGGAAGAGCCAGTTCTCCCAACCTAACGAGTCCGAAGAACCTACAAAACGGGTCGGGTGCATTCTCATCACACCTCGTAACCACATACTAGCTCCATTATCCTCATTTGGGATCCTATCCCGGTGCATGGTCTGATTCATATGTGTCAACTGGTCAACCACCTGACGAAGGATGGTGGCGGCGCCAATGTCAGCATTTTCCCCAGTTGATTGCCTCTGCTCACGCGATTGGTCATCTCGACCACATCTTGAGCTCATTGGCGCTTGACAACGAGCGAGTCGCCCTCTCATGCACCCGATTCCGACCTCTACCACGACCACGCTCTCGACCTCTACCTCTCAAAGATACTAAACGGCCACCGATCGTAACAACAAAATAAATATCACATAATCAACATAGGGCAACAAACAAAGAACACAATAAAGTATTCACTCCAAATCATCACACGAGTACTCGGACTAACACCGCAATAATAGACTTAAATTCATAAGTAACTCGCAGTTACACCAACAGAGGTGCACGACTTTTACCAAAGTAAACACAGTCAAGACCACATACATGTCATTAAATTCGTGCACTTGTCACATTCTTTAAAAATAAAAATTTTCCGAGGTATTTGTTCAAATGATAATATTTTAAAATTGGTGAGTTCGAAAGATTTTGCGAAATGAAATTTTGAAAACACTTTGATTAATACCTCGACCATTTAACCAAATCCATGGACCCAATATCAAAGCGCTCGATTTGAAATCACTTGCACAACAATACGTTGAAATATTAAGTCCACTCTATAACCGATGTCAGCAAAATGACCTTATTAATATCTGCCAGCACACTAATCATTACCATAGAAAAGCTATCATGTCCGGGATAACGTCATAGAATAATACAATTAAATTATACTATGCCGTCACAACACTCAAACACATGACATTTAAATTCCGAAAATTAGAGTCGTTTTGCAAAACATAAATTTTCCAAAAATCCTTTCGATCGTAATAAAAATGACGGTAGTATTTTGCAATGTCCGAAGTATTTTAAAACACATTTTCCAAATACTGATTGATGGTGCTATTTGAAAATACATGACCAACTTGTCACAATTCTACCGATTTCAAAATCCACACAAACCGTATTTAACCGTACCATCAAGATATTTTCAAAAAATTTGATTTCCACAAAAATGCTCAAACCAGTAGAGTCTTTCAGGAAAAACGTTTTCAAACCTACCCACAGCGGGCATATTTACAACAATCCAAAATAGTCGAACTTAGAACCACGTGCCCAAACGGCAAATGGGGTCACCAATTCAATCAAATGCATCTCATGGGCATCAAGGTAAACATACAACGAAACCATCTATCTGATTCTCTCACAAACTCTACCGTCGGTACTTTCTTTTCGGAACGATCAAATTTTACAACTTTCACATTATACCACCCCACACGGTGGTTCAACGTCAAAACGTCAATACGTCCAGTTCAATACACATACAGTGTATCACAAGTATCAAATACAAACTCCATTACACAGCACCGTGCAAATTACATCATGCACCACAATTATCACACATATCATGAACACAGATATTATGCATAAAAGAGGAGACTTACGTCTACAGGCCGCAGGGAGATGACGGTCGCCCACGATACTAATCTCATCCGACAACATAACCGACACGTTGTGACTACGCACAACTCAACTTGTCACCCGACATCTCGAATGACAAAACTACACAATATTCGACAAATCACGACTCGACTTGACTCGACAGCCTAGGTTTCCGCAACCTAAGCTCCGATACCATAAATGTAACACCCCCAAAATCGTATGGGAATATTACACGCCGTAGACCCTTTCCACAAGGATCTACCAGGCTAAACATCCATAAACAACCAAATGCTTGCCCAGCCAGGGTCAAATAATATAATAATACAGACCGTAAGGTCACTTACACATAAACACACAGACCGATGAGGTCACACAACTCTATCAACAGAACTGACTAACAACATTACCCACACAGGGGTCGAAACACAATACAGCGGAAGACTGAATCAATTCTAATAATATAACCAAACTCTACCAACTCTCGACTCTTTGATTAGTATCGCAGCTTGTCATCCCCTTGTGCCAATCCTGCGACTGCTTCCCTGAACCTGCATGTACCTGGACGCAGAACAGACATCCACCCCCCGATTACTCGGGGGTTAGTAAAACTCCACTGTTTTACTAGTGCAAGTATAAAACGATACGAAATGCAACAAGTAAATAGCAACTACGAATTTAATATGGAAATAAATTATCAAATGTTCCCAAGAAGTTTTATTAATTTTGAACTCAAGAAAGAGATAATTGAAAAGGAACACATCATCTCGGGGATTTTTAAAACAGAACTTCTTTTGGACCTCGAGTCCCAATTTACAAAGACTTTTCGAAAACATTAGGGCCTTAGCTCGATTCTCTTTTCAAAACACAATAGATGAGATATCATTATGGGTCCGAGACCCGTATTTAAAATGTTACCCAATCATAATCAACAGAACAACTCAACAATGACCGACCACGCCCGGCACAAACTTAGATGATTTGCACATCCAACACGATTCCCAAAATGTTAACTAAGTGAAGGTATCATCGTTACCATCAATTGTCCGTAATAATCAATTCATACGAAGTATATACACGAAAGTAAACCAATGCATCACAACCATAATACGACGTCCCTATTCACAAGACACAAATCGTATAGTAAAATACTTTCCTTAATAACCGCTACCGAATACTCCGAAGAACATGATTCGAATGGGAAGCTCGGACCCCGAAAAAGAAAATGAATGGAAGGGTTCCGACTCGAGTTCTTCACAGGAATTTCGTCCCTAAGTCATGCCAATGATAAATCAATAATCGTATGATGGATAATAATCATACAACGCCCAATCCCCCCTATAAGACCTTTTGTCGGACACCTTCAAGGCGTTGACTAAGAACTCGACCAAAACAACGAATCGAAACGATCCAACCATAGAATAACAAGGGAAATGATAGAATACATCTAAATAATCATCAATACATCACAAATCTAAGTTATTACGGTTAAATCGGACAAAACGAACAAAAACCCCAAATTCACCCAAGTAGGGTTTCAAGAATTTACCTTGGATTAATGATGAAGAACAATTGTTGGTGTTATTAATCCACACCAAGAACTTGAAGAATATGAAGTTCTCTGGGATTGATGATGCAAAAACGCCCAAAATCGCCCATAAGATCGCCCAAGAGGAGGAGGAATGAAGGAAGAGATGAAATGAGCATTCATCTCACAAAATCCGCACAAATAGGCTGTTCTGGACTGTGTGCCGCGGCCCAGCCTAAGTGTGTCGCGGCTCACCGTACAGGCTGCTCGGCCAAAACTGGAAAATGAGTGTCTGAGCTATTTCGACCATAACTCTCTCGTCCGGACTCCGATTGACTCACCGTTTGAACCATTGGAAATCTAACTTGATGCTCTATAATATTGAAAAGATTCAAAATCTTTGGAGTTTCCAAGAATTTATGGTGATTTTACAAAGTCGAACTCATACTTGGAAAAGTCGTTTAATAACAATGAACTCAAGAAAACGACACCGAAACCCGAACCTGAATACGAATTGAAGATACGGTTACGAAGTACTCGCAAAGACGAATCTAAAATCTAAGAGAACACACGATTCCGACCACCCGAAGGCTCGAAATTCGACAACCGAAGTAATTACCCCAAAATTTGGGAAATTACGAAAACGCCCCAAAACGTCCGAAAATCACGATACGTGATCGAATAACCAAACCGAAGTTCACAACACGTCTAACAAAGTTAAACGGACTTACGGAAAACTCGAAACAGTAATTTCGAACGAGATTCACAAGAATCGAACTCGAGTGCGGAAAAGTCGTTAAGAAACACGGAACTCAACAAAAGAATACCGAAACGAACTCAGATGACAAAAAGTACAGAATTAATCATTCTCATAATGATGAGACGGTCCCAAGCGAGTCGCCTAAATGGACTTCTGCCGAAAAAAAGAAAATTACCGGAAATCCGAAATTGCGGATATTACATTCTACCCTCCTTAAAAGAAGTTTCATCCCGAAACTTAAATCAAGTAGGGAGAAGCAATATTCCACCAGAAAAACTCAACGAGATACACAAGAACCGAAAAAAAATCGCGCCCAACGACGAAACGTTAGAAGCAACGCGAAAGAACATACAGCGTGAAAACACGCCCCACGACGACCATAACAACGCCACCGGCAATGATTCAAAACAATAACGAGCAATTAACGACGCATCAGATGCACACATTTAATCAAAGAAACGCACGCGACAACAAGTCGCACCCGACCACAACGACTAGGCGGTAGAAACAAATATAGTATTATGATAGAATTCACTCCGATTCTCGTCAACAAGAAAATGTCCGACGTCAAGACACAAACAATTCAAGATAACAGAAAACGAGAATACCGTACATTACACTCCGCACCGTGGGCCGCGGCACACTCTGTGGCATTTTTCGGGTGCCGCGGCACATGCTGGCCCGGCCGCGGCACACTGCCGACCACTGGGAGCCATTTTTGGGCCTGTGCCGCGGCACACTCCCGCTGGGCCGCGACACACTGTGCAGCCTATTTATGGCCCTGCACACGGGTTTTTGGCCATTTTTCTCCTTCTTCTCCTTCTCTTCCGCGGCTGAGGGTGAACTTACCATGGAGACATGTTGTTTAACAACAAATCCATGAAGTTCTTGAGTTCATATCATCAATCAATCATCCGTTATCACCCTTTGATCCAGCGAATCAAGGTAATCTTCCTTAGAACCCTAATTTCGTTAATTTGGGGGTTTTTGCGTTTTTGTCCGATTCGTTCTGTATTATTGACTAATTCATGATGGATATGATTAATCTTGTTAGTATTATTGTGTTTAACATCATTTAATCCATTGTTCTTCGTCGAATCGAAGTATATTTCTTGATTTCCTTCAAATCGACTTTTTGGGGGATTTATCCTCGATCTTGTTTTTCATCCGTTTTTGATGGATCGATTATGGTTAAATGATGTTGTTAAACATATTCTATGGATTGTATATCCATATTTCAACATGGAATTCCATTTTCGGGTTTTGACGGAACGAATCGTGTTCTTGGCCGTTTTGGGGGAAATCCTTGAACCTTCGTCATTTGTTCTTTGAATTCAGCGGCTTTGAGTCGTGTTATGGAATTCATTTCATTATTTTTATTGTCCTTCGTAGTTTATGAACGTGAGTTGGCGATCGGTGGAGTCGGCGGGTTCGTAGTCGGTTCGTGTCAACTTACTCCGGTCGATTCTCCGCGTTGTTCTTATTCGAGGCAAGTACCTTGTCCATACTATTCTTGTTTTGTGTATATGATGATTGGTGATCGTCTTGGTGTGTTTGTTTGTTTGTTTGAATGGAGTTTTCAAAAGATTTGGTTAGCCTTATTAAAGGCCCTCTTTCAAAACCGCGTGTGTTTTGTGATTGGTGTATTTCATGAACTAGTATGTGACTCCCGTGGATATGTTTGGTGTGTTTGTACACTTGGCGTTGCGTGTGGATGTATATTGTTTCATTTCGGTGCATTGTGGTTTGACGTGGTGTTTTGCTAAGTGTTTGATGCCTATGGGTGAATTATTTGGATATCCTTGGTGTGATATGTTATTTGTGCATGATTGATTCGCTAGCCAGCTCGGTAGGGTCCTTCGAGGCCTCGGGTGGGATTCATGGTGGTGTCATGGTCCTAGGCGATGCCTGTGCTCGCTAGCCAGCTCGGGAGGGTCCTTCGAGGCCTCGGGTGGGATTCATGGTGGCGTCCTGGTCCTAGGCGATGCCTGTGCTTGATTGTTTTGCTAGCCAGCTCGGGAGGGTCCTTCGAGGCCTCGGGTGGGATTCATGGTGGCGTCCTGGTCCTAGGCGATGCCTGTGCGTATATGTTTTGTGAATGTGTTCGCTCACCTCGGGAGGGTTCGACGGGGCGACGGAGGGAGTCCAATGGTTTCGCCCTGGATTCACGAGTGAAACTTCACCACTGCGTGTGTATGTTTAGTGAATGTATTTTACTCACCCTGGGGCGGTCCGACGGGGCCTCGGGGGAATCTTTGACTTCACTCTGGGTTCACGAGTAAAAACTTCACGAGTGCGTGTGTATATTTTGTGAATGTGTTTGCTCACCTCGGGAGGGTTCGACGGGGCCACGGAGGGAGTCCAATGGTTTCGCCCTGGATTCACGAGTGAAACTTCATGGGTGCGTGTGTATTTTATGTCCGTCGAGGACGCGTGACGTGGGTTTTAACCTTGTGTATTGTTGTTGGTTTCAATTGTGAAAAATAAAACCTTTGGGCTGTGACCCCTATTGATTTTGGAAAGATAAGGATTTGATAATCCTAAATTGTTTTCTATTAAAACTCTCGATGGCATTTTAAACCGTTTTATAAATTGTTTTCCCTTGATTTGTGATCTTTCGGTTTTTGAAATGTCTTACTCAAATTCTTGCCTCGGGAAGTATTCGTTTCGTTGTATTTTAATCTTTGAGGATTTCTGATTATTGTAATTCGTGGAATGTGAATTGTATGGCTCGTATTTTTGCACTTGTACTTGCACTAGCAAAACAGTGGAGTTTTGCTAACCCCCGAGTATTCGGGGGGTGGATGTCTATTTTTGCATTCAGGTTTTGGAGCATAGCACAGGCTCGGCACGAAGGATGATGAAAGATGAACGATACTAATCACATGAGGATCCGTTGATGTCGTATTGGTCTAGTTGTATTTTCTTTTCCGCTGCAGTATTTTTTCCCCGTTGTACGGGAGTTTATTGTATTTTGACCCCTGCGTGGGTATGTGTTTGGAATTGAGTTGTATGTTATTATTGAAAGACCAAGTCGGTCTACTGAGTCATTTTAGCCTTAAAGGCGATGTTTAGATGTTTGATTTTAGTTATCAGCCTGGTAGATCCTCTAGGAGAGGGTCTACGGCGTGTAATATCCCTGAGTGGATTAAGGGTGTTACATAAATGGTATCAGAGCTTAGGTTGTAGAAACCTAGGCTGTCGGGTCAGTGGTGTCTATTGAGTTTAGTCTCGTCGGATTTTGTCTGACTGAGTCGTGTCGCGACGCGTCGTCTGAGTTTGTTGGTCGTGATTAGTATCGTGGGCGATCACCATCTTCGTGCGACATGTGAATGTAAGTCTCCCTTCTTTGTGTTGTGCCTCGTGTGACACGAGCTATTTTTATGATTATTTGTTAAGTGACGGAATCCTCTTATGGATTTTGATTTCGTGATATGTGGTTATTTGACTCTCATATTTCGTTCATATGAGGAGTAGTGTTGCTGAATTGTGCATGTTTGACTTTATTTCTTTTATCCGCTGCGTGAGTTCTTTTGTAATGGCTTTCGGTATTTTACCGACTAAGTTTTATTTCAAAAACCGATTCCTTAACCGAGTTTTTGGCCTTGACCGTTTTGACGGTAGTTGGGTGTTTTCAAATGATTTTGTGAGTTTTGATAAATACTACCGTCATCGGCCTTTTTGGGCATTTTTGTAATTGGTTTTTAGCCTGGTGGGTTCCGGCACGGGACCCACGGCGCTATAATGTTCCGTATAATTACCCGAAATTTTTGGGCATTCTAGCCCATTGAATTATCTTTAAAAACCTTGAGTATCTTAGAAAAATAAATTTCGAGACGTACTTTTAAAATGAATTATTTTCTCGTGGTACATACAAGGTGCCACAACATGCTTCAAAATTCTTCTACCTCGAGGACCAAAATGCTTTGAGATATTTTCAATGTTTTAGAAACACTTTTATTTAGACCCGAGGGTCGAATATTCTAAAAGTTTCCACTAAGAGAAAGTGTCCTCATTTTTATCAAATGCGAAATGGTTCTCCAAAGTCTCGATAATAATGTTTCACGTTTGCACTTTTTGAAAGGTGATACTCAAGATCAACCGGTGTTCTTCTAAATTATTTTCAAAATGAGGTTCTCGTTTTTAAAACCTATCCATTCCCGTTTGAGGGCTGGGTATGTATGTGTGATGTTCGCGTTGTCATTTTGATGTTTGCTCCTGAGTATGATCGAATTGGTGGTGTGAGCGTTGAGTCGTTTTCCACACATTTGTTGTGTTAGCCCCCTGTGAGAGGCGGGATGTTGGTGTTGAATATTGTCGCCTTGTAGTGATTTCTGAGTTATCGCTCGTGTGCGAACTGTTAGAGCTTGTTTGGTACGACCGTGTGCATCGGTGATTATTCCATTATGTGTCGGTTGTTTAATGTCTTATTACCTTGCTTCCGTTTTTGTGAATTTCGTGGACAAGGTCGGAGGTAATACCCGTACTATTTTGACATCGGTATTTTCTCTTTCTCCAGTCTATCGATTCGCTCATGTTCGTTGATACTTTCTGAACTTGTTCTGTATTTCGATTCCATCGTCTGAACGAACTGTGATCTTGTTGTGGGTCGATCTGGTTATCGCTGTGACTTTTTCGAGTTCGGTTCTATTCTTGTGAACCTTGTTCAGGAGTGACATCATTTGGTTCTATTAGTTCTTTTTTTTTCGAAGTGGATCGGATTTGGAACTCTTGTGTTTTCGACTTTGTCGGCTCATTATGTTTGTTGACATTTTCTGAACTTTCCCTATCCCTTGCTTTTATTGATCGAACGAGGGTGGTATTGTTTCGGGATAACTCGTTTGTCGTTGTGACTTTTCAATCGCTATTCCCTTTCCAGTGGATCTTATGGGAATGCATGTCTTGTAGTTCTCACCAGATCATCCTGGGAGTTGTTGTTTGAATTTTATTATCCTTCGTGTTTCGGACATGATTGTTCGATTTTTGTTGTCTCGGTCGTTTGCTTGTTCGGTTTTTGTCCTCGTTTCGTGGTTGTTGAGCATTCAGGCTCCTTCCTAATTCCCTTAAGTTCGGGAAATTAGTCTCGTTTTCGATCTTCCAACCCTTGGGCAATGGAATTCCGTATTTGTTCAGCGTTTGGCTCGCGTTTTGATTGATGCACCGTTGGGTTGGTCAATCGTATTGATTTTCGTTCGTTGTGTTTTGTGATTGTTCGGATAATTGACTTGATTGTATTATCCATTTGATGACTCTTGTCACTTGTTGGTTTTATTATATCCCTAACGGTGGCGTTGTGTTGGTCGTCGTGGAGCGTGTTTTCACGCCGTATATTCCTTTGTGTTGCTTGTAACGTTTCGCCGATGGGCGTAAGTTACACGTTTCCTTGCGTATCTCGTTGAGTTTCTTGGCGGGATGATGCTCCTCCCTACTCATTTTAAGTTTCGGGACGAAACTTCTTTTAAGGAGGGTAGAATGTAATATCCGCAATTTTCGATTTTCGGTAAATTTCTTTTTTTGGCCGGAGTCCGTTTTGACGACTCGCTCATGACCGTTTCGTCATTCCGAGAATGATTAATTCTGCACTTTTTGTCATCCGAGTTCGTTTCGGTATCGTTTTGTTGAGTTCCGAGCTTTTTAGCGACTTTTCCGCACTTGAGTTCGATTCTTGCGAATCTCATCCGAAACTGTTGTTTCGAGTTTCTCGTAAGTTCATTTGATGTTATTATTCGTGTTGCGAGCTTTGGTTTGGTGTTTCGATCGTGTATTGTGATTTTCGGACGTTTTGGGCCATTTTCGTAATTTCCCAAAGTTTTGGGTAATTACTTCCGTTGTCGAATTCCGAGCCTTCGGGTGGTTGGAATTGTGTGTTCTCTTAGCTCTTAGATTCGTCTTTGCGAGTACGTCGTAATCGTATCATCGATTCGTATTCAGGTTCGGGTTTCGGGGTCGTTCGGGCCGTCGGAGTTGGCCCCGGCCGAGTCATGGCCGGGCAATCTGGGCCCATGCCGGCACTGGCCGAGTCACGGCCGGTAGTGCTCGCGGCTCTGCCGGCGAGGCGCGCCGTGGCGCGGCACATCTTGTGGCAGGCCGTGACACACTCTGTGGCATTTTTCGCCAAACCGATCTGCGGTGCCGCGGCACATCTTTGGCCAGACGCGGCACACTGCCGACCACTGGGAGCCATTTTTGGGCCTGTGCCACGGCACACTCCCGCTGGGCCGCGGCACATTGTGCAGCCTATTTATGGCCCTGCACACGGGTTTTTGGCCATTTTTCTCCTTCTTCTCCTTCTCTTCCGCGGCTGAGGGTGATCTTACCATGGAGACATATTGTTTAACAACAAATCCATGAAGTTCTTGAGTTCATATCATCAATCAATCATCCGTTATCACCCTTTGATCCAGCGAATCAAGGTAATCTTCCTTAGAACCCTAATTTCGTGAATTTGGGGGTTTTTGCGTTTTTGTCCGATTCGTTCCGTATTATAGATTAATTCATGATGGATATGATTAATCTTGTTAGTATTATTGTGTTTAACATCATTTAATCCATTGTTCTTCGTCGAATCGAAGTATATTTCTTGATTTCCTTCAAATCGACTTTTTGGGGGATTTATCCTCGATCTTGTTTTTCATCCGTTTTTGATGGATCGATTATGGTTAAATGATGTTGTTAAACATATTCTATGGATTTTATATCCATATTTCAACTTGGAATTCCATTTTCGGGTTTTGACGGAACGAATCGTGTTCTTGGCCGTTTTGGGGGAAATCCTTGAACCTTCGTCATTTGTTCTTTGAATTCAGCGGCTTTGAGTCGTGTTATGGAATTCATTTCATTATTTTTATTGTCCTTCGTAGTTTATGAACGCGAGTTGGCGATCGGTGGAGTCGGCGGGTTCGTAGTCGGTTCGTGTCAACTTACTCCGGTCGATTCTCCGCGTTGTTCTTATTCGAGGCAAGTACCTTGTCCATACTATTCTTGTTTTGTGTATATGATGATTGGTGATCGTCTTGGTGTGTTTGTTTGTTTGTTTGAATGGAGTTTTCAAAAGATTTGGTTAGCCTTATTAAAGGCCCTCTTTCAAAACCGCGTGTGTTTTGTGATTGGTGTATTTCATGAACGAGTATATGACTCCCGTGGATATGTTTGGTGTGTTTGTGCACTTGGCGTTGCGTGTGGATGTATATTGTTTCATTTCGGTGCATTGTGGTTTGACGTGGTGTTTTGCTAAGTGTTTGATGCCTCTGGGTGAATTATTTGGATATCCTTGGTGTGATATGTTATTTGTGCATGATTGATTCGCTAGCCAGCTCGGGAGGGTCCTTCGAGGCCTCGGGTGAGATTCATGGTGGCGTCCTGGTCCTAGGCGATGCCTGTGCTTGATTGTTTCGCTAGCCAGCTCGGGAGCGTCCTTCGAGGCCTCGGGTGGGATTCATGGTGGCGTCCTTGTCCTAGGCGATGCCTGTGCTTGATTGTTTCGCTAGCCAGCTTGGGAGGGTCCTTCGAGGCCTCAGGTGGGATTCATGGTGGCGTCCTGGTCCTAGGCGATGCCTGTGCGTGTATGTTTTGTGAATGTGTTCGCTCACCTCGGGAGGGTTTAACGGGGCCACGGAGGGAGTCCAATGGTTTCGCCCTGGATTCACGAGTGAAACTTCACCACTGCGTGTGTATGTTTAGTGAATGTATTTTACTCACCCTGGGACGGTCCGACGGGGCCTCGGGGGAATCTATGACTTCACTCTGGGTTCGCGAGTAAAAACTTCACGAGTGCGTGTGTATGTTTTGTGAATGTGTTTTCTCACCTCGGGAGGGTTCGACAGGGCCACGGAGGGAGTCCAATGGTTTCACCCTGGATTCACGAGTGAAACTTCACGGGTGCGTGTGTATTTTATGTCCGTCAAGGATGCGTGACGTGGGTTTTAACCTTGTGTATTGTTTTTGGTTTCAATTGTGAAAAATAAAACCTTTGGGCTGTGACCCCTATTGATTTTGGAAAGATAAGGATTTGATAATCCTAAATTGTTTTCTATTAAAACTCTCGATGGTATTTTAAACCGTTTTATAAATTGTTTTCCCTTGATTTGTGATCTTTCGGTTTTTGAAATGTCTTACTCAAATTCTTGCCTCGAGAAGTATTCGTTTCGTTGTATTTTAATCTTTGAGGATTTCTGATTATTGTAATTCGTGGAATGTGAATTGTATGGCTCGTATTTTTGCACTTGTACTTGCACTAGCAAAACATTGGAGTTTTGCTAACCCCCGAGTATTCAGGGGGTGGATGTCTATTTTTGCATTCAGGTTTTGGAGCATAGAACAGGCTCGGCACAAAGGATGATGAAAGATGAACGATACTAATCACATGAGGATCCGTTGATGTCGTATTGGTCTAGTTGTATTTTCTTTTCCGCTGCAGTATCTTTTCCCCGTTGTACGGGAGTTTATTGTATTTTGACCCCTGCGTGGGTATGTGTTTGGAATTGAGTTGTATGTTATTATTGAAAGACCAAGTCGGCTCATCGAGTCATTTTAGCCTTAAAGGCGATGTTTAGATGTTTGATTTTAGTTATCAGCCTGGTAGATCCTCGAGGAGAGGGTCTACGGCGTGTAATATCCCTGAGTGGATTGGGGGTGTTACACGAGGAGCAGTCTCAGGATGGGTGACCTCCTGGGAAGCTGCTCGTTGGGCTCCCAAAAACAAAACTGTGAGGGCCAGCTCAAGAGGAGAGTTCCCAGAGCGGACAATATCATGCTACGGCGGAGGGGTCCCGGGATGTGACAATTTGGTACCTCAGACGGACGGTCAGTCCGAAAGGACTATTCAGATAGTAGAAGACATGCTTAGATCTTGTGCCTTAGATTGGTCAACCGACTGGGAGGTTCAATTGCCCTTGATTGAATTCACCTACAACAATAGTTGGCATGCTTCCATTAAGTTGGCACCGTTCGAAGCGTTGTACGGGAGAAGATGTAGATCGCCCCTGTGTTGGGATGATTCTTCTGACTTGATTGGGATGGAACCAGAGTTGATAGTTCAGACTCAAGAGAAGGTAGCTCTAATTCGGGAAAGGCTGTTGACTGCCCAGAGTCGATAGAAGTCTTATGCAGACGTGCGTCGTCGCCCATTGGAGTTCGACATTGGGGACCATGTGCTGTTGAAGGTTTCTCCTACTCGGGGAATTTTTCGATTTGGGAAGAAAGGGAAGTTGAGTCCGAGATATATTGGACCATTCGAGATCCTTGAAAGAGTTGGGGAGTTAGCATACAGGTTGGCCTTACCGCCATCGCTGAGTCACGTTCACAATGTGTTTCACGTATCCCAGTTACGAAAGTATGTACCAGATCCCAGTCATATCATTGATTTCGGCGAGACCGAGATAGCTCATGACAGCACCATTTGAAGAGAAACCAATCAAAATACTTGAGAGTCGGATCAAACAATTGAGGAATAAACCAATATCCTTGGTTAAAGTGCAATGGTCACGACACGGAGTCGAGGAGGCCACTTGAGAAATGGAGGATGGTATGAAGACTAGATATCCGGAGTTATTTTCATCTTAAATTTCGGGACGAAAATTCTTCTTAGGGAGAGAGGATGTAATACCCGAGATTTTAATGTGTATTTTAAACCTTGTGCCATTGTATATGTTGTATTTGATCTGAGTATTATCCTTCGTATTTCATGATCTTGTACTGTTGAGCGTATGATTTCATGAATGTTGTTGTTTATAATTGTTTTTGTGCACTTTTAGCGCACGCTAACGTCTGAGCGTAGCGTACGCTAATTGAGTTTCCTAGCGCACGCTATGAATGAGCCTTAGCGCGCGCTATGCGTAGTCAACTTGATTAATACAGGGCGGTAGGTGAGATCAGACCGCGGATCTTTGTCGGGATATGTCGGAATGAATCTGGACGGCTTTTGGATAAGCCGATTCAACATTTTTTAGCGCACGCTACGGGTATGAGGATAGCGCATGCTAAAGTTGAGTACAGTGAGGTCAGTAAGCTTCGTATGGTCATTAGCGCACGTTATATGGTGTGGTAGCGTATGCTAATTGCCATACTTAGCGCACGTAAAGGGTGTGAGCGTACGCTAAGCCGAGACCAGACCGAGACAGTAGACTGCTAGTCCGTTAGCGCACGCTAAAGATATAGCCGTAGCGCGCGCTAATAACCATTTTCTATATATAGGACAGCACCCTCTTTCATTTTTAGACAGCCACTTCAACCCACACTCTAATTTCGCGACTTTGAGAGTTACCCTCTCCATCTTCCACCTTCATATCAACCTCCTAACACATCATTGAAGGCGAGGAGCTTTGAGGATTGGTGTTCAAGCGTCTAACGTTGAGTTCATCAAGAGTTTTTGTTTTTTCTTTCCATACAAGGTATGTGTCGCTGCCCGAACGTAGAATTCATGTTCTTATTCGGATTATAACTTTATCCTGGAATTATCAAGGTTATGGATTAATCATTAGGTTGAACACCATACCATGTAAACTTGAAGTAATCATATTAGAACTCCTTTGAGTAAGAAGATCACAACCGAACCTTATTGAGTTGAAACTAAGAATCTGATTTCTGAGGTTATTGTATAGTTGGGTTGTTTTTTCCGAATCAATTGTGTGCCGGTGTATTGTTATTATCATTACCTAGAATGAGATCTTTAGCAAAGAAAGGAATTCTTAGAGTGGCCACTAAGATATAATCTTCGGATAGCATGAGATGACCTTCAACGTAATTAACAACTCGTAATGATTACTGGGTTTGTTTATCTTCTTGTTGATGATTCGAACGTAGAGTGTTGATGGGTGACAATTAATTTGAACGGAAAACTTTGGCGAAGATGGCAGCTTGTAGAAAAACGAAGTACATAGATGAATTAACCTTGAACTCGTATTGAAGGTGTTATATAACCAAACCTAGAAATGACATTGATAATTAGAAATTGAAGTACGAAATTACGGTGATTTGAGTGACTCTAGCTCGACCGAGTGTTCGTCGGGTGAGTTGAACCGTGATCCGGCTAGCTTAGAGTGTTAACCCGACTTTGTAGACGTTAGATGTTCGTACGTTTAAACTTGTTTTGAGTTGCCGTTATTTTTTTCCTGTTTGTTAAAGGGCCGAGCATTGCGAACGTTTGATCGAAGGAGGCGGCCTTCGAGTGTGTTGAGATCATTGGAGTAATTAGTTCTTGCCATCTTTGAGGCAAGTATCGTATTTTGAAATTGGTTTATATTGAAATGGTGATCATGCATACAATTTATTCATGTTGTTGAACATGAGATTTATTTCTTGGAATTGTCATGGTATTCGTTATTCATTCCTTGATTGTTCACGTCGATGAACGTATTGATTTGCATATGTGTATGCATAATTGCACTGTTTATGTTGTAAATGATCCAAGGGTATCATGAGGATCTATGCTGAGGGCGCTGGATCAGATGTCCACCATGTGTTGGTCCGACGGGATCATCATGGGATCTATGCTGAGGGCGCTGGATCGTTGGACGAGTTTTCCACCATGCGTTGGTCCGACGGGATCATCATGGGGATCTATACTGAGGGCGCTGGATCGTTGGATTACCCTGTATTGTGTTGATGGAATCGTGAGGATTCGCATCATTGGATTCCGGTGAAGGAAGTCCGTTTTGCATGTTTTATGATGCATTGTTGATTTATGTATTATGATACTTGTACTAGCATTGTTTTTCTAACCCCTTCGGGGGTGGACATTTGTTTTGATGTTCAGGTAGCCGAGGAGCGGGGAAGCAACCATAGTACCGACATGACGATGAAGTGGCGCAGTGATGTAATTTGATGTTGTCTCGTTTTCCAGTTATTTTTCAGTACTCGAGCACGCGTATTTTGTTGGTATTTGGAATGATTGTAATAATGAACTCATTGTTGTACTGGTTTCGAATTTTAACCTCAATGACACTTTAGTATTATTTTCTGTATTTCTCAAATTAGCCTTGTAAATCTTATATAAAGGATTTACGACGCTCTAATTATTCCTAATATATCGGGGTGTTACACTAATGAGGCTACCTGCAGATCAAATGAGTTCAAAGTTATCTAAAGTCAAGTTACCCTATGTGTTTAACACACGCTAAGTCACAAGCTTAACGTACGCTACCAAAGGCGGTTAACGTACGTAACGAAGTTTGAATACGAAATCAAACAGATGAATGTTGGAAAGATTCTGGTCAAAGTCAAGATTCAAACAGATACTTTGACAATTGCATACAACGTCTATATGAGGTTAACATACGCTACAACATATTGTTAACGTATGCTACGGAGACTGATTAACGTACTTAATACGAATTGACAATGTACGTAAAGAAAGAAACGAAAGCTACTGGACTCAAATTGAAAGTCGATAACATACGCTACATGACATGTATAACGTACGTAATGAGCTATAACGCACGCTATGAAGAAAGGTTAGCGCACGCTACATAGTCAAAAGGAGCCAACGGCTAGTTGGATGAAAATGGCTATAAATACCAAACCATTTGGTATCAAACAACACAACAACATTGAGGAAAGCATTCATACTTGAGATATCATTGTAATCATTCTAGTTGTTGTATTTGAGCTTATATTGTTTAGTGATTGAGTGTTATACACGAAATAATACAAGATAGGAAAAAGAAAGGATACGATTGGATTCAGTGTTATTAGGATCAAGGATCCGACATTGTTAGAATCGCAATCGATATCTACATGAAGTTTATCTAGTACCCATTGAAAGCTAGATTGGTTGATTCCTTGTCCAATACAAAAGGAAAACGATTTGAATTGGACCGATATAACAAGTGATTGGACGGTTTATTCAGACCGATAGAAGACGAGTTTGTAACAGTTATCCCTCGACCGATAGAAGAGAGGTGCAGAGGTTTATCTTTAGCCTATTGAAAAAGATACCGAAGAGAGGACGTAGGCATGTTTGGCCAAACCTCTATAAATCCAGTGTCAATTTAATTTCCGCACCTTTATTTAAGTCGCTTCTGCACCGCGAAAGAGTTTCATACCTCTATCCCCAAACGGCGATACCGACCAATATTGCTCCAACACTTGGTATCGGAGCGGCAATTCTAGAAGCGACTTAACATCCGAGGAGTCGATCCAAATGGCGTTTCAACTTGCCCCGGTCGAAGGTCTTGCCTTGAACCGACCACCATTTTTGATGGATCTAACTTCATGACATGGAAGAAGAAGATGTCAGTATTCATTCGAGCTTACGACATCGAATTGTGGAAAGTGATCTGTCTTGGTCCGAAAATTCCAATCAAATCCGACGATACGCTTAATCTTTCGAAGAGTACGAAGATTTCGATTGGAAAAATGATCACTATAATTGCAAAGCTATGCAATTATTATATTGTGCTCTAAATCCGGAAGAACACAACCGGATATCTTCTTGTGATAACGCGAAAGAGATTTGGAAAATGTTAGAAATCACACACGAAGGCACAAATAAAGTCAAAGAGACGAAGATCAATATGCTTCTCTATGACTATGAGTTATTCATGATGAAGGGTGACGAGTCAATCACCAACATGCTCGACCGATTTTCGGTCATCACCAATGGACTAGCTTCGTTCAGAAAACCATTATCAAGTAGTGAGAAAGTCAAGAAAATCTTAAGATCACTACCTGCTGAATGGGACGACACCGTGATGGCGATCATGGAATCTAAAGATCTCAATACGCTCAATTTTAGCGCCCTCGTTGGTTCGCTAATTAATTATGAGATAGTTCTAAAATCACGGAACAACAAGCCGAAATCGAAGGAAAGAACGATAGCTATGAAAGCTAAGATGTCTCGGAAGGAAAAAAATCCCAGTGGATGCTAGTGACGAAGAATCGGCATATTATGCCAAGAATATTGACAAGTTTCAAAACTTATTAAACTGGAGAAAGGAAGACATCAAGATGGGCGAATCTAAGAATTCGACAACAACTGTCGAGTTTGTGGTAAACCAGGCCACTTCGCGAAGAATTGCCGAGCAAATCAAAAGAAGGAAGTTCTAATTGCCATGTGGAGTGATGAAGACGACGACGAAGATTTAATCAATCAAAATAACCTCGCACTTATGGCAAGATGTACATTCGACGAAAGTGACATCGAAAACCAGGTTAGTACATCGTCTCAAGACGAATTATTTGAAGCATTCGAACTATTACAAACCGATTTTCAAAATGCTTTATCCGAAATTAAATCCTTCGGTCTAAAAATAAATTATTGGAAACCGAAATTTCCAAATTTCTTGAAAAAGAGAAATTTATCGAGAACTATCATTCTTATTGCCTTGAAAATGAAACTATTTTAAAGAATGATCTTTTAAACGTTCAAGACGAACTAAAGTTTTAACAAAGAAATTTTCATGTGGAAATGATAAGTTTGAACAAATGCCATAGATTCAAAAATTTACTTTGAATAAACAGCGAGTAACTGATACGCCTACTGAAGGGCTGGGTTTCAGAATTCAAACCGCATACTAAAAATGAATCCTTAAATTTTAAAATACCCCGTTGCGATAAATATTTAAAAATTAGGCACCATATTTCAAATTGTAAAAGCCCAAGACGGACGATCAAAATTAAAAAGATTTGGATTCCTAAAGGAACCACCATTCTGAATATTGTCTATTTAAATGAAAAATGACCGACTTTCGGTTGGATCTCCAGAAATTAATTCTCAGCAATAAGTATTTTACTCAGGGGGAGTATTATATTTTTTCAAAAGGGTTATTATACAAACATGTTACTAAAGTTTACTAAAAAATGCAATTTTGTTACTAAAGTTTTTTTTGTTACAAATAGGTTACTAAAGTTTTGTAACCGGTTACTTAAGTAACTAAAGATGTTTTAACCCATTGATACCGGTTACATTGCCAACGTGGATTTTTTTTTTAAAAAATATAAAAAATCCAGAAAATAATTTTATTTTTTCGAAAAATAATATATTTTTTCCAGAAAATAAATTTTTTTCGAAAAATATTTTTTTGCCAAAAAATAATATTTCTCCAGAAAATAATTTTATTTTTTCGAAAAAATAATATATTTTTTCCAGAAAATAAATTTTTTTCGAAAAATATTTTTTTGCCAAAAAATAATATTTCTTCAGAAAATAATTTTATTTTTTCGAAAAAATATTTTTTTTCTGTTTTTCTTACGTTTTTTTCCATTTTCATACATTTTTGTGTGTTTTTACACGTTTTCACACATTTTTACACTTTTTATACACGTTTTTATACACATTTTTACATACGTATAAAACATAACAAGTATAAAAGTAAAAAAAATAATAATTAAAAAAAAAGAAAAAAAAAAAGAAAAAAAACACGCATAGTAACTTTTTGTAAAGTTCAGTAACCTATTTAATAACCCCGTAAACTATAGTAACTTCTTTGTAACATTTAAAACTATGGTGCTGACGTGGACAAGGGAACCGGTAATCATCCGGTTGCCCAATCTCGCAGTTACATTTGTGTAAGATTTTAATCTTTGAGTAACCCAGTTGACAAACCCGAAAACTTGAGTAACCTCTTTGTAACAAAAAAAACTTTAGTCAGAAAATTGTCATTTTTGGTAAACTTTAGTAACCTGTTTGTATAATAACCCTTTTCAAAAAGGGAGAGATTTTTCTCAGGGGGAGTTATACCATTTTTATGCATATTTTATTATAACATACTTTTATCATCACTTGGTATACTTTGCTTTACACTTTTTGCTGATAACAAAAAGGAGGAGAAAAGAGTTGAATGGGATAAAAAGCGTCATGGAAGAATGACGAGAAAAATAAAAAGTAAAAAGGGGGAGAGAAAAATAAAAAGGAGAAAAAAAAGAGAATAAACGGAGAAGTGGAAAATGAAAAGACGAAATTGAAAAATAAAAAGTAGTCGAAAAGGAGAAAAAGAATAGATGGGAGAGACTAACGAAACGAACAAAGCCGAAAACTTTGATTCGTACAAATATATTTATTATTTTGCAGGTTTTATCCAATTCAAGGTGATGTTTTGTAATCATCAAAAAGGGGGAGATTGTTGGAATATTTTATTCCAAATATTCATTAATCGAGTTTTGATGATTAATTGTTAAACAAAGAAAAACAACAAAGAAGAAAACAAAACAACGAAGAAGTCGAAGACGCAAAAAGTCGCACAAACTGCAAAGCTAGCGCACGCTAGTAATCAAAGTTAGCGCACGCTAACGAGGCTACCCGCAGATCAGATGAGTTCAAAGTTATCTGAAGTCAAGTTACCTGATGTGTTTAACGCACGCTAAGTTACAAATTAAACATACGCTACCGAAGGCGGTTAACATACATAACACGTATGTATTAATGTATGTAACGAAGTTTGAATACGAATTCAAACAGATGAACGTTGGGAAGATTCTGGTCAAAGTCAAGATTCAAACGGATACTTCGACAATTGCATACAACGACTATATGAGGTTGACGTACGCTACAGCGTATTGTTAACGTACGTTACGGAGACTGATTAATGTATGTAATACGAATTGACAACGTACGTAAAGGAACAAACAAAAGCTACTGTACTGAAACTGGAAATTGATAACGTACGCTATATGACATGTATAACGTACGTAATGAGCCATAACGCATGCTATGAAGAAAGGCTAGCACACGCTACATAGTCAAAAGGAGCTAACGGCTAGTTGGATGAAAATGGCTATAAATACCAAACCACTTGGTATCAAACAACACAACAACATTGAACAAAGCATTTATACTTGAGATATCATTGTAATCATTCTAGTTGTTGTATTGTGCTTATATTGTTTAGTGATTGAGTGTTATACACGAAATCATACAAGAGAAAAAAATAAAGGATACGATTTGGATTCGGTGTTATTAGGATCAAGGATCCGATATTGTTAGAATCACAATCGATATTTACGTGAGGTTTATCTAGTACCCATAGGAAGCTAGATTGGTTGATTCCTTGTCCAATAGAAAAGGAAAACGGTTTGACTTGGACCGACATAAAGACAAGTGATTGAACGGTTTACTGAGACTGATAGAAGACGAGTTTGTATCGATTATTCCTCGACCGATATAAGAGAGGCGCAGAGGTTTATATTTAGCCTATTGAAAAAGATACCGAAGAGGGGACGTAACCTCTATAAATCATGTGTCGATTTAATTTCCGCACCTTTATTTAAATCGCTTCCGCAACACGAAAGAGTTTTATAACTCTATACCCAAACGGCAATACCAACCAATCTTGCTACAACAGCTCGTGTGTTTGGTCATGCGCTAGGCCACTGCCTAGCTACTGCCACCACGCATGAGAAGTTGATCGTGTGTCCTGCTCGTGCATCCTTGGAGCTCACTGCCGAGCACTGACAACACGCACGAGCACCATGCACGAGCACGTGCTCGTGTGGCCTGCTCGTGTGCTACAATCGAAGGCTAACATTGAGCCCGACACGACCCCAAAAGCACTCAGGACATAACCAACTCGAAAGGGAATGAAAACAAGAGCTCACAACGTCCTCAAAGAGACAAATTGATAACGGAAAATAATATGCCATGTCACACATGCATACACACGATCCACACAACTTACACAACAACAAGTCGTACCCAACGAATGCCACAACGTGGTACATCATACCGTACACGACATAGGAAAAATCTCAAATAATCATCAACGAAACAAAATAACCGGCACAACCGACAAATAATTCAAAGTAACTGGAAATGAAAATCTTGGGGATTACAGACCCCCACCTCTCGGTTTTTGGTTCGAACTACTCTAGCAAAAATCTTAACATCACAAGCACATCCCTACTAAATCCTCAAGTCGAAGGTTCATGAATACCTATCACAACATATCGATTCCGTCATTAACTGTCCCGGAGTGAAATTCATGTGACGAATCGAGGGTGAGTCGGTTCGAGTATACTAATCCCATTAGCATACCTACAACGTGTGCTCCCACTAACCCTTAGTAACGAAAGGCACTATCTAAGTCAAGGAACACGTCATACAAGTCTTCATATAAACTTAACGCCCAGTCAAGTTTCATCGACTTTGCGAACGATTAAGTATTTGAGTTATAATCGTTTCTAGTGCCGATCCCCTTATCCAATAAGGAGTGAAATGTTTTGCTCTCAAATACATGGACTAGTTTCTGTATATATATCTACAAGTTAGGAATTCCAGTTACTATCAATAAATAAAGAAACACACAATTGCCTTCTGATAATAGTTTACATAATAATAAGTACAATGCCCTCTCTCATACATCCTCTGAGTGGCATTCGAAGGCATATTCCTAACAATCTCCACTTGCACTGAATGACACACACTATGGTATCTAATACCTATGTTCTCCATATGACTCTCCAAGCTTATCTGAGAAAGTGGCTTAGTCAGTGGATCAGCGACTTTGTCTTCTGAGTTTACTCTATGCAACACAATGTATCCTTTGCGAACAAATTCTCTCACGAGATAATACTTTCTCTCAATGTATTTTGCACTATTGTGAAACCTCGGCTCCTCGGCCTATGCAACAGCTCCGTCATTATCGCACAAAATCGGAACAGGTATCTCAGCACATGGTGAAGTTCACCCAGAAACTTCTTAATCCAAAACCCTTCTTTAGAGGTCTTCGAGGCCGCTTGATACTCAGCCTGACAGGTGGAATCAGCAGTCGTGCTTTGCTTGGTGCTTTGCCAAGATATTGCTCCTCCATTAAGAGTAAAAATGTAGCCAGAAGTAGACGTACAGTCATCTTTCTGTCCGTGGAAGTCTGAACCAGTGAAGCCATTCACATTCTGTTTCCACCACCATACATAAGAACCAGATCTCTAGTCCTTCTTAAGTACTTAAGAACATTCTTCACAGTGGTCCAATGTTCCTTTCCTGGGTTTGCCTGAAACCTACTTACCACGCTCATAGCACACACAATGTCAGGTCTCGTACACAGCATATCGTACATAAGGCTGCCCACGGCCGACGCATATGGTATATTACTCATTTCGTTTTTTTGTTCCTCACTTTGAGGACACATCTTCGAGGTGAGTTTTATACCATGTCGCATCGGAAGGAACCCTCTTTTAGAATCATCCATCTTAAATCGCTTTAATATCTTATATATAGGGTTTTGGAAAGACCTATCATTCTCTTCGCTTTATCCCAGTAGAGTCGAATCTCAAGAATATAGGTAGCTTCTCCTAAGTCTTTCATGGAGAACCTACTCAAAAGCCAAGCTTTCACAGAACTGAGCATTCCCATATCGTTTCCTATTATCAGAATGTCAGCCCTAGTAGAATGTCATCTACATATAGTACGAAGAATGTGATCTTGCTCCCACTAACCCTTTGTATACACAAGGTTCTTCTTCATTTTGCACGAAGTCAAACTCTTTGACCACTTCGTCAAAACAAAGGTTCCAAGTATGCGAAGCCTGCTTCAGTCCGTAAATAGAATGCTGAAGTTTGCACACTTTATGAATATCAACCTCAGACACAAAGCCTTTAGGCTGCTCCATATAGATCTCCTCCTCGAGGAATCCATTAAGGAAATCCATCTTTACGTCCATCTGCCATATCTCATAATCGTGGTAGGCAGCTATAGCAAGCATCATTCGAATAGACTTGATCATAACTATAGGCGAGAACGTATCGTGGTAATGAATCCCTTCTTTTTGGGTATAACCCTTTGCCACAATCTTGACCTTATAGGTGTCAACCTTGCTATCTCTATTAGTCTTTCTCTTGTAGATCCAGTTGTTCCTAATGGGTGTAACACCCCAATTCACATGAGGGTCGCTACATGATGTAGGACCTTAAACAAGGCCTTACCAGGCGAAACCATTTGCAAACCAAACACAATACCATGTCACAACACATCAAATACATCAACTGGCCAGGGCCCTCGACCAAAACATTTATCCGACAACCACAAAATTTAAAACATAATATTGTTTTGTTGCCCACGCAGGGTACTTAACCATAATAACATAAAGCAACACAAGTCTCTTGACTTATATGGCCACACGAAAACCAAAATAGCTTTTAATACTCGAGCCTCATCATGTCTGCTCATCCTTCCCATGCGCTTCCCGTGCCTGCTCCTCGAAACGTCCAGAACCTGAAATGTAAAAACATTTCACCCCCAACGAGGGGTTAGCATACAAAATGCTAGTGTAAGTACATAGTTACATAGCATTACATATAAACATAGTCCAACACTTCTTTCACAGTATGAAAACATTGTAAGAAGATTATATTCCGGAATATCTCATTTTAACAAAACATTCACTATTTTCAAAACCATCACATCACATCACCTCACATCACATCACCACGATGATATCACTGGTAACTCGTGACTGTACCCCTTAGTACCGACCCTCTAGAGGCCCCATTGAGCCTTCCCAAGGTGGGAAACCACTTCCGCGACCGTATCCCGTAGTATCGGTCCCTAGAGGCCTCGCCAGACCCTCTCCAGGTGGAAGAACAACAACGCACACACGTATTCCACGACCATACCCCTTAGTATCGGTCCCCAGAGGCCTTACACGCCATCCCCGGGTGGAGGTACAACACATCATTCAAAAGCATAGTTCAACAAGCAACATATATGCGGAATACTTAACATACACAACCAAATGCAACCCATGTACATGCCTCGGATAACTAGGTGCGAAGAAATTGATGAAAGGAAGGGTTTTGATACAACTCCCTTCAAAGGTCCGATCATAAATCATAACGACGCATAATCAATTTCAATACTAAATGCTTAAAACACCCTAGTTATACCCGTTGGGGAAATTCTTCAAACATCACGGGGGTATAATTCAATATAATTGATTAACGAAGGTATTCTTAGAATCATTCCGTAAAACTTCAATAATACCAAAGGATCTCAAGTACGGAACCAAAATCCAACAACGATATAAGCTTATTCGGGTTGATTCGGCCAGATCTTCATAAACCCCCAAAATCCCCCAAAATTCATAAAACTAGGGTTCTTGAGAATCATACCTTGATTTGGATGATAAGAGATGCTTAAATAATGGTAACTTTGCACCAAAGGTTGAAAAATTATGGTTTCAAATGATGTTTGGCCGAAATTGCCTCCTCATATGTCACAAGATCACCCACAGCCGGAAGAAGAAGAAAGAAATGAGAAAAATGCCGAAATGGGCTGCTGCCCATATATTTATAATGGCCGGCACTAGCGCGCACTATGCTTTCGGATTAGCATGTGCTAATGGGCGTCCTGGTCTAGAACCTTCAGCCGGGGCCCGCCCCTCTTTCGGCCGAGGCCCGCCAATCTTGGCCAGTACTCACCACATGTCCGCACCACGTCCAGAAGCTTCTGCCTAGTCTGGTCACGATAGCACGCGCTGGATGAGCGTTAGCGTGCGCTAGCCGACTCGTCCAAAACCTGCTGGACTGATCTGCCCGGCCCGGTAGTGCACGCTGGTAGTCGTATGACGTGCGCTACGTATGCTGATTAGCGCACGCAATAGCCGACAGTAGCATGCGCTATCTTCTAGTCTTTTTGGAGTCCAGAATCCCCAGTGACTTCTCTGAATGGCCAGGTAGCGCGCGTTATGGTCGAATGGCGTCCGCTACTTAAGCAACCTAGCGTGCACTACTGCTAGCCCTAGCGTGCGCTACCTGTTGGTGTAGACGAAGCCCAAACCCTCCTGCCCTTGCTGCTCGGCCGGTTAACGCGCGCTGTCTTACGGCCGTGGCGTGCGCTATCACCACGCTGCTTGCGTGCGCTATGTGAATGACTTAGCGTGCGCTAGTCCCCCTGTCCGGAACATATTTGCGAACACGTTACTGGCGGTACGACTTGACAGTTAACGATGATCAATGAAATACTGGCATGGATCACAACATACAAGCTCACACTCGAATCAAACACACGATTACAAATCTTCAACAAAATTACAAACTAACCCACGAGGTTCACGAATTAATAATTATTTCCCACAAAAAGCACGATTATTACATTCTCTACCCCTAAAAATAAGTTTCATCCCGAAACTTACGAAACGAATAATTCGGGGTACTTCGATCTCATATCCTCCTCTGTTTCCCATGTAGCTTCTTCCGATCCATGCCTCGACCATTGTATCTTAACTAAAGGAATGGTTTGGTGCCTAAGCTACTTTACTCGACATTCCAAAATCTGGATCGGTTTCTCCTCAAAGGTGATGTCGGGACTCAACTCTATATCTCCATAATCGATAATATGACTAGGGTCCGGCACATACTTCTTAATTGGGAGACATGAAATACGTTATGCACACGATCTAATTATGGCGGTAAACCTAATCGGTAGGCAAGTTCTCCAACTCGTTCGAGAATTTCAAACGGCCCAATGTATCAAGGACTTAGTTTACCCTTCCGACCGAAGCGATAAACTTCCGAGTTGGCGACACTTTCAGTAACACATGGTCACCAACTTCAAATTCGAATGGACGGCGACGAACATCTGCATACGACTTCTGTTGGCTCTGTGCAGTCAACAGTCTTTCCCGAATCAGTGCGATTTTACTTCTTGTCTCGACCAATAATCGGGTTCAGTACCAATCAATTCAGATGCATCATCTCAACAGAGTGGCGATCTACAGCGTCTCCCGTACAAGGCCTCAAATGGTGCCATCTTAATCGAGGCATTCCAGCTATTGTTGTACGTAAACTCAATCAATGGTAAATGCGTCTCCCAATCATCCTTCCAATCCAAGGCACATGCCCTCAACATGTCCTCTAATGTCTGTATGGTGCGCTCTGATTGCCCATCGGTCTGAAGGTGATATGACGTACTAAGTTTCAACTCGGTTCCCAAGGCCCTACGTACAGCTTGCCAAAAATATGACACGAACTGACCATATCGATCATAAATTATACTCTTGGGGGTTCCATGCAATCTTACAATTTCCTTAATGAATACTTTTGTTGGTTTAGGGATGTTTTAGACGAAGGTGAGTTACGGTCGTAAGGATAGGCGGATACGGCCGTAACATGCGTTCGTCGTTTTCAGGACAGTTCGGACGAATAGGACATACGACCATAAGGGTTGCGGCATACAACCGTAAGTTGAGGCAGGTACGGCCGTAAGGCTTGGCCGGTTACGGCCGTACGTTTCGAGCAGGGTGCCCAGGCAGTTTCGACGAGGGCTCATACGCCCGTAAGTTTTGCCGAGTACGGCCGTATCAGTCGAGTTACGCCTGTATGGCTGGTGCGAGTACGACCGTATGACTGTTGGCAGATTCTGGACGAAGCCGAGTTACGACCATACGAGATAGCTGGTTACGGCCGTAAGGCCATTGACTTGGGAATGTTACGGCCGTAAGTTGGCCGAGTTACGGCCGTAACAATGGCATTACTTAAGTACCTGGACGGGTTTTTGAGGTCATTTTTATCATTTCTTCACCTTGTTTCGAGAAAGAGAGCTTGAGGGAGAGATTCTTCATCAATCACTTGGGTGTTCGGTTTTCATCATCTTCATTCATTTGTGAAGCTTGGATAGTCGATTTAACACGTGTTCATCGGGTCAAAGTATTTGGATCTTCAAGAGGTAAATTCTTCAACATCTTGGATTTCGATTTTGCGTTGAGATATGATATTTTGGACGTTATAATCATGTTGTATGAAGAGATATACATATAATTATGAGTGTGTATGAATATTCATTGGATTATTGAAAGATTATTCAAGAACACTTTGAATAATGAGTTGGATTTGGGGGTTTTCGATTAGTTGTTGTTTAAATCACGAATTGGATATTCATATTAGATTATTGATTGTATTGAAGATGTTTTGTTGGTTTGAAACACTCCTTGGGGTTTTGATATGGGTATAATTAAGGATTGGTTGTAAACAATTGAAGATTGGTTACAACGTGTTTGATATAATGTCCCAATGAACTTGGATTTGTCATATCGACGTTTGGAGTTAGTTATAATCGTGTTTGATTTGTATATTGAACGGATTGTTGGTAATTGTTTTATTCAAGGTTGTTCGAGCGACCGACACCTTATTTAAGACGTTTGTTCGTGGAAGGACACTCTTCACCGGTGTTATGTAAGTTAATTCTTACTCGGTTAAAAGGATACTCATTCCTTTCGTTGTTGTTCATTCATAATCATAACTCATTCATAATGTATTAACCGTACTGAGACTTGTAATTGTCGAATAATCACTTCATTCACGAGGAACGGCGGTTCCAATCATTTCATTGAGCTATCATTCACTTCACTATTATTTCATCTCAGTGAGTCATTCTTGACTTTGTCAGATTGTTATTCCTTAATATTCTTCATGGTCATTATTGTTAATATGACCTTCTGAGTTCATATTGCGTGGCCGGGTAGGGATGTGTGGAATTTTTAGTCGGGCACATGATAGTCATGTGTTGGGTTCACCGAAAAATTGGACTGTGCACACGGTAATATACCTCCGTGAGACTAATTAGGTACAAGGGCGGGTGTTTCCGGACACTCGTCTTGTGCACGTGTACATTCCATTACGGGCGTACTATGATGCTCCTCTTCAGCTTAAATTCATAACTAAGGATATTTCATGATCTTGTTTATTCAACTCTTGGGGATTGTTGTTCTGTGTAACTGATCCCGTTGGGGGATATTGTTTTCAGGTCATGGCAAGGCAAAAGCACGGGAAGAAAATGTCAACGGCGAGGAGTCCCAGTGATACTAGTAGGGGGCCCCATTCCGTTCAGTCATTCTTGTTTTTCTTCATTTTTATTTCCGCTGCAAATTCCGTTTGGGATGTTTATTTATTCAGAGTGGTGTATTTTATCTTCATATAAAATATACTAGTATTCTGTATTGTCCTGGTGTATTGTACTTAAGCTCCTCATCGGAGTATTTGCTAATATAATGTGGTTCGGTACTACAATTATATTATTTAATTCATTAATTTTCATTCGCCTGGTGGGTCCCAGTTGGTGTTCCACGGCACTGTAATAGCCGCCTAGTTTGGAGTGTTACAGAGTTGGTATCGGAGCGTGGTTTTGAATACTACCTTCCGAGTCATGTCTCATTGAAATCATCATTCACCAGACTAGTATCATTAGACTCTCGCGTCGCGTGTGACCTGTGCAAATGCCAAGCCCCTCAGACCAAGAACTATAAGATTTCTGACGCCATGGTATAAATTCTGGCAATAAGAATCATTCATTCATCATTCATTAGTTAACAATCCTCAAACATCATTTTCATTTTGATCATGTTGATCATGTTAACTCATTAATCACTCAGTTCATTTCATTACTCAATTGTCGATCTTGAGGATAGTATCATTAATCTTGTTAACTTGTCTAAGATAATCATTTCAAGAGTTTCATCAGACAATCATGTCACCTCAGATAATCATTCATATAATCATTATGTCAGAGCGTGTATGCTCATTATTATCATCTCATAACGTAATCATAATGTGATATTCATGCGGGATCTATAATTATCATGTGACTTTCCTACTTCAGTATGGATAGAGCAGTCAGAGGACGTAGGGGAAGAGGTCGCGGTGCGGGCCGAAACCCAGGAGCTCGTGTGAATACACGCGCTAATGCAAGGAATAATGCTAATTCATCGAGCAGTGACGCTGCCACTCATTCACATAGACGTAATCATTCACTATCAGGGAGTCATACCCGGGACATAGCTCAATCAGAAGGTGTTCGGGTTGATCTACTCGCTTTTATGCAGGGCATGATGGCCCAAATGACTCAGATGGCACAACTGATGGAGACGGTGCCTAAAACGAAGGCCCAGCGGAAGCGGTAAAACAAAAATTAATTCGATCCGAATCCCTACGAGTATCGATCGAGCTATAAACGAAAAGCAAGAGTCGTAAGAAACTAACCCTCGAAGTCCGTTGATTAAATGGTAACCTTCTCTTGAGCTATTCCCCAAGCTTTAGTTTGATCTCTATGAGTCCAATCCGCTCCAAGCTCTTGAACGATCCAACGCCGAAAGCACCGCGTCTCTACTTGCCACGCGCCGGAAAAATGATCGGAACAACAACACTCGATTAACCTCTAAGGTTACGGCTAGAATCAAGTGATGAAGCTATTATTATTACACTCTAAGTGTATAATATATCTCTCTCAATGTATCTTGAATTTTCTCCAAGAAAACTCAAGAACAAAAGTGAAGAATATGATGAAGACTTGAAAAATGATTTTTTTCTCTCTCACTTGTGCAAAGCTCACGGCTGGAATGGCTAATGAAGTGAGAGTTTGTCTCCACTTATATTCTTCAAAAATCAAGATCAAACTATGACCAAATCACCACCTTTATCCTCAAGAGATTATGTTCCCTTCATAAGTCTTTGTCTTCCAATTATAAAATTGGAGATAAAGACCAAGGATGAGGTTGGTGAGATAAGGCGGCCATCTAGAAGAACCGGGATGAGTTTTGTCCGTTTCGGACTCCCATGAGTCCAAACAGATAAACTCAGATTCCGTTCCGATGTATTTATATCAATTAATTAATCCAATTAATTAATCATATGAAATACATTATAACATAATTAATTTCTCCAAGAAATAATTATATGAATTAAATTAATCACCCAGTAATATATTTAATTCATTAGGACGTAAATTAATTTATCCAATAATTCAATTTAGACATCCAATGTCCCAAATTAGATATCCAATATCTAATATTCATAATGAGAGATTAAGCTCGATTCATTCCGTCGTCAATCCTAATGCGCGACTCGGTAGGTCCGTCTCAGTCAGCAATGGGAGGAACCAAAGAGTAGTAGCACCACCTAGCCAGCCTGGTGGCCTACACTGTACCCCGACAGAGAACGAATGATTGGGATCATTCAAGAACCATTCTGTCGTGAATACCAGTAAACGTATAAACCCTTCTTTCTAATGTCCCGATCAAGTTATAGGGTCACGGTCAGTCAAACCCCATATGTACTTGACGCTATGCATGCATTAATGTAAATCGAGATCATCGAGCTCTCGTGTATCTAATACAGCTAGCTCCAATGCTTTGGCCAAAGACTTATGATCTCATCTGCCAATAACCGCATAGGACATATAACCCGTTCACTAACAGGAGAAAGAATTCTATCTTGGTATTCAGTAGGACCTGCTACTTGCCCATCAAGATGCACGTCTAGGTTGACCCCCGCCTTCCGGTTTATAGGGTCGAACTACTCTAATGAAAATATTGACGTCACAAGCACATCCTTACTAAATCCTCAAGTCGAAGGTTCAGGAATACATATCACAACCTTTCGATTCCGTCATTGACTGTCCCGAAGTGAAATCCGTGTGACGAATCGAGGGTGAGTCGGTTCGAGTATACTAATCCAATTAGCATACCTATAACGTGTGCTCCCACTAACCAATAGCGTTCGACAGGCACTTTCCATGTCAAAGAACACGTCATACAAGTCTTCACATAAACTTAACGCCCAGTCAAGTTTCATTGACTTGCGAACGATTAAGTATTTGAGCTATAAACCTTTCCACTGCCGACCCCCTTATCCAATAAGGGGTGGAACGTTTTGCTCCCAAATACATGGACTAGTTTCTATACGTATATTTATGAGTTAGGAATGCCAGTAACTTCCAGTAAATAAAGAAACATTCATTGCCTTATAAAATTGATTTACATAATTACAAGTGCAATTCCCTCACTCAACATTCTCTGAGTGGCATTCGAGGGCATACTCCTAACAATCTCCCACTTGCACTCAATGCCACACACTATGGTATCTAATACCCATGTTCTCCATATGACGCTCCAAGCTAGTCTGAGAAAGTGGCTTGGTCAGTGGATCGGCGACATTGTCGGCCGAGTCTACTCTGTGCAGCCCAATGTATCCCTTGCGAACAAATTCTCTTACGAGATGATACTTCCTCTCAATATGTTTGGTGCTGTTGTGAAACCTCAGCTCCTTGGCCTGCGCTACAGCTCCGTCGTTGTCGCAGATGCCAGTAACAGTGACTCAGCACATGGTATCACTTGAAGTTCTCCCAGAAACTTCTTAATCCAGAACCCTTCCTTGGAAGCCTCCGAGGCTGCTTGATACTCAGCCTGATAGGTGGAATCAGCAGTCGCGCTTTGCTTGGCACTACGCCAAGATACTGCTCCTCCATTAAGAGTAAATATGTAGCCAGAAGTGGACATCGAGTCGTCCTTCAGTCCTTGGAAGTCCGAATCAGTGAATCCCACCACATCCAATTCTCCACCGCCATACATCAGAACCATATCTCTAGTCCTTCTTAAGTACTTGAGAACGTTCTTTACGGCAGTCCAATGTTCCCTACCTGGGTTTGCCTGAAACCTACTCACCACGCTTACAGCATGCGCGATGTCAGGTCTTGTACACAACATAGCATACATAAGGCTACCCACGACCGAAGCATATGGTATATTACTCATTTCCTTTTGTTGTTCCTCACTTTGAGGACACATCTTCAAGGTGAGTTTTTATTCAATGTCACATCGGTAGGAACTCTCTTTTAGAATCATCCATCTTAAATCGCTTTAAGATTTTATCTATATAGAGGGCTTGGGAAAGACCTATTGTTCTCTTCGCTCTATCCCGGTAGAGTCGAATACCAAGAATATAGGTAGCTTCTCCCAATTCTTTCATGGAGAAATTACTCGAAAGCCAAGCTTTCACATAACTGAGCATTCCCACATCATTTCCTATTAGTAGAATGTTATCTACATATAGTACTAAGAATGCGATCTTGCTCCCACTAACCCTCTTGTATACACAAGGTTCCTCTTCATTTTGCACGAAGTCAAACTCTTTGACCGCCTCGTCAAAACGAAGGTTCCAACTACGTGACGCTTGCTTCAGTCCATAAATGGAACGCTGAAGCTTGCACACTTTCTGAATATCGACTTCGGACACAAAGCATTTAGGCTGCTCCATATAGATTTCCTCCTCGAGGAATCCATTAAGGAAAGCTGTCTTTACGTCCATTTGCCATATCTCATAATCGTGGTAGGCAGCTATAGCAAGCATCATGCGAATAGACTTGATCATGGCTACTGGCGAGAAGGTATCGTGGTAATCGATCCCTTCCTTCTGAGTATAACCCTTTGCCACAAGCCTGGCCTTATAGGCATCAACCTTGCCATCACCATCAGTCTTTCTCTTGTAGATCCACTTGTTCCCAATAGGCACTATGCCCTTGGGGCGGTCTACTAGGGTCCAGACCTGATTGACATGCATCGAGTCTATCTCAGCTTCCATAGCTTCACGCCATTTCGTGGAGTCTACATCCACCATCGCTTGGTCATAGGTCGTTGGGTCGGTCTCTTGGCTATCACTTGGAACCTCATGGAGACCCAGCTCCTCCAAGTGCACAAGCCCATACCTCTCAGGTAAATGAGACACCCTACTAGACCTACGAGGTAGTTGTACTTGTGTTTCAGAAGGTTCGGTTCCAGTTTCTTGCACAGGTGTCTCCCGAGGAGTTTCATTGTACTCTTCTAAAGAAATACTTCTACCTGCTCCGCCTTCCTGAATGAACTCATCTTCCAGGAAGTGTGCTTGTAAAGCAACAACGATCTTTCGATCTTCGGGCATGTAGAATATATATCCCATCATCCCAGACGGGAATCCAATGAAACGTCCCTTCGCAGACCTAGCTTCCAACTTTTCCACCTTAGTCTTCTTGACATAGGCGGGACATCCCCAAATTCTAATATGATTAAGACTTGGTTTCCTTCCCTCCCACATCTCATGTGGAGTTTTAGGAATGGATTTGGAAGTACATCTGTTCAAGATGTAAGCAGCAGTCAGGAGTGCATACCCCCACAGATAAATCGTTAAGTCAGTATAGCCCAGCATGGAACGGACCATGTTCAACAAGGTCCGGTTCCTTCTTTCTGACACACCATTTAACTGAGGAGTACCTGGAGGTGTTAGTTGTGAAACTATTCCATGTTCCTTAAGGAACTCATCAAACTTCGTACTCATATACTCACCACCTCGGTCCGACCGAAGTGCTTTGATATGATTACCAGTTTGTTTCTCGACTAGGGCCTTGAATTCCTGGAATTTTTCAAAGGCCTCGTATTTATGTTTCATTAAGTATACATAACCATACCTAGTATGATCATCTGTAAACGTAATGAAATATTGATATCCGTCACGTGCTGCTTCCAAAGAACCACATACGTCGGTATGGATTAATCCCGCTTATCGGGCTCTTTCAAAAGTCCCTGTGAAGGGGGACTTAGTCATTTTGCCTTTAAGGCAAGATTCACAAGTAGGAAAGGGATCCGATCCTAATGGACCCATAAGTCCATCATTTTCCATCTTGTAAACCTTGGTCTGACCAACATGACCAAGTCTAAGATGCCATTTCAAAACTTGATTGGTTTCATCCCTACCACGTTTTCTAGTCATAGTATTCACAACTACTTTGTTGCTGAGATTTAGATGATACAATCCATTTAACAATGTAGCAAGATCACTAGTTTATTTCTAAAATAAATTTTGCAGGAACCATCACCAATGAAAAATGAAAAGCCTTTTCGGTCCATGACCGGAATGGATACAATGTTTTTGTGCCCCTCAGGCAAAACAAGTACATCTTCTAAAGTCAAAACAAAGCCGGATTCTAAACCCAAAAGAAGTGATCCTATGTCGGTCGCCTCGACACTATGCCCGCTTCCGACTGTGATCATAACTTCTCCAGCTCCAAGCTTTCTACTTTGTTCCAGATCCTGATTCACGGTACAAATATGAGAACTAGCACCGTAATCCAAGATCCGTGAAGTAGAAAATACGAGCGTAACAATTTGTTTCCAAGACTAAAAGTTCTGTACCTGAAGTGCCATGAAGAATCGGACAGTCTCTAGCCCAGTGGCCCCGCTCACCGCACTTGAGACAAGCATCCTTCTTCTTCTTGTTCTTTGGAACCATTGGGGCCTTGCCCTTACCCTTAAGGTCCTTAACTTGTGGTTCAGTTTGATTTTTGGTCTTTTTCTTATTGTTCTTAGACCTCCGAGGTCCAGAATAAATCACAAGAGCAGACTCCTTCATCCGCGGAGTCTTCATCTGAGACTGAGCGGTCACAAGTTTGTTCATTAGCCCAGCTAAGTTACATGAAATCTCATTGCAGTTGAAGTTCATAACAAACTGTGAGAAGGAATCAGGGAGAGACTGTAGGATAAGGTCGATTTGGAGAGAAGTATCTATTTTAAAATCAAGAGCCTCCAATCTCTCGATCATTGATATTATTTTGAGGACGTGTTCCCCAACCTTCTCACCTTCCTTCATCCTTGCACCAAACAGTTGCTTGGATATCTCATATCTAGCAGTTCTGCTGTGCTCACCATAAAGCTCAGTTAAGTAAGATAGAATCTGCCTAGCAGAAGTCATTTTCTCATGAGCTCTCTGAAGCTCATTAGACATGGAAGCCATCATATAAGCACGGACTTTCACGTCATCCTTAACCCACTTTTCGTGGTTTTCAATCTCTTCCTGATTAGCTCGGGTCCGCACAGGAGGTGCCGGAATGTCCGTTTCCAAGACGTATCCCAGTGCCTCTATACTGAGGACAATCATCAGATTGTGGAGCCAATCCAAAAAGTTAGGTCCCATTAAGGTGTTCTTTTCGAGTAGACTTGCGAGTGGATTCATTGTCATATTGAGATTTGTCTGCATTAAGTATAACAGATTAATTAGTGACTCATTCAATTATGTTCTGAGTATAGAATTAAGGTCTTTTCTATTTTTGTTACCCAACTCCCACTATTTTTATCGGAATAACACACTCCCATGTGAAATCCGGAAGTATCGTCGCTCTACTTCATAGTGGTGATCGAGTTATTTATAAATCTTAATAGAGGGCAACCGAACAGGTTTCTAGTCTATTAATTTTCATAAAGTGGTGTCCAACACCAACCCATATAATGGATGATTCGATCTTCTTTTTCCCCTTGTTCACTCCCCTCAACCTATACGGTTTCTATGGTTTGTGAACAAGTTAAGTTTATACCATCGACGCAAATCAGTTTCACAATTGAATCTTATCCGGCAACCTATCAGGTTTCTAGGGATAAAATTTGCTCCAACCGAAGGCATCCAATGTGCTACCGGTAATTTATCCGTCCTCCCCGAACGACTACCCCGATAGCTCGGAAGCATAGCACATCCGGTTTGAATTTCAATTTCCCGAAAACTCGATGGAGGGAAGGAAAACCTTGAAACCTTATAAACTTAATAATTTATCGTTGGAGAATTTTCGCGATTAACATTACACTTTGCACATTAATCATTTAAGCGCGTTTGTGGCATTCATACAATATGAAACAACCATTCACAACCTAGTTGCTACCAACATGTGGTTCATGGACCGTTCCTAGAAAACAAAAACTCCGTAATCTAATTACAAGTCTTCGTCTTGAATCTTCATCTTCTCGAAATGGATCTTCCTCCGATCTTCGTCATTACATATAAATTTTACATCGAAAATTGCATCCTAGATACAAATATTTCTAGTAAAATAAATAGGCTCAAAACGGCCTTTACAACCCAATCGAATAAAACGAACGATTCAAAACTAAGTCCACGAACCACATCCCCATTCAAAAGAATTCATCCAATAAATACTATATAAATGGAAAGCGTAGAGATGCATTGATCCAATCAACAATACAAACCGCTCCAATCGATTCACACAATCGGTAATATGATAACGTTCAAAATAATTCGATCGACCATAAATATTCCAATTAATCAAATTTCCCTTATAAAATAAAATACCATAAATCATTTTAATCATATTAAATCTAATTTAACATGAGGGAGATTAATTTTCAAGAATACACGAAAAAATCGAAATGGGCAAAATGGCTGCCATGGCCGAGTCACTTCTGACTGGCCGGACATCGCCCGTGCCGAATGGCACGGTTGGGTCATGCCGTGATGACCTAGACCTACTGCCAGACTCGGCCGTGTCACCGGACACGGTCGAGTCACTTCCGGAAGCTGCCGCCAGACACGGGCCGTGTCGCCTGACACGGCCGGCCCGCTGGCGATGCTTGGCGTAATGCCGGACACGGCCCGTGTCACCGACACGGTCGAGTCACCTGGCAGCCTTCCGCGCCTTTGTCCGAAAAATCGTCCGACGACGATTCGGAGCTCGATTTTCGACGGATATCGATATCAATATTTTTCAACATTCATATCTTCAATATAAATCATATTTCCAAGAAATTAAGATTTATATTTAGACATAAACTTATGAAAAATATAACTACAACGAACGTAAAAATATATACCACGATTATGACTAAAATGATTCCAAATCATTCACCATCTAATCAAGCATTCCAAATGCCAATATCGTATATACGATCGCAAGACCTACGCTCCGATACCACTGTTGGGATTCGGTGCCTAAAAAGAAGGCCCAGCGGAAGCGGTAAAACAAAAATTAATTCGATCTGAATCCCTACGAGTATCGATCGAGCTACGTATATACGAATATATAAACGAAAAGCAAGAGTCGTAAGAAACTAACCCTCGAAGTCCGTTGATTAAATGGTAACCTTCTCTTGAGCTATTCCCCAAGCTTTAGTTTGATCTCTACGAGTCCAATCCACTCCAAGCTCTTGAACGATCCAACGCCGAAAGCACCGCGTCTCTACTTGCCACGCGCCGGAAAAATGATCGGAACAACAACACTCGATTAACCTCTAAGGTTACGGCTAGAATCAAGTGATGAAGCTATTATTATTACACTCTAAGTGTATAATATATCTCTCTCAATGTATCTTGAATTTTCTCCAAGAAAACTCAAGAACAAAAGTGAAGAATACGATGAAGACTTGAAAAATGATTTTTTTCTCTCTCACTTGTGCAAAGCTCACGGCTGGAATGGCTAATGAAGTGAGAGTTTGTCTCCACTTATATTCTTCAAAAATCAAGATCAAACTATGACCAAATCACCACCTTTATCCTCAAGAGATTATGTTCCCTTCATAAGTCTTTGTCTTCCAATTATAAAATTGGAGATAAAGACCAAGGATGAGGTTGGTGAGATAAGGCAGCCATCTAGAAGAACCGGGATGAGTTCGGTCCGTTTCGGACTCCCGTGAGTCCAAACAGATAAACTCAGATTCCGTTACGATGTATTTATATCAATTAATTAATCCAATTAATTAATCATATGAAATACATTATAACATAATTAATTTCTCCAAGAAATAATTATATGAATTAAATTAATCACCCAGTAATATATTTAATTCATTAGGCCGTAAATTAATTTATCCAATAAATCAATTTAGACATCCAATTTCCCAAATTAGATATCCAATATCTAATATTCGTAATGAGAGACTACGCTCGATTCATTCCGTCGTCAATCCTAATGCGCGACTCGGTAGGTCCGTCTCAGTCAGCAATGGGAGGAACCAAAGAGTAGTAGCACCACCTAGCCAGCCTGGTGGCCTACACTGTACCCCGACTGAGAACGAATGATTGGGATCATTCAAGAACCATTCTGTCGTGAATACCAGTAAACGTATAAACCCTTCTTTCTAATATCCCGATCAAGTTATAGGGTCACGGTCAGTCAAACCCCATATGTACTTGACGCTATGCATGCGTTAATATAAATCGAGATCATCGAGCTCTCGTGTATCTAATACAGCTAGCTCTAATGCTTTGGCCAAAGACTTATGATCTCATCTGCCAATAACCGCATAGGACATATAACCCGTTCACTAACAGGAGAAACAATTCTATCTTGGTATTCAGTAGGACCTGCTACTTGCCCATCAAGATGCATGTGTTGACCCCCGCCTTCCAGTTTATAGGGTCGAACTACTCTAATGAAAATCTTGACGTCACAAGCACATCCCTACTAAATCCTCAAGTCGAAGGTTCACGAATACCTATCACAACCTTTCGATTCCGTCATTGACTGTCCCGGAGTGAAATCCGTGTGACGAATCGAGGGTGAGTCGGTTCGAGTATACTAATCCAATTAGCATACCCATAGCGTGTGCTCCCACTAACCAATAGCATTCGACAGGCACTTTCCATGTCAAAGAACACGTCATACAAGTCTTCACATAAACTTAACGCCCAGTCAAGTTTCATTGACTTGCGAACGATTAAGTATTTGAGCTATAAACCTTTCCACTGCCGACCCCCTTATCCAATAAGGGGTGAAACGTTTTGCTCTCAAATACACGGACTAGTTTCTATATGTATATTTATGAGTTAGGAATGCCAGTAACTTCCAGTAAATAAAGAAACATTCATTGCCTTATAAAATTGATTTACATAATTACAAGTGCAATGCCCTCACTCAACATCCTCTGAGTGGCATTCGAGGGCATACTCCTAACAATCATGTGACTTTCCTACTTCAGTATGGATAGAGCGGTCAGAGGACGTAGGGGAAGAGGTCGCGGTGCGGGCCGAAACCCGGGAGCTCGTGTGAATACACGCGCTAATGCAAGGAATAATGCTAATTCATCGAGCAGTGACGCTGCCACTCATTCACCTAGACGTAATCATTCACTATCAGGGAGTCATACCCGGGACATAGCTCAGTCAGAAGGTGTTCGGGTTGATCAACTCGCTTTTATGCAGGGCATGATGGCCCAAATGACTCAGATGGCACAACTGATGGAGACGATGCATAACTCAACTACTCAAAATCAACAGGCTCCTCTGCCGCCACCTCAGAGGCAAGAGAGGGGTGTGAGCAGTATCATTAGCGACATCTCTCGCCAGAGACCACCTACCTTCGAGGGCTCATCTGAGCCGGCGAATATCATTCACTAGCTTGAGCATTTCGAGAAACTGTTCGCTATGGTGGACTGTCCTGAGGGACACAAAGTTTCAGTTGCGGCTTACTATCTGGGTAAGAGCGCTCACTCTTGGTGGTTATCTCTGAAACCCACCGACGGGTCTTGTACTTGGGATCAATTCAAGACTCTCATGATGGAGAGGTATTATCCGGCCCCACTCAGGGAGGCCAAGTTATCAGAATTACTCATTCCCGACCTCTCAGCAGACGATGATGTTCTCGCCATCGCCGAGAAATTTCAGGAACTTCTTCCTTTCGCCTCATCTATTATTCACTCCGAGGTGGATAAGATCAAATATTTCAGCAAGAGGTTGAAACCTCGTATGCGGATGCAGTTGCTTAATCACAGTTGCACAACCCTGGCCGCATTCATCGAGAAAGCTCTTACTTATGAGCTTACTGCGAAGGAAATTGTTAAGAATCAAACTCCATCTTCTGGCAAGAAGTCTATGAGCCGTAATCAGTCTGAAGGCAGTCAGGCAACCTTCAAGAAGCCTCGTATGGGCTCTACTTTTTTGGGGCGACCTCTTGCAGTGCCTAAACCTGTGGAATCTCAGTCCCGAGCGGCCAGTTCGGCCATCACCTGTTTCAACTGTGAAGAACAGGGTCATGTCAGCACCAAGTGTCCGAGACAGACTATCACATGCCATAACTGTGGGATCGCTGGGAATAAGGCCCGTTTTTGCCGAAGAGACTCCAAACCTACTCTGGCATCATCTCAGGTCCCGAAGCAGTCAGCTATTCATAATCAGGCCACTCAGTCTGCGTCGTTTAAAATGACGGGAGCAAACAAAGGCGGAGCTCACAGTTATCAGGTAGGAGCATCTGGTATTGGGGCTGGCAAGCCCTGAATTTACGAGATGAAGAGGACCGACGATCCAGAGGCCCGAATGATCTCAGGTACACACGAAATTCTATCTCAACCCGTGTGTACACTTTTTGATACTGGTGCATCGCATTCATTCATTTCTGAGTCATGCTTGAGTATACTTCAGGGAGGCATTGATTGCGACCTTATCCGACAGTTGCACTTCAGCCCTCGAGATTCTCCTTATATGCACGGAAGCCCCAGTCTTCTCCTATAAAAAGGGTCTGGGTTACAGTATAATCCCCCTTACGCAATTTCATCGGAGAGGAAGATAGCCGAAAAATTTTCTGAAGCCTTGTTTGTCGATCGTCGATCGACTCAATCCTTCGGTAAGAAACAATCCTCTTTTTCCTCTTCTTTTTGAGAATGTCTGGAGTACCTACAATGTCTGAAACGGGCACCACCTCTGCCGCTGGGACTTCGACTGCCCGGGGAGGATCCTCCGCGGAATTCCATATGGAGACAGCTACCGAGGCTATCCATGCCGGTATTAATCCCGCGGAAGTCGAGGAACTATTCAATGAGGCCGATGCTGCCAGGGAGGCGGCGGCTGAGCAAAAACGCTTACTAGTGGAGAAGGAGTTGGCGGTGAGGGCGTACTGGGAGCAACATAGCGCCTTCGGCCAAGCCTATTCATCCTTCGCAGAAATTATGGAGATATTGGCCGGTCCGCGTCCCAGGTTCGACTATCGAGAGTACTCGATCACCCATCCCTATCAATACGCGAAGCGGTCGCTGTTCCGGGCCGCGCAGCGCTCCCCGTGGTCCATTGGCCAGATCAGGAGCTCAGCGACCAGGAAGGACTTGGCCATCTAGAGGGCGAGGTACCATGTACCTTCTGATGTGGACCTTTTCGCACCTTCCGAGAATGAGTGAGCAGACCAACCTCCGAAGGGCATGGTCACCGTGAATGAGGCGATAATGGAGGTTGGGCTGCGGTTCCCATTGTCGTTTTCCGTCTCCAATTTGCTGGTCACCTGGAATGTGGTGCGGCTTCAGCTAACGCCGAACGCTTGGCTCCAGATTGTCTGCGACCTCACTTTGTTCAGCGGTCACCGACTGTACCGCCTTCCCTCGCCGTTGGAGATGAACCACCTATTCAAACTGACGGCTCAGAAAGGGTCCGTCGGTGGCTACCACATCCAAGGCCACTCTGGTCGGGTGATCCTTGGGGTCCCGAACAAGGTGCGGGGCGATCCGGCGAAATGATTATGGGTCGGCAGTGCATGGAAAGCATCCACGAGCGACAATCCCACTGGCGAGCTGGACATTCCCACTGGATTTCGGGAGAGGAATCCGAGTAAGGGTTCTGACTCTCCCTTTGATCGGATACATTCTGAACTGATCTAATTTGGTCTTCCTTTTGCAGGCTTCCATATTCCGATGGCTGACGAGCTACCTTTTAACTTTTTGGTCATCTGGGAGCGGATACACAGTCTTCCGGACAACGATATAGATGCTCGCCGGATTAGCAAAGAGAGTTGTTGGTTATCTGCTCGGTTATTTCATTTTCCGCGCCACCTTTTGGTCCCAGGCATGAATTTCCACAATCTCCTTTTGCTTGGCGATCGTCCTGTTTGAGGAAGGCGCCTAACCATTGTTTGATCGTTTTCCTTTTGCATAGGTCCGTTTCCCTTGCTTTCTGGAGCCTCCGCTAGAGATCGCCATGTCGAACCCTGGAGTCTTCAGTCGCCTGCGCCAGAAGAAGTCGATTCGAGTTCCCCCAGTGGTGCTATCTCTTATCCCGGAGGTGAGGCCTCATGTGGAGCCGATCGCTGCGGAGGAGGAGGTTTGGGAGAAGGGACTCCGGCTGAGCCGCAAGCGACATAGGTTGAGGGAACCCCCAGTCTCTGCCCCTGCCGGTGAGCCACCGATCGCCGCGCCTCTGCTTACCGCGGTCCCCTTGGTGGATGAACCTACGCCTTCGTCGGCTTTCCTGCAGGCCATGGCGACTGCCGAGGCCGAGACCCCTCGCGGGAAACCGTTCTTCGGTCGCGACCTCGAGAAGGCCGAGAGGTAAGCTTTGGTTGTTTTTCTGAGTTTTGTCACTTGCGTAGGAGATGTGCTAACTCTTCTGTTCTTGATGAAGGATGTGCTGCACCAATCCGAATTTCTCGCCGCTGGTACTGGATTTTCTCGCAAGCCGATCTCTTCGCGAGGCCTGTGACGTCCCGCTCTACATCGCCTGGGCTATCTCTACTCTGCCGAAGGCCTGGACGACTGATTTGGATGCGATCGCCTGCCAGCGATCCGCGGACACGATGCAGGCGGCCTTTGTTCCATCCCTCCAGGCGGCGACGATGTCCGCCCAAGATGTGAAGGACTTCGAAGGGCGCCCTTCTACTTCCCGTCTTCAGGCGGACCTCGAGGCTGCTCGGAAAAAGAACTCCGAGTTTACCGAAAGGATCGTAGCTATGGAGAAGGATTCCTTGGAAGCGGCTAAACGGGCAAGTCAAGATCTTGAGCTGGTGAGATAGGATTCTGAGCGGGCTCGGGCGACGGTCGACCGGATTCGGGATCAGATGACAGAGGCCCTCCGGTCGTATGCGGCTGCTCAGAAGGAAGCCGATCAGTTGAAGGTGACCGTCGCCCGGCTGACTAGCGAGCTGGCATCGTCGAGGGGAGAAATGGCTGCCAAGGAGTTCGAGCTCCAGGGTGCACATCAGGCGGTTGCGGAGCTGAAAGGAAAGCTGGAGGCGATCGAGGCCGATCCTTTTCTCAATGTGGAGTTCGTCAGCGAGTTTGCCTACTACATGGCGTTTGCTGAATCACTCCGCGCCGCTAAGAAGGGAGGGGTGGAGGTCGGCCCTCTGGATGAAAACTTCATAGCTTACGCGCTGGAGCATCCTCTGCATCCCGCCTTCTCCGTGCCGATCCTGGACCTCTCGGATCTCAGCGTATACCTGAGCTGGTACCCGATTCCCAGAAATCTCGTTCATCCAAATGCCCCAGAGGATGGGGGTTCAGAGCCAGCAGCTGGCGATGGAATAGGTGCCGATCCTTGAGCTTTTCTGATTTTTTTACTTGTAATTTTTGTAGCTTTCGTTGTACTTTTGCCTTCGGGCGGCCGTGATTGTACTTTTGTATTCCAAGTAATGATATGAATATTTGCTTCTCTGATTTCTTGCTTGAATGATTGTCTTTCTGAGTCTTTGCATGACTTTATACAAGTGTGTGAGGAAAGATTGTTGCGTGTACAGCTCCAAGTGAATTGATAAACTCATATTGATAACTTTTACAACAAAGTCGATCGCTGCACATACATCTGAACAATGCCGATCGCCGTACATGTAATTGGGTAGGGACGATCATGGTATACATAGCTCCGCCCTTCCCACTTGTTTTGTTTTACTTAGTGAAAGTAAGGGGACGAAAATAAATCGTTGAGTGAGCGGTCTTCAATTTTGCAGATTCCTAGAGGAAGGCCGACCATCCCTACCTAGAGGAACCATGCACGATCGCGGAGTTCGATGGAACCGACCTCCACGACCATGTCTTGTGCGCGAGCGACATTTCGTCTGATGGCCAACTTCTCGCGACTCACTTAATTGTGAGGGTCCTTCGTAGGCTGCGCCCGCCTCGTATTTAAACAAAGGGCATGCGGTCTTGGTCTAGAGGAGTCCTTGCACGGGGCGTCGTCGGATTAATCGACACCACGACCGCGTCTTGTTAGCACTTTTCTACATCGGGTCATGTTAGATGTAGATCCTCGACGGTATACGTTGTGACGGGGGGAGGGACGCGTCGCATTGTCCGGATCCACCATGTTAGGTGATGGACCTTTGAGGGCGGGCGAACGTGTCCACAGATCTGTTTTGGAGGGCCCATTAGCTACGCCCGCCTCGTATTTAAATGAAGGGAGAGCGATCGCTGCCCAAATGAACCTTGCATGGTCATAGAGAATGGTTCCATCGTCCTCCACGACTATGTCGGCACTCTTCTACCTCGGACCGTCATGTCAGATGGCGATCTTTGATGGTATATGTTGTGCTTGGGAGGCGATTGCCTGCCTAGGTCCATCATGTTGGATGACGACCGAGTCATACTCCTTTTCGAGGCGTTGCTCAGGCAGTAGCGTTTGGTTTGACGTGGCGGGAATCGGGGAGAGACTTCCGAAGTTCCCTCCTCTTGATTGAAGCATATAGATCCAGTCACCGATGTTGATCGAGGGGTCGACTCGTATGAGCTTTCTAGTCTGTCGCGTTCAACTCTGGCGACCATATCGGGAGATTGATGGGGCTCCAGCTAAGTCAATAAACTATCCAACTTGCCCTCCTCGAACAATCTCCAGAGTTGTCTGAGGAGGTCGCGACATTGGTTGGTGCTGTGACCGGGACTCTTGTGGTAAGCACATTATTTATTATGGTCCATATCACTATTGTCCCTTATCGCCTTTGGCTCGCTTAGCGGCTCGTGCCCCTTGATGGCGTAAAAAATGTGGGCCGGAGTTCAGTTGAACTTGTGGAGGAGATGGGCTTCCACATCCTCGAAGGCCTTGAAATCACCGGAAGGCTTAGCGACCGCCTTGTTAGTTTTGACGATCGCTGTCTTTCGGATGGGAGGTGGCGTCCCCTCGCCTAGGCGGAAGGTGAGCAGCCTCAGCCTGGCCAGAAAATCGGCAGCCTTAGTGCGGAAGATCACGTAGGTCAGGAGGATGTCCTTTGTGAGGTGTCTAAACATGGGCTCGCCGGTGAGGACTATTTCATCCACCCGGTCGATGTAATCTGCATCGGTCTCGTCTTCCCCCTGCCTGATTTTCATCATGCAGTGGGGGCCTTCTGGTCTGACGACCTTGGCGGCGAAGAATGATGTGAAGTCGCTTGCCAATTTCTCAAAGGAATTGACCGATCGCGGTGGCAGTGAGATGTACCACCTATGGACCAGATCGCCCAATGTTAACGAGAATATTCAGCACCTGGTCTCATCTGATGCCCCACACCCAGTCATGTAAATCCGGAACTTGCTTAGGTGAGTCTCGGAGTCCGATCTCCCTTCATACAAAGGTGTTTTGGGAGGAGCGATCCTTGGTTGCACGGGGGCAAGCTCGATGTGGACCACGAGTGGCTCAGTCGGTCCGATGATATATCTACTGGCGTTTGCCCCTGTTTCCATGAGCGCTTTTATCTCGTCGAGCTGGCGTTGCATAGCGGCCATCGCCGCGGCCTGGCTGCTCACGGCTAGGCACTCGGAGCGGGAGCCGAGGCGATCAAGCACTGATCCCCTGGCTCCGCTGTCGATGATGTCCTTGCCGCGTGGCTCGACTCATCGGCGGGTGGGTGCCAAACGACTGACCTGTATTTGGTTGGGAGTTGGGTATGCTGAACTCCTGGTGACAGACTCGGATTCTGTCGTCTCGTGGTTGGGGCCAGAATGCCCCGGTCGCCATGATGGGTCGCTTCCTAGCCGGATGAAGACAGAACCGTCCCGCCTCGCGAGAGCCTTGTCTTGAATCGGAGTTTTCTGACGACTGCTCTACTAGTAACCCCTTGAGCTTCCGTTTGCCTGCGCGGCGGATGGCCGAGGGGGTTATTGCGGGCGCTGTGCTTGCTCTCCGTCGCTCCCTTAGGATGGCCATTTCCTCCTCGATCTGTTCCGCAGTTTGGAACTGGTCGAGCGAGAGGCTGGGGCCATCCCTCAGGGGCGGGATCGAGAGTCTCGCGCCGCCGCGGCTACCCTCTGCTGTAGGTCGGGGCTCGGATCAAGATGGAATAAGGTGTCCGGTGGATCGGAGAGTGGCTCTCTTCGATGTGGTGGCAGACGTCATGATTCTGAAGGTTTTTCTTTGAAGAACAGTGAGTGTTTCTTTAAGTATATGCCCCGGAGAACAGTGAGTGTTCTTCGGGACGGTCCGAATGAAAATGAAGGTTAACGCCGCCCTCCTTCTAGCGAGAATTGTTGTTATCCAAAATATTATCCGGAGATGATATGCTGGAATGGTCGAGTAACAAACAAAATGCGAGAGCACGTCCGTGGGGAAGTAAATAACACAAGATTTGTCGGGGTAGTTAGTCCCGGGCTTGAATGCTCTCGCGAGATATTATTAATACGAATACTTGAGAGTACAAATATTAATGTTAGAGTAAAATTACAATGAGTGTAAAGACCCTAGTTCTCTTACCTCTTGAGTGCTGAAGATTGCCGGAAGAACCAAAGTTGATGCTCTGTGAGTTCTTGTAACAACGATGGAGTGCTGTGCTGACTGTGAGAAATCGACGGTCTCTCACTGTGTGAATTAGCTGAACTCTCGTATGGAAGTATTTTCGGAACTTGTGAACTCTTAAAATATGGAGTTCTATGAACTGTAAGGAGTTATCGTTTATGCCCACCGTCTTTTGGTTAAAAGGTTTTGAGAGAGAAATCCTAGATAGAGTCAATAGAAAAGCTGAGAGCTTTCCAAGTACTGGAGGCTCTCTATTTATAGGACTGCGAGTCGCTGGGCGATCACCTCTGCTGTATTATAATAAGCGGGCGATCGTCTTTAGCACATGGGTTGGTCTTCTTAAAGTCCGCAACAGCTGCTGGCAGCCGGATGTGCGAACCAATTAGAAACCAACACGTGTCTATGCCGCTAACTTGGGAGGCCCCACCTAGGACCTTTCGGCGGGTCTGTCGGTAGGTGAGGCCGTCTTTGTCACTGACGGCTGGTGATGGGCTGGAGTCAACGATCCTTATTTTGTGGCGCCATTCGTGGATCTGCACATGGGTCCTCGCTCCGTGATCCAGTCTTCGTAGACTTGACGGATGATGGCCTTATACATGGCATAGGATGGTCGTCTTTGGTCGGGCACCAGTGTCGGTCGCTAGGTACCAAGAGACGATCGCCCCGGAAGGTCGATCGCTAGATACTCGAAGATGGACTGTTACCTTTGATTGGCAAGTTTGCCGTAGCTTAATTGATCGTGAACTCGGTCGCTCGGCCGTATGCCGATCGTCGTCCAGGCGTATTAATCGCCGCACAATAGGTATTATCTATTTAAAATATTCGAAGACTTAATAAAACCCGTTTATGAAACCGTCGTAAAATCTCATTTGAAACCACAAGGCCCGAAATGCAGAAGCTCAATAGTTTAAAAACATAAGTTAAGCTATCACTTACACGTACCGACAAAATAGATTTAGAGAACGATTGCCAAAGTAACCTATACCAAAAGGCCATTTAAAAATACTCACGCAGCGGATAAAGACAAACAATTAAAATACTCTAGCAGCGGAATACAACAACTGATCAGAAACTGAATATACAAATACATGCCCTAGTCAGTATCCTCTGGGAAGCTCATCTCTTCACGACCGCTATAAGCTTGATAATCCAAGAACCTAAAAAGAAGGTCCACGACGGGGTCAGCCATAATATCCAACAATGATAACCATCACATCATGTCAATAATTACATATCAATGGAAATACTAAGTAAGAATACGACCAATGTAATCTTACTGTCGTAACTTTATGAAAATCCACGATTCGTATCCTTAGCAAGACATTAAGATAATACCAAAATATCTGTACATTATCTCAATAATACCCAAGGTTCTCAAAATATTATCATAACTCTCGATACGGAAATTATACCAACTCTGGCCAATTCAATCCATCGGATAACGTCGACATTTCCAATACGATAATCGATTGTCCATCAAAGACAAGTACCAAGGAAATACGGAACATACCTCAACATACGAAATACCATGACAATCACGTCAGTCTAATCCGAGATCAAATCAACACAACATACGGACATGGTCCTAACACAAGACCTACAAATGCATACTCATATGACAACGTCAATATGATCACAACAATAACGACAATGTATTCTTATGGCAAACCCATAATATACATATGTACAACAACAATACATGGCAATCCGGTGATCCAGCGTTCACTGCTTAGATCCCCCAATGATCCCGTCAGACCAACCCGAGGTGGAAATCCCGTCCGATGATCCAGCGCACGCTAGCATAGATCCCCCGATGATCACGTCGGACCAGCACGAGGTGGACATATGACAACAATGCACAACTGCACAATACAACAGTACACAATACAACAGTACACAATACACGGCAACAACAATGCACAAATGCATGACAACAACGATACACGAATGTATCACGACATGATTGACACAAATGATAAAAATGGTTAGAGTACTTGCCCCGAGCCCTTCGAGAGCGATCTCAATGTCTAAACCATCACGAACCATTATCCTCAATACTCGAAGGTCCAAAGCAACGGATTGCAGATAATTCATATCTTCGTCTTTATCACAATATATCCTCGATATACTAGTATACCAATAACAAAAGTAAATCATATACATTATGATTTAGATTCACAAAACTCGAATACGATTTATAATCCCAAATATCCTGTGATTACGATTATAAACATTGCTATACGAATTATAAACGAATGAAACAGAAAACATTCATTAAATATTATAAACTAAGCAAGTAATAACTTACCTTGATACCGATGAAGACGTTACCAATGCGATTGCCGTCATCTACAAGTCCCTCGGACCCAATCAATGCAATTCACGAACATTCTCAAACATGACCGCAACACATAGTTCTAATCACCGATCAATAATCTCAACCAATTACAATAATCGATAAACAACAAGTTCGACAACAATCAAAAATCGATAAAACCAATTCACAAACCCAATGGTTCAACAATATCTCGGTTAAACACAAGTCTGATCAAACCAACTTAAACGATCATGAATTCATAACCGAAACAGAATATACTACCCTGCCTGATGACTTAGCGCACGTTAATTACTTAACGTAGCGTGCGCTAAGTTGCTCCCATTAGCGTGCGCTAGCCAGTAGGCTTAGTGTGCGCTAATGACATGCAGTTGCATGTATTTAGGATACCGATCAACATATGGCAATTATCAAGAACACTAAGTGATTCTGAACCATGTTCAAAGCTATCAAAACAACGAAATCCGATATACTTTAACATACAAACAATCATTCAACTTATAATCCAAGTCCTATATCCATATATCATCTTCCTTAATATCAACATCATGAAACATTAAGAACGTAACAACACTTCCATAATCTACCATTACAGAGATTAATCATCAACAATGACATCAATATCTGCAAAGGAGAAGAAGGATTAACCAACTTATCTCAAGAAAACGAACTACACGATTCAAATCACACGAATCATATTAATATCATCATACTCTGGTAATCCATCTCATAATCATGCTTGTCAACTTGTTTATATGATAATCATTAACTCAAGAACTTCAATTTTCATTCCAAAAGCACCTACCCACGTGTCCCCACATGCCGAAAGCACTGACGAGGATAATATTCCTTTTTGTCTGATCTGCAGTTAGCATGCGCTAGTCCTTAGGTTTTAGCGTGCGTTAGTACTACATTACAACATCCGTTGACTCGTCGGCACATGCGCCGAAAGTGGCCGGGTCCACACGTAGATTCCCTCTGAGCTGTTCTGCACTAGCGTACGCTAACCTATGCCCGTAGCATATGCTATACCTGCACGATAGCGTGCGCCATACATGAGTATTAGCGTGCGCTAACAAGGCTATATTTAGCCATTTTCAGCTATTCTTGTCCAACGTCTCGACATGCAGAATATGAACATACGGCATACGGAATACATATACTCAACACATTATATCCTCAAATGCCATTGTCGACCAAATATGACAATTATACCAATACTGACATCTCAGTCCTTTATTTATTTTATCCATACTGTACAGATTCCACACTGTACAATATAACTCGGATAAAATAATCTTAAACAACAGTAGTACAAATTCCAGATATTGCAGGTATCGTTTTGAATACAGTACAGATGGTTATTTAAATCCATTCGTCACTTGAAAACGCGAGACGTGGATTATGGTAAGGATTGATTTGATATGGATTGTGGTGGATCGGTAAGGTTTCACTGTAAATATCCTTACCTTGTAATTACATTCATATGTAATTGTATATGTGATGTCATCGTTATCATTGTTGAGTATTATGGCTGACCCCGTCGTGGGATTTATCATTGTTGGAATTTGTGTATTCTTTTCTGGTTTTTATGATTCCGTGGCAAATGTATTTAATTATGTCTCTATCCGCTGCGTGTGAAATTTTATAATGGCTTTCGGTATTTTACCAGCTCGTGTATACTTTCTAAATGTCCTTTTTGGCGTCTTCGCCTTGTGCTTTCAAATGGTATTTGATGACGGTATTTAGAAACTATATTTTGAAAATATTTGAGTATTTAAAACATTACCGTCTTCGCCTCTTTGGCGTATTTAAAATGTTTGCGAAAATGATTTTAGCCTTGTAGGTTCTAATGTGGGCCCCACAACGCTGTAATATTCCCGATTGGTTTTGGGGGTGTTACAGAAATAGTATCAGAGCTTGGGTTTCGTAGAACCAGTGCATGTGTGTTATGTGGCTCTACCGGTGCGGTAGTAGGGTGATTTTTGAAAATAATTTCCGACTTTCGAGTTAAACTGATTTTTGGAGATTCTAGACTTTTTGAAATATTTTCAAATTACTATATTTGCGATGCCGGTGTTTTGTTATTGTGTTGAGACTTTGTATAGAAGTCGTATGCTAGTATCACGGGAGATCATCGACTTCACGGACCTATAAGTATGTTCTTTCAGTTATTTGGTTTTGAAAACGATTATTTGAGCATGTTGACATGATTTTGAGATATTTCGGGATTGAGATATTGATTATGATAGGATTTTAAGTTTCGAGGACGAAACTTATTTAAGTGGGAAGATATGTAATATCCTAGAATTTCGTTACGATTTTTCACATTATTTTATCTGAGTTTTATTGGACAAAGTGGGACCGATACAGTATGGATAAATAATTTTGGGAATTATGACAGACGTGCCAGTATATCTATCGAGGCTATATTTAATTCTAGGATATTACATGCTTGATATGTTTTTTGATGTCGGGTATACTGTGTGAGTATTCGTACAATTGCCGTACTTGGTCGACAGTTGTATTCGAGGTATCGTGCATCAGAAGTATCATATGAGAATGATATTGGGACGAGCATATGTATTCAGTGTATGCGTATACGTATCCGGTATGTAGAGACGGACAGGAACAGTTCGATTTTGGCTAAGTAGGAAATCCATTATGTACGCTACATAATGGAGCTTACGTACGTAACTAAGCAAGCTTAACGTATGTTAAGTTGTGTACAGAACGTACGTTAAGAAGGGAATCGGATAAGATCGAGCGGTGGTCGGTAGGTGGGCCTGGTGTCGGCAGCTTTCGGCGTGGATGTATGTGGACAGGCATGTCAACTTTGAGCCTTACGTACGTTAAGGATGTATCATTACGTACGTTAAGAAGGCGCGTTACTGTAGCAAGTCAACTGTGTATTATCTACGCTACGGTGAGGGTATTATGTACGTAACACAAAGTGCGAAATAAGACAGTGAGCCCTGGACGCCGATTACATACGCTATACAGGACATGTAGCGTACGTTAAAGAGCTTACGTACGTTAAGGTTGGGTCTTAACGTACATAACAAGCTGTGCAGGTTATATATTTAGAATGGGTCTTTCATTTGCTCACGAGAGGAAACACATCTCTTCCACCCAAACTTCATTCCTCCTCACTCCTGGCCCTAATTCCGACCCTTGTACCTTAGTTAAGACCTTGGTGAGTTGATTAGAAGCTTGCAGTTCTTGATGATTTTGGAAGTGTTTGATCTTGGGGATTCTTCTTCAAGAGGTATGTTGGATAACTCTTCTCTTTGATTCGGATTTTGATATTGTTGTTGACATCCTCCTTCGTATAATGATGGTTACGGTGTTGTTGTTGTGATTCTTGAGGTTGTATGAATTTTATATGGAAGAACAAATGATGTATACCTTGGATTATGAATTAGATGACGGTTTAGATGATAGAACCCATCAAATTACGTCGTTTTGTTGGCTACAAACACGATTATGGATTAATTCATGTTCTTAAAGAACTCTTGAGTTATATATGTCGTGATTTTACAGAAATTGGAAGCGTTACGGTTAATTTCGGTATATGGTTATTCGTGATGAAAACCGGTAATTGGATTTCTATGAATTTACAAAGATGAGCCATGTTAATCCGAATTTAAGATTGAAGTCGGAACCAAGAATGTTGAAGACATTGTTAGAATTATTGATTATTGAATTTCGGCTTGTATTCGTATGGTTAAGAGTTGATATGGTTTGGTTTCGTATGATCGAGATGTCGTTGAAACGTTGAGTTGATTGGTTGATTATATCGGTTGTTGATTGTTATCGAACGTGTCGTTAATTGATCATTGCATTAGGTTGCATTAAATGATCGTTGATGATTAACCATTGTGCTGCGATTGGAATTGGAGAATGCATGGATTGCCTTGGTCGGGGCTGCGGAGCTTGTATATGAAGACGACGGGATTGGTAACAACTTCATCATATCGGTATCGAGGCAAGTTATGCTTGCTCAGTTCATAATGTTTAATAAATAGTTTCGTTTTCATTTCATTTATGATTCATATAGCAATGGTATCATGGAATATGAATAGTCGGGATGATGGTATGCACATTATGCTTGGACTGAGATAAATCATAATGTATATAATTTTAAAGATGTTTAGTGGAAACGGAGACGTGAATTATATTTGGACTATTGTATGAGAAGTTAGATATCAAGTCTAGTTATCATTGAACCCGAGATGGTGGTTTGGTATTAATGATGGACAGTACTTCATTTGGATTATTCGGATAACTGTGTATTCGTTCAGGGATGTTGGTCATGGAAAGGTTAGCATCTCCAGTTTGAGGTAAATTAATATTTCTAGATTATGATAATCATCTTGTTGCATTATTGCATGTGTATGTTGATACTTCATGTGGTGAGTATGCATCATTGTTTGTTACGTTTTGTGATGTGCTCTTTCTTTGAGATGTGATCTGTTGGGCCGATGTGTTAGGGGATAAGACCTAAGTGGCACCTATGTTCCGGGGTATTTCTGTGTGGATACTTTCGTGACCCTTGGTTGTGACCTTGGGGTATTTCGTGATTGCATGAACTGTGTTAGGGGATAAGACCTAAATGGCACCTACGTTCCGGAGTATTCCTGTGAGATGCTTCCGTGACCCTTGGCTGCGGCGTTGGAGTTTATGTGTTAATATCATATGCATTGTTGAGCATGCTGCGAACTATTGTCTGACAGAATATGACATTGTGGTCGTACCGGTCTTTCATGATCGAGTTATCGTTGCTCACTTGGGAAGTCTTATGATCCTTGTTGGATACGCGTTTCTTCGAGATTCGTTGTCATGTTGTGTCGTGGCATATCTGGAATCAGATACGTTCTGATCGTTCATGTGTAGGATTTTCGGTCCGGGTACGTGTAGCATATGTTGGTTTCGACCTCATATTAAACCGTGCACACGAGACGTACTTCGTGAGACTGATTAGGTACGAGACTAGACGTGTATCTGATCAATACCCGTGATTGTCTTGTACACGGACACATGTCCGGATCGGGCATAACATGACGTCCATCTTGAGTCTTATTGATTAGTCGTTTATAGTCCATGTATATTCGGACCTGTTCGATAGTCGGGTTGTCTTTGAGGTCCCATATGTGTGATTTGTATATGGTTGATGATTTTATTCTCTCGTGTGTCTGTCCCTGTCGATCCTTTATCGATCTCGTATGGAATTACCATATCGTTGGTCAATTCGTTTGTTATTGAACCTTTATAAATCTCGTTTGGATTTTACCATATCGTTGGTATTCTCGTTCGCTGATCCTTTGTTGATCTTGTTGGAGTTTACCGTGTCGTTGGTATTCTCGGTCACTGATCCCTTGTTGATCTTGTTGGAGTTCACCGTGTCATTGGTATTCTCGGTTGTTGACCCTTTATTGATCTTGTTGGAGTTTACCGTATCATTGGTATTCTTGGTTGTTAATCCCTCATTTCTCTTGTTGGAGTTTACCGTGTTGTCGGTATTCTCGGTTGTTGATCCCTTATTGCTCTTGTTGGAGTTTACCATATCGTTGTTATTCTCGGTTGTTGGTCCTTGATTGATCCTGTTGGAGTTTACCGTATCATTGGTATTCTTGGTTGTCAATCCCTCATTGCTCTTGATGGAGTTTACCGTGTCGTCGGTATTCTCGGTTGTTGATTCCTTATTGCTCTTGTTGGAGTTTACCATATCATTGTTATTCTCGGTTGTTGGTCCTTGATTGATCCTGTTGGAGTTTACTGTATCGTCAGTATTCTCGGTTATTTGATCCTTTGTTAATCTTATTGGAGTTTATCGTGCTGTTGGTATTCTCGGTTGTCGATCTTTTCTCGATCTTGTTGGAGTTTACCGTGTCATTGGTATTCTCGGTTGTTGATCCTTCATTAATCTTGTCGGAGTTACCACATCATGGTATTCTCGTTCGTGGTTGAACCTTTGTCAATCTTGTGTGGAGTTATCATGTCATTGATATTCCCGTTTTGATGTATTGGTTGTTTATCATTATTGATTGTATGAGCATTCATACCTTGTATTAATATCCGGGACTTGCCATTTTCTCGGGGCAGTTTATTACAGATGTACCGTGTGATATCGTTTTTATCAGAATTGGGATCCGATTGTGCGACCCAGCGGACAGGATTGGTCATGGAAAGATTACTCCGTATTTGAGATGTATTTATGTCTTTGGGAATCTTGGTATTGTAACACCCCCAGAGCCATACAGGAATATTACAGTGCCGTGGGCCCCGAGATGGAACCCACAAGACTGGAGGAAATTTTCGCAAACATTTACAAATGCCCAAGAGGCTAACGACGGTATTATCTATTTAAAATATTCGAAGACTTAATAAAACCCGTTTATCAAACCGTCGTAAAATCTCATTTGAAACCACATGGCCCGAAATGCCAAAGCTCAATAGTTTAAAAACATACGTTAAGCTATTGCTTACACGTACCGACATAATAGATTTAGAGAACGATTGGCAAAGTAACCTAAGTTACCAGATACCAAAAGGCCATTTAAATATACTCACGCAGCGGATAAAGACAAACAATTAAAATACTCTAGCAGCGGAATACAACAACTGATCAGAAACTCAATACACAAATACATGCCCTAGTCAGTATCCTCCGGGAAGCTCATCTCTTCACGACCGCTACAAGATTAATAATCCAAGAACCTAAAAAGAAAGCCCACGACGGGGTCAGCCATAATATCCAACAATGATAACCATCACATCATGTCAATAATTACATATCAATGAAAATACTAAGTAAGAATACGACCAATGTAATCTTACCGTCGTAACTTTACGAAAATCCACGATTCCTATACATAACAACACATTAAGATAATACCGAAATATTTGTACGGTATCTCAACAATACCCAAGGTTCTCAAAACATTATCATAACTCGCGATACGGAAATTATACCAACTCTAGCCAATTCAATCCATCGGATAACGTCGACATTTCCATTACGATAATCGATTGTCCATCAAAGACAAGTACGAAGGAAATACGAAACATACCTCAAGATACGAAATACCATGACAATCACGTCAGTCTAATCCGAGATCAGATCAACACAACATACGGACATGGTCCTAACACAAGACCTACAAATGCATACTCATATGAAAATGTCAATATGATCACAACAATAACGACAATCTATACTTATGGCAAACCCATAATATACATATGCACAACAAAATACATGGCAATCCGATGATCCAGCGTTCACTGCCTAGATCCCCCGATGATCCCGTCAGACCAACCCGAGGTGGAAAACCCGTCCGATGATCTAGTGCACGCTAGCATAGATCCCCCGATGATCCCGTCGGACCAACACGAGGTGGACATATGACAACAATGCACAACTGCACAAAACAACAGTACACAATACACGACAACAACAATGCACAAATGCATGACAACAACGATACACGAATGTATCACGACATGATCGACACAAATGATAAAAATGGTGAGAGTACTTGCCCCGAGTCCTTAGAGAGCGATCTCAATGTATAAACCATCATGAACCATTATCCTCAATACTCGACGGTCCAAAGTATCACGGATTGCAGATAATTCATATATTCGTCTTTATCACAATATATCTTCGATATACAGGTATACCAATAACAAAAGTAAATCATATACATTATGATTTAGATTCCCAAAACTCGAATACGATTTATAATCCCAAATCTCCTGTGATTACAATTATAAACATTGCTATACGAATTATAAACGAATGAAACGGAAACCATTCATTAAATATTATAAACTGAGCAAGTAATAACTTACCTCGATACCGATGAAGCCGTTACCAATGCCATTGCCGTCATCTACAAGTCCCTCGGCCCCAATCAATGCAATTCACGAACATTCTCGAACATGACCGCAACACATAGTTCTAATCACCGATCAATATTCTCAACCTGTTACAATAATCGATAAACAACAAGTTCGACACCAATCAAAAATCGATAAAACCAATTCCCAAACCCAATGGTTCAACAATATCTCGGTTAACCACAAGTCTGATCAAACCAACTTAAACGATCATGAATTCATAACCGAAATAGAATATACTACCCTGCCTGATGACTTAGCGCACGTTAATTACTTAACGTAGCGTGCGCTTAGTTGCTCCCGTTAGCGTGCGCTAGCCAGTAGGCTTAGCGTGCGCTAATGACATGCAGTTGCATGTATTTCGGATACCGATCAACATATGGATATTATCAAGAACACTAAGTGATTTTGAACCATGTTCAAAGCTCTCAAAACAACGAAATCCGATATCCTTTAACATACAAACAATCATTCAACTTATAATCCAAGTCATATATGCATATATCATCTTCCTCAATATCAACATCATGAAATATTAAGAACGTAACAACACTTCCATAATCTATCATTACAGAGATTAATCATCAACAATGACATCAACATTCGCAAAGGAGAAGAAGGATTAACCAACTTATCTCAAGAAAACGAACTACACGATGCAAATCACACGAATCATTTTAATATCATCATACTCCGGTAATCCATCTCATAATCATGCTTGTCAACTTGTTTATATGATAATCATTAACTCAAGAACATCAATCTTCATTCCAAAACGAAATCCAAAGGTGAAGAGTGATTACCGTGTATAGACGAACCATGAAGGAGAACAATCAACTTCATTCCAAGAATCATCAATAACTTCAAGAACAATACTTTAATCCATGTTCCTCAGCTTAATCTTGTTAAAGATCATCATCTCTCAGTGTTTGGAACCTCAAACTTCTCTCTAAAAACTCTCTTTCTCGAAATAAAGGAAGGAATGGCCGAATGAACATAATTCACATCTGCAATCATATATATACTGACTGTTATTAGCGTGCGCTACTTTTTCTTAGTAGCGTGCGCTATCATGGTCCAGAGGCGACTATTTTGCTTCGCACATCAGCTTACGTACGTAATCCCCATGCAATAACATACGTAAATTACACTGTCTAGCGCACGCAATTTCTTAGACCTTAGCGTGCGCTAATCGTAGTTGACTTGCTACAGTCAGCACCTACCCCCATGTCTCCACATGCCGAAAGCACTGACGAGGATAAGATTCCTTTTTGTCCGATCTCCAGTTAGCGTGCACTAGTCCTTAGGTTTTAGCGTGCGTTAGTACTACATTACAACATTCGTTGACTCGTCGGCACATGCGCCGAAAGTGGCCGGGTCCACACGTAGATTCCCTCTGAGCTGTTCTGCACTAGCGTACGCTAACCTATGCCCGTAGCGTGCGCTATACCTGCACGATAGCGTGCGCTATACATAAGTATTAGCGTGCGCTAACAAGGCTATATTTAGCCATTTTCAGCTATTCTTGTCCAACGTCTCGACATGCAGAATACGAACATACGACATACGGAATACATATACTCAACACATTATATCCTCAAATGCCATTGTCGAACAAATACGACAATTATACCAATACTGACATCTCAGTCCTTAATTTATTTTATCCATACTGTACAGATTCCACGCTGTACAATATAACTCGAATAAAATAATATTAAACAACAGTAGTACAAATTTCGGATATTACAGGTATCGTTTGGAATATAGTAGAGGTGGTTATTTAAATCCATTCGTCACTTGAAAACGCGAGATGTGGATGATGGTAAAGATTGATTTGATATGGATTGTGATGGATCGGTAAGATTTCACTGTAAATATCCTTACCTTGTAATTACATTCATATGTAATTGTATATGTGATGTCATCGTTATCATTGTTGAGTATTATGGCTGACCCCGTCGTGGGCTTTATCTTTTAGGTACTCGGAGTTCGAGCTACTTGCGGTCGTGAAGGGATGAGTTTTCCGGTGATACTGGCTATGGCATGATTGTTGGAATTTGTGTATTCTTTTCTGGTTTTTATGATTCTGCTGCAAATGTATTTAATTATGTCTCTATCCACTGCGTGTGAAATTTTATAATGGCTTTCGGTATTTTACCAGCTCGTGTATACTTTCTAAATGTCCTTTTTGGCGTCTTCGCCTTGTGCTTTCAAATGGTATTTGATGACGGTATTTGGAAACTATATTTTGAAAATATTTGAGTATTTAAAACATTACCGTCTTCGCCTCTTTGGCGTATTTGAAATGTTTGCGAAAATGATTTTAGCCTTGTGGGTTCCAATGTGGGGCCCACGACGCTATAATATAACCGGTTGGTTTTGGGGGTGTTACAGAAATAGTATCAGAGCTTGGGTTTCATAAAACCATGGCATGTGTGTTATGTGGCTCTACCGGTGCGGTAGTAGCGTGATTTTTTAAAATAATTTTTCGACTTTCGAGTCAAACTGATTTTTGGAGATTCCAGAATTTTTGAAATATTTTCAAATTACTATATTTGCGATGCCAGTGTGTTGTTATTGTGTTGAGACTTTTCATGGAAGTCGTATGCTTGTATCACGGGAGATCATCGACTTCACGGACCTGTAAGTATGTTTTTTCTGTTATTTGGTTTTGATGACGATTATTTGAGCATGGTGACATGATTTTGAGATATTTCGGGATTGAGATATTGATTATGATAGGATTTCAAGTTTCGAGGACGAAACTTATATAAGTGGGAAAATATGTAATATCCTAGAATTTCATTACGATTTTTCACATTATTTTATTTGAGTTTTACTGGACAGAGTGGGACCGATACAATATGGATAAAAAATTTTGGGAATTGTGGCAGACATGCCAGTATATCTATCGAGGCTATATTCAATTCTAGGATATTACATGCTTGATATGCTTTTTCATGTCGGGTATACTGTATGAGTATTTGTACAATTGCCGTACTTGGTCGACAGTTGTATTCGAGGTATCGTGCATTAGAAGTATCATATGAGAATGATATTGGGACGAGCATATGTATTCAGTATGTGCGTATACGCATCCGGTATGTCGAGATGGACAGGAACAGTTGGATTTTGGCTAAGTAGGAAATCCATTACGTACGCTACATAATGGAGCTTACGTACGTAACTAAGCAAGCTTAACGTACTTTAAGTTGTGTACACAACGTACGTTAAGAAGGGAATCAGATAGGATCGAGCTGTGGTCGGTAGGTGGGCCCGGTGTCGGCAGCTTTTGGCGTGGATGTGGACAGGCAAGTCAACTTTGAGCCTTACATACGTTAAGAAGGCCCGTTACTATAGCAAGTCAACTGTGTATTACGTATGCTACGGTGAGGGTATTACGTACGTAACACAAGGTGCGAAATAAGACAGTGAGCCCTGGACGTCGATTACGTAAGCTATACAGGACATGTAGCGTACGTTAAAGAGCTTACGTACGTTAAGGTTGGGTCTTAACGTACGTAACAAGCTGTGCAGGTTATATATTTAGAATGGGTCTTTCATTTGCTCACGAGAGGAAACACATCTCTTCCTCCCAAACTTCATTCCTCCTCACTCCTGGCCCTAATTCCGACCCTTGTACCTTAGTTAAGACCTTGGTGAGTTGATTAGAAGCTTGAAGCTTGCAGTTCTTGATGATTTTGGAAGTGTTTGGTCTTTTGGATTCTTCTTGAAGAGGTATGTTGGATAACTCCTCTTTGATTCGGATTTTGATATTGTTGTTGACGTCCTCCTTCGTATAATGATGGTTGCGGTGTTGTTGTGATTCTTGAGGTTGTATGAATTTTATATGGAAGAAAAAATGATGTATACCTTGGATTATGAATTAGACGACGGTTTAGATAATAGAACCCATCGAATTACGTCGTTTTGTTGGCTACAAACATGATTATGGATTAATTCATGTTCTGAAAGAACTCTTGAGTTATATATGTCGTGATTTTACAGAAATTGGAAGCATTACGGTTAATTTCGGTATATGGTTATTCGTGATGAAAACCGATAATTGGATTTCTATGAATTTACAAAGATGAGCCGTGTTAATCCGAATTTAAGATTGAAGTCGGAACCACGAATGTTGAATACATTGTTAGAATTATTGATTATTGAATTTCGGCTTGTATTCGTATGGTTAAGAGTTGATATGGTTTGGTTTCGCATGATCGAGATGTCGTTGAAACGTTGAGTTGATTGGTTGATTATATCGGTTGTTGATTGTTATCGAATGTGTCGTTAATTGATCATTGCATTAGGTTGCGTTAAATGATCGTTGGTGATTAACCATTGTGCTGCGATTGGAATTGGAGAATGCATGGATTGCCTTGGTCGGGGCTGCGGAGCTTGTAGATGAAGACGACGGGATTGGTAACAACTTCATCATATCGGTATCGAGGCAAGTTATGCTTGCTCAGTTCATAATGTTTAATAAATAGTTTCGTTTTCATTTCATTTATGATTCATATAGCAATGGTATCATGGAATATGAATAGTCGGGATGATGGTATGCACATTATGCTTGGACTGAGATAAATCATAATGTATATAATTTTAAAGATGTTTAGTGGAAACGGAGACGTGAATTATATTTGGACTATTGTATGAGAAGTTAGATATCAAGGCTAGTTATCATTGAACCCGAGATGGTGGTTTGGTATTAATGATGGACATTACTTCATTTGGATTATTCGGATAACTGTGTATTCGTTCAGGGATGTTGGTCGTGGAAAGGTTAGCGTCTCCAGTTTGAGGTAAATTAATATTGCTAGATTATGATAATCATCTTGTTGCATTATTGCATGTGTATGTTGATACTTCATGTGGTGAGTATGCATCATTGTTTGTTACATTTTGCGATGTGCTCTTTCTTTGAGATGTGATCTGTTGGGCCGATGTGTTAGGGGATAAGACCTAAGTGGCACCTATGTTCCGGGGTATTCCTGTGTGGATACATTCGTGACCCTTGGTTGCGACCTTGGAGTATTTCGTCATTGCATGAACTGTGTTAGGGGATAAGACCTAAATGGCACCTACGTTCCGGAGTATTCCTGTGAGATGCTTCCGTGACCCTTGGCTGCGGCGTTGGAGTTTATGTGTTAATATCATATGCATTGTTGAGCATGATGCGAACTATTGTCTGACAGAATATGACATTGTTGTCGTACCGGTCTTTCATGATCGCGTTATCGTTGCTCATTTGCGAAGTCTTATGATCCTTGTTGGATACGCGTTTCTTCGAGATTTGTTGTCATGTTGTGTCGTGGCATATCTGGAGTCAGATACGTTCTGATCGTTCATGTGTAGGATTTTCGGTGCGGGTACGTGTAGCATATGTTGGTTTCGACCTCATATTAAACCGTGCACACAAGACGTACCTCGTGAGACTGATTAGGTACGAGACCAGACGTGTATCTGATCAATACCCGTGATTGTCTTGTACACGGACACATCTCCAGATCGGGCGTATCGTGATGTCCATCTTGAGTCTTATTGATTGGTCGTTCATAGTCCATGTATATTCGGACCTGTTCGATAGTCGGGTTGTCTTTGAGGTCCCATATGTGTGATTTGTATACGGTTGATGATTTTATTCTCTCGTGTATCTGTCCCTGTCGATCCTTTATCGATCTCGTATGGAATTAGAATATCGTTGGTCAATTTGTTTGTTATTGAACCTTTATAAATCTCGTTTGGAGTTTACCATATCGTTGGTATTCTCGTTCGCTGATCCTTTGTTGATCTTGTTGGAGTTTACCGTGTCATTGATATTCTCGTTCGCTGATCCCTTGTTGATCTTGTTGGAGTTCACCATGTCATTGATATTCTCGGTTGTTGACCCTTTATTGATCTTGTTGGAGTTTACCGTATCATTGGTATTCTTGGTTGTTAATTCCTCATTGCTCTTGTTGGAGTTTACCGTGTCGTCGGTATTCTCGGTTGTTGATCCCTTATTTTTATTGTTGGAGTTTACCAAATCGTTGTTATTCTTGGTTGTTGGTCCTTGATTGATCCTGTTGGAGTTTAATGTATCGTCGGTATTCTCGGTTATTTGATCTTTTATTGATTTTATTGGAGTTTACCGTGCTGTTGGTATTCTCGGTTGTCGATTCTTTCTTGATCTTTTTGGAGTTTACCGTGTCATTGGTATTCTCGGTTGTTGATCCTTCATTAATCTTGTTGCAGTTACCACATCATGGTATTCTCGATCGCGGTTGATCCTTTGACAATCTTGTGTGGAGTTATCATGTCATTGATATTGCTGTTTTGATGCATTAGTTGTTTATCATTCTTGATTCTATGAGCATTCATACCTTGTATTAATATCCGGGACTTGCCATTGTCTCGGGGCAGTTGATTATAGATGTACCGTGTGATGTCGGTTTTATCAGAATTTGGATCCGATTATGGGACCCAGCAGACAGGATTGGACATGGAAATATTACTCCGTATTTGAGATGTATTTATGTCTTCGATAATATTGGTATTGTTTTGAATACAGTACAGATGGATATTTAAATCCATTCGTCACTTGAAAACGCGAGATGTGGATTTTGGTAAGGATTGATTTGATATGGATTGTGATGGATCGGTAAGGTTTCACTGTAAATATACTTACCTTGTAATTACATTCATATGTAATTGTATATGTGATGTGATCGTTATCATTGTTGAGTATTATGGCTGACCCCGTCATGGGCTTTATCTTTTAGGTGCTCGGAGTTCGAGCTAGTAGCGGTCGTGAAGAGATGATCTTTCCGGTGATACTGGCTATGGCATGATTGTTGGAATTTGTGTATTCTTTTCTGGTTTTTATGATTCCACTGTAAATGTATTAATTATGTCTCTATCCACTGTGTGTGAAATTTTATAATGGCTTTCGGTATTTTACCAGCTCGTGTATACTTTCTAAATATCCTTTTTGGCGTCTTCGCCTTGTGCTTTCAAATGGTATTTGATGACGATATTTGGAAACTATATTTTGAAAATATTTGAGTATTTAAAACATTACCGTCTTTGCCTCTTTGGCGTATTTGAAAAGTTTGCGAAAATGATTTTAGCCTTGTGGGTTCCAATGTGGGGCCCACGGCGCTGTATTATTCCCGGTTAGTTTTGGGGGTGTTACATTAACCCTAGTTCGTGATACGCACACTCACGGCAATACGTATCCCTAGAGGCCCCGTCAGACCGTTCCTAGGTGAACATACACATATACATCCACAACAACCACGAAAAGCCATAATCCAAATACTAGAACATGTAAACAAATGTAAAGTACTTGCCTTTGAGACATCTTCGACGGAACAAGATCGAACAATGACTACGAATGATCCGAAGGGAAAACGATAGTTCCTAAACGAAGGATTAACATAACTCAGTCTTATACGATAAAAAGAATCGAATGGGATATGCCCACAACCCCGATTACAAGCTACGACAATATACGTTCAATCGATACGGGCGAGGGTTTACGCAAAATCTCCCTGAATCGACAATTCACGGATTAAATTCGACGAAATAGGATTGTGAATCAACCAATAACAAAAATCGGTAAGGAATATTACAACATACTTGAACAATTCGAGTTTAATCAAGCAAGACCTGAAAAACCCCCAAATTGACAAAGTTCGGTTTCTAAGCCATTTACCTTGGATTCAGACAGTGTAGGGTGATTTCGTTGATGATAATATGATACCACGACTCTATGGTGATGGAAAATGAAGAACACCCGGATCAAGAATGGTTGGAATTGCCCTCTGATGTCGCCCAACGAAGAAAACAAAAGAAAAGATGTGAAATGAGGTTTCTGACCTCTGCCCGCTGTCTTAAAACAACGGGATGTTACGGCCGTAACAGGGGCTGCCTTATGGCCTTAACAAGGCCAACTTACGGCCGTAATGAACGGGGTGTTACGGCCGTAACACCCTACTGGACAGCAGTCTGATAAGCTACTGTCCAAACTGTCCCGAACGACTCCGAAACCCGGACCTGCTCTCGAACCAAAAATATGGTTACGAAGTATTATCGATGACGAATGTAAGCATTAAAAGGAAACACAATTCCGATTCCCCAAAGGTTCAGAAATCGACGATGAAAGTAAATTTCCCTTAAGTTTGAGGAAATTACAAAACGGCTCGAACGTTCGAAAATCACGGTACGATGTCGGATTGACAAACCGAAACTCACAACACGAACAACTCAACCATACGAACTTATGTAAACAAAGAAACAACTAAAATGAACGAGTGTTACTAGAATCGAACGTATATACGACAAACATAACATAGAATGAAATCATGTAAAAACATCTCCGAAACTCGTCCAAATGGAAAAACTCCAAGAATAAAGTAGATTCAAAACGTCGAAGCGGTTACAAACAAGTCGATAAAAATAGACATACACCAAAAATGTAAACTGCTAAAAATGGAAAGACACGGATATTACATTCTCCCTCTCTAGAAAGAAGTTTTGTCCCGAAACTTAAGAATAAAAAATCTCGGGGTCCCTCGAATGCATATCCTCCTCCAACTCTCGCTTTGCTTCTTCTACTCCGTGCCTCGACCATTGCACTTTAACGAAAGAAATGGTTTTGTGCCTTAACTGTTTATCTCGACGCTCTAAAATTTTAACGGGCCTATCCTCGAACGTAACATCCTTCTCGATCTCCACATCCCCAAAATCAATAAAATGGGACGAGTCCGGAACATACTTCCTCAGCTGAGAGACGTGAAATACACTATGCACATGACTCAACGACAAAGGCAAAGCCAAACGGTATGCCAACTCGCCGACTCTCTCCAATATCTCGAAAGGTCCGATATACCTCCGGCTGAGCTTCCCCTTCTTCCCAAAATGGAAAACTCCTTTCGACGGAGACACTCTCAAAGAACGTGATCTCCCACCTCAAACTCCAAAGGTCGATGCCTAACATCCGCATAAGACTTTTGTCGACTCTGAGCCGCAAACATCCTCTCTCTAATCAATTCAACTTTCTCCCTCGTCTCTAACACAAGATCCGGCTCGGTGCCAACTAGATCGAACGGCTCATCCCAACATATCGGTGATCGACATCGTCGGCCATAAAGCACCTAATATGGTGCCATCTTAATCAATGCGTGCCAGCTATTATTATAAGTAAACTCAATCAAGGCCAGATGCTCCTCCCAGTCTTTACTCCAGTCTAACGCACACGCTCGTAACATATCCTCGAATGTCTGAATGGTACGTTCAGACTGCCCGTCGGTCCGAGGATGGAAAGATGTACTTAAAAGCAACCGTGTCCCCAATACCTGACAGAAATGCGATACAAACCTGCCATCTCTATCCGAAACAATAGTCTTCGGCATACCATTAAGTCTCACTATCTGCGCAATAAAAATATGAGCCAATTTTTCTGGACCCCAAGTATCCTTGATGCCCAAAAAATGTGACGACTTAGTCAGTCGGTCCACGATCACCCACATCATATTCATTCCGGTCTTCGTCCTCGGCAAGTTCGTGACAAAATCCATCGAGTTATCTTCCCACTTCCATTCCGGAACGGGAAGTGGTTTCAACAATCCGGCTGGCCGGTGATGCTTGATTTTGACTTGTTGACAAGTCAAACATTTAGCCAAAAACTAAACTACCTCATTCTTCATGTCATTCCACAAGAAATTCTTCCTCAAATCTTTATACATTTTACTCGAGCCTGGGTGGACTGAGTAAGGTGACGCGTGAGCCTCTCGCATAATACTCTGCCTCAATTCCAAGTCATTCGGAACACACAGCCGACCTCGAAATCTCAACACACCATCTTCATGCATCACGAATCTCGGGGCTTTCCCCTTTCCCACACTCTCTCGAAGCTGAATAAACATCGGATCCTCCAACTATCCCGATTTAATGTCGTCGACTAGAGACGATGAGATCTCAAGAGTGCGCAACTGCCCGGAACTCCCTGGTAGTACAATATCAATGCTCAACCTATCAACTCTCGCTGAAGTCCTGGCTAGGCCTTAAGTAACTCAATCACCCGAAGCGATACCGATTTCCAGCTCAAGGCATCTGCCACCACATTTTCTTTGCCCGGATGATAAATGATCTCGAGGTCGTAATCCTTAATCAACTCTAACCATCTCTTCTGTCTCATATTTAGCTCTTTCTGAGCGAAAATGTACTTCAGACTCTTGTGATCGGTGAAACTCTGACACAACGAGCCATACAAGTAATGACGCCAGATCTTCAATGCGAAAACAACTATGGCCAACTCAAGATCGTGGGTAGGGTAATTAAACTCGTACGGTTTCAAATGACGGGAAGCATAGGCAATCGTCTTCCCGTGCTGCATGAGTGCATGTTAGGATTCGGTGCCTAAAATGAAGGCCCAGCGGAAGCGGTAAAATGAAAATTAATTCGATCCAAATCCCTACGAGGATCGATTTAGCTACGTATATACGAATATATAAACGAAAATACAAGAGATGTAAGAAACTCACCCTTGTAGTCCGTTGATTAAATGGATTCCTTCTCTTGAGCTATTCCCCAAGCTTTAGTTGTTCTCCACGAATCCAATCCGCTCCAAGCTCCTAAATGATCCAACGCCGAAAGACCGCTTCTCTACTTGTCACCTGCCGGAGAAACGACCAGAATGACAATCACCCGATTAACCTCTAACGTTACGGCTAGAATCAAGTGATGGAAACTTTATATTTAAGATTATAACACTCTAAGTGCTTAATCCATTTCTCTCAATATATCTTGAATTTTCTCCAAGAGGACTCAAGAATAAGGTGAAGAAGATGATGAAGACTTGAGAAGAATAATTTTCTCTCTCTCTTTTCTGAACTCACGTATGAAAGCCTTGGTGCAAGGAGTGAGAGGTGTCTTCCCTTTATTCTTCATCATATCCTCCCCAAATCAAGACCAAAAATTAATATGAATTAACTAAAAGATCTTGTCCCCTTGACACTTCAAGTCATCCACCAATTTAGGTGGAGACTATGACCAAAGGAAAGGGGAGGGAAAATGGGCGGCCATCTAGAAGGAGCCGGGACGAGTTCGGTCTGTTTCGGACTCCCGTGAGTCCAAGCAGATAAACTCCTATTCCGTTCCGATATATTTATGTCGATTGATTAATCAAATCAATTAATCACATTAAATACATAATAACATAATTAATTTCTCCAAGAAATAATTATATCTATGATTTAAATTAATCACCCAGTAATTTATTTAATTCATTAGGCCGTAAATTAATTTATCCAATAAATCGATTTAAACATCTAATGTCCCAAATTAGATATCAAATATCTAATATTTATAATGAGAGATTAAGCTCGATTCATTCTGTCGTCAATCCTATTGCGGTCGTTAGATCCGTCTCAGTCAGCAATGGGAGGAACCATAGAGTAGTAGCACCACCTAGCCAGCCTGGCGGCCTACACTTTACCCCAACTGAGAACGAATGATTGGGATCATTCAAAAACCATTCTGTCGTGAATACCAGTATACGTATAAACCCTTCTTTCAAATGTCCTGATCAAGTTATAGGGTCACGTTCAGTCAAACCCTATTTGTACTTGACGCCATGCATGCGTTAATGCAAATCAAGATCATCGAGCTCTCGTGTATCCAATACAACTAGCTCCAATGTTTTGGCCAAAGACTTATGATCTCATCTGTCAATAACCACATAGGACATATAACCCGCTCACTAACGGGAGAAAGAATTCTATCTTGGTATTCAGTAGGACCTGCTACTTGCCCGTAAAGATGCACATTGAGGTTGACCCCCACCTCCCGGTTTATGGGGTCGAACTACTCTAATGAAAATCTTGACGTCACAAGCACATCCCTACTAAATCCTCAAGTCTAAGGTTCACGAATACCTATCACAACCTTTCGATTCCGTCATTGACTGTCCCAGAGTGAAATCCGTGTAACGAATCGAGGGTGAGTCGGTTCGAGTATACTAATCCAATTAGCATACCTATAACGCGTGCTCCCACTAACCAATAGTGTTTGACAGGCAGTCTACATGTCAAAGAACATGTCATACAAGTCTTCACATAAACTTAACGCCCAGTCAAGTTTCATCGACTTGCGAACGTTTAAGTATTTAAGCTATAAACCTTTCCAGTGCCGACCCCTTATCCAATAAGGAGTGGAATGTTTTGCTCTCAAATACACGGACTAGTTTCTGTATGTATATTTACGAGTTAGGAATGCGAGTAACTACCAGTAAATAAAGAAACATTCATTGCCTTATATCAATAGTTTACATAATTACAAGTACAATGCCCTCACTCAACATCCTCTGAGTGGCATTCGAGGGCATACTCCTAACAATCTCCCACTTGCACTCAATGCCACACACTATGGTATCTAATTCCTATGTTCTCCAGATGACGCTACAAGCTAGTCTGAGAAAGTGTCTTGGTCAGTGGATCAGCGACGTTGTCAGATGAGTCTAATCTATGCAGCACAATGTATCCCTTGCGAACAAGTTCTCTGATGAGATGATACTTAATATCAATATATTTGGTGCTGTTGTGAAACCTCGGCTCCTTGGCCTGTGCTACAGCTCCGTCGTTGTCGCAGTACAGCGGAACAGTCAGCTCAGCACATGGTATCACTTGAAGTTCTCCCAGAAACTTCTTAATCCAGAACCCTTCCTTGGTAGCCTCCGAGGCTGCTTGATACTCAGCTTGACAGGTGGAATCAACAGTCGCACTTTGCTTGGCGCTATGCCAAGATACTGCTCCTCCATTAAGAGTAAATATGTAGACAGAAGTAGACATTGAGTCGTCCTTCAGTCCTTGGAAGTCTGAATCAGTGAATCCCACCACATCTAATTCCCCACCGCCATACATCAGAACCATATCTCTAGTCCTTCTTAAGTACTTGAGAACGTTCTTTACGGCAGTCCAATGTTCCCTACCTGGGTTTTCCTGAAACCTACACACCACGCTTACAACATGCGCAATGTCAGGTCTCGTACACAACATAGCATACATAAGGCTACCCACGGCCGAAGCATATGGTATATTACTCATTTCCTTTCATTGTTCCTCACTTTGAGGACACATCTTCTAGGAGAGTTTTATTCCATGTCGCATCGGTAGGAACCCTCTTTTAGAATCATCCATCTTAAATCGCTTTAAGATTTTATCTATATAGAGGGCTTTGGAAAGACCTATTGTTCTCTTCGCTCTATCCCAGTAGAGTCGAATTCCAAGAATATAGGTGGGTTCTCCCAAGTCTTTCATGGAGAAATTACTCGAAAGCCAAGCTTTCACAGAACTGAGCATTCCCACATCATTTCCTATTAATAGAATGTCATCCACATATAGTACTAAGAATGCGATCTTGCTCCCACTAACCCTCTTGTATACATAAGGTTCCTCTTCATTTTGCATGAAGTCAAGCTCTTTGACCACCTCGTCAAAACGAAGGTTCCAACTACGCGACGCTTGCTTCAGTCCATAAATGGAACGCTGAAGTTTGCACACTTTCTGAATATCGACCTCGGACACAAAGCCTTTAGGCTGTTCCATATAAGTTTTCTCCTTGAGGAATCCATTAAGGAAAGCCGTCTTTACGTCCATTTGCCATATCTCATAATCGTGGTAGATATCTATAGCAAGCATCATGCGAATAAAGTTGATCATGGCTATGGGGGAGAAGGTATCGTGTTAATCGATCCCTTCCTTCGGTGTATAAACCTTTGCCACAAGCCTGGCCTTATAAGCGTCAACCTTGCCATCACCATCAGTCTTTCTCTTGTAGATCCACTTGTTCCCAATAGGCATTATGCCCTTGGGGCGGTCTACTAGAGTCCAGACCTGATTGACATGCATCGAGTCTATCTCAGCTTCCATATCTTCACGCCATTTCGCGGACTCTACATCCACCATTGCTTGGTCATAGGTCGTTGGGTCGGTCTCTTGGCTATCACTTGGAACCTCATGGAGACCCAGCTCCTCCAGGTGCACAAGCCCATACCTCTCAGGTAAATGAGACACCCTACTATACCTACGAGGTGGTTGTTCTTATGTTTCATAAGGTTCAGTTCCAGTTTCTTGCATAGGTGTCTCCCGAGGAGTTTCATTATATTCTTCTAAAGAAATACTTCTACCTGCTCCGCCTTCCTGAATGTACTCATCTTCCAGGAAGTGTGCTTGTAAAGTAACAGCGATCTTTTGATCTTCGGTCATGTAGAATAGATATCCCATCGTCCCAGATGGGAATCCAATGAAACATCCCTTCGCGGACCTATCTTCCAACTTCTCCACCTTAGTCTTCTTGACATAGGCGGGATATCCCCAAATCCTAATATGATTAAGACTTGGTTTCCTGCCCTCCCACATCTCATGTGGAGATTTAGGAACGGATTTGTAAGGACATATATTCAAGATGTAAGTGGCAGTCAGGAGTGCATATCCCCACAGGTAAATCGGTAAGTCAGTATAGCCCAGCATGGAATGGACCATGTTCAACAAGGTCCGGTTCCTTCTTTCTGACACACCATTTAACTGAGGAGTACCAGGAGGTGTTAGTTGTGAAACTATTCCATGTTCCTTAAGGAACTCATCAAACTCCGTACTCATATACTCGCCACCTCGGTCCGACCGAAGTGCTTTGATATGATTACCAGTTTGTTTCTCGACTAGGACCTTGAATTCCTCGAATTTCTCAAAGGCCTCGGATTTATGTTTCATTAAGTATACATAACCATACCTAGTATGATCATCTGTAAATGTAATGAAATTTTGATATCCGTCACGTGCTGCTTCTAAAGCACCACATACGTCGGTATGGATTAATCCCAGTTTATGAGCGGCTCTTTAAAAAGTCCTTGTGAAGGGGGACTTAGTCATTTTGCCTTTAAGGCAAGATTCACAAGTAGGAAAGGGATCTGATCCCAATGGACCCATAAGTCCATCTTTTTCCATCTTGTAAACCTTGGCCTGACCAACATGACCAAGTCTAAGATGCCATTTCAAAACATGATTGGTTTCATCCCTACCACGTTTTCTAGTTTTAGTATTCACAACTACTTTGTTGCTGACATTTAGATGATACAATCCATTTAACAATGTAGCAGTAACCACTAGTTTATTTCAGAAATAAATTTTCCAGGAACCATCACCAATGAAAAATGAAAAGCCTTTTCAGTCCATGACCGGAATATACAATGTTTTTGTGCCCCTTGGGCAAAACAAGTACATCTTCTAAAGTCAAAACAAAGTCGGATTCTAAACCCAAAAGTAGTGATCCTATGTCCACTTCCGACTGTTATCATAACTTCTCCAGCTCCAAGCTTCCTACTTTGTTCCAGATCCTGATTCACGGTACAAATATGAGAACTAGCACCAGAATCCAGTATACAGGAAGTAGAAAATACAGTAGCAGAACAATTCGTTTCCAAAATTAAAAGTTCTGTACCTGAGGTGCCATGAAGAATCGGACAGTCTCTAGCCCAGTGGCCCAGCTCACCGTACTTGAGACAGGCATCCTTCTTCTTTTTGTTCTTCAGAACCGTCGGGGCCTTGCTCTTACCCTTAAGGTCCTTAACTTGTGGTCCAGTTTGCTTCTTGGTCTTTTTCTTCTTATTCTTAGACCTCCGAGGTCAGAAGAAATCACAAGGGCAGACTCCTTCATCCGCGGAGTCTTCATCTGAGACTGAGCGGTCACCAGTTTCTTCATTAGCCTAGCTAAATTACATGCAATCTCATTGCAGTTGAAGTTCATAACAAACTGTGAGAAAGAATCAAGGAGAGGCTGTAGGATAAGGTCGGTTTGGAGAGAAGTATCCATTTTAAAATCAAGAGTCTCCAATCTCTCGATCATGGATATCATTTTGAGGACGTTTTCCCCAACCTTCTCACCTTCCTTCATCCTTGCACTGAACAGTTGCTTGGATATCTCATATCTAGCAGTTCTGCTGTGCTCACCATAAAGTTCGGTTAAGTGAGATAGAATCTGCCTAGCACAAGTCATTTTCTCATGAGCTGTTTGAAGCTCATTAGACATAGAAGCCATCATGTATGCACAGACTTTTATGTCATACTTAACCCACTTTTCGTGGTTTTCGATCTCTTCCTGATTGGCTCTGGTCCGCATAGGAGGTGCCGGAATGTCCGTCTCCAAGACGTATCCCAGTGCCTCTATACTGAGGACAATCATCAGATTAAGGAGCCAGTCCACAAGGTTAGGTCCAATCAGGGTGTTCTTTTCGAGTAGAATTGCGTGTGGATTCATTGTCATATTGAGAGTTATGTCTGCATTAAGTATAACAGATTAATTAGTGACTTGTTATAATTATGATCTGAGTATAGAATTAAGGTCTTTTCTATTCTTGTTACCCAGCTCCCACTATTTTTATCGGAATAACACACTCCCATGTGAAATCCGGAAGTATCGTTCGCTCTACTTCATAGTGGCGATCGAGTTCTTTATAAATATTAATAGAGGGCAACCGAACAAGTTTTCATTCTATTAATTTTCATAAAGTGGTGTCCAACACCAACCCATATAATGGATGATTCGATCTTCTTTTTCCCCTTGTTCACTCCCCTCAACCTATACGGTTTCTATAGTTCGTGAACAAGTTAAGTTTATACCATCGACGCAAATCAGTTTCACAATTGAATCTTATCTGGCAACCTATCAGGTTTCTAGGGATAAAATTTGCTCCAACCGAGGGCATCCAATGCGCTCCCGGTAATTTATCCGTCCTCCCCGAACGACTACCCCGATAACTTGGAAGCATAGCACATCCGGTTTGTGGCATTCATACAGTATGAAACAACCATTCAAAACCTAGTTGCTACCAACATGTGGTTCATGGACCGCTCCTAGAAAACAAAAACTCCATAATCTAATTACAAGTCTTCGTCTTGAATTTTCGTCTTCTCGAAATGGATCTTCCTCCGATCTTCGTCATTACATATAAATTTTACATTGAAAATTGCATCCTAGATACAAATATTTCTAGTAAAATAAATAGGCTCAAAACGGCCTTTACAACCTGATCGAATAAAACGAACGATTCAAAACTAAGTTCACGAACCACATACCCATTCAAAAGCATTCATCCAATAAAAACTAAATTAATGGAAAGCGTAGTGATACATTGATCCAATCAACAACACGAACCGATCCAATCGATTCACACAATCGGTAATATTTAAATGTTCAAAACACTACCATAAATCATTTTAATCAAGTATTCCAATAAATCAATTTTCCCTTATAAAATGAAATACCATAAATCATTTTAATCATGTTAAATCCAATTTAAAATGTGGGAAATCATTTTTAGGAATATACGAAGAAAACAAGCCCGAAACGGGTTCGGAAGGGGCTGAAACGCGCCCGAACCGATGCTGGACAGCAAGTAGGGCTGCCCAGCAGCCCTGGGCCGCGGCCCCCTTCTTCCGGACCTCTCACGGACTGTCCAACGGCAATTCGGGGCTAGTTTTTCGACCGGATATCCAATATCTATATTTTCCAACATTCATATCTTCAATATAAATCATATTTCCCAGAAATTAAGATTTATATTTAGACATAAACTTATGAAAAATATAACTACAACGAACGTAAAACTTATACCACGATTATGACTAAAATGATTCCAAATCATTCACCATCTAATCAAGCATTTCAAATGCTAATATCGTATATACGATCGCAAGACCTACGCTCCGATACCACTTTTGGGATTCGGTGCCTAAAACGAAGGCCCAGCGGAAGCGGTAAACCGAAAATTAATTCGATCTGAATCCCTACGAGGATCGATCGAGCTACGTATATACGAATATATAAACGAAAACACAAGAGATGTAAGAAACTCACCCTTGTAGTCCGTTGATTAAATGGATTTCTTCTCTTGAGCTATTCCCCAAGCTTTAGTTGTTCTCCACGAATCCAATCCGCTCCAAGCTCTTGAATGATCCAACGCCGAAAGACCGCGTGTCTACTTGTCACGCGCCGGAGAAACGACCGGAATGACAATCACCCGATTAACCTCTAAGGTTACGGCTAGAATCAAGTGATGGAAACTTTATATTTAAGATTATAACACTCTAAGTGCTTAATCTATTTCTCTCAATATATCTTGAATTTTCTCCAAGAGGACTCAAGAATAAGGTGAAGAAGATGATGAAGACTTGAGAAGAATAATTTTCTCTCTCTTTTCTCAACTCACGTATGAAAGCCTTGGTGCAAGGAGTGAGAGGAGTCTTCCCTTTATTCTTCATCATATCCTCCCCAAATCAAGACCAAAAATTAATATGAATTAACTAAAAGATCTTGTCCCCTTGACACTTCAAGTCATCCACCAATTTAGGTGGAGACTATGACCAAAGGAAAGGGGAGGGAAAATGGGTGGCCATCTAGAAGGAGCCGAGATGAGTTCGGTCCGTTTCAGAGTCCCGTGAGTCCAAGCAGATAAACTCTTATTCCTTTCCAATGTATTTGTGTCGATTAATTAATCCAATCAATTAATCACATTAAATACATAATAACATAATTAATTTCTCCAAGAAATAATTATATCTATGAATTAAATTAATCACCTAGTAATTTATTTAATTCATTAGTCCGTAAATCAATTTATCCAATAAATCGATTTAAACATCTAATGTCCCAAATTAGATATCCAATATCTAATATTTATAATGAGAGATTAAGCTCGATTCATTCCGTCGTCTATCCTATTACGCAACTCGGTAGGTCCGTCTCAGTCTGCAATGGGAGGAACCAAAGAGTAGTAGCACCGCCTAGCCAGCCTGGCGGCCTACACTGTACCCCAACTGAGAACGAATGATTGGGATCATTCATGAACCATTCTCCGTGAATACCAAGATAATGATAAATCCTTCTTTCAAATGTCCCGATCAAGTTATAGGGTCACGGTCAGTCAAACCCTATCTGTACTTGATGCCATGCATGCGTTAATGCAAATCGAGATCATCGAGCGCTCGTGTATCCAATACAACTAGCTCCAATACTTTGGACAAATACTTAAGATCTCATCTGCCAATAACCACATAGGACATATAACCCGCTCACTAACGGGAGAAAGAATTCTATCTTGGTATTCAGTAGGACTTGCTACTTGCCCGTCAAGATGCACATTGAGGTTGACTCCCACCTCCCGGTTTATAGGGTCGAACTACTCTAATGAAAATCTTGACGTCACAAGCACATCCCTACTAAATTCTCAAGTCGAAGGTTCACGAATACCTATCACAACCTTTCGATTCCGTCGTTGACTGTCCCGGAGTGAAATCCGTGTGACGAATCGAGGGTGAGTCGGTTCGAGTATACTAATACAATTAGCATACCTATAACGTGTGCTCTCACTAACCATTAGTGTTCGATAGGCACTCTACATGTTAAAGAATACGTCATACAAGTCTTCACATAAACTTAACGCCCAGTCAAGTTTCATCGACTTGCGAACGTTTACGTATTTGAGCTATAAACCTTTCCAGTGCTGACCCCTTATCCAATAAGGAGTGGAATGTTTTGCTCTCAAATACACGGACTAGTTTCTATATGTATATTTACGAGTTAGGAATGCCAGTAACTACCAGTAAATAAAGAAACATTCATTGCCTTATATCAATAGTTTACATAATTACAAGTAGAATGCCCTCACTCAACATCCTCTGAGTGGCATTCGAGGGCATACTCCTAACAATCTCCCACTTGCACTCAATGCCACACACTATGGGATCTAATAACCATGTTCTCTAGATGACGATCCAAGCTTGTCTGAAAAAGTGGCTTGGTCAGTGGATCAGCGACGTTGTCGGCTGAGTCTACTCTAGGCAGCACAATGTATCCCTTGCGAACAAATTCTCTGACGAGATGATACTTCCTCTCAATATGTTTGGTGCTGTTGTGAAACCTCGGCTCCTTGGCCTACGCTACAGCTCCGTCATTGTCGCAGTACAACGGAACAGGCAGCTCAGCACTTGGTATCACTTGAAGTTTTCCCAGAAACTTCTTAATCCAGAACCCTTCCTTGGAAGCCTCCGAGGCTGCTTGATACTCAGTCTGACAGGTGGAATCAGCAGTCGCGCTTTGCTTGGCGCTACGCCAAGATACTGCTCTTCCATTAAGAGTAAATATGTAGCCAGAAGTAGACATTGAGTCGTCCTTCAGTCCTTGGAAGTACGAATCAATGAATCCCACCACATCTAATTCTCTACTGCTATACATCAGAACCATATCTCTAGTCCTTCTTCAGTACTTGAGAACGTTCTTAAGCACGATATGCAAATAACGTGCATAATCCTCCTCGCTCCTCGAGTAAATCAGGATATCATCGATAAAAACTACACACTTATCGAGGTATTCGATAAAGACTTTGTTCATAAGCTGCATGAACATGGATAGGGCGTTGGTCAGCCCAAAAGGCATAACCACAAACTCGTAATGGTCGTATCTCATCCGAAAGACCGTTTTCGAAATATCGGAATCCTTCACTCGGAGCTGATAATACCCCAATCTCAAAGCAATCTTCGGAAACATGGTTGCCCCTTGCAATTGGTCAAACAAGTCATCAATCCTCGGGAGCGGATACTTGTTTTTGATAGTCACTTTGTTCAACTCTCGATAGTCGATACACAGACAAAGTGACCCATCCTTCTTGTTTACAAACAAGACCGGTGCGCCCAAGGCGAAGTGCTCGATCAAATATACCCTATGTCTAGCAGCTCTCCGAACTGTTACTTAAATTCAAGCATCTAGGCAGGCGCCATACGGTATGGCATCATAGAAATCGATGCTGCACCTGCCTCTAAATCAACAGTAAACTCAACCTCTCAGTCCGGCGGCAAACCCGGCAACTCGTCTGGAAAAACATCAGGATACTCACAACTACCAGTATAGATGAGAGCTCGACTCCCCCTTCTTACGATCTCAAAGCATAACACCAATAACCGGTGCAACCTCCTCAAAGAAGTCACTCCGCTTTCATAGCGTTGATCAAAAATCTCTGAATACTCCGCTTATGCCCCACAAAAGAATGCTTTGTACCATCAGAGGCTAACATCGAAACGGTTCTCGTTCTATAGTTCATCATCGCCCCATGACGGTCTAGCCAATCCTCACCAAGAATCAAATCCTCATCTTTAATATAGACCGCAATCAAATTAGAAGACTAATTCCTTCCCGCGATACTCACAGAAAAATCTCTAATCTCACGATTCCCCATGATGCTATCCCCACTAGGCAGTTTAACAACAAATAGTTCACATGCAACTAGGAAATCAACATGCAGACGACGCACACAATCCAAAGATATGAAAGAATGTGTAGCACCAGAATTGAATAACACGGAAACAGGATGGTCAAGGATGTGAACGGTACCTGTAGCCACCGTCGCGTCAGGATCTCCAGCTCGTCTCATCTCATACACACGGGGTGGAACAGACCCCGCACTAGAAGCTCCCCCTCTAGAAGGCTGCCCACGTCCTCGACCTCTGCCAAAACTCTGCTGGGGCTGAGAAATTATCGGTGCCTGGTCACGCTCGGTTCTCCCGCAGCTGGGGCTAACACCTGAGTAACTGGTGCCCGAACTGCATCTGTACAATACTTAGCACGATGTCCCATCCGACCGCAAGCAAGACACTGAATTGGAGGCCTTTCACATTCACTCATCATGTGTCTGGGACGAACACAGTTAAAGCAGGTAGGACCATGAATGGAAACAGTAGGAGCAGACTTAGAACCGTTTCCTCGCCCAAATGACGGGGACTGATTCCCGACGACTTGCATACCTGACTGAGCCTTCTGATATCCGCCAGACTTACCTCCCGGAAACTGACCGGAGGTCTTCTGTTTCTTACCCTCAACTTCCGTCTCTGTCGCAGAAAATGACATCTCATAAGTCATTGCCTTGTTATGATAATCCTTCAGATTTGTACACCCGAGACCAGATATATAGTGAGGAACCCTCGGATTCATCCGCATGTCAAAGTGGCGGATTTTATCTAGCTCATCTTGAACCTGATTTCTCACATAGTGAAGTTGCTGGTTGTAGTAGTCCTTGATCGCCTGCGAAATAGGAACATCCTGGGGCTTAGCCTCAAAGAAGGCTCGGATCCTCCCATCTTTCACTGGCCACGGACAAAACTCGTCCTCCATCAACTCTCGGAACTCTGCCCACGTGTCTGCCCGGTCACGTGGTTTCACCGCTTGCCACCACGTTGCTGCCTCCTTGGCGAGGAAGTACTGAGCGATGGGTACCTTCCTCTCCTCAGATTAGTCAGCCGCCTCGAACACTTTCTCCATCTCAAATAACCAACTCTCCTAACCGGAAGGGTCGGAAGTACCATCAAACTACGGAGGACACATATGAATCACGTCCTGAAGTAACTTATCGTTGCCGGATCCAGTAGGCGCAACCGGGATGGCATTATGTTGGCCGACCAAGATAGCCTGAGTCAGTAGCGTCATCTGGTTCGCTACTTGCTGTAAAATATTCGCCACTCCGATATTCTCATGAGCATTTCCGGAGCTAGCAGACTGATCCTGCTGGCCTCCGGAACTGGGTGGAACACTGTTCGACAAGGAAGGCAACACCGAATCAGTTGTTGAGTTATCGGACAAGGCCGCCCCACCGGATGCGCCACGTCCCCTACCGCATCCGCAACTGCGTCCGCGTCCTCTACCGGCAGGCATTCTGAAGAAGTTCCGGGTAAGCACAGTTTAAACGCAAATCACAACAAGATACCAAGAAAGGAACATAACAGAACAATGTAACGAGTCAAGTTAGGAAAAACTTATGAGCACCGGCGTACTGAGATGATGGCGTAGCACTGATACTGTTAAAAAACGACACTCAACTAGACCCAAATAACTGACAGCCCAGGTATCGATAAACCTAGCTCTGATACCATATTCTGTAACACCCCCAAGACAATCAGGGCATATTACCGCACCGTGGACCCCACACTCTGGAATCTACCAGGCTAACATATCAACACGACAATCGACAAAGACATACATCATCAACAAACAGAAAATTTCTCAATCCAAGACATTCAAAACCAAAGGCTGAAATTCGACATTACAATTTGACATCAAATCCACTCCCAAAACGGGCACACAACATTAATAAAATTCAAGAAAGAAGTACTCGAGTACTTAAACAAATGACATAATAAATAAATCCCAAAAGCAAGACACCAACAGACAACCGCTGAACAGAATCACGCTTGCTCATCATCCTCGTACGAATCGCATGCTCGTTTGCTTCCATGACCTATACCTGAAATACAAAAGTATTTCCCCCATTTAATGGGTTAGCGACTATTGCTAGTGCAAGTACAATACATTTGAACTACCATTCTAATCAGATGAAAACTGCGCCAAAAATCATTTTAGAAATCATTTATATTCCGGAATATTTACGGTGCACAAGCACAAAACACATTTCTCCAACAAAACAATTCAAAGTTAACTGTTGGTATGAGACTCACGGCCACCGTACCCCGCAGAGCCCCGTCGGACATCTTTGGGTGGTTAACCCTAGTTCGTGATACGCACACTCACGACAATACGTATCCCTCGAGGCCCCGTCAGACCGTCCCTAGGTGAACATACACATATACATCCACAACAACCACGAAAAGCCATAATCCAAATACTAGAACATGTAAACAAATGTAAAGTACTTGCCTTTGAGACATCTTCGACGGAACGGGAACGAACAACGACTACGAATGATCCGGAGGGAAAACGATTGTTCCTAAACGAAGGAATAACATAACTCAGTCCTATACGATAACAAGAATCGAATGGAATATGCGCACAACCCCGATTACAAGCTATGACAATATACGTTCAATCGATACGGGCCAGGGTTTACGCAAAATCTCCCCGAATCGACAATTCCCGGATTAAATTCGACGAAATCGGATTGGGAATCACCCAAACAACAATCGGTAAGGAATATTACAGCATACTTGAACAATTCGAGTTTAATCAAGCAAAACCCAAAACCCCCCAAATTGACAAAGTTAGTGTTCTAAGCCATTTATCTTGGATTCAGACGGTGTAGGGTTATTTCGTTGATGATAATATGATAGCACGACTCTACGGTGATGGAAAATGAAGAACACCCAGATCAAGAACGGTGGGAATCGCCCTCTGATGTCGCCCGACGAAGAAAACAAAAGAAAAGATGTGAAATGAGGTTTCTGACCTCTGCCAGCTGTCTTAAAACAGCGGGCTATTATAGCCGTAACAGGGTCTGCCTTATGGCCGTAACAAGGCCAACTTACATCTGTAATGAATGAGGTGTTACGGCCGTAACACCTCTAATGACAGCCGAGAAGTCATTGCTCAAACTGCCCTGACGACTCAAACCCGAATCGCTCTCGAACCAAAAATATGGTTACGAAGTATTCTCAATGACGAATCTAAGCATTAAAAGGAAACACAATTCCGATTCCCCGAAGGTTCGGAATTCGACGACGAAAGTAAATTTTCCTTAAGTTTAAGGAAATTACAAAATGGCCCAAACGTTCGAAAATCACGATAACATCGGATTGACAAACCGAAACTCACAACAAGGACAACTCAACCATACGAACTTATGTAAACAAAGAAACAATGAAAATGAACAAGTTTTACTACAATCGAACGTACATACGGCAAACATAACATAGAATGGAATCACGTAAAAACATCGCCGAAACTCGTCCAAATGGAAAAACTCCAAGAATAAAGTAGATTCAAAATGTCGAAACGGTTACAAGCGAGTCAATAAAAATAGGCATACATAAAAATGGTAACTGCTAAAAATGGAAAGGCACGGATATTACACTATCCACCCCCCTCTAGACTTTTACCCGACGACTTGTGACCTGCAAGTGGTATCAGAGAGGTTGGTTCAATTTTGCCGAACCAGATCCATATATTTGAGCATATATATTAAATTTCTCGTAAATGGAACACATGCAACATATGCATTCTAGATTACCGATTTTATCTGTTGACGAATATGACTTATGGAAAATAAGATCGCAGGAACATCTATGATCCATCCATGATGACATGTGGTGTATAATCGAGGATGGACCCTTCATCTTCCTGAAAGATAGTACAGATGAGGAAATAGCAGCTGGGAAACCAAAACAGATTCCCAAGAAGAGAACTGAGATGTCTCGTGAAGAAAGAAAAATGGCCAACCTTGATAACCGGGCCAGAGATTTCTTATACCAGACTCTTGATAAAGCCACAATGGTGAAAATCAAGAATTGCAAATATGGAAAAGAGATATGGGACACATCTGTAATGTGTGAAGGAACAGAGCTTATCTAGGAGAATAAATTGTCAATAGCTACTCAGAAATTTGATAATTTCAAAATGAAGACAAATGAAACAATTGAGCATGTGTATACAAGATTCACAGAAATCATCAATGAGATAAACTCCCTTGGAAAGACATATGGCAACAGGGAGATGGCTCTGAAAGTTCTAAGATCTCTCAATCCAGAATGGAATATGAAGGTTGTGCCCATGAGAGATTCAAAGGATCTTAATAAAATAAAGATCCAAAAGCTGTTCTCAAACCTAAAGGCCTATGAGTTCGAGCTGCCCTGCTCATCATCAAATGTGCCAGGTGAGAAAGGAATAGCATTTGCAGATGAGTCCCCTGCAAAGAACCAAGCTGAAATTAATCCTCCAAGACCTCTAATCCTTGAGGAGGAAATGGCGTCTATCATGCAGAGATTCGGAAATTTTAGAAAGACCTACTCCAAATACAAGAAGAACAATAAGGAGAAACCAAAGAGGAACCAAAAATCTGGCAACTGGAAAGTTGGATGCTACAACTGCCATAAAACAGGACATATCCAGTTTGATTGTCCTGAACTCAAGAAAGATGATGACAAAATGGAAATGGGCAGAAAGGAAGATAAAAGAAAAGCCCTCATTAGTGAAGATCAAATCCAAGAGAGAGTAGAATCAAGTAGTGGATTCTTTTCAGACGATGATGACACCTACAATTGCTTGATGGCCAACATAGCTAATGAAGAGGTAACCTCTAAACCTCAAACTTTAGATTATAACAGCTCAAACATGTTTGAAGACATTGATCTGCACAAATCCTTAAATCGGATTTTAAAGGATTTTGAATTATTAAAAACTGTACACTTGACTATATCAGGGGATAATACACAGCTGAAGGATGAGAATAGGCAGCTGAAAACTGATTTTGACAAAATCAGCCTAGAGTCAGCAAACATCATATCTGAGTTTGAAAAACAGAGTAATAAAAATTTGAAACAATCAGCTGAAATTACCACAGATGAGATTAAGAGGCTGACTACCTTAAACAATGAAAAGTCAGCTGCACTTGCTCATATCAAATCTGAGTTTTCTAAACTGACACAACTGAGTAATACACAGGCAAAAGAGATAACATCTTTAAAAGCATCTATAACCTTAGGTGGTTTGTGTATGAACCAGAGGCTACTTTATTTAAAATCAGGCCTTGGATATGACCCCAACACCTACTCCACTTTTAAAACCACTTTTATAAAGGTAGAAACATATGTCCAGACTGCTGAGCCCATAAATTGTAATATCCACATTTTTTCCTTTTTCCGGTATTTTTCATTTTGGTGTATTTTTTGTTTTTAGTGAATCGATTGTAACTATATTGATATTTTGAGAATATTTAATACTGGACTTTTTGTCATCCGAGCTTGTTTCGGACTTATTCTACCCAATTCTGCGTTTATTGTCATTTCCGTTGCTTTTTGGTTCGTTCTCGTAATCGTTATTCGGAACCGCCGTTTAGGGGTTGCCATAAATCCATCTTATGTCATCGTGGATGTTGTGAGCTTTTATTTGGTGTTTCGATCATGTATCTTGTATTTTAGATGTTTTGGGCCGTTTTGTAATTTCCCAAAGATAGGGGGTAATTACTATCGTTGTCGTTTTCCGAACATTTGGGTAGTCGGAATCGTGTTCTCTTTTAGTGATTTAGTTCTGACTCCAAATCGTCGTGCATGTGTCTCCTTCAGTCCATTGTTTAGTGTCACGCCTCCAGACATTGGGAAGGACGAGAGCGCGACACACCGGTTCATCAATTAAATTATCGCAATAAAAGTACGGCAATAATTAGCGGAAGCTATATAACGGTAGGATGAAATTCCAAAATAACGATCTTAGCCCGATGGTTCTAAGATTCGTTGAAACGAAAGTTGATGTCCATGTTACAATGATTACAAAGTTGCAGCGGGGAAACACCAAAAGGATCTAAATGACATCAAAATTTATAAGTCTTAACAGAGGGTCTTCTAGTCGGTCTCTTCCACGAAATCTTCTTCATCTTCTGCTGTCTGCTCATTTTTTGGTTTAAAATGGAAAACAGTGGGGTGAAAAAAAAGGTCTCAGTGAGTGGGTGAACGTGTGTGAGTGTGGCTTCCTTTCCTTTGAAAATTTTAAGTGATGCATGACTTCAGTAGTTTAAAATTTAAAATTCCGTCCCTGTGGACATATGTTAAAATCAGTCAGTCAGTCAGTCCAGCTTCGGATCCTGCCGATAGGGACTTTGGATCCTAGGCTCTCCTTATGACTCCTAGCAGTATAGGCCGTCGCCCCAATAGCTGAGCTTCCGCTCTCACACTTAGCGTGTGCTTCCTTATCTCTTATCTGGGCTCAGTGTGTCCTTAGTTGTGGGTCAATGCCCGGATCACACCATAATCATGATTTTACCCTAATTCTATGACCCAGATCCTGTAATATCCGTACCTTTCTATTCTTAGCAGTTTTCATTTTGGTTTAGGTCTATTTTTATCGACTCGCTTGTAACTGTTTTGACATTTTGAATCTACTTAATTCTTGGAGTTTTTCCATTTGGACGAGTTTTGGTCATGTTTTTGCATGATTTCATTCTATGCCATGTTTTGTCGTTTGTGCGTTCGATTCTCGTAAAACTCGTTCGTTTTCATTGTTTCTTGGTTTGCACAAGTTCATAGGGTTGAGTTGGTCGTGTTGAGACTTTCAGTTTGTTAATCCGACGTCGTATCGGGATTTTCGGGCACTTGGGCCATTTTTGTAATTTCCTATAAGTTTAGGGAAATCCATATTCGTTATCGTATTTCAGATTCCCGGGTAGTCGGAATGATGTATTCTTGTAACAGTTAGACTCGTCGTCGAATATCCTTCGTAGCCATATTTTTGGTTCGATAGCAGGTCCGAATTTCGGAGTCGTCCAAAATGGTTTGGACAGGAGCTGCCAGACTGCTGTCCAGCAGGGTGTAACGGCCGTAACACCCCATACGTTATGGCCGTAATATTGGCCTTGTTACGGCCGTAACAGCCCACTATTTTAAGAACAGCGGGCAGGCCAGAAACCCCATTTTCATTCCTTTCTCTTCGTTTTCTTCATCCGGGCGACACCTGAGGAGATTCCACCTGTTTTGATCGGAGTTTTCTTCAAATTTCATCACCGTAGGCTCGTTCTAACATATCATCATCAGCGTAATCATCATGCATCGTCCAAATCCGAGGTATTTTCTTCAAGAACCCTAGCTTGTCAAATTTGGGGGGTTTTCGGGTTTTCTTGATTAATTCCGAATTGTCCATATATGTTGTATTATTCCTCACCGATTGTTGTTGTTGGGTGATTCCCATCTGTTTTCTTCAAGTTAAATCCGTGAATTATCAATTCAGGGAGATTTTGCGTAAACCCTCGCCCATATCGATTGAACGTTTATTGTCATAGCTTGTAATCGGGGTTATGGGTGTATTCCATTCGATTATTGTTGTCCGTTAAGGCTGAGTTATGTTGACCCTTCGTTTAAGAACTGTCGTTTTCCACCCGGACCGTTCGTAGTCGTTTTTCATTCCCAATTCTTCAAAGATGTCTCAAAAGCAAGTACTTTACATTTGTTTACGCGTTCTAGTATTTGAATTATGGCCTTTCGTGGTTGTGTGGATGTATATATGTATGTTCACCTAGGGATTGGTTCGACGGGGCCTCTAGGGATACGTTGCCGTGAGTTTCGTATCGCGAACTATGGTTAACCACCCAGGGATGTCCGACGGGGCTCTGCGGGGTACGGTGGCCGTGAGTGTCGTACCAATGTTAACTTTAAATTGTTTTGTTGGAGAAAATGTGTTTTGTGCTTGTGCACCATAAAATATTCCAGAATATAAATGATTTCTAAAATGATTTTTGGCGCATATTTTCATCTGATTAGAATGGTAGTTCAAATGGACTGTACTTGCACTAGCAGTTGTCGCTAACCCCTTAAATGGGGGAAATACTTTTTGTATTTCAGGTACAGGTCTTGGAGACAAGCTAGCACACGAGCTGTATGAGAATGATGGGCAAGCATGATACTGTTCAGTAGTTATTTGTTGGTGTTCTGTTCTGTCGTTTATTATTGATGTCTTGTTTTTGGATTTCTGTATTATGAAATTGGTTTAAGTACTCGAGTACTTCCTTTTTGAAATTGTTAATGTTGTGTTCCCGTTTTGGGAAATGGATTTGATGTCAGATTGTATTTGTCGGATTTTAGTCTTTTATTTGAATGTCGTGGTTTGAGAAATTGTTCGATTGTTAGTGATATATGTCCTTGTTGTTTGTCGGGTCGGTTTGTTAGCCTGGTGGATTCCAAAGTGTGGGGTCCACGGCGCTGTAATACGCCCTGAACGTCTTGGGGGTGTTACAGAATATGGTATCGGAGCCAGGTTTATGGATACCTAGGCTGTCGGTTATTTGGGTCTAGTCGAGTGTCGTTCTTGATTAGTATCGCTGCCATGCCATCATCTTAATACGCCGGTGCTCGTAAGTTTTCCTAACTTGACTCGTTACGTTGTTCTGTTCTATTCCTTTCTTGGTATCTTGTTGCGTTTTGCGTTTGAATTGTACTCACCCGCTACTTTTTCAGAATTCCTGCTGGGAGTACGCGGACGCGGTAGGGGACGTGGCGCAGCCGGTGGGGCGGCCATGTCCAATAACTCGGGAACTGATTCGGCGATGCCTTCCTTGTCGAACAGTGTTCCACCTAGTTCCGGAGGTCAGCAGGATCAGTCTGCTAGCTCCGACAACGCGCATGAGAATGTTGGAGTGGCGAATATGTTACAGCAAGTAGCAAACCAGATGACGATACTAACTCAGGCCATTTTGGTCGGCCAGGCTAATGCTAACCCGGTTCCGCCAACTGGATCCGATAATGATAAGTTACTTTAGGACGTGATTCTTATGCGTACACCTCAGTTTGATGGTGCTTCTGACCATTCCGGTTGGGAGAGTTGGTTATTTGAGATGGAGAAGGTATTTGAGGCTGCTAACTGCTCTGAGGAGAGGAAGGTACCCATCGCTCAGTACTTCCTCGCCAAAGAGGCGGCAACGTGGTGGCAAGCAGTGAAACCACGTGACCGGGCAGCCACATGGGCAGAGTTCCGGGAGCTGATGGAAGATGACTTTTGTCCATGGCCAGTTAAATAAGGGAGGATCCGAGCCTTCTTTGAGGCTAAGCCCCAAGATGTCCCGATTTCGCAGGCAATCAAGGACTACAACCAACAACTTCATTATGTGAGAAACCAAATCCGAGATGAACTTGATAAGATCCGCCACTTCGATATGCGAATGAAATTGAGGGTGCGTCACTACATGTCTGGTCTGGGGTGCACAACTTTGAAGGAGTATCAGAATAAGGCGATGGCTTATGAGATGTCATTTTATGCAACAGAGACGGCAGCCGAGGGAAAGAAGCAGAAGACCTCCGGCCAGTTTTCAGGAGGCAAGTCTGGAGGGTATCAGAAGACTCAGTCTGGTTCCCGAGTCTTCGGGAGTCAGTCCCCATCACTTGGACGAGGGAACGGTTCTAATTTTGCTCCTACTGGTTCAGTGCGTGGTTCTAATTTCTTTAACTGTGGTCGCCCTGGGCACATTATGAGTGAGTGTGACAGACCTCCGATTCAGTGTCATTCCTGCGGTCGGATGGGGCATCGTGCCAAGTATTGTACAGATGCTGCTCGGGCACCAGTTACTCAGATATTAGCCCCAGCTATGGGGGAACCGAGTGTAAATCAGGCACCGATAGCTTCTCAGCCACAGCAGAGTTTTGGTATAGGTCGAGGATGTGGACAACCTTCTAGAGGGGGAGCTTCTAGTGCAGGGTCTATTCCGCCCCGAGTCTATGAGATGAGACGAGCGGGAGACCCAGACGCGACGGTGGCTACAGGTACCGTTCACATCCTTGACCATCCTATTTCTGTATTATTCGATTCTGGTGCTACGCATTCTTTCATATCTCTGGATTGTGTGCATCGTCTGCATGTTGATTGCCCAGTTGCATGTGAACCATTTTTTGTTAAACTGCCTAGTGGGGATAGCATCGTGGGGGATCGTGAGATTAGAGATTTTCCAATGAGTATCGCGGGGAGGGTTCGACCTTCTAATCTGATTGCGGTAGATATTAGAGATGAGGATTTGATTCTGGGCGAGGATTGGTTGGACCGTCATGGGGCAATCATGAATTATAGAATGAGAACCGTTTCTATGTTAGCCTCTAACGGTACCGAGCATTATTTTGTGGGGCGTAAGCGGAGTAGTCAGAGATTCTTGATCAGCGCTTTGAAAGCGGTGAGACTTCTTCGAGGAGGTTGTACAAGGTATTGGTTTTATGCCCTGAGATCGGGAGAAGGGGGAGTCGAGCTCTTGTCTATTCCAGTAGTGTGTGATTATCCTGACGTCTTTCCAAATGAGTTGCCGGGTTTGCCGCCAGATCGAGAGGTCGAGTTTACTGTTGATTTGGAGCCGGGCGCGGCACCGATTTCTAAGATGCCATATCGTATGGCGCCCGCTTAGATGCTTGAGATGAAGAAACAATTGGAGGAGTTGCTAGACATGGGGTATATCCGACCGAGTGCTTCGCCTTGGGTCGCACCGGTCCTGTTTGTGAAGAAGAAGGATGGGTCACTTCGTCTGTGTATCGACTATCGTGAGTTGAACAAAGTGACTATCAAAAACAAGTATCCACCCCTGAGGATCGATGATTTGTTCGACCAATTGCAAGGGGCAACCGTGTTTTCGAAGATTGATTTGAAATCGGGTATTATCAGCTCCGAGTGAAGGATACCGATATTCCGAAGACGGCCTTTCAGACGAGATACGGTCACTACGAGTTTGTGGTTATGTCTTTTGGCTAACCAACGCCCCAGCTGTGTTCATGCAGCTTATGAACAAAGTCTTTATCGCGTACCTCGATAAGTGTGTAGTCGTTTTTATCGATGATATCCTGATTTACTCGAGGAGCGAGGAGGAGCATGCCCGTCATTTGCATATCGTGTTAGATATTTTGAGAACTCAGCATCTTTTTGCGAAGTTCTCAAAGTGTGAGTTTTGGTTGCGAGAGGTGATGTTTCTCGGTCACGTGATCTCGGCCGAGGGTGTTCGTGTGGACCCACATAAAGCAGAGACAGTGTTGGATTGGGCGGCGGCGAAGAACGTGAAGGAGGTCCGTAGTTTTCTGGGTTTGGCCGGATATTACCGCAGATTTGTCGAGGGGTTCTCTAAGCTCGCTCGACCGCTGACTCAGTTGTTACAGAATTCAGAGAAGTTTGTGTGGACCGATGAGAAACACAAGAGTTTTGAGGAGTTGAAGAAGCGGTTGACGACCGCTCCTGTTTTGGCTTTACCGAGTGGTAATGAGGGTTTCTCAGTTTTTAGTGATGCTTCGGGCCAAGGGCTCGGATGTGTACTCATGTAGCATGGGAGGACGATTGCCTATGCTTCCCGCCAGTTGAAACCGTTTGAGTTGAATTACCCTACCCACGATCTTGAGTTGGCCGCAGTTGTATTTGCATTGAAGATCTGGCGTCATTACTTGTATGGCTCGTCGTGTCAGATTTTCACCGATCACAAGAGCCTCAAGTACATTTTCACGCAAAAAGAGCTAAATATGAGGCAGAGGAGATGGTTGGAGTTGATTAAGGATTACAACCTCGAGATTATCTATCATCTGGGCAAGGCAAATGTGGTGGCAGATGCCTTGAGCCGGAAATCGATATCGCTTCGGGCGCTTGAGTTGCTTATGGCCCAGTCAGGACTTCAGCGAGAGTTAATGAGGTTGAGCATTGAGATCGTGCTACCAGAGAGTTCCGGGCAGTTGCGTACCCTTGAGATTTCGTCGTCTCTAGTCGACGACATTAAATCGGGACAATTAGAGGACCTGATGTTTATTCAGCTTCGAGAGAATGTAGAGAAGGGGAAAGCCCCGAGATTCATGATACATGAGGATGGTGTGTTCAGATTCCAAGGTTGGTTTGTGTTCTGAACGACTTGGAATTGAGACAGAGTATTATGCGAGAGGCTCACGCGTCACCTTACTCAGTCCATCCGGGCTCGAGTAAAATGTACAAGGATTTGAGGAAGAATTTCTGGTGGAATGACATGAAGAATGAGGTAGTCGAGTTTGTGGCTAAGTGTTTGACTTGTCAACAAGTCAAAATCGAGCATCAGCGGCCAGCCGGACTGTTGAAACCACTTCCCATCCCGGAATGGAAGTGGGAAGATATCTCGATGGATTTTGTCACAAACTTGCCGAGGACGAAGACCGGAATGAATATGGTGTGGGTGATCGTGGACCGACTGACTAAGTTGGTGCATTTTCTGGGCATCAAGGATACTTGGGGTCTAGAAAGATTGGCTTGTGTTTTTATCGCTCAGATAGTGAGACTTCATGGTACGCCGAGGACTATTATTTGGGACAGAGACGGCCGGTTTGTATCGCATTTTTGGAAGGCGGTACATAAGGCATTAGGTACACATTTGCGTTTGAGTATATCTTTCCATCCTTAGACTGATGGATAGTCCGAACGTACCATTCAGACGTTCGAGGATATGTTGCGTGCGTGCGCGTTAGACTGGAGTAGTGACTAGGAGGAGCATCTGGCCTTGATTGAATTTACGTATAATAATGGTTGGCACGCGTCGATTAAGATGGCATCGTATGAGTCACTTTATGGCCGATGTTGCCGATCACCGATACGTTGGGATGAGCCGTCCGATATAGTTGGCACCGAGCCGGACCTTGTGTTGGAGACGAGGGAGAAAGTTGAATTGATTAGAAAGAGAATGTTAGCATCTCAGAGTCGACAAAAGTCTTATGCGGATGTTAGACATCGGCCTTTGGAGTTTGAGGCGGGAGATCATGTACTGTTGAGAGTGTCTCCGTCGAAAGGAGTTTTCCGTTTTGGGAAAAAGGGGAAGCTCAGCCCGAGGTACATTGGACCTTTCGAGATATTGGAGAGAGTTGGCGAGTTAGCGTACCGTTTGGCATTACCTCCGTTGTTGAGTCATGTGCATAGTGTATTTCACGTCTCTCGGTTGAGGAAGTATGTTCCGGACCCATCCCACATTATTGATTTCGGACACGTGGAGATCAAGAAGGATGTTACGTTTGAGGAGAGGCCCGTCAGAATTTTAGAGCGTCGAGTCAAAATTTAAGGCACAAAACCATTCCTTTGGTTAAAGTGCAATGGTCGAGGCATGGAGTAGAAGAATCGACGTGGGAGTTAGAGGAGGATATGCGTTCGAGGTACCCCGAGCTTTTTGATTCTTAAGTTTTGGGACGAAACTTCCTTTTAGAGGGGGAGAATGTAATATCCGTACCTTTCTATTCTTAGCAGTTTCTATTTTGGTGTATGTCTATTTTTATCGACTCGCTTGTAACCGTTTCGACATTTTTAATCTACTTTATTCTTGGAGTTTTTCCATTTGGACGAGTTTTGGTGATGTTTTTGCGTGATTCCATTCTATGACATGTTTTGTCGTTTGTGCCTTCGATTCTCATAAAACTCATTCATTTTCGTTGTTTCTTGGTTTGCACAAGTTCGTATGGTTGAGTTGGTCGTGTTGAGACTTTTAGTTTGTTAATCTGACGTCGTATCGGGATTTTCGGGCACTTGGGCCATTTTTGTAATTTCCTATAAGTTTAGGGAAATCCATATTCGTTGTAGTATTTCAGATTCCCGGGTAGTCGGAATGATGTCTTCTTGTAATGGTTATACTCGTCGACAAATATCCTCCGTAGCCATATTTTCTATTCGATAGCAGGTTCGAATTTCGGAGTCGTCCAGAACGATTTGGACAGCAGCTGCCAGACTGTTGTCCAGCAGGGTGTTACGGCCGTAATATTGGCCTTGTTATGGCCGTAATGTAACACTTGTTACGGCCGTAACAGCCCACTGTTTTAAGAACAGCGGGCAGGCCAGAAACCCCATTTTCATTCCTTTCTCTTCGTTTTCTTCATCCGGGCGACACCTGAGGCGATTCCACCAGTTTTGATCGGAGTTTTCTTCAAATTCCATCACCATAGGCTCGTGCTAACATATCATCATCAGCGTAATCATCCTATATCTTCCGAATCCGAGGTATTTTCTTCAGGAACCCTAGCTTGTCAAATTTTGGGGGTTTTTCGGGTTTTCTTGATTAATTCCGAATTGTCCATATATGTTGTATTATTCCTCACCGATTGTTGTTGTTGGGTGATTCCCATCTGTTTTCTTTAAGTTAAATCCGTGAATTATCGATTCGGGGAGATTTTGCGTAAACCCTTGCCCGTATCGATTGAACGTTTATTGTCATAGCTTGTAATCGGGGTTATGGGTGTATTCCATTCGATTATTGTTGTCCGTTAAGGCTGAGTTATGTTGACCCTTCGTTTAGGAACCGTCGTTTTCCACCCGGACCGTTCATAGTCATTTTTCATTCCCGATTCTTCAAAGATGTCTCAAAGGCAAGTACTTTACATTTGTTTACGCGTTCTAATATTTGAAATATGGCCTTTCGTGGTTGTGTGGATGTATATATGTATGCTCACCTAGGGATTGGTCCGACGGGGCCTCTAGGGATACCTTTCCGTGAGTTTCGTATCGCGAACTATGGTTAACCACCCAGGGATGTCCGACGGGGCTCTGCGGGGTACGGTGGTCGTGAGTCTCGTACCAAGGTTAGCTTTGAATTGTTTTGTTGGAGAAAATGTGTTTTGTGCTTGTGCACCGTAAAATATTCCGGAATATAAATGATTTCTAAAATGATTTTTGGCGCATATTTTCATCTGATTAGAATGGTAGTTCAAATGGATTATACTTGCACTAGCAGTTGTCGCTAACCCCTTAAATGGGGGAAATACTTTTTGTATTTCAGGTACAGGTCTTGGAGACAAGCGAGCACTGACACGCTTTTAGTATAACTATCGTAAGTGCACGATATCATATCAAGTAGTAAAGTGGACTTTTTGAGTCCGGTTTATCGATCCCACAAGGAAGTTTGTTTATAATTTGAATTATACACTATTAGTCTATTTTTATAGATACTATGATAAGTGAAACACACAATTAAAAAGTTTGGTTTAATATTTGCAAAGAAAATGCAATAATAGTTCTAATTTTATAAGGAAATAAAAAGATAGCAATAATAATAGATTGATTAACGATAAAATGAAATAGTTGAGATTACAAACTTAGTTCGTCATTAGTTATAAAAGATGTATAGGAGATCATAAAATGAATTTACTTATTATGTTGTGTAGATTCGATTTTCCTTAAAAAGAGCATTTCTCTTTCGAACTATAAAACGCCCCTTACATATTGAATCAATCCACTATATTTCTATGTTGATTGGCTTCAATACATAGCATTAGGATTTATGAAAATAACTCAAAGAATCATCTAAGGACTAGGGGTATATTTCTATCCCCTAGAACAACTTAGAGTGAAGATCATTTGATCTAATCAAACATATTTTCTTTCGAAACATATGAAGACCATAAATATCGTCATTTATTGGCCAAATAAATAAAGATTGTTAAAACAATGAAAATCACACACAATAATAAGTAATTCACAATAGATCTTTATACAAACATAAATAACATGACTAACCTTGTTTATAATCCCAACTAAAAATTACTTAGCCCATGAAGGGTTTATTACACATATTACAAGCTTGTGTGGTCATTATTAGTTGAATCAAGAGAAAGAATTGATCCTAACTCCCTTAGTAGATAAAGGAGATAGAAACAATAAACTCTCTGAACAACATATGTTATACCACACTTACAAAGATCACTCAAGAACACAAGTGTGTTCTTCACACAAAAAGAAAAGTTTACAAAAAAAATGGAAAATTATAAGATGAATGATGAATGATGAAGGATCTAAGGGGCCTATTTATACACATAAAGTCATCTAATAGCTCCAAAACTCCAGCATTATTACATTAGATCGGATCAATGCCAGCCATCCCCTCAATAATACACAAAAAGTATAAAAAATTAGACAAATCATAACACCGTCAAGAGTTACTAGTAACATTGTGAGTTACGGCTGTAACTAGGGTGACTTACGGCCGTAACTCCTGAATGTTACGGCCGTAACGTGGCTTCGTAAATTTGCTCATTTGAAGCTTTGATAGTTACGTTTTCAGCCCAGAATTTCTCAGACTTTGCGTTTTTGCCCCAGATCTTCTTCGGATGATAACTTTTGATATATAACTCTGATTTTGAATCCGGAAGGACTGCCGAATTCATCTCGGAAAGCCCTACAACAGGAATATATCAAAATTCTTTAGAGAGAATATTTATTAAACATGTTGTTTCTTGAGTAATTCAGTTATTTAATCCGATCATCATCCGATAAAAATAAAATTATTAAAACTAATAAATTAAAAGCAAAAAACGAGTAGACTAGCTCAATTATGGGTGAATTTTATCGATACAAACCATGGATAAGTGTACAAAACTGACACTTATCATACCCCCAAACTTGAATTCTTGGTAGTCCCGAGCAAGACTCTTTATTATTCATGCTCCAAAAATATAAATAAGAAAAATTAATACACACATAAATTAAAATATAAAAAAATAAAAGGAGATCAAAATGCCATTAATAAACAACAACCAGCTTTATACAGTAGATAGAAATGAATCAAGATTCAAAATAAATCTACTAATATTTTGAAGTTAAAACACGGTTTTTATTTTGTAATTCCAAAATGCAAGGTTTTCCCCCCAAAAGGTTGATTATTACTTTCCCACTCGTGATACACACGACTCCCTTCAATGGTTGCTCTCGATCACTCGTTTATTTTTCGACTCAATATGAAGAAGAATTTTATTGGCGTCATCAAATATTGTGATTTTCACAAAATTGAGTGTATTGAAATTCAGCTGCTAATTAATACAAATCTGCTCATAAACTACATCCCTTTTACTGATAGCTTTCACACCGTTATTTGCTAACGTGTAGCTCTTTTCACCAATTTTTCTGAGACGGCAGCTACGCACCAACAATGGTTGATCCTTTATTTTTCGCAAAATTTAAGACTTCCAAAATTAGGCAGCTGTTGCTGCTCAACACTTCTCCTTTTTGTCATTTATTTTTTAGGTGATAGCTTTCACACCGTTATTTGCTAACGTGTAGCTCTTTTCACCAATGACTCCTTTTTTTTTTTAGGGAATAGAATTTTTGCAGAAAATCATTTTTTAGTTAAGCATGAAAAATCAAAAACTCCACAAATTAAGTAAATTTCAGTTTTATTTTTCATCAACCAATTGATTCTTCTTTTCTCAAGGTAACGAATGAAACGATTTTATATGATAATTACAAGTCTTGGAAAGAGAGATTAAGGCTCAAAAATTTTGGAATATACAAAAATTTTTTTACCGGTTAAAACGATTTAGAAGCTTGTATATAGCTAATTTATTGGTATTTTGGCCAGATCTAGAAATCTCGTAAATCAAAATAATATATATATATATATATATATATTATAAAAAAAAATTAAGGCAAATATCCAAATCAATCAAAACACACCAAAATTACAACACACCAAAATAATAAAACAAACCACCCCCAAACTTGAAAATAAAATTGTCCTCAGTTTTTAAAAATAAAAAATAAAATAAAATAAAAATCAATGCAGAAAAACAGAATACTCCCTGTTAAGAAAGTTGATGTCTGAGCTAACACCTTTTAGAATCTGCAAGAGAATAAATATACGAGGCACACAACAAAAGAAAATAAAATATACTCGTAAGTATAACACAATTTTTAAGATGCGCATCAAGAAAGTCCGAAGAGTCGCCTTACACTGCCATCAAAGTTTTTATAAAAGCAAAACACGAAATAAAAATTACAGCAATACATAAATCGCGAATATATGCGCGTCAAGAGATCAAGAAGAAACTCCTTAAGCTGCCATCATTTAGCACGATTATTATACACGACAGAAAGTAAAAATACAAGAGGTCCGACATGGGTTATCAAAGGGAGAGGAATGAATCCACTTTTCATTTTCTCACGGTAAAATCTTCTACCCAGACAATTTTAGCTAGAGCTGGATCTGGTTGAGGAACAAATTCATTGAGTTTTTTGATTAGTTCTTCTGGTGTTGTTGCAATGACTATGATTCGTTTTGCACGCTCGGAAATAAACCCCTTTTCAGCAGAGTAGTCGATGAAAGACAGTAAACCATCAAAGAAACCATTGACATTAAGCACACCTATTGGTTTTTGATGAACATTTAGCTGGGCTCTGGTAACCACATGAAAAAGTTCCTCAATGGTGCCAAAACCACCGGGAAGGGTGATAAAGGCGCCAGAATTATTTATCATGTGAGTTATGCGATCTTGCATATTCACAGATCTAAACTCATCTCCAATAGTTGACCCGGTGATTTTACTTTCAGCCAGAGGTTTTGGGATTATTCCCAACACTCTTACTCCTTCCATATAGGCAGAAGCAGCAGCTCGTCCCATTAATCCTAGACTTCCTCCTCCGTTAACTACATGAATGCATTTTTCTCCTAAGGTGCGACCCAAATTGTGGGCTGCTTCAGCAAAGCATGCCTCTTTTCCATAACTAGCTCCACCAAAAATACAGACTGTGCTAAATTTTTTTGTTGAAGATGATGACTCCATTTTTGAAAAGAAAAAATTTTTTAGAGAGAAACAGAGAAAAGTGCAAGTTTGAGGGATGAATGAAAGAAACCAGTAGAAAGTTTATTTATAGAAGAAAAAGAAGGTAAAAATTGTTTAACAAGTTTGTGATTGCGTTTGATTGTGCTTCAACTAATCAATAGAATAATGAAAGCATTTATCGCGTATCACATTTTTTTTCAGAAAATCTCACCACACGACAAAAATAAAAGATACTTACGAGTATGTACAGTAGTTGTGATTGTGGCTCACATCTTCCTCTGATTTTACGTTCAGAAACGGCCTAAACGCCTTCTATGAGTCGGGGAGAAGCTTCCTATCCAATTTTCTTACAAATTGGCAAACAGGGTCTTTTAACGTCAGATTCCCAAGACGTTGTTCATATTCTGGTTTGAATTTATTCCACAAACATTGAATTCCATAATATACAAGTCCACTAGGATGCGTGTCAAGAGAAATTTCGATATTATCTAAATTCTTTTTATTCAGACCATCATTAATGAACTGAATTTTATCTTCTCTGTTTGTAGATGGAATTCCTAAAGATCGACATTTTACATTACAGTTCCATCTAGCACATTTATAGCAAACGGCTAGCATCTTTGCTCGTCGTTTCTTGGCATATGAACTTTTTCCAAGCCCTGGTAAAAATCTAATCGGTGTTTCTGTGAATTCACCTTCTATTCTTACTTTGGCTTCGATAATGAATCTTATGTCAAAAGGTATGCTTTTATTCATAAGCAACCTCATCCTTTCAAGCCTTGTCTTGTAAATTCTTAAAATTGCATTTTTGCTTAGAAAGGGAAATCTTTTTTCGATTTTATACAATGTTTTATCCATGAAAAAAAAAAGACAATGAAAATAATTGAAGAAAATATCTACAAATATCAATTGTTGTGGGAAACTGAAAAATCCGACTTTAATAGTCACGGAGTACCGTTATCCGCCACTTGACCGGACATACACAATTGAGTACTAAGTTACAATGTCGAGAAATTTATACCTATAAAAATAGTTTATAATGTAAGATTTCAAATATAACTTATACTTCCCCGGCAACGGCGACAAAAACTTGACACGCTTTTAGTGTAACTATCGCAAGTGCACGATATCGTATCAAGTAGTAAAGTGGACTTTTTGAGTCCGGTTTATCGATCCCACAAGGAAGTGTGGTTATAATTTGAATTATACACTATTAGTCTATTTTTATAGATACTATGATAAGTGAAACACACAATTAAAAAGTTTGGTTTAATATTTGCAAAGAAAATGCAATAATAGTTCTAATTTTATAAGGAAATAAAAAGATAGCAATAATAATAGATTGATTAACGATAAAATGAAATAGTTGGGATTACAAACTTAGTTCGTCATTAGTTATAAAAGATGTATAGGAGATCATAAAATGAATTTACTTATTATGTTGTGTAGATTCGATTTTCCTTAAAAGGACGGTTTCTCTTTCGAACTATAAAACGCCCCTTACATATTGAATCAATCCACTATATTTCTATGTTGATTGGCTTCAATACATAGCATTAGGATTTATGAAAATAACTCAAAGAATCATCTAAGGACTAGGGGTATATTTCTATCCCCTAGAACAACTTAGAGTGAAGATCATTTGATCTAATCAAAAATATTTTCTTTCGAAACATATGAAGACCATAAATATCGTCATTTATTGGCCAAATAAATAAAGATTGTTAAAACAATGAAAATCACACACAATAATAAGTAATTCACAATAGATCTTTATACAAACATAAATAACATGACTAACCTTGTTTATAATCCCAACTAAAAATTACTTAGCCCATGAAGGGTTTATTACACATATTACAAGCTTGTGTGGTCATTATTAGTTGAATCAAGAGAAAGAATTGATCCTAACTCCCTTAGTAGATAAAGGAGATAGAAACAATAAACTCTCTGAACAACATATGTTATACCACACTTACAAAGATCACTCAAGAACACAAGTGTGTTCTTCACACAAAAAGAAAAGTTTACAAAAAAAATGGAAAATTATAAGATGAATGATGAATGATGAAGGATCTAAGGGGTCTATTTATACACTTAAAGTCATCTAGTATCTCCAAAACTCCAGCATTATTACATTAGATCGGATCAATGCCAGCCATCCCCTCAATAATACACAAAAAGTATAAAAAATTAGACAAATCATAACAATCTGTCAAGAGTTACGGCCATAACATTCAGGAGTTACGGCTGTAACTAGGGTGACTTACGGCCGTAACTCCTGAATGTTACGGCCGTAACGTGGCTTCGTAAATTTGCTCATTTGAAGCTTTGATAGTTACGTTTTCAGCCCAGAGTTTCTCAGACTTTGCGTTTTTGCCCCAGATCTTCTTCGCATGATAACTTTTGATATATAACTCTGATTTTGAATCCGGAAAGACTGCCGAATTCATATCGGAAAGCCCTACAACATGAATATATCAAAATTCAATAAAGAGAATATTTATTAAACATGTTGTTTCTTGAGTAATTCAGTTATTTAATCCGATCATCATCCGATAAAAATAAAATTATTAAAACTAATAAATTAAAAGCAAAAAACGAGTAGACTAGCTCAATTATGGGTAAATTTTATTGATACAAACCATGGATAAGTGTACAAAACTGACACTTATCAAGCACACGATCCGTATGAGAATGATGGGCAAGCATGATACTGTTCAGTAGTCATTTGTTGGTGTTCGGTTTTGTGGTTTATTATTGATGTCTTGTTTTGGGATATCTGTATTATGAAATTGGTTTAAGTACTCGAGTACTTCCTTTTTGAAATTGTTAATGTTGTGTTCCCGCTTTGGGAAATGGATTTGATGTCAGATTGTATTTGTCGGATTTTAGTCTTTTATTTGAATGTCGTGGTTTGAGAAATTGTTCGATTGTTAGTGATGTATGTCCTTGTTGTTTGTCGGGTTGGTTTGTTAGCCTGGTGGATTCCAAAGTGTGGGGTCCATGGTACTGTAATACTCCCTGAACGTCTTGGAGGTGTTACAGATCCCTCAGAACACTCCGTTCCTCGGTTATGGGAATAGGCAACAACGGCAGCCTTGTTCATGAACCGCAGCCATGTTGCTCGATCCAAGACTCGGTCTAACCGTCCCGACTCGATTTTGGAATTCTAGAGGTGGCTCCTACAGTTCAAGAGGTGGATCTCGGGTTGTGGGACAGACGCTCCATCTCGTAAAGTACAAGAGATGTATTCATCCATCGATGAGGCATTCTGATCCCGCAGAGTTCGAGGGTGGCCCCGTCTGTGGCACTTTGTTTGTATAGCACTTGGTTTCCCACCACTCATTTATCAGTTAGACGCATTACACGTAGTAGCACTTATACATTCAGTTAGTCATGTCAAAGGCGTCTTTTGATTACGTATGGGTTATAGTTACCTATATTTGTGGTGCGGATAATAAGGAATAGGACTTGCATGTTAATTTGGAAATATTTCTCTTTATTAAAATTAGTCAAAATTATTTAGGGCGAGATTCTATGAAAATGTTCTTGAAGAATTAGCAATCTATGAATTTCTAATGGTTTTAAAAGTTCAAGTCATATGTATTGGACTGGTAGGTTCAATGATACGGTGGTCGAGAAATTTTCTAAAGACGATTCTGCCCTTAGTTTTGAGACTAAGCATTCCGGGAGAACGAACATTTCGGGATGAATTTGGATGGTCGTGAAATTTTGTAAGGGAGTTAAAAATATTTTCTCGACTTCATATTTAAGAAAAGTTTCGAAATTTCAATTTCGGGACTGAAATTTCCAAAAATTATGAATTTGCCCCAAAAATTAACAAATTCGTTCTGAGGCCTATAGAGCTTTGAATTTAGCTCGAAAGGTAACAATATTTTACGAGATGGTTCGAGGTGAACCTGGAATTCCAGATTTGTGAAAAATTCCAGAAGATTCGGACTTGGTCCAGAATTTTTGATTTCTTTCATTTTTTGACCCCGAAATTGTTTGAAGATTGCATTTTCGACCAGTGAGCTTAGATAACGAACTCCGTTTTTTTCGAAACTTTACGGATAGCTTATATATGCTAATATATATATATATATATATTATTCAAGGTCCATAACAGTTTATTTTCGAAATTTTCAGATTAGTCCATAATTTTTCATTAATTACAATTTATGCCCTCCAAATTTTGTTTACTTATTTCAAGTCCTGTTTCGCCACAAATAAGTTACCCAAATACCATAACATAATCATATGACATAAAATCTCATATTTTGGTAGAGTTTTTACTGAAATTACAAAGAAAACATGAAACTTATAATTTTTCATATAATCAAAATTCATCTACCAAATCAGTTGCAATTTAAACCCAAAGAAGTTATGCATGTTAATATAGTCATGAACATACATCTCAAGGATATACATTTACATAAGGTTTTCAGATTCATGCATGCTTTACAAAAATCATAATCTTTGAAATTAAAATTCAAGAAACACAAGAGATATAATCCCAAGTACAAAAACCATGCTATATATTAATATGTATGTCTTTAACATGCTCCTCAACAACATATTTGTGAAATTTTCAGAATAGAACATGCATCACAAAGAAGAAAACAAATTCATTTGTTTTAGGAGTTTCGAAAGAAATTTTTACCACCTCGATTTCTTGTTGCAAACGGTTGGTTCTAAGTCTCGTAAATTGGAAGATGATCTTCCTTTCACCTCTACATGTTTCGGCCATGACGATAATTACACCATGGAGGTGCAGTAACTTCTGGACTGTCTCGGCCTATCCAGGTAGTGTGCGCTACTCATGAGTATTAGCGTGCGCTATCACCAAGTACTAGCGCGCGCTAACTACAGTCCTTAGTGTGCGCTATGCCTACTACACAGGCATGCAGGACAGTTCCGGAAACTCAACACAACATGGTACATCATACCGTACACAACATGGGTAAGAGCCAAACAACCATCAATGGAACAAAATAACTGGTACAACCGACAAAATAATTGAAAGTGACCGGAAACGGAAATCTCGGGTATTACATTCTACCCCACTAAAAAGCTGTTTCGTCCCGAAACTTAAAACAGGAAACAATGAACGCAAGGAAACCTTAAACAACATATGTTACCTGCTGCAGTATAGAGCCGATACAGTTTGATTCGGTACACCATAGCGTTAACTAAGGCAACAAACAAAAATCACTACGGTTGATTACTCCGAACCGCACGATAACCAAACCACGAGTCTAACACTGAACAAGTATGAAATTTCGATAGTCCAAATGTTTGGAATATCAACTACAAAGACAATTTCCCAAAGCTTGAGGAAATTACGAAGTGGCCCAGACGTTCAAAAAGAATGATACGAGATCGAACAACAACGATCCAACAACAACTCCGAAGTTCACACCTCACTCAAGACATTAAATGAACTTGTAAGAACTACAAGACGTTCATTTCGCATAGGGCCCACGAGAGTCGAACCAAACTTAACGATAAATGGGTAAATCCAAGACAATACCACAACTCGTCGAACGACAAAAACCAAAGAACATAACATGTTCAGAAAGTAGCAAGGAACACAAACGAGTTGATAGCAATCATCTGGCAGACTACACCTTTCGAGGACTTCTCAGAGTCGATCCTGATATAGGTGCTGGAGTCCGTGCCTCTAAAGACTCGGTAACCAACTCGCAAAACTGAATTTTGTGCCCCTCAGCATACTGAACAAGTACCCACTCAACACGATGAAACACAACATCGCAAAATAATATACCAAAGTGCCAACTCAGCACAACATATCAACATAAGGCAACAGATAGCAGCACGATAAAAATATCTACTCCAAATAGTTACACGAATACAAAAATTACAATTGCAATTGAATCTTACGATCGTGACTAACAGATCACATAACCGTATCAATAGAAAATTAACGACCATTATCGTTACAATCACGAACATAATATACTACACATGGTAGCCAATCATTTTTAACATTCTTTTTAAAACTCTACGAGGTATCCATTTAATTATTATCATTTGAAAATATTTAAATTTAAAAGTTTATTCGAAATAAAATTTTGAAAGTACTTTTGATACCTCGTGTTATTTGATCAAGACTAGACACACAGTTCATAACCGTTCGTTTTGTAAATCTTTGCAAAACAATAACTCGAAACATCAAGTTTTCCTCGAAATCGACACCATCGAGATGACCATAGCATCACTTATCATCACCTCCAGTGACAACACGTAAGGTAACCACATGTCACCATACAACACCATAAAAATAACAATATACAAGGCATCGCGTGGCCATGCCCTCTACCCATCGAATCATTTCCAATTAGGCAAACCATTCAAATTAGCACTAATCACTTCCACAACCAACAACCTCGTCCGGATAACATCGTATGAGTTACACATCCGGTCTAACTCATGCAAAACACAATCGAATACTCAACCAAAATCCCTTAACAAGAAAGGCAACACGACAATAAATCAAATCACTCGGCCTCACGAGCCATCGCTTTAATATAATCTCTAGTCTCTAACTCTAAGTGATACATACATGTTACACACACACACCGCATCTAAACATGCGCTAAGTACACAATTAGCATGCCTAATTGGTTCAATACAGGAAATTTTCCAATTCGTGTTTAAAGTTCAATCCGAGTAAGAGTTTTCAACTTTCGCTATTTATTTTTGAAAAGAAAAAAAACACATTTTTATTTTGAAATATAAAAAGTTTATGGTGTGACAGGTTTTTAAAATCATGTACTCGAATTATTTGAAAACAAAATCAATGCGTTTAAATCATTTCTGAAAAATTCTCTCAGACACGACAAGAGATTAACGATGGTAACTTTTTACAAAATATCCAAAATTCTTTAAAACGCCTCTTTCAAATACCGTCATCGGGTTTCATTTGAGAATACAAGGCTGGCTCGCCAATTTCAAATAATTTTCAAAATCCACACGAAATCGTCGCTTAACCACACCATTAAAACATTTTCGAAATTTGGTTTTCCATAACTTATTCACGTTTATGAAATTTTCAGGAAAGCATTTTCAAATACGCACGCAAGAGACACATTTTCCAATGGAAACACGTATGTAGCATATAACAACAATTAGCCAAAATAGGCAATTCTCAAACACATGCCTACACGACATTCAAAATCACCAATTGATCCAATATAATCATTACTCCCAAATTCAAGCATACTTCAAAACTATGTATCTGAGTTTCTCAACAAACTCTACCGTCGATACGTTTCTAGGAACACATCAAGGTTCAAGGTTTCATATCATACTACACCGCTTGGTGTCAAATCCATCAATACATCTAGCTCATTACACACGTAATATACTGTATCAAATACGAATTCCATCGCCACGACACGCATGTAAACAAAGTCATGAAACAAAGATAATACACATAAAAGAGGAGACTTACATCCACGGGTCTCACGAAGATGATGGTTGCACCTTTAACACCCCCAAAACCATATGGGAATATTACACGCCGTAGACCCCTTTTCACGAGGATCTACCAGGCTAAACCTTACAAACGACCAAATGTTTGCCCGGCCAGGGTCAAATTATAAAATAATACAGACCGATAAGGTCACTTACACGTGAATACACCAACCGATGAGGTCACACAACTCAATCAACAGAACTGACTAAAACAACATTACCCACACAGGGGTCGAAACACAATACAGCGGAAGACTGAAATCAACTCTGACAACACAACGAAAATCAAAACAACTCTCAACTCTTGATTAGTATCGCAGTTCGTCATCCTCTTGTGCCAATCCTGTGACTGCTCCCCTGAACCTGCATGTACCTAGACACAAAACAGATATCCACCCCCCGATTACTCGGGAGTTAGTAAAACTCCACTATTTTACTAGTGTAAGTATCAATCATACGAAATGTAACGAGCAAACATTAACCATGAATCAAATATAATAATCAAGTATCAAAATATTCCCGAAAGGTTTTCACAAGGGAAAATAAGCTATGAAGCATTCGAAAATAAGATCATCATCTCGGGAATTTTTAGAATTTCAAAACCTTTAAGATCTCAAGTCCTGATTCACAAAGCCTTTCGAATAACTTTAGGGTCTTAACCCAAATCTTGTTTCGTAACTCAACATTTCTCTATAAAACTTTTTCCTTTCAAAACGTTTATTGTCAAAACATATTCATGACACTGTGATCCACTGTCACGTATCTCCGTAGGTTCAACAACCCGCATGGACTATTCCACACACAAATAACCAAACATAACCAATTCCGACACCGTGATCCACTATCACGTGTCTCCGTAGGTTCAACAACCCACACGGACTATATCAATCACAACAATCACACACACCATCCCAACACCGTAGTCCACTGGCACGTGTCACCGTAAGCCCCATCGAGCTCACCCGGTTGGACATAATGTGCCCTAAACTCATGGTCCACTGCCATGTGTTATCGTAGGCCTCGTCAGACCAGCACGATTGGACCTCAGTACCTCACTAAGTTCTGACCCCGTAGTCTACTGCCATGAGTCCTCGTAGGTCCCATTGAACCATCACGAGTGAACTTAGCGGTCACACAAATATTCATACTCATAATTCATCAACAACATCCACGTCAATCATTTACAGTGATTACCACGTCTTACGGGACTAATTTATTCACGGTAATTTTGACAATCAACAACGTCATCGACATTACACAATTAGCACACCATACGGTACACCTCCAAGGGTATAATCAAGCCATCACAATAAGCATATCGAGTACGAATATTTCACAATGAGCATTCAAGTATAATATAATCAACGTAACACATTTATCATCACTTAACGGAATATCATCACATTGAACAATTAAGAATATCAATAATTCCGCCCACGTTTATAATGTTCATCTGATTGTCAAATCACACTAATTAAAAATCAAGGAGGCAAGCCAATCATCGTAGATCGAACACGTGATTTCTATTTACCAGACACAAGTCATATAAATAAGATACTTGCCTCGATTGTCGGCGCCCGAATATTCCTACGAACACGGCACAACTCAGAAAACCCCGAACACCTACAATCCTCCGATAAATCCAACGGAAACATGATTACTACAAGAATAACAATTGAAAACAATGGGAAACATGGTCAAGAATCGAAGGGAACCCTTTGAGACATTTAATCGGATATTAAATGTTCAAGGGTTCCTTAGAACACCAAAAATCCTGATTGGGTTCCAACGAATCCAAAATATGGATATACAATCCGTAGAACATGCCTACTAATACCTAATAACAACAACCGATTCATTAAAATTGGACGAACAATGAAAATCAAGAAGGAAATCCCGAAAGTCAACCCTAGGAGATTTCAAGAAATTATCTCGATCCAACGAAGAACAAGGATTAGATGTTGTTATAATCACACAAGCCCTCCAAAGTCCCTTGGAATCGAGTGGAATCGACCAAGAACTCCTCCTCCCATGCCTCCCGTTCGTCAGCCGCTACAAGAAGGGAAAAATGGAGAAGAATGGCACAAACCCGTCGGCCAGGGCTATATAAAGGCGCACACGTTACGGACGTAGCAGGCATCACCTTACAGCCGTAGCAGTTCCTACGATCGGGACTCGATCGATCCGACAGTCTGGTCACCCCGAAACCCAAACCTGAAAATAAACCAAAGATACTGTTACGAAGTACTCGCAAAGACGAATCTAAGCGCTAAGAGAACACACGATTCCGACCACCCGAGGGCTCCAAATTCAACAACGGAAGTAATTACCCCAAACTTTGGAAAATTATGAAAACGGCCCAAAACGTCCGAAATACACGATACACGATCGAAACACTAAGCCAAACCTCGCAACATGAATAATAATATTAAATGAACTTACGGGAAACTCGAAACAACAGTTTCGGACGAGATTCGCAAGACTCGAACTCAAGTGCGGAAAAGCCGTTTAAGAACACGGAACTCAACAAAACGATACTGAAATGAACTCGGATGACAAAAAGTGCAGAATTAATCATTCTCGGAATGACGAAGCGGTCACAACCAAGTCTCTAGGATGGACTTACGCAAAAAAAGGAAAATTAGCAGAAATCGAAATTGCGGATGTTACAGCACCATGATACTAATCATGACCGACACCGAAGACAACGCATCGCGACATGACTCAGTCGGACACAATACGAGAAAACAAGACTCGACCATACACGACTTAACCCGACAGCCTAGGTTTACACAACCTAGTCTCTGATACCATATTCTGTAACACCCCTATCCGCTCGGAAATATTACAGCACCGCAGACCTTCTCCGTGAGGATCTACCAGGCTAAACACCAAAAAGGACATCACATCAAATGCCAATCATGGCTAAATACGAAACCAGTAGACTGATTTGGTATTTCATCAGTTACATACAACTTAAATTTCATATACATCTCTATTCAAAAATCATACCCGCAAAGGGGCCAAAATAAAATGACGCTCCCATAAGATGGGAGAACAATGCAGCATAAAGAATAATACGATTCGACCAACGAATCCTAATACTGGCCCTCATGTGATTAGTATCATTTGTCTTCCATCATCCTTCATACTGATCCCGTGGTTTTCTCCCTAGAACCTGCACGTACCTGAATGCAATAACAGGCATCCACCCCCCGATTACTCGGGGGTTAGCAAACTGGAATTTTGCTAGTACAAGTATAAAGTGCAATTACGTGTCATACAGATCATATTCCAAGAGTATAACAATTTTACAAATCAACGAATCAACACAACAAAAGACTACCCGAGATATTTTGTTGGAGTAAGATAATCAAAACCATGATAAACAATAATAGAACAAGGAAGCGGTTTGTAAAACATTCTGCAGATCTCGGGGGTTTTAGAGAAAAACATTAAGATTTAAGAATCCACTGTCACATGTCTCCGTAGGTTCAACAACCCACACGGACTATATCAATCACAACAATCACACACACAGTCCTAACACCGTAGTCCACTGCCATGTGTCACCGTAAGCTCCGTCGAGCTCGCCTGGTTGGACGTACTGTGCCCTAAACTCATGGTCCACTGTCATGTGTTATCGTAGGCCTCGTCAGACCAGCACGATTGGACCTCAGTACCTCACTAAGTTCTGACCCCGTAGTCCACTGCCACGAGTCCTCGTAGGTCCCGTCGAACCAACACGAGTGAAGTTAGCGGTCACACAAATATTCATACTCATAATTCATCAACAACATCCACGTCAATCATTCACAATGATTAGCACATCTTACGGGACTAATGTATTCAAGGCAATTTCGACAATAAACAATGTCATCGACATTACACAATTAGCACAGCATACGGTACACCTCCAAGGGTATAATCAAGCCATCACAATAAGCATATCGAGTACGAATATTTCACAATGAGCATTCAAGTATAATATAATCAACGTAACATTTATCATCACTTAACGGAATATCATCACATTGAACCATTAAGAATATCAATAATTCCGCCCACGTTTATAATGTTCATCTCATTGTCAATTCACACTAATTAAAAATCAATGAGGCAAGCCAATCATCATAGATCTAACACGTGATTTCTATTTACAAGACACAAGTCGTATAAATAAGATACTTCCCTCGATTGTCGGCGCCCGAATATTCCTACGAACACGGCACAACTCAGAAAACCCCGAACACCTACAATCCTCCGAGAAATCCAACGGAAACACGATTACTACGAGAATAACAATTGAAAACAACAAGAAACACGGTCAAGAATCGAAGGGAACCCTTTGAGACATTTAATCGGATATTAAATGTTCAAGGTTCCTTAGAACCCCAAAAATCCCGATTGGGTTCCAACAAATCCGAAATATGGATATACAATCCATAGAACATGCCTACAAATACCTAATAACAACAACTGATTCATCAAAATCGAACGAACAATGAAAATTAAGAAGGAAATCCCGAAAGTCAACCCTAGGAGATTTCTAGAAATTACCTCGATCCGACGAATAACAAGGATTAGATGTTTATAATCACACAAGCCCTCCAAAATCCCTTGGAATCGAGTGGGATCAACCAAGAACTCCTCCTCCCAAACCTCTCGTTCGTCAGCCGCTACAAGAAGGGAAAAATGGAGAAGAATGGCACAAACCCGTCGGTCAGGGCTATATAAAGGCGCGCACGTTACGGCCGTAGCAGGCATCACCTTACAGCCGTAACTCGGCCCTTACGGCCGTAATCGGCATCAGCCTACGGATGTAACCGGCACCTCCCAGGCCACTGCCCAAAACCGCTCGACATATTACGGCCGTTACCAGGCAAGCATTGCGGCCGTAACCAATCAACCCTGGGCCACTGCCCAACCTGTGCGGGAGCCTTACGGCCATAACCGGCAAGGTGTTGCGGCCATAACCGGCCATGTCTTGCGACTGTAACAGGCACTACATTGCGGCCGTAACTCGGCCAGTTCCTACGGTCGGGAGTCGACCGATCCGACGGTCAGGTCACCTCGAAACCCAAACCTGTAAATAAACCAAAGATACGGTTACGCAGTACTCACAAAGTCGAATCTAAGCTCTAAGAGAACACATGATTCCGACCACCCGAGGGCTCGAAATTCGACAACGGAAGTGATTACCCCAAACTTTGGGAAATTATGAAAATGGCCCAAAACGTCCGAAATACACGATACACGATCGAAACACTAAGCCAAACCTCGCAACATGTATAATAACATTAAATGAACTTACGAGAAACTCGAAACAACAATTTCGGACGAGATTCGCAAGACTCGAACTCAAGTGCGGAAAAGCCGTTTAAGAACACGGAACTCAACAAAATGATACCGAAACGAACTCGGATGACAAAAAGTGCAGAATTAATCATTCTCGGAATGACGAAACGGTCAAAACCGAGTTGCTAGAATGGACATCCGCCAAAAAATAAAAACTACCCGAAATCGAAATTGTGGATATTACATACTATCCCCCTTAAAAGAAGTTTCGTCCCGAAAATTAAAACAAGTAGGGAGAAGCAATGTCCCGCCAGGAAAACTCAACGAGATACACAAGAAATGTGTAACTTTCGCCCATCATCAAAACGTTACAAGCAATGCAAAGGAATATACGGCGTGAAAACACGCTCCACGACGACCAACACAACGCCAATGGCTATGATTCAAAACAATAACGAGTAAATAACGACAAATCACATACCACATCACATGCACACATTTAATCAAAGAAACGCACGCGACAACAAGTCGCACCCGACTAAAACGGCTATGCGATAGAAACAAATAGAGTATCACAATAGAAATCACTCCGATTCACATCAACAAGAAAATGTCCGGCGCCAAGACACAAACAATCTAAGATAACGGAAAGCAAAAATACCGGATATTACATTCTATCCCACTAAAAATAAGTTTCGTCCCGAAACTTAAAATAAAACATCAGGGTAGAATACTAACAAAACCAAAAAGATTCACACAACAAGTATCAAATTTCCACACGAGATACAGTACAAGGTACGACACACAACTACATCACTGGACACCACTGGGCCCTCAACGAGTAGGAACGAAAACCCAATTTCCAAACATCTTAGCGATGGTCTCACAATGCACCGCTTGGTGCCCCAGTTGGCCGCACTTGAAATAACTAACCGGTGGCGAACGACAATTCTATCTCGCATGGCCCACACGATTGCAGTTGAAGCAGGTCTTCACACCGCTCGTCTTACTCGCCTCCGGAATAAGGTTCTTAGACTGGTCAACCGAACGAGGAGTACTCCTAGAAGGAAAATTCGAAGCAACAGGCTCACGAATTTCACTTCTCTGGCCTCTTGAAGAGCTACTCGAGGTCTTCTGCCTCTTACTCTCTGAACCAGATTCCATCACAGAAACGGTCATCTCAATGGCTAAAGCTAGGTCCTGATATTCTTTTATAGTGGTACACATGAGCGGAGCCATACTCTCACAGATATGGGGCTTCATGTGCATATTGAAGTATCGGACCTTGTCCGCTTCACTTCTCACTTGATCACGAACATAAGCCAGCTATCGATTATAATCGACTATCGCTTGGGATATCGACACATCCTGGGGCGTAGTCGAGAAAAACTCAACGATCCTGCGCTCACGGACAGGCAACGGGCAAAACTCTGCCTCCATGGCAGTCTTAAACTCAGCCCATGTAGGTGTACGATCTGCAGGTGTAACACCCCCAATATATTCGGGAATATTACAGCGCCGTAAATCCTTTACATAAGGATTTACAAGGCTTGAAGAATTGAACAAGTATAAAAAGGTACTGACGAATGGAAATAACGGAATTACAGTACATAAGTTCTGACCAAAATACAGAAATAGTACAATTGTCCAACAGAACTCAATATTACATCACCAAATTCAAATCATCACAAACGACTTCGTACTCGAGTACTTATTGAAATAACGAATAAACGAAAGATAAATAAACCCGGTCGGGACATCACTCTGCACCCTCGTCATCATACAGTTCCAGTGGTTGTTTCCCTGCTCTCCTGGATCCTGAACACAAACAAAATGTTCACCCCCGCAGGGGTTAGCACAACGATGCTAGTACAAGTACCACAACATATTATTCATATCTCACGGTGAATAATAATAACATAAACGACAAAATACCAACGAGTCTTCTCCTACGAGAAACTCAAACATAACATACACAACTGATAATCACAACATGATATCAATACATACACATGGTAATTCCATCGATCCAGCGTTCAGTGCCTAGAACCCACGATGATCCCGTCAGACCAACCCGTGGTGGAAAAACCCGTCCGATGATCCAGTATGCGCTAGCATAGATCCCCGATGATCGTCGGACCAACACGAGGTGGACACACAATAACGACATACATGCACGACAATATGTATAACAACAATACATAAAACAATTAAGGTACTTGCCTCGATTTGAAGACAATAACAATACTTCCACGAAAATGAATACTCGAAGATCGTCCTCCTCAATCAATCATGTAACGAGACCAAACCTTAGCAAAAGAAATGATATAGAGTTTATCTCACGTCGTATGAATGTTTAACAATTTGCTTAACGGTCAAAAGTTAATAAACGCAATGCCCGAAGAGCTTAGCGCACGCTAAGTACTTACGTAGCGTGCGTTACGTGCATCGATAGCGCACGCAAACAACAAAGCCTAGCGCACGCTAACGGCGCATGGTCGATTACTTCACCGACCAATCGACTTCGCTGATGGTCTAGCGTCGTTACGTACCAAACGTAGCGTCGCTAACTAGTGCTCGATAAGCGCACGTTAAAGCGCATAACATAGCGTGCGCTATCTCGCATGGCGGTTCTTCTTTGGCGGCGATAAGCTGTTCTTGCCATGAACGAAACAATGAAATCCGTGATAATTCATGTTACTTCCATGAATACCAAGTTCTTACTCTTATGAATAATCTCGAAGATGATATCAACTTCAAGATGCAAATATACGTATAATCATCATGACACCATAAACCATCTTGATTACAATTTTCATGCAAAGTTGGTGATCTCGGTTGATGTATTAGATTCTACTATCATTATACATATTCAGACTTCATCTTGTGGTGAACTAACAATTCCGACTTATATGAAAGAATATTTCTATGATGATTCTCCCTTTAAGTTCTTATAACATCTTTTCCAAATCATGATCACAAAGATAACATAAATCATACGGATTGTTAACTTCCGAATATTTCTCCCATCATTTGAAGTACTTAGGATTCCAACTATAATATCGTAATTGTAGACATCCCAATCTTCTAAACATGATGTTGTTGAAATAATTCACTAATGAAATTCAATATCCCGTTAACATGATCATCATATCCATTGGAAATCCAAATCTAAGACTGGTGATAGGTTGAACATACCTTAATATGCCGAAATCACTGAACCACAAGGTGTAATCCGACTCCAGTTGGTTACGTGCCCCTCCAAGGTGTCACTTCTCTTCAAGGATCACTTCACAAGTGATACTCAATCGTTCAATGATCACTCATACATGTTCTAAGTGTTTAGAAGGTAGATTATTGCTCTCTGGACTCTCAAAGACGAAGTATAGACGAAGGAAATGAAAGCCCAAGCGATTCTTTGTCCCATTTATAATATTCTCAAATTTAGACAAGTTAGCGCACGCTACTAAGCATCCCTTAGCGTGCGCTAATAATGGTTGACTTCAGAATTTGTCCGGTGCGTCGGCGGGAATCTTATCCAGGACCCATGTCCAGGGCGCATGAGCTAGCGTCCCGCTCAATAATAGAGTCCTTAGCGCACGTTACTCATACCTTCATAGCGTGCGCTATGAATGGCCCGATAAGCGCGCGTTAAGATACATTCTTAGCGTGCGCTATCACTAGGTTGTTTGAGCAATTTCGCATGTTTCTATACTTATGTACAATGATATCAATGCACGAAATATCATACTCCAATAATCAAAATCATCAATCCAAAATAATACAGGGTTGAATACAGATGAAATACACCGTAATAAATCCGGATATTACATACTCTCCTACTAAAGGAGTTTCGTCCCGAAACTCAAGACGAAAATAACTCGGGATATCTAGACTTCATATCGCCTTCTGCTTCCCAAGTGGCTTCTTCCGTTCCATGACGTGACCACCGAACTTTGACCAAGATGATTGACTTGTTCCTTAGTTGCTTAACTCGACTCTCGAGTATCTTGGTAGTCTTTCTTCAAACGTCCCATCCTGTTCGACTTCGATTTCGCCGAAATCAATGATATGACCAGGATCTCGTATAAACCTCCGTAACTGGGATACATGGAACACATTATGAACATGGCACAATGACGGCGGCAATGCTAATCTGTATGCCAACTCCCCAACTCTCTCGAGGATCTCAAATGGTCCGATATATCTCGGACTCAGCTTTCCTTTCCTTCCAAAACGAAAGATTCCCCGGGTAGGAGAAACCTTCAAAAGTACATGGTCTCCGATTGAACTCCAATGGGCGACGACGCGTCCGCATAGGATTTCGCGACTGGGCGGTCAATGACCTTTCACGAATTAAGGCTATCTTCTCTCGAGTCTGCTCGATCAACTCGTCTGCTCCGATCAAGTCCGATGAATAGTCCCGAAGATAGGGCGATCTGCATCTCCTTCCGTATAATGCCTCAAATGGTGCCATCTTAATAGAAGCATGCCAACTATTGTTGTAGGTAAATTCAATCAACGGTAGATGAACTTCCCAATCGTTTGACCAATCTAAGGCACAAGCCCTTAGCATGTCTTCCACCGTTTGTATAGTTCTCTCAGATTGTCGGTCGATCGCGGGTGATAAGTCAGATCAAGTTCAATTCGGTCCCCAAGGCCTTATGAATCGCTTTCCAAAAGTGAGACACAAAACGGCCGTCTCGATCAGAAACAATGGTCTTCGGCGTACCATGCAATCGAACTATCTCCGAAATAAAGACTCGAGCCAACCTCTCTGGTCCCCACGTATCCTTAATGCCTAGAAAATGAGCCGATTTGGTTAAACGATCAACTATCACCCAAATCATGTTCATTCCTGTCCTGGTTTTCGGCATATTAGTGATGAAGTCCATTGATATGTCCTCCCACTTCCATTCGAGAATCGGGAGCGGCTTCAACATTCCAAAGAGCCGTTGATGCTCGATCTTAACCTGCTGACAAGTCAAGCATTTCGAAACATAGTCCGCTACGTCTTTCTTCATGTTGCCCCACCAGAAGTTCTGCTTCAAGTCCTTGTACATTTTACTAGTGCCCGGGTGGATAGAATAGGGCGAACTATGAGCCTTCTTCATAATCGTCTGTTTCAGAACATCAACATCAGGAACGCAGAGTCGGTTCTGAAATCTCAAAACTCCATCGTCATGAATTATGAATCCGGGGGCCTTTCCTTGGATCACTTCATCATGTAACCGAACCATCGAGGATCATCTGCTGCTAGATTTGATTTCTTCGGTTAATGATGAAGTTATCTCCATCACGCACACCGTCCCTGGACTCTTTGTAACCATACTTCAATTCCTTCACGAATCATCTCTCGTGAAGGCTAAGTTGGGAGGTCAGCGTCTCCGGATCTGAATAGAGACAGGCTTGCGGCTAAGTGCATCGGCCACTACATTCGCTTTGCCTGGATGATATAAAATCTCCAAGTCATAGTCCTTAATCAGTTCCAACCATCTTCTTTGCCGCATGTTCAATTCTTTCTGACTGAATATATACTTGAGACTCTTATGATCCGTAAAGATCGACAATGAGTCCCGTCATGATAATGCCTCCAAATCTTCAAGGCAAAACCACTGCCGCTAGCTCCAAATCATGTGTCGGGTAATTCACTTCATAAGGTTTCGATTGTCGCGACGCATAGCGATCACCTTATCATTACGCATCAACACGCACCCAAGTCCTTGGTTCAAGCATCACTGTAAACTATGAATCCTTGATTCCTGCGGAAGTGATAGAATCGGTGCCGTCGTCAATCTCTTCTTTAACTCATCAAAGCTAATCTGACATAATTCATTCCACTCAAACTTTTGAGTTTTCTGCAGAAGTCGAGTAAGTGGGCGGGAGACTTTAGAAAACCCTTCCACGAATCGACGATAGTATCCAGCAAGTCCTAAGAAGCTTCGGACCTCTTTCACGTTCTTTGGTTGCTTCCAATCCAATATTGCTTCGATCTTCTGAGGGTCTACTCGGACTCCTCTAACTGACACCACATGGTCGAGGAACATTACTTCCTTTAGCCAGAATTCACACTTAGAAAGTTTGGCGTACAATTGTTCGTTCCTCAAAAGTTCCAATACAATCCGCAAATGCTGCGCATGTTCTTCAGGACTCTTAGAGTACACCAGAATGTCATCAATAAACACGACCACAAATTTATCCAAAAATTCAATGAACACACGGTTCATCAATTGCATAAATACAGCAGGTGCGTTAGTGAGACCAAACGGCATCACTACAAACTCATAATGCCCGTAGCGAGTTACGAACGCCGATTTCGAACATCGACTCTTTAATCCTCGATTGATGATATCCCGATCTCGTATCAATTTTAGAAAATACGGTTGCCCCTTGCAATGGTCAAATAGATCATCAATCCGTGGCAACGGATACTTGTTCTTAATCGTCATCTTGTTTAGCTCTCGATAGTCAATACACAATCGGAGCGATCCATCCTTCTTTCGGACGAAAAGAATCGGCGCTCCTGTGGTGAAACGCTTGGTGAATATAGCCCTTGTCCAAGAACTCCTCCACCGCTTCTTGATTCGTACATTTCGTAGGTGCCATACGATACGGCGCCTTGGAAATTGGTGTAGCTCCGGTTCCAACTCAATGGTAAATTCCACATCCCTTCGTGGAGGTAATCCAGTAACTCGTCAGAAACACATCTGGAAATTCGTTCACAACAGAATGGATGAAAGTTTCACAATTTCGTCTTCTTTCTTCATTGCGTAACACCAATACCCGATGCAATACTGTTTCAACAATTTGACACTTTCATCGCCTTGATCAATTTCCCTGAGCTTCCCGGTTTCCATCCTCAAACAGAATCTGGAACCATCGTCGCCGATCAGCGAGATATTCCTCCTTCGGTAGTTCACAATTGCTCCATATCGATTAAGCCAATCGTCTCCGAGTATCAGTCATCTCCTTGCATCTCTATCACGATCGTTTGAGAGCCACTCTGCCTCCAAATGATACAGGAAATTTCTAGTTTCTAAATTTCCGACAATCCTCTCTCCACTCGGTAAACCAACAACATAAGGTTCACAAGCATGAAAACCGGAAATATTCAAACGATTTACACAAGACAAAGATATGAAAGAATGTGTGGCTCCTGTATCGAATAAAACGCTAATCGGCCGAGAAAGGATCTCGACAAGACGATGCGACAAAGAAGATCCCGATCGTCCTGTCCTCCTCATCTCGCATGCACGTGGGGAGCAGATCCGCACTCGATGTCCCCTTTCGGTCCCATTGTCCTCGCCTCGTCCGCGGCCAAAATTCCGAGGCATCTCGAACACTTTGCCGCGTCGTGGAATACCGGCCTCCTTCTCGACCGGGCCGTGTGGTGTACGGGCTCTAAAAGACTTTGCAGCCTCTTCACAAAACACCGCCCGATGTCCCTCTCGTCCACAGTCAAAACAAGTCACGGCAGGAAGGGGGCAATTCCGTCGATAGTGCCCCATCTGGGCGCAGTTAAAGCATTTCCTGGTAACATCAGTAAGAGTTGATGTCGCTCCGAAGTTCTTTCCGCTCCTAGCTGGGTGCGGAGGTTTCTTGAAAGAGTGGAAAGATGACTGGGCCTTACGGGCCCCACTGTTCTTGTGCTCTGTAAAAGTACCAGAGACTTTCTGTTTCTTGGATTCTGAAAATTTCTCCATGGCTGCTTCCTTGATCTCATATGCCAACGCCTTATCCTGGTATTGGCGGAGTGTGGTACATTCGAATCCGGACATGTACCTCTGGACTTCTGGTTTCATCCTCATGTCGAAATGAATCATCATTTCTGCATCTGTTCTGACCAGATGTCGAACAAATGCCAGCTGCTGGTTAAACGTCTTGATCGCTCGATACCGCACATCGTAAGGCCGAGCGGAGAAAAACTCCCGAACTTTGGCTTCCTCACGGGACGAGGGCAATACCGAGCTTCCATCATTAATCTAAACTCGTCCAATCGGCATCATGGTCTACAGCCGGATGGCTTCCCACCATTCGGACGCTTCCCTATCGTAAAATATTGAGCGATAGAGGCTCTCCTATTGCCCGGCGCTTGATTCCGGCAAAGATTTTCTCCAGCTCCTTTAACCAATGATCCTGTGGGAGTCTCGTAAATACCGTCGAATTTGGGTGGTTGCATCTTCGCCACTTCTTGCGACCCACCGGTCACCTCGATTTCCCATATCTGGGATCCCTTGCTGTCTCTCTCCCTGCTGTAGTCCCACCGCCACTTGCATTCGGTCCACGACCTGGGCGAATTGAGTCATCTGGTTCACCACTTGACGAAGGATATCTGGTACAGCAGGATCTGGTTCATTATTAATAGACTGTTGCGGCCCGCCTGAGCTATGACTGGCCTGGTTAGAAGGCGACGCTTCCCTTTCGGCATTTCTCCGTCCGCGTCCACGACCGCGACCACGTCCACGTCCGCCTCTCAACATACTGTAAGCATAAATACTCAATATACAGGAAACAACATCGTTCTAATATTCGAGTATAAAGAGATACAATATGCAAAGAACGAGATAGAGTTTAGGAACTTACAACCACTGTTCGCATGAAGACGTAGGCAGTGCAGTGATGTCATTCACGGCCGGTTATCCCAAAAGACATAAATGACCCCTATTTTAACCCAACGGCCAAGATATCCATAATCTTAGCTCCGATACCATATTCTGTAACACCCCCAATATATTCGGGAATATTACAGCGCCGTAAATCCTTTACATAAGGATTTACAAGGCTTGAAGAATTGAACAAGTATAAAAAGGTACTGACGAATGGAAATAACGGAATTACAGTACATAAGTTCTGACCAAAATACAGAAATAGTACAATTGTCCAACAGAACTCAATATTACATCACCAAATTCAAATCATCACAAACGACTTCGTACTCGAGTACTTATTGAAATAACGAATAAACGAAAGATAAATAAACCAGTCCGAATCATCACTCTGCACCCTCGTCATCATACGCCCAAAGTGGTTGTTTCCTGCTCTCCGGATCCCGAACACAAACAAAATGTTCACCCCGCAGGGGTTAGCACAACGATGCTAGTACAAGTACCACAACATATTATTCATATCTCACGGTGAATAATAATAACATAAACGACAAAATACCAACGAGTCTTCTCCTACGAGAAACTCAAACATAACATACACAATCGATAATCACAACATGATATCAATACATACACATGGTAATTCCATCGATCCAGCTTCACCGCCTAGAACCCACGATGATCCCGTCGACCAACCCGTGGTGGAAAACCCGTCCGATGATCCAACAAGACGCTAGCATAGATCCCCGATGATCCCGCGGACCAACACGAGGTGGACACACAATAACGACATACATGCACGACAATATGTATAACAACAATACATAAAACAATTAAGGTACTTGCCTCGATTTGAAGACAATAACAATACTTCCACGAAAATGAATACTCGAAGATCGTCCTCCTCAATCAATCATGTAACGAGACCAAACCTTAGCAAAAGAAATGATATAGAGTTTATCTCACGTCGTATGAATGTTTAACAATTTGCTTAACAGTCAAAAGTTAATAAACCGCACCGCTCAAGAGCTTAGCGCACGCTAAGTACTTCGTAGCGTGCGCATGCCTCGTCCGATAGCGCACGCAAACAACAAAGCCTAGCGCACGCTAACGACGCATGGTCAGTACTTCACTGACCAGCCAACTGACTCGCCTGATGGTCTAGCGTACGTTACGTACCAAACGTAGCGTACGCTAACTAGTGCTCGATAGCGCACGTTAAACTGCATAACATAGCGTGCGCTATTCGCATGGCGCCATCACGAGCAAGAACTGCTCTTGCCATGAACGAAACAATGAAATCCTTCGTGATAATTCATGTTACTTCCATGAATACCAAGTTCTTACTCTTATGAATAATCTCCGATGATATCAACTTCAAGATGCAAATATACGTATAATCATCATGACACCATAAACCATCTTGATTACAATTCTCATGCAAAGTTGGTGATCTCCGGTTGATGTATTAGATTCTACTATCATTATACATATTCGGACTTCATCTTGTGGTGAACTAACAATTCCGACTTATATGAAAGAATATTTCTATGATGATTCTCCCTTTAAGTTCTTATAACATCTTTTCCAAATCATGATCACAAAGATAACATAAATCATACGGATTGTTAACTTCCGAATATTTCTCCCATCATTTGAAGTACTTAGGATTCCAACTATAATATCGTAATTGTAGACATCCCAATCTTCTAAACATGATGTTGTTGAAATAATTCACTAATGAAATTCAATATCCCGTTAACATGATCATCATATCCATTGGAAATCCAAATCTAAGACTGGTGATAGGTTGAACATACCTTAATATGCCGAAATCACGAACCACAAGGTGTAATCCGACTCAGCTGGTTACGTGCCCTCCAAGGTGTCACTTCTCTTCAAGGATCACTTCACAAGTGATACTCAATCGTTCAATGATCACTCATACATGTTCTAAGTGTTTAGAAGGTAGATTATTGCTCTCTGGACTCTCAAAGACGAAGTATAGACGAAGGAAATGAAAGCCCAAGCGGTTGCTGTCCCATTTATAATATTCTGAAATTTAGACAAGTTAGCGCACGCTACTAAGCATCCCTTAGCGTGCGCTAATAATGGTTGACTTCAGAATTTGTCCTAATGCGTCCGGGAATCTTATCCGACCCATGTCCCGCTGGCGCATGAGCTAGCTGTCCCGCTCAATAATAGAGTCCTTAGCGCACGTTACTCATACCTTCATAGCGTGCGCTATGAATGGCCCGATAGCGCGCGTTAAGATACATTCTTAGCGTGCGCTATCACTAGGTTGTTTGAGCAATTTCGCATGTTTCTATACTTATGTACAATGATATCAATGCACGAAATATCATACTCCAATAATCAAAATCATCAATCCAAAATAATACAGGGTTGAATACAGATGAAATACACTGTAATAAATCCGGATATTACAGCAGGCACTACAGCCTGCCACCAGTCTGCAGCTTCTTTGTCGAGCAAATACTGAGCAATGGATACCCTCCTTTCCTCGGGACAAGCTACAACATCGAATGTTCTGTCCAACTGGAAGAGCCAGTTCTCCCAACCTAACGAGTCAGAAGAACCTACAAAACGAGGCGGCTGCATCCTCATCACATCTCATAACCACTTACTAGCCCCGTTGTCCCCATCTGGGTTCTCATTCTGATGTACGGCCTGATTCATCTGTACTAACTGGTCCACCACTTGACGAAGGATGGCAGCGGCGCCAACGTCAACATTAACGCTGACTGATTGTTCCTGATCTCGCGACTGGTTTTCACGACCATCTGAACTGAGCTGATTGGTACTCGACAAGGAGTGAGTCGCCCTCTCATGCTCCTGATAACGACCACCGCCACCACCACGGCCTCGGCCTCGACCCCTCAGCATACTTAACGGACAACCATTCAGAATAACGGGATAAAACGAACCTCACAAAAACAACATAAGCCTACAAACAGCAGCACAATACAATATTCACACCAATTCACTACTCGAATACACGAATTAACACTTGCAATAATAGAACTTAAATTTAAAAGTAATTCACATGTTCACATCGATAGAGATGTACGACTTATACCTCAGCATACACGGTTAAAACATTAAGCACATTATTGTGGTCCAACATGCATAATATTCTTAAAAACAAGTTTTTCGAGGTATTTGTTCGAATGATAATCTTTTAAAATTCGCGAGTTTGAAAGATTTTGCTCGGATGAAATTTTGGAAACACTTTGTTTAATACCTTGGTCATTTAACCAAAACCATGGACTCATTATCAAAACTGCTTTGATTTGAAACCACTTGCACAACAATACTTTGAAACGATGTCAGCAAAATGACCTTATTAATATACGCCCGCACACTAATCAACTTACGGCCGTAGCACTGATTTCGTACGGCCGTAACTACTGGCTGTTAGACAACTGAAGTAACCCAGCAGTACCGAAACGGCTCCGAGAGTTAGGGAACGATACCTAACAACGTATCCCAACATCTAGAAAATACTACAACATTCTCCGACGAACACAACAACACAACAAACTTACCGCAACTACTAGTACCAATACACAAACACATAACGTTTAAAATACCGAAAACCCATATCGTTTTGCAAAATAAAATTATCCAAAATCCTTTAGTTCATAACCAAAAACGATGGTAATATTTTACAATGTCCAAAGTACTTCAAAACACATTTTCCAAATACCGTCTGATGGTGTCATTTGAAAATACACGACCCATTTGTCAAAATTTAACCGATTTTAAAAGCTATATAAATCATGGTTTGGCCGCACTACCAAAATATTTTCCAAAAATCGATTTCTACAAAAATGCTCAAACCGTAAAGTCCTTCAGAAAGCATTCTCAAACCTACCCTTAGTGGGCAAAATTACAACATTCCAAAAATAGTCAAATTTAAAACCACATGCTCAAACGGCAACCAGGGTCATCAATTCAATCAAATGCATCTCGTGGCACCAAGTTTAAACACACAACAAAATCATTCATCGGAGTTTCTCACAAACTCTACCGTCGATACCTTTTCGAAACCCATCAAGGTTCACAACTTTCACAGTATTCCACCCCACCCGGTGGTTCAAAGGTAAAACAATAATACGCCCAGTTTTATACATATACTATGCGTCACAAGTATTAAATACAACTATATTACACAACACCGCGCAAATAAAATTATGCACCGCAATTAACTCACTAAGATAAAATCATGATACACAGGTACCTCGCATAAAAGAGGAGACTTATGTCCATAGGCCGCACGGAGATGACGGTCGCCCACGATACTAATCTCATCTGACAACATATCTGACACGTTGTGACTACGCACAACTCAACTTGTCACCCGACATCTTGAATGGCAAAACCACACAATATTCGACAAATCACGACTCGACTCGACCCGACAGCCTAGGTTTCCGCAACCTAAGCTCTGATACCATAAATATAACACCCCCAAAACCATATGTGAATATTACACGCCGTAGACCCCTTTTCACGAGGATCTACCAGGCTAAACCTTACAAACGACCAAATGTATGCCCGACCAGGGTCAAACAATAAAATAATACAGACCGATAAGGTTACTTACACATGAATACACCGACCGATGAGGTCACACAACTCAATCAACAGAACTGACCAAAACAACGTTACCCACACAGGGGTCGAAACACAATACAGCGGAAGACTGAAATCAACTCTGACAACACAACGAAAATCAAAACAACTCTCAACTCTTGATTAGTATCGTAGCTCGTCATCCTCTTGTGCCAATCCTATGACTGCTCCCCTGAACCTGCATGTACCTGGACGCAAAACAGACATCCACCCCCCGATTACTCGGGGGTTAGTAAAACTCCACTGTTTTACTAGTGCAAGTATCAAATCATACAAAATGTAACGGGCAAACACTAACCATGAATCAAATATAATAATAAAGTATCAAAATATTCCCGGGAGGTTTTCACAATGGAAAATAAGCTATGAAGCATTCAAAAATAAGATCATCATCTCGGGAATTTTTAGAATTTCAAAACCTCTAAGATCTCAAGTCCTGATTCACAAAACCTTTCGAATAACTTTAGGGTCTTAACCCAAATCTTGTTTCGTAACTCAACAGTTCTCCATAAAACTTTTTCCTTTCAAAACTTTTATTATCAAAATATATTCATGACACTGTGATCCACTGTCACGTGTTTCCGTAGGTTCAACAAGCCGCACAGACTATTCCACACACAAATAACCAAACATAACCAATTTCGACACCGTGATCCACTGTCACGTGTCTCCGTAGGTTCAACAACCCACACGGACTATATCAATCACAAAAATCACACACACAGTCCCAACACAGACGTGCCAGTATATCTATCGAGGCTATATTTAATTCTAGGATATTACATGCTTGATATGTTTTTCGATGTCGGGTATACTGTATGAGTATTTGTACAATTGCCGTACTTGGTCAACAGTTGTATTCTAGGTATCGTGCATTAGAAGTATCGTATGAGAATTATATTGGGACGAGCATATGTATTCAGTATGTGCATATACGTATCCGGTATGTCGAGACAGACAGGAACAGTTGGATTTTGGCTAAGTGGGAAAGCCATTACGTACGCTACATAATGAAGCTTACGTACGTAACTAAGCAAGCTTAACATACGTTAAGTTGTGCACACAATGTACGCTAAGAAGGGAATCGGATAGGATTGAGCTGTGGTCGGTAGGTGGGCCCGATGTCGGCAGCTTTGGGCGTGGATGTGGATAGGCAAGTCAACTTTGAGCCTTACGTACGTTAAGGATGTAACATTACGTACGTTAAGAACGCGTGTTACTGTAGCAAGTCAACTGTGTATTACGTACGCTACGGTGAGGGTATTACGTACGTAACACAAGGTGCGAAATAAGACAGTGAGCCCTGGACGCTGATTACGTATGCTATACAGGACATGTAGCGTACGTTAAAGATCTTACGTATGGTAAGGTTGGGTCTTAACGTACGTAACAAGCTGTGCAGGTTATATATATGTAGAATGGGTCTTTCATTTGCTCACGAGAGGAAACACATCTCTTCCTCCCAAACTTCATTCCTCCTCACTCCTGGCCCTAATTCCAACCCTTGTACCTTAGTTAAGACCTTGGTGAGTTGATTAGAAGATTGAAGCTTGGAGTTCTTGATGATTTTGGAAGTGTTTGATCTTTGGGATTCTTCTTCAAGAGGTATGTTGGATAACTCTTCTCTTTGATTCGGATTTTGATATTGTTGTTGACATCCTCCTTCGTATAATGATGGTTACGGTGTTGTTGTTGTGATTCTTGAGGTTGTATGAATTTTATATGGAAGAACAAATGATGTATACCTTGGATTACGAGTTAGATTACGGTTTAGATGATATAACCCATCGAATTACGTCGTTTTGTTGGCTACAAACATGATTATGGATTAATTTATGTTCTTAAAGAACTCTTGAGTTATATATGTCGTGATTTTATGGAAATTGGAAGCGTTACGGTTAATTTCGGTATATGGTTATTCGTGATGAAAACCGGTAATTGTATTTCTATGAATTTACAAAGATGAGCCGTGTTAATCCGAAATTAAGATTGAAGTCGGAACCAAGAATATTAAAGACATTGTTAGAATTATTGATTATTGAATTTCGGCTTGTATTCGTATTGTTAAGAGTTGATATGGTTTGGTTTCGTATGATCGATATGTCGTTGAAACGTTGAGTTGATTGGTTGATTATATCGGTTTTTGATTGTTATCGAACGTGTTGTTAATTGATCATTGCATTAGGTTGCGTTAAATGATCGTTGATGATTAACCGTTGTGCTGCGATTGGAATTGGAGAATGCATGGATTGCCTTGGTCGTGGATGCGGATCTTGTAGATGAAGACGACGGGATTGGTAACAACTTCATCATATCAGTATCGAGGCAAGTTATGCTTGCTCAGTTCATAATGTTTAATAAATGGTTTCGTTTTCATTTCATTTATGATTCATATAGCAATGGTATCATGGAATATGAATAGTATATTATGCTGAGCATTATGCTTGGACTGAGGATGGTATGCACATTATGCTCGGACTGAGATAAATTATAATGTATATAATTTTAAAGATGTTTAGTGGAAACGGAGACGTGAATTATATTTGGACTATTGTATGAGAAGTTAGATATCAAGGCTAGTTATCATTGAACCCGAGATGGTGGTTTGGTATTAATGATGGACAGTACTTCATTTGGATTATTCGGATAACCGTGTATTCGTTCTAGGATGTTGGTCGTGGAAAGGTTAGCGTCTCCAGTTTGAGGTAAATTAATATTGCTAGATTATGATAATCATCCTGTTGCATTATTGCATGTGTATGTTGATACTTCATGTGGTGAATATGCATCATTGTTTGTTACATTTTGTGATGTGCTCTTTCTTTGAGATGTGATCTGTTGGGCCGATGTGTTAGGGGATAAGACCTAAGTGGCACCTATGTCCCGGGGTATTCCTGGGTGGATACTTTCGTGACCCTTGGTTGCGACCTTAGGGTATTTCGTGATTGCATGAACTGTGTTAGGGGATAAGACCTAAATGGCACCTATGTTCCGGAGTATTCCTGTGAGATGCTTCCGTGAACCTTGGCTGCGGCCTTGGAGTTTATGTGTTAATATCATATGCATTGTTGAGCATGATGCGAACTGTTGTCTGACAGAATACCACATTGTGGTCATGTCGGTCTTTCATGATCGAGTTATCGTTTCTCACTTGCAAAGTATTATGATCCTTGTTGGATTCGCGTTTCTTCGAGATTTGTTGTCATGTTGTGTCGTGGCATATCTGGAGTCAGATACGTTCTGATCGTTCATGTGTAGGATTTTCGGGGGTAGGCACGTGTAGCATATGTTGGTTTCGATCTCATATTGAATCGTGCACACGAGACGTACTTCGTGAGACTGATTAGGTACGAGACCAGATGTGTATCTGATCAATACCCGTGGTTGGATTGTACACGGACACATGTCCGGATCGGGTGTATCGTGACGTCCATCTTGAGACTTATTGATTGGTCGTTCATAATCCATGTATAATTGGACCTATTCGATAGTCGGGTTGTCTATGAGATCCCATATGTGTGATTTGTATACGGTTGATGATTTTATTCTCTCGTAGTTCGATCCTGGCTCAGGATGAACGTTGGCGGCGACGAGCTAAATTTGTTGAGTGGGGTATCTGTCCCTGTCGATCCTTTATCGATCTCATATGGAATTACCATATCATTGGTCAATTCGTTTGTTATTGAACCTTTATAAATCTCGTTTGGAGTTTACCGTATCGTTGGTATTCTCGTTCGCTGATCCTTTGTTGATCATGTTGGAGTTTACTGTGTCATTCGTATTCTCGTTCGCTGATCTCTTGTTGATCTTGTTGGAGTTCACCATGTCATTGGTATTCTCGGTTGTTGACCCTTTATTGATCTTGTTGGAGTTTACCGTATCATTGGTATTCTTGGTTGTTAATCCCTCATTGCTCTTGTTGGAGTTTACCGTGTCGTCGGTATTCTCGGTTGTTGATCCCTTATTGCTCTTGTTAGAGTTTACCATATCATTGTTATTCGCGTTTGTTGGTCCTTGATTGATCCTGTTGGAGTTTACTGTTTCGTCGATATTCTCGGTTATTTGATCCTTTATTGATCTTATTGGAGTTTATCGTGTTGTTGGTATTCTCGGTTGTCGATCCTTTCTCGATCTTTTTGGAGTTTACCGTGTCATTGGTATTCTCGGTTGTTGATCTTTCATTAATCTTGTTGCACTTACCACATCATGGTATTCTCGATCGTGGTTGATCCTTTGCCAATCTTGTGTGGAGTTATCATGTCATTGATATTGCTGTTTTGATGCATTGGTTGTTTATCATTATTGATTGTATGAGCATTCATACCTTGTATTGATATCCGGGACTTGCCATTGTATCGGGGCAGTTGATTACAGATGTACCGTGTGATGTCGATTTTATCAGAATTGGGATACGATTATGCGACCCAGCGGACAGGATTGGTCATGGAAATATTACTCCGTATTTGAGATGTATTTATGTCTTAGAGAATCTTGGTATCGTTTTGAATACAGTAAAGATGGTTATTTAAATCCATTCGTCACTTGAAAACGCGAGATGTGGATTTTGGTAAGGATTGATTTGATATGGATTGTGATGGATCGGTAAGGTTTCACTGTAAATATACTTACCTTGTAATTACATTCATATGTAATTGTATATGTGATGTGATCGTTATCATTGTTGAGTATTATGGCTGACCCCGTCGTGGGCTTTATCTTTTAGGTACTCGGAGTTCGAGCTAGTAGCGGTCGTGAAGGGATGAGCTTTCCGGTGATACTGGCTATGGCATGATTGTCGGAATTTGTTTATTCTTTTCTGGTTTTTATGATTCCGCTGTAAATGTATTTAATTATGTCTCTATCCGCTGCGTGTGAAATTTTTTAATGGCTTTCGGTATTTTACCAGCTCGTGTATACTTTCTAAATACCCTTTTTGGCTTCTTCGCCTTGTGCTTTCAAATGGTATTTGATGACGATATTTGGAAACTATATTTTGAAAATATTCTAGTATTTAAAACATTACCGTCTTCGCCTCTTTGGCGTATTTGAAACGTCTGCGAAAATGATTTTAGCCTTGTGGGTTCCAATGTGGGGCCCACGGTGCTGTAATATTCCCGGTTGGTTTTGGAGGTGTTACATTAACCCTAGTTCGTGATACGCACACTCACGGCAATACGTATCCCCAGAGGCCCCGTCAGACCGTCCCTAGGTGAACATACACATATACATCCACAACAACCACGAATAGCCATAATCCAAATACTAGAACATGTAAACAAATGTAAAGTACTTGCCTTTGAGACATCTTCGACGGAACGAGAATGAACAATGACTACGAATGATCCGGAGGGAAAACGATTGTTCCTAAACGAAGGAATAACATAATTCAGTCCTATACGATAACAAGAATCGAATGGAATATGCCCACAACCCCGATTACAAGCTACGACAATATACGTTCAATCGATACGGGCGAGGGTTTACGCAAAATCTACCCAAATCGACAGTTCACGGATTAAGTTTGACGAAATCGGATTGGGAATCAACCAATAAAAACAATCAGTAAGGAATATTACAACATACTTGAACAATTCGAGTTTAATCAAGCAAAACCCAAAAAACCCCAAATTGACAAAGTTCGGGTTCTAAGCCATTTACCTTGGATTTAGACGGTGTAGGGTGATTTCGTTGATGATAATATGATACCACGACTCTACGGTGATGGAAATGAAGAACACCCGGATCAAGAACGGTTGGAATCGCCCTCTGATGTCGCCCTCGAAGAAAACAAAAGAAAAGATGTGAAATGAGGTTTCTGACCTCTGCCCGCTGTCTTAAAACAACGGGATGTTACGGCCTTAACAGGGGCTGCTTTACGGCCGTAACAAGGCCAACTTACGGCCGTAATGAATGGGGTGTTACGGTCGTAACACCCCATCGGGATGCTAGCCGAGAAGTCATTGTCCAAACTGTCCCGGACGAATCCGAAACCCGGACCTGCTCTCGAACCAAAAATATGGTTACGAAGTATTTTCGATGACGAATCTAAGCATTAAAAGGAAACACAATTCCGATTCCCCGAAAGTTCAGAATTCGATGATGAAAGTAAATTTCCCTTAAGTTTGAGGAAATTACAAAATGGCCCAAACGTTCGAAAATAACTATAACATCGGATTGACAAACCGAAACTCACAACACGAACAACTCAACCATACGAACTCATGTAAACAAAGAAACAATGAAAACGAACGAGTTTTACGAGAATCGAACGTACATACGGGAAACATAACATAGAATGGAATCACGTAAAAACATCTCCGAAACTCATCCAAATGGAAAAACTCCAAGAATAAAGTAGATTCAAAACATCGAAACGGTTACAAGCGAGTCTATAAAAATAGACATACACCCAAAATGAAAACTGCTAAAAATAGAAAGGCACGGATATTACACTATCCACCCCCCTCTAGACTTTTACCCGACGACTTGTGACCTACAAGTGGTATCAGGGAGGTTGGTTCAATTTTACCGAACCAGATCCATACTTTTGAGCATATATATTAAATCTCTCATAAATGGAACACATGCAACATATGCATTCTAGATTACCGACTTTCTCTGTTGATGAATATGACTTAAAGAAAATAAGAACGCAGGCACATCTATGATCCATCCATGATGACATGTGGTGTATAACCGAGGATGGACCCTTCATCTTCCTGAAAGACAGTACAGATGAGGAAATAGCAGTTGGGAAACCAAAACAGATTCCCAAGAAGAGAACTGAGATGTCCTGTTAAGAAAGAAAAATGGCCAACCTTGATAGCCGGGCCAGAGATTTCTTGTATCAGACTCTTCATAAAGCCACAATGGTGAAAATCAAGAATTACAAAAATGGAAAAGAGATACGGGACACATCTATAATGTGTGAAGGAACAGAGCTTATCTAGGAGAATAAATTGTCAATAGCTACTCAGAAATTTGATTATTTCAAAATAAAGACAAGTGAAACAATTGAGCATGTGTATACAAGATTCACAGAAATCATCAATGAGATAAACTCCCTTGGAAAGACATATGGCAACAGGGAGATGGCTCTGAAAGTTCTAACATCTCTCAATCTAGAATGGAATATGAAGGTTGTGGCCATGAGAGAATCAAAGGATCTTAATAAAATAAAGATCCAAAAGCTGTTCTCAAACCTAAAGGCCTATGAGTTCGAGCTGCCCTGCTCATCATGAAATGAGCCAGCTGAGAAAGGAATAGCATTTGCAGATGAGTCCCCTGCAAAGAATCAAGCTGAAATTAATCCTCCAAGACCTCTAATCTTTGAGGAGGAAATGGCGTTTATCATGCAGAAATTCGGAAATTTCAGAAAGACCTACTCCAAATACAAGAAGAACAATAAGGAGAACCCAAAGAGGAACCAAAAAGCTGGCAACTGGAAAGTTGGATGCTACAACTGCCATAAAACAGGACATATCCAGTTTGATTGTCCTGAACTCAAGAAAGATGATGCCAAAATGGAAATGGGCAGAAAGGAAGATAAAAGAAAAGCCCTCATTAGTGAAGATCAAATCCAAAAGAGAGTAGAATCAAGTAGTGGATTCTTTTCAGACGATGATGACACCTACAATTGCTTGATGGCCAACATAGCTGAGGAAGAGGTAACCTCTAAACCTCAAACTTTAGATTATAACAGCTCAAACATGTTTGAAGACATTGATCTGCACAAATCCTTAAATCGGATGTTAAAGGATTTTGAAATATTAAAAACTACACACTTGACTATGTCAGGGGATAATACACAGCTGAAGGATGAGAATAGGCAGCTGCAAACTAATTTTGACAAAATCAGCCTAGAGTCAGCAAACATCATATCTGAGTTTGAAAAACAGACTGATTAAAATTTGAAAAAATTAGCTGAAATTACCACAGATGAGATTAAGAGGCTGACTACCTTAAACAATGAAAAGTCAGCTGCAGTTGCTCATATTAAATCTGAGTTTTCTAAACTGACACAGCTGAGTAATACATGGGCAAAAGAGATAACATCATTAAAAGCATTTATACCCTTAGATGGTTTGTGTATGAACCAGAGGCCACTTTATTTAAAATTAGGCCTTGGATATAACCCCAACACTCCCTCCACTTTTAAAACCACTTTTATAAAGGGAGAAACATATGTCCAGACTGCTGAGCCCATAAATTGTAATATCCACATTTTTTCCTTTTTCTGGCATTTTTCATTTTGGTGTATTTTTGTTTTTAGTGACTCGATTGTAATTATATTGATATTTCGAGAATATTTAATACTAGACTTTTTGTCATCCGAACTTGTTTCAGACTTATTCTACCCAATTCCGCGTTTATTGTTATTTTCGTTGCTTTTTGGTTCGTTCTCGTAATCGTTATTCGGAACCGCCGTTTCGGGGTTGCCGTAAATCCATTTTATGTCATCATAGATGTTGTGATCTTTTATTTGGTGTTTCGATCGTGTATCTTATATTTTAGATGTTTTGGGCCGTTTTGTAATTTCCCAAAGTTAGGGGTAATTACTATCGTTGCCGTTTTCCGAACATTTGGGTAGTCGGAATCGTGTTCTCTTTTACTGATTTAGTTCTTACTCGAACTCGTCGTGCGTGTGTCTCCTTCAGTCCATTGTTTAGTGTCATGCCCCCAAACATCGGGAAGGACGAGAGCGCGACACACCGGTTCATCAATTAAATTAACGCAATAAAAGTACGGCAATAATTAGCGGAAGCTAAATAATGGTAGGATGAAATTCCAAAATAACGATCTTAGCCCTATGGTTCTAAGATTCGTTGAAACGAAAGTTGATGTCCAAGTTACAATGATTACTTGCGGCGGGAAAACACCAAAACGATCTAAATGACATCAAAATTTCTAAGTCTTGACATAGGGTCTTCTAGTCGGTCTCTTCCACGAAATCTCCTTCATCTTCTGCTGTCTGCTCATTTTTTGGTTTAAAATGGAAAACAGTAGGGTGAGACAAAAGGTCTCAGTAAGTGGGTGAACGTGTGCGAGTGTGGCTTCCTTTGCTTTGAAAATTTTAAGTGATGCATGACTTTGTCAAATTACAAATGAGGAGAGAAAAGTTACAAGAGTATGCCGATAATTTTACGGAAAATGATCCTTCAGTAGTTTAAAATTTAAAATTCCATCCCCGTGGACACATGTTAAAATCAATCAGTCAGTCAGTCCAGCTTCGGATCCTGCCGATATAGACTTTGGATCCTAGGCTCTCCTTATGACTCCTAGTAGTATAGGCTGTCGCCCCAATAGCTGAGATTCCGCTCTCACACTTAGCATGTGCTTCCTTATCTCTTATTTGGGCTTGGTGTGTCCTTAGTTATGGGTCAATGCCCGGATCACACCATAATCACGATTATACCCTAATTCTACAACCCAGATCCCTCAGAACACTCCGTTCCTCGGTTATGGGAATAGGCAACAACAGCAGCCTTGTTCATGAACCGCAGCCGTGCTACTCGATCCAAGACTCGGTCTAACCGTCCCGACTCGATTTTGGAATTTTAGAGGTGGGTCGTACAGTTTAAGAGGTCGACCTCGGGTTGTGGGACAGACGCTCTATCTCGTAAAGTACAAGAGATGTATTCATCCGTCGATGAGGCATTCTGATCCCGCAGAGTTCCAGGGTGGCCCCGTCCGTGGCACTTTGTTTGTATAACACTTAGTTTCCGACCACTCATTTATCAGTTAGACGCATTACACATAGTATCACTTATACATTCAGTTAGTCATGTCAAAGGCGTCTATTGATTACGTATGGGTTATAGTTACCAATATTTGTGGTGCGGATAGTAAGGAATAGGACTTGCATGTTAATTTGGAAATATTTCTCTTTATTAAAATTAGTCAAAATTATTTAGGGCGAGATTCTATGAAAATATTCTTGAAGAATTAGCAATCTATGAATTGCTAACGGTTTTAAAAGTTCAAGTCATATGTATTGGACTGGTAGGTTCAATGATACGGTGGCCGAGAAATTTTCTAAAGACGATTCTTCCCTTAGTTTTGAGAATAAGCGTTCCGTAAGAACGACCACTTCGGGATGAATTCGGATGGTCGTGAAATTTTGTAAGGGAGTTAAAAATATTTTCTCGACTTCATATTTAAGAAAAGTTTCGAAATTTTAATTTTGGGACTGAAATTTCTAGAAATTACGAATTTGCCCCAAAATTTAATAAATTCTTTCAGAGGCCTATGGAGCTTTGAATTTAGCTCGAAAGGTAACAATATTTTACGAGATGGTTCGAGGTGAACCAAGAATTCCAGATTTGTGAAAAATTCCAGAAGATTCGGACTTGGTCCAGAATTTTTGATTTCTTTCATTTTTCGACCCCAAAATTGTTTGAAGATTGCATTTTCGACCAGTGAGCTTAGATAAAGAACTCCATTTTTTTTCGAAACTTTACGGACAGCTTATATATGATAATATATATTATTCAAGGTCCATAATAGTTTATTTTCGAAATTTTCATATTAGTCCATAATTTTTCATTAATTACAATTTATGCCCTCCAAATTTCGTTTACTTATTTCAAGTCCTGTTTCGCCACAAATAAGTTACCCAAATACCATAACATAATCATATGACATAAAATTTCAGATTTTGGTAGAGTTTTTACTAAAATTACAAAGAAAACATGAAACTTACAATTTTTCATATAATCAAAATTCATCTACCAAATCGGTTGCAATTTAAACCCAAAGAAGTTATGCGTGTTAATATAGTCATGAACATACATCTCAAGGATATACATTTACATAAGGTTTTCGGATTCATGCATGCTTTACAAAAATCATAATCTTTGAAATTAAAATTCAAGAAAGACAAGAGATATAATCCCAACTACAAAAATCATGCTATATATTAATATGTATGTCTTTAACATGCTCCTCAACAACATATTTGTGAAATTTTCAGAATAGAACATGCATCACAAAGAGGAAAAACAAATTCATTTGTTTTTAGGAGTTTCGAAAGAAATTTTTACCACCTCGATTTCTTGTTGCAAACAGTTGGTTCTAGGTCTCGTAAATTGGAAGATGATCTTCCTTTCACCTCTACATGTTTCCACCATGACCATAATTACACCATGGAGGTGCAGTAACTTCTAGACTGTCTCGGCCTATCCAGGTAGTGTGCGCTACTCACGAGTATTAGCGTGCGCTATCACCAAGTACTAGCGCACTCTAACTACAGTTCTTAGTGTGTGCTATGCCTACTACACATGCATGCAGGACAGTTCCGGAAACTCAACACAACACGGTACATCATACCATACACAACATAGGGAAGAGCCAAACAATCATCAACGGAACAAAATAACCAGTACAACCGACAAAATAATTGAAAGTGACCGGAAACGGAAATCTCGGGTATTACATTCTACACCACTAAAAAGAAGTTTCGTCCCGAAACTTAAAACATGAAACAATCAACACAAGGAAACCTTAAACAACATATGTTACCTGCTGCAGTATAGAGCCGGTACAGTTCGATTCGGTACACCAGAGCATTAATAAAGGCAACGAACAAAAATCACTACGGTTGATTACTCCGAACCGCACGATAACCAAACCACGAGTCTAACGCTGAACAAGTATGAAATTTCGATAGTCCAAAGGTTTGTAATATCAACTACAAGACAATTTCCCAAAACTTGAGGAAATTACGAAGTGTCCCAGACGTTCAAAAAGAACGATACGAGATCGAACAACAACGATCCAACAACAACTCCGAAGTTCACACCTCACTCAAGACATTAAATGAACTTGTAAGAACTACAAGACGTTCATTTCGCATATGGCTCACGAGAGTCGAACCAAACTTGAAAATGTCATAACGATAAATAGGTAAATCTAAGAAAATACCACAACTCGTCGAACGACAAAAACCAAAGAACATAACATGTTCAGAAAGTAGCTACGAACACAAACGAGTTGATAGCAATCATCTGGTAGACTACACCTTCCGGGGACTTCTCAGAGTCGATCCTGATATAGGTGATGGAGTCCGTGCCTCTAAAGACTCGGTAACCAACTCGCAAAATTGAATTCTGTGCCCCTCAGCATACTGAGCAAGTACCCACTCAACGTGATGAAACACAACATCGCAAAATAATATACCAAAGTGTCAACTCAGCACAATATATCAACATAAGGCAACAGATAGCAGCACGATAAAAATATCTACTCCGAATAGTTACACGAATACAAAAATTACAATTGCAATTGAATCTTACGATCGTGACTAACGGATCACATAACCATATCAATAGAAAATTAACGACCATTATCATTACAATCACGAACATAATATACTACACATGGTAGCCAATCATTTTTAACATTCTTTTTAAAACTCTACGAGGCATCCATTTAATTATTATCATTTGAAAATCTTTAAATTTGAAAGTTTATTCGAAATAAAATTTTGAAAGTACTTTTGATACCTCGGTTTATTTGATATAGACAAGACCCACAGTTCATAACCGTTCGTTTTGAAAATCTTTGCAAAATAGTAACTCGAAACATCAAGTTTTCCTCAAAATTGACACCATCGAGATGACCATAGCATCACTTATCATCACCTCCAGTGACAACACGTAAGGTGACCACATGTCACCATACAACACCATAACAATAACAACATACAAGGTATCGCGTGGCCATGCCCTCTACCCTCGAATGTTTTATCGAATCATTTCCAATTAGGCAAACCATTCAAATTAGCCCTAATCACTTCCACAACCAACAACCTTGTCCGGATAACATCGTATGAGTTACACATCCGGTCTAACTCATGCAAAACACAATCGAATACTCAACCAAAATTCCTTAACAAGAAAGGCAACATGACAATAAATCAAATCACTCGGCCTCACGAGCCACCGCTTTAATATAATCTCTAGTCTCTAACTCTAAGTGATACATGCATGTTACGCACATATCGCATCTAAACGTGCGCTAAGTACACAATTATCATGCCTAATTGGTTCAATACAGGAAATTTTCCAATTCGTGTTTAAAGTTCAAGCCGAGTAAGATTTTTCAACTTTCGCTATTTATTTTTGAAAAGAGAAAAAACACATTTTTATTTTGAAATATAAAAAGTTTATGGTGTGAAAGGTTTTTAAAATCATGTACTCGAATTATTTGAAAACAAAATTTAAATCATTTCTGAAAAATTCTCTCAAACACGACAAGAGATTAACGATGGTAACTTTTTACAAACTATCCAAAATTCTTTAAAACACCTCTTTCAAATACCGTCATTGGGTTTCATTTGAGAATACAAGGCTGGCTCGCCAATTTCAAACAATTTTCAAAATCCACACGAAATCTTCGCTTAACCGCACCGTCAAAACATTTTCGAAATTTGGTTTTCCATAACTTATTCACGTTTATGAAATTTTCAGGAAAGCGTTTTCAAATACGCATGCAGGAGACACATTTTCCAATGGAAACATGTTTGTAGCATATAACAACAATTAGCCAAAATAGGCAATTCTCAAACACATGCCTACACGACATTCAAAATCACCAATTCATCCAATATAATCATTACTCCCAAATTCAAGCACACTTCAAAACCATGTATCTGAGTTTCTCAACAAACTCTACCGTCGATATGTTACTTGGAACACATCAAGGTTCAAGGTTTAATATCATACTACATCACTTGGTGTCAAATCCATCAATACATCTAGCTCATTACACATGTAATATACTACAAGTATCAAATACGAATTCCATCGCCATGACACGCATGTAAACAGAGTCATGAAACAAAGATAATACTCATAAAAGAGGAGACTTACATCCACGGGTCTCACGAAGATGCTAGTTGCACCTGTAGCACCCCCAAAACCATATGGGAATATTACACACCGTAGACCCCTTTTCATGAGGATCTACTAGGCTAAACCTTACAAACGACCAAATGTTTGTCCGGCCAGGGTCAAACAATAAAATAATACAGACCGTTAAGGTCACCTACACATGAATACACCGACTGATGAGGTCACACAACTCAATCAATAGAACTGTCGAAACACAATACAGCAGAAGACTGAAATCAACTCTGACAACACAACGAAAATCAAAACAACTCTCAACTCTTGATTAGTATCGCAGCTCGTCATCCTCTTGTACCAATCCTGTGACTGCTCCCCTAAACCTGCATGTACCTGGACACAAAACAGACTTCCACCCTCCGATTACTCAGGGGTTAGTAAAACTCCACTATTTTACTAGTGTAAGTATCAATCATACGAAATGTAACGAGCAAACATTAACCATGAATCAAATATAATAATCAAGTATCAAAATATTCCTGGAAGGTTTTCAAAAGGGAAAATAAACTATGAAGCATTCGAAAATAAGATCATAATCTCAGGAATTTTTAGAATTTCAAAACCTTTAAGATCTTAAGTCCTGATTCAGAAAACCTTTCGAATAACTTTTGGGTCTTAACCCAAATCTTGTTTCGTAACTCAACAGCTCTCCATAAAACTTTCTCCTTTCAAAACTTTTATTGTCAAAACATATTCATGACACTGTGATCCACTGTCACGTATCTCGGTAGGTTCAACAACCCACACGGACTATTCCACACATAAATATTCATACTCATAATTCATCAACAACATCCACGTCAATCATTCACAGTGATTACCACGTCTTACAGGACTAATGTATTCAAGGCAATTTCGACAATCAACAACGTCATCGACATTACACAATTAGCACACCATACGGTACACCTCCAAGGGTATAATCAAGCCATCACAATAAGCATATCCAGTACGAATATTTCACAATGAGCATTCAAGTATAATATAATCAACGTAACACATTTATCATCACTTAACGGAATATCATCACGTTGAACCATTAAGAATATCAATAATTCCACCCACGTTTATAATGTTCATCTCATTGTCAATTCACACTAATTAAAAATCAATGAGGCAAGCCAATCATCGTAGATCTAACACGTGATTTCTATTTACAAGACACAAGTCGTATAAATAAGATACTTGCCTTGATTGTCGGCACCCGAATATTCCTACGAACACGGCACAACTCAGAAAATCCCAAACACCTACAATCCTCCGAGAAATCCAACAGAAACACGATTACTACGAGAATAACAATTGAAAACAATGGGAAACATGGTCAAGAATCGAAGGGAACCCTTTGAGACATTTAATCGGATATTAAATGTTCAAGGTTCCTTAGAACACCAAAAATCCTGATTGGGTTCCAATGAATCCAAAATATGGATATACAATCCGTAGAACATGCCTACTAATACCTAATAACAACAACCGATTCATCAAAATCGGACGAACAATGAAAATCAAGAAGGAAATCCCGAAAGTCAACCCTAGGAGATTTCAAGAAATTACCTCGATCCAAAGAAGAACAAGGATTAGATGTTGTTATAATCACACAAGCCCTCCAAAATCCCTTGGAATCGAGTGGAATCAACCAAGAACTCGTCCTCCCAAACCTTCCGTTTGTCAGCCGCTACAAGAAGGGAAAAATGGAGAAGAATGGCACAAACCCGTCGGCCAGGGCTATATAAAGCCACGCACGTTACGAACGTAGCAGGCATCACCTTACGGCCATAACTCGGCCCTTACGGCCGTAATCGGCATCAGCCTACGGACGTAACCGGCACCTCCCAAGCCACTACCCAAAACCGCTCGACATATTATGGCCGTTACCAGGCAAGCATTGTGGTCCTAACCGATCAACCCTGGGCCACTGCCCAACCTCTGCGGGAGGCTTACGGCCGTAACTGGCAAGGTGTTGTGGCCGTAACCGGCCATGTCTTGCGGCCGTAACAGGCACTACATTGCGGCCGTAACTCGGCCAATTCCTACGATCGGGACTCGATCGATCCGACAGTCTGGTCACCCCGAAACCCTGACCTGAAAATAAACCAAAGATACGGTTACGAAGTACTCGCAAAGACTAATCTAAACGCTAAGAGAACACACGATTCCGACCACCCAAGGGCTCGAAATTTGACAACGGAAGTAATTACCCCAAACTTTGGAAAATTACGAAAACGGCCCAAAATGTCCGAAATACACGATACACGATCGAAACACTAAGCCAGACCTCGCAAACATGGATAATAACATTAAATGAACTTACGAAAAACTTGAAACAATAGTTTCGGACGATATTCGCAAGACTCGAACTCAAGTGCGGAAAAGCCGTTTGAGAACACGGAACTCAACAAAATGATACCGAAACGAACTCGGATGACAAAAAGTGCAGAATTAATCATTCTTGTAATGACGAAATGGTCCCAACCAAGTCTCTAGGATGGACTTCCACCAAAAAAGGAAAATTATTGGATATCGAAATTGCGGATATTACAGCACCATGATACTAATCATGACCAACACCGAAGACAACGCGTCGCGACATGACTCAGTCGGACATAATCCTAGAAAACAAGACTCGACCATACACGACTTGACCCGATAGCCTAGGTTTACACAACCTAGTCTCCGATCTGTAACACCTCTATCCGCTCGGAAATATTACAGCACCGCAGACCCTCTCCGTGAGGATCTACCAGGCTGGATACCAAAAAGGACATCACATCAAATGCCAATCATGGCTAAATATGAAACCAGTAGACTGATTTGGTCTTTCATCAGTTACATACAACTTAAATTTCATATACATCTCTATTCAAAAATCATACCCGCAAAGGGGCCAAAATAAAATAACGCTCCCATAAGATGGGAGAACAATGCAGCGTAAAGAATAATATGATTCGACCAAAGAATCTTAATACTGGCCCTCATGTGATTAGTATCATTTGTCTTCCATCATCCTTCATACTGATTTCGTGGTTTGCTCCCTAGAACCTACACGTACCTGAATGCAATAACAGGCATCCACCCCCCGATAACTTGGGGGTTAGCAAACTGGAATTTTGCTAGTACAAGTATAAAGTGCAATTACATGCCATACAGATCATATTCCAAGAGTATAACAATTTTACAAATCAACGAATCAACACAAAAAAAGACTACCCGAGATATTTTGTTGGAGTAAGATATCCAAAACCATGATAAACAATAATAGAACAAGGTAGCGGTTTGTAAAACATTCTCAGATCTCGTGTAATATCCTAGAATTTCACTATGAATTTTTCGCATTATTTTATCTAAGTTGTACTATACAGAGTGGGACCGACACGATATGAGTGGATAATTTTGGAAACCGTGACAGTCGTGCCAGTATGTCTATCGAGGTTGTTGATTCTAGGATATTACATGCTTGGTGTGTTTTGGATGTCGGATATACCGTATGAGTATTTGTATGATTTTCGTACTTGGTCGACAGTTGTAATTGAGGGTATCGTGCATCAGACGTATCGTATGAGAATATTTTTGGGATTTCGTATATGTGTTCAGTATGTCGTATGTTCATATTTGTTATTTCGAGATGTTGGATAGGTATTGCCGGAAATGGCTAAGTATGGATCTGTTAACGTACGTTAAGACTTTGAGATAACGTACGCTAAGTGGTACGTGTTACGTACTTTATGAGTAAGGTATTACGTACGTAACAAGAGGAATCAGACAGTTGGGCCCGGTGTCGGCAGCTTTCGGCGCGGATGTGGACAGGTGAGTCAATGGATGGAGTCACGTACGTTACATAGGGTGTATTACGTACGTAATACGAGTATAATACTGTAGCAAGTCAACGTACGTATTACGTACGCAGCGGAATAAGTGTTCCGTACGTTACGGGGCGGCTGGCCGAGTCGTGGCCGAGCAGGTCGGCAGTGACTCGTAGGGATGGCCAATCACGATCGGCAGTGACTCACTGGGGGCTAGGACTGGCCGATTACGTACGTAGGCAGTGGCCGGTTACGGCCGTAATGGCCGATTACGTACGTAAGGGAGCTGCTGGTTACGTACGTAAGGGTGCCGAACAAAATGGACAGAAGGTTAGGCCGCGGCCGGCTACGTACGTAAGGACCCGCCGGTTACGTACGTAAGGTGCCGGCAGGTCTCGGCCTATATAAGGCCTAGACCGAGTCATCCTTGCCATTTTTCACTTTTCCTCGTTTCTTCCGCGATTTCTTCATCAAAGATGATGGTTTTGAGTAGAATCAACTTATAACAACATGTTTTGGAAGTTGGAATCATGGATTAACATCATCCTCCACCCGGATCGAAGGTAAGAACGCATGAACTTTTGGATTTTGGATGTTCTTGAGGTTTCTTGGTATTTTGGCCGATTTGCTTTGTTTTGATTCAGATTATTGATAGAACTTGATTCTAAACTCGTAATCATTCATTATCCTTGAAGTTTTGTGGAACGAATTCGAGTATTTCCTTGAATAATCGATTGAATTGGACTATGCCTTCAAAGTGTTCGATGAAATGTCTCAATGAGTATAACTTGGAAAATTCTACACGTTTTCGTATGAATGATGGTTGAATTGATATTGTTGTGATGATTCATGGTATTTACGAGAATTTTGTTAAGGGAAGATAATGAATTGGTGATCAAATGATTCGATTATGTTGTTATGATTATGGAATCGTAGTATTCTCGATGTTCTTGGTAGTTTGTTGCGATTCATGATGTTATGAGAAGTATATATGTTGAAGACATTGTTAGGACCATTGAACACCGAATTTTGGCTTGTGTTCGTATTGTTAAGAGTTGATACGGTTTAGTTTTGTATGATCGAGATGTCGTTGAACCATCGAGTTTGATTAGTTGGTCATTTCGGTTGTTGATTGTTATTGAACGTATCGTTAATTAATTATTGCATTAGGTTGCGTTTAGTGATCGTTGAAGTTAATCGTTGTGCTGTGAACGATCTGGGGCTGCGGAGCTTGTAGACGGAGACAGTGGGATTGATAGCGGCTTCGTCGAATTGGTATCAAGGCAAGTTATGCTTGCTCAGTTCATAATGTTAATGAATGATTTTGTTTTCATTTCATTTATGATTCATATAGCAATGGTATTAAGGAATATATGAATTGTCGGAATGGTGGTATGTACGGTATTTTTGGACTAAGATAAATCATAACGTATATGATTTTAAGGATGTCTAGTGGAAATGGGAACGTGAATTATAATTTGGTCTATTGCATGAGAAGTTGGATATCAAGGTTAGTTATCGTGTCGATGTTGAACGCAGGATGGTGGTTGGGTATTAGTTATGGACTGTACATCATTTTGGATTGTCGGATAAACCGTGTATTCGTTCAGGGCGGTTGGTCGTGGAAAGGTTAGCGTCTCCAGCTTGAGGTAAATTAATATTGTTAGATTATGAGAATCATCATGTTGCATTATTGCATGTGTGTGTTGATATTTCATGTGGTGAGCGTGCACCATCGTTTGTTACGTTTTCTAATGTGCTCTTTCTTTGAGCTGTACTCTGTTGGGCCAATGTGTTAGGGGATAAGACCTAAATGGCACCTATGTCCGTAGTATTCCTAAGTAGAGGCTTCTGTGACCCTCGGCTGCTGCCTTGGGAGTTGATATGATATTGTTCGGAGTATTCCTGAGTAGATGATTCCGTGACCCTTGGCTGCTGCCTTGGGAGTTTATGTGCTATTATTATATGCATTGTTGAGCATGCTGTGAACTATCATCTGACGGAATACGACATTGTGGACGTGTCGGTCTTTCATGATCGAGTTATTGTTTCCCTCTTGGAAAATCTTCTGATCCTTGTTGGATATGCGTTTCTTCGAGATTGGTTGTTATGTTGTATCGTGGCATATCTGGAGTCAGATACATTCTGATCGTTCATGTGTAGGATTTTCGGGACAGGCACGTGTAGCATGTGTTGGTTTCGACCTCATATTGAACCGTGCACACGAGACGTACTTCGTGAGGCTGATTAGGTACGAGACCAGATGTGTATTGATCAATACCCGTGGTTGGCTTGTACACATACACATGTCCGGATCGAGCTTATCATGACGTCCATCTTGAGTCTTATTGATTGGTCGTCCACAATCCATGTATAATTGGATCTTTCGATATTCGAGTTGTCTTTGAAATCCCGTATATATGATTTGTATATGGTTGACGATTTTATTCTCTCGTGTATCTGTCGCCGTTGAACCTTTACTAATCTCGTTCGGGGTTACCATATCGATGGTCAACTCATTGATATCGATCCTTTATAAATCTCGTTTGGAGTTCACCCTGTCATTGGTAATCTCGTTCGTTATTGATCCTTATTGATTCCGTTTGAGAGTTGTCTCATCGTTGGTATTCTTGGTTATTAGTCCTTGATTGATATTATTGGAGTTAACGTGTCGTCGGTATTCTCAGTTATTGGTCCCTTATTATCCCTATTGGAGTTTACCGTGTCGTCAGTATTCTCGGTTGTCGATTCCTTATTGCTCTTGTTGGGGTTTACCGTATCGTTGGTATTTTCGGTTGTTGGTCCTTATTGATCTTGCTAGATTTTACTGTGTCGTCAGTATTCTCGGTTGTTGACCCTTTATTGATCTTATTGGAGTTTATCGTGTCGTTAGTATTTCTGGTTGTCGACTCTTATTGGTCTTGTTGGAGTTTACCGTATCGTCAGTATTCTCGGTTATTGATTCTTCGTTGATCCTTACCGTGTCGTCGGTATTCTCAGTTATTGATTCTTCGTTGATCCTTACCGTGTCGTCGGTATTCTCGGTTATTGATTCTTCGTTGATCTTGTTGAAGTTACCACATCATAGTATTCTCGTTTGTGGTTGATCCTTTATCGATCTTGTGTGGAAATATCATGTCATTGATATTTCTGTTGTGATGCATGGATTGTTTATCATTATTGATTGAGTGAGCATTCATGCTTGTATTGATATCCGGGACTTGCCATTGTTTCGGGACATTTGATTTGCAGATGTATCGTGTGATATTAGTTTCTATAAGTATTGGGATCCGATTTTGCGGCCCAGCCAGCAGAATTGAACTTGGCCAGATTATTCTATACTCGAGATATGTTTATGTTGGAAATCTCGGTAGTGTTTCAGATAAAGTACAGGTGATTACTTTTGAATTCGTTCATTACTTAAGGACGCGGGACGTGGATTATGGTAAGAACTGATTTGATATGGATTGTGATGGATCAGTAAGGTTACACTGGAATTATTCTTACCTTGTAATTACATTGATATGTATTGTTTTTGTGATGTGATCGTTATCATTGTTGAGTATTATGGCTGACCCCGTCGAGGGATTTATCTTTTAGGTACTCGGAGTTCGAGCTAGTAGTGGTCGTGAAGGGATGAGCTTTCCGGTGATACTGGCTATGGCGTGGTTGTTGGGATTCGAGTGTTCTTTCTGGTTTTTGTAATTCCGCTGCAAATATATTTAATCATATTTTATCCGCTGTGTGTGTGTACTTTCAAAGGGCCTTTTGACATTTTTAAACGTTTGCGAAAATGATTTTAGCCTTGTGGGTTCCAAAATGGGGCCCACGGCACTGTAATAATCTCGTATGGTTTTGGGGGTGTTACAGAAGATGGTATCGGAGCTTGCCTTTCGTAAAACCCGGGCGTGTGTGTTATGTGGCTCTACCGACGCGGTAGTAGCGTGACTTTTGAAAATGATTTTCTAACTTTTGAGTCAACCCGATTTTGAAGGTTTCAAAATTTTTGAAATATTTTCAAATTGTTGTATTTGCGATGCCGGTGTGTTGTTAGTGTGTTGAGACTTTGTATGGGAGTCGTATGCTGGTATCACGGAAGAGCATCGACTTCACGGACCTGTAAGTATGTTCTTTCAGTTATTTCAGTTTTGATGATGATTATTTGAGTATGGTGTCGTGATTTTGAGATATTTCGGGATAGAGATACTGATTATGACAGGTGTTGAGTTTCGAGGACGAAACTTATTTAAGTGGGTATATATGTAATATCCTAGAATTTCACTATGAATTTTTCGCATTATTTTATCTGAGTTGTACTGTACAGAGTGGGACCGACACGATATGAGTGGATAATTTTAGAAACCGTGACAGTCGTGCTAGTATGTCTATCGATGTTGTTGATTCTAGGATATTACATGCTTGGTATGTTTTCGATGTCGGATATACCGTATGAGTATTTGTATGATTTCCGTACTTGGTCGACAGTTGTAATTGAGGGTATCGTGCATTAGACGTATCGTATGAGAATATTTTTGGGATTTAGTATATGTGTTCAGTATGTCGTATGTTCATATTTGTTATGTCGAGACGTTGGACAGGAATTGCCGGAAATGGCTAAGTATGGATCTATTAACGTACGATAAGACTTTGAGATAACGTACGTTAAGTGGTACGTGTTACGTACGTTATGAGTAAGGTATTACGTGCGTAACAAGAGGAATCGGACAGTTGGGCCCGGTGTCGGCAGCTTTCGGCGCGAATGTGGACAGGTGAGTCAACGGACGGAGGTACGTACATTATATAGGGTGTATTACGTACGTAATACGAGTATAATACTGTAGCAAGTCAACATACGTATTACGTACACAACGGAATAAGTGTTACGTACGTTACGGGGCAGCTGGCCGAGTCGTGGCCGAGAGGACCTGTAGTGGCCGAGCATGGTCGGCAGTGACTCGCTGGGGGCTAGGACTGGCCGATTACGTACGTAGGCAGTGGCCGGTTATGGCCGTAATGGCCAATTACGTACATAAGGGAGCTACCAGTTACGTACGTAAGGGTGCCGAATGAAATGGACAGAAGGTTAGGCCGCAGCCGGCTACGTATGTAAGGACCCGCCGGTTACGTACGTAAGGTGCCGGCAGGTCTCGGCCTATATAAGGCCTGGACCGAGTCATCCTTGCCATTTTTCACTTTTCTTCGTTTCTTCTGCGTTTTCTTCAGCAAAGATAATGGTTTTGAGTAGAATCAACTTATAACAACATGTTTTGGAAGTTGAAATCATGGATTAACATCATCCTCCACCCGGATCGAAGGTAAGAACACATGAACTTTTGGATTTTGGATGTTCTTGAGGTTTCTTGGTGTTTTGGCCGATTTGCTTCGTTTTGATTCAGATTATTGATAGAACTTGATTCTAAACTCGTAATCATTCATTATCCTTGAAGTTTTGTGGAACGAATTCGAGTATTTCCTTGAATAATCGATTGAATTGGACTATGCCTTCAAAGTGTTCGATGAAATGTCTCAATGAGTAGAACTTGGAAAATTCTACACATTTTCATATGAATGATGGTTGAATTGATATTGTTGTGATGATTCTTAGTATTTACGAGAATTTTGTTAAGGGAAGATAATGAATTGGTGATGAAATGGTTTGATTATGTTGTTATGATTATGGAATCGTAGTATTCTCTATGTTCTTGGTAGTTTGTTGCGATTCATGATGTTATGAGAAGTATATATGTTGAAGACATTGTTAGGACCATTGAACACCGAATTTCGGCTTGTGTTCGTATTGTTAAGAGTTGATACGGTTTGGTTTCGTATGATCGAGATTTCATTGAACCATCGAGTTTGATTAGTTGGTCATGTCGGTTGTTGATTGTTATTGAACGTATCATTAATTAATTATTGCATTAGGTTACGTTTAGTGATCGTTGAAGTTAACCGTTGGGCTGCGGACGAGCTGGGGTTGCGGAGCTTGTAGACGGAGACAGTGGGATTGATAGCGGCTTCGTCGAATTGGTATCAAGGCATGTTATGCTTGCTTAGTTCATAATGTTAATAAATGATTTCGTTTTCATTTCATTTATGATTCATATAGCAATGGTATTAAGGAATATATGAATTGTCGGAATGGTGGTATGTATGGTATTTTTGGACTAAGATAAATCATAATGTATATGATTTTAAGGATGTCTAGTGGAAATGGGAACGTGAATTATAATTTGGTCGATTGCATGAGAAGTTTGATATCAAGGTTAGTTATCGTGTCGATGTTGAACTCGGGATGGTGGTTGGGTATTAGTTATGGACTGTACATCATTTTGGATTGTCGAATAAATTGTGTATTCGTTCAGGGCGGTTGGTCGTGGAAAGGTTAGCGTCTCCATCTTGAGGTAAATTAATATTGTTAGATTATGAGAATCATCATGTTGCATTATTGCATGTGTATGTTTATATTTCATGTGGTGAGGGTGCACCATCGTTTGTTATGTTTTGTAATATGCTCTTTCTTTGAGCGGTAATCTTTTGGGCCGATGTGTTAGGGGATAAGACCTAAATGGCACCTATGTCCGGAGTATTCCTGAGTAGATGCTTCCGTGACCCTCGGCTGCTGCCTTGGGAGTTGATGTGATATTGTCCTGAGTATTCCTGAGTAGATGCTTCCGTGACCCTTGGCTGCTGCCTTGGGAGTTTATGTGCTATTATTATATGCATTATTGAGCATGCTGTGAACTATCGTCTGACGGAATACGACATTGTGGTCGTGTCGGTCTTTCATGATCGAGTTATTGTTTCCCTCTTGTAAAATCTTCTGATCCTTGTTGGATATGCTTTTCTTCGAGATTGGTTGTCATGTTGTATCGTGGCATATCTGGAGTCAGATACGTTCTGATCGTTCATGTGTAGGATTTTCGGGATGGGCACGTGTAGCATGTGTTGGTTTCGACCTCATATTGAACCGTGCATACGAGACGTACTTCGTGAGGCTGATTAGGTACGAGACCAGATGTGTATTGATCAATACCTGGGGTTGGCTTGGACACAGACACATGTCCGTATCGAGCGTATCGTGACGTCCATCTTGAGTCTTATTGATTGGTCGTCTACAGTCCATGTATAATTGGATCTGTCGATATTCGGGTTGTCTTTGAAATCCCGTATATATGATTTGTATATGGTTGATGATTTTATTCTCTCGTGTATCTATCGCCGTTGAACCTTTACTAATCTCGTTCGGGGTTACCATATCGATAGTCAACTCATTGATATCGATCCTTTATAAATCTCGTTTGGAGTTCACCCTGTCATTGGTAATCTCGTTCGTTATTGATCCTTATTGATTCCGTTTGAGAGTTGTCTCATCGTTGGTATTCTTGGTTATTAGTCCTTGATTGATGTTATTCGAGTTACCGTGTCGTCGGTATTCTCAGTTATTGATCCCTTATTATCCCTATTGGAGTTTACCGTGTCGTCAGTATTCTCGGTTGTCGATTCCTTATTGGTCTTGTTGGGGTTTACCGTATCGTTGGTATTTCCAGTTGTTGGTCCTTATTGATCTTGCTAGAGTTTACTGTGTCGTCAGTATTCTCGGTTGTTGACCCTTTATTGATCTTATTGGAGTTTATCGTATCATTAGTATTTCTAGTTGTCGACTCTTATTAGTCTTGTTGGAGTTTACCGTATCATCGGTATTCTCGGTTATTGATTCTTCGTTGATCCTTACCGTGTCGTCGGTATTCTCAGTTATTGATTCTTTGTTGATCCTTACCGTGTCGTCGGTATTCTCGGTTATTGATTCTTCGTTGATCTTGTTGAAGTTTCCACATCATAGTATTCTCGTTCGTGGTTGATCCTTTGTCGATCTTGTGTGGAAATATCATGTCATTGATATTTCCGTTCTGATGCATTGATTGTTTATCATTACTGATTGAGTGAGCATCCATGCTTGTATTGATATCCGGGACTTGCATTGTTTCGGGACAGTTGATTTGCAGATGTATCGTGTGATATCAGTTTCTATAAGTATTGGGATCCGATTGTGCGGCCCAGCCAGCAGAATTGAACTTGGCCAGATTATTCTATACTCGAGATATGTTTATGTTGGAAATATCGGTAGTGTTTCGGATACAGTACAGGTGATTAATTTTGAATTTGTTCATTACTTAAGGACGCGGGACGTGGATTATGGTAAGAACTGATTTGATATGGATTGTGATGGATCAGTAAGGTTACACTGGAATTATTCTTACCTTGTAATTACATTGATATGTATTGTTTTTGTGATGTGATCGTTATCATTGTTGAGTATTATGGCTGACCCCTTCGTGGGCTTTATCTTTTAGGTACTCGGAGTTCGATCTAGTAGCGGTCGTGAAGGGATGAGCTTTCCGGTGATACTGGCTATGGCGTGGTTGTTGGGATTCGAGTGTTCTTTCTGGTTTTTGTAATTCCGCTGCAAATGTATTTAATCATATTTTATCCGCTGCGTGTGTATACTTTAAAATGGCTTTCGGTACTCTTTGAATTGTGTTTTTTTTTATCCGTTGTGTGTGTGTACTTTCAAAGGGCCTTTTGACATTTATAAACGTTTGTGAAAATGATTTTAGCCTTGTGGGTTCCAAAATGAGGCCCACGGCGCTGTAATAATCCCGTATGGTTTTGGGGGTGTTACATCACGGGGGTTTTAGAGAAAAACATTAGGATTTAAGAATCTACTGTCACGTGTCTCTGTAGGTTCAACAACCCACACGGACTATATCAATCACAACAATCACACACACAGTCCCAACACCGTAGTCCACTGCCACGTGTCACCGTAAGCCCCATCGAGCTCGCCTGGATGGACGTACTGTGCCCTAAACTCATGGTCCACTGCCATATGTTATCGTAGGCCTCGTCAGACCAGCACGATTGGACCTCAGTAACTCACTAAGTTCTGACCCCGTATTCCACTGCCATGAGTCCTCGTAGGTCCCGTCGAACCATCACGAGTGAACTTAGCGGTCACACAAATATTCATACTCATAATTCATCAACAACATCCACGCCAATCATTCACAGTGATTACCACGTCTTACGGGACTAATGTATTCAAGGCAATTTCTACAATCATCAATGTCATCGACATTACACAATTAGCACACCATACGGTACACCTCCAAGGGTATAATCAAGCCATCACAATAAGCATATCGAGTACGAATATTTCACAATGAGCATTCAACAAGTATAATATAATCAACGTAACGCATTTATCATCACTTAACGGAATATCATCACGTTGAACCATTAAGAATATCAATAATTCCGCCCACGTTTATAATGTTCATCTCATTGTCAATTCACACTAATTAAAAATCAAGGAGGCAAGCCAATCATCGTAGATCTAACACGTGATTTCTATTTACATGACAGAAGTCGTATAAATAAGATACTTGCCTCGATTGTCGGCGCCCGAATATTCCTACGAACACGGCACAACTCAGAAAATCCTGAACACCTACAATCCTCCAAGAAATCCAACAGAAACACGATTACTACGAGAATAATAATTGAAAACAACGGGAAACATGGTCAAGAATCGAAGGGAACCCTTTGAGACATTTAATCGGATATTAAATATTCAAGGTTCCTTAGAACACCAAAACTCCTGATTGGGTTCCAACCAATCCGAAATATGGATATACAATCCGTAGAACATGCCTATTAATACCTAATAACAACAACTGATTCATCAAAATCGGACGAACAATGAAAATCAAGAAGGAAATCCCGAAAGTCAACCCTAGGAGATTTCAAGAAATTACCTCGATCCAATCAAGAACAAGGATTAGATGTTGTTATAATCACATAAGCCCTCCAAAATCCCTTGGAATCGACCAAGAACTCCTCCTCCCAAACCTCCCGTTCGTCAGCCGCTACAAGAAGGGAAAAATGGAGAAGAATGGCACAAACCCGTCGGCCAGGGCTATATAAAGCCACGCACGTTACGGCCGTTGCAGGCATCACCTTATGGCCATAACTCGGCCCTTACGGCCGTAATCGGCATCAGCCTACGGACGTAACCGGCACCTCCCAGGCCACTGCCCAAAACCGCTCGACATATTACGGCCGTTACCAGGCAAGCATTGCGGTCGTAACCGATCAACCCTGAGACACTGCCCAACCTGTGCGGGAGCCTTACGGCCACAACTGGCAAGGTGTTGTGGCCGTAACCGGCCATGTCTTGTGGCCGTAACTCGTCCAGTTCCTATGGTCGGGACTCGATCGATCCGACGGTCTGGTCACCCCGAAACCCAGACCTGAAAATAAACCAAAGATACGGTTACGAAGTACTCTCAAAGACGAATCTAAATGCTAAGAGAACACACGATTCCGACCACCCGAGTGCTCGAAATTTGACAACGGAAGTAATTACCCCAAACTTTGGGAAATTACGAAAATGGCCCAAAATGTCCGAAATACACGATACACGATCGAAACACTAAGCCAGACCTCGGAACATGAATAATAACATTAAATGAACTTATGAGAAACTTGAAACAACAGTTTCGGACGAGATTCGCAAGACTCGAACTCAAGTGCGGAAAAGCCGTTTAAGAACACAGAACTCAACAAAATGATACCGAAACGAACTCAGATGACAAAAAGTGCAGAATTAATCATTCTTGGAATGACGAAACGGTCCCAACCAAGTCTCTAGGATTGACTTCCACCAAAAAAGGAAAATTACCGGAAATCGAAATTGTGGATATTACAGCACCATGATACTAATCATGACCGACACCGAAGACAACGCGTCGCGACATGACTCAGTCGGACACAATTCGAGAAAATAAGACTCGACCATACATGAATTGACCCGACAGCCTAGGTTTACACAACCTAGTCTCTAATCTGTAACACCCCTATCCACTCGGAAATATTACAGCACCCCAGACCCTCTCCGTGAGGATCTACCAGGCTCGATACCAAAAAGGACATCACATCAAATGCCAATCACGGCTAAATACGAAACCAGTAGAATGATTTGGTCTTTCATCAGTTACATACAACTTAAATTTTATATACATCTCTATTCAAAAATCATACCCGCACAGGGGCCAAAATAAAATGACGCTCCCATAAGATGGGAGAACAATGCAGCGTAAAGAATAATATGATTCGAACAAAGAATCCTAATACTGGCCCTCATGTGATTAGTATCATTTGTCTCCCATCATCCTTCATACTGATCCTGTGGTTTGCTCCCTAGAACCTGCACGTACCTGAATGCAATAACAGGCATCCACCCCCCGATTACTCGGGGGTTAGCAAACTAGAATTTTGCTAGTACAAGTATAAAGTGCAATTACGTGCCATACAGATCATATTCCAAGAGTATAACAATTTTACAAATCAACGAATCAACACAACAAAAGACTACCCGAGATATTTTGTTGGAGTAAGATATCCAAAACCATGATAAACAATAATAGAACAAGGTAGCGGTTTGTAAAACATTCTGCAGATCTCGGGGGTTTTAGAGAAAAACATTAGGATTTAAGAATCCACTGTCACGTGTCTCCGTAGGTTCAACAACCCACACGGACTATATCAATCACAACAATCACACACACAGTCCCAACACCGTAGTCTACTGCCACGTGTCACCGTAAGCCCCGTCAAGCTCGCCCAGTTGGACGTACTGTGCCCTAAACTCATGGTCCACTGCCATATGTTAGCGTAGGCCTCGTCAGACCAGCACGATTGGACCTCAGTACCTCACTAAGTTTTGACCCCGTAGTCCACTGCCACGAGTCCTAGTAGGTCCCGTCGAACCATCACGAGTGAACTTAGCGGTCACACAAATATTCATACTCATAATTCATCAACAACAGCCACGTCAATCATTCACAGTGATTACCACATCTTACGGGACTAATGTATTCAAGGCAATTTCGACAATCAACAATGTCATCGACATTGCACAATTAGCACACCATACGGTACACCTCCAAGGGTATAATCAAGCCATCACAATAAGCATATCGAGTACGAATATTTCACAATGAGCATTCAAGTATAATATAATCAACGTAACATATTTATCATCACTTAACGGAATATCATCACATTGAACCATTAAGAATATCAATAATTCCGCCCACGTTTATAATGTTCATCTCATTGTCAATTCACACTAATTAAAAATCAAGGAGGCAAGCCAATCATCGTAGATCTAACACGTGATTTCTATTTACAAGACACAAGTCGTATAAATAAGATACTTGCCTCGATTGTCGGCGCACGAATATTCTTACGAACACGGCACAACTCAGAAAACACCGAACACCTACAATCCTCCGAGAAATCCAATGGAAACACGATTACTACGAGAATAACAATTGAAAACAACGGGAAACACGGTCAAGAATCGAAGGGAACCCTTTGAGATATTTAATCGGATATTAAATGTTCAAGGTTCCTTAGAACACCAAAAATCTCGATTGGGTTCCAACGAATCCGAAAAATGGATATACAATCCGTAGAACATGCCTACTAATACCTAATAACAACAACCGATTTATCAAAATCGGACGAACAATGAAAATCAAGAAGGAAATCCCGAAAGTCAACCCTAGGAGATTTCAAGAAATTACCTCGATCCGACGAAGAACAAGGATTAGATGTTGTTATAATCACAAAAGCCCTCCAAAATCCCTTGGAATCGAGTGGAATCGACCAAGAACTCCTCCTCCCAAACCTCCCGTTCGTCAGCCGCTACAAGAAGGGAAAAATGGAGAAGAATGGCACAAACCCGTCTGCCAGGGCTATATAAAGCCGCGCACGTTACAGCCGTAGAAGGCATCACCTTACGGCCATAACTCGGCCCTTACGGCCGTAATCGGCATCATCCTACGGACGTAACCGGCACATCCCAGGCCACTGCCCAAAACCACTCGACATATTACGGCCGTTACCAGGCAAGCATTGCGGCCGTAATGGATCAACCCTGGGCCACTGCCCAACCTGTGCGGGAGCCTTACAGACATAACCGGAAAGGTGTTGCGGCCGTAACCGGCCATTTATTGCGGCCGTAACAGGCACTACATTGCGGCCGTAACTCGGCCAGTTCCTACGGTCGGGACTCGACCGATCCGACGGTTAGGTCAGCCCGAAACCCAGACCTGAAAATAAACCAAAGATACGGTTACAAAGTACTCGCAAAGACGAATCTAAGCGCTAAGAGAACACACGATTTTGACCATCCGAGGGCTCGAAATTCGATAATGGAAATAATTACCCCAAACTTTGGGAAATTATGAAAATGGCCCAAAACGTTCGAAATACACGATACGTGATCGAAACACTAAGCCAAACCTCGCAAAATGTATAATAACATTAAATGAACTTACGAGAAACTCGAAACAACAGTTTCGGACGAGATTCGCAAGACTCGAACTCAAGTGCAGAAAAGCCGTTTAAGAACACGTAACTCAACAAAACGATACCGAAACGAACTCGGATGACAAAAAGTGCAGAATTAATCATTCTCGGAATGACAAAATGGTCACAACAGAGTCGCTAGTATGGACATCCGCCAAAAAGGGAAAATTACCGGAAATCGAAATTGCGGGTATTACATACTATCCCCCTTAAAAGAAGTTTCGTCCCGAAACTTAAAACAAGTAGGGAGAAGCAATGTCCCGCCAGGAAAACTCAACGAGATACACAAGAAATGCGTAACTTTCGCCCATTGGCGAAACATTACAAGCAACGCAAAGGAATATACGACGTGAAAACACGCTCCACGACGACCAACACAACGCCACCGGCTATAATTCAAAACAATAATGAGTAAATAAAGACACATCACATACCACATCACATGCACACATTTAATCAAAGAAACGCACGCGACAAAAAGTCGCACCCGACCAAAACGGCTATGCGATAGATGTAATGCCCGAGATCTTTGTTATGTAATTGGAACTTGTGATATTGTAATGATTGTACTTTTGTCTGAGTATTATTCTCCGTATTTCATAATCCGATGTTGCCGAGCGTTTAATTTCATGGTTGTGATTGGTAAGGTTGAAATTCTGTGCATATAGCGCACGCTACAGGCTAAGGGTAGCGTACGCTAACATGGTGTCATTAGCGCACGCTACAGAATATAATTAGCGCACGCTATGCGTGGTCAAATTGATTGGGACGTGCGGTAGGTGAGATCTGGCCGGGGGACCCCTGTCGGATCGTGTCGGGTGTACCTGGACGGCTTTCGGGAAAAGCCGAGTCAACGCCTTAGCGCACGCTACATGTATATGCGTAGCGCACGCTAAATGCCGAGTACGATTTAGATCGTGAGCCGTTAGCGCACGCTACAAACAGGGTGTAGCGCGCGCTAATAGCCATTTATTATAAATAGGACAGCATCCTATTCTTGATTTCAGTCCTTTCTTCCCAAATAACCCGAACTCTTGCACTTGAAACATAACTCCATTCGTCCTAAACACTTCATATCAACCTCCTAGTTCGAGATTGAAGATCATACATCATTGGAGATTGGTGTTCAAGCCTTCGGTGTTGGATTTGCTTCATTTCATCCGTGTTCTTCACCACTTCGAGGTAGGTGATTCTTCACCAATGATTAGTATGTTCATAAGGAAGATTTGAATCATGTTTGGATAGCAAGTATTTCGTTCATCACATGTTAGAAGGATACTTTTGACGTATAGGCATTATATATCGTATGAACCTTTGAACCATCTTATTATAAGGACTCCTAAGCATGTTCAAATCAAGCTATGATCAATAATCGGATATTTACCCAGTTGATACGTTTTACACGATAGAATCATGTGTTTTGGAACGTAGAACAAATGGAACTTAGATTATTTCTTGGAGATCATAGATGAATTATGATGTTGAGTTGGCTATCCGTATATTTGTATTTCACGATCGTAAATCTTCCACAAACCTTATTAGCATGATTTGCCCGAGGATAACTTGTATTATCACGGTAGGATCCATGAGTTCCTCACCATTCCACCCAGTTTTAGGCTTGCAGTAGTCTGCCATGCAAGATTAGCGCGCGCTAACACGTGTGAGTTAACGTGCGCTATCGGGGTCAGATAACGCCCGAAACGTACGTAGCGTACGTTATGAGACCAGCCGAGTCAGACTGCCAGACCGTGGCTAACGCACGCTAGTCTTATACGATAGCGTACGCTAACAGTCTGTCTTAGCGCACGTTACGTAGAGTACGTAGCGCGCGCTAAGCAGTCCAGGCAGATTGGTTATTTTGAGCTTTCGGCCGTAGACCGAATTGTTAGGCCATTGTTCGACTTGAGATGATTTGTATATCGTTCCTTTTGTTAAGGTTCGAGCCTGTTACGTTGATCGAAGGAGGCGGCCTTCGAGTGTGTTGAGATCATCGAAGTATTTCGTCTTGCCATTTTCGAGGCAAGTATCATATGTCGAGTTCGATTTATATTGAATCTTTGATCATGCTTGTGGTTTTGTTCGTATTGTTGAATATGAGATATATTTCTGAAAATTCTCATGATATTAGTTGATTATTTGCTCGTATTGATGAACATATTAAAATGCATATGTGTATGCATAGTTGATTGGTTATGGTATAAATGATCCGAGGGGATCATGAGGATCTATGCTGAGGGCGCTGGATCGAATGTCCACCATGCGTTGGTCCGACGGGATCATCATGGGGATCTATGCTGAGGGCGCTGGATTGCTGGACGGGTTTTCCACCATGCGTTGGTCCGACGGGATCATCATGGGGATCTATACCGAGGGCGCTGGATCGCTGGATTACCCTGTATTGTGTAGATGGAATCGTGAGGATTCGCATCGTTGGATTCCGGTGGCGGAAGTCCGTTTGCATGTTTTATGATGTATTAATGATTTATTCTATGACGATACTTGTACTAGCATTGTTTTGCTAACCCCTTCGGGGTGGACATTGTTTTGATGTTCGGGTAGTCGAGGAGCGGGAGGGCACACAAGATCGGCTGTGACGATGAGATGGCTCTGATGTGGTTGATGTTCTTATGATTATGATTTGTCTTCTTGATTCGTTTAGTAATCGAGTATGTCCGCATTAATAAAGTCTTTTCGATATGGTTGTATAAGTCGGACATTTGATCGCTTGTTTCAAATCAGTATGTGAATCCCAGTGTTCGATTGGTTTATTTTTACACTTCTTTTAAAATTAGCCTTGTAAATCCTTATCTAAAGGGTTTACTACTGTAATTATTCCGAATATCTCGGGTGTTACGTAATATGGTATCGGAGCTAAGATTTATGGATATCTTGGCAATCGGGTTAGTTGGGTCTGCTTACGTTATTGATTATTGGTCGCTCGTAACATCAACTGCCGAGCCAAGATCGCCAATCGGACTGGTTGTAAGTTTCCTAATCTCGAATACTACTGTTTTATTTAATTCACGTCTTGTAAACATTAATGAATGTACTTTGAGAAAGTTTGTCCCAGATATTGAGTATTTATGTTTACAGTATGTTGAGAGGAGGTCGTGGACGCGGACGCGGTCGTGGACGCGGACGTGGTAATGCGAGGCAAGAAGAATCGGTATCTACTCCTGAGATAGACGCTAGCCAAACGGATTCACATTCCGGGGGACAGCAGGGATCGGCAAATAATAATGCAGATCCTAACATGCCGGGAGTGCTTCAGCAGGTGGTTGCCCAGATAAACCAGTTTGCTCAAGTTGTGGATCGCATGCAGACGGCGATGGGACAGCAGAATAACGGGGATAATCGGGGAGATAAATGGCTTACCGAGGTGGTCAAATTGCATCCTCCGAAATTTGACGGTTCCACTGAGACGCTTTTGTGGGATCATTGGCTGAAAGAATTAGAGAAGATTTTTGCGGGGATTAATTGTCCCAACGATAGGAAGGTTCCGGTCGCCCTGTATCTTCTGACAGGGGAGGCTTTCGACTGGTGGGAGGCCATTCGACCGGAGGAGCATAATGTTGATCGGACAATTCAAACTGATGATGGAGGCGCAGTATTGTCCTCGCCCGGTTAGAGAGGCCCGAGTTCGGGAGTTTTTCTCACCGCAAAATTCAGAAGCAACTGTGACGGAAGTGATTAAGACTTTTAATCACCAGCTGACTTATGTGCGCCACCTGGTCAGGACCGAGGCGAAAAGGATTTTCCATTTTGACATGAGAATGAAGCCGGAAATTCAGCAATATATGTCCGGATTTGATTGTACCACCTTGAGGCAGTATCAGGACAAGGCGTTGGCCTACGATATGAAGGAAGCAGCAGTAGAGAAATCGACGGAAGCAAAGAAACAGAAGGTGTCGGGCAACTTCGCAGAGAATAAGAATAGCGGGCCCCGCCGGGGTCAGTCCTCTTTTCACTCATCCAGGAGACCTCCGCATCCTAGTCGAGGAGGAAAGAAGTTCCGGCAAGACCGATCAAGCTTCGACACAGGAAGAAGTGTTACAACCGTGGCAAGGCGGGACATGTTCGACGTGATTGTTTCGCTTTCTTGTGACTGTTTCGAGTGTGGACAGAAGGACATCGCGCAACAGTGTGGGGGAATGCGACCCGATCTATTGGTACTCGCGCTCCAGCTCCACACCCGAACCAGACCAGTGACAACCAGACGCAGCAAAGTGGATTTCAGCAGCAGAACGCCGGGAAGAGAGAGGCATCCAGTCCGGGTCCGTTCCTCCACGCCCGTACGAGATGAGGAAATCGATGATCGAACACATGTTGCATCAGTGCGATTCGGATCCTTTTGCAACTTGATTAGTGTCTTGTTCGATTCAGGAGCTACGCATTCTTTTATGTCTTTGAACTGTGTTAATCGTTTGAACATCTCGTGCTTGTATAATTGTGAACCTTATGTTGTGGGATTACCGAGCGGAGAGAAAATTGTGGGAACCTTAGAAGCTAAGGATTTCCCAGTATCTATAGAAGGAAGAGATTGGCCATCGAATCTTATTGTGGTTGACATCTGCGGTGACAATTTAATTCTCGGAGATGATTGGCTCAACCGTTATGGAGTCATCTTTGAATTACCGAGAGAGAGCCATTTCCATCATTGCTGATGACGGATCTGAACACGTATTCCGAGGATGGAGACCGGGAAGCTCGGGGAAATTGATCAAGGCAATGAAAGCTGTGAAATTACTGAAGCAAGGATGTCACGGACTTTGGTGCTATGCCATGAGGAAAGAGGAAGGAGTAGAGCTCTCGTCCATTTCAGTGGTGAATGAGTTCTCCGATGTATTTCCTGACGAACTACCTGGGTTACCTCCGCAGAGGGGAGTGGAATTCACTATTGAACTAGACTGGAGCAGCTCCTATTTCCAGAGCACCATACCGCATGGCGCCAACCGAGATGTATGAACTCAAGAAACAACTGGAGGAATTGTTGCAGAAGGGTTATATTCAACCAAGCGTTTCTCCTTGGGGAGCGCCCGTTCTCTTTGTCCTAAGAAAGACGGATCCCTCCGACTGTGTATTGATTACAGGGAGCTTAATAAGATGACAATCAAGAACAAGTATCCTATACCTCGGATCGACGACTTGTTTGATCAACTGCAAGGGGCAAGGGTATTCTCGAAGATTGACTTGCGAACGGGATACCATCAGTTGAGAATTAAGGAATCGGATATACCGAAATCTGCTTTCAGATCCCGGTACGGGCATTATGAATTTGTAGTGATGCCATTTGGACTTACCAATGCTCCTGCGGTATTCATGCAATTGATGAATCGGGTATTCTTGGAGTACTTGGATAAATTTGTGGTCGTTTTCATTGACGACATCTTGATATATTCGAGGGACGCAGAGGAACATGCTGAACATTTACGTGTGGTTTTGAGCATCTTGAGAAAGGAACAGCTGTATGCTAAGCTTTCTAAATGTGAGTTCTGGCTTAAGGAAGTAACTTTTCTTGGGCATGTGATATCATCCGACGGAGTTCAGGTGGACCCGAAGAAAGTCGAAGCAATCTTGGAGTGGGAAGCTCCTAAAAACGTGAAAGAAGTCCGAAGCTTCTTAGGACTAGCTGGATATTATCGCCGCTTTGTAGAGGGATTTTCCAAAATTGCTCGTCCGCTCACTCAGCTGTTACAGAAAACTCAAAAGTTCATGTGGAATGAGGAGTGCCGGGCTAGTTTTGACGAACTTAAGAGGAGGCTGACGACAACACCTATATTAGCGCTGCCAGAAGGAACTGACGGATTTATGGTATACAGCGATGCTTCAAATCAGGGTTTGGGTTGTGTGTTGATGCAGAAGGATAAAGTGATTGCTTATGCTTCTCGGCAATTGAAACCGTACGAAGTTAATTATCCGACTCATGATCTGGAGCTAGCACCGTGGTCTTTGCCTTGAAAATCGCGACATTATTTGTACGGCACTCATTGTCGATCTTTACAGACCATAAGAGCCTCAAGTACATTTTCACCAAAAAGAGTTAAACATGAGGCGTAGAAGGTGGTGGAATTGATCAAGGATTACGACTTGGAGATTCTCTATCATCCTGGGAAAGCAAATGTAGTAGCCGATGCTTTGAGCCGTAAACCTGTTTCCCTTCGAGTGTTGGAAGCACTTACGTCCCAACCCAAGATTCAACGGAACCGATCCGCGAGGATTGAAGTATGGGCACCGTAATCCAAGGGCAACTTTATGTGATGAACCGACTTCATCACTAGTCGAGGAGATCAAGTCTAAACAATTGACGATTCTCCGATCCTTCGATTATGTGACGAAGTAAAGAAAGGAAAAGCCCCGGGATTCGTGATACAAGACGATGGAGTTCGAGATTTTGAGTCGACTTTGCGTTCGACGATGATGACTTGAGACGGACTATTCGAAAGAAGCTCATAGCGCGCCCTATTCTATTCACCCGGCAGTGATAAGATGTATAAGGATCTTAAACAAAACTTCGGTGGGGAATATGAAGAAGGACGTAGCGGAGTGCGTTCAAGTGTTTGACTTGTCGGAGTTAAGATTGAACATCAACGACCTGCCGGAATGTTAAAGCCACTTCCGATCCCTGAATGGAAGTGGGAGGATATCTCGATGGATTTCATCACTAGTATGCCAAGGACTAGAACGGGAATGAACATGATTTGGGTTGTAGTTGATCGACTAACCAAGACGGCTCATTTCCTGGGAATTAAAGATACATGGGGACCCGAGAGATTGGCACGAACATTTATTGCGGAGATAGTCAGATTGCACGGGACGCCGAAGACCATTATTTCGGATCGAGATGGTCGTTTCGTGTCACACTTCTGGAAAGCAGTTCACAGGGCTTTGGGGACTGAGCTCAACTTTAGCACAACTTATCATCCCCAAACGGATGGTCAGTCTGAAAGAACTATACAGACAGTAGAAGACATGCTTAGAGCCTGTGCTTTAGATTGGTCGACTGATTGGGAAGTTCACTTGCCCTTGATCGAGTTCACTTATAATAACAGTTGGCATGCTTCTATTAAGATGGCACCATTTGAAGCTTTGTACGGGAGAAGATGCCGATCACCCCTGTGCTGGGATGATTCTTCGGATTTGATCGGGACGGAACCGGAATTGATTATTCAGACTCAAGAGAAGATATCCTTGATTCGAGAGAGACTGCTGATCGCCTGCAGTCGACAGAAGTCTTATGCCGATGTACGTCGTCGCCCTCTAGAGTTCGACGCTGGAGACCACGTACTATTGAAGGTGTCTCCTACACGAGGGATTTTCCGTTTTGGGAGAAGAGGCAAACTTAGTCCGAGATATATCGGACCATTTGAGATCCTAGAGAGAGTTGGGGATTTAGCATACCGGTTGGCCTTACGGCCATCGCTGAGTCATGTTCACAATGTGTTTCACGTATCCCAACTGCGGAAGTATGTACCGGACCCCAGTCACGTCATTGATTTCGACGAGATCGAGATAGCTAATGATGGCACCTTCGAAGAGAGACCAATCAAGATACTTGAGAGCCGGATCAAACAGTTGAGAAATAAACCAATACACTTGGTTAAAGTACAATGGTCACGACATGGAGTCGAGGAGGCCACTTGGGAAACGGAGGACGGTATGAAGGCTAAATACCCGGAGTTGTTTTCATCATAAGTTTCGGGACGAAACTTCTTTTAGGGAGGAAGGATGTAATGCCCGAGATCTTTGTTATGTAATTGGAACTTGTGATATTGTAATGATTGTACTTTTGTCTGAGTATTATTCTCCGTATTTCATAATCCGATGTTGCCGAGCGTTTAATTTCATGGTTGTGATTGGTAAGGTTGAAATTCTGTGCATATAGCGCACGCTACAGGCTAAGGGTAGCGTACGCTAACATGGTGTCATTAGCGCACGCTACAGAATATAATTAGCGCACGCTATGCGTGGTCAAATTGATTGGGACGTGCGGTAGGTGAGATCTGGCCGGGGGACCCCTGTCGGATCGTGTCGGGTGTACCTGGACGGCTTTCGGGAAAAGCCGAGTCAACGCCTTAGCGCACGCTACAGGTATATGCGTAGCGCACGCTAAATGCCGAGTACAGTTTAGACTGTGAGCCGTTAGCGCACGCTACAAACAGGGTGTAGCGCGCGCTAATAGCCATTTATTATAAATAGGACAGCATCCTATTCTTGATTTCAGTCCTTTCTTCCCAAATAACCCGAACTCTTGCACTTGAAACATAACTCCATTCGTCCTAAACACTTCATATCAACCTCCTAGTTCGAGATTGAAGATCATACATCATTGGAGATTGGTGTTCAAGCCTTCGGTGTTGGATTTGCTTCATTTCATCCGTGTTCTTCACCACTTCGAGGTAGGTGATTCTTCACCAATGATTAGTATGTTCATAAGGAAGATTTGAATCATGTTTGGATAGCAAGTATTTCGTTCATCACATGTTAGAAGGATACTTTTGACGTATAGGCATTATATATCGTATGAACCTTTGAACCATCTTATTATAAGGACTCCTAAGCATGTTCAAATCAAGCTATGATCAATAATCGGATATTTACCCAGTTGATACGTTTTACACGATAGAATCATGTGTTTTGGAACGTAGAACAAATGGAACTTAGATTATTTCTTGGAGATCATAGATGAATTATGATGTTGAGTTGGCTATCCGTATATTTGTATTTCACGATCGTAAATCTTCCACAAACCTTATTAGCATGATTTGCCCGAGGATAACTTGTATTATCACGGTAGGATCCATGAGTTCCTCACCATTCCACCCAGTTTTAGGCTTGCGATGATACGCCATGCAAGATTAGCGCGCGCTAACACGTGTGAGTTAACGTGCGCTATCGGGGTCGATAACGCCCGAAACGTCGTAGCGTACGTTATGAGACCAGCCGAGTCAGACTGCCAGACCGTGGCTAACGCACGCTAGTCTTATACGATAGCGTACGCTAACAGTCTGTCTTAGCGCACGTTACGTAGAGTACGTAGCGCGCGCTAAGCAGTCCAGGCAGATTGGTTATTTTGAGCTTTCGGCCGTAGACCGAATTGTTAGGCCATTGTTCGACTTGAGATGATTTGTATATCGTTCCTTTTGTTAAGGTTCGAGCCTGTTACGTTGATCGAAGGAGGCGGCCTTCGAGTGTGTTGAGATCATCGAAGTATTTCGTCTTGCCATTTTCGAGGCAAGTATCATATGTCGAGTTCGATTTATATTGAATCTTTGATCATGCTTGTGGTTTTGTTCGTATTGTTGAATATGAGATATATTTCTGAAAATTCTCATGATATTAGTTGATTATTTGTTCGTATTGATGAACATATTAAAATGCATATGTGTATGCATAGTTGATTGGTTATGGTATAAATGATCCGAGGGGATCATGAGGATCTATGCTGAGGGCGCTGGATCGAATGTCCACCATGCGTTGGTCCGACGGGATCATCATGGGGATCTATGCTGAGGGCGCTGGATCGCTGGACGGGTTTTCCACCATGCGTTGGTCCGACGGGATCATCATGGGGATCTATACCGAGGGCGCTGGATCGCTGGATTACCCTGTATTGTGTAGATGGAATCGTGAGGATTCGCATCGTTGGATTCCGGTGGCGGAAGTCCGTTTGCATGTTTTATGATGTATTAATGATTTATTCTATGACGATACTTGTACTAGCATTGTTTTGCTAACCCCTTCGGGGGTGGACATTGTTTTGATGTTCAGGTAGTCGAGGAGCGGGAGGGCAGCCACAGTACCGACAGGACGATGAGATGGCTCAGTGATGTGGTTGATGTTCTTATGATTATGATTTGTCTTCTTGATTCGTTTAGTAATCGAGTATGTCTGCATTAATAAAGTCTTTTCGATATGGTTGTATAAGTCAGCACATTTGATCGTTTGTTTCAAATCTGTATGTGAATCCCAGTGTTCGATTGGTTTATTTTTACACTTCTTTTAAAATTAGCCTTGTAAATCCTTATCTAAAGGGTTTACGGCGCTGTAATTATTCCGAATATCTCGGGGTGTTACAATAGAAACAAATAGAGTATCACGATAGAAATCACTCTGTTTCACATCAACAATAAAATGTCCGGCGCCAAGACACAAATAATCCAAGATAACGGAAAGCAAAAATACTGGATATTACATTCTATCCGACTAAAAATAAGTTTCGTCTCGAAACTTAAAATAAAACATCAGGGTAGAATACCAACAAAACCAAAAAGATTCACACAACAAGTATCAAATCTCCACACGAGATACAGTACAAGGTACGACACACAACTACATCACTGGAAACCATTGGTCCCTTGTCACGGCCCCTTATCCCTAAGGACGGCTCAGCCGGGGTGTGACCCGGGGTAAGAATTAAGAAGCGGGGAAGAAAGGGGGAAACATACGTTTCATAAGGCATATGGGTGAATTACCATGAATAACCTATCAAGGTATCATAAAGGGGAGTTAGTCCCATGGGAACGACTTAGAATCCAAAGTAGAATATACAGTCATAACATTAGCCTTGAAGTTTAGGGAAAGGCTTCATAGCATATTACAATCAACAAAACATAGAAAGCATAATCATAAAGAGTGTTTGCAGCGGAAAAACATGGTTGGTTACATATATGAAGATATGTAACCAGGGCTTAATACTGATCGTAAACAAAAGACTTCCACTCAACACCCTCCGTCACATCCCGCTCAACCTGCATATTTAAAAAGATATACAGGGATGAGTACAACGTACTCCGTGAACATATTGCCCAAACATAAAACATACTTTCGTACTTGTCATCATGCATATAAGCAGTAACACACGGGGATTTTAGGAAAAAGCCTATATTTACTAAATCATTTCGTTTCATAGCATATATCATCAGATTCGCCATATCCATAATTTACGTCGGGGAAGGTGGCCACCTCCCGCGAACGTTACTCCCCGAGATCGGCCACTCCGAAGAGAGCTCACAATCCCGAGTACTGTGTACACTAACCCTGGCCAGTAACCTTTGTCTAGCTCAGGATCCGATCATTTCATAGGTTGGCAAGCCAACAGTGATAGGTTCATAAGAATCCACATAAAAATTTTTATGCATCATAATCATTTGAAATCATAATTTGCTTGTAAAACATTTCATCAAGATAGAACAAAGTTCAAATCATTTTCGTATAGAAAGACCACCTGGACAAGTAATAAATGCAAGCAAAATGATTCTCGGCTCTTCCTTATGCTTTAGTCTGCTGCTCCACCTTTCATCGGAAACAACTATGTTTAGCAGTCGATCGAGCTTAACGAAGTCTAACGGACAACGGACTCGATCTACATGTTTGGACTTTAGAGTTTTGCATTCGACTTAAGTTTAATAATAAAAGCTATGATTCTCTTAGAGAACCTAACTGACCACATAACATATAAATATACTAACAACGGTAACCTATACCCGATTCCGTTACACATCCCTTGGTTCAAAAAAAAACATCATAAACACTTAATCATAATCATAAAATAATGTGCATCAAGTCTGTAAAGAATAAGCATTTTGTTAACGCACATTAAGAACTATATAGTGAATCTTATACCATTGGAAAGCCACTGAAGTCTAGTTTCAAATACATTTTACAAATATCAAAAATATGAAACGTGGAGAAAGTTATGGCCGTTTCTGTGAAGTGTAATAAAACTGCCAACATCCGGCGAAAATGGGAAAAACATCATATTAACCTAGAGCTCGTTTCTAGCAACGAAAACCCTAAACATGTAAACTCTAATCATACATATCATACTTATAACACATATAGGAGTCGACATACAATCATGCTTCTCGACATTACGAACTCCATTTCATAATCTTTTCTTTTGAAAATATGACTACTTACTCATTTTTATTTCTCAACATTAAACCTTCAAACATCATTAACATCAAGTATCATCATCAAGCATCAATTGTTTCCATCATCAAACAATACACTTAACATACACTCATGTTGATAATCAAAGTCTTGGTCCGAACATACAAATGACCTAAACATGACTTTAAAATCCTCAATACATAACATGCTCCTTAACTACATCAAATATTACCCACACATCTTCCAACTTTATAAATCTAACTTCATGCTCTTGTTTTCAAATAAATTTTCAAAAACATTTTATAAAAATCTAACAAAAACATATCATGTACTCCTTTCATATATCATCATAATCATCAAGTCACTTTTGAACATATATCAACATATCAAGAACTAAGCATGATTCTTCCTTACTTTCAAAACACCAAACATTTTATAAAAATCCCATAAATTCAACATAGCATCATATCATCATATTGCAACATATTGTGTAAGAAAATCATAAGAAAAACAACACATGATTGGGTTATAAAACCCTAAAAGTTTCAGCCAACATGAAAAAAATCGAGACATGATTACAACTTGTTCTAAACACTTTCAAGAACCGTAATATCAACTTAGAGACAACATACAAAATATTATAACATTAAACCTAAACTCTTGATATATTTTTCAAATTTTAAAGTGGTCCAAAACCTATTTTTACTTGGGTAGAAATGAAGAGAATGAGGTAACTTACTTGAATATGAACTTGGATTCAAGTTTGGAACACAAAGTGAGCTTGTAACTTGAGTTCTTAATGAAGAACAATGGTGTTCTTCAATGGTGAAGGGGGGGGGGGGGGCTGAAGTATAGAAGAAGATGGAAAAAGATGAAGTGGGGAGGAGAAAGAAAGGGAGGTGATGTCCCTTTATATACTAGGTTAACCCTAGACGTCGTCATATACCGGTCGAAGAATATTTTACGTTTCGCTCCTCCATTGATAGAATTACTCGGGTATTAAATGTATGACATATACTTAAATTATCGTGTCGCACTTACAGCTTAAAGTCGGAGAAAAGTTTCGCGATTTACGGAACACGAACTATCTGAGAAAATGACTCGACATAAAATATACCCGAAAACTCATAAAGTAAACTTTTGAAAATCGTACTCGTAACATAAAAGTACTGTATATAGAAGTCGACGGAATCACGATTCTGTCTATCGAAACATAAAAATCAAATTCGGAAGATAAACCTAAGTAGATAACCGAACATCTGATTTCTAAATTTAAAACGAGTAAGTAGTTCTAAACTTACTCCATTAGTCAGAATTTTATTATTTGTAAATGCAAAACTCTAATGTCTCACTTTAGGTCATAATATTTCATGCATATAAAAGACCGAGGCATTACATCCTACCCCTCTAACAAGAAATTTCGTCCCGAAATTTACATACCTTATCAAAAAGTTCTGGGTATTTCTCCCTCATCTTGATTTCGAGTTCCCACGTATCTTCTTTGTGACCGTGGTGACTCCATAATACTTTAACCAAAGAAATCGACTTATTCCTCAATTCTTGAACTTTATGGTCTAAAATAGCTTCAGGCCTCTCTACATAACTCGTATCATGACTAAGAACTATGTCACTCTGATGAATCACATGCTTGGGATCAAATACATACTTTCTCAGCTGAGAAACGTGGAAAACATTGTGAACATTCCCAAGACTAGGTGGCAGAGCCAACCTATAAGCAATCGGGCCGATCCTTTCAAGAATCTCATATGGCCCTATAAAACGTGGCCTAAGCTTGCCTTTAACGCCAAACCTGATTATTCTCTTAGAAGGGGAAACCTTGAGGAAAACCTTATCCCCACTTTCGAAATGCAATTCAGTTCGGTGTGTATCAGCTTATAACTTCTGTCGAGTCTGGGCCTCTTTTATTCTCTATCGTATCTTGCGGATAATCTCGATCATCTCGCTGACTGTATCTGGCCCTAAAATATTCCTCTCACCCACTTCGTCCCAATAAAGTGGTGATCTGCATTTTCTGCCATATAAGGCTTCATACGGTGCCATGCCTATCGTTGCCTGATGACTGTTGTTGTAAGCAAATTCGATTAATGGCAAAACATGCTCCCAATTTGCACCTTGATCCAACACTAAAGTTCTTAACATGTCTTCTAGTGTTTGAATCATCCTTTCAGATTGTCCATTGGTCTGTGGGTGGAAAGCAGCACTAAAGTTCAGATGTGTACCCAATTCCTTCTGTAGACTCATCCAAAATCTAGAGGTAAATTTTGGATCTCGATCTGACATGATTGATACCAGCACTCTGACACGGTCTTAGTGTAACTATCGCAAGTGCAAGATATCGCATCAAGTAGTAAAGTGGACTTTTTGAGTCCGGTTTATCGATCCCACAAGGAAGTTTGGTTATAATTTGAATTATACACTATTAGTCTATTTTTATAGATACTTAAGATGAGTGAAACACACAATTAAAAAGTTTGGTTTAATAATTGCAACGAAATTACAATAATAGTTCTAATGTTATAAGGAAATAAAAAGATAGCTATAATAATAGATTGATTATCGATAAAATGAAATAGTTGGGATTACAAACTTAGTTCGTCATTGGTTATAAAAGATGTATTGGAGATCATAAGATGAATTTACTTATTATGTTGTGTAGATTCGATTTTCCTTAAAAAGACGGTTTCTCTTTCGAACTATAAAACGTCCCTTACATATTGAATCAATCCACTATATTTCTATATTGATTGGCTTCAATACATAGCATTAGGATTTATGAAAATAACTCAAAGAATCATCTAAGGACTAGGGGTATATTTCTATCCCCTAGAACAACTTAGAGTGAAGATCATTTGATCTAATCAAACATATTTTCTTTCGAAACATATGAAAACCATAAATATCGTCATTTATTGGCCAAATAAATAAAGATTGTTAAAACAATGAAAATCACACACAATAATAAGTAATTCACAATAGATCTTTATACACATATAAATAACATGACTAACCTTGTTTATAATCCCAACTAAAGATTACTTAGCCCATAAAGGGTTTATTACACATATTACAAGCTTTGGTGGTCATTTTTAGTTGAATCAAGAGAAAGAATTGATCCTAACTCCCTTAGTAGATAAAGGAGATAGAAGCAATAAACTCTCTGAACAACATATACTATACCACACTTACAAAGATCACTCAAGAACACAAGTGTGTTCTTCACACAAAAAGAAAAGTTTACAAATAATGGAAAATTATAAGATGAATGATGAATGATGAAGGATCTAAGGGGTCTATTTATACACCTAAAGTCATCTAATAGCTCCAAAACTCCAGTATTATTACATTAGATCGGATCAATGCCAGCCATCCCCTCAATAATACACAAAAAGTATAAAAAAATAGACAAATCATAGTAATCTGTCAAGAGTTACGGCCGTAACATTTAGGAGTTACGGCCGTAACAAGGGTGACTTACGGCCGTAACCCCTGAATGTTACGGCCGTAACTTGGCTTCGTAAATTTGTTCACTGGTTGCTTTGAAAGTTACGTTTTCAGCCCAGAATTTCTCAGACTTTGCGTTTTTGCCCCAGATCTTCTTCGGATGATAACTTTTGATATATAACTCTTATTTTGAATCCGGAAAGACTCTCGAATTCGTCTCGGAAAGCCCTACAACATGAATATATCAAAATTCAATAAAGAGAATATTTATTAAACATTTTGTTTCTTGAGTAATTCAGTTATTTAATCCGATCATCATCCGATAAAAATAAAATTATTAAAACTAATAAATTAAAAGCAAAAAACGAGTAAACTAGCTCAATTATGGGTGAATTTTATCGATACAAACCATGGATAAGTGTACAAAACTGACACATATCACACCCCCAAACTTGAATTCTTGCTAGTCCCGAGCAAGACTCTTTATTATTCACACTTCAAAAATAAAAATAAAAAATAAAAAAAATAAGAAAATTAATACACACATAAATTAAAATATAAAAAGAGAAAAGGAGATCAAAATGCCATTAATACACAACAACCAGCTTTATACAGTAGATAGAAATGAATCAAGATTCAAAATAAATCTACAAATGTTTTTGAGGTTAAAACACGGTTTTTATTTTGTAATTCCAAAATGTAAGGTTTCCCCCCAATAGGTTGATTATTTCTTTCCCACTCGTGATACACACGACTCCCTTTAATGGTTGCTCTCGATCACTCGTTTATTTTTCGACTCAATATGAAGAAGAATTTTATTGGCGTCATCAAATATTGTGATTTTCACAAAATTGAGTGTATTGAAATTCAGCTGCTAATTAATTCAAATCTGCTCATAAACTACATCTCTTTTAGTGATAGCTTTCGCACCGTTATTTGCTAACGTGTAGCTCTTTTCACTAACACAATTTCTATCTCATTATTTTTTTCGTAAAAAGGTGATAGCTTTCACACCGTTATTTGCTAACGTGTAGCTCTTTTCACCAATTTTTCTGAGACGGCAGCTACGCACCAACAATGGTTAGTCCTTTATTTTTCGCAAAATTTAAGACTTCCAAAATTAGGTAGTTGTTGCTGCTCAACACTTCTCCTTTTCGTCATTTATTTTTTTAGGTGATAGCTTTCACACCGTTATTTGCTAAGGTGTAGCTCTTTTCACCAATGACTCCTTTTTTTTTTTTGGTTTTTTTGAAAATTATAATTATTATATATGTGAGAATAATGAAAGAAAGACTCCCTGGATGATATGATCCTTGCTCTTGTTGTTGAATCTTTCCGTGTTACCCCCAAACTTATTTTGCGAAATAATAGAGATTGGGTTGCCTCCCAATAAGCGCTTTGTTTAACGTCCTTAGCTTGACTTCTCGTCAGATTAATTAGGTGTTTCCAGCATTATGATTGACTTTGCTGTCGAGAATTCTCCTCCCAGATATGGCTTTAACCGTTGACCGTTTACTTTGAAACTCCCGTCGGTTGTATTATAAATCTCCACAGCTCCATGAGAAAACACCTCTTTGATCGTGTAAGGGCCTGTCCATTGTGATCGCAGCTTACTCGAAACAGAGACGCACGTGCATTAAAAAGCGTAACTTGGTCTCTGTTTTAAAATCTCTTCTTAGAATTCTGTTGTCATGCCATCTTTTTGTTTTTTCTTTGTAGATTTTGGCATTTTCATATGAGTCGAGTCGGATTTCATCCAACTCATTTATCTACAGCAACCTTTTCTTTCCAGCCAACTGTTCGTCAAAGTTTAATTTTTTATAGCCCAAAAGCTCGATGTTCAAGTTCTACCGGCAGTGACAGCTTTTCCAAAAATGTATTTAAATGGAGACATGCCTATCGGTGTCTTATAGGCTGTTCTGTAAGCCCAGAGCGCATCATCCAGCTTTTTCGACCAATCTTTCCGAAATGAGTCGACTGTCATCTCAAGTATACGTTTCAGTTCACGATTGGAAACTTCAACTTGTCCACTGGTTGGTGGGTGATAAGAGGTAGCGACACGGTGTTTTACTCCGAATTTGGTCAATAGAACCTTAACCTGGTGATTGCAAAAATGAGATCCGCCATCACTGATAATAACTCCCGGAGTTCCGAAGCGAGTGAATATATTTTTCTTTAGAAAATTTACCACGACCTTAGCTTCGTTTGTTGGTAATGCAATAGCCTCCACCCATTTGGATACGTAGTCTACAGCTACAAGGATGTATTCATTAGAGAATGATGATGGAAAGGGTCCCATGAAATCAATTCCCCAAACGTCGAAGATTTCAACTTCAAGGATGAAATTCATTGGCATTTCATTTCTTTTTGACATGTTTCCATGTCTTTGGCACCGGTCACACTTCGAGACAAGTGTATGTTCATCTTAACAGAGTGGGCCAATAGAATCCTGCTTCAAGAATTTTTGCTGCTGTTTTTGAACCCCCAAAATGTCCTCCATAGTGAGAGGAATGACATCTTTCTAATACCTTCTCCATTTCTTCTTCCGGTATGCATCTCCGGATGATTTGATCAGTCCTCGTCTCGAACAATGAGGATCTTCCCAGTAATAGTATTTCAACTCGGAGAAGAATTTTTTCTTTTGATGATGGGAAAAATTTGGGTGAATTATTCCACTAACAAGGAAATTAACGATGTCAGCATACCATGGTGCATTTTGTTTTTCCTGGATATTAGAGATTTGGAACAGTTGTTCATCCGGAAATACTTCATTTATTTACTTCTCTTAAGCATTATTTTGGTCGAGTCTAGAGAGATGATCCGCCACTTGGTTTTCTGTTCCCTTTCTGTCTCTGATTTCTATGTCGAATTCTTGCATAAGTAGAACCCATCGGATTAGCCTTGACTTTGCATCTTGCTTTCTCATTAAATATTTCAAAGCTGAATGATCTGTGTAGACAATGACCTTTGATCCCAATAAGTAGGATCGAAATTTGTCAAAGGCATAAACCACTGCAAGCATCTCTTTTTCAGTTGTTGTGTAGTTCAGCTGAGCATCATTCATAGTCCTGCTAGCATAATGGATCACTTGCATCATTTTGTCCTTCTTCTGGCACAGCACGGCCCCCACGGCATAATCACTTGCATCGCACATCAAAATGAATGGAATAGTCCAATCTGGAGAAATGATGATTGGAGCTGATGTAAGCTTATCCTTCAAAGTTGCAAATGCCGCGTGGCATTCATTTGTGAAAAGGAATGGTGTATCTTTCTCAAGCAAAGAACAGAGAGGTTTTGCTATTTTTGAGAAATCTTTTAAGAACCTCTGATAAAATCCTGCATGCCCGAGAAAACTCCTTACTCCTTTCACCGAAATTGGTGGAGGAAGTTTTGCAATCACTTGGATCTTTGCCTTATCGACTTCAATTCCATGTTGTGAGATTCTATGGCCAAGTACGATTCCTTCCTAGACCAAGAAGTGACATTTCTCCCAATTGAGAACTAGATTTGTGTCTTCACATCTTTCCAAGACCATGCCTAACTGATTTAGGCATTTATCAAATGAATCTCCGAAAACCGAGAAATCGTCCATGAAAACTTCAATGAATTTTTCAACCATGTCTGAGAATATTGACATCATGCATCTTTGAAATGTGGCTGGAGCATTGCACAATCCTAATGGGATTCTTCTATAGGCAAATGTTCCATAAGGGCATGTGAATGTTGTTTTCTCTTGGTCTTCTGGGGCTATTACGATTTGGTTGTACCCTGAATAGCCGTCGAGAAAACAGTAGTAAGAATGTCCCGCCAATCTATCGAGCATCTGATCAATGAAAGGGAGTGGAAATGATCTTTTCTGGTCGTCTTGTTTAGTTTCCTGTAATCAATGCACATTCCTCATCCTGTGATTGGTCGTGTCGGTATAAGTTCATTGTGCTCGTTCTCTATGATCGTGATTCCACTCTTTTTGGACACCATATGTACAGGGCTCACCCATGGACTATCTGAGATTGGATAAATGATTCCAGCGTCAAGTAATTTAAGAATCTCTGCCTTCAGAATTTCCTTCATGTTTGGATTCAAACGTCGTTGATGCTCAATTGAAGGTTTGCAGTCATCTTCCATCAAGATTTTGTGAGTGCATATAGAGGGGCTTATTCCTCTAATGTCTGCAATAGTCCATCCAATTGCTCTTTTGTGATTCCTCAATACCCTTAGTAATTTCCCTTCTTCAAGTTTGGTCAATATGTTAGATATGATGACCGGAAGTGTTGAGGAAATGCCCAAGTAAGCGTATCTCAAATGTGTGGGTAGAGGTTTGAGATCAAGTGTTGGAGCTTCTTGTAAAGAAGGGAGGGGTTTAGCGGAGCTTGTCCCCAATTCTTCAAAATGTGAATGCTTTCTTAAGGTTGGTAGTGCTTCTAGATAGTTAACTGTTTCGGCCAAGTGATATTCTTCTTCCATGTCAAGTTAGAGAATTTGCTATACATGTCTCAAGAGGATCTTTAGATAGAATTTTCTCTAAAGACTTGTTCACCATGGCTTCAATTGTGTCTATTTTTAGACAATACTCATCTGTGGAGGGTTGATTCAAAGTTTTTAAGACATTGAAGATGACATGTTCGTCTTCCACTCTGAGAATTAGCTTTCCTTCATAGACGTCAATAAGAGCACGTCCGGTTGCGAGAAATGGTCGTCCCAAAATAATGGGAATATCCTGATCTTCTTCCATGTCGAGGATGATAAAATCTGCTGGAAATATGAATTTATCAACCTTGACGAGCACATCTTCTATTATCCCACGTGGATACTTGATTGACCGATCGGCTAATTGTAATGAAATTGTTGTTGCTTTTGCTTCTCCCAAGTTCAATTTGTTGAAAATTGATAGGGGCATCAAGTTGATACTTGCCCCTAAATCACAAAGAGCTTTGCCAAAATTCACTTCACCAATTGTACACGGGATTGTGAAAGTTCCCGGATCTTTTAGCTTGGGTGGCAACTTCTTTTGTAGTATTGCGCTACATTCCTCTGTTAGCATGACAGTTTCGTATTCTTCAAGCCTTCGTTTGTTGGAAAGAATATCTTTCATAAATTTGGCATAGCTTGGCATTTGTGCTAGAGCATCGACAAAAGGAATGTTGATGTGTAGCTTTTTGAAGATTTCCAAGAATTTCCCGAATTGAGCATCGAGCTTGTGATTCTTCAACCGTTGAGGAAATGGGATAGGTGGAACATAAGATTTTATAGCAATTGGACCTTTTTGAGATGAAGGTCCTGTATCAGATTCTTTTTCTGATTCTTGATTTTGTTTAATTTTTTGTTTTTCCAGATGGTTTTCCATAGAAATTTCAGGCAACTGCACTCCACTTCTTGTTGTGATAGCTTGTACATTTTCCCTTGGATTTACCTCGGTATTGCTAGGTAACATGCCATGAGATCTTTCTGAAAGTATTTTGGCCATTTGGCCAACTTGTGTCTCCAGATTTTTAATTGAAGCATCATTTCGTTGTTGATACTTGATTGTTGTTCACTAGCTTTGTGATTGCTTCTTCCCATCCGGGCTTCTTTTCTTGATGCGTCGGATTCAACACATTGTTGTTTGCATAAGAAAAATTTGGATGATTTTTGTACCCTGGATTGTATGTTGGCCCGTAAGGATTGTATGCTTGCCTTTGGAAATTCCGAGCATACGCCACTTGTTCCGTGGTGGTGTTGACTGCTCTTGTTTCACTAAGGGACAGATAGTGCTGTTGTGAGTTGCTCCACAAATTTCACATGAAAAAGCTGAAACTTGTGGAGTTTGCACCGTCTTCACAGATTGAGGAGTTGAAAAAGACATTTCCTCGACTTTCTTTGATAGAGCTTCAATTTTTGCCAACATAAGTGAATAAGAATCCACTTCAAAAACACCATTTGGTTTCTTTTGGATATTTCGTCGCCATCTTGAACTTTGTTCACTTATAACCTCAAAAAGATTATAAGCCTCTTTCATAGTTTTGTTTCCCAGTGAGCCATTTGATGATGAATCGACATTGGCTCGGCATGAAGGTAAAATTCCAGAATAGAAGTAATTGACTTGTGCTCCCAAATTGAAACCATGGTTAGGACATTTTCGTAGCATATATTTGTATCTCTCCCATGCTTCGTGGAATGATTAAATCTTGTTGACAAAATGTAGAAATTTCGTATTTGAGTTTCGCCACTTTTATTGGTGGAAAGTATTTAGTGGTGAATTTACGGACAAATTCGGGCCAATTTGTTATGCTTCGTGGTGGCAAAGTATCTAGCCACTCTCTTGCTCGTCCTTCAAAGTGTGCACGAAAAGTCTCATTTTGATCGCCTCGTCATTTACATTTGGATATTTGAAATTTCCACATATTTCCACAAAACGGTTAATATGGAGATATGGATTTTCGTCGGTTCTTCCATAGAATGAGTTGTTGTTGGAGAAGAGATTGATGACATCTGGGCGAATTTGAAAATTGTCCACTCCAAATGGTGGATAGATTACACTTGATTGAACGCTCAAAGATGGGGGGTTCATGAATTCCCCAAAGAGCATGTTGTCTTCATCTATTTCCGGCACAATAGGATATTGTTGATGTTGAATGTTTTGAACATTAGGTATTCCCCCCACCGGAGGAATTCTTTCGTTATCATTTCCTTGGGGGAGACATGGATTTAGTTCGTCCGCCATTGATGGTGAAGAAATAATGTTTTTCTTTTGTTCTCTTCGCCTTCTTCTGAATGTGGCTTCGATCTCGGGATCTAGTGAAACTAAATCGCGATTGTACGTCCTTCGCATAGACAAGAAAATCTACAACAAAGAAAAAATTGTATTTATAACAATAGTTAATAATGTAATTTTTTTTTCAATTATAACTTATACGCTCCCCGGCAACGGCGCCAAAAACTTGACACGGTCTTAGTGTAACTATCGCAAGTGCACGATATCGTATCAAGTAGTAAAGTGGACTTTTTGAGTCCGGTTTATCGATCCCACAAGGAAGTTTGGTTATAATTTGAATTATACACTATTAGTCTATTTTTATAGATACTTAAGATGAGTGAAACACACAATTAAAAAGTTTGGTTTAATAATTGCAAAGAAATTACAATAATAGTTCTAATGTTATAAGGAAATAAAAAGATAGCTATAATAATAGATTGATTATCGATAAAATGAAATAGTTGGGATTACAAACTTAGTTCGTCATTAGTTATAAAAGATGTATTGGAGATCATAAGATGAATTTACTTATTATGTTGTGTAGATTCGATTTTCCTTAAAAAGACGGTTTCTCTTTCGAACTATAAAACGTCCCTTACATATTGAATCAATCCACTATATTTCTATGTTGATTGACTTCAATACATAGCATTAGGATTTATGAAAATAACTCAAAGAATCATCTAAGGACTAGGGGTATATTTCTATCCCCTAGAACAACTTAGAGTGAAGATCATTTGATCTAATCAAACATATTTTCTTTCGAAACATATGAAAACCATAAATATCGTCATTTATTGGCCAAATAAATAAAGATTGTTAAAACAATGAAAATCACACACAATAATAAGTAATTCACAATAGATCTTTATACAAATATAAATAACATGACTAACCTTGTTTATAATCCCAACTAAAGATTACTTAGCCCATAAAGGGTTTATTACACATATTACAAGCTTTGGTGGTCATTTTTAGTTGAATCAAGAGAAAGAATTGATCCTAACTCCCTTAGTAGATAAAGGAGATAGAAGCAATAAACTCTCTGAACAACATATACTATACCACACTTACAAAGATCACTCAAGAACACAAGTGTGTTCTTCACACAAAAAGAAAAGTTTACAAAAAATGGAAAATTATAAGATGAATGATGAATGATGAAGGATCTAAGGGGTCTATATATACACCTAAAGTCATCTAATAGCTCCAAAACTCCAGCATTATTACATTAGATCGGATCAATGCCAGCCATCCCCTCAATAATACACAAAAAGTATAAAAAAATAGACAAATCATAGTAATCTGTCAAGAGTTACGGCCGTAACATTCAGGAGTTACGGCCGTAACAAGGGTGACTTACGGCCGTAATCCCTGAATGTTACGGCCGTAACTTGGCTTCGTAAATTTGTTCACTGGTTGCTTTGAAAGTTACATTTTCAGCCCAGAATTTCTCAGACTTTGCGTTTTTGCCCCAGATCTTCTTCGGATGATAACTTTTGATATATAACTCTGATTTTGAATCCGGAAAGACTACCGAATTCGTCTCGGAAAGCCCTACAACATGAATATATCAAAATTCAATAAAGAGAATATTTATTAAACATGTTGTTTCTTGAGTAATTCAGTTATTTAATCCGATCATCATCCGATAAAAATAAAATTATTAAAACTAATAAATTAAAAGCAAAAAACGAGTAAACTAGCTCAATTATGGGTGAATTTTATCGATACAAACAATGGATAAGTATAAAAAACTGACACTTATCACACTCCATGCAAACGTACAATTTCACGGACATACAACTGTGCCAACTTCTCAGATCCGTAAGTGATTGGGATAGATAAAAAGTGAGCTGATTTTGTAAGTCTGTCTACTATAACCCATATAGCAGTGTTTCCTCGTTTGGTCCTCGGCAAACTAGTCACAAAATCCATCGCTATTCCTTCCCACTTCCATTCTGGAATGGTCAATGGCTGTAACTTCCCATAAGGTCGTTGGTGTAGTGCTTTCACTTGCTGACAAGCCAAACACCGCTCGACAAAAGAAGCTACATCCCGTTTCATACCATCCCACCAGAAATTTCTCTTCAGGTCTTGGTACATCTTGGTACTTCTGGGGTGAGCGGCATAGGGAGTATCATGAGCCTCACTCATAATCTCATTCCTTAATTCCTCATCATGTGGGACACATATTCTCTCTTCGAACATAATTGCGTTATCAGCCGCTTCGCAATAACTTCCTGGGTTATCTGATCTGATTTTCATACGTAGTTTCTCAAATGCTTCATCTCTCCTCTGCGCATTCACTATTCATCCTCTTAGATATGGTGTCATCACTAATGTCATGACATGACCCATTATCGTTTCCGGTGGATGAACCACCTCTAAACTCATTCCTTCAAAATCTTGGATTAGATCCCCTTCTGTTGTAAGTAGGTATCCTAATTGCGATTGAGTCTTACGACTCAATGCATCTGCTACCATATTAGCCTTGCTGGGGTGGTAGTTAATACCATAATCATAATCCTTTACCAATTCGAGCCATCTTCTCTGTCTCATATTCAAGTCCTTCTGCTCGAAAAAGTACTTTAAACTCTTGTGATCCGTGAAAATTTCACATCTTACCCCATAGAGGTGATGTCTCCATATCCTTAATGAGTACACAACTGCAGCTAGTTCCAAATCATGCATAGGATAATTCACCTCATGCGGCCTAAGTTGTCTTGATGCGTAAGCTATCACTTTCCCATCTTGCATCAATACACAACCTAGCCCATTCTTAGAAGCATCCGTGTAAACCACATACTCCGTGTTCTCTTCTGGTACTGCTAAAACTGGCGCAGTAGTCAATCTCCTCTTGAGTTCCTGAAAACTCTCATCACATTCATCTGTCCATAAATACTTAATACCTTTCCGCAACAGTTGTGTCATTGGTCTAGCAATCTTGGAAAATCCTTCGATGAACCTTCGATAGTACCCAGCTAGACCCAAGAAACTATTAATCTCATTAGGGTTGGTCGGTGACTTCCAATCACGTACTACTTCCACTTTAGCTGGGTCCACCTTAATACCATCTGCTGACACAATGTGCCCAAGAAACATTACTTCTTTCAACCAAAATTCGCACTTACTAAATTTGGCAAAGAGTTTATCTGTTCTCAGTGTTTCCAACACTATCCTGAGATGTTCTTCATGCTCTTTCTCATTTCTAGAGTAGATGAGAATATCATCTATGAACACCAATACAAACTTATCCAAGTACGGGTGGAAAACTCTGTTCATAAGATCCATGAATACTGCGGGGCCATTAGTTAATCCAAATGGCATGACTATAAACTCATAATGTCCATATCTTTTTCGGAAAGTTGTCTTGGGTATATCCTATGGTCGAATCTTCAGCTGATGATACCCAGACCTAAGGTTTATCTTATAAAACACAGTTGTTCCCTTGAGTTGGTCAAACAAGTCATATATCCTTGGCAGAGGATACTTGTTCTTGAGTGTGAGCTTGTTCAGCTCCTTGTAATCTATACACATTCTCAGTGTACCATCTTTCTTTTTCACAAAAAGGACAGGTGCTCCGCATGGAGAAACACTCGGCCTAATGAAACCTAAATCCAATAGCTCTTGCAGTTGGATCTTAAGTTCTTGCAGTTCCTTCGGTGCCATCCTATAATGTGCTTTCGACACTGGGGATGACCCTGGCTCCAGGTCGATGTTGAAATCCACTTGTCGATCTGGTGTTAAACCCGGCAACAATTCTGGGAATACATCTTCGAATTCCCGCACAATTAGCACATATCCTATAATCTGATCTTCTCCATCTTCTCCATTAAGGTAAACAAGGAAAGCCTGGCAATCCTTCTTTCTCATCATCTTCTTGGCTTGGAGAGCAGAGATAACAGGTGATCCTCTACCCATTCTTATGCCGTGAAAGTCTGTGGGCTCCTTTCCCGATGGTCGGAAGGAAATTTTCCTCTCATAACAAAGAATTGTGGCATAATTATCAGCTAACCAATCCATTCCTAGGATTACATCAACACCCCACATCGTCATAACATTCAGATTATTAGTTACCACTTTAAGATTCCCAAGTTCTAATTCCAGATTAGAACAAACATGCGTGGTAGTGGAAATTCCTCCTGGTGGTGAAGATACTCTCATGACATGACTAGCACGTTCCGGTAATACTAAGATTATCCACACATGCTCTAGCAATAAATGAATGTGATGCTCCAGTATCAAACAAAATAATTACAGGTAGGTTAAGAAGTTTGCCCATACCTGCCAAGTTACCCTTATCCTTCTCAGGTTGCTTCTGATTGATGGCATACGGCCTAGTATTCTGATTCTGCTGTTTCGGTGGTGGTGGCAGTTGCGGCTGTCCTTGTAGTGCCCTCTGTGGTTGGGGTTGACCCTGGTGGTTTGGTCTCTCTCCCTACTGCTGCTTAGGACAATTCCTCATAATATGGCCTTTCTGACCACACGTGTAACAACTTCTAGTGCCCAACAGACAGGCACCATGATGCTGCTTGTTACACTTGGGACATACGGGGTTTGCAACTCGCCCCTGATTATTGCCTCCCTGAGCAGGAACCATCTGCCGTCCCTGATTGTTGCCTCCTTGAGCTTGAGGTTGTCCATGAGATATATTTCCCTGCCACGGCTTCCTGTTAGCCTGGCTGTTCCCATTGCCACCATTGTTTCACTACTAGAAAGAGGGCTATCCTTGACGCGCATTTTAAGACGCTCGCTACAAGATGACGCTCAAAAATGAGCGTCATAAAATAAGAGTCATTTTTCTATTGGGGATGACTCGTTTTCAGAAGCGTCATAACATATGAGTCATAATCAGTTAAAATTCCGCCTATTTCATTCGGGGAAGTGAAAAATACAAGCGCCTATATTCAATTATTCATCTTCACTTTCAATCGACCAGAACACACACACATAAAACACTCACCTTGCCCTAATATATTCATCTTCACCGATTGCAACCATCCACCGCCGCCACTCCATCACCGTCACCGTCGCCACTCCATCACCGTCACCATTGCCACCCACCAGGTAAAACTTACATACATTGTGGATTGTCGGGTATCGTCTGAGGTTTGGGTTGTCGGGTCTGGTTATGCGGTTTGGTGTGAGAAAATCGAGTATTCCGGTGATTGTGGATTTTTTGTTGAAGGATTAGAGAAAGAAGAAAAATAAGATACCAAGAATTTGGAAGTACTTACCTTTATGTACCATAAAACATGCTCATCACATTCTGCAAAACCCTTTGGCGATTTATAGGTACAAATACAAGGTTCTCCAGATCATACTCTCCTACATACATACGTAAGCAAAAATATACACACATGAAGCGAGGCTATCAAGAATCTCCATCCTCTAGTTCTCATGGACCCCCTCAATCCAAATTCAAGTACAATCCTGAAGGTAGTTTTGATCTTTCTTCATTCAATTACGGAAATTCAAAGCACCTCGCTCGATTTTCTGTTCGTTTTAAAAGGAATTAATTTGGCTGTGTGGATTATTAGGCAGTACCTTCAATTAAGGTTTTGAATCTTGGTAGGGTTTTTTATTGGAGTTCAGAAGCTAAATTGAGTTGTAAGATGTTTGGCATATTTGTTTCTCTTTTGTTTGGATTTTGTTCTCGAGTTTGGGAGACAAGTGTTAGAATCATTAGCCAATTTTTTTTTTTTTACGGATGGGGGATAAAAATTTGATTTTTTCCCGGAAGAATTAAGTGCTTCTCATTGTGGTTAGGTGACGCCCACGTTTTGGAGGATGAGAGTACGAAGATATATGAAAAGAAAGTAGCCGATCATTACGGTGCAAGAACAAATCGGACTCTCGAAGAACGAGAAGCAAGCCCTATTATTCACTGAAGAAACTTAATAACTGGTACTTACCAAATGTGTTTGAGCACTTGGAACAATGCTGCTACGTCTAACAAATCATCCGAGATTAAATCCATAACCACATTACTATTTTTGTCGGTTGGCATAGTAACTGTTCATGAAGTCCTACGTAAGACGGTAGCATTTGTAATTGTTTCTTACCGTTTATCCCATTTCGCGATAAAAAGTGTCTTGATTCAGCTTATACGCAAAGAGGGGAGATGCAGTTCTTGATCTGGCTTGTGGAAAGGTAGTTTACGAGCTGGATATTTTGAGATTGGTAGTCTTTTATATGTGCTTGTGTTGTCAACTTGGACTTTTAGTTTTATCCCTTTTTTTTTCTGGTATCAGGGTGGTGACCTCATTAAATGGGATAAAGCGAGGATCGGTTACTATGTCGGTATTGATATAGCTGATGGATCGGTAAAGTCTCAATTCATTCAAGTTTTTAACTGCCTTACATTGGTCAGTTATCATCAAATTGGCAATATTGAATTCGATTTGTTTTTGTTAATGCTGGAGGTGTATAGTCTACTTGATCTTTTCCGCATCCCCCTCCTTCTCGAACAAGTTTAGTGGACTTCAAACGCAACGAATATTAATGTGGCTGATTTTGAAAGCGCATTCCATGCTCTGGTTTGGTAAGTCTTTTTTATATAAATCAGTTTAATCATTAGAACAAAATAGTTTGGTAAGAATTTTTTATATTTTTGCAGAATAAGATAGTGGCCAAAAAGAAGGAGAAAAAGGTCACGATGACAAGGAGAAAAGAATGCAGTAACAAAGAAGAGAAGAAGAAGAAGGAAAAGAAATGCAGGCAGAACAAAGAAGAGAAGAAGAAGAAGAAGAAGAACAAAGAAAAGAAGAAGAAGAAGAAGAAGAAGGAAAAAGAAAAGAAGAAGAAAGAAAAGAAGAAGAAGCGACAAAGAGAACCCGACAACGAAGAAGAAGCGAAGATGCCAAAAACAGGTACGATGCCAAAAACTGTTGGAGTTTTTTTAAGATCATATGTTACTTAACATAATTCGATAGTTTATGCTATATATATATAATAAGTTAGAACTCTCCGGGCCTGTAAATAATAACAATAAAGCCCACCCAATTGGTCATTTGATCTGGGCCGAAGGCCAACAGATCAAATGGATCCAAAGTCATATTTGTAACACCCCCAAGATATTCGAGGTGTATTACAGCGCCGTGGACCCCTACATGGGACCCACCAGGCTAACACAATAAAACACCACTCGACTAACCATCTCGGTTAGCAAGGAAACAACTATTAACAACAAGAACATAAAACAACACGTCCGGTACAACCGGCATAATAAACATCAACCGACAAATACAGTAACTCCAACGAAGTCCAAACACAATCCGAAAAGAAAAGCCTAAGTACTCGCGAGTACAATCTATAAGTTTACAATTTGGAAAACATCCACATCAAAAGAGACAGTAGGAAATAACAAGACTCAATTGCACATGTCAACAACCTTGGCCAACATCCTCGTAACATACAATAGCCCGCTCGTCTGGTCAACATAACATTAAATCCATAACAAGAATTTCCCCGACAACGGGTCCCCAAAGGGGTTAGCAATTACGCTAGTACAAGTATTCAAGGCAAACCAATCGCTTACACATTTCATAGTACATGCACCAATATCAATTCGAAAGTCAAAACCAGACATGTCTTTTCCGGAAAATAAACAGTCAAACAATTAGCCTTGAGAACAGGGCGGCAGCATACATTCTCACTCGGGGCCTCACAGGGACCCTAACGAGTTGGCTACAAATACAGAAAAACAAAACCACGCACACGCTAAGCCGTGAGAACAGGGCGGCAACATACATTCTCACTCGAGGCCTTGCAAGGACCCTAACGAGTTGGCTAGCGGTACGAAACTCGTGAAATCCAGGGCGGCAGCATAGATTTCCCTCCTTGACCCCGTCGGGCCAACACAAGGTGAGCAAATTACACACAATATACATTACCATTTCACGTTAAGCATAAAGGTTTCCAAAAATACTTGCCTTGAATTATTGACGACGCAACGAACGGAAAGGAAGTCACCGACGAACGCTAGGAACCAATGAAACCGAACCTAACGATTCGAAGAATACAATCACAACCATTTCTAAATGAATACGGAATTGGAATACACCCGAAAACCCGCCTACGATTCATGTATATTCGTATATAAACAACAACGAGGGCGGACCACAACCAAACCCTCTCGATTCCGTAAAAATCACGAAATATACCATGAATCCGTAGGGAAACTAAGAATACCAACAAGATTAATCATATTCATCATGAATTAATCGACAAAACGGAACGAATCGGACAAAAACGCGAAAATCCCCAAATCTACCCAAAAGTAGGGTTCTAAAGATCTAACCTTGATTATTTGGATCGAAGGATGTTATAGGATGATTGATCAACGATATAACCCCAAGAACTTCATGGATTTGTTGTTCAACAACATGGTTTCGTCTCCTCAGAAACCCGGACCCATGACCGAAGAGAAATGAAATGAAAATGACGGAGAAAGTCGGTGATCTGTCATTTTTTATCTTGGGCGGAACTAGCGTGCGCTAGCCTTCCGACCTAGCGTGCGCTTATCGGCCCGATGTCGTCGAGCACACTCGGCCATGGCCCACGACCGGCACCACCGACCACCCCGCGACCGTGACTCGACCGACTCCCCTAGCGTGCGCTACGGCCGGAAGCTGCGCGCTAGCCGACATTGCCGGTAGCCACCGGGTCGACAACTCATCCGTGCGTCGCTAGTCGGCGGCGTCGCTACCCTGCCCGGTTAGCGCGCTCTGGCCACGGCGATGGCGTGCGCTACCGCCGATCTGGCGAGTCGAGAACCTCGTAATACCTCTGTCCGGGCCGATGGCGTCTGGCCGACTCGGCAGCGTGCGCTACAACTGCCCGAGCTAGCGCGCGCAGCGCGTCCGGCCGTAGCGTGCGCTCGCGGTTCTGCCGTGCTGCTCGGCGATGTCGGCACTCGTCCGGCGATCCCGCACCGTCCGGCGGTACCGGCCGCCACGACCCGACGCCTCGATTTCCGAAGCGCCGCAGGCGGACACGGCGAAAAGTTCGCGGACGACGTCAACGACTCGAGATGAAAACGTAATGCAATAATTAATCATACGCGACCAAGAAAAGGGTCAAGACGACAAATCTGAGATATGGATACGTAATTTTCAAGAAATTACAAAATGGCCCAAAACGCCCTGAAATCACGATACGTGATCGAATAACCAAACCGAAGTTCACAACACGTCTAACAAAGTTAAACGGACTTGCGGAAACTCGAAGCAATGCATTTGACGAGATTCGCAAGAATCGAACTCAAGTGCGGAAAAGTCGCTAAAAACCACGTAACTCAACAAAACAACACCGAAACGAACTCGGATGACAAAAAGTGTAGAATTAATCATTCTCGGAATGACGAAACGGTCATGAGCGAGCCAAAACGGACTCGGTCGAAAAAGAAATTTACCGAAAATCGAAAATGCGGATATTACATTCTACCCTCCTTAAAAGAAGTTTCGTCCGAAACTTAAAATAAGTAGGAGAAGCAATATCCTTTGCCAGAAAACTCGACGAGATACACAAAACCGAAGACTCGCGCCCGACGGCGAAACGCCGCAAGGAACGCAAAGAGACATACGGCGAGAAAATACGCTCTAGTGGCGACTAACACAACGTCACCTAGAGACATAATAAAATCAACGAGTGACAAGCGTCATCAAATAGACAATCCAATCGAGTCGATTATCCGAACAATCACAAAACTCAACGAACGAAAATCAATACGATTGACCAACCCAACGGTTCATCAACCCAAAACGCGAGTCAACGGCCGAACAAGTACGAAATTCCACCGCCCAAGGGTTGGAAGATCGAAAACGAGACTAATTTCCCGAACTTAAGGGAACTACGAAGGAGCCTGAACGCTCAACAATCACGAAACGAGAACAAAAACCGAACAAGCAAACGATTGAGACAACAAGAATCGAACAATCATGTCCGAAACACGTAGGATAATAAAATTCAAACAACAACTCCCGTGATGACCGGTGAGAACAAAGAAGACGTGCATTCCCACAATATCCACAGGAAAGGGAATAGCGATTGAAAAGCCACAACGACAAACGAGCTATTCCGAAACAATAACACCCTCGTTCGATCAACAAAAGCAAGGGATAGGGAAAGTTCAGAAATGTTAACGAGCATAAACGAGTTGATAGAGCCAAAAGTACAGAAGTTAAAATTCCGATCCACTTCGAATAAAAGAACTATTAGAACCAAAAGATGTTACTTCCGAACAAGGTTTACAATAGTCGAACCGAATTCGGAAGGTCACAATGATAACCAGATCGACTCAAAACCAGATTACATACTTCGAACGATGAAACCAAGGTACAGAACAAGTTCATAAGGTATCAATGAACACGAGCGAATCGATAGACTGGAGAAAGAGAAGATATAGAAGTCAAAATAGTACGGGTATTACTTTTGACCTTGCCCCCGAAACTCACCACAACGGAACCAAGGTAACAATACAACAAGCAACCGACACAACGTGGAACAATCACCGATGCACACAATCATACCAATCCGATCTCTAACAGCTCGCATATATGCGATAAAGCATAAACCGCCACGAGGCGACAACATCCAATACCAATATCACACCCCTCACAGAGGCTACCACGACAACTGTGTGGCGAACGACTCAACGCTCACACCACCAATTCAACAACAACTCGGGGGTTAACATCCTAACGAGAGTACGAACATCTCACATATATTCCCGGACCACAAATAGGAATGATAGGTTTTGAAAACGAAAGCCACCTTTGAAAATAACTTGTAAGCACGAGTTGATCTTGAGTATCATATATCAAAAAGTAGTACAAACATCGTCATCGAGACTAAAAAAATCATCTTGCGTTTGAAAAAAAAAAGAAATGAAGACACCTTTCGTTAAATTAAAACTTGTCAGCTATATTCGACCTTCGGGTCTAAGCGAATGCATTTCTAAATCATTAGAAATATTTCAAAATATTTTGATCCTCAAAGTAGAATAATTTTGAAATATAGCGTGACACTAGTAGGCATCTTGAGAGCACTGTGAGAAAATAATTTATTTTAAAAGTACGTCTCGAGGTTTATTTTCTAAGATACTCAAGGTTTTTCGTATACAATAGCCGTAATGCCCAAAATTCGCACGTATCAACATTTACTTAAACACATCATATCACACGCATCAAATCGCTGAAAATCACGGCGGTGATATACAATCCTCGGGATATGTTCAACAACATCGTTAAAACAACAATCGGTTTATCAAAACTGGATGGAAAACGATATCAAGAACAAAACTCCAAAAAGTCAACTCTACGGATTCAAGAAAATACCTAGATTCGCGAAGAACAATGGATTAGATGATGTTAAAAATCGCTCAGATACTCCAAAACACCTTTGGATGGAAGAAAAATCAGCCCAGATGCGAAAACCGAGTCGCTACGTCTCAAACTCATGGAGGAAGGAGAAGAAATGAAGAAAAATGCAACTTCTAGATCGGTGTCCAAGATTTATATCGACACAATTAGCGTGCGCTAATCATTAAGGTTAGCGTGCGCTATCACGGCACCAAACAAAACTCGACCAAAAATACACCGTTAGCGTGCGCTAACCCCAAGTGTTTAGCGTGCGCTAACGAGAACTTCGCACTCCACCCGGTAGCTCGGATCGCTCAACTACCGTGTAGCGTGCGCTATCCTCCTTAGCGTGCTACCAATGCACTCTTGCGCGCGCTTAGCCGCAGCGTAGCGTGCGCTAACGACCCACAGAGACAACAATGAACACACCAGAAAATTACATGCCGTAAACCTTTCACACATGGATTTAACTGGCTAATCTCATTTTCCCATGTTATTTCGAAAATGCTAAAAAGACCAATGACGGTAATATTTTTCCAAAGCTCACAAAATCATTTGTCAAACCATCATGAAATATTCAAGGCCAAAATGCCAAAACTTGATTCAAGGAATCGGTTTTACGAAATAAAACTCAATTTGCAAAATACCGAAAGCCGTTTGAAAGAACTCACGCAATGGATAAAATACGGTACGAAAATACATCAAGAAGGATTTACACTCCTCGTATAAACCAAATACGAGAGTCTAATAAACACATATCGTGAAATCAAAATCCACGAAGGATTCCATCATTTAACGACTAATCATACAAATAACTCGTGTCACACGAGGCACAACACAAGGAATGGAGTTTTACATCCATAGATCGCACGTAAGTGACGACCCTCGATACTAATCACGACCAATGATCTCAAACGACGCGTCGCGATGCGACTAAGTCGACAAAATCCAACGAGACAAAACTCAACAAACACAACTTGACTCGGACTAGGTTTCCTGTGCTAACTGATTTTAAAATCGTATACTTTAGTTATTCGAAAATAAAACCGATAAGTTAAAAATCGTTTTCAAGACCCTTTCAAACACGACAAGGGCTTAACAATGTAGCATTTTATAAAATGTCCCAAACACTTTGAAACACGACCTTTAAATACGACGCAAGTTTTTATTTGAAAATACAAGGGCTCGCCCAAATTCATGTCACTTTTCAAAAACCCACAATACGATCAAATCTCGTAGATTTTCAAGCATGCACGCCGCATGTATTATTATTAATAGAAACACATTGGTTGTAAATAACAATAATTAGCCAAGTAACAACAATTCCGGACACACTCATATACGACATTCAAAAATCACTAGTTCAACAAGCGCAACTCGAATACTAATTCCAAGCATATGTCAAACTATCTCTTCAAGTTTGACAACAGAACTAAAGATCACCGATTTGGACATATGTCGAAACCGGCTATGTGAGTTTCTCAACAAACTCGCCATCAATACCTATACCGAACATATCAATGTTCAAAACTTCTACATCATACCGCACCCTTCGTGTCCAACTCATCGGTACATTCGGCTCAACATACATTTAGTATATCGCAATTACCAAACGCAGATTCCATCACACAAAGAAAAGACTAGAGAGTCAAGCCCTCTCACAATATACCACGGAGCAAAACTCGGATCTTTCGATCACCAACGATCCCACCAATGCTAGGAAGTTTAGCGATGGAAGGCTCGCAAAACGACAAGCGGTCAAGCCGAACGGCGCACATACTCCGAGAGAGACAAAGGACGGCGCAATACTAGAATCAAAAGTACACAACCGGATGGATCGAGAAACAACTCGACAATAAGTACGAGAGAGGCAATCACGGTTCGAGAAGTGGAATTTCAATACGAGAAAACAAGAGAATTGAGTAAGGAAAACTTACGAGCACCGGATGTACCGAGATGCCGGCGGTGTGACAATGTGCAAAACAAAACACAACTAGACCCAAATAACCAACAAGCCTAGGTATCCATAAACCTAGCGCTCGATACCATTTTCGTAACACCCCCAAGATATTCGAGGTGTATTACGCCGTGGACCCCTACATGGGACCCACCAAAGCTAACACAATAAAACACCACTCGACTAAGCATCTCGGTTAGCAAGGAAACAACTATTAACAACAAGAACATAAAACAACACGTCCGGTACAACCGGCATAATAAACATCAACCGACAAATACAGTAACTCCAACGAAGTCCAAACACAATCCGAAAAGAAAAGCCTAAGTACTCGCGAGTACAATCTATAAGTTTACAATTTGGAAAACATCCACATCAAAAGAGACAGTAGGAAATAACAAGACTCAATTGCACATGTCAACAACCTTGGCCAACGTCCTCGTACCATCCCAGCGCCCGCTCGTCTGGCTGAACATAACCTGAAATCCATAACAAGAATTTCCCCGACAACGGGTCTCCAAAGGGGTTAGCAATTACGCTAGTACAAGTATTCAAGGCAAACCAATCGCTTACACATTTCATAGTACATGCACCAATATCAATTCGAAAGTCAAAACCAGACATGTCTTTTCCGGAAAATAAACAGTCAAACAATTAGCCTTGAGAACAGGGCGGCAGCATACATTCTCACTCGGGGCCTCACAGGGACCCTAACTGTAATATCCGTATTTTTTTCTTTCCCTTGTATTTTCGTTTTTGGTGTATTTCTCGGTCGTAGTGACCCTCGTGTACTTTTCAGCGTGTCCTTCCTGTCAAACTGTTGATTTGTATTCTCGTTATTGTTCATTGTTTCAACTTTCCTCATATGTATTAGACTTTGTTAGATCACCATTAATTTTTGGTGACTCCAAAAATTATAAATCTTTGCAATATTATAGAAAATCGAGTTAGCTTTCCAATGGTTCAAGCGGTGAGTCAATCGGAGTCCGGACGAGAGAGTTATGGTCGTTTTAGTGGAAGACTGTCAGCTGTCGGGCACCGTCCAGAGCCTTTCGGCCGATAGGGTGGGCCGATAGACTCTCTGCCGGCATTTCTGCATGGGTATCGGCCGATCACTTCCAGGAGCCTTTCGGCCGATAGGGTGGGCCGATAGACTCTACTGCCGGCATTTCTGTATGGGTATCGGTTGGGCCTATCGGCCAGCCTATCGGCCGATAGGTTCTGCTGAGTTACACTATAAATGTGTCGTTTTGAGCGTGAACAGCTCATTTCTTCTTTTTTTCTTCCACTGCATCGCGAGAGAGGATTTAGAGGGGGAGAGTTCTTCATCCGGGGGTCGATTTTCATCATTTCTTTTCGGTTGTGAGGCTCGGATAATCAATCTAACGCGAGTTCTACGGATCTTAGTTCTTGAATCTCCAAAGGTAATGTTCTAAAACCCTACTTTTTTGGATAATTGGGGATTTTGGGGTTTTGTCCGATTCTTTCCGTTTCGTTGATGGATTCATGATGAATATGATTATTCTTGTTGGTATTCTTAGTTTCCCTACGGATTCATGGTATATTTTCATGGTTTTGCGAAATCGAGAGGGTTTGGTTGTGGTCCGCCCTCGTTGTTATTTTTGTTTGAATATACATGAATCGTAGGCGGGTTTCCGGGTGTATTCCATTTCCGTAATCGTTTAGAAGTGGTTGTGATTGTGCTATTCGAATCGTTAGGTTCATTCTCGTCGGTTCCTCGTGGTTGTGCTTGATCCTTCGTTTAGGAACCGTCGTTTTCCACCCGGACCGTTCGTAGTCGTGTTTCATCTCTGTTTCTTCAAGAATGTCTCAAAGGCAAGTACTTTACATTTGTTTACATGTTCCAAAGATTTGAATTATGGCTATACGTGGTTGTTGTGGGAGGATATGTGTATGTTCACCTAGGGACGGTCCGACGGGGCCTCTAGGGATACGTATTGCCGTGTGTGTGCGTATCACGAACTGTGGTTGACCACCCAGGGATGTCCGACGGGGCTCTGCGGGGTACGGTGGCCGTGAGTCACGTAGCAATGTTATCTTTGATTTGTTTTGGTTGGTTGAAAATGTGTTTTGTGATTGTGCATCGTAAATATTCCTAATATAAAATGTCTTCTAAAATGATTTTGGCGCATTATTCATCCGATTAGAATGTAGTTCAAATGGATTGTACTTGCACTAGCGATTGTCGCTAACCCTTAAATGGGGAAATACTTTTTGTATTTCGTATTGATCGTGGGGACAAGCGAGCACTCGAGCCGTATGAGGATGATGGGCAAGCATGATATTGTCCAAGAAATGATTTTCGGTGTCATGTCCGCCGGTTATTATTATTGATGTCCGATTCTAGGATTTATGTATTATAAAAATTGGTTTAAGTACTCGAGTACTTCTTTTGCAAAATTGTTAATGTTGTGTTCCCGTTTTGGGAAATGGATTGTTGTTGGATTCTATTGGTCGGATTGTACTCTTTTATTTTGAATCGTCATTTTATTGTTGATGGTTGTCGTTGGCAAAGGTCTTGTTGGTATGTTAGCCGGGTGGATTCCACAGTGTGGGGTCCACGGCGCTGTAATATGCCCTGAATGTCTTGGGGGTGTTACAGAATATGGTATCGGAGCTTTGGTTTATGGATACCTAGGCTGTCGATTATTTGGGTCTAGTTAAGTGTCGTTTTTGGGACAGTATCACTGCTATGCCATCATCTCAGTACGCCGGTGCTCGTAAGTTTCTCTAACTTGACTCGTTTCCGCTCGTTCTATTTCGTCTTAGTATCTTTTGCGTTTTGAGTTTGAATAGTACTTACCCGTTGCTCCTTGAATTCCTGGCGGTAGAGGACGCGACGCGGGCCGCGGACGCGGTAGGGACGTGGCGCAGGTGGGGCGGCCATGTCCGATCACTCGGGAACTGATTCGGCGATGCCCTCTTTGTCGAACAGTGTTCCCCCTAGTTCCGGAGGTCAGCAGGACCAGTCTGCTAGCTCCGGTAATGCTCATGAGAATGTTGGAGTGGCCAACATATTGCAGCAAGTAGCGAACCAGATGACGCTACTGACTCAGGCCGTTCTGGTCGGCCATGCTAATGCCAACCCGTTTCCTCCAACTGGGTCCGGCAATGATAAGCTACTTCAGGACGTGATTCGTATGCGTCCTCCGCAGTTTGATGGTGCTTCTGACCCTTCTGGTTGGGAGAATTGGATGTTCGAGATGGAGAAAGTGTTTGAGGCTGCTAATTGCCCCGAGGAGAGGAAAGTACCCATTGCTCAGTACTTCCTCGCCAAGGAGGCAGCGACGTGGTGGCAAGCGGTGAAACCGTGTGACCGGACAGCTACATGGGTAGAGTTTCGAGATCTGATGGAAGATGAATACTGTCCTTGGCCAGTGAAAGAGGGGAGGATCCGAGCCTTCTTTGAGGCTAAGCCCCAAGATGTACCTATATCTCAAGCCATCAAGGACTACAATCAGCAGTTACACTATGTGAGAAACCAAGTCCGCGATGAGCTTGATAAGATCCGCCACTTTGACATGCGGATGAAACCGAGGGTGCGCCACTACATGTCTGGTCTGGGGTGCACGACTTTGAAAGAATATCAGAATAAGGCGATGGCTTATGAGATGTCGTTTTCTGCGACAGAGACGGCAACCGAAGGAAAGAAACAGAAAACCACCGGTCAGTTTTCGGGAGGCAAGTCAGGAGGATATCCGAGGACTCAGTCTGGTTCGCGAGTCTTCGGGAGTCAGTTGCCATCAGTTGGTCGAGGAAACGGTTCTAGATCTGCTCCTGCTGGTTCCGTTCGTGGTCCTACGTGCTTCAACTGCAGTCGTCCGGGCCACATGATGAGTGAGTGTGATAGGCCTCCTATCCAGTGTCTTGCTTGTGGTCGTATGGGTCACCGTGCTAAGTTTTGTACGGATGCAGCTCGGGCTCCAGTTACTCAGATATCTGCTCCAGCTGCAGGAGAGCCGAGTGTGAATCAGGCACCGACAGTTCCTCAGCCGCAGCAGAGTTTTGGTAGAGGTCGAGGTCGTGGTCAGCCTTCTAGAGGGGGAGCTTCTAGTGCGGGGTCTGTTCCGCCCCGTGTGTATGAGATGAGACGAGCAGGAGATCCTGACGCGACGGTGGCCACAGGTACCGTCCACATCCTTGATCATCCTGTTTCCGTATTGTTCGATTCTGGTGCTACGCATTCTTTTATATCTATGGATTGTGTGCGTCGCCTGCATGTTGATTGCCTTGTTACTTGTGAGCCTTTTGTTGTTAAACTTCCTAGTGGGGATAGCATCGTGGGGGATCGTGAGGTTAGAGATTTTCCAGTGAGTATCGCGGGGAGGGTTTGGCCTTCTAATCTGATTGCGGTAGATATTAGAGATGAGGATTTGATTCTGGGTGAGGATTGGCTGGACCGTCATGGGGCGATCATGAATTATAGAACGAGGATCAAGCTTTCGATGTTAGCCTCTCGATGGTACCGAGCATTCTTTGTGGGGCGTAAGCGGGTAGCCAGAGATTACCGATCGCTTTGAGGTCGGTGAGACTTCTTCGAGGAGGTTGCACGGGTTATTGGTGTTACGCTTTGAGATCGGAAGAAGGGGGAGTCGAGCTCTCGTCTATTCCGGTAGTATGTGAGTATCCTGACGTTTTTCCAGATGAGTTGCCGGGTTTGCCGCCGGGCCGAGAGGTTGAGTTTACCGTCGATTTAGAGCCGGGTGCAGCACCTATCTCTAAGACGCCATACCGTATGGCGCCTGCCGAGATGCTTGAGTTGAAGAAACAGTTGGGAGAGTTGCTAGACATGGGATATATTCGACCGAGCGCTTCGCCTTGGGGCGCACCGGTCCTATTCGTAAAGAAGAAGGATGGGTCACTTCGTTTGTGTATCGACTACCGAGAGTTGAACAAAGTGACCATCAAAAACAAGTATCCGCTCCCGAGGATTGATGACTTGTTTGATCAGTTGCAGGGGGCAACCGTGTTTTCGAAGATTGATTTGAGATCGGGGTATTATCAGCTCCGAGTGAAGGATACCGATATTCCGAAGACGGCCTTTCGGACGAGATACGGTCACTACGAGTTTGTGGTTATGCCTTTTGGGCTAACCAACGCACCAGCCGTGTTCATGCAGCTTATGAACAAAGTCTTTATCGAGTACCTCGATAAGTGTGTAGTCGTTTTTATCGACGACATCCTGATTTACTCGAGGAGCGAGGAGGAGCATGCCCGTCATCTACATATTGTGTTAGACATTTTGAGAACTCAGCATCTTTTTGCTAAGTTCTCGAAATGTGAGTTTTGGCTACGGGAGGTTATGTTTCTCGGTCATGTGATCTCGGCCGAGGGTGTTCGTGTGGACCCACATAAGGTAGAGGCAGTGTTAGATTGGGCGCCGCCCAAGAACGTGAAAGAGGTCCGCAGTTTTCTGGGATTAGCCGGGTATTACCGTAGATTCGTCGAGGGGTTCTCTAAGCTCGCTCGACCGCTGACTCAGTTGTTACAGAAGTCGGAGAAGTTTGTGTGGACCGATGAGAGGCAGAATAGTTTTGAGGAGTTGAAGAAGCGGTTGACGACCGCTCCCGTGTTGGCTTTACCGAGTGGTAATGATGGTTTCTCCGTTTATAGTGATGCTTCGGGCCAAGGGCTCGGATGCGTACTTATGCAGCACGGGAGGACGATTGCCTATGCTTCCCGTCAGTTGAAACCGTATGAATTGAATTACCCTACGCACGATCTTGAGTTGGCCGCAGTTGTGTTTGCGTTGAAAATCGGCGTCATTACTTGTATGGCTCGTCGTGTCGATTTTCACCGACCACAAGAGCTCAAGTACATCTTCACGCGAAGGAGCTTAATATGAGACAGAGGAGATGGTTGGAACTGATTAAGGATTACGATCTTGAGATCCTTTATCATCCTGGCGGGGCTAATGTGGTGGCGTATGCCTTGAGCCGGAAATCGCACGCTCGACGCTTGAGTTACTTACGGCCCATCGGGACTTCACGAGAGTTTATGAGGTTGAGCATTGAGATTAGACCGCCAGAGAGTTCCTGGCGATTGCGTACTCTTGAGATTTCTTCATCTCTCGTCGAAGACATTAAGTCGGGACAGTTAGAGGATCCGATGTTTATTCGGCTTCGAGAGAGTGTAGGAAAGGGAAAGCCCGGATTCGTTATTCATGAGGACGGCGTGTTGAGATTCCGAGGTCGGTTGTGTGTTCCGAACGACTCGAACCGAGACAGAGCATTATGCGAGAGGCTCATGCGTCACCATACTCACCCATCCGGCTCGAGTAAGATGTATAAAGACACGAGGAAGAATTTCGGTGGAGCGATATGAAGAAGGAGGTAGTTCATTGTAGCTAAGTGTTTGACTTGTCGGCAAGTCAAGATTGAGCATCGGCCGGCGGATTATTGAAACCGCTTCCCGTCCGGAATGGAAGTGGGAGGACATCTCTATGGATTTTGTTACGAGTTTACCGAGGACGAAGACCGTATGAATATGGTATGGGTGATTGTAGACCGATCGACTAAGTCGGCACATTTTCTCAGGCATCAAGGATACTTGGGGTCCGTAAAAGCCGCTCGTATATTCATCGCACAGATTGTGAGGCTTCACGGTACTCCGAAGTCTATTGTTTCGGATCGTGACGGCCGTTTTGTATCGCACTTCTTGCAGCGGTGCATAAGGCGTTGGGTACCCGGTTGCGTTTGAGTACCTCTTTTCATCCCCGCCGATGGATGGGAACGCACTATCCAAACGTTCGAGGACTTGTTACGTGCTTGTGCTCTTGGTGGAGTAGTGACGGAGGAACATTTACCGCCGATTGAATTCACGTACAACAACAGTTGGCACGCGTCGATTCGGATGGCACCGTATGAGGCACTTTATGGGCGACGATGTCGATCGCCGATTTGTTGGAATGAGGCGTCCGATTTAGTCGGGACCGAGCCGGATGTCGTTTTAGAGACGAGGCGGAAGATAGAGTTAATTCGAGAACGGATGTTGACTGCCCAGAGTCGACAGAAGTCGTATGCCGACATCCGTCGTCGACCCTTGGAATTCGAGGTGGGAGACCACGTTTTGCTGAAGGTGTCGCCGACGAAGGGAGTTTTCCGTTTCGGGAAGAAGGGGAAGTTGAGTCCGAGATTTATTGGACCCTTCGAGATTCTCGAGCGAGTCGGTGGATTAGCATACCGTTTGGCGTTACCCCCGGCCTTGAGTCATGTTCATAGCGTTTTTCATGTTTCCCAGCTGAGGAAATATGTTCCAGATCCTAGTCACGTCATCGATTATGGCGAGATTGATATTGCTGAAGATATTACTTTTGAAGAGCGTCCTCTGAAAATTTTGGAGCATCGTGAGAAACGACTGAGGCATAAGACCATCCCTTTGGTCAAAGTTCAGTGGTCGAGACACGGTGTCGAGGAGGCAACTTGGGAAACCGAGGATAGCATGCGTGCTAAGTACCCGGAGTTGTTTGTTTCTTAAGTTTCGGGACGAAACTTATTTTTAGAGGGGTAGAATGTAATATCCGTATTTTTTCTTTCCCTTGTATTTTCGTTTTTGGTGTATTTCTCGGTCGTAGTGACCCTCGTGTACTTTTCAGCGTGTCCTTCCTGTCAAACTGTTGATTTGTATTCTCGTTATTGTTCATTGTTTCAACTTTCCTCATATGTATTAGACTTTGTTAGATCACCATTAATTTTTGGTGACTCCAAAAATTATAAATCTTTGCAATATTATAGAAAATCGAGTTAGCTTTCCAATGGTTCAAGCGGTGAGTCAATCGGAGTCCGGACGAGAGAGTTATGGTCGTTTTAGTGGAAGACTGTCAGCTGTCGGGCACCGTCCAGGAGCCTTTCGGCCGATAGGGTGGGCCGATAGACTTCACCGCCGGCATTTCGCATGGGTATCGCCGATCACTTCCAGAGCCTTTCGCCGATAGGGTGGGCCGATAGACTCTCCGCCGGCATTTACGTATGGGTATCGGTTGGGCTATCGGCCCCTATCTACTGATAGGTTACTGAGTTACACTATAAATGTGTCGTTTTGAGCGTGAATGGCTCATTTCTTCTTTTTTCTTCCACCGCATCGCGAGAGAGGATTTATAGGGGAGAGTTCTTCATCCGGGGTCGATTTTCATCATTTCTTTTCGGTTGTGAGGCTTGGATAATCAATCTAACGCGAGTTCTACGGATCTTAGTTCTTGAATCTCCAAAGGTAATGTTCTAAAACCCTACTTTTTTGGATAATTGGGGATTTTGGGGTTTTGTCCGATTCTTTCCGTTTCGTTGATGGATTCATGATGAATATGATTATTCTTGTTGGTATTCTTAGTTTCCTACGGATTCATGGTATATTTTCATGGTTTTGCGAAATCGAGAGGGTTTGGTTGTGGTCCGCCTCGTTGTTATTTTTGTTTGAATATACATGAATCGTAGGCGGGTTTCCGTGTATTCCATTTCCGTAATCGTTTAGAAGTGGTTGTGATTGTGCTATTCGAATCGTTAGGTTCATTCTCGCTTTCCTCGTGGTTGTGCTTGATCCTTCGTTTAGGAACCGTCGTTTTCCACCCGACCGTTCGTAGTCGTGTTTCATCTCTCGTTTCTTCAAGAATGTCTCAAAGGCAAGTACTTTACATTTGTTTACATGTTCTAGTATTTGAATTATGGCTATACGTGGTTGTTGTGGGAGGATATGTGTATGTTCACCTAGGGACGGTCCGACGGGGCCTCTAGGGATACGTATTGCCGTGTGTGTGCGTATCACGAACTGTGGTTGACCACCCAGGGATGTCCGACGGGGCTCTGGGTACGGTGGCCGTGAGTCACGTACCAAGGTTAACTTTGAATTGTTTTGGTTGGAGGAAAATGTGTTTTGTGCTTGTGCATCGTAAATATTCCGGAATATAAAATGTCTTCTAAAATGATTTTTGGCGCATTATTCATCTGATTAGAATGTAGTTCAAATGGATTGTACTTGCACTAGCATTGTCGCTAACCCTTAAATGGGGAAATACTTTTGTATTTCGTATTGATCGTGGGGACAAGCGAGCACTCGAGCCGTATGAGGATGATGGGCAAGCATGATATTATCCAAGAAATGATTTTCGGTGTCATGTCCGCTTGTTATTATTATTGATGTCGATTCTAGGATTTATGTATTATAAAAATTGGTTTAAGTACTCGAGTACTTCTTTTGCAAAATTGTTAATGTTGTGTTCCCGTTTTGGGAAATGGATTGTTGTTGGATTCTATTGGTCGGATTGTACTCTTTTATTTTGAATCGTCATTTTATTGTTGATGGTTGTCGTTGGCAAAGGTCTTGTTGGTATGTTAGCCGGGTGGATTCCACAGTGTGGGGTCCACGGCGCTGTAATATGCCCTGAATGTCTTGGGGGTGTTACACTAACGAGTTGGCTACAAATACAGAAAAACAAAACCACGCACACGCTAAGCCGTGAGAACAGGGCGGCAACATACATTCTCACTCGAGGCCTTGCAAGGACCCTAACGAGTTGGCTAGCGGTACGAAACTCGTGAAATCCAGGGCGGCAGCATAGATTTCCCTCCTTGACCCCAGGCCAACACAAGGTGAGCAAATTACACACAATATACATTACCATTTCACGTTAAGCATAAAGGTTTCCAAAAATACTTGCCTTGAATTATTGACGACGCAACGAACGGAAAGGAAGTCACCGACGAACGCTAGGAACCAATGAAACCGAACCTAACGATTCGAAGAATACAATCACAACCATTTCTAAATGAATACGGAATTGGAATACACCCGAAAACCCGCCTACGATTCATGTATATTCGTATATAAACAACAACGAGGGCGGACCACAACCAAACCCTCTCGATTCCGTAAAAATCACGAAATATACCATGAATCCGTAGGGAAACTAAGAATACCAACAAGATTAATCATATTCATCATGAATTAATCGACAAAACGGAACGAATCGGACAAAAACGCGAAAATCCCCAAATCTACCCAAAAGTAGGGTTCTAAAGATCTAACCTTGATTCGCTGGATCGAAGGATGTTATAGGATGATTGATCAACGATATAACCCCAAGAACTTCATGGATTTGTTGTTCAACAACATGGTTTCGTCTCCTCCGAAACCCCAGCCGCGGACCGAAGAGAAATGAAATGAAAAATGACGGAGAAAGTCGCTGGTCTGTCATTTATATACTGGGCCGGAACTAGCGTGCGCTAGCCTTCCCGGCCTAGCGTGCGCTATCGGCCAGTATCGGACGAGCACACTCGGCCATGGCCCGCACGACCCGGCACCACCGACCAATTCCGCCGACCGTGACTCGACCGCCCGACTCCCGCTAGCGTGCGCTACGGCCGGAAGCCTGCGCGCGCTAGCCGACCTGCCCAAAGAGCCACCGGATGACAACTCATCCGTGCATCGTCGCTAGTCGGCCGGCGGCGCTACCCCCGCGGTTAGCGCGCTACGACCGACAGAGCGTGCGCTACCCGCCGATTCCGACCGAGTCCGTAACCTCGTAATACTGTCTGTGCCCGAGCAGACGTCTGGCCGACTCGGCAAGCAGGCGCTTACATCGCTGAAGCTAGTGCGCGCAGGCCCCGGCCAGAAGCGTGCGCTTACGCGGTTCTGCCGTGCTGCTCGGCGATGTCCAAGACTCGTCCCGGCCGCCCCGCACCCGTCCGGCCACCGTCACCGCCACGACCCGACGCCGATTTCCGAAAACGCACGGAACGGACACGACGAAAAGTTCGCGGACGACGTCAACGACTCGAGATGAAAACGTAATGCAATAATTAATCATATGCGACCAAGAAAAGGGTCAAGACGACAAATACAGATATGGATACCCGTAATTTTCAAGAAATTACAAAATGGCCCAAAACGCCCGGAAATCACGATACGTGATCGAATAACCAAACCGAAGTTCACAACACGTCTAACAAAGTTAAACGGACTTGCGGGAAACTCGAAACAGCAGTTTCGGACGAGATTCGCAAGAATCGAACTCAAGTGCGGAAAAGTCGCTAAAAACCACAGAACTCAACAAAACAACACCGAAACGAACTCGGATGACAAAAAGTGTAGAATTAATCATTCTCAGAATGACGAAACGGTCATGAGCGAGCCGTCAAAATGGACTCCGGTCGAAAAAAGAAATTTACCGAAAATCGAAAATTGCGGATATTACAATATTTTAGATTGATGATTAGTTTAAATTGATGAAGCGTTGCATCACTTGGTTTGGACGGTTACAACCATTGATGTCAACGGTTATATAAGTGTATATGGGTGCATGTAAACGTAAGACAGTTAGTAAGTGTTAGGCGTGCTTAACATGAAGACAAGTACCTGCTATTATCTTGATTCCCTATCGATTAGCGACGTCAGTAATCAGTTCAAGCAAATAGTGGATGTGTAAGTAATACAAATTATAGAATCTTTATGATGTATGATGTAATACTTAACTGGGTTAATTCTTTGTAGGGCACTTGCATTGTATGATGTAGAAGCTGGAATCAATAAGAGGACTAAACTTAACTGGGTTAATTCTAAGGTTAGTTATTTGTTGACTATTATCTTGTGTTGCTGCTGTTTGTTAAGTAACACTATTATCTTGTGTGTAGTTAGTTGCTGTTTGTTAAGTAACACTGCTATAGTTTCAAATGTTCTTGAAATGACTTAGTAGATGAATTAGTAGACTGAATTAGTCTTAGATGTATACAACGAGTTCCAATACTAGACTGATTCTTGTTAAAAGATGTTTTAAGTAGTTTAATAGATGAATTAGTAGTAGACTGTTCTTGAAATGTTCTTGAAATGACTTCTTGTATAGACTGTTTCATATACAATTTGTGTTTCTTGTGTAGTGTCCACGTCAGCCCGGATGCACCGAATGTGGGTACTTCACGTTGAAGTTTATGAAGGAAATAGTTAAACATGGAGTTCGGGTTCTCGAAAATGACAATGTAAGTACTTAACTGTTTTAAGTAGTTTAAGTAGTAATTAATTGTTTCTAAAATGTTGTTTTATTTGACTAGATTGGTGGTGATAGCAACGAGTACATGGAGGCGGATTTCGACGATATTCGAGAAGAATGGGCAATTTATGTGTCGAATTTCATTTGGAGATAAACAATAATCGTAAACTTATGTGTCGAATTTGATTGTATGTTGAATTGTTATGTAATGAATAATGTACTTAATTTTGTACAATTATCAGGTTTATTGTATATAATCAGGTTTATTGTATATAATCAGGTTTTAAAAAACAGAAAAAATAAAAAAAATAATTTTTTAAGGTAATGACACGCAAAAACATATGGCAGAAAAGTGGGTCATAAAAGTTATGACGCGCTACTACGAAGGTCAAAAAGGAGCGTCATAAAATGCGAGTCATAAATGCGCATCATAGATCGATGACGCACATATGCGAGTCATTAAAATTTATGACGGGTCCATCCTTGACGCGCATTTGCGCGTCATAACTCCTCTTCTTGACGCGCATTGCGCGTCAAGAATAGCCCTTTTTGTAGTAGTGTTTCGTCCTTCCCACTTACGCTTCCCCTTATAATCGTGGGAATTTGTCTGAGTGGGTGGTGGTGTAACTTTGGGTGCTCGCTTCTCTTCTGGCATTGCTGCCTCAATATCCAGAGATCTGTTCAGCGATTCAGTGTAGCTCAGCCTTCCATGGCTAGCTAGGGACATGCCTATATCATGTGTCAGTCCTGATCTAAATTTTCCTGCCATCTTCTCATCCGAATCAACTTGGTCTGGAGCATACCTTGATAACTCACAAAACATTCTATCATACCCGGTCACTGACATCCTTCCTTGCTTCAGATTATATAACTCAGCTTCCTTCTTGACCTTGAAGGTTTTTGGAACATACTTGTCATACAGTGACTCCTTGAATTCCTCCCAAGAGTAGTTTTCCAGTTGCTCAGCCATCAGGATCTTCCTGCACGCTTCCCACCAGAAGTCAGCAGATCCAGTGAGTTGGAAGAGCACACAAGAAAGACGATCTTGGTTGGTACACCTTAGGAAGTTAAAAATTCGTTCCATAGCTCTAACCCAAAGCTCAGCATCGCTCGGGTTTCCTGACCCATCGAAAGTGGGCAGATTCTACTTAAGGAAAAGCTCTTCAATAGCCCGTTGGGGTGGAGGAGGAGGTGGTGTAGGGGCGCATTCATGCCCTCCTCTCCGTCTTTCTCTTCTGGGTGGCATTCTGAGGTGCACATAATCATCATTAGTTCATTCTCATTGGTCCGTAATTATCATCGTACTAGATCATAGATAGGAGTTCGGAACTACATAATCATAACGCATCAACACATACTCATAGATAACTCTCGTGGCAAGGTCGAGAAATAAATCATAAATAACAACATCATACTCATGAGAAGAAAATCCCATGAAGGGTCAAAATATATATCAATATATCATATGCATCGTAATAGTACAATTGCCTTCAACGAGGTCTTACTGACTATCAAAATAAGCTGGTCTAGGCTACCTACCTACACATATACGAAAATACGGGATGCTCTGACAAATAGCATTGCCATCCATAACATAAGAAAGTGTTAGACATCGGAACGACACGAATAAGCAAAAAAAAAGTGACGTTCCGCATACAAAACACAAAATAAATGGCTAGCACCATCCTGAGCTATCTCAAGTCGCCCTCGACTCTGCGGTCGAGCTGTCCTCTTTGGAGAACTCCTCCGGATCCTCGTCCGGATCTTCTTCTAACTCCTCATCTAAAGCTGGAGAGACTGTAACAGGGTATTCAGTGACTCTGCGCTTCTTCAGGAGAAAAAAATGAGCATCATCCGCGATCGGTCGTGGATGGACTGGATCGATGACTGGTATAGGTCAAAGTGGCGGGGACGTCCTCCTGAGAATAAAAGGCTCGATCCTCATGTCCCTGCGGCGAGGTGCTGAGGTCCCTGCCTCCATGTCTAACCCATCCTGAGCATGATGCGGCGCAACAAGAACCATCTGGCTCGGTAGAGGTGTAGCTAAACTCTCCGGCAAGGCTCCCCTAGCATAAGGTCGATACACGCAAGCTCCAGGGGGAGGTGCACGGTACTGGAGGTACTGAGTGGTGATGCGGATAGCAAAGGCCACGAAATCTCCGTACGGTACTAAAGTCGGCTCACGCAAAAAGATATAGTACCATGAGACTGCAGCGCCCACTGCCTCCACTCGATCGGAAGGAGGTCAATAAGGCGCTGAATGCCCTCGTAGTCTGAGACACCATGAGGAGCAGCTAAACGCCATGTCGCCTCGAGGTCTGCCACGCACTGACCCACGGTGGCACCTATGCCTCGATACGTGCTACGAAAAGTCTCCATAAGGTCGCACGGCGTACGCCTTCTCCTTGTTGACTTACGCGGCGTCATCTTCGTGGTCGCCATCCTATGAAAAAGGTATACATATAATACATCAACATCTCAACATAATAGAACAACTCTACTAAAGGGTTCTCAGAAGAAGGATATAAATCTCATCCTAAGTTCTCGACTTGAACTCTGGACTCTGAGAAACACCTAACATAAAAATAACAATATACTATCTGACAGGGTATGTTATGAAAGTTATTTGGGTTCCGCCATAAATGGACATCCCGATAAAATAACCATATTCGTATTACTCGTACGTAAGTCATATTCGTTGGAGATGTCACTGCATCGTCGATCCTCGTTATTACATCGTCATTGTTCGTCCTTCACATTCGTACATATGTTGAAATACTTAAGGCGCATAAGTTCTCGTTCGCATAATAGAAGACACTAAGGAAGTTTCTAGGTTCTCGTCTTTCGTGTTTCTTCATCAGCAACAATTCATACATACTTGAAAAAAATAAGGATTCATATGGCCCATGCTTCGTCATACATATATCATTCCATATATGTTCATAATTAACATTTCATAAAAGCTCGTAAAGAGATACATTTTCATGGCAAAAGAAGTTTGAATCATAAAGACTAGTAAATCTTTTACCTTACTCTTCAGTTGAGCATGACGTGACGGGGTATTGAGTTGACAATTGCTTCTTAAATCAGTTCGGAGAATCGAACTAAACTTCGCTTGAAAGAACATAGACTCAGAGCCAACGAACCGCTACGATACCATTCTGTCACGTCCCATTATCCCTAAGGACGACTTATCCGGGGCGTGACCTGGGGTAGGAATTAAGAAGCGGGGAAGAAAGGGGGAAACATACGTTTCATAAGGCATATGGGTGAATTATCATGAATAACCTATCAAGGTATCATGAAGGGGAGTCAGTCCCGTAGGAACGGCTTAGAATCCAAAGTAGAATATACAGTCATAACATTAGCCTTGAAGTTTAGGAAAAGGCTTCATAGCATATTACAATCAACAAGACATAGAAAGCATAATCATAAAGAGTGTTTGCAGCGGAAAAATAGGGTTGGTTACATATATGAAGATATGTAACCAGAGCTTAACATTGATCGTAAACAAAACACTTCACTCAACACCCTCCGTCACATCCCTTGATCAACCTGCATATTAAAAAGATATACAGGGTTGAGTACAACGTACTCCATGAACATATTGCCAAAACATAAGACATACTTTCGTACTTGTCATCATGCATATAAGCAGTAACACACGGGAGTTTTAGGAAAAAGCCCATATTTAATAAATCATTTCGTTTCATAGCATATATCATCAGATTCACCAGATCCATAATTTACGCGGGGGAAGGTGGCCACCTCCCGCGAACGTTACTCCCCGAGATCGGCCACTCCGAAGAGAGCTCACAATCCCGAGTGCTGTGTACACTAACCCTGGCCAGCAACCTTTGTCTAGCTCAGGATCCGATCATTTCATAGGTTGGCAAGCCAACGGTGATAGGTTCATAAGAATCCACATAAAAGTTTTTATGCATCATAATAATTTGAAATCATAATTTGCTTGTAAAACATTTCATCAAGATAGAGCAAAGCTCAAATCATTTTCGTATAGAAAGCCCACCTGGACAAGTAATAAACACAAGCAAAATGATTCTCGGCTCTTCCTTACGCTTCAGTCTGCTGCTCCACCTTTCAACAGAAACAACTAAGTTTAGCGGTCGATCGAGCTTAACGAAGTCTAACGGACAACGGACTCGATCTACATGTTTGGACTTTAGAGTTTTGCATTCGACTTAAGTTTAATAATAAAAGCTATGATTATATTAGAGAACCCAACTGACCACATAACATATAAATATACTAACAATGGTAACCGATACCCGATTCCGTTACACATCCCTTGGTTCAAAAAAAACCATCATAAAACACTTAATCATATTCATAAAATAATGTGCATCAAGTCTGGAAAGAATAAGTATTCTGTTAATGCACAGTAAGAACTAAATAGTAAATCTTATAGCGTTGGAAATCCAATGAAGTCTACTTTCAAATACATTTTACAAATCTCAATAATATGAATCGTGAAGAAAGTTATGGACATTTCCGTGAAGTGTAATGAAACTGCCAACATCCGACGAAAATGGGAAAAACATCATATTAACCTAGAGCTCGTTTCTAGCAACGAAAACCCTAAACATGTAAACTCTAATCATACATATCATACTTATAACACATATAGGAGTCGACATACAAGTATGCTTCTCGACATTACGAACTCCATTTCATAATCTTTTCTTTTGAAAACATGACTACTTACTCATTTTTATTTCTCAATATTAAACCTTCAAACATCATTAACATCAAGTATCATCATCAAGCATCAATTGTTTCCAACATCAAACAACACACTTAACATACACTCATGTTGATAATCAAAGTCTTGGTCCTAACATACAAATGACCTAAACATGACTTTAAAATCCTCAATACATAACATGCTCCTTAACTACATCAAATATTACCCACACATCTTCCAACTTTATAAATCTAACTTCATGCTCTTGTTTTCAAATAAATTTTCAAAAACATTTTATAAAAATCAAACAAAAACATATCATGTACTCCGTTCATATATCATCATAATCATCAAGTCACTTTTGAACATGTATCAACATATCAAGAACTAAGCATGATTCTTCCTTACTTTCAAAACACCAAACATTTTATAAAAATCCCATAAATTCAACATAGCATCATATCATCATATAGCAACATATTGTGTAAGAAAATCATAAGAAAAACAACACATGATTGGGTTATAAAATCCTAAAAGTTTCGGCCAACATGAAAAAAATCAAGACATGATTACAACTTGTTCTAAACACTTTCAACAACCGTAAAATCAACTTAGAGACAACATACAAAACATTATAACATTAAACCTAAACTCTTGATATATTTTCCAAATTTTAAAGTGGTCCAAAACCTATTTTTACTTGGGTAGAAATCAATAGAATGAGGTAACTTACTTGAATATGAACTTGGATTCAAGTTTGGAACACAAAGTGAGCTTGTAACTTGAGTTCTTAATGAAGAACAATGGTGTTCTTCAATGGTGAAGGGGGGGGCTGAAGTAGAGAAGAAGAGGGAAGAAGATGAAGTGAGGAGGAGAAAGAAAGGGAGGTGATGTCCCTTTATATTCTAGGTTAACCCTAGACGTCGTCATAAACCCGTCGAAGAATATTTTACGTTTCGCTCCTCCACAAATAAAATTACTCGGGTATTAAATGTATGACATATACTTAAATTATCGTGTCGCACTTACAGCCTAAAGTCGGAGAAAAGTTTCGCGATTTACGGAACACGAATTATCCGAGAAAACGACTCGACATAAAATATACCCGAAAACTCAAAAAGTAAACTTTTAAAAATCGTACTAGTAACGTAAAAGTACTGTATATAAAAGTCGACGGAATCACGATTCTATCTATCGAAACATAAAAATCAAATTCGGAAGATAAACCCAAGCAGATAACCGAACATCTGATTTCTGAATTTAAAACGTGTAAATAGTTCTAAACTTACTCCATTAGTCAGAATATTATTATTTGTGAATGCAAAACTCTAATGTCTCACTTGAGGTCATAATATTCCTCTGGTAGGAACGAAAACCCGATTCCCAAACATCTTAGCGATGGTCTCACAATGCACCGCTTGGTGCCCCAGTTGGCCGCACTTGAAACAATTAACCGGTGGCGAACGACAATTCTGTCTCGCATGGCCCACACGACTGTATTTGAAGCAGGGCTTCACACCGCTCGTCTTACTCGCCTCCGGAGTAAGGTTCTTAGACTGGTCAACTGAACGAGGAGTGCTCCCAGAAGAAAAATTCAAAGCAACAGGCTCACGAATTTCACTTCTCTGGCCTCTTGAAGAGCTACTCGAGATCTTCTGCCTCTTACTCTCTGAACCAGATTCCATCACAGAAACGGCCATCTCAATGGCTAAAGCTCGGTCCTGATATTCTTTCAGAGTGGTACACATGAGCGGAGCTATACTCTCACAGATATGGGGCTTCATGCGCATATTGAAGTATCGTACCTTGTCCGCTTCACTTCTCACTTGATCACGAACATAAGCCAGTTGTCGATTATAATCGACTATCGCCTGGGATATCGACACATCCTGGGGCGTAGTCGAGGAAAAGTCAACAATCCTGCGCTCACGGACAGGCAACGGGCAATACTCTGCCTCCATGGCAGTCTTAAACTCAGCCCATGTAGGTGTACGATCTGCAGGCACTACAGCCTGCCACCAGTCTACAGCTTCTTTGTTGAGCAAATACTGAGCAATGGATACCCTCCTTTCCTCAGGACAAGCTACAGCGTCGAATGTTCTGTCCAACTGGAAGAGCCAGTTCTCCCAACCTAACGAGTCAGAAGAACCTACAAAACGGGGCGGCTGCATCCTCATCACATCTTGTAACCACTTACTAGCCCCGTTGTCCCCATCTGGGTTCTCATTCTGATGTACGGCCCGATTCATCTATACTAACTGGTCAACCACTTGACGAAGGATGGCAGCGGCGCCAACGTCAACATTAACGCTGACTGATTGTTCCTGATCTCGTGACTGGTCATCACGACCATCTGAACTGAGCTGATTGGTACTCGACAAGGAGTGAGTCGCCCTCTCATGATCCTGATTACGACCACCGCCATGACCACGGCCTCGGCCTCGACCCCTCAACATACTGAACGGACAACCATTCAGAATAACGGGATAAAACGAACCTCACAAAAACAACATAAGCCCACAAACAGCAGCACAATACAATATTCACACCAATTCACTACTCGAATACACGAATTAACACTTGCAAATAGAACTTAAATTTAAAAGTAATTAACACGTTCACATCGATAGAGATGTACGACTTATACCTCATCATACACGGTTAAAACATTAAGCATACTATTGTGGTCCAACATGCATAATATTCATAAAAACAAGTTTTTCGAGGTATTTGTTCGAATGATAATATTTTAAATTTCGCGAGTTTGAAAGATTTTGCTGCGATGAAATTTTGGAAACACTTTGTTTAATACCTCGGTCATTTAGACAAAACCATGGACTCATTATCAAAACTGCTTTGATTTGAAATCACTTGCACAACAATACTTTGCAACGATGTCAGCAAAATGACCTTATTAATATACGCCCGCACACTAATCAACTTACGGCCGTAACACTGATTTCGTACGGCCGTAACTACTGGCTATTAGACAACTGAAGTAACCCAGCAGCCCCGAAACGGATCCGAGAGTTAGGGAACGATACCTAACAACGTATCCCAACATCTATAAAATACTACAACATTCTCCGGCGATCACAACAACATAACAAACTTATCGCAACTACTTGTACCAACACACAAACACATAACGTTTAAAATGCCGAAAACCCATATCGTTTTGCAAAATAAAATTTTCCAAAATCCTTTAGTTCATAACCAAAATCGTCGGTAATATTTTACAATGTCCAAAGTACTTCAAAACACATTTTCCAAATACCGTCTGATGGTGTCATTTGAAAATACACGGCCCATTTGTCAAAATTTAACCGATTTTAAAATCCATATAAACCGTGGTTTGGCCGCACCACCAAAATATTTTCCAAAAATCAATTTCTACAAAAATGCTCAAACCGTAAAGTCCTTCAGAAAGCATTCTCAAACCTACACTTAGTGGGCAAAATTATAACATTGCAAAAACAGTCGAATTTAAAACAACATGCTCAAACGGCAACCAGGGTCGCCAATTCAATCAAATGCATCTCGTGGCACCAAGTTTAAACACACAACAAAATCATTCATCGGAGTTTCTCACAAACTCTACCGTCGATACCTTTTCGAAACACATCAAGATTCACAACTTTCACAGTATTCCACCCCACCCGGTGGTTCAAAGGTAAAACAACAATACGCCCAATTTTATACATATACTATGCATCATAAGTATTAAATACAACTATATTACACAACACCGCGCAAATAAAATTATGCACCGCAATTAACTCACTAAGATAAAATCATGATACACAGGTACCTCGCATAAAAGATGAGACTTACGTCCACAGGCCGCACGGAGATAATGGTCGCCCAGGATACTAATCTCGTCCGACAACATATCTGAAACGTTGTGACTACGCACAAGTCAACTTGTCACCTGACATCTCGAATGGCAAAACCACACAATACTCAACAAATCACGACTCGACTTGACCCGACAGCCTAGGTTTCCGCAACCTAAGCTCTAATACCATAAATGTAACACCCCCAAAACCATATGGGAATATTACACGCCGTAGACCCCTTTTCACGAGGATCTACAAGGCTAAACCTTACAAACGACCAAATGTATGCCCGACCAGGGTTAAATAATAAAATAATACAGACCGATAAGGTCACTTACACGTGAATACACCGACCGATGAGGTCACACAACTCAATCAACAGAACTGACTAAAACAACATTACCCACACACGGGTCGAAACACAATACAGTGGAAGACTGAAATCAACTCTGACAACACAACGAAAATCAAAACAACTCTCAAGTCTTGATTAGTATCGCAGCTTGTCATCCTCTTGTGCCAATCCTGTGACTGCTCCCCTGAACCTGCATGTACCTGGACGCAAATTAGACATCCACCCCCCGATTACTCAGGGGTTAGTAAAACTCCACTGTTTTACTAGTGCAAGTATCAAATCATACAAAATGTAACGAGCAAACATTAACCATGAATCAAATATAATAATCAAGTATCAAAATATTCCCAGGAGGTTTTCACAAGGGAAAATAAGCTATGAAGCATTCGAAAATAAGATCATCATCTCGGGAATTTTTAGAATTTCAAAACCTTTAAGATCTCAAGTCCTGATTCACAAAACCTTTCGAATAACTTTAGGGTCTTAACCCAAATCTTGTTTCGTAACTCAACAGTTCTCCATAAAACTTTTTCCTTTCAAAACTTTTATTGTCAAAACATATTCATGACACTGTGATCCACTGTCATGTGTCTCCGTAGGTTCAACAACCCGCACGGACTATTCCACGCACAAATAACCAGACATAACCAATTCCGACACCGTGATCCACTATCACGTGTCTCCGTAGGTTCAACAACCCACACGGACTATATCAATCACAACAATCACACACACAGTCCCAACACCGTATTCCACTGCCACGTGTCACCGTGAGCCCCATCGAGCTCACCCAGTTGGACGTAATGTGCCCTAAACTCATGGTCCACTGTCATGTGTTATCGTAGGCCTCGTCAGACCAGCACGATTGGACCTCAGTACCTCACTAAGTTTTGACCCCGTAGTCCACTTCCATGAGTCCTCGTAGGTCCCGTCGAACCATCACGGGTGAACTTAGCGGTCACACAAATATTCATACTCATAATTCATCAACAACATCCACGTCAATCATTCACAGTGATTACCACGTCTTACGGGACTAATGTATTCAAGGCAATTTCGACAATCAACAACGTCATCGACATTACACAATTAGCACACCATACGGTACACCTCCAAGGTTATAATCAAGCCATCACAATAAGCATATCGAGTACGAATATTTCACAATGAGCATTCAAGTATAATATAATCAACGTAACACATTTATCATCACTTAACGGAATATCATCACATTGAACCATTAAGAATATAAATAATTTCGCCCACGTTTATAATGTTCATCTCATTGTCAATTCACACTAATTAAAAATCAAGGAGGCAAGCTAATCATCGTAGATCTGACACGTGATTTCTATTTACAAGACACAAGTCGTATAAATAAGATACTTGCCTCGATTGTCGGCGCCCGAATATTCCTACGAACACGGCACAACTCAGAAAACCCCGAACACCTACAATCCACAGAGAAATCCAACGGAAACACGATTACTAAGAGAATAACAATTGAAAACAACGGGAAACTCGGTCAAGAATCAAAGGGAACCCTTTGAGACATATAATCGGATATTAAATGTTCAAGGTTCCTTACAACACCAAAAATCCTGATTAGGCTCCAACGAATCCGAAATATGGATATACAATCCATAGAACATGCCTACTAATACCTAATAACAACAACCGATTCATCAAAATCGGACGAACAATGAAAATCAAGAAGGAAATCCGGAAAGTCAACCCTAGGAGATCTCAAGAAATTACCTCGATCCAACGAAGAACAAGGATTAGATGTTGTTATAATCACACAAGCCCTCCAAAATCCCTTAGAATCGGTGGAATCGACCAAGAACTCCTCCTACCAAACCTCCCTTTCGTCAACCGCTACAAGAAGGGAAAAATGGAGAAGAATGGCACAAACCCATCGGCCAGGGCTATATAAAGCGGCGCACGTTACGACCGTAGCAGACATCACCTTACGGCCGTAACTCGGCCCTTACGGCCGTAATCGGCATTAGCCTACGGACGTAACCGACACCTCCCAGGCCGCTGCCCAAAACCGCTCGACATATTACGGCCGTTACCAGGCAAGCATTGCGGCCGTAACCGATCAACCCTGGGCCACTGCCCAACCTGTGCGGGAGCCTTACGGCCGTAACCGGAAAGGTGTTGCGGTCGTAACCGGCCATGTCTTGCAGCCATAACAGGCACTACATTGCGGCCGTAACTCGGCCAGTTCCTACAGTCGGGACTCGACCGATCGGACGGTCTGGTCACCCCGAAACCCAGACGTGAAAATAAACTAAAGATACGGTTACGAAGTACTCGCAAAGACGAATCTAAGAGCTAGGAGAACACACGATTCCGACCACCTGAGGGCTCGAAGTTCGACAACGGAAGTAATTACCCCAAACTTTTGGAAATTACGAAAACGGACCAAAACGTCCAAAATACACGATACACGATTAAAACACTAAGACAAACCTCGCAACATGAATAATAACATTAAATGAACTTACGAGAAACTCGAAACAACAGTTTCGGACGAGATTCGCAAGACTCGAACTCAAGTGTAGAAAAGCCGTTTAAGAATACGGAACTCAACAAAACGATACCGAAACCAACTCGGATGAAAAAAAGTGCATAATTAATCATTCGCGGAATGACGAAACGGTCACACCCGAGTCTCTAGGATGGACTTCCGCCAAAAAAGAAAAATTACCGGAAATCGAAATTGCGGATATTACAACACCATGATACTAATCAAGACCGACACCGAAGACAACGCGTCGCGACATGACTCAGTCGGACACAATCCGAGAAAACAAGACTCGACCATACACGACTTGACCCGACAGCCTAGGTTTACAAAACCTAGTCTCTGATACCATATTATGTAACACCCCTATCCGCTCGGAAATATTACAGCACCGCAGACCCTCTCCGTGAGGATCTACCAGGCTAGATACCAAAAAGGACATCACATCAAATGCCAATCATGGCTAAATACGAAACCAGTAGACTGATTTGGTCTTTCATCAGTTACATACAACTTAAATTTCATATACATCTCTATTCAAAAATCATACCCGCATAGGGGCCAAAATAAAATGACGCTCCCATAAGATGGGAGAACAATGCAGCGTAAAGAATAATACGATTCGACCAACGAATCCTAATACTGGCCCTCATGTGATTAGTATCATTTTTTTTCCATCATCCTTCATACTGATCCCGTGATTTGCTCCCTAGAACCTGCACGTACCTGAATGCAATAACAGGCATCCACCCCCCGATTACTCGGGGGTTAGTAAACTTGAATTTTGCTAGTACAAGTATAAAGTGCAATTACGTGCCATACAGATCATATTCCAAGAGTATAACAATTTTACAAATCAACGAATCAACACAACAAAAGACTACCCGAGATATTTTGTTGGAGTAAGATATCCAAAACCATGATAAACAATAATAGAACAAGGAAGCGGTTTGTAAAACATTCTGCAGATCTCGGGGTTTTAGAGAAAAACAATAGGATTTAGGAATACTTATCTTTTCAAAATTCACTTAGGGTCACAGCCCAATAGTTTATTTTTCCAAAATACTAATCATCGAGATATTCGATATCATATTACCAATCATCGAGATATTCAATATCCTATTAACAATCATCGAGATATTCAATCTCATATTACCAATCATCGAGATATTCAATCTCATATTACCAACCTTAAGATTAGTATTCCGGAATAACTAAATCTCATACCATACCTCTTGATTAACCGTGGATTCGCACTATAAGTTACGATCCCTCAGAGAACTTGAAGTCCCGTCCCGGAGTGGTTAACACAAATATGTTCAATGGATTGCACTAAAAGCAACGACCCCTTAGAGGACTCGAAGTCCCAGTGTAGAAGCACTGCACGGGTTTTGTAAGTGTGTATGTGGGCTCTAGGAGGAAGTCGACCCAATAAGAGGGGGTGTTTGTAACATCCCACATCAATAAGAATAAGAATATTCAAGTCCTTTATAGATACAAATTTACAACCAATGTATACCAATATGCTACCACTTTCGGACTGACCTGTGGTGGGTTGGTGGGTTTATATACTGGATAGCTTAGCGTGTGCTAATCTTCCCTGATTAGCGTGCACTATCGAAACATCAAAATATGCGTTCTGCCAAAATATACAATTAGCGTGCGCTAACTACAAAAGTTAGCGTGCGCTAACGGGACATCCAGACCCAGTCCAGTAGCTTTTGGACTGTCTCGAACTACCAGTTAGCGTGCGCTATCACACTCGTAGCGTGCGCTAACTGCACCTTAGCACGTGCTATAGATCTGCATAGCATGCACTACTGAACTCCCAGTCCAATGCAGTAACTTCTGGACTGTCTCGGCCTATCCAGGTAGCGTGCGCTACTCATGAGTATTAGCGTGCGCTATCACCAAGTACTAGCGCGCGCTAACTACAGTCCTTAGTGTGCGCTATTCCTACTACACAGGCATGCCGTACAGTTCCGGAAACTCAACACAACATGGTACATCATACTGTACACAACATAGGGAAGAAATTCCAAATAATCATCAACGGAACAAAATAACCGGTACAATCGACAAAATAATTCAAAGTGACTGGAAACGAAAATCTCGGGTATTACATCCTAGACATCAACCCAACACACCTATTCAAAGAAGCTGTCATCTGCTTTCTCAAATAGGCCCATGTACGGCAAGCGGCATCTAGAGCTTGATCTTCGGAGAACCCATCTTAATAAACAAGCAGACCATCGCAGACGCATTCAACATGGAGAACCGGGGCATTCTAGTTAAAGCCCTGAAATAGAATCCAGTGGAAATATGGTACGAAATTAAGTCTCCTGAGCAGCCGATGACAATGAAATTCACTTCCAGAAAGGGAGACCTCAAGAAAGAATAGAGGTACATGCTTGACATCACAACCAAAATTGTGATGGGAATGGCAAGAAGTTTGATCAACTGTCATCCTCCAAATATATTGTCCTAAGAGCAATGATTTAGAGGCAAAGGATTAATTGTCCTGACTACATCTATAGGCGGTTAGTCCGTGAAGTAAACAAAATGACCTGGGATAGTGAGAACAACAATTTTGGACAGAAACTAGCCTTTGGGACTAGGATTCTTGAAGTAAACAAAATGACCTGGATTCTTGAGTTCCTTGGGAAGGCTAGGGGAAAAGCTGAGAATTTTCATATCAGTAAGATACTTGGTCACCTGGACCAAGCTGCAATGGACAAATTTGCAGACAGGAAGCCCGCAGCTGCAGAATTAATTGAAAGGATGAAAACTGGAACATCCTCGTACAGAGGACCCTATGGATCATATGAAGTGAAATTAGATACATCTAATAAAACCGCACCTGATACAGATGCAGCTGAGATCCAAACCACATCTGAGATTCTCGCTCTAATCCCAGCTGAGAAAACTGCAGAGGCGACTCTGCCAGCCCCAACCACAACTGCAGCTGACATACCTGAAAAGCTAGCTGCATAGGAGGACATTCCACCTACACCTGAAACCACACCTGAAGACAGTGAGGATCTTCCAATTGCCAAGATATTTGAAAGAGAAATTCCCAGAAAAGGAGACCCATCGACCTTCCTCACCTGAACCCATCAAAAGACAAAAAAGCTCGGTTAGACATTTACCCAAACCTTCAGATCACTTTGAACCTGAAGAAAATGCACCTGAAGTATCTTTAGTTGCACCTGCAACACCTCTCCTCATATCACCTGCAGATCATTCCAAGGAACTGATCGTCATTCAAGAGGAAGAAATGGTTCAAGAACCATTGCTTGTACTTCCAAGTACCCCAAAAGAAGAAGAAGAATCTGAGGAAGTCCTTGAGGAATCTGAAGCTCACTACTGCTTCAACCTCGGGCAAAACAATCTATTTAACCTCAATCACGATCAGCTCAGATCAGTTAAGAAGCACATCAGTAAGACTTTATTTATGGTTGTTTATAAGGATTGGAAGAGATTGAAGGCTCTTAGCTTCAATGTTCTTAAGAATAAGGTAGAAAGGGATGGATGGGGCTACCCCCTCAGTGTTGAGCAACTCATTCTGGTATTCTGTAAAGAGACTGATATGTGTTTGCTACTTGATGAGAATTGGTTCCTACAAAATTTCAAAACACACATGGACCAATTCATACTGCTTATAACGAAAGGAGTAGCCCAAGGAAGGACGTTTGATGATGAAGAGAAAATAGTTGGATGAGAAGGAGAAGTGAAAGAAGAAGTAGAAAATGAAGTTGAAAAGGAGAAAGAAGTTGAAGAGGAAGAGAATGAGAAAGAAAAAGAATTAGTTGAAAGGGAGAAAGAAAAAGAAGAAGTTGAAAAGGAAGTCAGAGAAGAAGAGGGGGAATAGAAAGAAGAAGAAAAAGAAGAAGAGAACGAAGGAGAAAAAGTAGAAGAAATAATGAGGAGAACAAAGATGATGCGAACCATGATGCACCTGGTCAAGCATCCTGCTCACATCAACCCACATCAGACGAAGAGTTAGGTCAGCCTGGAAATAATGCATCTGATCAAGAAGCAGCTGACAGGAGAATATCATCTGAAAAATCCATTGCTTGGAGGTCAGCTGCAGAGGAGAACTCAGCAGAAAACACTATTCATGGAAAGGCACATGAAGTCTAACTACCATCTAACTTCACTAAGATGGTCAGAGCTATGGTTGAGGAAACAGTTGCAAAACTCCTGGCAACCGAAGTAAAGCCTCACCTGCTGTCCCTCAGTGACAACATGGAGTCACTTCTCAACAAAAAGGAACCCTCTCCACCACCAACATCTGTAAGGATGTCTTTAGGCAGGCAAGATTTCATGACTAAAGTGGAAGAGCAGCTGGCTCAGATTTTTGATGATGGAAAAAATGGGGAAGAATATATAAGAACCAAGAGAAGGAAGGAGGCACTATCTATGGTCCCCATTCAATATCCTGAGGCAGGAACTTTGAGTTCCTTGAAAATAAAAAATACAGCTGCACCACCAGAAGCACCAGCAGCTAAGAGAAAGAGAAATGGGCAAGAACCAGTTATTCCACTTCAATCGGAAGGGAATTATATTATGTTGAGGAATTTATTCCTAAAGAAGATGGAAATAAGTGGGTATTTCCAAGAAATAGTTCATAGAAAAATATTATCTTTGGAAAATTATCTAAGACCCTGACTCGACTCCTCAACAAATCTTCGTTGACTATATGGAGATGAACTATCCAAACCTTTGGAAGATTTTGAAAAGGGTTGCTGAAAAAACCTTCAATACTTATCCCATGATCCCTAATTTCAGACCACAGACCACAATCAACATACATGGCAAGATAGATGATGAGGCACTTCAGAAGGAAATCAAGAATTTGTGCATAAAGAACAAGTACACTTCCCCTGAAGATCAAACATTCGCATCGATAATGGTTAAAAAGAAATATGAGCTTATACCAGAAGTGCAGAGGCCCATTAGAGCGAAGCCATTGAAGTCTCTCCCTCCAGCTAGAACCAGAGGAAGAGGAAGAGGAAGAGGGAGATAATAATATTTTCTTTTCAATCACTTGTAATTTTTTCTGGCTTTTTGTTCTGTAATTTTTCATTAAAGACTGTGCAACCTGTAACATTAAAAGTTTATAACAATTAACTTCAATGGCAACCACTAGTTATCTCAAAAAGACTGAGTTTGATTTTTGTTTGCACTTTACTTTTTGTTTGTGCAGACTTGTTTACATTTGAATGTTTAAGTTTTGCCATCATCAAAACAGGGGGAATTTGTTTGGAATATTATTTTAGATTTTGATGATGTCATCCCTGTATGGATAAATTACTTCAACTGTATGTACTTGGCGTTGTAAAGAAGAACCAAATGAGTATTTTCTATAGTCTTTCTAAATATTAGGCTAAGTCTTGATCAAGTAATGATCACTTATATTTTGGCTACGTATAGAACAAACAAAATATCAGCCGAGGTTTTGGTAAATGGAAATATCAGTCGAGGTTTGACCAAAACACTGTAGAAGCCGAGTTCTGAAGAAAAACAGAATATCAGATGAGCTTTCTGTCAAAGCAAAATATCAGCTAAGGTTTTACCACGGGCGAGTTTATTATCAGTCGTGCTTTCACACAAAGAAATTATCAGGCGAGTTTATTATCAGCCGTGCTTTCAGACAAAGGAAATATTAGACGAGTTTTACCCCAACTAAGAGCAGACAGGTTTTTCGATCAAACAGTAATATCAGCTGAGGGTTGACCACATGCGAGATTTATTATCAGTCGGGTTTTTTGGTCAAACCAAATAACAGTCGAGGTTGACCAAACCAATCCTGCAGCCAAGTATGGGTATCTGAACATCACCTCAGTAACTTTTCACAGGAAATCCAGTGGCTGGAAATCCTCATTTGTCATGCCATAATAGAAATTTCGGTCTTCCTTACTTTTGTCTTCATGAGTTCTACCACAAGGTTCTTAAGAATCAGACCAGTGCACAATCATGCCATAATAGAAATTCCGGTCTTCCTTACTTTTGTCTTCATGAGTTCTACCACAAGGTTCTTAAGAATCAGAGCAGTGCACTTGAAATGTGCACTGGGTTGCGATTCAAAAGCTGAACGGAACCAAATACTGCTACAAAGGTTGTATAAAGAAGTCGCCAAGACCGATACTGCCAGGAAGTCATTTAGACAAGTTTATATTAAATGTGAACCTAGTGCGGTGTGAAATAGTCTCCCAATGCCAATAAAATACAGGATGATAAGTGCCTGAGGGGAACGAAGCCAACCCCGTATAATAAGCAGACTGGAATTGAAGGTCGTCCAGATCCTGCCTTTATGCTTCATTTTAGTGATCCTAATGATGTCAGCAACCAAGCTACAAAAATTGGTGCCGTAGAAAAAAAAACTCACAACTAGAATAGGGATGTTCATGATAATGCCTCTACTAAAGGATGACTAACTGAATCAGTTGTTCCAAGTGGCTACAGCAGCCCCTGATGTAATATCCTAAATGTTCACTATGAATTTTTTGCGTTATTTTATCCGAGTTATATTAGACAGTGTGATATTTGTACAACATGGATAAAATAATTTTAGGATTGAGACGACTGTATTGGTATAATAATAATAGTTGGTCTATATTACATTTGAGAATATTATGTATCAGGTTTTCATAATTTTGATATCAGGTATATCCTGTGAGAATATTATTGGGATGAGAATATGTATTCAGTATGTATAGACAATGGACATGAACAGTTAAAGTTGGGTAAGTGTAGCCTGCATGATATACGTAAAGTTGCAGACATTACATATGCGGAAGCATAACATACGTTAAGTGGAAGATAGCGTACGTAAGACCATACCGGACAGGATCCAGGTTGTGACCAACCGGTGGGTTATATGGTTGCTTTCAGCATGTATGTACATTGCCGAGTCAACGACACATAACATATGCTAAAGTATAAGGCTAACGTGTGTTAGTTCAGCAGGGTTACGTATGTAACATGGACTTTACGTACGTAACACTCAGACTAGTCTAAGGAAAAGAACATATGGACCCAACTGCTTCCGATGCATGACTAGATGAAGTCAATAAGGTGATTACGTACGCTACAGGTTAAGCATTACATACTTTAATTATTTATGTATGTTACCTGGGAATTGTTCCGTATGTAAGTTATTGTAACAAAAATGAGGCAGTAGCCTCTAGACTGGTGTTGTGTATGCAATCAAGGTCGGATAGCCTACGTAGGGAGCTGTTGTACATGTTAATTGGGAGCGATAGCAGAAATTAAGAATTATGCAGGTTATAACATAAGGAATGGTCCTTCACTTCCTCACGAACCAAATGAGTTTCTCCCAGAGAATTATCCCTCTTCATTTCTAAGTGATTTTTAGACAGTCTAAACTCAATTGTCAGCTTGATGGCATGAATTTGGAGCTTGAGATATGGACTAATTGATGGTTCTTGTGGTTTTGGATTGTGTTGTATCTTCAAAGAGGTATGTTAGTTAATCCATCTTTTCATTTTCAGTTTAGAGATTGTTGATTGATGATTACTTCGTATGATATTAGATTATTGAAGTATGGTTAGCATGCTTGAGGTTTCATGAGGTATATGATGAATAAGATGATTCTATGTTGATATTTGTTGGATTATGAGTTAAGATGGTGGTTTAGATGTTAGAACACATATTATATTATCTTTTTTTGATGATTATGAACATGGTTATAGATTATTTCGTGTTCTTGAATAAGTTTTGGTGTATATATCATGTCAAGATGATTATATGTTGAACTACTGGTGTTTTTGGATATGAATATGGATTTGACAGCTAGAAACCAAGTTATGCTTATTGGAAAATATAATTTTTGTATGGGTACGAATTATGAATATGATGATTGAAAATATTATGATTAATCTCGGAGTATTATTGTTCAGTGGGTTGAATTTAATGAATAGGGGTAATAAATAATCTTGTTAATTCGTATTTGAAGAAGAATCTGAATTCAGGAACGTTATAAGTATTGATTTCATATTGAATAGATTATTGACATCATTATTGAATTATGGAATTGTATTGTGGATACGAATTCATATCTGATTGGATTGAGTTTTGTGGTTTTATGTATGATTGAGGTATTGTTGAACCATGGAATTATTGGTTGTTTATATCGATGTTGATTTCTATTGAACATGTTGTTTATCAATTACTACAATAGGTTGTGATAATTGATCGTTAATTAGAACCATGTGTTGTAGTTGAGTTCGAAGACGTTCATGTATTGCTTTGGTCGGAGTCACGGAGCTTGTACATGAAGGCACATAATTAGTAATGGCCTCACTCTAGTCGTATCGGTATCGAGGCAAGTATATACTTGTTCAGTTCTTAATGTTTAATGAATGGTTTCAGTTCATTTCATTTACAATTCATATAGCAGTGATCATGAATGAGAATTTTGGAGATTAGGTTCTTATATTGTACTTTGGTTTTGAAGTTAAATCATAATGTATATGATTTACAAGTATTGTTTGTGTACTTGAGTATTGCATGTACAGTCTTGTAAAGATGACGGTATGAATTATCTATGAATTATGGTGTCTGGTTTCATTAAATATCGAGGTATGTTAGTATTCTGGTTTCTTAAATAGATTAGTGATTTTGTGAGAACCGATGATTACTAGGATGTAATCGAGAGTTGAATATTATAGGTGATAATCAAGAATTCCATATTTAGCAAGTAATCAAGTACTATGTTATATTTTTGTATTGTGATTTGAGTTATTGAGTTTTAAAATTATGTTCTTCTTTAATTAAATACAATTGGGGAGGATCCTTTAAGATCTCTAGTGTTCTATAGAGGCTATAGTGCAGCGGACGACGAATTTAAACTTGAGAAATATGGGAAATGCGATATGGATTTGAGAACTGGGATTTAAGACATGAGATCGAGATTTATAATCCAACAAAGGATGATCTTTTGAGATATCTAGTGCTTTCTAGATGTTAAGTACAACGCATGACAGATTTATATTGTTGTGTTATGTTATATAAGTTGTGTATTATATTCATTGGTATATTGTGTATTCATTCTTGGTACTTGTCTAGATTGGTACTCGATTGTCATAGATTGAGATTTTCATAATGTTATCTGATGGATTGGATTGGATAGAGCTTATATATTTTTATTGGTAAGTTATGATGGTGTTTTGAGGATTTTTGGTGTTGTTGAAGTATTGTAAGGAGGTTTGTGTTTGAATTGGAGTTAATTTCATCATTTGAGAATATGAGGTGCAGAATATGATAAGGATTGGTTCGATACGAATTACCATTCGTTGATAAGTTTTTGACAGTGAGATTGTACTAATGGTATTCCTTACCTTATAATTATATTGATATGTAACTATTTATGATGATATGATCATTATCATTTTTTAGTATTGTAGCTAATATCATCATGGACTTTATTTTAGGTACTCGAGATCGAGCTGGTAGCGGTCATGAAGAGATGAGCTTCCCGAATGATACTGACTATGACATATATTTGGAAATTGAGTACTTTGACTGTTTGTGATTTTCGACTGCAAATGTATTTCTATTGTGTTTATATCCATTGCGTATGTATTTTAAAAGGATTTTCTGGTATTTTGCAAACTTGGGTATATTTTAAAGAACTGATAACGTACATTTTGAAATTATTGAGTTTTGGCATTTGGCCTTATAGTTAAGTGATTTTATGATGGTATTTGGAAAATGGATTTTTTAGAAAGTATTTGAGTATTTGGAAGATTTATCATCATTAGCCTCTTGGTATTTGGCATGATTGTGTAAATTATTTTTTAGTCTGGTGCATTCCGGTGCAGGACCCACTATGTTGTAATGTCTCTAGATGGTTTTGGGAGTGTTACATAAGATGATATCGGAGTTTGAGTTTTGTAAAACCCGAGAATGTGTGTTATGTGGCTCTACCGGTGCGGTAGTAGCGTGATTTCTGGCAAAGTGATTTTTTGAGTAAGCATTCATGCCACCTGTTTGGAGTAAATGTGGAAGATTTTAGATTGAGTGGCTTGGCAGACATCTTTGGATGTAGAGTGGGCTCTTTGCCTTTATATTATCTTGGAGTCAAAGTGGCATGAGTTATCACAATACGGAGGAATGAGGAGAGTATTTAAAAAATGAGAAATAGGATTAAGATATGAAAAAATAACAAGGTTGTTTGAGGAGAAAGTAAAAGACAGCAAATCAATTCATTCATAACATTGATAGAGGGGCCTTTATATAGGCATTACAATGAGAGTCCTTCCATACATAGGATTCCTAGATAAGGTAAGACATCTAATAGGATCCTACTACCTCTAGAAGGATCTGGAACCTTCCATCTATGTATCTACAATCAGTATTAGGTAAGACACATCACGGGAATAATAATTCCCGGAACACTCCCCCTGTGTCGAGCACTAATACAACAATGGTGCAGAAGATGTTGCCTTTGTAAAGACCTATTCCAAGCCAAAACAAAACCCCATGGGAAAAATAAAGGCTTGATGAGGAAAAGATTGCAATGCACCAACATAACATGTCATGTATACTCCCCTTGATGTATACATAACGACTCCCCCTGATGAGTACCTCAAATCATAGGAGTCAGATGCCAAGTTGCCCTCACAACTATACCAAGGAAAAACCCTGTGGGAAAAATACCTCTTGGTTTAAGTTGAACAGAAGTACAACGCATCATTTGTATGGATGTTCTCATAGGTCGTCTCGTTAAAAACCTTACCAAGTGAAAACCCAATGGGAAAAAACAAACCTTGGTTTAAGGACAAAAAGAGCGCGACACATCCAAAGTGCAGAGTCACTAAAGACTTATCAAGTTTTCCAAAGTCTTGACCTCTATGCACCAAATCAGTCATAACTTCTTCGATTCAATAGGTATCAACGAAACTGTAAGAACTTATGAAAACTAGACACCCATAGCTTTTCATTCACATACAGTACGTAACCTAGATCGACCTGAGCAAATCACAAAGCTCTATCGAAGTTGACTCAGCAAATTACCGGACATATCCCGTCCTACTTTGCAACAATAGTCATATGTCACTCAACATGATGGATGTGATCAAATGGTTGGTTTCCTTGGAAAGTAGACACAAACCTTTCTGATCGGCCAAAAAAAACTTATCCTAAAAATAGGAGTTTTTGAGTCGCTCGCAAATATATACGAGGTAGAAGTAGTTTGTGGTAAGTTCTACCAAGGTCTTTTCTCTCGAGGATTGTCCAACAGGGCTTCGTATAATTTTTTTGTTATAGATTGCGAGAAATAAATACTAAAATATTAAAAAAGATATTTTTGGGTTTTTAAATATTAACTAAATTAAATTGCACTATATTTAATTTAAACTATTTTTAATAAGACTATTTTATATAAGACTATTTTTAACAAGACTATTTATACTAGACTATTTATATTAAGACTATTTATACTAGACTATTTATACTAGACTATTTATACTAGACTATTTATACTAGACTATTTATATTAGACTATTTATATTAAGACTATTTTTAACTAGACTATTTATATTAAGACTATTTTTATACTAGTGAAAATGAATAGAATTAAAATGAGTTGGAATTTATAAAATCTAGGGGAATACGGGTTCATTAAATTAGGTATTTAATTAAGTATATGAATTGATTTATATGGATATAAAAGAAAAAACGAATGTTTATCGAGTAATCAACTTTTCACCTCCGTACTTTCGTAATCAAAGATGTCTTAATCGCTGTCACTTTTTAAGATGTTGATAACAAGATTAACACTTGATAGATTGAAAAGATGTGTTTCCAATACACTTAACAATCAATCAAGGAGGTTTCACTAGTAGAAATAGGATATGATCAATCTCTATTTAAACCAATTAGTCCTTTCATTTCTCTAACTTGACTATTTTTAGGATAAACGATCGTTCATCGAGTAATCAACTTTTCACCTCCGTACTTTCGTAATCAAAGATGTCTTAACCACTTTCGCAATCTTAAGATGTTGATAACAAGATTAACATTTGATAGATTGAAAAGATATGTTTCCAATTCACTCAACAATCAATCAAGAAGGTTTCATTAGTAAAAATAGGATATGATCAATCTCTATTTAAACCAATTAGTCCTAAAAATAGTTTAAATCAATCAAATACTCAATATATAACCTAATAGAAATCCCCCTTCCCCTAGGAAGAAAGATTAGCTACTCATTGGTTTATACATACTAAAATTATAATAGAAATAATTGATATATATATAATATATATATATATAGAAACTTTTAATTACTAGAACTTAATGACAATAGATAAAACTTACTTGAATATGATGAATCAAAGTGCAAGAAACAAACTTCAAAATATAACTTCAAACTTGTTTAAAGGTTACAAGCTTACAAAATTTGAAAGTAAAATACTAAGTGCTTATTGATCAAGCACTTTTCAATTACAAACTAAATGAAAGAAAAACTTCAAAGCAAAAATAAAATACAAACTAAAATTGAAAATTCTAAGGAAAATATATTGCTAAAGGAAAGGAGTATTTCTTAGCAAGAAGTTGAGGATTTCTTGGTAAGAATGTGTGTTATTTTGCAATGGGTGAACATGTCCTTTTATAGGTGATTTTCAAGAATACAATTGATTATTTAATTCAAAATATCTATTGTAATATCATTTTTTTAATTCTTTGTTCACACTTCACCCATGTCTTTGAATTTTCAGATTTTTGACCAAAAATATCTTGTGGTTGATTTCACAAGTTGGTCAAAAGTGGACTAATTTTGCATGGCATCTGTGAAACACGGCGATGAAAACGGCCCGGTTGCCGTGTTTGTGCGCCGTTTTGTGGTGACTCGGTCTCTTCCGAATACGCGCGAGGACACGGCGCTAAATGCCGTGTGTGAAACGGCCCAAGACACGGCCCTTGTTGCGCCGTATGTGAAACGGCCGGAGAACACGGTCCATTTTGCGCCGTTTTGTATGGTCGTTTGTCTGGAAAAATTCCGTCGTTGGATTTGATCTTGTTTTCCGTTCTTTTGATGCTTCATGTCAAGAATCAGAAATAACCATTTTTAGCTCATGTTTGGACATATCTCAAAATATATATTTTTAATCACAAATCAGTACAATTATGCCCGGAAAAATGAATATTTTGTATATGAATTTTAGATCAATTATGCACTAATCAAATACCCCACACTTAAATTCTTGCTAGTCCCGATCAAGACTCATTATTAATCACACACAAAATAAAAATTAAAATAAGACACAAAATAAAAAATAAAAAAATAATACACACAAATTTAAGAAAAATAATTATATATAAAGATAAAAAGAGATCAAAATGCCATTAATACACAATAACCAACTTTATACAGTAGATAGAAAATGAATCAAGATTCAAAATAAATCTACTAACGATTTTGAAGTTAAAACACGGTTTTTATTTTTGTAATTCCAAAATACAAGGTTTTCCACCCAAAAGGTTGATTATTTCTTTCCCACTCGTGACTTCACACGACTCCCTTTAATGGTTGCTCTCGATCACTCGTTTATTTTTCGACTCAATATGAAGAAGAATTTCATCGGCGTCATCAAATATTGTGATTTTCACAAAATTGAGTGTATTGAAATTCAGCTGCTAATTAATTCAAATCTGCTCATAAACTACATCCCTTTTAGTGATAGCTTTTACACCGTTATTTGCTAACGTGTAGCTCTTTTCACTAACACAATTTCTATCTCATTATTTTCTTTCGTAAAAGGTGATAGCTTTCACACCGTTATTTGCTAACGTGTAGCTCTTTTCACCAATTTTTCAGACGGCAGCTACGCACCAACAATGGTTAGTCCTTTATTTTTCGCAAAATTTAAGACTTCCAAAATTAGCATTTTCTTTGCTCAACACTTCTCCTTTTAGTCATTTATTTTTTTAGGTGATAGCTTTCACACCGTTATTTGCTAACGTGTAGCTCTTTTCACCAATGACTCCTTTTTTTTTTAGGGAATAGAATTTTTGCAGAAAATTATTTTTTAGTTAAGCATGAAAATTCAAAAACTCCACAAATTAAGGAAATTTCTGGTTTATTTTTCCTCAGCCTATTGATTCTTCTTTTCTCATGGTAACGAATGACTCGATTTTATATGATAATTACAAGGCTTGGAAAGAGAGATTAAGGCTCAAAAATTTTTTTTTTGGAATATACAATTTTTTACCGGTTAAAACAATTTTAGAAGCTTGTATATAGTTAATTTATTGGTGTTTATGGCCAGATCTAGAAATCTCACAAATCAAAATACTATATATATATATATACTAAAAAAAAAAATTTAAGGCAAATAAAAACACACCAAAATACTAACACACTAAAACATACTAAAACAAACCACCCCCAAACTTGAAAATAAAACTGTCCTCAGTTTATAAAATAAAAAATAAAAATCAATGCAGAAAAGCAGAATACTCCCTGTTAAGAAAGTTGATGTCTGAGCCTAACGCCTTTTAGAATCTGCAAGAGAATAAATATACGAGGCACACACAAAAGAAAATAAAATATACTCGTAAGTATAACATAATTTTTTAGATGCGCATCAAGAAAGTCCGAAGAGTCGCCTTACGCTGCCATCAAAGTTTTTATAAAAGCAAAATAGGAAATAAAAATTACAGCAATACATAAATCGCGAATAGATGCGCGTCAAGAGATCAAGAAGAAACTCCTTAAGCTGCCATCATTTAGCACGATTATTACACACGACAGAAAGTAAAAATACAAGAGGTCCGTCATGGGTTATCAAAGGGAGAGGAATGAATCCACTTTTCGTTTTCTCACCGTAAAATCTTCTACCAGACAATTTTAGCTAGAGTGGATCTGGTTGAGGAACAAATTCATTGAGTTTTTGATTAGTTCTTGGTGTTGTTGCAACGACTATGATTCGTTTTGCACGCTCGGAAATAAAGCCCTTTTCGGCGAGTAGTCGATGAAAGACAGAAACCATCAAAGAAACCATTGACATTAAGCACTCCTATTGGTTTTGATGAACATTTAGTAGGCTCTGGTAACCACATGAAAAAGTTCCTCAAGGGTGCCAAAACCACCGGAAGGGCGATAAAGGCGCGAATTATTTATCATGTGAGTTATGCGATCTTGCATATTCAGATCTAAACTCATCTCCAATAGTTGACCCGGTGATTTTACTTTCGGCCAGAGGTTTTGGGATTACTCCCAATACTCTTACTCCTTCCATATAGGCGACAGCGGCTCGTCCCATTAATCCTAGACTTCCTCCTCCGTAAACTACATGAATGCATTTTTCTCCTAAGGTACGACCCAAGTCGTGGTTTGGGCATCAGTGAAGCATGCCTCTTTTCCAGAACTAGATCCACCGAAAATGCAGCATGTGTAAAATTTTTGTGGAAGATGATGACTCCATTTTTGAAAAGAATTTTTTTTTAGAGAGAAAAAGAGAAAAGTACAAGTTTGAGGGATGAATAAAAGAAACAAGCACAAAGGTTATTTATAGAAGAAAAATGAGGAAAAATTGCTTAACAAGTTTGTGATTGCGTTGATTGCGCTTCAACTACTCAATAGAATAATGAATGCATTTATCGCGTATCACATTTTTATTCGTAAAATCTCACCACACGACAAAAATAAAAGATACTTACGCGTATGTACGGTAGTTGTGATTGTGGCTCACATCTTCCTCTGATTTTACGTTGAAACGGCCTAAACGCCTTCTATGAGTCGGGAGAAGCTTCCCATCCAATTTTCTTACAAATTGGCAAACAGGGTCTTTTAACGTCGATTCCCAAGGCGTTGTTCATATTCGGTTTGAATTTATTCCACAAACATTGAATTCCGTAATACACAAGTCCACTAGGATGCGTGTCAAGAGAAATTTCGATATTATCTAAATTCTCCTTATTCGGACCATCATTAATGAACGAATTTTATCTTCTCTGTTTGTAGATGGAATTCCTAAAGATCGACATTTTGCATTACGGTTCCATCTAGCACATTTATAGCAAACGGCTAGAATCTTTGCTCGTCGTTTCTTGGCATATGAACTTTTTCCAAGCCCTGGTAAGAATCTAGTTGGTGTTTCAGAATTCACCTTCTATTCTTACTTTGGCTTCGATAATGAATCTTATGTCAAAAGGTATGCTTTATTCGTAAGCAACCTCATCCTTTCAAGCCTTGTCTTGTAAATATTTAAAATTGCATTTTTGCTTAGAAAGGGAAATCTTTTTCAATTTTATACAATATTTCTTCCATGACAAAAAAATTAAAATGAAAACGATAAAATATCTACAAATATCGGTTGTTTGTGGGAAAGCGAAAAATCCGACTTTGATAGTCACGAGTACCGTTATCCGCCACTTGACCGACGGAAAAATTATATTTGGCCTAAAACAATCCCCGGCAACGGCGCCAAAATTTGATCGGCCAAAAAAAACTTATCCTAAAAATAGGAGTTTTTGAGTCGCTCGCAAATATATACGAGGTAGAAGTAGTTTGTGGTAAGTTCTACCAAGGTCTTTTCTCTCGAGGATTGTCCAACAGGGCTTCGTATAATTTTTTTGTTATAGATTGCGAGAAATAAATACTAAAATATTAAAAAAGATATTTTTGGGTTTTTAAATATTAACTAAATTAAATTGCACTATATTTAATTTAAACTATTTTTAATAAGACTATTTTATATAAGACTATTTTTAACAAGACTATTTATACTAGACTATTTATATTAAGACTATTTATACTAGACTATTTATACTAGACTATTTATACTAGACTATTTATACTAGACTATTTATACTAGACTATTTATATTAAGACTATTTTTAACTAGACTATTTATATTAAGACTATTTTTATACTAGTGAAAATGAATAGAATTAAAATGAGTTGGAATTTATAAAATCTAGGGGAATACGGGTTCATTAAATTAGGTATTTAATTAAGTATATGAATTGATTTATATGGATATAAAAGAAAAAACGAATGTTTATCGAGTAATCAACTTTTCACCTCCGTACTTTCGTAATCAAAGATGTCTTAATCGCTGTCACTTTTTTAAGATGTTGATAACAAGATTAACACTTGATAGATTGAAAAGATGTGTTTCCAATACACTTAACAATCAATCAAGGAGGTTTCACTAGTAGAAATAGGATATGATCAATCTCTATTTAAACCAATTAGTCCTTTCATTTCTCTAACTTGACTATTTTTAGGATAAACGATCGTTCATCGAGTAATCAACTTTTCACCTCCGTACTTTCGTAATCAAAGATGTCTTAACCACTTTCGCAATCTTAAGATGTTGATAACAAGATTAACATTTGATAGATTGAAAAGATATGTTTCCAATTCACTCAACAATCAATCAAGAAGGTTTCATTAGTAAAAATAGGATATGATCAATCTCTATTTAAACCAATTAGTCCTAAAAATAGTTTAAATCAATCAAATACTCAATATATAACCTAATAGAAATCCCCTTCCCTAGGAAGAAAGATTAGCTACTCATTGGTTTATACATACTAAAATTATAATAGAAATAATTGATATATATATATAATATATATATATAGAAACTTTTAATTACTAGAACTTAATGACAATAGATAAAACTTACTTGAATATGATGAATCAAAGTGCAAGAAACAAACTTCAAAATATAACTTCAAACTTGTTTAAAGGTTACAAGCTTACAAAATTTGAAAGTAAAATACTAAGTGCTTATTGATCAAGCACTTTTCAATTACAAACTAAATGAAAGAAAAACTTCAAAGCAAAAATAAAATACAAACTAAAATTGAAAATTCTAAGGAAAATATATTGCTAAAGGAAAGGAGTATTTCTTAGCAAGAAGTTGAGGATTTCTTGGTAAGAATGTGTGTTATTTTGCAATGGGTGAACATGTCCTTTTATAGGTGATTTTCAAGAATACAATTGATTATTTAATTCAAAATATCTATTGTAATATCATTTTTTTAATTCTTTGTTCACACTTCACCCATGTCTTTGAATTTTCAGATTTTTGACCAAAAAAATATCTTGTGGTTGATTTCACAAGTTGGTCAAAAGTGGACTAATTTTGCATGGCATCTGCTGAAACACGGCGATGAAAAACGGCCCTGGTTGCCCCGTGTTTGTGCGAAGTTTTGTGGTGTCTCGGTCTCTTCCGGAATACGCGAGGACACGGCGCTAAATGCCGGCCGTGTGTGAAACGGCCCAAGACACGGCCCTTGTTGCGCCGTATGTGAAACGGCCGACAGAACACGGTCCATTTTGCGCCGTTTTGTATGGTCGTTTGTCCTGGAAAAATTCCCGTCGTTGGATTTGATCTTGTTTTCCGTTCTTTTTGATGCTTCATGTCAGCAATCTGTAAAATAACCATTTTTAGCTCATGTTTGGACATATCTGTAAAATATATATTTTTAATCACAAATCAGTACAATTATGCCCGGAAAAATGAATATTTTGTATATGAATTTTAGATCAATTATGCACTAATCACTTTCCAATGGCACCAATTTCACCATTTTCCATCAAGTGAGCTGCCCTGTAGGTCATATGGGAGATAGACCAACACATTCTGGGCAGATTCGGGTATCAGTTTTCAAGTGTCCTTTTTATCGAGATAGAGCGAGCTTCAAGCTTCTTGTCAATCACAGACATTGCGTGAGCGCATCCTAGGCCATCATCACAGTGGCTTTACCGGATTATTACGAATGAGTACATCGAGTCAAACATGAGTACATAATACCGTACTTTTCTCTTAAGACTGCATCATCACTTAAGTGAGCCAAGTCTTATGATGATTTCGACTAGTCATTGGGAATCATATAGGCATTACTTTATCGTCTCTTAGGGAAACCGTCCCTTAGATTGCCTTAAACCGATTGATGAATACGCATCATCAAGTGTCCCAAGATCCTTTCATTCTTAACTTTGGATTTAGCGGAATCTCTTAGTCTCACAAGAGTACATCACTATAAACCCTTAGTTTTACACGCAAAAGCTTCATATCTCTTCCAAATCAAGTATATACTTAGTATGCGTTCCCGACATTCACTTGTCGACGCGCTCCGTGGTCAGGAGCCACTTGATTTGAGTCTAATCCACCACGAGATCATTTTTATCGCTAACTTAGTTCCCACTAAGATAAGATTTAACCACAAGCCGCACGTCGCTTTTGGGAAACTATCTAATCGAAAAGATAGTGGATGTTATAACATCCATTACGATAGCACAACTAAGTTTCGTGTCATCGTAGTCGATTCGATGCGTTCATGAGAAACCTCGCGCTATGAGGTGAGTTTAACTCCTTCTCTCACTCGCTTTAACAAAGTTTACGGATAGATCTTATCTTTGGAGTGTCGGCACCACTTCAACAAAGGGCTATCACTTTGTTTATCCGGAGTCGCATATGTTTCCATTTTAGGCCAAGGCTACAACGTTGTAGATTTTCAACGAAGTATGGTTCGATTAAACTCACATTCCACGTCCTCATGAACCGGCTTTATTCATAGAGTACTCTTTATGGATTGGCATTCATTGAGGCGTCCCCCAATAATGACTATAATCCAGAATCACATGAGACGGATGAGTTCATTTGATCATATGATCAAGTTTCATGTACCAAACTCGCATACATTCTTAGCGAGAGTATTTATCGAACCAAGTGGCATCCCAATACTCGATGAGATCCACGGCCTAGTAACACCATCTACCACAATTTGTGATGTTACCATATCACCATTTATAGGTGACGAACGTCCATGACCGGACACAATCCTTACAGACATGTTTGCAGCATGTATTTAATCTCGTCACTTTAGGGAACTTGATGAGGCACAGTAGGGACAAACTACGACAATTCCAAGTCGTTCTACTCGAACATGATCGTTCGCATCTCCCCCTAACGACGGGAAGACTGGCTCATCAAAGTGACTTACGAGATCGTCTGCCAAGGTACATTTTAAGCGGACTATGAATGAAAGCGCATGTCATATTCATCATTTATAACCCGTCATAATGCGTTGTGGTGATGCACTTTTGGCACATGAACATGTGGACGATAAAGGTTTTCAGTTGTTAACACAATCCAGTTAACAAAATGCATATGGTTACACTTGTAACTAAGCATTTGAATGATGATAGGTATAGGTGAATATGACATGTTGACCTATGCTACATAGCCGTAGCTACTGGTCTTGAGAATTCAACAAAACCGCCACCATGCACCACCGGGATCGAACATAAAGAAACGATTGAACCGATGATAGGCCGTTGGTTTTATCGAACCTCTAGTGCTTTCTTGAAGAGTTCACTCCCTTCACCAGCCCCAAACACCTCAAAGTTTCGTGAGCATGTATAAACGGGTGTTTAGGATTCCAAAACCATCAACCTTGTGGTCAAAAACCGATCGAAATGATATCGAACTGGTTGTTGGGACGGCTGGTGGTATGTGAAAACTTCATTTAAGTGGTTCACCTCCTTCCAAGTTTCCAAATGGCATCAAAATTTGTGAGAAGGTAGCCTTGGATGTTAGTAAGTACTCGTTAAAATTTCACTTTAAGACTTGGTCTAAAAAGTGGGTGAACCGACCTTTACAATGACTGGTCCGCAAGTTGGACAACCATAACTCAGGTTTCATCAACTTATCAATCATTGTCAAAGGAACAACATAACATATAAATGTTATTACTTGAGTACGACAATTTGTGAACACCATCATAGCATCATAAGCCACCCAGGCTAATACTTATGATCATGTATGTATAAGGACTCGGTGAAAAGGGAGGACTCAGCACCATGCTTATGCGAGTCGCTACATTATTCTCTTTAGCATAGGAGGGTGTCGTCTCCTAATCGTGCCAAAGAATAGGCTTAAATAAATGAACATGGCTAAGAAGGATCATCGGGGGGGTCTTTGGCGTCACACATGCTTATGAAAGCAAGACGCGGATGACATAAATATCATCATCGGTCATGAGCCATGCTCACGACTCCACCAATGTACTTTGGTGTCTTTGATCCAACTAGTTTCTTTGTTCAATGATGTCCATGACAATACCGTGGTATATGGATCATCAAACTATCCAAATTCCGGACTATTAAAGCCTAAATGTGTCAATGTCCCAATACATCTTCTGGTTACAAAAACCGATGCAAGCCGGACCATATTGACTCATTAATATTCTTCCTTTTCACATATCCAATACAAGTAATGCATAAGATTTTATTTCTCACAAATCACAATGAGATGCTATGAGTGATACACTTTGGCATATATATCATCGAGTCATAACATGGTTCAATTGTTACGGAACATATGTGACTAGAAAACGCCATTCGGCATTCAACAACTTGAGCATCATACCGCGCATTGATTGTGATGACCTACTCATCATAGTCACAATGGATTTATAAACCGAAATCCAAAAATATCATGTTCCTTGAAAATAGCTTAATACGCACTCAATTTCGCTTGCAAAATTTTATAATCATGAGCATAGCGAATACTCTAACAACATAGAGATTTTATGTTTGATATGATCAAAATGATCTATCATATTGAGTGCATAACATGGCAAGGTTATATGCCTAAGGGGCAAAATTACGACACAAGCATGGTGTAACACTACCATGCACACGCTCGACCTTCTTATAAGGGTGCGTATTTTGGGCTTCCCCAAGGAAACTGTTTTTCAACATTTGAAAGATGATAGTTTAGCATATAACGCATACCAAAAACTGCATCATCTATGGCAAATTCGGCCAAAAAGAGGTTGAAAAATATGTGTCATAAGACCACTTGCAAATTTAAGATGGGAACCAAGTTGGTTGGGACAAAAGTTAGCACAATCGCTGGAAAGAAAATTCCGCGCAGCTTGACCTTTGTTCACTAAAACAGCGATAACTCCCTTGTTAGGAAGGCTATGGACGAACGGTCAGATGTTATGGAAACTAGACTTCCGTATCTTTCTATCCATATATTGTGCACCACACGGATCATTAAACTCAGATCACAGTGCCTGTTTTAATTGGCTGTTTAGTTTTTCCCAAGTTTAGTGAGAAAACAAGGTTGAGATCATATCCAATGGCATAAGTGTTGATGCAAAAACATGGCAATGACAGCCATAGGCGCGTTTAAACGCAGCAGGGTGTTCGATTTCTTATCTCGACTAATGATCCTTTCGGTAACTCCAACTTGGTAGACTTGCAGAGAAAGTAGGAATGTCGATGCAGTAAATTTGTTTAAAAACCACTTATTCCGTTTGAACTTTCAAAGCATAAACAAATACCAAGGAGGATGCGCCTAGTCATGATCAAAGTGTAGACAAAATCCACCAAAGTGCATCAAATCAACCAAGTATTTTAATTATCAATTTGCAAGCATACGTCATAATAGCCATGTTATATGGATGCAACGCGGTGCATCATAATTAAGCATTTTGAACCATGAGACATAATGAATATACCATAACCAACTCGTCTTGACCATCCAATAAGATCGACTAAACATAGTCAAATTTATAAGGCACATGCCTTTACAAATACTCGGAAAAGTATTCGGACCTATAGTCATACGAACTATAATCGAGGTCAACGAATTCATGTATTTACCGCAATATGCCATTGCCTTACATGTTAAAATTCATGAGAATTACTCGTACATTCTTCCATATATCATATTGCAAGGAGACGATACATGTCTACACCCATATGCAATATTTTATTTTTAATAAGCTGAAAGATGGAGTTTTCCAAGTATGGGATTGGGTCAAGACCAACGTGGTGGTCGCTCAATTCAACGTGACAATTCCGTCACAAATCGATTTTAACCACGACATATCCGTCGCAATCGATGTTTGTCCCATTTGTATGTCACAAATCCGTGACTAATCATGAACGAGTCATAACTTTACCGTTACCGACAATGTTCGTTTTATTTAATTGTTGGTTTAAAATCGACAAAACGGCGACATCAAATCGCACCCAAAACGTGGTGTATGCAACAACCACAACTATCGACTTTCAACAATTATCCGTGACTCCCCCAGGACCGTCACACAGTTTACTTCGACATCCGAGAGTGATACCACCTCTCATTGTCTCATCCACCGCAAAGTAGCGTGGGAGATAAAGAACCCAAATACCCAATTCCCCCCAAAAAAAAATTCCCAAAAGAGAGGAATTGAAAAACGAGAACTTTAATAAAGTCTTACGGGTACTTGGTTTCATATATGCTTTGATCCTTGAACGGGAGATTCTCTCCATATGAGCAACATATTTCCGTGGGTACTCCGTTCTATATTTACTTTGATCCTTGAACGGGATAAATATGGCTTTTTCTCCATAGCGTGCACATCATCATGAGCGACATATTTTCCTATATACACGTAAAACATAAACATGTAAGATTCATAAGTGTACAAATTAATGAACAAATGAATCATTGAGTAGGAAAAAAAAATGGAGAGTTGAGAAACGCCCGGATAGGGCTACTGGGCTCAATAATTCGGCCGAAAAAGGAGCGCGGCGATGCAGCAGCTCGGTATTAGATGAGGTCGGATCTCCAAATTTCTTCGAAAAAATCTGCTTCTGTTCGGCAGTAGATTCAGTAACCAATATTACACAGAATCCGATCTCCACCGTTGAATATACAGATATTTGTGTTGGGAAGTTGCTGCCAAAATTTCACACCGATCCGACGGTTAACGAAATGGAAAACGTGATTTTCGTACGACTGCGCTGTGCAGAAAATTCACGCGCGGAAATTCTCGTCTCTCGGCTTTTTTTTTCGATTTTGATAGGTTTTGTCTTGATTGCACTAGGTTTTCAAGCATTAAATATCACGTGTATAAAACCGTTTCGACGATCCGGCGATGCTTCGATCGGTCGAATTCGCACCTTAAGCGATAGTTGGCTTGGATGAAAGCGGTGTCGAAGCGGATCGGGTCGGCAACTTCAGTCGGGTCACAACTTTGGGTGGAGTTGGTCGGCGGCCGGTCGGCGCGGCGTCCAGCCAGCGGAGCGGCAGTCTTTGGCCCGGTAACAAGCCCAAGCGGTCTTGGCGACTTTGGGCGAATCTGGCGGCGCGCGGTCCCGTGGTCCAGCGGCTTCTGGCGCAAGTGGCCGGTGCGATGTTGCTTGATCCAGTGGTGGTAGCAGATCTGCGGCGCGGTGGTCCGGCGGCGGAGGCGGCGGTGCTCGGCGGGCGTCTGGCAGCGGTCGGCTTGGCCGATTTTTTTTTTTTTTCGTTCGAGCTACGTGCTGATAACGTGTTTGAGGAGAAAGTAAAAGACAGCAAATCAATTCATTCATAACATTGATAGAGGGGCCTTTATATAGGCATTACAATGAGAGTCCTTCCATACATAGGATTCCTAGATAAGGTAAGACATCTAATAGGATCCTACTACCTCTAGAAGGATCTGGAACCTTCCATCTATGTATCTACAATCAGTATTAGGTAAGACACATCACGGGAATAATAATTCCCGGAACAAAGGTCTCATTTAGTAGAAGAATCATCTTGGTAAACGCGGTTTCGTTCTCCTTGGCCGCTTATTATCCATCATTATATCTTATTCCTAAAGAAATTTTGAGAGATGATAAAAATTCAACATAATTTCTCGTGGAGAGGGAAAGAGTGCTTCAAAAATTTGTTCGAAAGAGTGGGAGACAATTTGTAAATAAAAAACGGGGGGGGGGGGGGGGGGGGTTAAAGCCCATGTCCCGGTATGGATTATGTTTATGTTAATATTTTTCTTTAATTAAATGTTGTTAAATGAGATTGAAGGGAAAGACCAAAAGATATTTAAGTCGTGTTAGTTGGCTTAAATTATTAAATTTGATCTATTATAGGTGGTAAGGCGAGTATTTTAAAAACTTAGGGACTAAATGGATATTTTTGGCAAAGTGTTGTGCATGGGTCGGCCGATGAAGGGAACCGACCCCCTCCCTTTTTTTTAGAACTCTCGTTCTCTCCTTGCGGTGCACACCAACGAGAAACCACCTCAAACCCTAGTTGCGTGTTTTGTGTGTGGTGTGTTTGTGGCCGAGAGTGAGAGGGAGATTAAGAGAGAGAAGATCGAGAAAGAAGGGATGGAAAAGGAAGATCGAACCAGGGCTTTGGAAGGGCAGAGATCGACTCTAGAGGTAATCACATGAAACCCTAATCTTTTCTTCCTTGTGGGTTTGATTCTGCATTAATAACATCAACCCTATAAACCCTAATCTGTCCGGGCTTTCATAAAATCGTAATTAAATATACAAAAATCATATTAGGGCAAGGCCAGTGCCGAACGTTCCGAAATTGTGTCTAGTTTCTTTCGCTGGAAGGTCACTAAGCCTGAATCTGATCATATCCATGGTGAAAAATGCAATATGTTTTGACTGGTCCAAAATGGACTGATGTGATGAGTGTTGTTCTATCCAGAAATTCATTAATTCGTAATTAATACTATGGAAGTTGTATTAAGTCAAGATCAGTGCCAATAGTTTGGTATTTGAATGAGATACGTTTTTTTGAAGAGAGCTAAGCCTGAAAATGGCTTTAGCTAGGCTGAAAAGGGCAATTTTCATAGGTTATCCCGAGATTGACAACTTTGAGGTGCTGTTTTTATTTATTTGTATATAATCATTGGAGAATGAGTTTGGGGCAAGACCAATTGAAAAAGTTCACATTTTGAGTGAATTAAGTCTCACAAAAATTTAGGATCTAATTTTATTCCGAAGTTGAGTGGAATTGGTCATTTCCAAGGTCTGTCCAAAATTTAATAGCCTTGATATGTCATTTTTGAAAATTCACCATAAATCGTAAGAAAATAATTAGACCTTGTGTAATATGTCCCTGTAAAGGTCTAGTGCTGAAATACCTGGAAATTGAATAATATCGGTAATTTAGTGGATTTATGAAGGGTAAAATAGGTCCCGAACAGACCTACAGATTTGGGGTAAAATCTGGAATTATCTAGTTGGAATATTGTTATAAGTTTTTAGCAAGGAATCCCATTTTAGGAAAGAAAGAGAGGTGGTGACCTTTCCTGGAGTTCGATACAGTTTCTTGGTGATACGCTTCTAATCGAGGTGAGTTCTCTCACTGTGTAAGTTAGGGGTTATATGAGCATTACTGTAGCTCGTGTGTGCTAGTTAATTTTATTGTATGTGGTACTAGTGTGTATAGTGCCGAGTATGGACGTTTGGTGTCGTATAAAACTCGGGAAGATCGAGAGCTCAGGGAGACCGAGAAATACGTATACGGGTGTTGTATAAACTCGGACAGACCGAGGAACACGTATACGGTGTTGTATGAATTTGGGGAGACCGATGGTTATATAAATAGTTGTTCTTGCATTAGTTTGCCTGTTTAGGATATGTTCTCAAACTGGCATATGTGGATTACTTGTATCTATCTATGGTTTGGGATAGTGTTCATATGATTGCTATACTATGTGGTGTTGGAATTCTCTAAGCTTCGTGCTTACCCTTTTTCCTATAAATTACTGTTTCAGGTGCGAGTGGCGGTAAGGCGTGATGGTACACACTGGCACATTGAGAAGATATTTGTTATTATTTATTTAAGACTCAAGTTTATAATTATTACATTTTCAGCTGTGTTCTTTGGGGTTGGTTTTTTAACTTAAAGGTTGTGTTGAAACGTTTATTTGGCTCTCAACACTTATGGTTTTATCTAATAAAATGGCATTTATAAAAAGTTCAAATTTATTGTAATTTTTGGGGCGTTACAAGTTGGTATCGGAGCACAACTTGAGTGAATCGAACACATTCCGGTGTGTTTGAACTCAAGTTTTCCGCTCGAAATTTTCTTTTCTTTTTTTTTTAAATTTTGAGAAAATTTAAGAAAGGAAAAACACGTTTGAGAAACGATGACCGGAGGGGCAGTGTGTACAGTCAGCCGATGCCAAGGGAAAAGGTAGAGTACTTAGTGTAATTTATTGCTTTCTAGAACATATGAGTATGTATGCTAGATGCTTGGTGCTTATTACATTGTACTACATGTTTGTTTCTTGCTAGAAGGAAATTATGCTAGTCTTGATAGGTTGTTAAATGAATGCCTTACAAGTTGTATGCAGTAGGAACCAAATAGCCTTCAAATGTTGGATTTAGTTCTATTGCGCAGCTCTTGTATGAGTTCAACCGTTGTAGGATAGAATCTTTTATTCGAATGTCTATCTGATTTCACACTCTATGCAACTGTGAATTCACTTGGCGACTCGTCATGACTAGTGGGGATTTCGTAATAGCAAGGGTAGTGGGATTGGGTGAAATTCCTAGTGAGCTAGGAAGAGTGTTTACATATGCTGGTACGGGCATATGGGTATAACCGTCGGAAGGGAACTACTTGGGCACTCCGGGATGGGACTCAAAACGAGTAAGGATAGGTGTGGAAGGTAGTAGTAGAGCTCTTACTATCTAAATCACAGGATCCGTGCTCGAGTCGGGGAAAATCATGGAGAATCCGAGGAGTTGAGCGTGAGCGTAGTTAACATGATTTATTGTGTGCTAATAAATCGCTATAATTATTTCCCAGAATGGCCAACACGAGAAGGAAAAACATTGCTGAGTCATATGCTGGTACTGGATTTACTGCTGAACAGATTCGTGAGATGATTGCAGATGAGGTGATACATGCTATTTGGGAGACAATCCCCGAAATTATTACCTCCATTCGTAATGAAGTGGTAGTATTGATGGAGGAGCGCATCGCGGCGATTCCATCCACTGCTGGTGGGCAGCCCCGAGCGTGAGAGTTTCAGTACCGGGATCTCTCTGCTTGTTCTCCTCCAGAGTTCAAGGGAGACTCGAACCCGATCGTCAGCATGCGCCGGATCATGGACATGGAGTGTGCATTCCTTACCAGTGGTTGTACGGAGAACCTGAATGTACGTTTCGCGGTGAACCTGTTACGAGACAGAGCAAAAGACTGGTGTGCTACTGCATTGATACTTACTGAGCGCACTACCTTAACCTGGGAGGAGTTCGTCGTACGTTTTCGTGTGGAGTATGTGCCTCCAGTGGAGATGGAGAGGATTGTTAAAGAATTCTTGGAGCTCACACATACTACGGAGACCTTGAAGGAGATGAATAGAAAGTTCATGGAGATGGTGCTATTTTGCCCTCGGTATGCATCTTCTGAGGACATGAAGATGACGCGGTACAAGGATATGTTACGTACAGAGATCAGGGAGTTCGTGAGTACTACACAGTATGCTTCACTTGCTGCGATGATGGAGGCTGCCCGGAGACGGGAACTTGATCTAGAGACACAGGCCAAGAAGAGGAACGCAGTGCAGACTGTGGCATTATTATCGGCTGTTCCAAAGAATACAAAGTTCTCGGACTCGCGCTCGAGTCAAAGGAGTGGTGGGTTTAAGCCCAGGGATGGTAACAGAAAGAGAGACGACAAGTGTTTCAAGTGTGGACAGGTAGGACACTTTGGCCGTGGTTGTAGGGTACCACTGATGGTCCGTTTTAACTGCAAACAGATGGGCCACATAAAGGCCAATTGCCCGAATCCAAGGGTTGTTGCCGGGGGTGGGGCACAAAGATCCCCTGTGGTTGCCCCCTTGCATATTACTGATGGAAGCATGGGTCAGGCTAGACCCGAGGCTGCCCGAGGTAGGGGGCACCAGCTGAAAGTGGAGGAGGCGCAGGCTACGCCTGAAGTGGTGACAGGTATATTTCATCACTTGTTCCTTTGTGACTATTTGATTATTGTATGTAATTATTTTGTTTAAACGGTATGATCAGGTACATTCTTAGTTAACTCGGTGCCTGCTGTAGTGATGTTTGATAGCGGGGCTACTCATTCGTTCGTATCTCACACTTTTAGTGAGTGTTTGGGCCGAGTTTCAGGTCTGTTAGGTTATTCACTTGTGGTTGAGGTTGCTGATGTCAGGACCTTGACGATTACGGACGTGTATTGGGGATGCACTATAGAAATCTCTGGGGTGAGGTTTCCTATAGATTTGATTCCGATTGCTATGCGTGAGTTGTGCGTGATTGTGGGCATGGATTGGTTGGATGCTTTTGATGATGAAATTGTTTGTCGTCGCAAACAAGTACGAGTTCGAACCCCAAGCGGAGGAGAACTGCTGGTTCAGGGAGACTCGCCCAGGCGGGCCTCAGTGATATGTTCGGCCGCGAGAGCGCAGAGGTACTTACAGCACAGTGGCCAGGGGTATTTAGCGTATGTGATAGGTACGCGCGGTGATGAATAGAAGAAGACTGTGGAGGATGCGCCAGTTGTATGGGAGTTTGCTGATGTATTTCATGAGGATTTACCGAGGATACCTCCCGAGCGATAGGTGGAGTTCCGCATTGACTTGATTCCGGGTGCTGCTCCGGTGGCCGAGGTACCTTATTGCCTGGCTCCGCCAGAAATGAAAGAGTTGTACACTCAGTTGCAAGAACTTCTCGAGAATGAGTTCATCAAGCCGATTTGTTCACCGTGGGGAGCCCCGATTCTATTTGTGAAAAAGAAGGACGGGTCCCAGTGGATGTGTATAGACTACCGCGAGTTGAATAAGCTTACGGTGAAGAATCATTATCCTATGCCAAGAATCGATCACTTGTTCGACCAGCTACAGGGAGACTCATGGTTCTCTAAGTTTGATTTGAGATCGGGGTATCATTAGATGCGGGTGAGGAATGAGGATATGGAGAAGACGGCCTTTCGTACACATTACAGCCATTATGAGTTTGTGGTGATGCCTTTCGGCTCACCAATGCACCAGCAACGTTCATAGACCTTATGAATAGGGTGTGCAGGCCGATGCTGGATCGGTCAGTAATTGTGTTCATCGATGATATTCTTGTGTATTCGAAGTCGAAGGAAGAGCACGAGATGCATTTGCGAGAAGTTTTGGAAGTTTTGAGGCGAGAGAAACTTTTTGCTAAGTTCTCCAAGTGTGAGTTCTGATTATGGGAGGTCCAATTCCTAGGACATGTCGTGAACCAGAATGGTATTATGGTCGATCCGGCCAAGATTACTGTAGTGATGCGGTGGGAAGTGCCGAATACTCACACTGAAGTACGGAGTTTTCTTGGGTTAGCAGAGTACTACCGGAGATTTATTCAGGACTTCTCCAGAATTACTTTACCTATGACCCGATTGACGAAGAAATCTGCGGCTTTTAGTTGGGGTGAGGAACAACAAAGGGATTTTGAGGAGTTGCATAGACATTTATGCGAGGCTCCGGTGTTTACTTTGCCCGAGGATACGGAAGATCTAGTAGTGTATTGTGATGCTTCTCACCAGGGTTTGGGCGCCATTCTCATGCAGCGCAGTAAGGTCATAGCTTATGCTTTGAGACAGTTGAAGCCTCATGAGGCGAACTACCCGACTCATGACCTAGAGTTGGGAGCAGTGGTGTTTGCCCTCAAGATTTGGAGGCATTACTTGTATGGGATCAAGTGTGCGATATACACTAACCTTAAAAGCCTCAAATACTTGATGGGCCAGAAAAACCGCAATATGCGTCAGAGGAGGTGGCGTGACGTAGTCAAGGATTACGATTGTGAGATACTTTACCACCCGGGTAAAGCAAATGTTGTTGCGGACGCGCTTAGTCGACATCCGTTTAGTGAACCATTACGGGGTTTGTGTCAGCGGTTAACAGTAGTTGCACCTCTCCTTGAGTCGATAGGTAGTGCTCAAGAAGTGGCATATTTGGACGAGAATGCCAGGCGTGAGAGAGTTTCGGGTGAAATTACGAATTTTTTCCGTGATAGTCGAGGTTTACTGACTCGGTATGGTAGAGTTTGGGTACCTTTCACTGGCGGGAATAGGAAGATATTATTGGACGAGGCGCATAAGTCCAAGTTTTCTATTCATCCTGGAGCTACAAAGATGTACCGCGACCTGCGAGAGAGTTATTGGTAGCCCGACATGACGTGGGATGTCGCCAAGTGTGTAGAGGTGTGCTTAAATTGTCAGAAAGTCAAGGCTGAGCATCAGCAACCGCATGGAGAATTGCAGCCTTTAGATATTCTGGTATAGAAATGGGAGCAGATTGTAACACCCCCAAAACCATCCGGGATATTACAGCGCCGTAGGCCCCGTGCCGGAACCCATCAGGCTAAAATTCATTTTCAACAACGTTCAAAAATGCCAAAAAGGCCGATGACGGTAATGTTTTCAAATACTCACAAAAGTCATTTATAAAGTATCAAATACTGTCATGAAAATATCGTTAAAACGTTCAAGGCCAAAATGCCAAAACTCGATTTAGGGAATCGGTTTTATGAAATAATCCAAGTTTACAAAGTACCCAAAAAGCCATTTTTAAATGTACACACGATTTGGTAAAAATACCGGAAAGACATTTTGAAATATACACACGCAGCGGATAAAACACAGTTCAAAATATACATTTGCAGTGGAAATAAAACAACCAGAAAACAATACTCGATTCCCAAAATAATGCCACGGCCAGTATCACCCGGGAAGCTCATCTATTCACGACCGCTACTATCTCGATCTCCGAGTACCTAAAAATAAAGCCCACAATGGGGTCAGCCACAATACTCAATAATGATATCGATCACATCACATAAATAATTACATACCAATGTAATAATACTGTAAGAATACTACCAACGTAATCTTACCGTCCTAACCTTACCAATCCAAAGCAATCCATACCAATTCAATCCTTACCATAATCCACATTTCGCATTTTCAAATGACGAAATGAACTCAACAACACTCATCTGGACTGAACCAAAACAATACTCAAGATCCTCAAAAATATCATCATAACTCATAAGCGGGAATTAATCTATCTATGCCAAATCCTGTACGTCGGATTGCACAATCAAATACCAATCCTGATAAGAACCAAACATACACAATACATCTGTAGATCAACGACCACAAAATAATAATAATAAATCCGAAACATCGATGCACACCCCAAACGCTCATACGATCAATAACCAGATAAACCAATACATCAACTGAGGATATCACCAACATGACAAACTCCAAGCAATACCAACAAATAATCAACGGCGACCAAGAATCTCATCAACATGATCAGCTCCAACATGACCAACAAGGATCAACGATGACCGAGACTACCATCAACATGGTAAACTCCGACATGACCAATAAAAGATCAACAACGAATGAGAATACCATCAACATGGTAAACTCCAACACGAACAAATATAATGGATCTCAAAGAAATAACCTCGACGGTCGAACATACCCCTCGGGCGTATGAACAACCAGTCGCAAACTGTCGAACATATCCAATCGTACATAGACTATGAGTGACCAACACAATATGGCTCAAGGATGGACGTCACAGTGCGCCCGATCTGGAAATGTGTCTGTGCACAAGCCACCCCGTGTATCGATCAAATACACATGTGGTCTTATACCTAATCAGTCTCACGAAGTAATCTTGTCGTGTGCACAGCCCAATGTGAGGATATGACCCCATCACACGTCTATATGTGCCCGCCCTGAAAATCCTACACATAACCGATCGGCATGCAGATATGACTCCAGATATGTCACGATGCAACATGACAACGAAACTCAAAGAATCACATATCCAATAAGGATCAAAAGACTCACCGAATAGAACAATGACACACGAATAATGAAATATTGACTCGACCGACAATATCCAAAACAACAATCCTGGGATCACAATTCCCAAAGAACGATCAACACGATCAACAACCTCAACACAACAGGCCTGGGATCAACATCCCTCAACGATCGATCAACACAACCATTAATACCAAACGATAGCCCTGGAATCAACATCCCTCAACGAACAACCAATACGAATCTCACTATACGAAACTTCAACTTACGATATATACCACAATTCAACATAATAATTATCTTCATAACTGAACAATACTTAAATTACCTCAAACCGACGATAATATCCTTTCCATGAACAAACCATCATCCCGACAATTTACGTTTATAATATCATTGCTATATGAATTATAAATGAAATGAAAGCGAAACCATTCATTAAATATTATAAACTGAACAAGTATAACTTGCCTTGATACCGATACCATGAATCCGTTACCAATCCCATTGTCTTCGTTCACGAGCTCCTCAGCCCCGACCAAAAAGCAATCTACGAACTCTTCAACCTCAACCGCAATACAACGATCAAAATCAACGATCAATTATCACAACCTATTGAAATAATCGATTAACACACATTCGATAATAATCAACAACCGGTATAACCAATCCACACCCCTAACGATTCCAAAATATCTTGATTAAACACAAGTCCGAACAATCTAACTTAAACAATTACGAATTCATTCCCATGATTCCGTAAAGTCCATATATCGATTCGATAAGGCGAGTATACAAACTTAACTAAAGTATTCCAATCAATTTCTCTTTCAAAACTTCAACCAAACACCTTGAAGGCGTAATTCAAAGGTATATTCGAATCATCAATCAATAAACACCAACCACATCATGAACACGAAGAACACAATCATAAACATATATATCCTTCAACATTATATGATTCTAGACATCGATACGAACTAAACAACCCAAATATATCAAGAATCTCAAACATCCCAAAATATTAGAGTTCAAGCCAATTACCTTCAATCCGGCGAAAGAATCAAGAATGATGTTATAAATCTTGTTCCAAGCTTTCATAGATGTTATCACTTGATAAACCAACTCAAAATCTGAGGTTTAGGGGTTAAAAATCGAGTTTGGGTGATTTGGGACGAAAGGGGATCGTGTAGGAAGGGTTGGGGAATGAAATTCCCGACTGTTGTACGTTTTTATACGTCCAGGCATGTTAGCGTATGCTAACTTCATCAATAGCGTGCGCTACCTGTTCTCAGAATATAGACAGTATAGTTTTTGCCATTTTAAGCATAACTCACTCATCCGGACTCCGATTAACTCACCGTTTGAACCATTAGAAAGATAACTCGATGCTCTATCATACTGTTATGTTTCAGAATTTTTGGAGTTTTCAAGAATCGGTGGCGATTTTCCAAAGTCGAACCTTATACGCATTACTTTCCAAACAAGTGTCCAAATCTCATTTCTACTAATGTTTCAACATATAATCTTCTTAATCATATCATATAAACCAAGAATCATAATCACTTGCATGATCATCATCATACGAAGTAAATAATAATGACAACATCAAAACCCGAAATGAAGGGAGATATTAACCAACATATCTCTTGAAGAAGAACAACACCATTCCAAACCACACGAATCATATCAATATCCGCATATCAACAATATCAACATAACTCAGTAATCCATCTCATAATCATATACTCAGCAGCTCATATACATGACGATTATCAACTCAAGAACATCATATAGAATTCAAAACGAAATCCCAGAGTGAAGAGTAATTACCTCTTTGAAGGAATGGATTGAATCCCAAGGTTAAATCTGTTACCAATCGTTTCCAAACTCCAATATTGTTAAGGACGATCAACTCAAGTGTTTGGAATCTCAAACTTCTCTCTAAGAACTCTCTCTATCGAAATAAGGGAAAGAATGGCCGAAAATGAATCTTAACACCCGACTGTCCCTTTATATACTGCACATTACTAGCGTGCACTAAAACTTGTATTTAGCGTGCGCTACATCCCTAGCGTGCGCTATCCTTCCTTGATAGCGTGCGCTATCGGACAGTCCAGGGGGTACTGCCTTGCTTCGCACATCATCTTACATATGTAATGCACATGCAATAGCATACGCAAATAGGCGTTGATTTACTATAGTGAAATGCTCAGTAGCGTGCGCTATTCTCTAACAATAGCGTGCGCTATTCCTCGTTGACCCGACATTCTGCACCTTCCCCGAAGATGCCCGGGGTCCACACGTCGAAAGTAACCTGACAAAGCCAAGATTCCCTTTTGACCGATCTGATATTAGCATACGCTAACCATATGCACTAGCGTGCGCTAAATGCCGATAATAATTAACATGGGCCTACCTGTCGGCCACCTTCCGAACCTTATCCAGAATGCCTTACGTACGTTAGGGGTCCTCCTTAGCGTACGTAACTCAAACCTCTTAGCGTGCGCTAAGTATGCACTATAACGTGCACTAAGTATACATCTTAGCGTGTGCTAGGCATACATTGTAGCGTGCGCTAACGTGGCTGTACTTAGCCATTTTCAGCTATTCTCGTCCAACGTATCGACATACAGAATACGAACATACGGCATACTGAATACATATATACAACCAGATAATATTCTCATATGATATACCCAATATCAAAAGTACGATAACATGATACACGATATCTTCAAATGTAATTATCGACCAAATACGACAATTACACCAATACAGTTGTCTCAGTTCTCAATCTATTTTATCCATACTGTATAGACACCAAGCTATCCAGTACGTCTCAGATAAAATAACGCGAAAAAATTATACTGAAAATCCAGATATTACATACTAAAAATCGGGGTATTACACTTTACTCCCCTTAAAATAAGTTTCGTCCTCGAAACTTGCAACCTGCCACACCCAACAGATCAACCAAAATTTCCAACTCATCACAAAACAATCAATCGTCGCCACAAGCGAATAACCAAAATGACATACTTACAGGTTCGTGAAGCCGATGATCTCCCGTGATACTAGCACATGACTCACATACGAAGTCTCAAAACAATACCAACACACACCAATATCGCAAATAGCAATTATGAGAATATCTCAAAGATTTTGGAACCTCCAAAAATCGGTTTAACTCAAAAGTTAGGAAAATCATTTTCAAAAAAAATCACGCTACTACCGTACTGGTAGAGCCACATAACACACATGCCCGGGTTTCACAAAACCTAGGCTCCGATACCATCTTCTGTAACACCCCCAAAACCATCCGGATATTACGGCAGGCCTGGGCCTCTTAGGAACCCACCAGGCTAAAATTCATTTTCAACAATGTTCAAAAACGCCAAAAAGTCCGATGACGGTGATGTTTTCAAATACTCACAAAAGTCATTTATAAAGTATCAAATACCGTCATGAAAATATCGTTAAAACGTTCAAGGCCAAAATGTCAAAACTCGATTTAGGGAATCGGTTTTATGAAATAATCCAAGTTTACGAAGTACCCAAAAAGCCATTTTAAAATGTACACACGATTTAGTAAAAATCCCGGAAAGACATTTTGAAATATACACACGCAGTGGATAAAACACAGTTTAAAATATACATTTGCAGCGGAAATAAAACAACCAGAAAAGAATACTCGATTCCCAAAATAATGCCACGGCCAGTATCACCCGGGAAGCTCATCTCTTCACGACCGCTACTATCTCGATCTCCGAGTACCTAAAAATAAAGCCCACAATGGGGTCAGCCACAATACTCAATAATGATATCGATAACATCACATAAATAATTACATACCAATGTAATAATACTGTAAGAATACTACCAACGTAATCTTATCGTCCTAACCTTACCAATCCAAATCAATCCATACCAATTCAATCCTTACCATAATCCACATTTCGCATTTTCAAATGACGAAATGAACTCAACAACACTCATCTGGACTGAACCAAAACAATACTCAAGATCCTCAAAAATATCATCATAACTCATAAGCGGGAATTAATCTATCTCGTACAAATCGTACGTCGGATCGCACAATCAAATACCAATCCTGATAAGAACCAAACATACACAATACATCTGTAGATCAACTACCACAAAATAATGATAATAAATCCGAAACATCGATGCACAGCCCAAACGCTCATACGATCAATAACTAGATAAACCAATACGTCAACTGAGGATATCACCAACATGACAAACTCCAAGCAAGACCAACAAAGAATCAACGGCGACCAAGAATCTCATCAACATGATCAGCTCCAACATGACCAACAAGGATCAACGATGACCGAGACTACCATCAACATGGTAAACTCCGACACAACCAATAAAAGATCAACAACGACTGAGAATACCATCAACATGGTAAACTCCAACACGAACAAATATAATGGATCTCAAAGAAATAACCTCGGCTGTCGAACATACCCCTCGGGCGTATGAACAACCAGTCGCAAACTGTCGAACATATCCAATCGTACATGGACTATGAACGACCAAAACAATATGGCTCAAAGATGGACGTCACAGTGCGCCCGATCCGGAAATGTGTCCGTGCACAAGCCACCCCGTGTATCGATCAAATACACGTGTGGTCTTGTACCTAATCAGTCTCACGAAGTAATCTTCTCGTGTGCACAACCCAATGTGAGGACATCACCCCATCACACGTCTATATGTGCCCGCCCTGAAAATCCTACACATAACCGATCGGCACGCAGATATGACTCCAGATATGTCACGATGCAACATGACAATGAAACTCAAAGAATCACATATCCAATAAGGATCAAAAGACTCACCGAATAGAATAAAGACACACGAATAATGAAAGATTGACTCGACCGACAATATCCAAAACAACAATCCTGGGCTCACAATTCCCAAAGAACGATCAACACGATCAACAACCTCAACACAAGCCTGGGATCAACATCCTTCAACGATCGATCAACACAACCATTAATACCAAACGATAGCCCTGGAATCAACATCCCTCAACGAACAACCAATACGAATCTCACTATACAAAACTTCAACTTACGACATATACCACAATTCAACATAATAATTATCTTCATAACTAAACAATACTTAAATTACCTCAAACCGACGATAATATCCTTTCCACGAACAAACCATCATCCCGACAATTTGTGTTTATAATATCATTGCTATAGGAATTATAAATGAAATGAAAGCGAAACCATTCATTAAATATTATAAACTGAACAAGTATATCTTGCCTTGATACCGATACCACGAATCCGTTACCAATCCCATTGTCTTCGTTCACGAGCTCCTCAGCCTCGACCAAAAAGCAATCTACGAACTCTTCAACCTCAACCGCAACACAATGGTCAAAATCAACGATCAATTATCACAACCTATTGCAATAATCGATTAACACACATTCGATAATAATCAACAACCGGTAACCAATCCACAACCCTAACGATTCCAAAATATCTTGATTAAACACAAGTCCGAACAATCTAACTCAAACAATTACGAATTCATTCCCATGATTACGTAAAGTCCATATATCGATTCGATAAGGCGAGTATACAAACTTAACTAAAGTATTCCAATCAATTTCTCTTTCAAAACTTCAACCAAACACCTTGAAGGCATAATTCAAAGGTATATTCGAATCATCAATCAATAAACACCAACCACATCATGAACACGAAGAATACAATCATAAACATATATATCCTTCAACATTATATGATTCTAGACATCGATATGAACTAAACAACCCAAATATATCAAGAATCTCAAAAATCCCAAAATATTAGAGTTCAAGCCAATTACCTTCAATCCGGCGAAAGAATCAAGAATGATGTTATAATCCTTGTTCCAAGCTTTCATAGATGTTATCACTTGATAAACTAACTCAAAATCTGAGGTTTAGGGGTTAAAAATCGAGTTTGGGTGATTTGGGACGAAAAGGGATCGTGTAGGAAGGGTTGGGGAATGAAATTCCCGACTGTTGTACGTTTTTATACGTCCAGGCACGTAAGCGTATGCTAACTTCATCAATAGCGTGCGCTACCTGTTCTCAGAATATAGACAGTATAGTTTTTGCCATTTTAAGCATAACTCACTCATCCGGACTCCGATTAACTCACCGTTTGAACCATTAGAAAGATAACTCGATGCTCTATCATACTGTTATGTTTCAGAATTTTTGGAGTTTTCAAGAATCGGTGGCGATTTTCCAAAGTCGAACCTTATACGCATTACTTTCCAAACAAGTGTCCAAATCTCATTTCTACTAACGTTTCAACATATAATCTTCTTAATCATATCATATAAACCAAGAATCATAATCACTTGCATGATCATCATCATACGAAGTAAATAATAATGACAACATCAAACCCCGAAATGAAGGGAGATATTAACCAACATATCTCTTGAAGAAGAACAACACCATTCCAAACCACACGAATCATATCAATATCCGCATATCAACAATATCATCAACATAACTCAGTAATCCATCTCATAATCATATACTCAGCATCTCATATACATGACGATTATCAACTCAAGAACATCATATAGAATTCAAAACGAAATCCCAAAGTGAAGAGTAATTACCTCTTTGAAGGAATGGATTGAATCCCAAGGTTAAATCCGTTACCAATCGTTTCCAAACTCTAATGTTGTTAAGGACGATCAACTCAAGTGTTTGGAACCTCAAACTTCTCTCTAAGAACTCTCTCTATCGAAATAAGGGAAAGAATGGCCGAAAATGCATCTTAACACCCGGCTGTCCCTTTATATACTGCACATTACTAGCGTGCGCTAAAACTTGTATTTAGCGTGCGCTACATCCCTAGCGTGCGCTATCCTTTCTTGATAACGTGCGCTATCGGACAGTCCAGGGGCTACTGCCTTGCTTCGCACATCATCTTACATACGTAATGCACATGCAACAGCGTACGCAAATAGGCGTTGACTTACTATAGTGAAATGCTCAGTAGCGTGCGCTATTCTCCAACAATAGCGTGCGCTATTCCTCGTTGACCCGACATTCTGCACCTTCCCCGAAGATGCCCGGGGTCCACACGCCGAAAGTAACCTGACAATGCCAAGATTACCTTTTGACCGATCTGATATTAGCATACGCTAACCATATGCACTAGCATGCGCAAAATGCCGATAATAATTAACATGGGCCTACCTGTCGGCCACCTTCCGAACCTTATCCAGAATGCCTTACGTACGTTAGGGGTCCTCATTAGCGTACGTAACTCAAACCTCTTAGCGTGCGCTAAGTATGCACTATAGCGTGCACTAAGTATACATCTTAGCGTGTGCTAGGCATACATTGTAGCGTGCGCTAACGTGGCTGTACTTAGCCATTTTCAGCTATTCTCGTCCAACGTATCGACATACAGAATACGAACATACGGAATACTGAATACATATATACAACCAGATAATATTCTCAGATGATATACCAAATGTCAAAAGTACGATAACATGATACACGATATCTTCAAATGTAATTATCGACCAAATACGACAATTACACCAATACAGTTGTCTCAGTTCTCAATCTATTTTATCCATACTGTATAGACACCAAGCTATCCAGTACGTCTCAGATAAAATAACGCGAAAAAATTATACTGAAAATCCAGATATTACATACTAAAAATCGGGGTATTACACTCTACTCCCCTTAAAATAAGTTTCGTCCTCGAAACTTGCAACCTGCCACACCCAACAGATCAACCAAAATTTCCAACTCATCACAAAACAATCAATCGTCGCCACAAGCGAATAACCAAAATGACATACTTATAGGTGCGTGAAGCCGATGATCTCCCGTGATACTAGCACATGACTCACATACGAAGTCTCAAAACAATACCAACACACACCAATATCGCAAATAGCAATTATGAGAATATCTCAAAGATTTTGGAACCTCCAAAAATCGGTTTGACTCAAAAGTTAGGAAAATCATTTTCAAAAAAAATCACGCTACTACCGTACTGGTAGAGCCACATAACACACATGCCCGGGTTTCACAAAACCTAGGCTCCGATACCATCTTCTGTAACACCCCCAAAACCATCCGGGATATTACAGCGCCGTGGGCCCTGCGCCGGAACCCACCAGGCTAAAATTCATTTTCAACAACGTTCAAAAACGCCAAAAAGGCCGATGACAGTAATGTTTTCAAATACTCACAAAAGTCATTTATAAAGTATCAAATACCGTCATGAAAATATCGTTAAAACGTTCAAGCCCAAAATGCCAAAACTCGATTTAGGGAATCGGTTTTATGAAATAATCCAAGTTTACGAAGTACCCAAAAAGCCATTTTTAAATGTACACACGATTTGGTAAAAATACCGGAAAGACATTTTGAAATATACACACGCAGCGGATAAAACACAGTTCAAAATATACATTTGCAGCGGAAATAAAACAACCAGAAAAGAATACTCGATTCCCAAAATAATGCCACGACCAGTATCACCCGAGAAGCTCATCTATTCACGACCGCTACTATCTCGATCTCTGAGTACCTAAAAATAAAGCCCACAACGGGGTCAGCCACAATACTCAATAATGATATCGATCACATCACATAAATAATTACATACCAATGTAATAATACTGTAAGAATACTACCAACGTAATCTTATCGTCCTAACCTTACCAATCCATACCAATTCAATCCTTACTATAATCCACATTTCGCATTCTCAAATGACGAAATGAACTCAACAACACTCATCTGGACTGAACCAAAACAATACTCAAGATTCTCAAAAATATCATCATAACTCATAAGTAGGAATTAATCTATCTGTGCCAAATCCTGTACGTCGGATCGCACAATCAAATACCAATCCTGATTAGAACCAAACATACACAATACATCTGTAGATCAACTACCACAAAATAATGATAATAAATCCGAAACATCGATGCACAGCCCAAACGCTCATACGATCAATAACTAGATAAACTAATACGTCAACTGAGGATATCACCAACATGACAAACTCCAAGCAAGACCAACAAAGAATCAACGGAGGCCAAGAATCTCATCAACATGATCAGCTCCAACATGACCAACAAGGATCAACGATGACCGAGACTACCATCAACATGGTAAACTCCGACACAACCAATTAAAGATCAACAACGACTGAGAATACCATCAACATGGTAAACTCCAACACGAACAAATATAATGGATCTCAAAGAAATAACCTCGACTGTCGAACATACCCCTCGGGCGTATGAACAACCAGTCGCAAACTGTCGAACATATCCAATCGTACATGGACTATGAACGACCAAAACAATATGGCTCAAAGATAGACGTCACAGTGCGCCCGATCCGGAAATGTGTCCGTGCACAAGCCACCCCGTGTATCGATCAAATACACGTGTGGTCTTGTACCTAATCAGTCTCACGAAGTAATCTTCTCGTGTGCACAGCCCAATGTGAGGACATGACCCCATCACACGTCTATATGTGCCCGCCCTGAAAATCCTACACATAACCGATCGGCACGCAGATATGACTCCAGATATGTCACGATGCAACATGACAACGAAACTCAGAGAATCACATATCCAATAAGGATCAAAAGACTCACCGAATAGAACAAAGACACGCGAATAATGAAAGATTGACTCGACCGACAATATCCAAAACAACAATCCTGGGATCACAATTCCCAAAGAACGATCAACACGATCAACAACCTCAACACAACCCTGGGATCAACATCCCTCAACGATCGATCAACACAACCATTAATACCAAACGATAGCCCTGGAATCAACATCCCTCAACGAACAACCAATACGAATCTCACTATACAAAACTTCAACTTACGACATATACCACAATTCAACATAATAATTATCTTCATAACTAAACAATACTTAAATTACCTCAAACCGACGATCATATCCTTTCCACGAACAAACCATCATCCCGACAATTTGTGTTTATAATATCATTGCTATATGAATTATAAATGAAATGAAAGCGAAACCATTCATTAAATATTATAAACTGAACAAGTATAACTTGCCTTGATACCGATACCACGAATCCGTTACCAATCCCATTGTCTTCGTTCACGAGCTCCTCAGCCCCGACCAAAAAGCAATCTACGAACTCTTCAACCTCAACCGCAACACAACGGTCAAAATCAACGATCAATTATCACAACCTATTGTAATAATCGATTAACACACATTCGATAATAATCAACAACCGGTATAACCAATCCACAACCCTAACGATTCCAAAATATCTTGTTTAAACACAAGTCCGAACAATCTAACTCAAAAAATTACGAATTCATTCCCATGATTCCGTAAAGTCCATATATCGATTCGATAAGGCGAGTATACAAACTTAACTAAAGTATTCCAATCAATTTCTCTTTCAAAACTTCAACCAAACACCTTGAAGGCGTAATTCAAAGGTATATTCGAATCATCAATCAATAAACACCAACCACATCATGAACACGAAGAACACAATCATAAACATATATATCCTTCAACATTATATGATTCTAGACATCGATACGAACTAAACAACCCAAATATATCAAGAATCTCAAACATCCCAAAATATTAGAGTTCAATCCAATTACCTTCAATCCGGCGAAAGAATCAAGAATGATGTTATAATCCTTGTTCCAAGCTTTCATAGTTGTTATCACTTGATAAACCAACTCAAAATCTGAGGTTTAGGGGTTAAAAATCGAGTTTGGGTGATTTGGGACGAAAGGGGATCATGTAGGAAGGGTTGGGGAATGAAATTCCCGACTGTTGTACGTTTTTATACGTCCAGGCACGTTAGCGTATGCTAACTTCATCAATAGCGTGCGCTACCTGTTCTCAGAATACAGACAGTATAGTTTTTGCCATTTTGAGCATAACTCACTCATCCGGACCCCGATTAACTCACCGTTTGAACCATTAGAAAGATAACTCGATGCTCTATCATACTGTTATGTTTCAGAATTTTTGGAGTTTTCAAGAATCGGTGGCGATTTTCCAAAGTCAAACCTTATACGCATTACTTTCCAAACAAGTGTCCAAATCTCATTTCTACTAACGTTTCAACATATAATCTTCTTAATCATATCATATAAACCAAGAATCATAATCACTTGCATGATCATCATCATACGAAGTAAATAATAATGACAACATCAAAACCCGAAATGAAGGGAGATATTAACCAACATATCTCTTGAAGAAGAACAACACCATTCCAAACCACACGAATCATATCAATATCCGCATATCAACAATATCATCAACATAACTCAGTAATCCATCTCATAATCATATACTCAGCAGCTCATATACATGATGATTATCAACTCAAGAACATCATATAGAATTCAAAACGAAATCCCAAAGTGAAGAGTAATTACCTCTTTGAAGGAATGGATTGAATCCCAAGGTTAAATCCGTTACCAATCGTTTCCAAACTCCAATGTTGTTAAGGACGATCAACTCAAGTGTTTGGAACCTCAAACTTCTCTCTAAGAACTCTCTCTATCGAAATAAGGAAAAGAATGGCCGAAAATGCATCTTAACACCCGGCTGTCCCTTTATATACTGCACATTACTAGCGTGCGCTAAAACTTGTATTTAGCGTGCGCTACATCCCTAGCGTGCGCTATCCTTCCTTGATAGCGTGCGCTATCGGACAGTCCAGGGGCTACTGCCTTGGTTCGCACATCATCTTACATACGTAATGCACATGCAATAGCATACGCAAATAGGCGTTGACTTACTATAGTGAAATGCTCAGTAGCGTGCGCTATTCTCCAACAATAGCATGCGCTATTCCTCGTTGACCCGACATTCTGCACCTTCCCGGAAGATGCCCGGGGTCCACACGCCGAAAGTAACCTGACAAAGCCAAGATTACCTTTTGACCGATCTGATATTAGCATACGCTAACCATATGCACTAGCGTGCGCTAAATGCCGATAATAATTAACATGGGCCTACCTGTCGGCCACCTTCCGAACCTTATCCAGAATGCCTTACGTACGTTAGGGGTCCTCCTTAGCGTACGTAACTCAAACCACTTAGCGTGCGCTAAGTATGCACTATAGCGTGCACTAAGTATACATCTTAGCGTGTGCTAGGCATACATTGTAGCGTGCGCTAACGTGGCTGTACTTAGCCATTTTCAGCTATTCTCGTCCAACGTATCGACATACAGAATACGAACATACGGCATACTGAATACATATATACAACCAGATAATATTCTCATACGATATACCCAATATCAAAAGTACGATAACATGATACACGATATCTTCAAATGTAATTATCGACCAAATACGACAATTACACCAATACAGTTGTCTCAGTTCTCAATCTATTTTATCCATACTGTATAGACACCAAGCTATCCAGTACGTCTCAGATAAAATAACGCGAAAAAATTATACTGAAAATCCAGATATTACATACTAAAAATCGGGTATTACACTCTACTCCTTAAAAAAGTTTCGTCCTCGAAACTTGCAACCTGCCACACCCAATGATCAACCAAAATTTCCAACTCATCACAAAACAATCAATCGTCCACAAGCGAATAACCAAAATGACATACTTACAAAGTGAAGCCGATGATCTCCCGTGATACTAGCACATGACTCACATACGAAGTCTCAAAACAATACCAACACACACCAATATCGCAAATAGCAATTATGAGAATATCTCAAAGATTTTGGAACCTCCAAAAATCGGTTTGACTCAAAAGTTAGGAAAATCATTTTCAAAAAAAATCACGCTACTACCGTACTGGTAGAGCCACATAACACACATGCCCGGGTTTCACAAAACCTAGGCTCCGATACCATCTTCTGTAACACCCCCAAAACCATCCGGGATATTACAGCGCTGTGGGCCCTGCGCCGGAACCCACCAGGCTAAAATTCATTTTCAACAACGTTCAAAAACGCCAAAAAGGCCGATGACGGTAATGTTTTCAAATACTCACAAAAGTCATTTATAAAGTATCAAATACCGTCATGAAAATATCGTTAAAACATTCAAGGCCAAAATGCCAAAACTCGATTTAGGGAATCGGTTTTATGAAATAATCCAAGTTTACGAAGTACCCAAAAAGCCATTTTTAAATGTACACACGATTTGGTAAAAATACCGGAAAGACATTTTGAAATATACACACGCAGCGGATAAAACACAGTTCAAAATATACATTTGCAGCGGAAATGAAACAACCAGAAAAGAATACTCGATTCCCAAAATAATGCCACGGCCAGTATCACCCGGGAAGCTCATCTCTTCACGGCCGCTACTATCTCGATCTCCGAGTACCTAAAAATAAAGCCGACAACGGGGTCAGCCATAATACTCAATAATGATATCGATCACATCACATAAATAATTACATACCAATGTAATAATACTGTAAGAATACTACCAACGTAATCTTATCGTCCTAACCTTACCAATCCAAAGCAATCCATACCAATTCAATCCTAACCATAATCCACATTTCGCATTTTCAAATGAAGAAATGAACTCAACAACACTCATCTGGACTGAACCAAAACAATACTCAAGATCCTCAAAAATATCATCATAACTCATAAGCGGGAATTAATCTAACTGTGCCAAATCCTGTACGTCGGATCGCACAATCAAATACCAATCCTGATAAGAACCAAACATACAAAATACATCTGTAGATCAACTACCACAAAATAATGATAATAAATCCGAAACATCGATGCACAGCCCAAACGCTCATACGATCAATAACTAGATAAACTAATACGTCAACTGAGGATATCACCAACATGACGAACTCCAAGCAAGAACAACAAAGAATCAACGGAGGCCAAGAATCTCATCAACATGATCAGCTCCAACATGACCAACAAGGATTAACGATGACCGAGACTACCATAAACATGGTAAACTCCGACACAACCAATAAAAGATCAACAACGACTGAGAATACCATCAACATGGTAAACTCCAACACGAACAAATATAATGGATCTCAAAGAAATAACCTCGGCTGTCGAACATACCCCTCGGGCGTATGAACAACTAGTCGCAAACTGTCGAACACATCCAATCGTACATGGACTATGAACGACCAAAACAATATGGCTCAAAGATAGACGTCACAGTGCGCCCGATCCGGAAATGTGTCCGTGCACAAGCCACCCCGTGTATCGATCAAATACACGTGTGGTCTTGTACCTAATCAGTCTCATGAAGTAATCTTCTCGTGTGCACAGCCCAATGTGAGGACATGACCCCATCACACGTCTATATGTGCCCGCCCTGAAAATCCTACACATAACCTATCGGCACGCAGATATGAGTCCAGATATGTCACGATGCAACATGACAACGAAACTCAAAGAATCACATATCCAATAAGGATCAAAAGACTCACCGAATAGAACAAAGACACACGAATAATGAAAGATTGACTCGACCGACAATATCCAAAACAACAATCCTGGGATCACAATTCCCAAAGAACGATCAACACGATCAACAACCTCAACACAAGCCTGGGATCAACATCCCTCAACGATCGATCAACACAACCATTAATACCAAACGATAGCCCTGGAATCAACATCCCTCAACGAACAACCAATACGAATCTCACTATACAAAACTTCAACTTACGACATATACCACAATTCAACATAATAATTATCTTCATAACTAAACAATACTTAAATTACCTCAAACCGACGATAATATCCTTTCCACGAACAAACCATCATCCCGCCAATTTGTGTTTATAATATCATTGCTATATGAATTATAAATGAAATGAAAGCGAAACCATTAATTAAATATTATAAACTGAACAAGTATAACTTGCCTTGATACCGATACCACGAATCCGTTACCAATCCCATTGTCTTCGTTCACGAGCTCCTCAGCACCGACCAAGAGCAATCTACGAACTCTTCAACCTCAACCGCAACACAACGGTCAAAATCAACGATCAATTATCACAACCTATTGCAATAATCGATTAACACACATTCGATAATAATCAACAACCGGTATAACCAATCCACAACCCTAACGATTCCAAAATATCTTGTTTAAACACAAGTCCGAACAATCTAACTCAAAAAATTACGAATTCATTCCCATGATTCCGTAAAGTCCATATATCGATTCGATAAGGCGAGTATACAAACTTAACTAAAGTATTCCAATCAATTTCTCTTTCAAAACTTCAACCAAACACCTTGAAGGCGTAATTCAAAGGTATATTCGAATCATCAATCAATAAACACCAATCACATCATGAACACGAAGAACACAATCATAAACATATATATCCTTCAACATTATATGATTCTAGACATCGATACGAACTAAAAAACCCAAATATATCAAGAATCTCAAACATCCCAAAATATTAGAGTTCAAGCCAATTACCTTCAATCCGGCGAAAGAATCAAGAATGATGTTATAATCCTTGTTCCAAGCTTTCATAGATGTTATCACTTGATAAACCAACTCAAAATCTGAGGTTTAGGGGTTAAAAATCGAGTTTGGGTGATTTGGGACGAAAGGGGATCGTGTAGGAAGGGTTGGGGAATGAAATTCCCGACTGTTGTACGTTTTTATACGTCGAGGCACGTTAGCGTATGCTAACTTCATCAATAGCGTGCGCTACCTATTCTCAGAATACAGACAGTATAGTTTTTGCCATTTTGAGCATAACTCACTCATCCGGACTCCGATTAACTCACCGTTTGAACCATTAGAAAGATAACTCGATGCTCTATCATACTGTTATGTTTCAGAATTTTTGGAGTTTTCAAGAATCGGTGGCGATTTTCCAAAGTCGAACCTTATACGCATTACTTTCCAAACAAGTGTCCAAATCTCATTTCTACTAACGTTTCAACATATAATCTTCTTAATCATATCATATAAACCAAGAATCATAATCACTTGCATGATCATCATCATACGAAGTAAATAATAATGACAACATCAAAACCCGAAATGAAGGGAGATATTAACCAACATATCTCTTGAAGAAGAACAACACCATTCCAAACCACACGAATCATATCAATATCCGCATATCAACAATATCATCAACATAACTCAGTAATCCATCTCATAATCATTTACTCAGCAGCTCATATACATGACGATTATCAACTCAAGAACATCATATAGAATTCAAAACCAAATCCCAAAGTGAAGAGTAATTACCTCTTTGAAGGAATGGATTGAATCCCAAGGTTAAATCCGTTACCAATCGTTTCCAAACTCCAATGTTGTTAAGGACGATCAACTCAAGTGTTTGGAACCTCAAACTTCTCTCTAAGAACTCTCTCTATTGAAATAAGGGAAAGAATGGCCGAAAATGCATCTTAACACCCGGCTGTCCCTTTATATACTGCACATTACTAGCGTGCGCTAAAACTTGTATTTAGCGTGCGCTACATCCCTAGCGTGCGCTATCCTTCCTTGATAGCGTGCGCTATCTGACAGTCCAGGGGCTACTGCCTTGCTTCGCACATCATCTTACATACGTAATGCACATGCAATAGCATACGCAAATAGGCGTTGACTTACTATAGTGAAATGCTCAGTAGCGTGCGCTATTCTACAACAATAGCATGCGCTATTCCTCGTTGACCCGACATTCTGCACCTTCCCCGAAGATGCCCGGGGTCCACACGCCGAAAGTAACCTGACAAAGCCAAGATTACCTTTTGACCGATCTGATATTAGCATACGCTAACCATATGCACTAGCGTGCGCTAAATGCCGATAATAATTAACATGGGCCTACCTGTCGGCCACCTTCCGAACCTTATCCATAATGCCTTACGTACGTTAGGGGTCCTCCTTAGCGTACGTAACTCAAACCTCTTAGCGTGCGCTAACTATGCACTATAGCGTGCACTAAGTATACATCTTAGCGTGTGCTAGGCATACATTGTAGCGTGCGCTAACGTGGCTGTACTTAGCCATTTTCAGCTATTCTCGTCCAACGTATCGACATACAGAATACGAACATACGACATACTGAATACATATATAGAACCAGATAATATTCTCATATGATATACCCAATATCAAAAGTACGATAACATGATACATGATATCTTCAAATATAATTATCGACCAAATACGACAATTACACCAATACAGTTGTCTCAGTTCTCAATCTATTTTATCCATACTGTATAGACACCAAGCTATCCAGTACGTCTCAGATAAAATAACGCAAAAAAATTATACTGAAAATCCAGATATTACATACTAAAAATCGGGGTATTACACTCTACTCCCCTTAAAATAAGTTTCGTCCTGGAAACTTGCAACCTGCCACACCCAACAGATCAACCTAAATTTCCAACTCATCACAAAACAATCAATCGTCGCCACAAGCGAATAACCAAAATGACATACTTATAGGTGCGTGAAGCCGATGATCTCCCGTGATACTAGCACATGACTCACATACGAAGTCTCAAAACAATACCAACACACACCAATATCGCAAATAGCAATTATGAGAATATCTCAAAGATTTTGGAACCTCCAAAAATCGGTTTGACTCAAAGGTTAGGAAAATCATTTTCAAAAAAAATCACGCTACTACCGTACTGGTAGAGCCACATAACACACATGCCCGGGTTTCACAAAACCTAGGCTCCGATACCATCTTCTGTAACACCCCCAAAACCATCCGGGATATTACAGCGCCGTGGGCCCTGCGCCGGAACCCACCAGGCTAAAGTTCATTTTCAACAACGTTCAAAAACGCCAAAAAGGCTGATGACGGTAATGTTTTCAAATACTCACAAAAGTCATTTATAAAGTATCAAATACCGTCATGAAAATATCGTTAAAACGTTCAAGGCCAAAATGCCAAAACTCGATTTAGGGAATCGGTTTTATGAAATAATACATGTTTACGAAGTACCCAAAAAGCCATTTTTAAATGTACACACGATTTGGTAAAAATACCGGAAAGACATTTTAAAATATACACACGCAACGGATAAAACACAGTTCAAAATATACATTTGCAGCGGAAATAAAACAACCAGAAAAGAATACTCGATTCCCAAAATAATGCCACGGCCAGTATCACTCGGGAAGCTCATCTCTTCACGACCGCTACTATCTCGATCTCCGAGTACCTAAAAATAAAGCCCACAACGGGGTCAGCCACAATACTCAATAATGATATCGATCACATCACATAAATAATTACATACCAATGTAATAATATTGTAAGAATACTACCAACGTAATCTTATCGTCCTAACCTTACCAATCCAAAGCAATCCATACCAATTCAATCCTTACCATAATCCACATTTCGCATTTTCAAATGACGAAATGAACTCAACAACACTCATCTGGACTGAACCAAAACAATACTCAAGATCCTCAAAAATATCATCATAACTCATAAGCGGGAATTAATCTATCTGTGCCAAATCCTGTACGTCGGATCGCACAATCAAATACCAATCCTAATAAGAACCAAACATACACAATACATCTGTAGATCAACTACCACAAAATAATGATAATAAATCCGAAACATCGATGCACAACCCAAACGCTCATACGATCAATAACTAGATAAACCAATACGTCAACTGAGGATATCACCAACATGACAAACTCCAAGCAAGACCAACAAAGAATCAACTGCGACCAAGAATCTCATCAACATGATCAGCTCCAACATGACCAACAAGGATCAACGATGACCGAGACTACCATCAACATGGTAAACTCCGACACAACCAATAAAAGATCAACAACGACTGAGAATACCATCAACATGGTAAACTCCAACACGAACAAATATAATGGATCTCAAAGAAATAACCTCGACTGTCGAACATACCCCTCGGGCGTATGAACAACCAGTCGCAAATTGTCGAACATATCCAATAGTACATGGACTATGAACGACCAAAACAATATGGCTCAAAGATGGACGTCACAGTGCGCCCGATCCGAAAATGTGTCCGTGAACAAGCCACCCCGTGTATCGATCAAATACACGTGTGGTCTTATACCTAATCAGTCTCACGAAGTAATCTTCTCGTGTGCACAGCCCAATGTGAGGACATTACCCCATCACACGTCTATATGTGCCCGCCCTGAAAATCCTACACGTAACCGATCGGCACACAGATATGACTCCAGATATGTCACGATGCAACATGACAACGAAACTCAAAGAATCACATATCCAATAAGGATCAAAAGACTCACCGAATAGAACAAAGACACACGAATAATGAAAGATTGACTCGACCGACAATATCCAAAACAACAATCTTGAGATCACAATTCCCAAAGAACGATCAACACGATCAACAACCTCAACACAACAGGCCTGTTATCAACATCCCTCGACGATCGATCAACACAACCATTAATACCAAAAGATAGCCCTGGAATCAACATCCCTCAACGAACAACCAATACGAATCTCACTATACAAAACTTCAACTTACGACATATACCACAATTCAACATAATAATTATCTTCATAACTAAACAATACTTAAATTACCTCAAACCGACGATAATATCCTTTCCACGAACAAACCATCATCCCGACAATTTGTGTTTATAATATCATTGCTATATGAATTATAAATGAAATGAAAGCGAAACCATTCATTACATATTATAAACTGAACAAGTATAACTTGCCTTGATACCGATACCACGAATCCGTTACCAATCCCATTGTCTTCGTTCACGAGCTCCTCAGCCCCGACCAAAAAGCAATCTACGAACTCTTCAACCTCAACCGCAACACAACGGTGAAAATCAACGATCAATTATCACAACCTATTGCAATAATCGATTAACACACATTCGATAATAATCAACAACCGGTATAACCAATCCACAACCCTAACGATTCCAAAATATCTTGATTAAACACAAGTCCGAACAATCTAACTCAAACAATTACGAATTCATTCCCATGATTCCGCAAAGTCCATATATCGATTTGAGAAGGCGAGTATACAAACTTAACTAAAGTATTCCAATCAGTTTCTCTTTCAAAACTTCAACCAAACACCTTGAAGGCGTAATTCAAAGGTATATTCGAATCATCAATCAATAAACACCAACCACATCATGAACACGAAGAACACAATCATAAACATATATATCCTTCAACATTATATGATTCTAGACATCGATACGAACTAAACAACCCAAATATATCAAGAATCTCAAACATCCCAAAATATTAGAGTTCAATCCAATTACCTTCAATCCGGCGAAAGAATCAAGAATGATGTTATAATCCTTGTTCCAAGCTTTCATAGATGTTATCACTTGATAAACCAACTCAAAATCTGAGGTTTAGGGGTTAAAAATCGAGTTTGGGTGATTTGGGACGAAAGGGGATCATGTAGGAAGGGTTGGGGAATGAAATTCCCGATTGTAATGCTTTTTATACGTCCAGGCACGTTAGCGTATGCTAACTTCATCAATAGCGTGCGCTACCTGTTCTCAGAATACAGACAGTATAGTTTTTGCCATTTTGAGCATAACTCACTCATCCGGACCCCGATTAACTCACCGTTTGAACCAACTCGATGCTCTATCATACTGTTATGTTTCAGAATTTTTGGAGTTTTCAAGAATCGGTGGCGATTTTCCAAAGTCAAACCTTATACGCATTACTTTCCAAACAAGTGTCCAAATCTCATTTCTACTAACGTTTCAACATATAATCTTCTTAATCATATCATATAAACCAAGAATCATAATCACTTGCATGATCATCATCATACGAAGTAAATAATAATGACAACATCAAAACCCGAAATGAAGGGAGATATTAACCAACATATCTCTTGAAGAAGAACAACACCATTCCAAACCACACGAATCATATCAATATCCGCATATCAACAATATCATCAACATAACTCAGTAATCCATCTCATAATCATATACTCAGCAGCTCATATACATGACGATTATCAACTCAAGAACATCATATAGAATTCAAAACGAAATCCCAAAGTGAAGAGTAATTACCTCTTTGAAGGAATGGATTGAATCCCAAGGTTAAATCCGTTTCCAATCATTTCCAAACTCCAATGTTGTTAAGGACGATCAACTCAAGTGTTTGGAACCTCAAAATTCTCTTTAAGAACTCTCTCTATCGAAATAAGGGAAAGAATGGCCGAAAATGCATCTTAACACCCGGCTGTCCATTTATATACTGCACATTACTAGCGTGCGCTAAAACGTGTATTTAGCGTGCGCTATACTTCCTTGATAGCGTGTGCTATCGGACAGTCCAGGGGCTACTGCCTTGCTTCGCACATCATCTTACGTACGTAATGCACATGCAATAGCGTACGCAAATAGGTGTTGACTTACTACAGTGAAATGCTCAGTAGCGTGCGCTATTCTCCAACAATAGCGTGCGCTATTCCTCGTTGACCCGACATTCTGCACCTTCCCGGAAGATGCCCGGGATCTACACGCTGAAAGTAACCTGATAAAGCCAAGATTCCCTTTTGACCGATCTGATATTAGCGTACGCTAACCATATGCACTAGCGTGCACTAAATGCCGATAATAATTAGCATGGGCCTAGCTGTCGGCCACCTTCCGAACCTTATCCAGAATGCCTTACGTACGTTAGGGGTCCTCCTTAGCGTACGTAACTCAAACCTCTTAGCGTGCGCTAAGTATGCACCATAGCGTGCGCTAAGTATACATCTTAGCGTGTGCTAGGCATACATTGTAGCGTGCGCTAACGTGGCTGTACTTAGCCATTTTCAGCTATTCTCGTCCAACGTATCGACATACAGAATACGAACATACGGCATACTGAATACATATATACAACCAGATAATATTCTCATATGATATACCCAATATCAAAAGTACGATAACTTGATACACGATATCTTCAAATGTAATTATCGACTAAATACGACAATTACACCAATACAGCTGTCTCAATTCTCAATCTATTTTATCCATACTGTATAGACACCAAGCTATCCAGTACGTCTCAGATAAAATAACGCGAAAAATTTATACTGAAAATCCAGATATTACATACTAAAAATCGGGGTATTACACAGATCACGATGAATTTCATTACAGAATACCCAAGGAATCCGCGCGGGAATGATGCTATTTGGGTGATTGTCGACCGTCTGACCAAGAGTGCTCACTTTTTGGCCATTAGGGAGAGCTCCTCGGCGGAGAAGCTCGCATAGATGTTCGTGCGACAGATTGTAGCCAGGCACGGGGTGCCAGTTTCGATTATCTCTGACAGGATAGCCATTTTACCTCCCGGTTTTGGGAGAGGTTTCAAGAGGAGATGGGTATGCGGTTGCATTTTAGCACGGATTTTCATCCACATACGGATGGGCAGAGTGAGCGCACTATTCAGACCCTTGAGGATATGCTTCCGGCATGTTCTATTGACTATGAAGGTAGTTGGGATCAATACCTTCCTTTGGCGGAGTTTTCCTACAACAACAGCTTCCATTCCAGTATCGGCATGCCGCCGTACGAAATGCTGTATGGTGAGAAGTGTAGGACGCCCATTTGTTGGGGCGAGGTTGGTCAGCGGGTATTGGGGAGCACCGATATTGCGATGAAGATGACTGATATGATACAGATGGTGAAGGACCGTTTAGTTACTGCTCAGAGTCGGCAGAAGAGTTATGCCGACAAGAGGCGATCAGATTTGGAGTTTCAACTGGGAGATTATGTGTTGTTGAAGGAGTCACCCTGGAAAGGGCTGATTAGGTTGCGTAAACGAGGAAAGTTAGGGCCCCGTTACATAGACCTTACAAGGTCATCGCTCGAGTGGGAAAGGTATCTTATTGCTTAGAGTTACCGGACGAGGTGAGTTTGATCCACAACACTTTCCACGTGTCGCAGTTGCAGAAGTGCGTAGTGTATGAGTCTGCGGTGATTCCTCTTGAGGAAATTCAGATCGGCGAGTGGTTTAATTACGTGGAAAATCCGGATGCCATTCTCTATAGGAGGATGAGGACTTCACGTAACAAGGTGATCGGTTTAGTAAAAGTCTAGTGGCAACACCGAAAGGGTTCCGAGTGGACTTGGGAACCCAAGGTTGAGATGCGAGAGAACTACCCAGATCTATTCATGGGCGGAGACTTCAAGGACGAAGTCTAATTCAAGCGGGGGAGAGTTGTAAAGCCCGTGTCCTGGTATGGATTATGTTTATGTTGATTAATGTTTTTCTTTAATCAAATATTGTTAAACGGGATTGACAGGAAAGGCCAAAAGTGATTTAGTCGTGTTAGTTGGCTTAAATTATTAAATTTTATCTATTATAGGTGGTAAGGAGAGTATTTTAAAAACTTAGGGACTAAATGGATATTTTTGGCAAAGTGTTGTGCATGGGTCGGCCCATGAAGGGAACCGACCCCCTCCCTTTTTTTAAAAATCTCGTTCTCTCCTTGCGGCGCACACCAACGAGAAACCACCTCAAACCCTAGTTGCGTGTTTTGTGTGTGGTGTGTTTGTGGCCGAGAGAGAGAGGGAGATTAAGAGAGAGAAGATCGAGAAAGAAGGGCTGGAAAAGGAAGATCGAACTAGGGCTTTGGAAGGGCTGAGATCGACTCTAGAGGTAATCACATGAAAACCCTAATCTTTTCTTCCTTGTGGGTTCGATTCTTCATCAATAACATCAACCCTATAAACCTTAATCTGTCCGGGTTTTCATAAAATCGTAATTAAATTTTCGAAAATAGGATTAGGGAAAGGCTAGTGCCCAAATTTCCGTAATTGTGTCTACTTTCTTTCGTTAGAAGGTCGCTAAGCCTGAATCAGATCATCCCTATGGTGAAAAATGCAATATTTGTTGACTGGTCCAAAATGGACTGATGTGATGAGTGTTGTTCTGTCTAGAACTTCTTTAATTCGTATTTAATTCTGTGGAAGTTGGATTAAGGCAAGATCAGTGCCAATAGTTTTTATTTGAATCGGGTACGTTTCCTTAGAAGAGAGTTAAGCCTCGAAATAGCCTTAGCTAGGCTGAAAAGTGCAATTTTCATAGGCTATCCCTAGATTGACAGCTTTGAGGTGCTGTTTTCATTTATTTGTATAAAATCATTGCAGAATGAGTTTGGAGCCAGACTAATTGTAAAAGTCCAAATTTTGAGTGAATTAAGTCCCACAAAAATTCAGGACCTGATTTTACTCCGAAGTTGGCTGGAATTGGTCATTTCCAAGGTCTGTCCAGAATTTAACAACCTTGATATGTCATTTTGGAAAATTCACCATAAATCATAGGAAAATAATTAGACCTTGTATAATATGTCCCTGGAAATGCCTAGTGTTGATTACCTGTAAATGGAAAAATATTTGAAATTTAGTGGGTTTATGAAGGATAAAACAGGTCCCGAACAGACCTACAGATTTGGGATAAAATCTAGAATTATATAGTTGGACTTTTGTTATAAGTTTTAGCTAGGAATGCCTATTTATGTGAGGTAATCCCATTTTAGGGAAGAAAGAGAGGTGGTGACCTTTCCTGGAGTTTGATACAGTTTCGTGGTGATACGCTTCTAATCGAGGTGAGTTCTCTTACTGCGTAGGTTAGGGGTTATATGTGCATTACTGTAGCTCGTGTGTGTGCTAGTTAATTTTATTGTATGTGGTACTAGTGTGTATAGTGCCTAGTATGGACCTTTGGTGTCGTATAAAACTCGGGGAGACCGAGAGCTCGGGGAGACCGAGAAATACATTTACGGATGTCGTATAAACTCTAGGAGACCGAGGAACATGTATATGGGGTTGTATGAATTCGGGGAGACCGATGGTTATATAAATAGTTGTTCTTGCATGAGTTTGTCTGTTTAGGATATGTTCTCAAACTGGCATGTGTGGATTACTTGTATCTATCTGTGGTTTGGGGTAGTGTTCATATGATTGCTATCGTATGTGGTGTTTGAATTCACTAAGCTTCGTGATTACCCATTTTCCTATAAATTACTGTTTCAAGTGCGAGTGGCAGTAAGGCGTGATGGTACACACTGGCGTGTTGAGAAGATCTTTGTTATTATTTATTTGATCAAGTTTAGAATTATTACATTTTCCGCTGTATTGTTTGGGGTTGGTTGTTTAACTTAACGATTGTGATGAAATGTTTATTTGGCTCTCAACACTTATGGTTTTATCAATACTATCATATAATTTTAAATATAATTGAAAATCTATAATATAATTTATGAATTTAGATTTTAATATAAATTTAAATATATATTTAGTGATATTATATATTTAAAAAGTGATATAACATCGGGTTGTTAATGGTTATGAAATTAGAATTTGTTGATTGTTATAAAATTAGGGTTTGTTCGATGTAATGGAATCAGGGTTTGTTATATTGAGTGGTAAAATAGTTATTTTTGTTGTTCAACTCATTGAATCAGCATGAAAAAGAAACAACAAAGTTCTATCATTCAGGTTAATTAAGTCAGATTATTTCAATCAGATGGATAACACCATTCAACAAAAGAAAAGTAAACAGTCCCTAAGTATGGTGGTTATCGGAGAGGGATGTTCTTTCATTCGTTGGATAGGGGTGGCGGGCAATGGCCGGGATGATGGAAAAATTATAGTGAAAGTTGCAATGGGAGAGAATGTGGAATGGTTCAAGAGTGGATTGGAGGGAGTCATTATAGATGGGAATAATACTGTGTTTTAGGTGGATGTTTGGGGTAGGAGAGAGTATCTTAGGGATAGATTCTCTAGACTTTTTCATCTTAGTTAGATAAAAAAAAGTATAGGGAGGATGGGGTGGTGGGAAGAGAAAGTTTGGAGATGGAGATGACGGTAGAGGAGGGAGGTATTTGATAGAGAGATAGAATCTTTGATACACTTGTATCCTCAATTGACATGTGCTCTTTGAAGGATGGTGTTCGAGACAAAAGGAGGTGGACGAGATAGACAATAGGATGCTATGCTACTAAAAAATCATATAATATACTTGCGGAATTCTTTTATAATGAACCCATTGAATCGGAAAAGTAAGGAGGTTTTTGCTAATTTAGAACAATTCCGCACCATCAAAAGTGAGAGATCATTCATGGAGGGTGGTGTGGGATCTGTTACAAACAAAAGTGAACTTTCAAAGAAGAAACATTCTCAGTTCAAGTAACAACGTGAAGTGTGCTTTGTGCGGGGGAAAAGAGGAATCGAGGAGCTATATCTTTTTTGAAGATCTAGAGCCACATGGAGCTCCTATTTCTCAGGCACTGTATCGTATGGCACCGTCGGAGATGTTGGAGTTGAAGAAGTAGTTGGGTGAATTGTTAGATAAGGGGTATATTCGATCGAGCGCGTCATCTTATGGCACACCGATCCTATTCGTTAAGAAGCAAGATAGATCATTTCGTTTATACTCGGCTACTGAGAATTAAACAAGGTAACCATCAAAAATATATAACCTTTGCCCCGGATTAACGACTTGTTTGATTAGCTCCAGGGAGCTAATGTTTTCTCGAAGATTAACCTTCAGTCGAGCTATTATCGGTTGAGGATTCGGGATACTGATATTCCAAAAAATGCCTTTCCGACGAGATATGGCCATTATGAGTTTGTGGTTATGCGTTTTGGGCTAACCAACGCCCCAGTCATGTTCATGCAATTGATGAAAAAGGTGTTTATCGAGTATCTAGATAATTTCATGGTTGTCATTATTGATGATATTCTTATCTATTCTAGGAATCGTGAGGAGCACACTGAGCACATGCGGATTATGTTAGACATGTTAAGAGCCAAGCAGTTATATGCAAAGTTTTCTAAATGCGAGTTTTGGCTCAGGGAAGTGAGGTTCCTCGGGCATGAGATTTCAGTGGAGGGAGTTCAAGTTTGATCCTCAGAAGATAGAGGTAGCACTTGTGAGATCCCAGATTGTTACCCCTAAATAACTTTTTCGACCCATTTTATGAATTCTTTTTGTCATTTTGTTGAATTTTAACTGTTGCCATTCTTCATTCTTAACTTATTGTTTAACTTTTGGGATTCTAAATATTGACACGTATCGATTATACGACGTCCTCCGCGTTATCTTGAGATTAGTGATTGATTGGCACTCTTCTCGTTGCAAAACTCATGATCCCATATGTATTACTTTTCTCAACCGTATATTTTGCTCGATAATTCTGACTGGTAATGAGAACCCGGCCTGTGATATCATTAAGGGTCATCTTAATAATTTCAGGTTCAATCGTACATGTTAGAATACATTAAAGTCGATTATGAGACCTTAAGAATTCACTTCAATCTCTCAATGACCTTTTCGTTGTTTCTCGACGTTGCAAGGAATGTTCTAGACTCGCCGATCAAACTGTTACTGTATTGTTTGATCGGCCTCGATATTCACAATTTGTGTTTTGAGTATTATATTATTGGACAATTCGTAATCGAAATAGAGTACCACAAGGGAGTCAATAAAAACAAACTTGGACCTTTTCATAGCATGCGCAAATTCTTACAGGTAGCATGCGTAATTATATCCAGTATCATGCATTACTCCTCTTCATAGCGTGCCACTTCTTAGCATGCGATAAATTAGGTAGACAGAGTCCACTGTCCTTTCTGCCTTGTTTTCAGTCCGAACAGGTAGCATACGCTAATATTTGTAGGTAGCATGCGCTAAGTATCAAGTGGGACTTCAGGTGACTTTTGTTAGCGTGTGTTAAGCATCAGGTGAGACTTCAGATAACTTTCTGTTAGCGTGCGCTAACACATATGTATGGATATATATTTTCCTTGAATGGTGGTGTTGTTAGCTGAAAGAGTTCCCAACAACCAACCACAAGCTGATTCTATAACGGAAGCTGAGTACATAGCCGCTTCGGAAGCAGCTAAAGAAGCTGTTTGGATGAGGAAGTTCATTGGTGAACTGGATGTGTTTCCTAGCATTATTGATCCAGTAAATTTGCACTATGATAAGAATGGAGCTCTTGCACAAGCTAAAGAACTAAGATCACAACAAGCATCAAAACACGTACTTAGAAAGTTTCACCTCATTCGAGAGATTGTCACTCGTGGTGATGTGAAGATACGCAAAGTTCACACAGATAATAACATAGCAGATCCTTTAACCAAGCCGCTTTCTCAAGCGCAGAATGATGGTCATATAAAGGCTATGGGTTTTAAGTTTATGTCTGTATAGGACTAAGAGCAAGTGAGAGATTGTTAGTATAATGCTCTAAGTCTACTGTTTAATAATAATGTGGAGACATTTATTATTATATAATATTGATTATATTATTGAATTAATATTCTGCTTACGATCATCAAGTATGTGACTTGATAGTAAAGCTCGTTAAAGCATTAAAAAAGGTTTATTCTAGATATCCCTAGTATGATGATGATACGATGACTATGTTTTACTGGTCATGAACATGAGATGTTATATCACGTCATAGATACATGTAGAGACAATATTGATAAATATTTGAATTGGACAATTGTAACTTGAGATCAAGAATATTAATTAAGCTATATAAGGTTGACTTATCCATGCCTTATGCTTAATTAGGATATCGCGCGACGAGAGGATTAAATATTATACAGTAACGGGATTTCGTTCGTGCTGTCGAATTAATTCTTTTAATATGGGTAGTCATAATGTCTAGCAGTAATACCCCGTAGTAACTAAATGTAGATATTTCTAGAAGACGCTGTGCGTCATGACCGACTTTGATCAATCACCGTAAATCTCGAAAAAATTCAAAGATCCTAAAATTATAGAACATCGTAGATTATTGAGTTAGATTTCCAATAGAACAAACGGTGAGTTATTTTGAACCCAAACAAACAAGTTGTGGACAAAGCAAGACAGGGGTGTTAGTTAGCGGCACCCGGCGAAGCACCCGGCACTATGAGCGCCATGTTGCGCGGCACGCTGCGCCGTGTGTCGGCCGCCTTTCGGAACACAGTGCATAACACGGCACAGGCACTGCTAGGTATAGCGCCATGTTGCCCAAACCGCCCGGACAGTTTCCAGCTTTCTAAGAACTCTCGGCCGCCTTATGAAAATGGCGCAAGACACAGCGCGGGCACCGCCAGGTCCAGCGCCGTGTTGATCGAGCATCCCTATAAATAGGGCAGTTTCCAGTGTTTTCCAGCATTATTTCCCCAATCCTTGGCCCTCATTATAGAATAGGTATTCTTGAGTGATTTTTGAGTTGTTAAACATTCCATAATCTTCGGAGGGATCAGATAACGAGTATATAACAAGCGAGTCAGGCCAACTTCGCCAGATTGGAGGTAATTCAACCATGAACCCTAAAACTTCTTTTTCGATATTTTGGACTTATACTTCTTTAGAACTTGAAAATGGTTATATCGAATATCCTAGGACTGTTCTTATCGATTCTAGCGGAATGGAAATCAAAACCTTTGTTTAAACCCTCGCAATCAGATACCGTCTGCGAAGTGTCCGATAAAAGCTCTCTAAGGGCTTCTATTAAGGTTTTTGACGTTATTTCGATTAGAATGGACAATCCTGATGCCGGTTAACATGAATTCCCCATTGTAGGCCGGAGATTTCAGAGTTTTCAATCCTAATTACAACCCACTCGAATCATTTTTATCCCTAAAGTCTCCAGGCAAGTACTTTGATTGCGCATGTACTTCATGTGAATATGTGAAAAATGTGATTTTGTGAAAAGTGGTAATTTCAGAAAATGTGGTTTGTGCCGTGTGGTTACTGAGTATGCGTGAACCGAGTTAAAACTAGGGAGCGTCCCCTGGGATTCGATAGGCCGCGTTCCCTATGGATCACTCGGTGGGGTTGTACAACCAGAGAGGGCCTGACGAGGACTCCCTGGGGTGTGTCTCTCGCATGAGGTATAGGGTCAGTACAGCTCGAAATATTGTTTTTTGATGATGATTATGGTATGATATTCCGTAATACATATGGCACTGTGATTTGATCATTTATTCACTTATGGTACATATTCATGAATCGTTGTACGTGCACCGTCTGTTTGCTGACCCTTTTCGGGGTAGATATATTGGCTGTGTATTCAGTTTTAGGTCCTCGTGGCGAGCTGGCGCAGGAAGAGCACGAGGATGGCGAGCAACACTGGTATCATGTGTTATTTTGAGTCGGAGGCCGTTTTATCACAGTCAAAGTCATGTTTTGGTTTTGTACTCGCGCGGGTACTGTCATATATGATTTAATATGTTGGTGTTAGTTGTTGTTGATGTTGTGGGATCAGTTGTGAGTTGTTGTGTATGTGGTGATCCAACAGGACCATGTATTGGATTGTTTTGGTGATGTATGTCGTATTGAAGTTAATGTTGGTTTTAAGTGTGTGAATGTCTCGATTTAGTTGATGGTTAATGTCTTTTATGCTGGTCTAAGCCTACTAGGTTCTCCCAAAAAGAATCTACGGCACTGTAATATCTCTCTAAATCACGGGGGTGTTACAGAATTTGGTATCGGAGCCTAGGTTTATGGATACCTAGGTTGTTGGTGTTTTGGGTCTGTCAAGGTTGAGTTGGTTGTTTGTGTATGATATCACTGGGTTGCTGCCATCTCGTGTGACCTACGCTGTAAGTCTCTTTGAACTCTAATTCCTTCTGCCCATATTGTTTTAATCTATTTCCGAACATGCTTGGATTTTGAGTTCCTCTTGTGAATTGTGTTCCATTGGAGTTGTGTCTATTGTTCTCCTTCCCTTATATGGAACTGGTGCATATTGATGTAAGGAGAAGGTAAGTCTTTCGATTATAAGTCACCCCTTAGTGGTGCGGTGATTGTGTGGTGTTGATTCGATCAACCTTGGTCGAGGGGCTATAACCTGTTGGTGTAGGGTTTTAGGATCTACAATGCGTATACGGTCCAGGTGAAAATAGTTACACAATATATTTTGGAAAATTGGGAATACTATCGATTCCTATATTTTCTTAAGAATGAGATTTTAAGTATCAATTTTAACCGCTGCGGAAGCATTTTTGAAGTGGTTTTTGAAACTCTTTCAAATGGTGAAAACTAACGATTTAATATCGTTATATCAAATGAGTATGTATTCGTTGGAAAATATTTTATTTTTGATTAAACAATTAGTAGAAGAGGAAGGATCTTCATTTTTATCTAAATCCCAAGTAAATTTTTGAAATATTTCGGGTTATAGACGTCTTCAAAAAAAATTTAAAAATATAAATTATTTTGTGCATTATTAAAAAATAATTTCAAAATCGACGTGTAAAATAAAACGTCCTCTTCTAAAGTATTCACGAGTTTTGGGCAAAATGTGACTCGCCCCTTATTTGCAAAAGATTGTGTTTTGGACATGGTACTATCATTCATGTCAGAAGACCAAAAGTAGATTTTAAGCATAATACGCATGTGTATATATTCTCACCCTTGTATATAGTATACGTGCCTCCCAAAATTCGACGTTCTAGTGTTGCCTACTATGAGTACTTGAGATCAGACAATACCCTATGAAGCCCCCTCAGTAACTGAGTTGACAAGCAGGGCAAGGAGACAAAAGACATACGGAAGATTTTGGGCAGTAGTGCTCAGAATTGTGGTCAAGTTGATGGTGTAAATGTTAGATCGTTTCGTATACCCACGTGGTAATAACCCTCTTCACCAAGAGATAGGATTCTAGTTTAGTTGTTAATGGTCTTTCGGTGATTGTTTGTGTGGTGATGTATACGTAAGAACCGATGCTGTTCGGAGTTGCATGTTGCTATTTATTGGTAACCTTCGGTTCTAGTGCTGTTTGAGATGTGCTCACGACTTTTTTACTAAATCGGAATAGTTAGCGCACGCTACCTTGTGGATAGCGCACGCTAACGCGAAATGCAGAAACTACTGCATTTGATTGAGGGTTTGGCAGTGCACGCTATGTAATTATGTAGCGTGCACTAAGGTGCAGTAGTTAGCGCATGCTATGGAGAGGGTAACGCGCGCTAACTGGTAGTTTGGGGTTAGCGCATGCTAACGCTTGTAGTCAGCGCACGCTAATCTGTCCGGCATATAAACTGGACAGCAATCGTGATTCCTCATTTCCGCTCTTTTCCTTTCTCTCCATGGGTGACACCAAGGTGGGAATCGAAGGCGATTGGGTTCGTGACCTTAGCTGATTCTGTAAGGTGTTTCGGAGTATAACTTTTTTTTTAATCTATTGTTCCTCATCGTATTGAGGCAATTCCGTGATTTTTCTTGAGTTAACCATTTTGTAGACCTTGTTCTTGATCTCATTTTCAACCCGATTTTGATGAATTAGTCGATGTTAAATGTTGTTATTGGTCATGCCCTATGATTGTATATCCATAATTCTGACTTATTCATCTCGGTTGATGATTCCGAGGATTCTGAGGAACTGTGAACAATTAACGTCTGATCAAATATACGTGAACCAATCAAATGATCAAGGGGCATCCGATATCCCAGATGTTGGCAAGTGATGCTTTCATAATACGCCGAAATTGTTGATGCTTCCGACAATTGTGGCTTTGATTCTCTTTATCCTCTTGCTTTCCACCTCTAACTTGGTAGATCTACGTATTAAGGACAAAACTCCCTTTGAGGGGGAGAAGAGTATAATAATCGGGATTCCTGTGCTTGTACAATTTAGGGCCATTGAACCCTTATGTTTAACTCTGTTATCGCACTGCAGAACTTGCGAGTTCGATGGTACTGTAATGGTTGACTTGATGTTTAAGCTTATTGTAATTGTGGTTTATGTCATGTACTGGTTTCAAGATCCTGTTGTATATGTAATATCCGACGGAAATTCTTACCTACTGTTGTATTATTCGGATAATTCAATACTATTGTAGTCTTGTTGCATTTGTTTAATTTTTATTGATGTTGGAATATATCATAATAGACTTGATAATAATTATCACTCGCACTATGATTAAATTCTCGACGTTGTATAGATAAGTGCATTTTGGGGCTAGTAATTCTGTGTTTAACGTACGCTAACCCTTTAGCATAACGTACGTTATATTTTGGGTTTTACGTACGTAAGGAGGTATTGTTTACGTACGTAATGCTTGTAGTCTTATCCAATCTCAAATTTCGACATGTGTGGTCGGGCGTGATTCGAATATCTGACCTTTTTGTAGCATCCTAGTTGACCTACATTACGTACGTAATGCTCCAAGCCATAACGTACGTAATGATGTTTGTATTTTAGCTCAGTAGCCTGTGGTAGTAGATTACGTACGTAACACTTTTTGTGTAGCATACGTAAAATTGCTAACGTATGTTATCTACATGTGATAACGTACGTAACGAACTGTGCTGTTATAAAAAGACAACTTGTGTCTTTCATTTTGCACGTCCAAACTCCGATTTTTCACCCCTATAATCATCCCCATGCCTCCCTAGACTAATTCTACCTTCTCCCAATTTGTCTTTGAGCTTTGCATCTTGATTTGGAGCTTGTTGATTGGAAGTTTAGAGTGTAATATCCGCAATTTCGGATTTCCGGTAATTTTCATTTTTCGGCGGAGGTCCGTTTCGACGACTCGCTTTTGACCGTTTCGTCATTCTGAGAATATTTAATTATACACTTTTTGTCATCCGAGTTCGTTTCGGTATCGTTTTGTTGAGTTTCGTGTTCTTAAATGACTTTTCGCACATGAGTTCGATTCTCGCGAATCTCTTCCGAAAATGTTGTTTCGAGTTTCTCGGAAGTCCATTTAATGTTATTATTCATGTTGTAAGCTTTGGTTTGGTTATTCGATCACGTATTGTGATTTTCGGACGTTTTGGGCCATTTTCGTAATTTCCCAAAGTTTGGGGTAATTACTTTCCGTTGTCGAATTTCGAGCCTTCGGGTGGTCGGAATCATGTGTTCTCTCAGTGTTCGGATTCATATTTACGAGTACTTCGTAACCGTGCTTTCGGTTTACGTTCAGGTCTGAGTTTTGGGATTTTTCGGACCGTCGGATCGACCGAGTCATGGCTGGCCGGACACATGCGAACGGACTGAACGGCGCGCCGCCAGCGCCGTGTCTTGCGCCGGGTCGGCCAGGACCAGCAGCCTGCCGAGACACGGCCGAGACACCCGGCGCTGGTCCGGGCGTTTGCTGCGCCGTATCCGTGAGGGGTATAAATATGGCAGAAGCGATCGGGTTTCACTCATTTTTCTCACTTCTTTCTTCCTCTTCCGCGGTTGGAGACTTGTGGAGCATGGAGGCATGTTGTCATACATCCAATCCACGAAGTTCTTGAGTTTCTAACATCAATCAATCATCCCGTAACATCCTCCGATCGACCAAATCAAGGTTAGATTTCCTAAAAATCTAGTTTTTGGAAAATTGGGGATTTTGTTCGAATTGTCCGTTTAATCCGATTTAACTTAGGATTATGATGGATTGATGATTATTTAGATGTATTATATCTAATTCCTTGTTATTCCACGGTTGGATTGCCACGGATTTGTCGTTTTATTGAGTATTTTATCGACGCCTTGAAGGTGTTCGATAAAATGTCACAAAGAGAATTCGAGCGTTCTACCATTATTCTTCCTCGTATGATCGATGATTTATTGATTATATGTTGTTAGGGTCGAATTCTTGTGAAGAACTCCAGTCGGAACCCTTCCGTTCGTTGTCTTCTTCGGGGTCTGAGCTTTCCGGTCGAACCGTGTTCTTCGGAGCGTTCGGTAGCGGTTATCGAGGCAAGTATCTTATTATACGACTTGTATCTTGCGACTAGTAATTACGTATGCTATGTATGACGATTTTGCTTGCCTCCGTAAATATGTTCCGTTTGAGTTGGTTGTGTTTTCCGAAATTTGAAGGCTTTGTGATAATAGTGATATATTGGTATACGTGTTCGGCGTTGTGCCATTTGTGCAGGATTGCGATGTACATATGAGATGGTTGTACATGTGGTTGTGCAATGTATTGTGTACCGAATGTGTGTTATGTTGGTTAAGAGTCGTTGTGATGATCATGATATTCGTGTTGTTTTGGTTTACATACTTGATTGTACATTTCGGTGTAATGTGGAATGGCTTGACATTTAATGATTATGAGTTGTGTCGTGTCGAAGTGTGTGTGTGTGTTCCAGGTAGGGTCTGACGAGGCCTCTGGAGTTCGGTACATGATGTGTACGAACAAGGTGTGTGATCCAGGTAGGGTCTGACGAGACCTCTGGAGTTTGGTACATGATGTGTACGAACAAGGTGTGTGATCCAGGTAGGGTCTGACGAGACCTCTGGAGTTCGGTAGATGATGTGTACGAACAGTGTGTGTGGCCGGATAGGGTCCGTTGAGGCCACCGGAGTTCGGTACATGATGTGTACGAACAATGTGTGTGGTCCGGGTAAGGTCCGTCGAGGCCTCCGGAGTTCGGTACATGATGTGTACGAACAATGATCGTGTAGCAGTGATTGTTCGGGTAACATTTTAAATATGGATCTCGGACTCATAATGATATATTATTTAGTATGCTTTGAAACGAGAATCGGGCTAAGGCCCTAATGTTTACGAAAAGGTTTTGTAAATTAGGACTCGAGGTCCAAAAGAATTTCTGCTTTAAAAATCCCCGAGATGATGTGTTCCTTTTCAAATATCTCTTACTTGAGTTCGAAATTCTAAAACTTCTCGGGAACATTTTGATAATCGATTTGCGTATTAAATTCGTAGTTGCTATTTGCTTGTTACATTTCGTATGGTTTGATACTTGCACTAGTAAAATAGTGGAGTTTTACTAACCCCCGAGTATTCGGGGGGTGGATGTCTGTTCTGCGTCCAGGTACATGCAGGTTTAGGGGAGCAGTCACAGGATTGGCACAAGGGGATGACGAGCTGCGATACTAATCAAGAGTTGAAAGTTGGTAGAGTTTAGTTGTATTGTTAGAGTTGATTCAGTCTTCCGTTGTATTGTATTTCGACCCCTGTGTGGGTAATGTTGTTAGTCAGTCCTGTTGATAGAGTTGTGTGACCTCATCGGTCTGTGTGTTTATGTGTAAGTGACCTTAACGGTCTGTATTATTATATTGTTTGACCACTGGCCAAAGATTTGGTTGTTTATGGACGTTTGCTTTGGTAGATCCTTGCGGAAAGGGTTTACGGCGTGTAATATTCCCATACGGTTTTGGGGGTGTTACATTTATGGTATCAGAGCTTAGGTTGCGGAAACCTAGGCTGTCGGGTCGAGTCGAGTTGTGATTTGTCGAGTAATGTGTTGTCTTGTCGTTCGAGTCGTCAGGTGACAAGTTGAGTTGTGCGTAGTCACAACGCGTTGGATATGTTGTCGGATGAGATTAGTATCGTGGGCGACCGTCGTCTCCGTGCGGCCTGTGGACGTAAGTCTCCTCTTTTATGCGTAATATTTGTGTTCATGATTTCATTTATGTGTGATATTTGTGGTGCATAATTTTATTTACACAGTGTTGTGTAATGAAGTTGTATTTGATACTTAGATACGCTGTACGTGTATAGAACTGGATGTATTGATGTTTGGCCCTTGAACCACCATGTGGGTTGGTATGGTGTGAAAGTTGTGAACCTTGATGGGTTTCACGGTAGAGTTCGCGAGAGACTCCGATAAATGGTTTTGTTGCATATTTAAACGTGATGCCATGAGATGTGTGTGATTGAATTGGCGACCCTGTTTGTGTTAGGAATATGCCCTCGAATGCCACTCAGGGGATGAGAGAGTAAGGGCATTATACTTGTAATTATGGAATAATTAATAAAAAGGCAATATGATTCATTCATTGTTTATTGTATTTCAATTGCATTCTTGACTTGGTAAACATTGAAGTGAAGTCCATGTAAATAAATCGAACATTCCATTCTCGTTATGGGATAAGAGAAAATGTACTGGAAGTGTTTAAAGTTTATTTACGTAAATTGTTCGCAAGTCAATAAACTTAAAATGGGCATTAAGTTTTAATATGACTTGTATAACTGATGCTAGGACGTGTGCACGTCTTGATAGCATAGTTATAAGTATATTGGTGGGGCCAATATACTCGAACACGACTCATACTCGATTCAGTCACACGGTATTCACTCTCGGAGAGTCGATGACGAATCGAAAGGTTGTGATAGTATACGTGGACCTTTGACTTGAGGGTTCAGTAGAAGATGTGCCTGTGACGTTTAGTTTGTCATTAGAGTAGTTAGACTCATTTGCTTAATTGCTGAGTCGACCTCGAGTGCGGACTATACGGGCGGTAGCGATCTTTGCGTACGCCAAGAAAGGATTCTATCTCCTGTTAGTGAGCAGGCGAATGTCCTATACGGTTAATGGCAAATAAAGATCATAAGTCTTTGGCCAAAGCATTCTGATATAGTCGTATTAGATACACTATTAATCAGTCGGTCTTCATTTGCATTAACACATGTATAGAGTTTAGTCAACAGTAGGGTTTGACTTTACCGTGACCCGAAGACTTGACCGGGACATCTGATGAAGGGTCTATACGTATATAGTATTCACGACATAATGGTTCTGGAAGATCCCTTCATTCGTTCTCAGTCGGGGTTTACAGTGCGGCCCGCTAGGCTGGCTAAGTGCTGCCCGCACTCATTGGTTCCTCCCAATGCCGGCTGAGACGGACCTACGGAGTCGCGCATCAGGAGCGTTGACGGATAAATGTGAATTTATTATCTCTCTATTAATATTAGATATTGGATATCTAATTATGATTTATTGGATAAATCAAATATCGGTCTTATGAATTTAAATTAAGTTACCGGGTAATTAATTTAATTCATAAATTATATTTCTTAGAGAAATATATTTGTATTTGATATTATTAATTAATTAGATTAATTAATTAATATAAATACATTGGTGATTAAACGGAGTGTATTTAACGGAGTCGTTTGACGAACGTCCGGTACACGAACCGAGTGACTCGGCTCGTTTTCTAGGAAACTTACACCATGGGCCACCTTCCCTCTCCCCACATCACATGGAATCATTTCCATGCATGTGTATGTGTTAGTTGTATTTTTGTTATTATGTGTTGACATTTTATCTCATTATTAGACATATTAATTATATGTTTGAGAGATATATATAAAACACACATGATAACAACCAAATACACACACACACATACTTTCTTGCTGCTGGTTTCAGCCGTGAAGTATTCTTGAGGGAGAGAGAAAAATTTTATTTTCAAGTTATTTTCATCTTAGAGGTGAAAGAAATTCAAGAAAAAAAAAATAGAGAGAAAATTCCTACGGTAACTTCCTAGCCGTGTTCTTGGAGAACGAAGTTACGTCGAATTTTCCGGACAACTTCCGACGCGTGTGAAGTAGAGGCTTCGAATTTTCGGTGCTTGGAACGAAGGGATTTCGTGTTCGGGACGGGATCGTGATCATCGTCTACATTTTACGAAGAATTATTTCAAAGGCTTCAAGGGTATGATCTTTATCTTCGTATTTATTTTTCGTATATACGTTACTTGATCGATCCTGTTTGGGATTCGTTTTTATTTCCGCTGCGTATTTCGTTTTATTTTCGGAATCCCAATAGTGGTATCGGAGCGAGGTCAATGATATCGTATATACGATTATTTGTGCATTTTGAATGCTTTTGGATGATTATTATGATTTAGAATCATATTTGAAATAATTTTAGATTTTAAATTGTTCGTTGTAGCATCACGTTTTTGGAAACGGGCCGAAAAACGAAGAAACGGGGCTGCTGGCAGTGGTGCCGGCAGCACTGCCTGGGCTGCCTGCCCAGGCTGCCGAGCGTGCTCGGCCATGACTCGGCCAGGAGCTGAGAGTGCTCAGCCAGGGGGCCGAGCATGATCGGCCAGTCTGCCGAGCAGTGGCTCGGCCAGGCAGCCCTCGGGTTTTTGGCCCGATTTTGAATCGGGCCGCGGGCTGGGCCTAAAATCGGATTGTCCGGGACTCCGTTTTAAGTTTATATTTCGTTTTAATTATTTCCCAAAATTTAAATTGGATTTTAATTTGACTAAATTAATATTTGGAATATTTTGAGTTAAGGGAAATAAATTAAACGAGAATATTATTTTTGGCCGGATTACTTCGAACGAATTAAAATGATGATTATTAGTATTAATTTGATTAATATCATTAAAATTGAATAGATTAATTTTATATTGATTGGATTAATATATTAATTGATTATTTAATTTTAATGCCACTTTATATTAATTGGATTAATATAGTAGAAATTGAATAGATTAATTTATATTAAAATTAATTGTTTAATTTCGTTGCCATTACATGTTGTATGGAATCCTTATGTGATGGTGATATTGTAACACCCCCGATATATTCGGGAATATTACAGCGCCGTAAATCCTTTACGTAAGGATTTACAAGGCTGAAGAATTGAACAAGTATATAAAAAAAATACTAATAAATGGAAATAACGGAATTTCAGTACATCAGTTCTGACCCAATACAGGAATAATACAATTGTTCAACAGAACTCAATAATACATTACCAAATTCAAAACATCACCACCGACTTCGTACTCGAGTACTTATTGAATTAACGAATAAACAACAGATAAATAAACCCGGTCGGGACATCACTCTGCACCCTCGTCGTCATACTGTTCTCGTGGTTGTTTCCCAGCTCTCCTGGATCCTGAACACAAACAGAATGTTCACCCCCGAAGGGGTTAGCACAACGATGCTAGTACAAGTACCACGGCATATTATTCATATCTCACGGTGAATAATAATAATAACGTAAACAACAAAATACCAATGAGTCTTCTCCTACGAAACTCAAACATAACATACACAATCGATAATCACAACATGTTATCAATACCTTCCCATGGTAATTCGATCGATCCAGCGGTCACTTGCTAGATCCCACGTTGATACCGTCAGACCATCACGTGGTGGAAAAACCCGTCCGATGATCCAGTATGCGCTAGCATAGATCCCCGATGATCCGTCGGACCAACACGAGGTGGACACACAATAACGACATACATGCACGACAATATGTATAACAACAATACATAAAACAATTAAGGTACTTGCCTCGATTTGAAGACAATAACAATACTTCCACGAAAATGAACACTCAAGGTCGTCCTCCTCAATCAATCACGAACGAGACCAAACCTTAACAAAAGAAATGATATAGGATTTATCTCACGTCGTATGAATGTTAAACAATTGATTAACGGTCAAAAGTTCATAAAGCGCAATGCGCCGAATAGCTTAGCGCACGCTAAGTACTCTGTGTAGCGTGCGTTACGTGCATCGATAGCGCGCGCAAACAACGAGTCTAGCGCACGTTAACGATGCATGGTCGATACCTCAGCGACCGGCCCGATTGACTCGTCTGATGGTCTAGCGTACGTTACGTACCAAACGTAGCGCACGCTAACAACTGCTCGATAGCGCACGTTACACTGCATAACATAGCGTGCGCTATCTCTGCATGGCAGTTTACTGTTGAGCAGTAAACTGTCCTTGCCATGTTTGAAACAACGAAATCTTGCGTGATAATTCATGTTACTTCCATGAATACTATGTCTACACCCTCATGAATGATTATACGGATAAAGACAACTTCGGATTCAAGGATATGCATGCCAATATAAAACCATATTCTTTTCCGACTTCAAATCTTCATACGATAATACGAAAACTAAATGGTTGATATCAACACCTCTATATCAGTCCATACTATCCTACTGAAGTTGATAAACGTCCTATATATACTAGATAAATCCTTCCATGATCAAACCTTTAGATTTATCTAACAATAAGGATGTTAACGTCTAGTCCAAGATTACTATGAAATCATCTATTAGATTCGGTTAACCATTGATAGAAGCTTCTCTTCACATATTCAGTGTACTAAGATTCGAATCATGATGATTATAATCAAGGTATTCCAGGCTTATACAACTCACTATTCCAAACATGATATACTTGGATAATTCATCTATGAAAATCCATATCTTGTTAACATGATCATCCAAATCGTTAGAATCCAACTCTAAGTCTGGAGATAGATTGAACATACCTTAAAATGACGAAATCACTGAACCGTAAGGTAGAATCCAACTCCGGTTGGTTGTATGCCCTTCCAAGGTGCTATTCCACTTCCATGAACATTCCACGTGGTAACCAATGTATAAATATCAACAATATGTGTTCTAAGTGTATAAGAGTATTTCTACAACTCTCTGAACTCTCAAGATTGAGGAAAGTGCGAAAGAAATGCAAGCCAACACGGTTGATGTCCCATTTATAATTTCTGCATTATTGATAAGTTAGCGCACGCTACTAAGCATCCCTTAGCGTGCGCTAATAATGGTTGACTTCAGATTTTGTCCGGGTGCGTCAGCGGGAATCTTATCCGGACCCATGTCCCGCTGGCGCACGAGCCAGCTGCCCCGTTCAATAATTGAGTCCTTAGCGCACGTTACTTATACCTGCATAGCGTGCGCTAATAATGGCCCGATAGCGCGCGTTAAGATACATTCTTAGCGTGCGCTATCACAAGGTTGTTTGAGCAATTATACATGTTTCTATACTTATGCATAATGACATTAATGCACTAAATATCACACTCCAATGATCAAAATCATCAATCCGAAATAATACATGGTTGAATACAGATGAAATATACTGTAATAAATCTGGATATTACATACTCTCCTACTAAAAAGGAGTTTCGTCCCGAAACTCAAGACGAAAATAACTCAGGATATCTAGACTTCATATCAAATTTCCCAAGTGGCTTCTTCCGTTCCATGACATGACCACTGAACTTTGACCAAAACGATTGACTTGTTCCTCAGTTGCTTAACTCGACTCTCGAGTATCTTGACTGGTTTTTCTTCAAACGTCCCATCCTGTTCGACTTTGATCTCGCCGAAATCGATGATATGACTGGGATCTGGTATATATCTCCGCAACTGGGATACGTGGAACACGTTATGAACATGGCACAATGACGGCGGTAATGCTAATCTGTAGGCCAACTCCCAACTCTCTCGAGGATCTCAAATGGTCCGATATATCTCGGACTCAGCTTACCATTCCTACCGAAACGAAGATTCCCGGGTAGGAGAAACCTTCAAAAGTACGTGATCTCCGTGAACTCCAATGGGCGGCGCGCGTCCGCATAGATTTCGCGACTCTGGGCGGTCAACGGCCTTTCACGAATCAAGGCTATCTTCTCTCGAGTCTGCTCGATCAACTCACGTTCTGCTCGATCAAGTCCGATGAATCGTCCCAACATAAGGGCGATCTGCATCTCCTTCCGTATAATGCCTCAAACGGTGCCATCTTAATGGAAGCATGCCAACTATTGTTGTAAGTAAATTCAATCAATGGTAGATGAACTTCCCAATCGTTTGACCAATCTAAGGCACAGGCCCTTAGCATATCTTCCACCGTTTGTATAGTTCTCTCAGATTGTCCATCAGACTGCGGGTGATAAGTCAGATGAAGTTCAATTCGGTCCCCAAGGCCTTATGAACTGCCTTCCAAAAGTGAGACACAAAACGGCCATCTCGATCAGAAACAATGGTCTTCGGCGTACCATGCAATCGAACTATCTCTAAAATAAAGACTCGTGCCAACCTCTCTGGTCCCCACGTATGCTTAATGCCTAGAAAATGAGCCGATTTGGTTAAACGGTCAACTATCACCCAAATCATGTTCATTCCTGTCCTGGTTTTTGGCATATTAGTGATAAAGTCCATTGATATGCCCTCCCACTTCCATTCAGGGATCGGGAGCGGCTTCAACATTCCAGCAGGCCGTTGATGCTCGATCTTAACCTGCTGACAAGTCAAGCATTTCGAAACATAGTCCGCTACGTCTTTCTTCATGTTGCCCCACGAATTGCTTCAAGTCCTTATACATTTCTTGGTGCCCGGGTGGATGGAATAGGGCGAACTATGAGCTTCCTTCATAATCGTCTGTTTCAGAACATCAACATCGGGAACGCAGAGTCGGTTCTGAAATCTCAAAACTCCATCGTCATGAATTATGAATCCGGGGGCCTTTCCTTTGATCACTTCGTCATGCAACCGAATCATCAGAGGGTCATCTTCCTGTCTAGATTTGATTTCTTCGGTTAATGACGAAGTTATCTCCATCACGCACAGTTGTCCCTGGACTCTCTGTAACCACACTTCAATCCCTTCACGAATCATCTCTCGCTGAAGGCTAAGTTGGGAGGTCAGTGTCTCCAGCATCTGAATAGAGACAGGCTTGCGGCTAAGTGCATCGGCCACTACATTCGCTTTGCCTGGATGATATAAAATCTCCAAGTCATAGTCCTTAATCAGTTCCAACCATCTTCGTTGCCGCATATTCAACTCTTTCTGACTGAATATGTACTTGAGACTCTTATGATCCGTAAAGATCTGACAGTGAGTCCGTCTGCATAATGCCTCCAAATCTTCAAGGCAAAACCACGCCGCTAGTTCCAAATCATGTGTCGGGTAATTCACTTCATAAGGTTTCGGTTGTCGCGATGCATAAGCGATCACCTTATCATTCTGCATCAACACGCACCCAAGTCCTTGGTTGAAGCATCACAGTAAACTATGAATCCCTCGGTTCCTGCGGAAGTGATAGAATCGGTGCCGTCGTCAATCTCTTCTTCAATTCATCAAAGCTAATCTGACACAATTCATTCCACTCAAACTTTTGAGTTTTCTGAAGGAGTCGAGTAAGTGGGCGGGAGATTTTAGAAAACCCTTCCACGAATCGACGATAGTATCCAGCAAGTCCTAAGAAGCTTCGGACCTCTTTCACGTTCTTTGGAGGCTTCCAATCCAATATTGCCTCAATCTTCTGAGGATCCACTCGGACTCCTCTAGCTGACACCACATGGCCGAGGAACATTACTTCTTTTAGCCAAAATTCACACTTAGATAGTTTGGCGTACAATTGCTCGTTTCTCAAAAGCTCCAATACAATCCGCAAATGCTACGCATGTTCTTAGGACTCTTAGAATACACCAGAATGTCATCAATAAATACGACCACAAATTTATCCAAAAATTCAATGAACACACGGTTCATTAATTGCATAAATACAGCAGGTGCGTTAGTGAGACCAAACGGCATCACTACAAACTCATAATGTCCGTAGCGAGTTCTGAACGCTGATTTCGGAACATCAGACTCCTTAATCCTCAGCTGATGGTATCCTGATCTCAGATCAATTTTAGAAAATACCGTTGCCCCTTGCAGCTGGTCAAACAGATCATCAATCCGTGGCAACGGATACTTGTTCTTAATCGTCATCTTGTTCAGCTCTCGATAGTCAATACACAGTCGGAGCGATCCATCCTTCTTTCGGACAAAAAGAACTGGCGCTCCCCAGGGTGAAACGCTTGGCTGAATATAGCCCTTGTCCAGTAACTCCTCCAGCTGCTTCTTCAGTTCGTACATCTCAGTAGGTGCCATACGATACGGCGCCTTAGAAATTGGTGTCGCTCCAGGTTCCAGTTCAATAGTAAATTCCACATCCCTTCGTGGAGGTAGTCCAGGTAACTCGTCAGGAAACACATCTGGAAATTCGTTCACAACAGGAATGGATGAAAGTTCCACAATTTCTTCTTCTTTCTTCATTGCGTAGCACCAGTACCCGGTACAGACTTGTTTCAACAATTTAACAGCTTTCAACGCCTTGATCAACTTTCCTGAGCTTCCCGGTTTCCATCCCTCAAACAGAATCTCGGAACCATCGTCAGCGATCAGCGAGATATTCCTCCTTCGGTAGTTCACAATTGCTCCATATCGATTAAGCCAATCGTCTCCGAGTATCAGGTCATCTCCTTGCATTTCTATCATGATCAGATTTGAGAGCCACTCTCTGCCTCCAAATGATACAGGGAAATTTCTAGTTTCTAAATTTCCGACAATTCTCTCTCCACTCGGTAAACCAACAACATAAGGTTCACAAGCATGAAAACCGGAAATATTCAAACGATTTACACAAGACAAAGATATGAAAGAATGTGTAGCTCCTGTATCGAATAAAACGCTAACTGGCTGGGAAAGGATGCGGACGATTGCACGATGCGGCAAGACATCCTGATCGTCTGTCCTCCTCATCTCGTACAGACGTGGGGGAGCAGATCCGGCACTCGATGTCCCCTTTCGGTCCCATTGTCCTCTGCCTCGCCCGCGGCCAAAATTCTGAGGCATCTGAACACTTTGCTGCGTCTGTGGAATACTGGCCTCCTTCTGGACTGGTTGTGGTATACGGGCTCTAAAAGACTTTGCAGCCTCTTCACAAAACACCGCCCGATGTCCCTCTCGTCCACAATCAAAACAAGTCACGGCAGGAAGGGGGCAATTCCGCCGATAGTGCCCCGTCTGGGCGCAGTTAAAGCATTTCCTGGTAACATCAGTAAAAGTTGATGTCGCCCCGAAGTTCTTTCCGCTCCTAGCTGGGTGCGGAGGTTTCTTAAAAGAGTGAAAGGATGACTGGGCCTTACGGGCCCCACTGTTCTTGAGCTCTGTAAAAGTACCAGAGACTTTCTGTTTCTTGGACTCTGAAAATTTCTCCATGGCTGCTTCCTTGATCTCATATGCCAATGCCTTATCCTGGTATTGGCGGAGTGTGGTACATTCGAATCCGGACATGTACCTCTGGATTTCTGGTTTCATTCTCATATCGAAATGGATCATCATTTCTGCATCTGTTCTGACCAGATGTCGAACAAATGCCAGCTGTTGGTTAAACGTCTTAATCGCACAGGATACGGCACATCGAAGGTTGAGCGGAGAAAAACTCCCGAACTTTGGCTTCCCTCACGGGACGAGGGCAATCGAGCTTCCATCATCATTCTAAACTCTGTCAATCGGCGTCATGGTCTACAGCCGGATGGCTTCCCACCATTCGGACGCTTCCCTATCGAGAAAATATTGAGCGATAGAGGCTTTCCGGTCGTCTGGCGCTTGATTAGGCAAAGATTTTCTCCAGCTCCTTTAACCAATGATCCCAGGTGGGAGTCTCAGAAATACCGTCGAATTTGGGTGGTTGCATCTTTGCCACTTCTTGCAACCACCGGTCACCTCGATTTCCCATATCTGGGATCCCTTGCTGTCTCTCTCCCTGCTGTAGTCCCACCGCCACTTGCATTCGGTCCACGACCTGGGCGAACTGAGTCATCTGGTTCACCACTTGACGAAGGATCTCTGCACAGCAGATCCGGTTCATTATTAATAGATTGCTGCGGCTCGCCGGAGCTATGGCCCAACTTTGGTTAGAAGGCGACGCCTCCCTTTCGGCATTTCTTCGTCCGCGTCCACGACCGCGACCACGTCCACGTCCGCCTCTCAACATACTGTAAGCATAAATACTCAATATACAGAAAACAACATCGTTCTAATATCCGAGTATAAAGAAATACAATATGCAAGGAACAAGATAGAGTTTAGGAACTTACAACCACTGTTCGCATGAAGACGTAGGCAGTGCAGTGATGTCATTCACGGCCGGTTACCCCAAAAGACATAAATGACCCCTTTTTTAACCCAACGGCCAAGATATCCATAATCTTAGCTCCGATACCATATTCTGTAACACCCCCGATATATTCGGGAATATTACAGCGCCGTAAATCCTTTACGTAAGGATTTACAAGGCTGAAGAATTGAACAAGTATATAAAAAAAATACTAATAAATGGAAATAACGGAATTTCAGTACATCAGTTCTGACCCAATACAGGAATAATACAATTGTTCAACAGAACTCAATAATACATTACCAAATTCAAAACATCACCACCGACTTCGTACTCGAGTACTTATTGAATTAACGAATAAACAACAGATAAATAAACCCGGTCGGGACATCACTCTGCACCCTCGTCGTCATCTTGTTCCGTGGTTGTTTCCCGGCTCTCTGGATCCACGAACACAAACAGAATGTTCACCCCCGAAGGGGTTAGCACAACGATGCTAGTACAAGTACCACGGCATATTATTCATATCTCACGGTGAATAATAATAATAACGTAAACAACAAAATACCAATGAGTCTTCTCCTACGAGAAACTCAAACATAACATACACAACTGATAATCACAACATGATATCAATACATACACATGGTAATTCCATCGATCCAGCGTTCACTGCCTAGAACCCACGATGATCCGTCGGACCAACCGTGGTGGAAAAACCCGTCCGATGATCCAGCGCACGCTAGCATAGATCCCCCGATGATCCCGTCGGACCAACACGAGGTGGACACACAATAACGACATACATGCACGACAATATGTATAACAACAATACATAAAACAATTAAGGTACTTGCCTCGATTTGAAGACAATAACAATACTTCCACGAAAATGAACACTCGAAGGTCGTCCTCCTCAATCAATCACGTAACGAGACCAAACCTTAACAAAAGAAATGATATAGGATTTATCTCACGTCGTATGAATGTTAAACAATTCGATTAACGGTCAAAAGTTCATAAAGCGCAATGCCCGAATAGCTTAGCGCCGCGCTAAGTACTGCGTGTAGCGTGCGTTACGTGCATCGATAGCGCACGCAAACAACGAGTCTAGCGCACGTTAACGATGCATGGTCGGTACCTCAGCGACCCGGCCCGATTGACTCGTCGATGGTCTAGCGTCGTTACGTACCAAGCGTAGCGCCACGCTAACAATCGCTTCGATAGCGCACGTTACCTTTGCATAACATAGCGTGCGCTATCTACGCATGGCGATTTCTTGTTGGCGATGGCGTCCTTGCCATGTTTGAAACAACGAAATCTTGCGTGATAATTCATGTTACTTCCATGAATACTATGTCTACACCCTCATGAATGATTATACGGATAAAGACAACTTGGATTCAAGGATATGCATGCCAATATAAAACCATATTCTTTTCCGACTTCAAATCTTCATACGATAATACGAAAACTAAATGGTTGATATCAACACCTCTATATCAGTCCATACTATCCTACTGAAGTTGATAAACGTCCTATATATACTAGATAAATCCTTCCATGATCAAACCTTTAGATTTATCTAACAATAAGGATGTTAACGTCTAGTCCAAGATTACTATGAAATCATCTATTAGATTCGGTTAACCATTGATAGAAGCTTCTCTTCACATATTCGAGGTACTAAGATTCGAATCATGATGATTATAATCAAGGTATTCCAGGCTTATACAACTCACTATTCCAAACATGATATACTTGGATAATTCATCTATGAAAATCCATATCTTGTTAACATGATCATCCAAATCGTTAGAATCCAACTCTAAGTCTGGAGATAGATTGAACATACCTTAAAATGACGAAATCACTGAACCGTAAGGTAGAATCCAACTCCGGTTGGTTGTATGCCCTTCCAAGGTGCTATTCCACTTCCATGAACATTCCACGTGGTAACCAATGTATAAATATCAACAATATGTGTTCTAAGTGTATAAGAGTATTTCTACAACTCTCTGAACTCTCAAGATTGAGGAAAGTGCGAAAGAAATGCAAGCCAACACGGTTGATGTCCCATTTATAATTTCTGCATTATTGATAAGTTAGCGCACGCTACTAAGCATCCCTTAGCGTGCGCTAATAATGGTTGACTTCAGATTTTGTCCGGGTGCGTCAGCGGGAATCTTATCCGGACCCATGTCCCGCTGGCGCACGAGCCAGCTGCCCCGCTCAATAATTGAGTCCTTAGCGCACGTTACTTATACCTGCATAGCGTGCGCTAATAATGGCCCGATAGCGCGCGTTAAGATACATTCTTAGCGTGCGCTATCACAAGGTTGTTTGAGCAATTATACATGTTTCTATACTTATGCATAATGACATTAATGCACTAAATATCACACTCCAATGATCAAAATCATCAATCCGAAATAATACATGGTTGAATACAGATGAAATATACTGTAATAAATCTGGATATTACAGATATAGCTCGTGGACTTAGTTTTTGATTTGTTCGATTCGATTGGGTTGTAAAGGCCGTTTTGAGCCTATTTATTTTTACTAGAAAATTTGTATAGGATGCATTTTTTCAATAATGTAAGTATTATTTTGGGTATGACGAAGACCGAAGACAACCGACCGAGAAGACGAAGAATCGAAGACTGTATTTTTTTTTTATTTATTGGGTCATTCGCTTGGCCCAAGATTTAGGAATTAGGTCCATGAGTCAGTATGTTGGTAGTAACTAGGTTACTATTTTACATTTTCATTTTGAATGATTGACAAACATACAAACGCGTATAATTGAATTAATGTGCAAAGTGTAACATTAATCGCGAAATTCTCCGACTACAAGCAGGACTAAGTTTGAAAAAGGTTACGAGGTTTCCTACCCTCCATCAAACTCGTAGAAAATTGATACCCGAGTGGTGTGCTATACTTAGAGTTATCGGGGTAGTACATTTGGTAGAGGTTGAAAAATTCTTGAGTGCATTAGATGCCTTCGGTTGGTGATAAATTTCGCCCTAGAAACGATAGGTTGCGGGTGAGATTCAATAGTCAAGCGATGACGTTGATGGTCAACAACTTAGATAGTCTGGATTGCCAAGAAACACGATAGGTTGAGGGCATGAAGACTAGGGGTAAAAGAAGATCAAATCATCCGTCAGACGGGTTGGTGTTAGACACCACTTTACGTAAATTAATTGGCAAGAAACACGATAGGTTGCGTCTGTAAAAATTTGTAAAGAACTTGATCACCACTAAGAAGTCGATCTAACCATGATTTCGGATTATAACATGGGAGTGTATAATTAGATAAAATTAGTGGGAGCCGAGACAAGAATTATACAAGCCCTTAAGTTCTATACTCGGTCATAATTAAACAAGTCACTAATTTAATCTTGTCTAAATCTTTGCGAAAACGAAATTGAATCTCTCTAAAATGGCTAAAAACCCACTTGCAATACTACTTGAAAATAATCTCCTAATCGGCCCTAACTTTGTTGGTGGTTGCGGAATCGATGATTGTACTCGGTATGGAGTCTGGGATACGTCTTGGAGGCGGACATTCCACCGACTCCAATCCGACTAGGGGTAATCGGGAAGACATTGACGTCCATGAAAAATGGGTCAAGGATGATGTGCTAGTTCGTGGTTTTATGATGGGCTCAATGACTAATGAGGCTGCAGAGAGCGCACGAGAAAATGACTTCGCTAGGCGATTCTCGCACACTTGACCGAACTTTATGGAGAGCACGGTAGATTGCTAGATATGAGATATCAAAGCGGTTGTTCGATCTTAGGATGAAAGAAGGGGAGAAAGTGGGAGACCACGTCCTTAAGATGATCTCTATGATTGAGAGGCTCGAGGTGCTCAACTTTAATATGGATTTATCCCTTCAAATTGATCTCATCCTTCAATCTCTACTCGACTCTTTCACGCAGCTTGTAATGAATTTCAACCGTAATGAAATTACATGCACATTAGTGGGCTAATGAATAAACCGGTGACGGCACGATCTAACATGAAGACTAAACCGAGAGAAATTTGCTCTTGTGATTTCTTGGGCCTAAGAGGTCCAAGAACAAGAAGAAAAGACCTACGAGCGACAAACCCAATAAAGGGGTGCAAAAGGAAAGGGCAAGGCCCGAAAGGTTCAAAAGGTAGGCGGTCCAAAACCTACGGACAAATGCCTTGAATGCGGTGAGTGGGCCCCTTTGGCGAAGGACTTGTCCCAAGATTAATGGCGCATCAGTACGGAACTTTTGTTTTTGAAACTAATTGTTCCGCTCTTGTATATTACTTCATGGATTAAGTTCGGTGCCACTTCTCACATTTGTACTATGAATCGGGATCTGGGCAAGTAGAAAACTTGTGTTGGGAAATAATGATCACCGTTGAAGCGGACAAAGTGTCGAGGCAACCGATATTGGATCAATACTTACGGGTTTAGAATCGTTTTATTTTGACATTAGATGAAGTACTTGTTTTGCCCAAGGGGCATAAAAACATTGTATCCATTCCAGTCTTGGACCGGAAAGGATTTTGTTTCTTCATTGGCAATGGCGGTTGTAAAATTTATTTTCAAATAAATTGGTTGGAACAATACATTGTTGAATGGTTTATATCATCCGAACATGCAAAATAAAACAGCGGTGAACACTATAACTAGGAAACGTGGTAGGCAAGATACTAATCAAGCTCTTAAATGGCACCTTAGACTTGGTCATGTTGGTCGGACCAAGGTTGAAAATGGAGAAAGATGGACTTTTAAGTCCATTGGGTGTAGAACCCTATCCAACTTGTGAATCTTGCCTTAGAGGCAAAATGACTAAGTTCCCCTTCACGGGGACTTTTGAAAGAGTGTAGATAAACTTGGATTGGTGCATACCGATGTTTGTGGTGCTTTAGAAGTAGCCCGAGACGGATATCAATATTTCATAACGTTCACGGATGATCATACTAGGTATGGGATTGTGTACTTAATGAAACATAAATCAAGCCTTTGCTAAATTCAAAGAATTTAAGGCCCTAGTTGAAAAAAGCTGGATGTCATATCAAAGCACTTGGTCGGACCGAGGTGGCGAATATATGAGCACCGAGTTTGATGAGTTCCTTAAGGAATATGGAATAGTTTCACAATTCACGCCTCCAGAACCCCACGGTTAAATGGTGTTTCAGAAAGGAGAAATCGGACTTTGTTGGACATGGTTCGCTCCATGTTAAATTACACGATTTACCTATTTACGTGGGGGTATGCCTTACTAACATTGCCTATATCCTAAATAGATGTCCTTCCAAATCTGTTCCTATCACTCCGCATGAGATGTGGAAGGGTAAGAAACCAAGCCTTAATCACATAAGGATTTGGGGATGTCCAGCCTATGTCAAAAAGGCTAAGGTGGACAAACTGGAAGCGAGGTCCATAAAAGGACGTTTCATAGGATACCCAGAGGACTCGATGGGTTATCTATTCTACATGCCGGAAGACCATAGGGTCGTTGTGGCATTACAAGCGCACTTCCTTGAGGATGAATTCATTCAGGAGGGTGGCTCGGGTAGAAATATCTCTTTGGAAGAGCATAATGAAACTCCTAAGGAGACATCTGATCAGGGATCAAGAACCGAACATATTGTAACACAACCTCCACTTCGAAGGTCTGATAGGGTATCTCACTTACCTGAGAGGTATGGCTATACACATGTCGAGGAACTGGGTCTCCACGACACACCTGATAGCAGTGAAAACGACCCTGTCACCTATGACCAAGCGATAGTGGATGTAGACTATGATAAATGGCAAGAAGCAATGGAAGCTGAGATAGACTCGATGCATACCAATCAGGTCTGGACTCTAGTAGATCTTCCAACTGGCATGAGGACTATTGGAAATAAATGGATCTATAAGAGAAAGACTGATGGGGATGGCAAGGTTGATGCCTATAAGGCCAGGCTAGTGTCATAGGGTTCTCCCCAAAGTGAAGGAATCGATTATCATGATACCTTCTAGACCGTAGCTATGATAAAGTCGATTCGCATGATTATAGCCATTGCTTCATATTATTATTATGATATATGGCAAATGTATGTCAAAACGGACTTTTCTAAATGGATACCTCGGAGGAAATCTATATGGAACAGCCTAAAGGTGTTGTGTCCAAAGCTAATATTCATAAAGTGTGTAAGTCGCAACGAGCCATTTATGGTCTCAAGCAAGCTTCTCGGAGTTGGAACCTTCGATTTGTGAAGCGATTAAGGACTTTGACTTGAGCGAAATGAGGAGGAACCGTGTGTTTACAAAAGATCGGGAGCAACATTGCGTTCTTAGTACTATATGTAGATGATATTCTACTTATAGGAAATAACATAGCAATGCTCGATCTTGAAAGCTTGGCTTTCTAAAAGCGTTCTCCATGAAAGACTTGGGAGAAGCTTCCTATATTCTAGGGATCCGTCTTTACAGAGATAGACCACGAAGAATGATAGGACTTTCCCAAGCCCTTTATATCGATAAAATCCCGAGAAGATTCAAGATGGATGAATCTAAAAGAGGGTTCCTTCCCATGCGACATGGAATTCATCTCACCACGAAAATGTGTCCTCAAAGTGAGGAAGACAAGAGAGAGATGAGTAAGGTACCCTATGCCTCGGCGGGCGTAGCCTCATGTACGCTATGTTGTGTACGAGACCGACTTAGCCTATGATGTGAGTATGGTAAGTCGATTTCAAGCAAACCGGGAAGGGAACATTGGTACCGTAAAGAACATTCTTAAGTACTTAAGAAGAACTAGAGATTTAGTTCTTACTTATGGTGGTGGAGAACTGAAGGTGATTGGATTCACCGATTCGATTTTCAAGGAGACAATGACGACTCTAAGTCGACATCTGGGTATTTATTTACTCTCAATGGGGGAGCAGTATCTTGGAGAAGCTCCAAGCAAACCGCTACTGCAGATTCCACCTGCCAAGCGAGTATCAAGCTGCCTCGGAGGCTAGCAAAGAAGCATTTTGGATGCGAAGTTTATACAAGAACTTCAAGTGGTGCCTAACGCGGAGTTGCCTATATCACTATTCTCGTGATAATGATGGAGCTGTCGCCCAAGCCAGGAGCCGAGGGCTCACCACAACACCAAGCATATAGAGAGAAAGTACCACATCGTTCGAGATGGTGGAAAAAGGATATGTTTCATTGGAAAGAGTAGACTCGAGAAGACAATGTCTCGACCGTGACTAAGCCATTATCTCGGGCCGTCTTAGAAAGACATCAAGAACATGGGTATTGGATACCATGATGTGTGGCATTGAGTGCAAGTGGGAGATTGTTAGGAATATGCCCTCGAATGCCACTCGGGGATGAGAGAGTAAGGGCATTATACTTGTAATTATGGAATAATTAATAAAAAGGCAATATGATTCATTCACTGTTTATTGTATTTCAATTGCATTCTTGACTTGGTAAACATTGAAGTGAAGTCCATGTAAATAAATCGAACATTCCATTCTCGTTATGGGATAAGAGAAAATGTACTGGAAGTGTTTAAAGTTTATTTACGTAAATTGTTCGCAAGTCAATAAACTTAAAATGGGCATTAAGTTTTAATATGACTTGTATAACTGATGCTAGGGCGTGTGCACGTCTTGATAGCATAGTTATAAGTATATTGGTGGGGCCAATATACTCGAACACGACTCATACTCGATTGATCCTGCAGTATTCACTCTCGGAGAGTCGATGACGAATCGAAAGGTTGTGATAGTATACGTGGACCTTTGACTTGAGGGTTCGGTAGAAGATGTGCTGTGACGTTTAGTTTGTCATTAGAGTAGTTAGACTCATTTGCTTAATTCTTGAGTCGACCTCGAAGTGCGGACTATACGGGCGGGTAGCGATCTTCTTGTACGCCAAGAAAGGATTCTATCTCTGTTAGTGAGCGGGCGAATGTCTATCTGGTTAATGGCAAATAAAGATCATAAGTTTTTGGCCAAAGCATTACGATATAGTCGTATTAGATACACTATTAATCAGTCGGTCTTGATTTGCATTAACACATGTATAGAGTTTAGTCAATGAGGGTTTGACTTTACCGTGACCCGAAGACTTGACCGGGACATCGATGAAGGGTCTATACGTATATAGTATTCACGACATAATGGTTACGGAATGATCCCTTCATTCGTTCTCGATCGGGGTTTACGGTGCGGCCCGCTAAGTGGCTAAGTCTTTGCCCGCACTCATTAGTTCCTCCCAATGCCTTTGAGATGGACCTACGAGTCGCGCATCGGGAGCGTTGACGGATAAATGTGAATTTATTATCTCTCTATTAATATTAGATATTGGATATCTAATTATGATTTATTGGATAAATCAAATATCGGTCTTATGAATTTAAATTAAGTTCTGGTAATTAATTTAATTCATAAATTATATTTCTTAGAGAAATATATTTGTATTTGATATTATTAATTAATTAGATTAATTAATTAATATAAATACATTGGTGATTAAGCGGAGTGTATTTAACGAGTCGTTTGTGAGCGTCCGGTACACGAACCGAGTGACTCGGCTCGTTTTCTAGGAAACTTCCACCATGGGCCACCTTCCCTCTCCCCACATCACATGGAATCATTTCCATGCATGTGTATGTGTTAGTTGTATTTTTGTTATTATATGTTGACATTTTATCTCATTATTAGACATATTAATTATATGTTTGAGAGATATATATAAAACACACATGATAACAACCAAATACACACACACACATACTTTCTTGCTGCTGGTTTCAGCCGTGAAGTATTCTTGAGGGAGAGAGAAAAATTTTATTTTCAAGTTATTTTCATCTTAGAGGTGAAAGAAATTCAAGAAAAAATAGAGAGAAAATTCCTACGGTAACTTCCTAGCCGTGTTCTTGGAGAACGAAGTTACGTCGAATTTTCCGGGCAACTTCCGACGCGTGTGAAGTAGAGGCTTCGAATTTTCGGTGCTTGGAACGAAGGGATTTCGTGTTCGGGACGGGATCGTGATCATCGTCTACATTTTACGAAGAATTATTTCAAAGGCTTCAAGGGTATGATCTTTATCTTCGTATTTATTTTTCGTATATACGTTACTTGATCGATCCTGTTTGGGATTCGTTTTTATTTCCGCTGCGTATTTCGTTTTATTTTCGGAATCCCAACAGTTTGCCATTTGGGCATGTGGTTTTAATATCGACTATTTTGGATTGTTGTAATTATACCCGCTACGGGTAGCTTTGAAAATGTTTTTCCTTAAAGACTACTGATTTGAGCATTTTTGTGGAAATCAAAATTTTTGGAAAAATCTTGTTTTGCAAAACGACCTTAATTTTCGGAATTTAAATGTTATGTGTTTGTGTGTTGGGGGCTCTTTGTGACAGTGCGATCCTGCGGCTAGATGGTCTGGCCGTAAGATGTTTTCCATTACGGCCGTAAGCTCGAGTTATTACGGCCGTAAACTACATGTTATTACTGTAGTAAACTTTTGGTGACCAGTAGAAATTTGTTATTACGGTTGTACCCATGCCCCTTGATTATTTAATCTCTGTTGATATATTAGTGATGGATGGCGTGGTAACATGTTGTTACCCCGTATAACGCTAGTAAAGATAATGATATATTGATAAGGTCATTTTGACGATATCGTCTAGCGAAAAGATTGAAGCCTCAACGTGTTGTTTTGCAAATAGCTTCAATCAAAACAGTTTTGATAATGAGATACATAGTTTTGATTAAACGACCGAGGTATTATAAGTGTTTTCAAAAATTTCATTTCACCAATTTTTTTTTCAAACTTGAGAATTTTAAAATTTTATCATTTGAATAATACCCCGGAAGCATTTTATTTTTGTTGTTAGTGTTTGATCCCTGCGATACGTGTGTGGTTTTGACCGTGTTTGATTTGGTAAAATCTAAACATCTCTGTTGATGTGACTGTGTGGATTATTTTTGAATGAAGTTCTAAAATTACAGTGTTAGTTCGTGCACTTGTGTGATGACTTGGAGTTGATGTTTTAACGTGCTGCTATTTATTGTCTTATCTTGACGTTGTGATATTTGTTCGGATGTGTTATTCTTATTGGTCGTCCATCCAGTATGCCGAGAGGCCGTGGCCGAGGACGTGGTCGTAGTCGTGGTCGCGATCAGCAGCAATCATCGAGAGGTAATGTTGATATTGGCGCCGCCACCATCCTTCGTCAGGTGACTGACCAGTTGGCGCATATGAATCAGACCGTACACCGAGACGGGATTCCGGATGAGGATAACGGAGCTAGTAAGTGGTTACGAGATGTGATGAGAATGCACCCGCCCCGTTTTGTAGGTTCTTCGGACTCGTTAGGCTGGGAGAATTGGCTCTTCCAATTGGACAGAACATTTGATGTTGTAGCTTGCCCCAATGAGAGAAGAGTGCCTATTGCTCAATACCTACTCGACAGGGAAGCTGCAGACTGGTGGGAGGCCGTAGCGCCTAGTGATCGTACCGCTACTTGGACTGAATTCAAAACTGCCATGGAGGCCGAGTATTGTCCGCCGCCTGTTAAAGAGCGTAGGATTGTCGAGTTTTTCTCGGCTACGCCCCGAGACATGTCGATATCCCAGGCGATAGTCGATTATAATCGGCAATTTGTGTTATGTTCGGGATCAGGTGAAAAGTGAGGCAGATAAGGTTCGTTATTTCGATATGTGTATGAAACCTCAGATTCGGCAGTGTATGGCTCCTTTTATGTGTACAACCTTGAAGGACTATCAGGATCGAGCCTTAGCATTTGAAATGGCTATAATGTCTACCGAGTCTATATCGGTAGCGAAAAAGCAGAAGATTTCCGATGACGTATCGGGAAGTAAGGGAATTGGGATTCCCACACCTCAACCCTCGTATCAGCCGAGTATGGGAGCTTCTCGGTCAGTTAGAGAACCCAAAAGACCCAAGTCGGTGTCTTTGAGTTCTGGTAATGCTCCTAGGTGTTTCAACTGTAACGTTCTAGGCCATGAACGCGCGCATTGTAAGAAACCGCCAGTGACTTGTTATAATTGTGGACACGAGGGGCATCGAGTTCAGTACTGCGAGATTGTTGCCGAGATGATAAGGGACCGGAATTCCATTCCTACTTCCGGAGGGCCCAGTGATGTCTAGTGATGGTGTTTTTGGTACTCGCTACACGAATTGTTTCGCGTGTAGAGATGTTTTTAGAAGTGACGATTTAACATTTGGAACATGTTGAATGATATTTTGTTTTGTGTAAGTTCTCGTTTAGTTGTTGAACCTACGAGGCGTGTCGGTGGACCACGAGGTCATGAGCATGGTATTTTATTATGTGTTGCTATATTTTGTTTCGTATCACCGTGATAACCTTAGTTTAAGTTTCGGATGAAACTTATTTTTGTATGATAGAATGTAATATCCTGTATTCTCGTTTTACGTTATCTTGAATTGTTTGTGTTTTGACGTCGGACATTTTCTTGTTGATGAGAATCGGAATGATTTCTATCGTAATACTCTATTTGTTTCTATCGCATAGCCGTTTTAGTCGGGTGCGACTTGTTGTCGCGTACATTTCCTTGATTAAATGTGTGCATATGATGTGGTATGTGATGCGTCGTTAATTGATCGTTATTGTTTTGAATCATTGCCGGTGGCGTTGTTATGGTTGTCATGTGGCGTGTTGTCACGCTGTATATTCTTTCGCGTTGCTTGTAACGTTTCGCCAATGGACGAAAGTTATGCGTTTCTTGTGTATCTTGTTGAGTTTTCCTGTCGGGATATTGCTTCTCCCTACTTGTTTTAAGTTTCGGGACGAAACTTCTTTTAAGGAGGGTAGAATGTAATATCCGCAATTTCGGATTTCCGGTAATTTTCATTTTTCGGCGGAGGTCCGTTTCGACGACTCGCTTTTGACCGATTCGTCATTCTGAGAATATTTAATTCTACACTTTTTGTCATCCGAGTTCGTTTCGGTATCGTTTTGTTGAGTTTCGTGTTCTTAAATGACTTTTCAGACATGAGTTCGATTCTCGCGAATCTCTTCCGAAACTGTTGTTTCGAGTTTCTCGGAAGTCCATTTAATGTTATTATTCATGTTGTAAGTTTTGGTTTGGTTATTCGATCACATATCGTGATTTTCGGACGTTTTGGGCCATTTTCGTAATTTCCCAAAGTTTGGGGTAATTACTTTCCGTTGTCGAATTTCAAGCCTTCGGGTGGTCGGAATCATGTGTTCTCTCAGTGTTCGGATTCGTATTAACGAGTACTTCATAACCGTGCTTTCGGTTTACGTTCAGGTCTGAGTTTCGGGATTTTTCGGACCGTCGGATCGACCGAGTCATGGCTGGCCGGACCTGTGCGAAACGGCGCTGCCCAGCGCCGTGTCTTGCGCCGGGTCGGCCAGGACCAGCAGCCTGCCGAGACACGGCCGAGACACCCGGCGCTGGTCTGGGCCGTTTGCTGCGCCGTGTCCGGCAGGGGTATAAATATGGCAGAGCAGTCGGGTTTCACTCATTTTTCTCACTTCTTTCTTCCTCTTCCGCGGTTGGAGACTTGTGGAGCATGGAGGCATGTTGTCATACATCCAATCCACGAAGTTCTTGAGTTTCTAACATCAATCAATCATCCCGTAACATCCTCCGATCGACCGAATCAAGGTTAGATTTCCTAAAAATCTAGTTTTTGGAAAATTGGGGATTTTGTTCGAATTGTCCGTTTAATCCGATTTAACTTAGGATTATGATGGATTGATGATTATTTAGATGTATTATATCTAATTCCTTGTTATTCCACGGTTGGATTGCCACGGATTTGTCGTTTTATTGAGTATTTTATCGACGCCTTGAAGGTGTTCGATAAAATGTCACAAAGAGAATTCGAGCGTTCTACCATTATTCTTCCTCGTATGATCGATGATTTATTGATTATATGTTGTTAGGGTCGAATTCTTGTGAAGAACTCGAGTCAGAACCCTTCCGCTCGTTGTCTTCTTCGTCCGAGCTTTCCGGTCGAACCGTGTTCTTCGGAGCGTTCGGTAGCGGTTATCGAGGCAAGTATCTTATTATACGACTTGTATCTTGCGACTAGTAATTACGTATGCTATGTATGACGATTTTGCTTGCCTCCGTAAATATGTTCCGTTTGAGTTGGTTGTGTTTTCCGAAATTTGAAGGCTTTGTGATAATAGTGATATATTGGTATACGTGTTCGGCGTTGTGCCATTTGTGCAGGATTGCGATGTACATATGAGATGGTTGTACACGTGGTTGTGCAATGTATTGTGTACCGAATGTGTGTTATGTTGGTTAAGAGTCGTTGTGATGATCATGATATTCGTGTTGTTTTGGTTTACATACTTGATTGTACATTTCGGTGTAATGTGGAATGGCTTGACATTTAATGATTATGAGTTGTGTCGTGTCGAAGTGTGTGCGTGTGTTCCAGGTAGGGTCTGATGAGGCCTCTGGAGTTCGGTACATGATGTGTACGAACAAGGTGTGTGATCCAGGTAGGGTCTGACGAGACCTCTGGAGTTCGGTACATGATGTGTACCAACAAGGTGTGTGATCCAGGTAGGGTCTGACGAGACCTCTGGAGTTCGGTACATGATGTGTACGAACAGTGTGTGTGGCCGGGTAGGGTCCGTTGAGGCTCCGGATTTCGGTACATGATGTGTACGAACAGTGTGTGTGGTCCGGGTAAGGTCCGTCGAGGCCTCCGGAGTTCGGTACATGATGTGTACGAACAATGATCGTGTAGCAGTGATTGTTCGGGTAACATTTTAAATATGGATCTCGGACTCATAATGATATATTATTTAGTATGCTTTGAAACGAGAATCGGGCTAAGGCCCTAATGTTTACGAAAAGGTTTTGTAAATTGGGACTCGAGGTCCAAAAGAATTTCTGCTTTAAAAATCCCCGAGATGATGTGTTCCTTTTCAAATATCTCTTACTTGAGTTCGAAATTCTAAAACTTCTCGGGAACATTTTGATAATCGATTTGCGTATTAAATTCGTAGTTGCTATTTGCTTGTTACATTTCGTATGGTTTGATACTTGTGTTGTGTCACGATTTATTCATCCCGACAGTGCGATCGACTATAAGGCCGAGCGACCAAGTCAACTCCAGTCAAACTATGGCTAGCTCGCCAAGTCGAAGATATCAGACCACCATTAGGTACCTGGCGATCGACTCCCAAGGCGATCGCCCTTTGGCAGCTGGCGATCTACTCTAGTGACCGGCTAAGGGCATTCGACCTACGCCCCGAGCAGAGACGATCGCCCGTCAAAAGTCATCAAGGACTGGGTCTCAGAAAAGCACCCACGTGCAGATCCACCAAAGGCGCTGACAAGATCTTCGTAGCAGACAAGATCTTTAGCTGACAGACAAGACCTTTGACCACACCGCCACCTACCTCACCTACCAAAGCATGCGCGCCGAAAGTTGTCAGTAGGACCACCCGTGTCAGCAACTCAGGACGCGTGTAAGCTCCCCATTGGACCGCATAGTTGGCGCCGGCCAACTCCTGCGAGGCTTTGAGGGACAGGCCCATGTGCTAAAGACGATCGCCCGATTATTATAATGCGAAAAGCGATCGCCGGCGTATCAAGCTCTATAAATAGAGAACCTCCTCCTACGGGAAAAAGGTTCCGACTTCGCACAACTTACGGTTCAATTTCATTCCACCAACGGTTCGAATTCATTCGACTTACGCTCAGAACTCATTCTCTCACATTCCGATACATTCACGGAAATACCGAAGAACATACATATCATCAAGCTCCCGGCTATCTCACCGGAATCCATCTCAGGACTTCTCTCTCTAAATCTCTCGTCCAGAAGACGATCGACCGAAGCAGCAAGTCTCCACTAGACAGATTCCAAGGGATTCATAAGCCCAGGAGCCCAAGCATCCAGCTAAATACTCGCCGTGAGAGACGGTCGATCTCTCACCGCCGCGACTGTTCATCTCCTTTGTTACAAGAACTCACAGAACATCAAATCTGGTTCTTCCGGCAATCTACATGCTCACTAGCTAAGATAACAAGAATCTTTACACTCATTGTAATTATATTCTTACATTAGTACTTGTATCCCCGAATATTGGCATTAATAATATCTCGCGAGAGCATTCAAGCCCGGGACTAACAACCCCGGCAAATCTTGTGTTATTTATCTTTCTCACGGAAGTGCTCTTGCATTTGTTTGCTATCCCATCCATTCCAGCAATATCTATCTCCGGATAATATTTTGGGTAGCAACAATTGGCGCTAGAGGAAGGGGATCTAACCCTCAAACTTTTATTTCTACCGTCCCGAAGAACACTTACTGTTCTCGGGGCATATACTTGAAGTGACACTCACTGCACTTCAAAGAAAACCTTCAGAATCATGACATCCGCCGGTACGTCGAAGAAAGCCGCTCTCCGAATCGCCGGACACCATATCCCGGCCCAGTCCGAACCCCAGCCAACGACAGGGGGAAGCCGCAGCAACGTGAGACTCTCGATCCCGCATCCGAGAGATGGCCCCAACCTTTCACTCGATCAGTTCCAAACCGAGGAACAGATCGAGGAGGCTATGGCCATCCTGGAGGAGCGACGTAGAGCATGTGCGTCGCCTGCAATAACTCCCTCGATCATCTGCCGCATGGAAAAACGGAAATTCAGCGGGCTACTGAACGAGCGATCGTCAGAAAGCCCCAATTCGCGAGGAAAGGCTCTCGCACGACCGGACGGATCCATATTCGATCGCTTAGGGCGCGACCCATCCTGGCGACCGGGGCATTCTGTTTCCAACCTCGAAAAGACGGAACCCGAATCCGTCACCAGGAGTTCGGCCTACCCACCTCACAGCCGAACGCAGGTCAGCCATCTGACTCCCGCCCCGATCGCCAGGGAATCAGCACTCAATCGCCTCGGCTCCCGCTCCGAGCGCCGAGCCGCTAGCAGTCAGGCCACGGCGATGGCCGCCATACAACGCCAGCTCGACGAGATGAAAGCACTCTTGGACACTGGGGCAAGCACCAGCAAGAAGATCACCGGGCCGACCGAGCCACTCGCGGTCCACATCGAGCTTGCCCCCATACAACCAACGATCGCTCCTCCCAAAACACCTCTGTATGAGGGGAGATCGGACCCCGAAACCCACCTGAGTAAATTCCGAATTTACATGACTGGGTGTGGGGCATCTGATGCAACCAAGTGCCGGATCTTCCCGCTGACATTGGGCGAGCTGGCCCATAGGTGGTACGTCTCACTACCACCACGATCTATCACCTCTTTTAAGAAACTGGCGAATGACTTCACGACATACTTCGCTAGCAAGGTCGCCAGACCAAAAGGCCCCCACCGCATGATAAAAATCAAGCAGGGGAAAGACGAATCCGACGCAGATTACATTGACCGAGTGGACGAAATCATCCTCACCGGCGAACCCGTCAGTGACGAGCTCGCTCTCTATTCGGTCGTGGGGGGATTCCACGGTCACTCTCCCATGTTTAGACATCTCTCCAAGGATATTCCCCCAACTTACGCGATCTTCCGCGCTAAAGCTGCCAACTTTCTGGCCAGGCAAAGGCTACTCACCCTCCGCTTAGGCGAGGAAACGCTACCTCTTGTCCAGAAGATAGCGATCGCCAAAGCAAAGAAGGCGATCGCCAAGACACCCGGAGATCTCAAGGCTTTCGAGGACATGGAAGCCCATCTCCTCCATACGTTCAACAGAACTCCGGCACATATTTTCTATGCCATCAAGGGGCACGAAGAGCTCAAAAAGCCAAAGGCGATAAGAGACCACGGTCACCTGGACAACAATCAATATTGTGCCTACCACAAGAGTCCCGGCCACAGCACCAACAAATGCCGCCATCTCCTCAAACAACTCTGGAGATTGTTCGAGGAGGGCAAGTTGGACAGCTTATTGGTTTAGCCGAAGCCCCTACCAATCTCTACAGACGATCGTCCGAGTCGAACACAAAACAGGCTGGAAAGCTCATATGAGCCGACCCCTGGATCAACCTCGGCGACCGTCCCTACATGCTTCAATCAAGAAAAGGAGAGCTCGGAAGTCTCCTCGATCTCCCTCCTCATTTAAGAAACTGGAGGACTCGATCGCCATCTACAGTTCACCATCTGACATGATGGACTAAGGCACGAGATCGCCTCCCCCGCACAACGTACACCATCGAAGGTCGGCATCTGCATGACGATCCAAGGTGGAAGAGTGCAACCATGGTCCTGGTGGTCGATGGAACCGACTGCTTAAGCCATGCAAGGTCCCTTTGGGCCAAGATCGCCCGCCCTTCGTTTAAATACGAGGCCGGCGTAGTCTGAGGTCCCTCCAAAATTAATCAGTGGACACGATCGCTCGCCCTCAAAGGTTCATCATTTAACATGGTGAACCCGGACAATGCGACATGCCGCAACCCCCGTCTCAACGTACACCGTCGAGGTCGGCCATCTCCATGGCTGGCCGAGGTGGAAGCAGAGCTAACAAGCCGCGGGCGTGGAGTTGATTCATCCGACGCTGCCCCGCGCAAGGACTCCTCTAGACCGAGACCGCACGCCCTTCGTTTAAATACGAGGCGAGGCGCAGCCTAACAGAGGACCCTCATAATAAAGTGAGTCACGAGACACTCAATGTCTTCGCGCATCAAGACATGATCAAGGAGTCGGTCCATCGAACTCCGCGATCGTGCACGGTTCCTCAAGATGGATGACCGTCCCCGAGGATTCGACAAAGTTGAAGACCGCTCACTCAAGGAATTATTTTCATCCCCTTACTTCCACTAAGTGAATAAAAACAAGGGGCAATAAGAGTGCGGACTACCTACACGACGATCGTCGATATTCAACCACATACGGAGATCGTCATTTTTTCGGATGTAGTGCAGCGATCGAATTTGTTGTAAAAAAGTTATCTTTATGAGTTTATCAATTCATTTGGAACTACCCTCGCAACGATCTCTCCTCACACATTTGTACAAAGTCAAACAAAGACTCAAAAATAACCATTCATTCAAGTGATAAGACAAAAATCCAAACATTCAGTTCATTGCTTGAGAAGGTCATAGTACACGGTCGCCCGAAGGCCTAAGTGCTACAAAAGAAACTACAAAACTACAAGGAAGAAAGCTACAAAACTACAAGTAAGCAAGCTAAAACGTAAAAAATGAAGTGCCTCAGGCCCCAGCCTGGCCTTCGCCTTCGGCATCCGGTGTGGGCCCCTCATCTTCCGGAGCGTCGGGATGAGCAAGATTGGCTGGAGACGGATACCAACTCAAATCCACACCGATTTCCGCAAGGTCCAAGATCGGCAAAGAGAAAGCTGAATGGAGAGGATGCTCCAACGCATATGACTTGAATTTCTCAGCTAAAGGCCCGACCTCCAAACCTCCCTTCTTAGCCGCTCGGATCGAGTCGGCGAACGCCAAATAATAGGCGAACTCGCTGACGTACTCCAAGTTTTGGAAGGGATCGGCCTTGGTCGCCTCAACCTCTCCTTTCAGCTCCGCCATCGCCTGTTGCGACCCCTGGAGCTCGGCCTCCCTCGCAGCAATCTTTTCCCTCGCCTCCGTCAGCTCGCTGGTCAGCCGAGCGATCGTCACCTTCTGGCGATCGGCCTCCTCTTCAGCAACGTTCCGCGCCTGGACGGCATTCTGCATCTGGTCCCGGAACCGATCAACCGCCATACGATATTTCTCAGTCTCTTTCTTCTCCAGCTCAAGCTCATGGCTCGCCCGCAGCGCCTCGAGCGTCCTTCTCCATCGCCGCGATCTTGTCGGCCAAACTCGGCGTTCTCTTTCCGAGCCGCCTCGAGATCCTCCTGCAGCGAATAGTGGAGGGCCGCCCCTCAAACTCTGGCGGCACAGGCGGCCATGGTCGCCGTCACGAAGAGAAAGGCGAGAACGGCGTGCATCGAGCTCGGCGATCGGCCCGAGCGATCGCATCGGTCGATCGTCCATGCCTTCGGCGAGCAGGCGACCTTGCTAACGTATGGAGGAATGTCGCAGGAATGGCGAGGAGATCGGCTCGCTAGGAAGTCCACGACCATCGGCGGACAAGACGGATCTGCGCGACGGATCCTGCATCAAAACAACTAAAGTTAATACAACTCCTATGCAGATGCAATTTTCAACACAAAAATGCAATCTACCTCTCAGCCTTCTCGGGATCCCGACCGAAAAACGGTTTCCCTCTAGGAGTCTCTGCATCCGCGATCGCCATCTCCCGCATAAAAGCCGCAGAAGGCGGCTCACTCTCCGGAGCAACAATGGTGATCGGAGGAGCGGCGATCGGTACTTCATCGCCCGGGGCAGGAACCGAAGTTTCCTCCGGCTTCGGCCTCTTGCGATTCGCTCGAAGCCCCTCCTCCGGAATTTCCTCCTCAACCACGACCGGCTCCACGCGAGGCTCCGGCTCCACGCGAGGCTCCGCCTCCGGAACTATAGGCAACGCAACGGGTGGGACCCGAGTCGACCTCTTATGGCGAAGACGGCCTAGGACTCCTGGGTTCGACATAGCGATCTCCGCCGGAGGCTCCAAAAAGCGAGGAAAACGAACCTCTGCAGTGAAAGACGATCGACTAATGGTCAGACACTTTCCTCAAGTAAGGCGATCGCCTAGAAAGTGAAGGTCGCATAAACTCATACCTGGCACCGCGAGATGTCTCGGGAAACGGAATAGTCGAGCCGACAACCAGCGACTCTCCTTGTTGATCCGAGTGGCGTCAAGGTCGTCGTCCGACAGGCTCCTTATCCGCTCCCAAACAACGAGAAAGTCGAAAGGCAGCTCCTCGATCGCCGGAATGTGAAAGCCTGCAAAACAGAAATCAAATTAGATCAGTCCAAAACGCATCCAAACGAAGGGAGAGTCTAAACCCTTACCGGGATTCCTCTCCCGAAATTCAGTGGGGATCTCCTGCTCGCCCGTGGGATTGTCGCTCGCCGAAGCTCTCCACTTGTCGGCGACCCAGAACCACTTCGTCTGATCTCCCCGTATCTTATTCGGGACTCCATGAATCACCCGACCAGATCGGCCTTGAATATGGTAACCGCCGACCAGCCCTCTATGAGCCGTCAGTTTAAACAAATGGTTCATCTCCAACAGCGATGGGAGACGGTACAGGCGGTGACCGCCGAAAAGGGTGAGAGTGCAGATAATTTGGAGCCACGCGTTCGGCGTCAGCTGAAGTGGCGCCACATTCCAAGCGGCCAACAGATGGGAGACCGCAAAGGATAGAGGGAAGCGCAGCCCGGCCTCCATAACGGCCTCACTCACTGCGACCATACCCATCGGAGGCTGGTCGGCTCGTTCATTCTCCGCCGGCGCGAACATGTCCACATCTGAAGGAACATGGAATCTTGTCCTCCAGACGGCCAGATCTCTCCTGGTCGTCGAGCTCCGTATTTGTCCGAGCGACCACAACGATCGCTGCGCGGCACGATATTGCGACCGCTTGGGAAGAACATAGGGATAAGCGACCGAGTATCCCCGGAAATCGAATCTCGGAGTAGGACCGGCTAATCTCTCCATTATTTCAGCAAAGGCCCTATATGCCCGACCGAAAACGCTGTGTTGCTCCCAGTAAGCCCTGATCGCCAGATCTCTATCGATCTGCGATCGTCTCTCCTCAGCAGCCGACTCCTTAGCAATATCGGCCTCATTGAATAAAGCCTCGACTTCAGCCGGGTCGATTCCGGCCCGAATAGCTTCAGCCGCCGTCTCCAGGTGGAAGACGGAAGAAGTTTCTCCCTGACGATCGATGTCCCGTGGCGAAGCGGTTCCCGCTCCATACGATGATGAGGTTCCGGCCATTCTCAGAAACAGAAAAGAAAAAAAAGGATTTTTCTTACCCTAAAGTGAAATCGAACGACGATCGGCACTAAGATCTTCAGAAAATTCGGCAGCAAGTCCTTCTTTCTCCAGATAAGTACGCGTGAGTGAAACTGCTGCCCCGCGCCCCTTTTATAGGAGAAGGCAGGGACCCGTTAGCAATAAGGGAAAACCTCAAGGGTCGGATCTCAAACGACGCACTAGTTGACCCCCTCGAGACCCGCGTACGCGTCTTTTCGAGGACGCGTCAGCCGAGGAGTCATTAATGACCGTTGGTGTCCTCCAATAGAAGCCCGACACGTGCGCGGAGACTTTTCAACACCCGTTGCTTTTTCCCGCGCAGTTCAGCGGCCAACCAGGTCGTCCGAACTCAGGATATATCAGCTCAAAGACGATCGCCAGTTCAATAAAACACGAAGTCACTCGTCAAAAGTTCAGCGATCGCCAAGAGATCCACCTCACCCCACGTTTCCAACGTATGAGCGAGCTGGGGGCAATTGTTGTGTCACGATTTATTCATCCCGACAGTGCGATCGACTATAAGGCCGAGCGACCAAGTCAACTCCAGTCAAACTATGGCTAGCTCGCCAAGTCGAAGATATCAGACCACCATCAGGTACCTGGCGATCGACTCCCAAGTCGATCGCCCTTTGGCAGCTGGCGATCTACTCTAGTGACCGGCTAAGGGCAATCGACCTACGCCCCGAGCAGAGACGATCGCCCGTCAAAAGTCATCAAGGACTGGGTCTCAGAAAAGCACCCACGTGCAGATCCACCAAAGGCGCTGACAAGATCTTCGTAGCAGACAAGATCTTTAGCTGACAGACAAGACCTTTGACCACAGCCTGCCACCTACCTCACCTACCAGCATGCGCGCCGAAAGTTGTCAGTAGGACCACCCGTGTCAGCAACTCAGGATGCGTGTAAGCTCCCCATTGTACCGCATAGTTGACTGCCAGCAACTCCTGCAGGCTTTGAGGGGACAGGCCCATGTGCTAAAAGACGATCGCCCGATTATTATAATGCAGAAAAGGCGATCGCCCGGCGTATCCAAGCTCTATAAATAGAGAACCTCCTCCTACAGGAAAAAGGTTCCGACTTCGCACAACTTACGGTTCGAATTTCATTCCACCAACGGTTCCGAATTCATTCTGACTTACGCTCAGAACTCATTCTCTCACATTCCGATACATTCACGGAAATACCGAAGAACATACATATCATCAAGCTCCCGGCTATCTCACCGGAATCCATCTCAGGACTTCTCTCTCTAAATCTCTCGTCCAGAAGACGATCGACAGAAGCAGCAAGTCTCCACTAGACAGATTCCAAGGGATTCATAAGCCCAGGAGCCCAAGCATCCAGCTAAATACTCGCCGTGAGAGACGGTCGATCTCTCACCGCCGCGACTGTTCATCTCCTTTGTTACAAGAACTCACAGAACATCAAATCTGGTTCTTCCGGCAATCTACACGCTCACTAGCTAAGATAACAAGAATCTTTACACTCATTGTAATTATATTCTTACATTAGTACTTGTATCCCCGAATATTGGTATTAATAATATCTCGCGAGAGCATTCAAGCCCGGGACTAACAACCCCGGCAAATCTTGTGTTATTTATCTTTCTCACGGAAGTGCTCTTGCATTTGTTTACTATCCCATCCATTCCAGCAATACCTATCTCCGGATAATATTTTGGGTAGCAACAACTTGCACTAGTAAAACAGTGGAGTTTTACTAACCCCCGAGTATTCGGGGGGTGGATGTCTGTTCTGCGTCCAGGTACATGCAGGTTCAGGGGAGCAGTCACAGGATTGGCACAAGGGGATGATGAGCTGCGATACTAATCAAGAGTTGAAAGTTGGTAGAGTTTAGTTGTATTGTTAGAGTTGATTCAGTCTTCCGCTGTATTGTATTTCGACCCCTGTGTGGGTAATGTTGTTAGTCAGTCCTGTTGATAGAGTTGTGTGACCTCATCGGTCTGTGTGTTTATGTGTAAGTGACCTTAACGGTCTGTATTATTATATTGTTTGACCCTGGCCGGGCCAGCATTTGGTTATTTATGGACGTTTAGCCTGGGAGATCCTTGCGGAAAGGGTTTACGGCGTGTAATATTCCCATACGGTTTTTGGGGGTGTTACATAGAGTCATTCTTGAAGCTTATAGTGTATTCTTGTGGTTTTGGTGTATTGTTCTTCATTTCTGAAGGTATGTTATACGATTTTACTCTATAATTTTGTAGTTATGCTGTTAGTAATAAAGTATACTTCACCTAATGTTGAATTAATCAAGCTAAACATGTTTGTAGTTAAGCTTTCAACAACTTAATAATGAATATGGTGATTAAGGGTTTGATATGATGTGTTCTTGATGTTTTAAATGGTAGTAATCATGTTTAGTAAAAACACACTCTACTTGCTGGACTATTAACATCACTAGGACAATAATGATCCTTAGTTTCATTGTAGATAGGTTGATTTGTAGTATTGTTATCATTATATTGAATCGAACCATCATGTTTAGGAAGATTCTAAATTAGATGAACTTAGGTTCTTCATTGGATTTGGTTGAACCTTGAATTACATCAACATAAGGTTATAGTTCAGAGATGTTTATTTCACCTTGATGATGACTTCGTGATGATCTTGTGATGAATAACTCGACCATATCATTATACTAACTAGTTGAACTCATAACCGATGAACATATTAATAATTTTACAAACTCATGATTCGTTCGAACGATGATAATCACTGAGTAACCTTCATTTTGATCAATCTTTTTTGAAACGTAGTTGTTTGGATTTTATCTTTCATAACATTGATGTTGTTTTTAAGAAATTCTACCGGCATATCAATTTTAGCAAATTCTCCTTGATAAGATAAATTCTCACCCGTTTGAACCATACGAATAATCGAGAACACCTTGAATGATAACTGATAATGAGAATAAATTGAAGCTAGTGTGAATCCTTGAAATGGAATTATGATACAAAGATAGTTGAACTAAGCGAATTGAATTTAGGATATCGATTCGTTGAACTAGATATCGATAGTTATAAGAATGTGTTATTGAAAGGATTGTAACCCTTACAAGGTTGATTGTTCGAGTAACCGATATTAAGTCGAGGACTGTTCGTTCATTCGACAAGGAAGGATTATTCTCGTCTCCGTATTGAGGCAAGTTATCTTTCTTGGTTATAATGATGTTTGGATTCTTATGATGATTATGCATTTCGTATATATGAAACACTTATAAATTATGATCCGTGACTTGGTATTGTTCTTGATGATGTTCCGTTTTTCATCGTGGGATTTCATTCCCAAATTCATCACTTTGAACCGTTGATATCATTGATCCTTATTGTCATTTCGGTGAGTTTCTTGATCCTTAATCGGATATGTGATTTATTGAATTGGTTGTCATGTTGTATCGTGACATATCCGGAATCATATCTGCGTTCCGATTGGTTATTGTGTTGGATTTTTATCCAGGCACATATATAGTCATGTGTGGATGTTTCCGTATTGAATTGCACACGAGACGTAGTTCGTGAGGCTAATTAGGTACATTGTCCCACGTATATCCTGGATTGCGTATACGGGGTGGACATGTGCACTGACACATTTCCGGATCGGTCGTACTGTGTTGTCTATCTTGAGCCATACTATTTTGGTCGTTCATAGTCCATTTATATATTTGGATGTGTTCGACATTTTGTGATTAATTGTTTATACGCCCGAGGGGTATGTTCGTTAGTCGGGATGTTTTTCCTTGAAATCTAATATATGTGAATTGTATAATATCTTGAGAAATCATTTTTCATGTATATCTGACCCTGTGTTGGGCGAAATACTTGTGTTGTATTTTAGGTGGAGGCAAAGGCAAGGCACGGGAAGATTATGGTGATCGCGAAGGGTTCGAAGGATACTAGTTCGGGGGCCCAAGTCTTTTGTTGTCCGGTTTTATTCGAGCCGTGTAATGTTATCTTTCAGCTTATTTTAATTGTGGACAAATGTATTGTTATTTAAGGTATATTTCATCTCCATATGGATTATACTTGTATTTTGGATCCTGTGTATAATAAGGCCTTTGGCCATACTACTGTAAACTCCTAATCGGAGTAAGTATTATGTATTGTGGTTTGGTATCACAAGTATTATGTATTTAATCTGTATTTTGGGTATCGCCTGGTGGGTCCCAGTGTGGGGTCCACGGCACTGTAATGGCCGCCTTTTTGGGGTGTTACAGAAGATGGTATCAAAGCTGTCGATTTTTTTAGAGTCATTGTGGAATGAACTAGTATCAAGAGACCTTCGTGTCATGTGTGACCTGTGCAAGCGCCTGATCCTACGAGCCAAATGCGGTATGTACTCTACGAGCCATGATTTAATTACTGGCATGATATTGATATTGGAATGGATCTCTTTGTTGATCTTGATATTTTGAAGATTTGTGGCAGGATTTATCTGATTGATAATTCGAAGTAAATTCTGGATTGATTATATGATTGAAATTGTTCGACTCAACGTCGATATGATATTATGTGGGACACTGGTTGTGTCAATAATTCATTATGAACTGTTTTTTTGAATATGTAATTACTCGTTGCTATTAACTTAGCATGAATTTTGTTTGGTATCATGAACTGTACTTATGGTTATCATTGTGAATTGATTCTTTCGGTATGGAAAGAAATCTGAGAGGTCGTGGTAGAGGGGGACGAGGCCGCGGAAGGGGCCGAATCCCGATACCATGATCCAGCAGGCATGCGAATGCAGAGCATAGTTCCACAGGCAGTGATTCACCTTCTAGGGACCAATCGCACCACAATGGACGCGAGGATGCGCGTGCCGATCCTTACGCTGTAATGCAGGGAATGATGGCTCAAATGACCCAGATGGGTCAGTTAATGGAAGCTATACAGAGAGCTACTACCAATCAGCAACAGGGGCCACCTCCTGTACATGGCGGACCGGTGAGTCGGATCATCAGTGACATCTCTCGCAAGCGACCCCCGAATTTTGAAGGCTCCTATGAGCCTGCTGATATCGTGCATTGGATTGAACACTTCGAGAAATTATTCGATATGGTAGACTGTTCAGCAGAGAACCGCGCCTCCGTAGCAGCTTACTACCTTGGCAAGGGCGCCCACACCTGGTGGCTTTCGGTGAGGACAGCTGATGGCGTATGTACTTGGGAAGAATTTAAAAATCTCATGCTAGACCGTTACTATTCGGGTCCTCTCCGCGAGGCTAAATTATCAGAACTGATAAATCCAGACCCGTCTGAAGATGATGATGTACTTTCTGTTGCCGAGAAATTCCAGGCACTTCTTCCTTTTGCTGCGACGATTGTCCGAATGGAGGCCGATAAGATCAAATATTTTCTCAAGAGGCTTAAACCCCGAATGAGAATGCAACTGCTGAATCATCACTTTACGACCCTACCGGAGTTCATCGAGAAAGCTCTGGAGTACGAACTTACCACAAAGGAGATTTCCAAGAAACAACCGCAGTCCAACAACAAGAAATTTAGTAACCAGAACAAGACTGACAGTAACCAGGGAACATTCAAGAGGCCCCAACCAGTGACAAATCCTTCTGAACGGCAACCCATGGTGTCGAAGCCAACCGGATCGCAACCTGGAGCGGTCAGCCTATCTGTTGTGTGCTATAATTGTGGAGACCAGGGGCACATCAATTCTAAATGCCCAAGGCCGACCGTCGCATGCCATACTTGTGGGAAGAATGGACATCATGCTCGTTATTGTAGGAGTGGACCAGGACGTACTCCAGTAGCACCTCATGCTCCAGTTCAGTCTTCCGTCCAGGACCGTGTACCTCCGTCCGCTTCTTATCAGACTATCGGGGCAAACAGAGGGATGGGCCGTGGAAATCAAGCTCGTACATCTGGTACTGGGGATGCAAAACCCAGAGTCTACGAGATGAAGAAGGTCGATGATCCCGAAGCCAGCATGATTGCAGGTACTCTCGAGATCCGATGTCAGCCCGTCTATGTTCTTTTTGATATTGGTGCTTCACACTTCTTTTTATCTGTTTCTTGTTTTAGTCGTTTGCAATTAGATCATGTTACCAATTGTGAACCTTATATAATTGGTCTACCCAATGGTAGAAGAATTGTTGGGATTCGTGAAGTGCAGGACTGTCCGATTCGCATGAACGACCGTGAGTGGTTGTCGAATTTAATTATGGTCGATTTCCCTAAAGATGATGTGATCTTGGGTATCGATTGGATGGATCGTCATGATGCCATACTTAGTGTCCGGAAGTGAACAATGACCGTCACATCTGATGATGGTATTGAGTGTACTTTTCAGGGTGACAATCCCAGCCATTCCGGGAGAGTCATCAGCGCTATGAAAGCAGTGAAACTGCTTAATCAGGGGTGTATTGGCTATTGGTGTTTCATGACCAAAACAGCGGATCGACCTGTCGATTTGGCCGATATTCGGGTAGTCCGAGACTACCCAGACGTATTTCCAGATGAGTTGCTAGGCTTACCTCCACATCGTGATGTAGAGTTCAATATTGAATTAAAGCCAGGTACGTCCCACTTTCGAAAGCACCGTATCGTATGACTCCGACTGAGATGCAGGAGTTGAAGAACCAACTTGAGGATTTTACAGAGAAGGGCAATATTCAACCTAGTGCGTCCCCTTGGGGAGCACCAGTGCTATTTGTACGGAAGAAAGATAGATCTTTGCGTCTGTGTAATGATTATCATGAGTTGAACAGGGTAACCATTAAGAACAAATATCCATTGCCGCGTATTGATGATTTATTGGACCAGCTTCAGGGGGCTACTGTGTTTTCTAAGATCGACTTGAGGTCCGGTTACCATCAGCTGAGAATTCGTGAGCCAGACATTTCGAGGACCGCTTTTCGTACTCGCTATGGGCATTATGAGTTCGTAGTGATGCCTTTTGGACTGACTAATGCACCGGCGATATTTATGGAGTTGATGAATCGGGTCTTTATTAATTATCTAGATCGCTTTGTAGTCGTTTTTATCGATGACATTCTGATTTACTCCCGTGACCATGAAGAGCATGAGCGTCATCTCCATCAGGTTCTCGATGCTTTGAGGCGGGAACAGCTTTATGGGAAATTTCCTAAATGTAAGTTCTGGATGCATGAAATTATCTTTCTCGGACATGTGATATCAGCGGATGGGGTGCGAGTGGACCCACATAAGACAGAAGCTATCCGAGACTGGCTACCACCAAAGAACGTGAAGGAAGTATGCAGTTTCTTGGGATTGGCAGGTTATTACCGACGGTTCGTGGAAGGTTTTTCCAAGATTACCCAACTTATGACTAATATGTTGAGGAAGGATAAGAAGTATTTATGGTCAGAAGCATGTCAGTGGAGTTTTGATGAACTCAAGAGTCGGTTGATTTCGGCACCTATTTTGGTTCTACTGAAAGGAATGGAAGGATTTGTGGTGTATAGTGACGCATCTAAATAGGGCCTTGGATGTGTACTAATGCAGAACGGGAAGGTGATCTCCTATGCATCAAGGCATCTACGACCATACGAGGTCAACTACCCCACCCATGATTTGGAACTTGCAGCTGTGGTGTTTGCTTTAAAATCTGGCGTCACTATCCGTATGGAGTTACCTGTCAGATTTTTACCGATCATAAGAGCTTGAAGTACATTTTTACTCAGAAGAAGTTAAACATGAGGCAGAGAAGGTAGCTAGAACTCATCAAAGACTATGATATCGAGATCTTTTATCATCCGGGCAAAGCAAATGTAGTTGCCGACACTTTGAGTTGTAAAACAGTACAGGAACAGATGCTTGCCCGCTTAACAGTTCAGAGAGAATTGCAGTTAGAGTTGGTGAGGTCGGAAATTGAAGTCTAGTTACAGCATATTCAGGGACAACTCTGCAAAATTGATATTTCATCGTCCCTTGAGGATATAATTAGATCGAAGCAGGTTACGGACCCATTCTTATCTCGAGTTCAGGATGAAGTAACTCAAGGAAAAGCCCATGGATTTGTGATTCACGAGGATGGATTAATACGCTTCAGGAATCGAGTTTGTGTACCCGCAGGCGATGAATTTAGGAACCCTATCCTAAGAGAAGCTCATGCTACCCCGTACTCCATTCACCCGGGGTCTAGCAAAATGTACAAGGATTTGAAGCAATATCATTGATGGGGGAGTATGAAACGTGAAGTTGCAGAGTTCGTTTCGAGGTGTTTAACTTGTAAACAGGTTAAGACTGAGCATCAGTGACCCACAGTAATGCTGAAACCGCTCCCGATTCCCGAGTGGAAATGGGAGGACATATCGATGGATTTTATCACTAGTTTGCCGACGAGTCAATGAGGGATGAATACGATTTGGGTGATTGTGGATCTTCTGACCAAATTAGCCCATTTTTTGGAGATTAAAGACACATGGGGACCCGAGACATTAGCCCATCTATTTATCAAAGAGATTGTAAGGTTACATGGTACCCCCAAGAGTATATGATCAGATCATGATGGGCAATTCGTGTCACATTTTTGGAAAGCATTTCATCGTGCGATGGGTACGCAATTGAACTTCAGCACGGCATTTCATCCGCAGACTTATGGTCAAACTGAGAGGACTATCCATACTCTAGAGGATATGTTGAAAGCGTGCATTCTTGATTGGAAGGATGATTGGGAGGCCCAACTACCTTTGATGGAATTCACTTATAATAATAGCTGGCACGCTTCGATTCCGATGGAACCTTATGAAGCATTGTATGGCCGTCGTTGTAGGTCTCCTTTGTGTTGGTACGATCCATCTGAATCCTTGGGTACGGAACCCGATATGTTACTAGCAGCCCGTGAGAAGATCGCTTTGATTAGGAGTCATTTGTTGACGGCTCAAAGCCGACAGAAGTCTTATGTAGACAACCATCGACGACAACTTGAGTTCGAGGTCGGCGACCATGTACTAATGAAGGTGTCCCTTACTCGAGGTGTTCTTAGTTTTGGGAAGAGAGGCAAGCTTAGTCCGAGATATGTCGGGTCGTTTGAGGTTTTGGATCGAGTAGGCGATCTAGCCTATCACCTGGCATTGCCACCAGCTCTGAGACGGGTTCATAACGTGTTCCGTGTCTCCCAGTTAAGGAAATATGTTGCTGATCCGAGTCATATACTTTAGTTCGATGAGATCAATATAGAGGAGGATCATTCATACGAAGAGCGTCCCATACGGATACTTGAGAGGAGGATCAAACAATTTCGGAACAAGACGATTCCCCTACTGAAGGTTCAGTGGTTACGACACGGAGTCAAGGAGGCCATGTGGGAGATGGAGAGCAGCATGCAAGAGAGGTATCCTGAATTGTTTACCCCTTAGTTTCGGGGACAAAACTCCTTTTAAGGGGGGAGTATGTAATATCCGACGGAAATTCTTACCTACTGTTGTATTATTCGGATAATTCAATACTATTGTAGTCTTGTTGCATTTGTTTAATTTTTATTGATGTTGGAATATATCATAATAGACTTGATAATAACTATCACTCGCACTATGATTAAATTCTCGACGTTGTATAGATAAGTGCATTTTTGGGCTAGTAATTCTGTGTTTAACGTACGCTAACCCTTTAGCATAACATACGTTATATTTTGGGTTTTACGTACGTAAGGAGGTATTGTATACGTACGTAATGCTTGTAGTCTTATCCGATCTCAAATTTCGACATGTGTGGTCGGGCGTGATTCGAATATCTGACCTTTTTGTAGCATCCTAGTTGACCTACATTACGTACGTAATGCTCCAAGCCATAACGTACGTAATGATGTTTGTATTTTAGTTCAGTAGTCTGTGGTAGTAGATTACGTACGTAACACTTTTTGTGTAGCGTACGTAAAATTGCTAACATATGTTATCTACATGTAATAACGTACGTAACGAACTGTGCTGTTATAAAAAGACAACTTGTGTCTTTCATTTTGCACGTCCAAACTCCGATTTTTCACCCCTATAATCATCCCCATGCCTCCCTAGACCAATTCTTCCTTCTCCTAATTTGTGTTTGAGCTTTGCATCTTGATTTGGAGCTTGTTGATTGGAAGTTTAGAGTCATTCTTGAAGCTTATAGTGTATTCTTGTGGTTTTGGTGTATTGTTCTTCATTTCTGAAGGTATGTTATACGATTTTACTCTATAATTTCATAGTTATGCTGTTAGTAATAAAGTATACTTCACCTAATGTTGAATTAATCAAGCTAAACATGTTTGTAGTTAAGCTTTCAACAACTTAATAATGAATATGGTGATTAAGGGTTTGATATGATGTGTTCTTGATGTTTTAAATGGTAGTAATCATGTTTAGTAGAAACACAATCTACTTGCTGGACTATTAACATCACTAGGACAATAATGATCCTTAGTTTCATTGTAGATAGGTTGATTTGTAGGATTGTTATCATTATATTGAATCGAACCATCATGTTTAGGAAGATTCTAAATTAGATGAACTTAGGTTCTTCATTGGATTTGGTTGAACCTTGAATTACATCAACATATGGTTATAGTTTAGAGATGTTTATTTCACTTTGATGATGATTTCGTGATGATCTTGTGATGAATAACCCGACTATATCGTTAACCTAACTAGGTGAACTCATAACCGATGAACATAGTAATAATTTTACAAACTCAGGATTCGTTCGAACGATGATAATTGCTGAGTAACCTTCATTTTGATCAATGTTTTGTGAAACGTAGTTGTTTGGATTTTATCTTTCATAACATTGATGTTGTTTTTAAGAAATTCTACCAGCATGTCAATTTTAGCAAAATCTCCTTGATAATTGTTCTTGATAAATTCTCACCCGTTTCAACCATACGAATAATCGAGAACACCTTGAATGATAACTGATAATGAGAATAAATTGAAGCTAGTATAAATCCTTGAAATGGATTTATGATACAAAGATAGTTGAACTAAGCGAATTGAATTTAGGATATCGATTTGTTGAACTAGATATCGATAGTTATGAGAATGTGTTATTGAAAGGATTGTATCCCTTACAAGGTTGATTGTTCGAGTAACCGATATTAAGTCGAGGATCGTTAGTTCATTCGACAAGGAAGAATTATTCTCGTCTCCACATTGAGGCAAGTTATCTTGCTTGGTTATAATGATGTTTGGATTCTTATGATGATTATGCGTTTCGTATATATGAAACACTTATAAATTATGATCCGTGACTTGGTATTGTTCTTGATGATGTTCCATTTTTCATCGTGGGATTGCATTCCCAAATTTGTCACTTTGAACCGTTGATATCATTGATCCTTATTGTCATTTCGGTGAGTTTCTTGATCCTTAATCGGATATGTGATTTATTGAATTCGTTGTCATGTTGTATCGTGACATATCCGGAATCATGTCTGCATTCCAATTGGTTATTGTGTAGGATTTTTAGCCAGGCACATATATATTCATGCGTGGACGTTTTCGTATTGGACTGTGCACACGAGACGTAGTTCGTGAGGCTAATTAGGTACATTGTCCCACATATATCCTGGATTCCATATACGGGGTGGACATGTGCAGTGACACATTTCCAGATCGGGCGTACTGTGATGTCCATCTTGAGCCATACTATTTTGGTCGTTCATAGTCCATTTATATATTTGGATGTGTTCGACGTTTTGTGATTAATCGTTCGTACGCCTGAGGGGTATGTTCGTTAGTCGGGATGTTTTTCCTTGAAATATAATATATATACTTATATAATATCTTGAGAAATCATTTATCATGTATATCTGACCCTGTGTTGGGCGAAATACTTGTTTTGTATATTAGGTCGAGGCAAAGGCAAGGCACGGGAAGATCATGGTGATGGCAAAGGGTTCGAAGGATACTAGTTCGAGGGGCCCAAGTCTTTTGTTGTCCGGTTTTGTTCGGGCCGTGTAATGTTATCTTTTCGCTTATTTTAATTGTGGACAAATGTATTGTTATTTAAGGTATATTCTATCTCTATATGGATTATACTTGTATTTTGGATCCTATGTATAATAAGGCATGTGGCCATACTACTGTAAACTCCTAATCGGAGTAAGTATTATGTATTGTGGTTCGTTATCACAAGTATTGTGTATTTAATCTGTATTTTGGGTATCGCCTGGTGGGTCCCAGTGTGGGGTCCACGGCACTGTAATTGCCGCCTTTTTGGGGTGTTACAGTATAACCCCATTGTTCTTGAATATTGGACCATATTTCCTTTGGTAACTCGTGGTTCTACCCGATCAAACCATATCTATTGCGTTATGATTTATTTTGATTTCAACTTGTGCCGTTAACTGAATTGCGTCACTACCGAGAAATCATCATGATGTTAGTAGTCATTCCGCATTCGTTAGAATGCTTAGAGATTGGTCATCCAACCTTATAAAGTTGTTTGTTACGTTATTACCTTGTTTTTGTTGTTCTAAATTTCGGGGTCAAACTTCTTTTATTTAAAGTGTATCGTGACACCCGAGTTTTTGACTTCTTTTTCCACCCTAACTCGCTTATGTTCGGTGATACCTTCTGAATTTTGTTCTTTCATTTTTGTCGTTTGAACGAGTTGTGACATTGTTTCAAATGAATTCAGTCATAATTGTGACTTTTCCCAAGTTCGGTAAAATTCTTGTGAGTTCTATGCGAAGTGAACGTCTTGTAATCCTTACAAGTTCATATAATGTCTCAGGTTGAGATGTGAACTTCGGAATTGTTGTTCGATTATTGTCGTCCAGTTGTTGTTGTTCGATCAATTTTGATCATTGTGGTTCGATTGTTGTTGCTCGATCTCGTATCGTGATTATCGAGCGTCTAATTTCCTTAGGATTCGCACTCGTCCCAGTAAGTCACCTTCCAAACCTTTGAGGTTGTCGGAATTATATATTTTTTCAGCGTTAAGCCCGCATTTTGATTGTTGTACTATTTGGATTATCAACCATAGTGGTTCATGATCATTGCACTTCGTAAACATTCTTGCGTATTGAATCGGACCGCAGCAGCTTTGTATGACAAGGAGTTTTGTGTCCGCTGTTGGCAGTAGATAACATGTGTCATCTAATGTTTGTCTTGCCTTGATTGTTTCATGCCCTAAGTTTTAAGACAAAATTTATTTCGAAAGGAGTGGGACGTAATAGTTCAATTTTCCTGTTAGCTCTATTTTCTTTTCATCTATTTTCGTTCCTTTCGGTTCGACGATCAACATCTGAGAGATGGTCATCATGTCTTGACATCAAGTAGGAGTACCGAGTCTGTGTTTGCATATTTTTTTTTAGCTTGACCAATATTTTGGTCGTTTCGTACCATTGATTAACTTAATCCCTATCAGGTATCCTTGCATGTCTAACGCTAATATTTTATTAGTGATATTATCATTGTTATGGCGTCAAGAGATAATTAACACTGGATGACGGCGCCGTCATAATAGCGGCTACTAGAAACAATTGTATCACCGCTAGGGCTGCCGACTTAGGATCGGTTTGATGTGTATATAAGGCCCTGAGAGGTATTTCCATAGTGAACTTAAGATGTTAACCGAGAGGAAGCGGTTGAATGATCTTATAAGTATGGATCCTACTAAGCATACCCATTGATTAGAGCATATCAACTACTAGAGGTTGTAGCTCAATTTCATCGAGACGCAAGGCATCGAGACGCAAGTCAAACTGCGTAGGAAGCAGCTACGCGAGAACACAAGCATGCTGCGTAGTTAGAATCTCAGTTGGCTGCAGTATGGCGTACTCTTCGAGAGAGGGAGGCCCAGTACACTCAAGCGAGAGAGTCCCTCCAGGATCAGATCCAGCAAGAAAGGGAAATGATACGAGCCAATACTGAGGAAATCCTTGCTATCCTCCTAGCGGACCCAATTCCGATTGCAGAGGCCGAAGAGGATCCCGAGGAAGATCCCGAAGAGGACCCGGAAGAAGAGGTCGAAGACCACTATGTCGTGATTAACCCATAAGCTATGCTTAATGGGGCATGATGTGTACCGATGTTTTCTTATAAATATGTACTGGTGTAATATTTGTGATTTAAGAATAAAATTTTGTATGGATACGATTGGTGACTTGGACATATATTTCAATGACCCTCTTCCTATTTCAAGTTTCGAGGACGAAACTTCTTTTTAGTGGGATAAGGTGTCATACCCCGTAGTAACTAAACGTAGACCTTTATAGAAGACGTTGTGCGTCAGGACCGACTTTGATCAATCACCGTAAATCTTGGAAAAATTCAAAGATCCTAAAATTATAGAACATCGTAGATTATTGAGTTAGCTTTCTAATGGAACAAACAACGAGTCATTTTGAACCCGAATGAACAAGTTATGGCCAAAGCAAGACAGGGGTGTTAGTCAGCGACACCCGGCGAAGCACCCGACGCTGTGAGCGCCGTGTGTCGGCCGCCTTTCGAAACACGGTGCAGGCACTGCCGGGTATAGCGCCATGTTTCCCAAACTGCCCAGACAGTTTCCAGCGCTTTCCAGGAACTTTCGGCCGCGTTATGAAAACGGCGCAAGACACAGCGCGGGCACCACCGGGTCCAACACCATGTTGATCGAGCATCCCTATAAATAGGCGCTTCAAGATTTTCCAAAGATTCTTTCCCCAACATTTCGGCCCTCCTTATAGAACAGGTATTCTTGAGTAATTTTTGAGTTGTTAAACATTCCATAATCTTCGGAGGGATTAGATAACGAGTATATAACGAGCGAGTCAGGCCAACATCGCCAGATTGGAGGTAATTCAACCATGAACCCTAAAATTTGTTTTTCGAGATTTCGGATTTATACTTGTTTAGAACTTGAAAATGGTTATATATCGAATATCATGGGACTGTTCTTATCGATTCTAGAGGAATGGAAATCAAAACCTTCATTTAAACCCTCGTAATCAGATTCCATCCGCAAAGTGTCCGATAAAAGTTCCCTAAGGGATTCAATAAAAGTTTTCGACGTTATTACGATTAGAATGGACAGTCCTAATGTCGTTTAACACGAATTCCCCATTATAGGGTGGAGATATCAGAGTTTTCAATCCTAATTACAAACCGCTCGAAACGTTTTTATCACTGAAGTCGCCAGGTAAGTACTTTGATTGCGTTTGATGTACTTCGTGTGAATATGTGAAAAATGTGATTTTGTGAAAAGTGGTAATTTCAGAAAATGTGATTTGTGCCATGTGGTTACTGAGTATGTGTGAACCGATTTAAAACCAGTGAGGGTCCCCTGGGATTCGATGGGCCGCGTTCCCTACGGATCGCTTGGTGGGGTTATACAACCAGAGAGGGCCTGACGAGGACTCCCTGTGGTGTGTATCTCACGTGAGGCATAGGGCCAGTATAGCTCGGGAGATTGTTTTGTAATGATAATTATGTTATGATATTTCGGAATATATATGGCACTGTGATTTGATTGTTTATTCACTCGTGGTACGTATTCATGAATCGTTGTACTTACATCGGCGGTTTGCTGACCCCTTTCGGGGTGGATATACTGGTTGTGTATTCAAGTTCAGGTCTTCGTGGCGAGCTGGCGCAGGAATAGCAAGAGGATGGAGAACAACACTGGTATCATGTGTTATTTTGAGTCGGAGGTCGTTTTATCACGGTCAAAGTCATGTTTTGGTTTTGTACTCGCGCGGGTACTATCATATATGATTTAATGTGTTGGTGTTAGTTGTTGTTGATGTTGTGGTATCAGTTGTGAGTTGTTGTATCTGTGATGATCCAACGGGACCATGTATTGGATTGTTTTGGTGATGTATGTCGTATTGAAGTTAACGTTGGTTTTAAGTGTGTGAATGTCTCGGTTTAGTTGATGGTTAATATCTTTTATGTTGGTCTAAGCCTGGTAGGTTCTCCCAAAAAGAATCTACGGTGCTGTAATATCTCTGTAAATCACGGGGGTGTTACACTAGCTAGAGGCCGCTTATGATTTATGAGTCATAAAATTGTTTTTATACTCATTGCCGTATTAGTTAGAACTTACAGGGTCACACACTTAAACGAGCATAGCAGCTATTTTGTTCCGGTTAATTATGGTTGTTGAAAAGGTTGGTGAACCCTTAGCCATTTTGAGGACTATAAAAGAGTGTCTTGTGATAGCCCTCACATAAGACTTAATCACAAGTGAAGACATTTGTGGAGAGAGAATCAAAAATATGATTTTGATATTTCTCTCTCTCAAAAGTCTTGAAGATATATTCAAAAGTTGAATAATCAAAAGGATCAAGAATATATCTTCATATCTTTGAAGGTTGATTCTTTGGCCAATAAAGTATTTAGAATACTCTTCTAATCTTCATCCAATCTTGTGAGTTTGATCTTTAATAACATATTGAATAAGACTCATAGTTGTTAGTTTAGATCAAAGTTCAAGAACATTTGAACAATATTCTTGGTGTTCTTGTTCTTACCATAATCAAGAACATACCTATATTCAAATTAATTTAAGTGAAATCTTTGTTGAATCGGATCTAGCAATCCGTTATACGCTCGGGACTTGTTCGTTGTGTGGATACCATATAGGACGCTCGCTTCTTGCAACGTCTCTAGAAAGCTCGGTCGAAAACACGCTACAAGAGGTAACAATCATGTTCTTCGTACTTTGATAATATACTTGGATCCTCGGGGGTTTTTTACATATTATATTATACTTCCGCTGCTCTATTTCGATATATGATGAGATCATAAATCTTATTAGTTCGATAAAAACCCAACAGTGGTATCAGAGTGACTAGTATATTTTCATTGTTTCTATTTTCATATATGTTGATATATGAAGTTCATATATGTGATGTATGATATTTATATATATGATATATAAATTTTATCTTTGTACATTTATATATATGGTGATATATATAATTTTAATAGATTTGTGTTTCGATATATATATATATATGTGAGATATATATATATATGATGCCTATCTTAATATGTATATGGTGATATATATATATATTGATTTATATTGATTTATATGTTTGATCTTGACATATATGGTCCTTTGATATGGAGATTCATGTGATGATTTAGTTCTACTAATAATCCAAGAATCAAAGAACATATGATTTGATCTACTTATAATTTTATGTTAGGATTATGAATTTTAAGAGGTGCATATGAACATAAATTTATTTATGTAAAGATTATGCTTCTTTAAAATTTTCATATGAATATAATTATATTTTGATTCCGATATTGTATAAATATAGATTTGATCGATTTGATTTATACATTTGTTGGGATTTGGTGCCTAAAACGAAGGCCCAGCGGAAGCAGTAAAACGAAAATTAATTCGATCTGAATCCCTACGAGGATCGATCGAACTACGTATAAACGAATATTAAACGAAATACAAGAGATACAAGAAACTTAACCTTGTAGTCCGTTGATTAAATAGATTCCTTCTCTTGAGCTATTCCCCAAGCTTTAGTTGAATTCCCTACGATCCAATTCGCTCCAAGCTCTTGGATGATCCAACGCTGAAAGAACTGCGTTTCTACTTGCCACGCGCTGGATAAACGACCGGAATGACTAAACCTCGTTATCCTCCAAGGATACGGCTAGAACAAGGTTGTAGAAGCTTGTTTATCAAGATTATAACACTAAGTATATAATCTTTGATCTCTCTATTAATATCTAATTTTTCTCCAAGAAAAAAACTTAAGAGGATGAAGAACACTTTGAGAAACTCCTTTCTCTCTCTCTTTTTTCAAACTCACAGTTGGAATGGGCTATGATAGGAGAGATTGTGTCTTCATTTTATTCTTCATAATATCCTCCCCAAATCATGACTAAATCATCAATGTGGATAAATTAAAGGATCTTGTCCCTTTGACACTTTAAGTCTTCCACCAATTTAGGTGAAGACAATGACCAATGGAAAGGGGAAGGAAAAGGGGCGGCCATCTAGAAGGAGCCGGACGAGTTCGGCCCGTTTCGGACTCCCGTGAGTCCAAACAGATAAACTCCTATTCCGTTCTGATGTATTTGTGTCGATTAATTAATACAATCAATTAATCACATCAAATACATAATAACATAATTAATTTCTCCAAGAAATAATTATATTTATAAATTAAATTAATCACCCAGTAATTTATTTAATTCATTAGGTCGTAAATCAATTTATCCAATAAATCGATTTAGACATCTAATGTCCCAAATTAGATATCCAATATCTAATATTAATAATGAGAGAACAAGCTTGATTCATTCCGTCGTCAATCCTACTGCGCGACTCGGTAAGTCCGTCTCAGTCAGCAATGGGAGGAACCAAAGATTAATAGCACCACCTAGCCAGCCTGGCGGCCTACATTGTACCCCAACTGAGAACGAATGATGCGATCATTCAAGAACCATTCGGTTGTAAATACTAATATACATATAAACCCTTCTTTCAAATGTCCCGATCAAGTTATAGGGTCACGGTCAGTCAAACCCTATCTGTACTTAACACTATGCATGCGTTAATGCAAATCGAGATCATCGAGCTCTCGTGTATCCAATACAACTAGCTCTAATGCCTTGGCCAAAGACTTATGATCTCATCTGCCAATAACCGCATAGGACATATAACCCGTTCACTAACAGGAGAAAGAATTCTATCTTGGTATTCAGTAGGACCTGCTACTTTCCCGTCAAGATACACGTCGAGGTTTACCCCCGCCTTTCGGTTTACAGGGTCGAACTACTCTAATGAAAATCTTGATGTCACAAGCACATCCCTACTAAATCCTCAAGTCGAAGGTTCACGAATACCTATCAGAACCTTTCGATTCCGTCATCGATCGTCCAAGTGAAATCCGTGTGATGAATCGAGGGTGAGTCGGTCGAGTATACTAATCCAATTAGCATATCTATAACGTGTGCTTACACTAACCATTAGTGTTCGACAGCACTCTCCATGTCAAAGAACACGTCATACAAGTCTTCACATAAACTTAACGCCTACCAAGTTTCATCGACTTCATGACGATTAAGTATTTGAGCTATAAACCTTTCCAGTGCCGACCCCCTTATCCAATAAGGAGTGGAACGTTTTGCTCTCAAATACACGGACTTGTTTCTAGATATATATTTACGAGTTAGGAATGCCAGTAACTACCACTAAATAAAGAAACATCCATTTGCCTTATGATAATGAATTACATAATTACAAGTACAATGCCCTCACTCAACATCCTCTGAGTGGCATTCGAGGGCATACTCCTAACAATCTCCCACTTGCACTCAATGCCACACACTATAATATCTAATACCCATGTTATCCAGATGATGCTTCAAGCTAATCTGAGGAAGTGTCTTGGTTAGTGGATTAGCGACGTTGTCGGCTGAGTCTACTCTGTGCAGCACAATGTATCCGTTGCGAAAAAATTCTCTTACGAGATGATACTTCCTCTCAATGTGTTTGGTGTTGTTTTGAAACCTCGGCTCTTTGGTTTGCGCTACAGCTCCATCGTTGTCGCAGTACAGCGGAACAGGCAGCTCAACACATGGTATCACTTGAAGTTCTCCCAAAAACTTCTTTATCCAGAACCCTTCCTTGGAAGCCTCCGAAGCTGCTTGATACTCAGCCTGACAGGTGGAATCAGCAGTCGCGCTTTGCTTGGCGCTACGCCAAGATACTGCTCCTCCATTAAGAGTAAATATGTAGCCAGAAGTAGACATCGAGTCATCCTTCTGTCCTTGGAAGTCTGAATAAGTGAATCCCACCACATCCGATTCTCCACCGCCATACATAAGAACCATGTCTCTAGTCCTTCTTAAGTACTTGAGAACGTTCTTTACGGCTGTCCAATGTTCACTACCTGGGTTTGCCTGAAACCTACTCACCACACTTACAGCATGCGCAATGTCAGGTCTCGTACACAACATAGCATACATAAGGCTACCCACGGCCAAGACATATGGTATATTACTCATTTCGCTTCGTTGTTCCTCACTTTGAGGACACACCTTCGAGGTGAGTTTTATTCCATGTCACATCGGAAGGAACCCTCTTTTAGAATCATCCATCTTAAATCACTTTAAGATATTATCTATATAGAGGGCTTGGGAAATACCTATTGTTCTCTTCGCTATATCTCGGTATATCTGAATACTAAGAATATAGGTTGCTTCTCCCGAGCCTTTCATGGAGAAATTACTCGAAAGCCAAGCTTTCACAAAACTGAGCATTCCCACATCATTTCCTATAGTACTAAGAATGCGATCTTGCTCCCACTAACCCTCTTGTATACACAAGGTTCCTCTTCATCTTGCACGAAGTCAAACTCTTTGACCGCCTCGTCAAAATGAAGGTTCCAACTACGCAACGCTTGCTTTAGTCCATAAATGGAACGCTGAAGCTTGCACACTTTCTGAATATCAACCTCGGACACAAAGACTCAGGCTGCTCCATATAAATTTCCTCCTCGAGGAATCCATTAAGGAAATCCGTCTTTGCGTCCATTTGCCATATCTCATAATCGTGGTAGGCAGCTATAGCAAGCATCATGCAAATAGACTTGATCATGGCTACGGGCGAGAAGGTATCTTGGTAATTGATCACTTCCTTTTGGGTATAACCCTTTGCCACAAGCCTGGCCTTATAGGCGTCAACCTTGCCATCCCCATCAGTCTTCCTCTTGTAGATCCACTTGTTCCCAATAGGCACTATGCCCTCGGGGCGGTCTACTAGAGTCCAGACCTGATTGACATGCATCGAGTCTATCTTAGCTTCCATAGCTTCACGCCATTTCGCGGAGTCTACATCCACCATTACTTGGTCATAGGTCGTTGGGTCAGTCTCTTGGCTATCACTTGGAACCTCGTGGAGACCCAGCTCCTCCAAGTGCACAAGACCATACCTCTCAGTTAAATGAGACACCCTACTTGACCTATGAGGTGGTTGTACTTGTGTTTCAGAAGGTTCTGTTCCAATTTCTTGCACAGGTGTCTCCTTAGGAGTTCCATTGTATTCTTCCAAAGAAATACTTCTACCTGCTCCGCCTTCGTGAATGAACTCATCTTCCAAGAAGTATGCTTGTAAAGACACAACGATCTTTCGATCTTCGGGCATGTAGAATACGTAACCCATCGTCCCAGACGGGAATCCCCCCGCTTCCAACTTTTCCACCTTAGTCTTCTTGACATAGGCAGGACATTCCCAAATCCTAATATGATTAAGAATTGGTTTCCTGCCCTCCCACATCTCATGTGGAGTTTTAGGAATGGATTTGGAAGGATATCTGTTCAAGATGTAAGTGGCAGTCAGGAGTGCATACCCCCACAGCTAAATCGGTAAGTCAGTATAGCTCAGCATGGAACAGACCATGTTTAACAAGGTCCTGTTCCTTCTTTCTGACACACCATTTAACTTAGGAGTACCTGGAGGTGTTAGTTGTGATACTATTCCATGTTCCTTAAGGAACTCGTCAAACTCCATACTCATATACTCGCCACCTCGGTCCGACCGAAGTGCTTTGATATGATTTCCAGTTTGTTTCTCCACTAGGGCCTTAAATTCCTGGAATTTCTCAATGGCCTCGGATTCATGTTTCATTAAGTATACATAACCATACCTAGTATGATCATCTGTAAATGTAATGAAGTACTGATATCCATCACGTGATGCTTCCAAAGCACCACATACGTCGGTATGGATTAATCCTAGTTTATCATTGGCTCTTTCAAAAGTCCCTGTGAAGGGGCACTTAGTCATTTTGCCTTTAAGGCAAGATTCACAAGTAGGAAAGGGATCCGATCCCAATGGACCCATAAGTCTATCTTTTTCCATTTTGTAAACCTTGGTCTGACCAACATGACCAAGTCTAAGATGCCATTTCAAAACATGATTGGTTTCATCCCTACCACGCTTTCTTGTCATAGTATTCACAACGACTTTGTTACTAAGGTTTAGATGATACAGTCCATTTAACAATATTTTTTTTATTATTTTTTTCTATTTAACAATGTAGCAGTGCCCATGAGTTTATTTCTAAAATAAATTCTGTAGGAACCATCACCAATGAAAAATAAAAAGCCTTTCTGATCCATGACCGGAATGGATACAATATTTTTATGCCCCTTGGGCAAAACAAGTACATCTTCTAAAGTTAGAACAAAACCAGATTCTAAACCCAAAAGAAGTGATCCTATGTCAGTTGCTTCGACACTATGCCCGCTTTCGACAAGAACCATCACTTCCCACTCAATCTTCCTACTTTGTTCCAGATCCCGATTCATGGTACAAATATGAGAACTAGCACTTAATCCAAGATTCCAGAAGTAGAAAATACAAGGTGAGAACAATTTGTTTCCAAAACTAAAAGTTCTGTACCTGAAGCGCCATGAAGAATTGGACAGTCTCTTGCCCAGTGGCCCAGCTCACCGCACTTGAGACATGCGTCCTTTTTCTTCTTGCTCTTTGGAACCATCGGGGCCGTGCCCTTACCCTTAAGGTCCTTGACTTGTGGTCTCGTCTGCTTCTTGGTCTTTTTCTTCTTATTCTTAGACCTCCGAGGTCCAGAAGAAATCACAAGGGCAGACTCCTTCATCCGCGGAGTCTTCATCTGAGACTGGGCGGTCACGAGTTTGTTCATTAGCCCAGCTAAGTTACATGCAATCTCATTGCAGTTGAAGTTCATGACAAACTATGAGAAGGAATCAGGAGGAGACTGTAGGATAAGGTAGGTTTGAATAGAAGCATCCATCTTAAAATCAAGAGCCTCCAATCTCTCGATCATGGATATCATTTTGAGGACGTGGTCCCCAACCTTCTCACCTTCCTTCATCCTAGCACCGAACAATTGCTTGGATATCTCATATCTAGCCATTTGACTGTGCTCACCATAAAGCTCGGTTAAGTGAGATAGAATCTGCCTAGCTGAAGTCATTTTCTCATGAGCTCTCTGAAGCTCATTAGACATGGAAGCCATCATATAAGCATGGACTTTCACATCATCCTTAACCCACTTTTCGTGGTTTTCAATCTCTTCCTGATTGGCTGTTGTCCGCATTGGGGCGCCGGAATGTCCGTCTCTAAGACGTATCCCAGTGCCTTTATACTGAGGACTATCATCAGATTATAGAGCCAATCCACAAAGTTAGGTCCCATCAAAGTGTTCTTTTCGAGTAGAATAGCGGGTGGATTCATTGTCATATTGAGAGTTATGTCTGCATTAAGTACGACAGATTAATTAGTGACTCGTTCAATTATGATCTAAGTATAGAATTAAGGTCTTTTCTATTCTTGTTACCCAGCTCCCACTATTTTTATCGAATAACACACTCCCATGTGAAATCCGGAAGTATCGTCGCACTACTTCATAGTGGTGATCGAGTTCTTTATAAATCTTAATAGAGGGCAACCGAACAGGTTTCTAGTCTATTAATTTTCATAAAGTGATGTTCAACACCAACCCATCTAATAGATGATTCGATCTTCTTTTTCCCCTTGTTCACTCCCCTCAACCTATACGGTTTCTATGGTTCGTGAACAAGTTAAGTTTATACCATCGACGCAAATCAATTTCACAATTGAATCTTATCCGGCAACCTATCAGGTTTCTAGAGATAATTTTTGCTCCAACCGAAGGCATCCCCGGTAATCTATCCATCCTCCCCGAATGACTACCCCGATAACTCGGAAGCATAGCACATCCGGTTTGGATTTCAATTTCCCGAAAGCTCGATGGAGGGAAGGAAAACCTTATAAACTTAATAATTTGTCATGGGAGAATTTTCGCGATTAATGTTACACTTTGCACATTAATCCATTTAAGCGCATTTGTGGCATTCATACAATATGAACACAACAGAAGGTAAAGTAAACTCCTTCGAAATATTAACCGAAAACGAGCCAAAATTCAAGGTACTTGGACTAGCCGTCTCACTATTTCCTTTACATTTACCAATCATATCATCACCAATATTATTAAGCACACCATTACCAACACTAACATTATTAACCAAGATAGGGGCAGAACCATTAAACCCAGGAGAACCACAATTCTGTACAACAGTAGGCAAAGGAACAATTTCAGATACATTAAACAAATCATTATGCATATTAGCAACTTGGGCCGTAGGAGAATTTTCAAAGGGAGCAGAAGACTTCTGCACTGGAACAGTAGGCACAACCAATGGAGAACCAACAGGGCCAAAACACGGGCCAGGAAGAACCAAAGCAGGAGGCAAAAACGGGAAGGGATCCACCACCGGATCGAACCAAGGGTCAAGCCTGGGACGACTGGGAGCCCCAATACGGATAAGGTTAGAAGCCAAATTTGAAACTCCAAAGCCGGACGAAGCCGGCGGAGAACAGATTGGCGGCGGGGCTACGGAACCCCCAAAGATTTTATCAATTTTAAGCAATAGGAGCTGCGCATCCGGACTGCTCAGGACTTGCTTGCCTAAATCGCCAAATCCTCTAGCATCAAAGTCACCAAAACCGGTGACGAGCTACACGGAACAGAGGAGGAGACCGGCCCACAAACCGGCAGCGACAAACCACAAATTGAAGACGACGACATAACAAGCAACAATCTCGGAAGAAAACCACGAGCAGCACACACAAAACGAACAACAAATTGCAAAAACCAGGGTCGGCGAAGACACCCCCAAATCGCAGAGCAAAATAAGTGAGATTAAAATCCGATATAAGCATAGAGATGAAGGTAATGAATTCCCTAAAAAGATTAGAACAACAATAATATAAGGAAGATTAACGCGATTAGATATTGCTATAGAGATTGAACGAGTGAAAAGGGGATCGCCCTCATATCGTGAGAATCGCACCTTCAGTGCGTGAAAATCGCCCGCAGCTTGTTTACCTTTTTTTCATGGATATACATGTCACCACAATCCAAACCTCAATCTTGATTTAGACTTCAATCTTGATTTAGACTTCCAATATATATATGATTGTTCCGAGAAATCCTTCCCGTATTGGTGTCTTACCTAATACTAGTTGTAGGGGGATAAGAGTTATGGTAGGTTCTATACTCTTCCATAAGTAGTTGGATACTGTTAGATGTCTTACCTTAACCTTAATCCTATGTGGAAAGACTTCAGAAAGCGCTATATAGCGCCTCTATTCATCATATCAATACAATTGATCTTTGTCTTTACTTTTCTCCTCAAACACGTTATCGGCACGTAGCTCGAACGAAAAAAAAAAATCGGCCAACAAACTCACGAGCTCCGCCATTAAACCGCGCTCAGACCGCTCCAGCTCGCCACACGCTGGCACAGCTCTGCCGGACCCTGGGCTTGCTCACGCCCAGCCTCCGCCGGACCCGGAGCTCACTGGCCACGCGCCTGGCTCGCCCGCTCCCGCGGACCCAAGCTCGCCGGACCCAGCTTGCTCACGCCGCCACTCGCTGCTGCCCTGGGCCAAGCTTCCGAACGCCCAGCGCATCCGCAATCGGACCACTGCCACCGGACCGCCTCGTCGCGGACCGCAACGGCCAGAGCCACGGATCAGCTGCCACCAACCGCTTCAAGACTGCCGCCTCGCCGCTGAGCGCCGCGACCACCGCGACCTCCGCCGCGGACCGCCCGACAGCTCCACCCTGAGTCCGACCAGGCCTCGACTCTCGGACCAAAACCCGAACATCAACTTATCTTCTAAGTCAAAATTGCGCCTCGGTTTCACGTCGTCGCATCGAGTACCAACCGTAGATCGAAGCACAAGATGATTCAGACGTACCTAATTTTATAATCGAGGTAACTATCTGACTCGTCCCTTTTCAATTCTCTCCTTTTTGGGAATTTTCTTTTGGGGACACGGGTTTTGGGTTCTTTATCTCCCACGCTACTTTGCGGTGGATGAGACCGCGAGAGAAGTCGGTATCTCTGCGTGTCGAAGAAAACTGTGTGACGGTCCTGGGGGAGTCATGGAATTGTTGAAAAGTCGATACTTGTGGTTGTTTGCATACACCACGTATCTGGGTGCGATCTGATATCGCCGTTTTTGTCGACTTTACTAAACAACAATTAAGGGAAGTAAATCGAGTAACGGTTATGTTACACGCTTTTAAAAGCATCGATTGTGACCGTTTACATTGTCACTGAAAATCCAACAAGACTAACTTCCTCTTGTTTATATCTTGTAGATGGCACAAAGCTCCAATGTTCATCCGGAGTTCGACATCCTTGACCATGCTGGTAAGGAGTACCATAGGTGGGTCTCAGACGTTCGCTTGGCGTTCGTCGGTAAGAGATTTACTACCACCATCTTTCCCTCTAACGAGCCTACCGCTCAAGAACCGAGCGAGGAAACCAAGGCTAATGCACTGATGTACTTGCGTAGACATATACATCCGTTGTTGAAAAAGTGTTATATGAACTTACAAACCCCTAAAGAACTATAGGACACACTCGAACAACGATTTAATAATGTGCATGATCGGCGCTTCCCGAATTGCAACTTCGGTGGGAGCAAATCCGATTTTTGGATTATGCGAATGTGGAAGCCTATAATCAAGTGTCCTCGATCTTCGCTGATCTTGGTTTTGTGGTGTCAAGAAGTCGATCAAGATTTGATCGAGAAGTCTCTTAACACGTTTCCGTGGGAGCAAGTGTAATTGCTCATCACCGCGTTGCCTATGAGGAAGGGAGAATTAAGAACTTTAGTGACCTTATCTCCCACCTCGCGAAAAGAAAGGCACCATGAGATTATTCTCAATAGCAATGCACGCCCACTGTACGAAGCCGATTCTAAGTAAATCGGGCTACCCACGGGAAAGCACCACGACAAAATAGAAAAGGCAACGCTACTCGGTTTTGCAAGCACCACGGATGCATGACTCGAGCAAGCAAGGGAAAAGACGAGGTCGTCGTTCCAACGTGTGGAAGAGGCAAGGTGGCTCGGCCACGGACCTAGTGGAACCCAACCACGTGGGCCGCCTCCTGCCACCGGAATGGAACCACTCCAAGGAAGGCGGAATTGCTATACTTGCGGATCGAAGAAGCATACTTACCGCAATTGCAAAGCGCCAAAGAACATCCAAGCTTACTACAAGCACTATAAACAATATTTGGCTCAAGAGTCGAATTACATGGAAGTAGACAATGAGAATACGGAGGTGAACCATATTGAGATCCCTCCTCTCACCATTGCGGACAAAGACCAACATATGGATGTTGCCGACTTTGACTAGTTTTACGCTTTGGTTATGTTTTGTCTTGTTTCTAGTTTCCGAGAACTACTTTGGATTTTCATGAATGTAATAAAGTTGGCTATGATGAATAAAATTCTTTTAATTGCTGCGATTGTGCAAAGATGAATTTTATTTTTCCCTTCGAAAGCATGTTTGGTTTATCACAAAAATAATTGCTAGCAACGAATTGCTTGGTTAAAAAAAATTTTGATACATTGGTAAGATTTCATCAAAACTTTTGATCAAGACTAGGCGCATCCTCCTTGGTATGTGTTTATGCTTTGAGAGTTCAAACGGAATCAGTGGTTTTTAAACAGCCTTAGCTGTACCGACATTCCTACTTTCTCTGCAAGTCTACCAAGTTGGAGTTACCGAAAGGATCATTAGTAGAGATATAAATCTAAACCAAGACGCGTTTTAAAGTATCTAAACGCTCCTATGGCCATATTTCCATAGTATTGTATCAAAAATAATGCCTTTGAAAAAGGTTTAAACCTTGCTCTTTCACTCAACAATAGGGAAATACCAAAATAGCAAATTAAAACGAGCACTGAGATCTGAGTATAATGATACAGAAAGTGCACGACCTATGGATAGAAAGATACGGAAGTCTAGTTTCCAGAACAACTGACCGTTCGTCCATAGCCTTCTTAACGAAGAAGTTATTGCTGTTTTAGTGAACAAAGGTCAAGCTGCGCGGAAATTATTTCCAGCGATTGTGCTAACTTTGATCCTAACCAACTTGGTCGAATTTCCCCAAACTCGATGTAAATGAGTTTTCGCTATGTCTCTAAACATAAGACTAATTGAGTTTCATGTCTTATTGTAGATGTCTCGTGGCGAAATTGAGTGCCTTGCTGATAGTGGAACAACCCACACTATTCTTCGTAATAGGCAATTATTCAAGGATATTGTGCCATACATATCCTCAGTGACAACAATGATTGGTTCCTCCCAAGCAATTCAAGGGAGGACCTGCTCATTTCTTGCTACCTAATGGTACGCATATTAATGTCACAAATGCTCTCTATGCCCCAAGAGCAAACCGAACCTTGCTAAGTTTTAGGGACATCCGTGCCAACGGTTATCACCTTGATACACATTGTGAGAATGGGACAGAATTTTTGTGTGTTACTCTGGCAGAATGCGGAAGACGCCGCGTTCTCGAGAAACTTATGAGTCTAAGTAGTGGTTTATACCAGACTACAATAAGGGTTATTGAATCCTATGCTGTGAGTCACGAAATGTGTGATTCGAAGCATACCAACTATGGCATGACCGACTCGGTCACCACAGACGCGACATGATGATTCGCATTTTGAAAAACTCACATGGTCATCCGTTTTCAAGTCCGTAAAACGATTGGAAGCACCACTCGATATCGGCATTGATGTGAGTGAGCTTGATACCGTATCACCGGACTAAAGATCGCACGCCCTATTAAGGTTGACGGTGCATCTCTCGTAAATCCCGAGGCTTCCGTGGCAATTTCTAATGCCCATAAATCGTTTTGTAAAGCCTGTTCACTAGCAAAGTTGATACCCTCTCCGTCCTTTGCTAAAGACTCAACACAAAATATTCGCTTCTTACAAAGAATTCAAGGGGACATATGTGGACCTATTCAACCAGAGTGCGGACCATTTAGATATTTTATGGTTCTGGTTGATGCATCGACGCGATGGTCACACGTCGCTCTGCTATCCACAAGAAACGCTGCATTTGCTAAACTCCTAGCACAAATCATCAAGTTACGGGCTAACCACCCCGACTTCCCAATCTCGTCATTAAGATTGGACAATGCTGGAGAGTTTACGTCAAAGTCTTTTGACGACTATTGCATGTCGATTGGGATTGATGTTGAACATCCCGTCCCCCACGTTCATTCGCAGAATGGCCTTGCCGAGGCTATGATTAAGCGATTCTGACTTATCGCCCGAGCATTGGTATTGCGCACCAACTTGCCGATTTCGCATGGGTTATGCAATTTTGCATGCGGCTATACTTATTCGCCGACCCACCGCCAATCAACCGTTTAGTGCGTACGGTTGGTAATCGGATATGAGCTCGATATTTCACACTTACGCATTTTTGGTTGTGCGGTATATGTGCCAATTACGCCTCCACGACGTACTAAAATGGGTCCGCAAAGACGATTAGGTATATATGTTGGCTATGAATCGCCTAAAATTATCCGCTATTTGGAACCATTGACGGAGATCTGCTTCACCGCAAGATTTGCAGATTGTCACTTTGATGAGACAAACTTCCGTCGTTAGGGGAAAGAGGAATCGAACGATTCCAGATTGAACGCCAGAAATTGTCCAGTGTGCTCCTCCTTGCCTCATCAAGATCCCCGCACAGCTCAATCCGAGCTAGAAGTGCAACGTATTCTCGGCCTTGAAAGTTGCGGATTCGATGCCCGGGCCTTTACCGAGCATCTGCGAAAGTGACAAGATCTACCATTCCCGCGAATGTTCCCGCAAGGTTGGAAGTCCCACTATAGGGCAAGGTTCACCGCCCAAAGGAATGATGCCACCGCGTCAACCTTAGTGGTGGGACGGCCGCTTACCGCTCTTATCCCTGCTCGAAAGAGGGAGGCCGGTGGGTAGAAAGGATACCGAACCTCGAAAGAGAAGAGGAACGGAGGCACAAAATCCTCTCATCATCGACACGGTGACTCCGTCACACGAGATTATCTCGACTACGGATATGTCCTCGAATCAACAATGGAACAATCGACGGACGCGTCGGAAACTTTGTTGATGTCGGAAAATAAAGAAATCTCGATGCAATGTACGAGTGAATACGCATTATTGGGCCAGTCGCCCACGCTAGTCGACGATGCTTTGCCTACTCCGTCGCTCAAGAAATTATTGAAGACGACGACGCTGAGCCGCGCTCGGTTGCCGAGTGTCAACAACGAGCCGATTGGCGAAATGGAAAGATGCAATGCAGTGAACTAGACTCAATGGCTAAACGTGAGGTATTTGGCCGTATCGAGCCAATACCCGTGGGCGTTAAACCGATTGGACATAAATGGGTCTTTGTTCGTAAACGCAATGATAAGGATGAGGTCATGCGTTACAAAGCGAGACTAGTTGCCCAAGGCTTCTCGCGGCGCCACAGCATTGACTACGAGGAGACGTATTCTCCCGTTATGGACATCATCACTTTCCGCTACTTAGTCGGTTTGGTAGTGTCCAAAATCGAACATGCGGCTTATGGATGTGGTTACAGCGTATCTTTATGGGGATCTAGATACGGATATCTATATGAAAGTCCCCGAAGGGATTTCATGGCCCAAATCAAGTAGCTCTAAACCACGGAGCGCGTACGTGAAATTGCGTCGTTCATCGTATGGCTTGAAACAATCCGGAAGGATGTGGTACAACCGCCTAAGTGAATACTTGGATGGGAAGGGATACAAGAACAGTGACATCTGTCCATGCATATTCGTGAAAAGAACAGATGCAGATTCATGATTGTAGCCGTTTATGTAGATGACATGAATGTCATCGGTACCATAGATGAGGTCAATGAAACGGCCCGCTACCTTAAATCCGAATTCGAGATGAAAGATCCGGGAGGACTCGATTCTGCTTGGGCTTAGAGCTAGAACATCGAGATGATGGTATACTCATTCATCACCGCCATGTCCACAAAATGCTCAGGCGATTTAGCATGGACAAGGCACATCCTCTTGCTACCCCCATGATTGGTCGAAGTCTGGAAATGAACAAGGATCCGTTTCGTCCTAAAGAGGAGGATGAAGAGGTCCTTGGAGCAGAAACACCGTACCTTAGCGCAATCGGTGCGTTGTTGTATCTGGCTCAATGTACTCGTCCAGACATCGCATTCTCTGTGAATCTGTTAGCGAGATTTAGCTCCGCTCCCACGATAAGGCATTGGAATGGAGTAAAACACATCTTTCGATACTTGAAAGGCTCCAGTGACCTTGGATTGTTCTTTCCCTACGCAAAAGAGAGTGATATTCCGAAAGGAATTGTTGAGGTGAAGACGATGCATACCGACCGTCGATCTTCCTCTGATATTGCAGCTAAGCATGGTAGCTTGACTACCAGAAGTGCTAATGCAAGCAAGCTTACCCCTTATGCAGAGAATCCTAACGACACGTTAGTTGGATTTGCTGATGCCGGTTATCTCTCTGACCCGCATAAAGGACGTTCCCAAATGGTTATGTGTTCACCATTGGGAATACGGCGATATCTTGGCGATCTACCAAGCGGACCCTAGTTGCTACTTCCTCGAACCATGCGTAGATAATTGCATTGCACGAATCCGTAAGGGAGTGCATTTGGCTCCGATCGGTCATAGACCATATACGAGGAATGTGTGGATTAGATCCCACTAAAGAACTCCTACTTGCATCTTTGAGGACAATGCGCATGCATTGAGCAGATGAAGTTAGGTTTCATAAAGGGTGACAATACCAAGGATATTGCGCCAAGTTCTTCTATAATCGGCAGCAGAAATTGTCAATATCGAAGTGAAACAAGTGAGTTCCGATGAGAATATCGCAGACTTGTTCACTAAGTCTCTGCCAAATCTACATTTGAGAAACATGTGAGAAGCATCGGAATGTATCGATTATCCGAGCTCAACTAAAGATGGCTCGATGGAATGAGTATCATGTATACCTCGGGAGTATACTTCACATGATTCGACATTTGTAGTTGGTGCGTTGCGCTCTTTTCCTCACCAAAGTCTTTGTTTTTCCCACGGGGTTTTATTTGACTTGGAAAGGTTTTTACCGAGGCAACACATTGTGCACCATGTTAGTATTAGCGTTCGACACGGGGAGTGTTAGGAAATCCTTCCCGTATTGGTGTCTTACCTAATACTAGTTGTAGGGGGATAAGAGTTATGGTAGGTTCTAGACTCTTCCATAAGTAGTTGGATACTGTTAGATGTCTTACCTTAACTAGGAATCCTATGTATGGAAAGACTCTCTTTGTAAAGCCTATATAAAGGCCCCTCTATTCATTGTTATCAATACAATTGATTGCTGTCTTTACTTTTCTCCTCAAACAATGGTTAGGTTAATCTTACAATTCATATCAAAGGTGTGATTCAAAAAACAAGTATACCAAGTGTACTTCGAAAGGGGATGATACAATGGTGTTCCGGTTTGATTTAATCAACATAGCCTATTCGTTTTAACCATGAATATGAAGAAGATTGTTAAATCAAACACCTCTATCAAAACACGAACTATCCTCGGTGAAATACCTTAGTCGTCTTAGAAAACTCATTAGAATCATGCTCAGAATCCATAACAAACTCAGGACACTACATTCTAGGTTCTATCCCAACAAGGTTCGATTAATATTCTTAACAACGAAGGAGAACCGAAGTATAACTGAATCTATTCTTCTAGAAACATGGTGTTCGACTCCTCATGATGATAACAAACTTGGTAATCTCAAAAACAGGTTCAAAACGTCATTAAGAACATGTATTCTAGTTGGTGAATGATCAACATACCTTAACGAAATACTTGGTGAAACTCAACACCGGAAGCTTGAACACCAATCCACAAGGGTCTACTATCTTCTAAACTGAGTTGGGATAAGAGATTTTCGGGGCTGGGGAGCTCTCAAGTTGCAGAAATTGGACAAGGAGTGAGGAGGAAATGAAAAGGAGGTTGAGGTCTATAAATAGAATTTTAAACATTACGTACGTTAACGGCAAGGCCTTACGTACGTTATCGCCTCAGCGTACGCTATTCTCAATCCTTAGCGTATGTTAACGTCCGGCAGTAGCTCACCACCTCGATTTTGGCTTCTCGTATGTACGCTATCCAAACCCTTTTACATACATAAAACCATGTACATAGCGCACGTTAACACCCATATCTAATGTACGTTAAGCCTCGTTGACCTACTTTATTGAAAAGCCGTCCAGGTTCACGTGGGGCAATTCGATGAATCTCCCTCTGGCCCCCACATGCCGACCTTATCTGATATGCCTTTGACTGAAGTTTACGTATGCTACGCTACAACTATAACGTACGTTATATTCAACATTTAACGTACGTTATGCTCAATGTCTAGCGTACGTTATGATGTGCAGATGCATGCATGCATGAATATTTTGGAAACTCAAGAACGCAGAAATACGAATACGGAAAACCACAATTCGATTAATAATACCACATAATCAAATGTTACAAGTTCGAATACAGGTAAAAATACAGAATAATTATCTGGGCATTACACCATCTTCTTTAATGCCATTGTCACTTCACCCTTTTGAGTTCTCCTCTTAAACTCTCGGTTAACCATACTTGAAGGGATGTTTAAATTCTCAATATCTTGTTCTTGATGGCCATTGAATATGGTATCAAAGTATGACCTCCATCTCTCTTTTATCTCTTTATCTTGAACCAAAAATCTTTGGTCAGTATCTTTCACACATTTAACTTTTCCAATATCTCGCATCTTCTTCTCTCTCATTCGAGCAAGTTTATAGATATCTTTTTCCCCTTCTTTTGTATCCAATCTTGCATATAATTCTTGATTGACCTTTGATCGGGCATTTCGCACTGCCTTTTTAGCTTTTGTTCGAGCTTTCTTGTACTTCTCATAATTCTCATCGCTCGAGCATTAACCCAGTACCTTATAACATTCACGTTTGGTCTTTATTGCTTGCTTAACTTCATCATTCCACCAAGATGTATCCTTAATTGATGGTCTGTCCTAGGACTTCTTTTGCAACTTCCTTTATGTTATGCTCCAACGAGTTCCACATCGAATCTATATCCATCTCCATGCAATCAGACCAATACCACTATCAGCAATCTTAGCCACAAAAGTATGTCGACTCTCCCCTTGGAGCTTCCACCACTTAATTCGAGGGTCAACTCGTGGTCTTCTCTTTCTTAATTGCCTCTTACCTCGAAATTCAAGCACCACAACCCTATGCTGCGTTGCAGCACTCTCACCGGGTATCACCTTGCAATTAGTAAAACTTTTCCTCCAAACATTCCTTACTAAAAAGAAATCAATCGGACTTGCATTACCTCTGTTTCTATATGTCACCAAATGAGAGTCCCTTTTCTCGAACCAAGTGTTCATAATACCTAAGTCATAAGCTAATGAGAAATCCAATATACCATTTCCTGCTTCATTCCTATCCCCAAAACCAAAGCCACCATGAACGCTTTCAAAGCCATATCTGCTAACACCGATATGCCCATTGAGGTCACTACCAATGATCAATTTCTCACCCATAGGAATTCATTTGACAACCTCTTCCAAATCTTCCCAGAATTCTTGTTTGATCGATGCATCCAATCCTACTTGTGGTGTATAAGCACTTATGATAGTTAGAAACGCATCCCCTATCACAAGCTTAATACTCATTATTCTATCGCTCTTTCTTGACACTTCCACCACATCATCAATGATTTCTTTATCAATGATGATACCATCTCCATTTCTACTTATATCCTTTCCAGAGTACCAGAGCATGTAACCCCAAGGAGCTAACACTCTTGTCTTTTCTCCAACACACTTAGTCTCTTGTAGACACATTATGTGAATACTCCTCCTTTTCATAACCTCCCCCACTTCTGCTGATCTCCTCGTCAAAGAGCCAACGTTCCAAGTTCCAAACCGCACCTTACTACCCTTACTAGCCACATGAACTTACTTCTCTGTCTGTCCCCGTCTACGCTGCAAGGATCCTTGCACATTTGACACCACACCCATACTTCGAGGTGGCGCGCCGCTTCTGGGCGACGACCTAGCAACCCTTACATATTTTCGACTACACCCGGGCCTATGAAGTGTAGCGTATCCTTGCTCATTTGACACCACCCTCAGATGCAGCGCGTCGCTTTTGAGGAGGCGCCCTAACGATTTTCAAAATTTGATTCATGTCTATAAAATGTGACGAGGTTTACGCTGGCTGCCACTAACATACCGCAATCCTCCACTTTTATCCGGGCTTGGGACCGGCAATGCATGTCAAAAAGGCACCTACGGGCAGAGTTTTCAATAATTACTTATTGAACAAAAATTTGTAGGGTTACCTGAAGATTACTTGATGATAATTATAAAAGGTTACCTGAATTATTAGCCCAAATAATTAATTTTTTTTGTCTAGTAGACGAAAAATTAGTAATGTTCACCAGTTAGAACTTCACATAATAGGTACTTTAAATAATTGCATGAATTACCTGTTGAAGTAATTACTTGTTGAAGTAATTACTTGTTGAAATAATTACTTGTTGAACGAATACTTATAGTGTTACCTGGATATTACTTATTGATTATTATGAAGGGTTTACTGAATTAGTAGAATAATTAATATTTTTTAGTTTAATACACGAATACTCAGTAATGAACACCCGTTAGAACTTCGCATAATATGTTCTTCAGATAATAATTATACTATACACGTATTTGAATTAAGTGTATGTAGTTGATATATTAACTAGGTAAATGATACTAGTTGAAATAATCTATTAGTTATAGCAATAGAACACCAAAGGAAACTTGAAGACCCCAATTACTTGATGAAGTAATTGCTTAAAATGAAAAAGAAATGATACCTGCTGAAACTAGAATCAACCCACAAGTAAGTATTGGTTGTGCAAAAGTGGTCACACCTTCTTAAATGGTAATTGTTGTTACCCAAAAATATTATTCGAAAGGGTTTGCTGGAATGGATGAGTAACAAACAAAATGCGAGAGCACGTCCGTGGGAATGTAAATAACACAAGATTTGTCGGGTTTGTTAGGCCCGGGCTTGAATGCTCTCGCGAGATATTATTAATACGAATACTTGGGAGTACAAATATTAATATTAGAGTACAATTACAATGAGTGTAAAGACCCTAGTTATCTAGCTCTTGAGTGCTGATGATTGCCGGAAGAACCAGAGTTGATGCTCTGTGAGTTCTTGTAACAAAGATAAAATGCTGTGAGATTTCTGTGTTTCTGATCCAACTCTCGGAAGACTGGTGGTTTCTGAACTCTCGTATGAAAACAACAGTTTCTGAACCTTTATCCAGTTGCTGAAGGTTAGGAGTCAAGGTCGTTGGGCGATCACCTTTACTGTATTAAATAAGCGGGCGGTCGTCTTTAGAATATGGGTTGCTCTCCTTAAAGTCCGCAGAAGCTGCTGGCAGCCGGATGTGCGAACCAAAGATAAGACCACACGCGTCCTATGTCGTTGTCTTGGGAGGTCCCACCTAGGACCTTTCGGTGGGTCTGTCGGTAGGTGAGGCTATCCTTGTCACCGACAGCTGGTGACAGGCTGGGGTCAAAGGGCCCTATCCTGCGGCGCCTTTTACGGATCTGCACGTGGGCCTTCATCCCGTGATTCGGTCTTCGTAAACTTGACGGATGCTTGCTTTCCACATGGCATGAGGCGGTCGTCTTTAGTCGGGCACCAGAGTCGATCGCTAGGTGCCAAGAGGTGATCGCCCTGGACGTCGATCGCTCGGTACCTGATCTCGGTCTGGACTCTTCACTTGGCAAGTCTGCCTTGGATAATTGGATGCTGACTTGGTCGCTCGGCCCTTATACCGATTTCCGTCGAGGCGTATAAATCGCCGCACAATAATTGCCCCCCAGCTCGCTCCGATGTCAAAGACTTGGGGTGAGGTGGTTCTACTGGTGATCGCTTGAATTAGACGAGTGACTTATCATTTCGATCAACAGACGATCGTCTCAAGAGAGGACTGATTTTGAATTTGGAAGACCTATTTGATCGCTGAAATGAGCGGGGAATGACAGCGGTCTTGAAACTTCATGGGGCACGTGTCGCGTTTCTGTTGGGGGAGTCCGACGGTTTGTCAGACTCTGTCCTTTGGCGTGCCCTCAAAACGACGCGCACGCGGGATTCGAGGGCGGCATTAAATGCTGACATTCTCGACCTTTGCGCTTCGGCCCCCGAGATTCGGTTTATTTGCCCAGAAGCCCCCGCCCTTGCCTATAAAAGGGACTAGGGTTACAGGGTAAAAACCTTATGCATTTTCGTCTGAGAAGAAGACATAGCCGAATTCCCTTGAAGCTTCGAGTGACGATCGTCGTTCGACTCAGACTCTTTAGGTAAGAACAAAAAAAACTTCTTCTCTCTTCCTTTCCTTTCTTCTGAAAATGTCCATAGGAAGACCAAATGTGTATGAGGCGGGTAGTACTTCCGCCGCCTAGGGTTTGACCGCCCGGGATGAAATTTCTACGGAGTTCCATGTGGACACCTCCGTCGAGGCCATCCGCACCGGGATTGAGCCCGCGGAGGTCGAAGAACTTTTTAATGAAGCTGACGCAGCCAAGGCGGCGGAGGCCGAGCGGATCCGTTCGCTGAAACAGGAGGAGACGGATGCAAAAGCGCACTGGGAGCGGAACAGCGCGTTCGGCAAAGCCTTCACAGATTTTGCCGAACTCATGGAGAGATTGGCCATCCAACTCCCCAAATTTAACTTTACTGAATACTCGATCGTCCATCCTTATGAACCTGTAAGGCGGACATTGTTCCAGGATGCTCGCCGCTCTCCGTGGACCCTTGGCCAGATCGGGAGCTTGGCGACCAGGAAGGATCTGGACCGTTGGAGGGTGAGGTTCCATGTTCCTTCTGATGTTTGCCTCCACGTGCCCGCCGAGAACGAGCGAGCCAATTAATCTCCCGAGGGCATGGTCGCCGTCAACGAGGGGATAATGGAGGCTGGACTGCGATTCCCGTTGCCGTTTGCTGTCTCCTACCTGCTGACCGCCTGGAACGTGGCGCCGCTTCAATTGATGCCGAACGCCTGGCTGCAGATCGTCTGCACCCTTACTTTGTTTGGTGGCCATCGGCTGTATCGTCTTCCTTCGCCGTTGGAGATGAACCATCTATTCAAATTGACGGTTCAAAAAGGCTCTGTCGGCGGCTACCACATCCAAGGTCACTCAGGTCGAGTGATTCTTGGGGTCCCGAACAAAGTAAGGGGCGATCAGTCGAAGTGGTTCTGGGTCGGTGGCGCGTGGAAGTCGGCAGCGAGCGACAACCTAACCGACAAGTTGGATATTCCCACCGGCTTTCGGGAGAGGAGTCCGAGTAAGGATTTAGACTCTCCCTTAGTTCGGATACATTCTGAACTGATCTAATTTGGCTCTTTTTGCAGGTGCCATTGTTCCGGCGGCAGGCGACCTCGCTTTTGATTTCACGATCGTCTGGGAGAAGATACGGAGTCTTCCTGACGACCATATAGACGCACACTGAATCAACAACGAAGCCTGTTGGTTGGATGCTCGGCTATTTCGCTACTCTCACCATCTAAAGGTTCCAGGTACGAACTTTCACGATCTTCTTTAACATGTCGATCGTCTTGACTGAGGAAGATTACTAACTTTGTCGATTGCTTTCTTTCATAGAAATTCACTTCCCTTGTTTCCCAGAGCCCCCGGCTGCGATCACCATGTCTAATCTGGGGATCATGAGCCACCTTCGTCAAGGGAAGAAGGTGAGCCGAGCTCCTGCTGCTCTGCTCCGACCGATCCCGGAGGCGAGACCTCTCCAGGAGCCGGTCGTCGAAGAACAAGAGACTCGGGAGGAGGAGCAACTTCGGCTCATCCGCAAGAAATGGAGGACTGTGGAGCCCTCGGCCCCTACCACTACTAACGAGTCACCGATCACCGTGCCTCCGCTTTCCGCGATTCCTCTGGTAGAGGGGTCCATGCCATATTCGGCTTTTCATTAGGCCATGGCGACCGCTGAGGCCAAGACTATGCGTGGCAGGCCGTTCTTCGGCCGTGACCCAGAGAAGGTCGAAAGGTAAGCCTGATCGCTTTGCCGAGTTATGTCACTTGTGTAGGAAACATACTAACTCTTTTGCTTTTTGTGCAGGATCCGCCACTCCGACCCGAACTGCTCGCCGATGGTGTTGGACTTCCTGACGAGCAAAGTTCCTCGCGAGGCCAGCGATGTCCCTTCTTACGTTGCTCGGGCTACCGCCTCCCTGCCGAAGTCCTGGACGACCGATCTGGATGCGATCGCGTGCCGGCAATCTGCTGATGCGATGCAGGCTACTTTTGCGCTGGCCCTTCAGAAGGCGACGATGGCTGCTTAGGCCATGAGGGACTATGAGGGGCGGCCGTCCACCGCTCATCTCCATGCGTACCTCGAAGCCGCACGGAAACAAAACATTGAGTTTGCCGACAGGCTCGCGACCATGGAGAAGAGCTCCGTGGAGGCGGCTAAGCAAGTGAGGCAGGATCTTGACCGGGCATGGGCGGCGACTGACCGGATGCGGGACCAGATGACGGAAGCCCGCAGGTCGCATGCGGCCATGCAGAAGGAGGCCGATCAGCTGAAGGTGGCCGTCGCCCGACTGACCAGTGAGCTGGCGTCCTCGAAAGAAGAGGTGGCCACCAAAGCTGCCGAGCTCGAGGGCGTGAGCCAAACGGTTGCGGAGCTGAGGGGAAATCGGGAGGCGACTGAGGCCGATCCCTTCCTTAATGTGGAGTACGTCAGCAAATTTGCCTACTATATGACTTATGCTGACGCGATCTGCACCGCTAAGAAGGGAGGGCTCGAGGTCGGCCCTTTGGCTGAAAATTTCAAAGCCTATGCGCTTGAGCATCCTCTGCAGCCAGCCTTCACCGTGCCGATCATCGACCGTTCCGCAGATCATGGGGTCTATTTGAGCTGGTACCCGTTGCCGGACAACCTTGTTCATCTGGGTGCCCCGGAGGATGGGGGTTCAGATCCTGCTGCTGGCGATGGAGCGAGCGTCGATCCCTGATCTTTTCTCGCTTTTTGCTTGTAATTTTATAGCTTTTGCTGTATTTTGCCTCCTGGCACTTGTATACATATTTCGAATGAAATGGAATAATATGTTTGCTTCTGATTTCTTGCTTGTATGATCGTCTTTCTGAATCCTTTGCATGACTTTATACAAGTGTTTGAGGAACGATCGTCCTGTGTACAGCTCCAAGTGAATTGATAAACTCATACTGGTAACTTTAGAACAAAGTCGATCGTTGCACATATATCTGAACAATGCCGATCGTCGTACAAAGTCGATCGTTGCACATATATCTGAATAATGTCGATCGTCATACGTGTATTCGAGAACAAAGTTTAGAACAAAGTCGATCGTTGCACATATATCTGAACAATGTCGATCGTCGTACAAAGTCGATTGTTGCACATATATCTGAACAATGCCGATCGTCGTACGTGTATTCGAGAACAAATTTTAGAACAAAGTCGATCGTTGCACATATATCTGAACAATGACGATCGTCGTACAAAGTTTATCATTGCACATATATCTGAACAATGCCGATCGTCGTATGTGTATTCGAGCAAAGACGATCGTCATATATATAGCTCTGCTCTTCCCCCTTGTTTTTGTTTACTTAGTGAAAGTAAGGGAACGAAAATAAATTGTTTAGCGAGCGGTCTTCAATTTTGCAGATTCCTCGAGGAAGGTCGACCATCTCGGCCTAGAGGAACCGTGCACAGTTGTGGAGGTCGATGGACCGACCTCTGCGGATGTGTCTTGTGCGCGAGCGACATTCCGTCTTATGGCCTACTTATCGCGACTCACTTAATTGTGAGGGTCCTCCATAGGCTACGTTTTGCCTCGCAGTGTAGCGATGGGGCAGACGATCTCAGTCTGGAGGAGTCCTTGCACGGGGCATCGTCGGATGAATTGACTTCGCGATCGTGGCTTGTTAGCACTTTTCTGCCTGGGCCCGACATGTTAGATAGCAGACCTTTGAGGGCATATGTTGTGACGGGGGTAGGGACGCGTCGTATTGTCAGGATCCACCATGTTAGATGATGGACCTTTGAGGGCAGGCGAGCATGTCCACAGATCTGTTTTGGAGGGTCCTTTGGCTACGCCCGCCTCGTATTTAAACGAAGGGCGAGCGATCTCTGTCCAAAGGAACCTTGCATGGTCGCAGAGATCGGTTCCATTGACCTCCAAAACCATGACGGCACTTTTCTACCTCGGACTGTCATGTTAGATGGCGATCCTCGACGGTATACGTTGTGCAAGGGGAGGCGATCGCTTGCCTAGGTCCTTCATGTTGATGACGAACTTTAGAGGGCGAGCGACTCATCCTCTGATTTGTTTTGGAGGGTCTTTCGGCTATACCCGCCTCGTATTTAAACAAAGGGCGAGCGATCTCTGCCCAAAGGAACCTTGCATGGACGGATCGTCGGATTCATCGACCTCCGCGACCATGGCGACACTCTTCTACCTCGGACCGTCATGTTAGATGGTGATCCTCGACGGTATATGTTGTGCTGGGGGAGGCGATCACTTGCTAGGTCCATCATGTTAGATGATGAACTTTAGAGGGCGAGCGAGTCATCCTCTTTTTTGGAGGCGTTGCTCAGGTAGTAGCCTTTGGTTCGACGATCGTCGTTCTATCGTCGATCGCTGTCCATTCTGCCCGGAGCTCCGGCTAAGTCACTAAACTATCTAGCTTTCCCTCCTCGAACAATATCCAGAGTTGTCTGAGGAGGTCGCGGCACTGGTTGGTGTTGTGGCTGGGACTCTTGTGGTAATCACAAAATTTATTGCGGTCCAGATGACCGTTGTCCCTTATCGCTTTTGGCTTGCTTAGCCGCTCGCGCCCCTCGATGGCGTTGAAAATACGGGCCAGAGATAGATTGAGGTTGTGGAGGAGGTGGACTTCCACATCCTCGAAGGCCTTGAAATCACCTGGTGGCTTGGCGACCGCCTTTTTGGACTTGGCGATCGCAGACTTTTAGATGGGAGGTGGCTTCCCCTCGCTTAGGCGAAGGGTGAGCAGCCTCTGTCTGGCCAGAAAATCGGCAGCCTTGGCGCGGAAGATCGCGTAGGTTGGGGGGATGTCCTTCGCGAGATGCCTGAACATAGGTGAATGACCATAGAATCCCCCCAGGACCGAGTAGAGGGCGAGCTCGTCGCTTATGGGCTCGCCGGTGAGGACTACTTCATCCATCCGGTCGATGTAATCTGCATCGGACTCGTCTCTCCCCTGCCTGATCTTTATCATGCGATGGGGACCTTCTGATCGAGTGACCTTGGCTGTGAAGTACGACGTGAAGTCGCTCGCCAGTTTTTCAAAGGAATTGATGGAACGTGGTGGCAATGATATGTACAACCTATGGGCAAGATTGCCCAATGCTAATGGGAACATTCGGCATCTCGTCGCGTCTGACGCCCCGCATCCGGTCATGTAGATCTGGAACTTGCTTAGGTGAGTCTCGGGGTCCGATCTCCCCTCATACAAAGGCGTTTGAGGAGGAGCGATCTTTGGTTGCACTGGGGCAAGCTCAATCTGGACCGCGAGTGGCTCACTCGGTCCGGTGACCTTTCTCCTGGCGCCTGCCCCAGTTTCCATGAGCGCTTTCATCTCGTTGAACTGGCGTTGCATAGCGGTCATCACAGTGGCCTGGCTGCTCGCGGCCAGGCGCTCGGAGCGGGAGCCGAGGCGATCAAGTACTGATCCCCTGGCTCCGCTGTAGATGATGTCTTTGCCGCGGGGCTCGATTCCTCGGTGAATGGGAGCCAGACGGCCGACCTGTTTTTGCTTGGGAGTTGGGTATGCCGAACTCCTGGTGATGGATTCAGATTCCGTCGTCTCGTGGCTGAATGCCCCGGTCGCCACGATGGGTCGCTTCCTAGGCGGATGCAGACGGAACCGTCCTGCCTCGCGGGTGCCTTTTCTCGTGAATCGGGGCTTTCTGACGATTGCTCGACAAGTAACTCCTTGAGCTTCTGTTTTCCCGTGCGGCGGATGGCTAATGGGGTTATAGCGGGCGCTTCGCATGCTCTCCGTCGCTCCCTTAGGATGGCCATGGCCTCCTCGATCTGTTCCGCGATTTGGAACTGATCGAGTGAGAGGCTGGGACCGTCCCTCGGGAGCGGGATTGAGAGTCTCGCGTCGCTGCGGCTACCCTCCGCCATAGGTCGGGACTCATTTTGGGCCGGAATAAGACGTACGGCGGATCGGAGAGTGGCTCTCTTCGAAGTGGTGGCAGACGTCATGATTTTGAAGGTTTTTCTTTGAATAAAAGTGAGTGTTTCTTCAAATATATGCTCCGGAGAACAGTGAGTGTTCTTCGAAACGGTCGGAATGAAAATGAGGGTAAATCCCCGTCCACTAGCGCCAATTGTTGTTACCCAAAAATATTATTCGGAAGGGTTTGCTGGAATGGATGAGTAACAAACAAAATACGAGAGCACGTCCGTGGGAATGTAAATAACACAAGATTTGCCGGGTTTGTTAGGCCCGGGCTTGAATGCACAAGATTAATGCTGCGTAGATTTCTATGTTTCTGATCCAACTCTCGGAAGACTGATGATTTCTGAACTCTCGTATGAAAACAACAGTTTTTGAACCTTTTTCCAGTTGCTGGAGGTTTCCTATTTATAGGAGTCAAGGTCGTTGGGCGATCGCCTTTACTGTATTAAATAAGCGAGCGATCGTCTTTAGCACATGGGTTGGTCTCCTTAAAGTCCGCAGCAACTGCTGGTAGCCGGATGTGCGAACCAAAGAGAAGACAACACGCGTCCTATGTCGCTGTCTTGGGACCTAGGACCTTTCGGCGGGTCTGTCGGTAGGTGAGGCTATCCTTGTCACCGAAATCTGGTGACAGGATGGGGTCAAAGGGTCTTATCATGCGGCGCCTTTTGCGGATTTGCAAATTCGGACTTCACAAGAAATACACCGGTTTTGAACAATGCACTATATAAGATGATGCGGCCTTAATGCCTTGTGTTAACTTTTCCTGCTTCAATGGTGTCAACCTTATTATCCACGTCTCGTTGCCTGGATGATATCATATCTATAATGTTGATTCTAGTCAGATCTAACATACACTATACAGGCATATGGCACGCAATTGAAATCCAATTATTAAATGACTCTGCCATGTCGTTCGCCATAATACCATATTTGTCTCCAACAAAGAATGCACGACACCAGTTCTCAACTGGCAGGTCAAGCAGAAATGCATCAATAATTTTTCACCACCCACTTTTCTTAGAGCAACGAGGTTAAATCGATATTCTCTCTCCGAAGATGAATATGCAAGTTTCCAGAAACAATCCCGGACACTAGCAATACACACCGACTTCCCTAATCCTTGAAATCTTTTCATCAAGTTCATTTTAAGATGTTTGTAGCAAAATAAATGAGGGTTACCGGAGAATACGCTATCAAATGCACTAAGCAAGCCATATCCCCAGTCACTTATGAATGTTATCGTTCTCCCATGACGAGCTATCAATTTCTTCAAGTTGGAAAAAAAGAATAAGCAATTATCTTCAATTTCACATGAGCAAACATACATAGCTAGAGGAAACATAACTGAGGTAGTAAAAATCACAGTTAGGAATTGGATGAAGTTATAAGTACAAAAGTATAAGATTACTAGTTCAAATAATACTATTACTTTGCCAAGTAAACATAAAAGACTTTAACATGTTAGTAGCTAGTGGTTTGATATTATGTAACATTTACTGAAAAGTTACTAGTTGAAGTAATTCGATCCCATCAACATTACTATTTCAAGTAATTCATATCCAGTACCATGAATGTTGAAAATAAAGTTTTTAATCAGAAATAGCTTACCTTCATTCTCGTTTCTTCCAGTAGCCGATAGAATCTGACCCTTGTAGACACTCTTACCAAATGTCCCATCAACATATAATACAGGTAACACATGTTGAAATCCCTCCACGCATGCACCATATGCAACAAAAATCCTTTGGAATCGATGGGTCAATTTCCAATTCAAATATGGAGCCGTTGTTTGTTTCCATGACAACATCCTTATACCACGACAACTTGTTGAAGGAATCAGCCCCATGCCCATACATCTTGTTCTTTGCCTTTTCTTTTGCTTTCAAAGCCCCCTTGTACAATATGTCAAATCCATACGATTCCTTGATCTTCATTTGGATATCTTTTGAGCATAAGGCACTATTATATATAATATCTTTGTCAATGTAATTCATATTGACTTCTGAATCCAACTTTGGATGACTAAGTTTTCGACCAACATTGAGGCAAGTATTTACTAGGTCTTTATCTTGGATAACAAATACACTACTAGGTGAGTTAACGCTACCTTTAACAAACCAGTTGCAAAAATGGTCTCCCTCCAAGCTAACAAAGTCGCTGCAGTAAGCATGAAGGCGCTTCCCGTCGTTGCGAAGTAATTTATAATCAAAACCGTGGAATGCCGCATACTTTTTCATATTCTCCCTAAACTCATCTATACCTTTATTGAACTTTTGACTTGCAAATCGAATTACATGAACCCACTCATCCGATAATAAAGTTTTCGGTTGCTCTATTCGGTAAGATTTCCCTAGATGACTTTCCTCCTCCAGCTCAATTTCAACAACATTAGTATCACCTTGTTCTTTTTCTTTGATCATGGTTATATCAACAACTTTCATCTTGTATATCAACATATGAAGGTCATGTTCGCTTTCTAATAGACAACAAGCACAACCCGGTGTACAATATGTGAACCGGAATACATCATCTCGTCGAAATTTGAACGTATGGCGCACTTCATCTTGCAGTGTACTTAAATTGAGGATACATAAAATAGTAACTCTCCCATTTTCACCTAAGAATCAAAATTGAATAATCACCCTGCCTAAACACAAAGTATTTAGTTAACATAAATGAAAAACACTTTGCACAAGAAGTATAACAAAATACAAATGCATTTTACTTTTGAATAATTGATGTTGCAAAATACAGTCAAACACACGACAAAATTACAAAATCCACCCAATTACACAAAAATCTCTTTTTTATTCTAAAATCCAGAAAAAACTAAATTCGACCTTTAAAAGACAACTTGTGTAGAATTCAAAGCTATATTATGAAAAATATGAAAAGTTCAAACCTTAACGGTATCGGAGTCGTCGAATGTTCGGGAACCATATTTTTCCTGGAAAATTATGAACCTGGAAAATTCGGAAAGCTCTCTTTTGCACCAAAGAAATTGAGTGGAAATAGCCTAGCAAGAAAAGAGGTGAAGTTTGAATTTGAATATTGAAAGGCATATTTGAATCCATGTATTGTTGATGAAAGGAAATCACGTCGGTTCTCCTGTAACTGTAGATAAAAGGAAAGAAAGCAAAAAGCAGAAAAAAACAATACAAAATAGCAAGGATAAAAATGAGAGATGGCAAGAGAGATAGGCGCGTGAAAAGGTGAAAATATAGTAAGTGGGAGGATTGAGGGGCGCGTGAGTGCTACTGAGCAAATGCCCTGTTGACATTGTACTTTTGAGTCATTTTCTCATTTATTAATTATTTTTATGTGCTATAAATAAGAGGGAGAGCATTAGAAGATAGGGAGGTTATGTAACAAAAAAACATAGTGTTTGTTAAAATTATATTTGAGGGATAATATTATTATGGGGAGTTTATTTAGTTGTGTAGTTATTAATATTATTCTGAGTGAGCAATTTTTTTTACGGGGGTTATGATGAAATTATGTTTATATTATTATTAACCTTATATAATAATTCGAACTATATATTTTAATGATTATGATTTTTACTTCAACATGGAAATATTATTCCATCAATAATATCACATATTGTTTATAGTTATAAATTTCTCATTGATTTGTGATTATGGATATTAGTTAATTTCTTTAATTATTTATTTTCTATTAAATTGGATACATATAATCCTTAGAAATTACACTTATCATGTGTAGGGAAATCTATATTGAATAACAATTTTGTACATATTGTTAGAGATAGTGAGATTCTATTCTCTGTATTTTTTGGATTAATATATAATAAATAATAATTAGACATTGTTGGTATCTAAATTTTAGTAAATTATATAAAAATCTATTTTTTAAAATTCACTTAAAGTTGTTATTATTTATTGCAATTACTACAACCATCAATTATTTGAAACTACGTTAGAAGTTAATGTAATTTGGATTAATACGATATGAACAAATTAACTTCACTATTATAATCTTCCCCGTTGATTTGCACTTACGAGTATTAAAATTTAGAAGAAGAACACGTTCCAAAAGAAGGGATCAAAGCAGAGCAATTATGAGCTTTTTTTGTTTTATTGATATTGAATAGAAATTATGGGCCCGTTTGGTTAAGCTTATTTTAAACATCTTATAAGCTCTAACATCTTATAAGTTGTTTTAAAAGCTTATAAGATGTAATTTTTAAATAGCATATAAGTTATTAAAGTGTTTGTCTAATAAAACTTATAAGCTACTTAAAAAATAATTTTTTAATTCTAATATAATTTTTTCAAAGTTTCGGATTTTTTTGTGAAAATATATTTTTTTCAGAATGTACTTTATTTTTCGAAATATAAATTTTTTCCAGAAAATAATTTTATTTTTCAAAAAAATTATATTTTTTCTAGAAAATAATTTTTCTATTTTTTCGAAAAAATGTTTTTTTGCCAGAAAATATTTTTTTTCCCAAAAAAATAAAATTTTTTCCTGAATTTTTTTTTAATTTTTTTTGAAAAAATACAAAAAATCCATAAAATAGTGTTTTTTCGAAAAGATAATTTTTTTTCCCAGAAAATAAATTTTTTTATTTTTTCGGAAAAATAATATATTTTTTCAAGAAAATACTTTTTTTGTTTTTGGAAAAAATATTCTTTGCTAGAAAAAAAAAATCGGGCCGAATTTAAACAAGGATGTGTTGGGATTTTGAAAAATAAGTTGGCATGTGAGAAATAAGTTGGGATATCCCAACTTATTTTTTGAGGAGCTTTTACAATTTATAAGCTCCTTGAGTACCAAACACTCTACAAGAGCTTATAAGCTCTTAAACAACTTATAAGCTGTTTTAAGGAGTTTATAAGCTCAACCAAACACCCTCTATATCTATTTTATTTTGTTTTATTCTATTAGTGTTTGTTAAATTATATAGTTAATTTTATAAGAATTTTACCTTTTTATTGAACAATAGCAACGACAAGCCGAGAGCTTTAATAGGGATGACTTTCATGAAGTACAATTTAAACACCACAGTTAGGAGTTATGCGAAGATTGGGTGACGTTTCAAGATCCACCTTAAGAAGATTTTGGTCCAAACAACGGTGCAACACAACAACTAAATTTTTTGGGGATAATGGGATCCTCATAGGAATTAATTACAGAAATTTGGAATTCCAATTGGAATTCATTTCAGAAATTTATGAAAATATCTATAAAAGGTGATTGAATGGAAGCGAAGTAAGAAGTGATGGTGAGGAATGGAACCCAAACTGGTCAGTTTATTGAGTTTCGAGTTGAAGATATGACGTCACATAGACAAGTGATCGTTAAAAAAAAAAATTAAAGAAAAGGGCAACCCTGCACACATATCAAATGAACGATACGGATGTATTTGGTTTCACTAGATATGTAAGCATCATATTACAACCACCAAAGGAAAAAGAGCATACAGTTCCATAATGTACATTATCATTTTTATTAATCTTTAAAATGTGATGCAACTTTTATGACTACACAAACAGTAACAGGGATAGCATGTCTTGTTATACTACCCTATACTAACACGGGGTTTCCAATGCGGGCTTAACATACCTATACGACTTTACAGCATATTATATATATATACGAAGAAAAGTCAACCAGAAACATCCTCTCCCGAGTATTTATAAGTTCCGAGAAACTGTCGAATTAGGAGGCGTTCATTAGTTGAAAGATCAGGGTCATCACCAGTTAATCTATTCCTGATTCCGGCACTCATACTACTAGGGTTATCATCGAAAACCTGCACATCAGTCGGGTAAAGAGCTAAGAGTGAAATGCACACAAGATTTCCATTTAACAATTAAAATGTACGACTAGGGATGCATGAGCCGTGTGATAAACAATTGGAAGAACCTGTTTTCATCGATTGATGTGATTATATCCAATAATCACAATAAGGATGAGGTTTTGCAATATTGATTATTAATCAAACCTAATATTTTGTTTGCTTGCATATGATATACTCCACCAGTTTCATATTAATTGACGTTTAATTTTTTTCATGTTTAAACTTTGACCGTAAATTATCTCATAAACGATAATCATAAAATTTATGACATTATCCTGCTAGATACGCATTAAAAACTATTTTAATGACCTTCTTAAAAAAAATGTCATTATATTTTAAGAGATGATTTATCGTCGAAATTCAACCTGAAAAAACATGATAATCTGAAACTGCGGGAGTATTATATTAAAATATTATTATTTATATGTTTGCTTCGTGTTCATGAGTGATGTGATGATTAAAAAATAACAACTTTTTCTCCAAATTTGTCATGGCAAAATGAGGAAAAATACAGTGTTAGTTATTAACTTTGTAGATGCTTTATAACTATCTAATACAGTTCGATAGAAACTTGATAAATTAATAAAATTCGGAGCAGAAAAAAATATTAACTAATCGAGGTAAATTTAATACCAAGTCCTTTCGGGACCGACAAAAAGTATTATTTAATCGAGGTTATTAATTTATCAAATGTTAATTTATCCAAGTTCTACTTAAATTTGTCACTTTAAATTTTAATATGTATTTATCTAATATTGTCATTATAAATGAATTTCAAGGCTCTTGATAGAAATTTCCGGTTCTGAAAAACTTGAAATGTATGAAGATGGCGAATATTAAATGCGTTGCAGAAGAATAGGGACCAGAAATTATGAAATAAAAATGTGTACCTTAACATAGTTGTTGACATGTCCATCTTTGTTGGGACTAGTAACAAGCTCATACTTATTGCACATCCATTTGCCGTCCACTATGTACTTGTACTCGTAGTGTCCTTCCTGAATATTTCATACAAAAGTCAATCAATATTCTAACCTACTTGTGCGAAAGTTAAAAGATTGCTGTTGAGATTTTTTAATTCAAAAATTAGACTCCAAAGAACACAATCTTATGCTTGATGCTTATAGAGATGGAGGCGTGGGGGAGGCGGGCGACTCACCCCCCCAAAAAAAAATATTTTTGTGTATATTTTCAAAATATTAACACTTTGCCTCATCCAAAAAGAAAAATATTGTATTCCGCCTAACCCAATCTGAAATCATGACTCCGCCCCTGCATCTTGAGTCGATCAAACAAGATGACAATATGCATATCTACTACTGTCTTTTGATTATCGATATCCATTTACAGGAAAAAAGATATAGATTCCTTAAGTTCACCTGTTTTATTTCTTATTTGTGGAAAAAAAACGGGCCATTGAATGGGTGAGGTGATGAAAACTAAAGTAATAAAGACACTTACTGGCAATTCTCTGTGGAGTAACCATAAACCTTGTTCTTCATCATATGCCAAAGGTATTCTCTGTTAAAAATTTCACAGACACGACTTAGTGAATACAGGTCCCAAAACCAGCCAAAAATGTTGCGTGAAAATAAAAAGTTGAGAGATAAACAATAGTTTGAACCATCATTTTTTTGGCAAGAAATTGCATCTTAAGTGGGATCAAAGACCTTAGCGATTTACCATTAATGTATCTAAATATAAAATGCTTTTCCCAAGGCCGAGATAAGTCCACTTAGTATTATTTGACATCTAAATTCATCTCAATATAAAATTATACGCCACAGGGAATATCCATTTTCAAAATTACCTGACCCCATCCAATATCGAGGCCGGAGATTTCAACAGTTGAACAACCGTTATTGTACCATGTCAACTTCACAGGCATCTTTTGAAGGCCTGTAAGCTATAAAAAAGAAGGAAACATCATCAAAAACTTAGCTCTTGATACCCAATCTTGAAATAGTTGAACTAGTTTCTTAGCCAAAAGCATTTGTGTTTCATATACTTCGACAAATTTTCAAATAACATTCGAGCTTGTTTACTTCAATTGATGGGGTAACAAATGATTGATAATACATATTCTATACAGGGCCGGCCCTGAAAAATCCAATACCCTGGGCGGAGAAAAAAAGGCCGCTTAATAAATAATTTTAGTTTCTGTTTTCTCTTACCCAATGCTATCGGAAATAATTTATCTCAAACACTAGTCTTGATTTACAACATTTAAAAAATATTCTAGAAAACCTCTTAAAAAATTGGTAAGTAACACACGTAAGTAAATTAAGGGTTGTGTTATTAACACACCTCTTTTTGTTAATAACATAACTGTGACCCACTTTTTCTAATTTTTAATATATTTGTAAGTATATTTTCTTAAATTTTTAAATAAAAAATGAGTTAAAAAAATAATAGAAGTGGGACATGAGCATGTTATTAACAAACAAGGGTGTGTTAATAACACAACCCTAAATTAATCCACATTTTTTCCTACAGATTTTTTTTTTTAATTTTATGCCCTACCGATAATGCTGCCCTGGGCGGGCGCTAAGGCTGCCCTTGTCCAGGGCCGGCCTGCATATATAGGGGGTGGTTCTGGTGAGAATGAGGTTTATGTTAAGAAATAGGTATGAATTTAGTGTATAGATCTTGATTAAATGGATGACCAAGATTTATTCTCACGAAAATTATGCATGGAATGCATTGTTTTAATGCATCGACATTGTGATGCATATATGCAAAACTTTAACGCATTGGCATTTTGATGCATGAAATGCATTTAGGTAATACATACATAAGCTAATCTGGACCGTAGATCACACAAAGATCAATGGTTCAAATTAATTCTTATTTTTTACTCAAAAAGCCATTCTCATTTGATCCATCTTATATATATATTGTTAGAGGCGCGCCCGAGACGCGAGGCGCTAGGGGCGCCAAGAGCAGCGCCTCCTGGAAGGCAAGGCGAGGTGGGCGGAGGGAGGGAGGCGGGCGCCTTTGTGCGTCAGGCGCGCCTCCGAGGGCGCGCCTCTCTCCCATCTTCATTTTCAACCTTTATTAATATTATATATATACATTAATATTAATATATATTAGATGTGATATATTAGAGAATTCAAAATTAGGGTTAACCCTAATTTTTTGGCTATTTTTTATTTTTATTTCAGTTTTTTTTGTTTATTTATTGTATAATATAATATGTGATATGATTTGCCATATTTTCAGATTTTTGTATCTAAAGATTATATTTTCTGTTTTTATGTTTATTTTTCTGTTTTTTTTCATTATTTTTTAATTTCTCATTTGATCAATATGTGATATGATTTTTCTCGTTTGATGAGGAGGTGGAGTTTGATGAGGAGGAGGAGGAAGACGAGTGATAGTTTAATTGAGACTTTAAGAAGTGTTGAACTTAAACATGTCTTTTGTGTGTTGGTTTTTGTTGGTTATATGTTGGTTTTTGTTGATTATGTGATTTGTTATTGAAGTTGAAGTTAAACCTTATGTTATGGAATTCTTAGACTTAATTACATGAATTATGTTTTTTTTATTAATTTTTAATTAATTTTGCGCCTCTGTTCAAGAGGCGCGCGCCTCGGGCGCTAGGACAGTCTTTGCGCCTCTGCGCGCCTCTCGCCTATATATATATATATATATATATATATATATATATATATATATATATATATATATATATATATATATGGGTGGGTTCAGGTGAGAATGCAATTTAAGTTAAGAAATAAGAATGAATTTCATCCATAGATCTTGATAAATAGATGGCCTAGATTTATTCTCACAAAAATTTGATGCATATAATGCAATATTTTAATACATCGATATTTTGATGCATATAATGTATATTTTAATGCACTGCAATTTTGATGCACGAAATGCATATATTTCATGCATAATTAGTACAAAACTCATGCATATTCGCAATTCGCAGGATAAGAACCATTCTCATTTGATCATATATATATATATATATATATATATATATATATATATATATATATATATATGATACTTTGGATAAAGATTAATTGTCTTGCAAACTTTGATGCATACTTCACAATTCACATGATTATTTGAACAATGTATTAGTTAAAAATTCTATCAGAACATGTATTTTAATTGATAACTATATGAATTTTCATGTCTTGCCTAAATTATTCCAAAATAAAAACATTCATAAATTAGTTTTCATTTTAAAATTATAAAATATAACACAACATAATTTTACTGTGAAAATATATTTTAAGTTTTCTTATAAAAAACACATGGGATCATTAATTGACAATTTATATCCTAGAACTGGGTCCACAATGCACCGTGGAGTCGTGATAAATATATAAGAGATAAATGAGTAAAGGACATTAATACCCCAATCAATCCATCGACCCATGTCTTGTGTCGTGTCCGAGGCCGTACTGCATCATGGACTCGGGTGCATGATATAACAAATCTCATTAGTTACCCAACAATTGTAATACCCGGGTTTTTGGCTTCCGGACATCTTGAATTCTTTACCGATTCAAGCGGATGTAAGGTGCGCGTGTTTACGTGATCGTATGCCTTGCTTCGTTATTTGTTCGTTTTCATTCGGATCGTTGTCGTAATTGATGCTTAACTTGAATTCTGAAGTTAGTTATGTGATGATTTGTATGTGTATTCGTGTTATGGTATGTTGTATGTTGTCATTATTTCGTCTTCATATCGGTTCATCGACTCGCCGTAGCATTTTCGCCGGTTCTGAAGACAAACGGTGCTAAAAACGGCGCTAATTGCGCCGTGTGTTTGGGCCGTTTGTGACACGGATGTGTTTGGAGTGGGTGTTGTGCCGTTTCCTTCAGGTTTTTGCCTACTGTCAGAACACGGTGCTAATTTACACAGTTTTGTTGAGCCTTTTATAACACGGCGCTGGAACAGGGCGCTAGTTGAGCCGTTTTTCTGGGTCGTTTTGTCCAGGTGTATAAATAGGACAATCGCGTTTTCAGCCCCATTTCACTTCTCTCTCGATTTTTGGGCGATTTGACGAGGATTTCAATCTTTGAGCAGATTATCATCATATGTTGAGGTCTTGATCATGTTTAACATCATCCTCTGTTGATTCTTCGTCCGGATTGAGGTACAACAACAACAACTTCTAAGCCTTAATCCCAAAACGATTTGGGGTCGGCTAACATGAATCAAACTTTGAAACCGTCAATAATCGTTACATAAATAACATAAAAGAAAAAAAGAGGGAAAAAAGTAGAGAAAAAAGCAAATAAAAAAAAAAGAATGAATGTTAAAAAAAGAAAAAAAAAGAAAAAAATGAAAAATCCTGAAAAATAAATTAAACGATAACATGGAATAATCCTTTTTCAACTATTTCTGGGGTTTTCCTCTTGATTTCGATTCTGGTCCGATTATGATGAATCGGCTATGTAATTTTTGTTGTATCGGTTGTAGTCTACGGATTAGAAACTCGTTTATCGATTTCATTTCACCCGAAACATGATTTTGGCTTTCTTGGAACAAACCCTTGAACCATTGTCGTTCTTAGTGTCGATTTGTATTTCGATTAGTGTTGTTGATTCGTGGTGGTGTTATTCTCGTAGTGTTCGTGGGGCTGTCGGGTTCTTTGTTGTTCTTGGAAGTTTCGGGGTTGCGTCCGTTCGTCGTTTCGAGGCAAGTATCTTGCCCATACACTTCGTGTTTCGTAGATGTAATGGTTGGTAATTGACTATGTGTGCAATTAAAATGTTTTTAATGAACTTTCAAAAGAATCGGTATATTCTCGATAAAGGTTTCTTCAAAATAGCTCATGCGTTTGTAAACGAATGTGTCGTTTTGGGAATGTGTATTAGTGTTGTATATTGGAATGCCTTGTTTTCGTGTAGCACCTTTGTGTGGATATGTATGCTTATTGATGAGTATGTGATGTGTGATATTGGTTGTGACTCCTTCGTAAGGAGGTTGTGCCGTTCGGTGTTTTTGGGAAAGTGTACTTCCTTGTTGATGTGTGATTGTTGTAAAGTGACGTTCCACCGGGTAAGGTTTGTTGAACCTCCGGGATCCGTCCTTGCTAGTACGGGTCGGGTGTGACCATAGGGTTATCCAGACCGGGTATGTCTCAAGGAGGCTCCGAGGTTCGTGGCTTGCTAGCCCGATGCCAGGATAACTTATGATTGTGATTTGGTTGTGTGACGTATGTGTCATGGAACTGAGTATGTTTCGAGGAGGCTCCGAGGTTCGTGGCTTGCTAGCCCGATGCCAGGATAACTATGAACGTATATTATGATTATGGTTATGTGACTTTTGTCATGGTGATGTGTGATATTGTGTGGTTACCCATTGGGTTATTCACTCGGGTATGTCCCGAGAAGGCTCCGAGGTTCGTGGCTTGCTAGCACGGGATGCGAATAATCCTTGGGAGGATGTTGATGTGGATGATTGGGTCGTGGACCCCATGCTTTGTGATCGGATCTGTATTTTGGAAATAACCTTTGGGCGGCGTCCCTAAGTGGTTATTGAAAAGTTGAGGATTCTTTAATCCCAAATGTTTTTTTTAGAACTCCAGAGATCTTAAAATGTTTTGCAAGATGTATATTGGTTCCATTCCTACCTTTCATGGTTCGAACAGTTTTATTCAAGTGAATTATCTCGGGAAGTATTTTGTTACGTTTAACCGGTTGACTGTTCACGATTATTATGTTCTCGGAGTATGCTGTGTATGGCTCGTATTTGCACTTTATACTTTCACTACCAAAGTAGTGGAATTTTGCTCCCCCGAGAAATCGGGGGTGGATGTCTGTATTGCGTCCACGTACATGCAGATTCTTGGAGAGCTAATCATAGGATCAGTACGAAGGATGATGGAAGACAAATGATACTAATCACATGAAGACTATTACTTGGTACTGGTGGTCGTAATGTATTTTCTTTTCCGTTGTAGTATTTTCTTGTTGTATGGGAGTGTTGTTATATTTTGACCCCTGTGCGGGTATGAGTTTTGAAAGAGAGATGTATATAAAGTTTAAGTTGTATGTTTGTGGTGAAAGACCAAATCGGTCTAATAGTTCGTTATTTAGCCATATCGGCATGTAATGTGATGTCCTGTTTCTGTAATTAGTCTGGTAGATCCTCACGGAGAGGTCTGCAGCGCTGTAATATTCCCGAGTGGATTGGGGGTGTTACAAAATATGGTATCGGCCCTTAGGTTCCTGAAACCTAGGCTGTCGGGTTGAGTCGTGTATTGTTGAGTCTTGTCTTGTCGGATTGTGTCTGACTAAGTCGTGTCGTGACGCGTCGTCTGAGATGTCGGTCGTGATTAGTATCGTGGTGCAACCATCATATTCGTGCGACCTGTGGATGTAAGTCTCCTCCTCAGCTCCTCTACATCTTATGTCTATTGATTATGTTATATGTGTGTTGTGGAATGGAGTTCGTATTTAGTACTTGTGGTACACTATGTGTGTAATGATCAGAGATGCTCGGTGGAAGCATGGATGGTTTCGACATGTGTTCGACTTGGTGTTCATAAGTTATGCTGTTAAACTCGGAGAGATGGTTTCACGTATGTTTGAAATTAGTGTTACGGAGTTGTGTTTGTTGAATTGGTGATTTTGAAGACAAACGTGCTAAAGACAGCGCTAATTGCCCGTGTGTATGTTGTATGTTGTCATTATTTCGTGTTATGGTATGTTGTATGTTGTCATTATTTCGTCTTCATAGCGGTTCGTCGACTCGCCGTAGCATTTTCGCCGGTTCTGAAGACAAACGTGCTAAAAACGGCGCTAATTGCCCGTGTGTTGGGCCGTTTGTGACACGGACGTGTTTGGAGTGGGTGTTGCGCCGTTTCCTTCAGGGTTTTTCCTACTGTCAGAACATGGCGCTAAACACGGTGCTAATTTGCACCGCTTTGTTGAGCCATTTATAACACGGCGCTAATTGAGCCGTTTTTCTGAGCCGTTTTGTCCAGGTGTATAAATAGGATAGTCGCGTTTTCAGCCTCATTTCACTTCTCTCTCAGTTTTTGGGCGATTTGACGAGGATTTCAATCCTTGAGCAGATTATCGTCATATGTTGAGGTCTTGATCATGTTTAACATCATCCTCTGTTGATTCTTCGTCCGGATTGAGGTAATTCTTCGAAAATCCTTTTTCAACTATTTCTGGGGTTTTCCTTTTGATTTCGATTCTGGTCCGATTATGATGAATCGGCTATGTAATTCATGTTGTATTGGTTGTAATCTACAGATTAGAAACTCGTTTATCGATTTCATTTCACCCAGAACATGATTTTGGCTTTCTTGGAACAAACCCTTGAACCATTGTGGTTCTTAGTGTCGATTTGTATTTCGTTTAATATTGTTGATTCGTGGTGGTGTTATTCTCGTAGTGTTCGTGGGGTTGTCGGGTTCTTGGTTGTTCTTGGAAGTTTTGGGGTTGCTCGGTTGTGTCCGTTCGTCGTTTCGTTCGCTCGTGGTTTCTAGGCAAGTATCTTGCCCATACACTTCGTGTTTCGTAGATGTAATGGTTGGTAATTGACTATGTGTGCAATTAAAATGTTTTAATGAATTTTCAAAAGAATCGGCATATTCTCGATAAAGGTTTTCTTCAAAATAGCTCGTGCGTTTGTAAACGAATGTGTCGTTTTGGGAATGTATATATTAGTGTTGTATATTGGAATGCCTTGTTTTGGTGTAGCACCTTTGTGTGTGGATATGTATGCTTATTGATGAGTATGTGATGTTGTGTGATATTGGTTGTGACTCCTTTGTAAGGAGGTTGTGCCGTTCGGTATTTTTGGGAAAGTGTACTTGTTGATGTGTGATTGTTGTAAAGTGATGTTCCACCGGGTAAGGCTTGTTGCACCTCCGGGATCCGTCCTTGCTAGTACGGGTCGGGTGTGATCATAGGGTTATCCAGACCGGGTATGTCTCAAGGAGGCTCCAAGGTTCGTGGCTTGCTAGCCCGATGCCATGATAACTTATGATTGTGATTTGGTTGTGTGACGTACGTGTCATGGGTTATCCAAACAGAGTATGTCTGGAGGAGGCTCCGAGGTTCGTGGCGTGCTAGCCCGATGCCAGGATAACTATAAACGTATGTTATGATCATGGTGATGTGTGATATTGTGTGGTTACCCATTGGGTTATTCACTCGGGTATGTCTCGAGGAGGCTCCGAGGTTCGTGGCTTGCTAGCACGGGATGCGAATAATCCTTGGGAGGACTGAGGATGTTGATGTGGATGATTGGGTCGTGGACCCGTGCTTTGTGATCGGATCTGTATTTTGGAAAATAATCTTTGGGCGGCATCCCTAAGTGGTTTTTGAAAAGTTGAGGATTCTTTAATCCAAATGTTTTTTTTAAACTCCCAAGATCTTAAAATATTTTGCAAGATGTATATTGGTTCCATTCCTACCTTTCATGGTTCGAACTGTTTTATTCAAGTGAATTATCTTGGGAAGTATTTTGTTATGTTTAGCCGGTTGACTGTTCACGATTATTATGTTCTCGGAGTATGCTGTGTATGGCTCGTATTTGCACTTTATACTTACACTAGCAAAATAGTGGAGTTTTGCTAACCCCCGAGAAATCGGGGTGGATGTTTGTATTGCGTCCAGGTACATGCAGGTTCTTGGGGAGCTAATCATAGGATCAGTACGAAGGATGATGGAACACAAATGATACTAATCACATGAAGACTAGTACTTGGTACTGGTGGTCGTAATGTATTTTATTTTCCGCTGTAGTATTTTTCCGTTGTATGGGAGTGTTGTTATATTTTGACCCCTGTGCGGGTATGAGTTTTGAAAGAGAGATGTATATAAAGTTTAAGTTGTATGTTTGTGGTGAAAGACCAAATCGGTCTAATGGTTCGTTATTTAGCCATATCGGCATGTAATGTGATGTCCTGTTTCTGTAATTAGCCTGGTAGATCCTCACGGAGAGAGTCTGCGGCGTTGTAATATTCTCGAGTGGATTGGGGGTGTTACAATAATAATAACAAATCATATCGGTCTTGGGGTTTTATCATGGGAATTCATCTTTAAAAAGTAAATGAGCCCTTAGTTGATAAGCAAAATCAGGACTCACAATATCTGCAGTTGCACTTTGGATAGCGTCCAACTTCGGAAAGCATGATCTCTTGCTCTGCAAACGACAGAATAGAAAGTTATCTTAGTAGCATCATTGAAATCATTATCCAATCTAATATATATCTCTCGCACGCGCGCGGAAATTCTGTGATATTTTCCAATATTCAGTTAGACATGTCAAAAAACTCGCACTAGGTAAGGATTAGGTATGTTAAGGATGTATATCGGGATAAATCATGAGAATCAAGTCTTACCATGAGTAATTTGTGCGCTTCATTGAGCGTATAGCCTTGAACCCAAAACATGTAAGCCAACTACAGTTTTGAACCCCAAAAAAAAAAAAGAATCACTTTCATATCATAGAGTTATATTAAAGTGCAATATTAACCGCTATAGTTAATTCAAAACGATGTGATGCAGTTACTTGCACTATGCCAATTATCTGTTGAAGCCTGGCAACAATACTGCACTCATCAGTTAATCTATCCTGTTTGGTCATCTGTAGATGCATGCAGGTTTGGGGTCTTTATAAAATATAGGTGTGGTTGATAGTTACTTATCAAATACCAATCGACGAGATTTGCATATATAATTATGTGGTAGATTAATGAAAAATAAGACAATAGCAAGATATTCATAATTGTAATAGGATGAAACATGTTATATAACGTTTAAGTTATACATTTTTATACACAACAACTTAAATAAACTTTTCTTTCTTGGGACGTCCCAAAGTAAGGCGCTTAGAAAATTATTGCGACACCACTAGCTCTTGACAATTACTTTCAACAGAGATTTTTAAAAATACTCAAACACGTCATTTTTCCATCTCTCCGATCCAAAACTCGGAGTTTGGGTCATATGGGATAACTGATAAGTAACTTCGCGAGGAAAAGTACGCATTTACATTAAATGTTACTCCATCAGTTCCACTTGAATAGTTCACTCTTGTGAGTGTACAACTTGTTATTTTTAGTCATTTGATCCAATGTACAACTATTTTTTAACCATATCATAGTAGTCAATAGCGCCGTTTTAGCGCGCTATAGCATTTAGCGTAGCGAGCGGAGCCCCATCGCTAAACGCCGTTAACCGCTCCTAGGTTTTGTTTAGCGGCCGCGATTTACCGCTATCTGTGTTATTAAGCAATAGCGATAGCGGGCTTAGCGGTCGCGATTTAGAAAAGAGCCACAGGAGTGAATTTGCACTGCTTATCTGCCACTCAGATTGTTCCCTGTGACCTCAATTCTTCCTCTGCTGTGCTCGCCGATCCCTTTTCTCTTAAGGAGTTTATGCAGTTTTTATTTAGTTTAATGGTTTGCAAACCTTTTTTTTCAGTGGCTTTGTATGTGCCTGAGGTTTCTTTAACTTTTTGCAGGCACTAGGCAAGTTTCATTTGCATTTTTTTTAAATAATATATTTTTTATTTAATCTTTGTGATTTCTTTTAAATAAATTAGGGCAAGTTATCAGGCAATTTTTTTTTTAAATTTTGCAGACATCTAATTTAATTTTTTAACTCAATAATCTCACTTTAATTATATATGTGACTTTATTTTCACTTTAATGAATTTATTTTGTTATTGCGGTACTTGTTTTTACATGTATATGCATTACAATTGTTAAGATACTTACTATTTACTTATAAATATCACTTATTTACAAATTTGTCGCTATATTTTAATATAGCGGCCGCTATTATATTGCTATCGCTATATAGCTAAACGGGCACGTCATCGCTACGGGCCGCTAATCACCATTGACTACTATGAACCATATACTCTCACTTTTATTGTTAATCCAACCAGCCACAATTCTTAGACCCTGTTTTCTTCAACTTAAAAAAATAATATTCAGTTCCTTTTCATTTGACCAAACCAGATAGAATAACGCATGAATGGAAGAAGATGGTCTAGGTGGAATGGCCATAATGAGGAATGCATCATATATACCGATCTTAAGTATACGGAGAAAGACTCAAACAGATCCCACGACTAGAAAAGAGAATCAGTAAAAGAAAAGAAAAGAAATAAACTAAATGATAATAAGAGAAGAAAAAAAATCTAAAGGTTTGATGTTCATACTGCAGTTGCAGGTGCTCTTCCAAGACCAGCAGTGCAATGTATATACGTGACGCCTCCATTCCTATTTATAGCACTGTGCAGTTTACTTACAACTGCTGGAAGCCGCATTCGAAGATCGAATGCATCAAAATCCCTGCTTTAAAACTATATCAAAAAAAAAACATATACAAGCAAATATTATAAGCACAGTTTGGTTATTTTTAACACCAAAAACTTAGAACCCCGATGTGCTTCGACTAGCCAAAAAACCACGCTTTTGAATTGTTCTTCTCACAAGCTGTAGACTTGCTAAGATTTCAGGCTCAAATAAGAACAAGAAAAAACAGACACCTTTTAAAAGAGAAGTTTAGAAAAGAAACCCCTCGAAACAAATATGCTGCCTGTCTACTTAACTATATTGTGTTGGAGGAGATATATTCTGCAGTCTGTATTATATAAAATCCCACTTGCAAGAGAGGATAAGGATCCCATTTTTGATCGAATGGGGCATCAAGTGGCAGTTACAGCACAATCTAAATAAATAAATAAAATTTGCAGATGGAACTTTTCAAACAACAGCAGGAAAGTAAAAACAAGAACTGTTGAAATCGGAATTTAGACATATATCCAATATTTCTCTAGAACTCGTTTTGGACTTTGTTGAAGCATAACAGTGAGTGAATGCAGCCCAAGCCCAACAGTTTTTTTAGTACATTTTTAAAGTTGGAAAAAAAGAACTCCATCAAACTCGAAAATTGAAATTCACCATTTTAAAGGAGAGTAACAGTGCGAAAAAATTTATCGGCGTTAGCTTAATTCTGTCACCAACCTAATTTCTGCACGCAAGTGTTGAATATCACCACAGCTGTTGACATATTCGTGAATGGTGGTAATATCAACCCCAAAGTATCTGAAAAACTGTACTGAAGGGCCCAAAAACAAACAACATTGCATCTTCAATAACATGCTCTACCTAAAAGCCTATCAGGAAAGAGCAGAGTAGCTCCATCTTATTTTTACTTTTAAAAAAAAAGGTGCGGAACCAAGTTAATTAAACCAAGTATGGATACTCAAGATCTGAATCCTGTTGTAAGCAAAATATAGTTTTCACTCCGATATTTCGAAGCTTGTCAACATCCGCCGGAGTCTGTCATAAGTCAAGTAATAAAAAAACAGAAGACAGTAAGAAGATAGAGGCTTTCCTACGTTAGGATTAGGACATGAAATACTTTATACCTGTGGGCATGATCCCACGATCAAGTCCGGGCGAATGAAGTTGTAGTTCATTCCAAGTTCATGCCTGTAGGTCAACACTGTATTCAAGTAAAATTGCAGTGGTAAGGTTAGCCAAATTAAGGTTTCCATAACCTGGGTAGGCTAACACTTAAGCACTTGATTTTCTACGTAAAACAAATAAAAGTAGATAAAAAATACCAGCTCCCATAGCTGCAGTCATGTCATGACTGTATATTACAGATTTCTCGTCCATTTTAGAATTTTTGTTCTCTGTACTCGGTGCAGAACCAGAAACTGCCTGAATATATATGTTTACATGGAGATCAACTATGTAGATAATTCACGGATGAAAAAGGCTCACTAGCTTCAAAAAAAAATAAAAAAGACTTTTAATAGTATGCAGCAAAGAACTACAAATATATATTTTATCCAGTAATCTGCTCAACACCCCACACCGAAAATATAAATGAAAGTATCAGGTACTACTGGAAGCGAAAAGGTAACTACCTAAGCGAAAAAAGCAAGTGGAATACTTTCAACTGACTGGCTACACTTCAAAAGATTTGTACCGTGAAAAAGAAAGAAAAAATCTCAATTGACAACAGTTTATCTAATGAATCTAAAAACAGGAAAAATGAAGTATTCAGGAGATTTTGTGAAACACAAACATCCAATCAAGAAGAGAATAATGAAATAGATGAATGCCGGAGTCTAACATATTACTCCCTTCGTCCCACTTGAAGAGTCATATTTCAAGAAATGATTATGTCGTAATAGAAGAGTCACATTTCAATTTTTTCCATTTCATGCCCTTACGTATAAGTGGAAGATATGGGAATAAAAAACTTATTTTATGTATTGTATTTTGCAAACCATAAAAGGTTTTTTTTTTTTTTTTTAAAGTCAAATTTTTTTTTTTATTAAAGGAGCAATAAAATTAATTGTAAACACATTACAATAAAAGGTTGTATTTCACCAAACATGACTCTTCAAGTGGGACTTCAAGCGGCAGGGTGGGAGTAATTTCAATGAAGAAGCCGATCCATCCAATAAAGGGTAAATGACTAAACAAAAAAAGGGGTTTTCCACATAATACCACAGATCATTCTTACCTTGGCAACAATGCTACATGATTGAGAAAAGGCAGGGCCTTTTACTATCCCCTGAATCATAAAAAAGGGAAACGTTACAAAGTAAATTCACATATCAGCACTACTGTAAAACAACGGGAAAAAAAAGGCAAAGAAATAAACATATTTTCCCTTTCTTTTACCAATAAAGCAACAAAGCATGGAGGCTTTCCAGAATTGTTTCTCAAGCTTCGCACTGGTAGAGGTGAGGGTCTGTAGAGAGAACATAAAAAAAATGCAAATAAACAGATAATATACAATCTACTGAAAGCCGGGGGGGGGGGGGGGGAATAGTTTTAGCAATTACCCACCATCAAGAAAATAATTATCACGAATCCAGAAATAATTTCATACATAAAAGAAAAAAAAAAGTAGAAGAAACCTGGGAAGATTCTGAAGACAATTCATCTCGGAATGTGGGTGAAAATATCGGAGTTGAGTTGATTTTGGGTGGATATTCTCTTGAGGTAAGTCTTCGCCGACCAGGCCCACACCAAGACCCCATCATAACAAGGCCGGGCAGCCTGAGACCCGGGGGCCGACCTCGAAACCGACCCCAACGGATAAACATAGTCAAGAACACGCGCGATAGGCACACAGGGTGTGCGGAACAGACACATAGGACAACTAATGCACTCTGTCCTCCCTCTTCCCAAAGCGACCCCCAGGTGCGCTGATCTGGACTTTAATAAATCGAAGTCACGTAGAAAATAACGTTCGAGAATATAAAGCTGAGTGGATAATAAAGTAATTTTATTAATAATCTTATGGGTTACATAGAAAACCGAGCTGGATGTTCAGTTCGAATTATAATTCTTGCTACAATATATTTAGTTTTCTTTTTTTGGAATTTTTTCTCTTTTTCAAAAGTCCTTTTTTTATCATACATTCTCCTTATATAGATATATAGAAAGGCCGATGAATTTGGGAATGTTTGAAGATACTTCCAAACACCTGTCAGCGGGGAAGACGCCTCAGACACGTGGCAGCACCTGGGGGTCGCTTTGGGAAGAGGGAGGACAGAGTGCATTAGCTGCCCTGTGTGCCTGTTCTGCACGTCCTGTGTGTCTATTGCGCATGTTCTTGGCTATGTGTATCCGTTGGGGTCGGTTCCGAGGTCGGCCCCCGGGTCTCCGGCCGCTCTGCCCGGCCTTGTTATGATGGGGTCTTGGAGCATGTTTGGTGTGGGCCTGGTCGGTCCTGTTTGTCATCCCTGCTCGGGGTCGGTCGTGGGTCGGCCCTCGAGCTCTAACTGTCCTGTCCGGTCCTGTCTTAGCGGGACCTGGAAGTGCATTTGGTGTACTCGGTCGATACTCCTTATTATTCTGCCCGACCGATTTACCCGGAAACCGGCTCCTTTGTCTTCTGGTCTTCCTTAACTGGGCTGGTTGAGCCGGGGGGTGTATGCGTGGATGCCAGGGCGGATTGACTATCAACCCCCCAAGTCCAGGGTCGTGCTGGGATGGCCGGGCCTGGAGTCGATTAGTAGTTAGGCCGAGCCGGTTTCTTAGAGAGGTTTCACGCTTGTCGAAGGGACGCCTCTTCGAAGGGTCGGTTCGATTTCTGTGTCTCACGTGTCATGATGAGGGACGTGTGGCAGGATTTGGTTTGACGGCGCCGTTTACGCTTCACGACGGTTCGGTGTGAGTCGAGGTTGCGAGGTCGCCGGAAGTCGCATAGGCGGTGGTGGTGGCGCCACTGGCGGCGGTTGGCGGAGCTGCGGATGAGGAAGAAGAAGTTGAGCCCGAGGAGGCTTGGGTTAGGCCGCCCCCTTTTGTGGAGGCGGCGTGGGACTCGGCCTCGATCCGCAGCGCCGTCACGAAGGAGCAACTAGCGGCCTGGCGGCGGCGATTCAAAATCCCAACGGCGGTGCGGATGTTTGTTCTGTACCCTGAGGAGAGGCCTCACCTGCCGTCGTTTGGTTGTACGGCCGTGTACTACCGTTCCTTGCTGGCGGGGTTGAGGTTCCCGCTTTCTCTGGTCCTGTCCCAGTTCCTGAGGCGGTGGGGCATTCCTATTGCGCAAATTCACCCCGACGCCTGGGCCCGGGTGGTGGGCTTTTTTATCCTCTTCAACCAGCAAGGTTGGCCCGAGGCCAGCTTCGATGAATTCAGCAGCCTTTTCTTGTGGAGGTCGGTTGGAAGGTCAGGCTCGGGCTGGTTCTATTTGACTGCTCGGCATGCTATGCACAAGGAGGTGGTAGATGTTCCGGATACCATATACAGTTGGAAGGAGCAGTGGTTTTATATTGGGGGAGTGGAGGAGCTCGGTGGATGAGTTCGAGCCTGGTGTTGTGGACGCGCGGCTTCGGGTCTTGGAGCATTTTATTGCGAAAATGCGTAAGTGTGTATATTTTGTTTTGCTCATTTTTGTCTAACGCTCATCATTTGTTTACAGTGCAGATCATATTCCGGCGCAAGAGATGTCCTCTGAGTTTGACGACCGAATTGAGAAGCTTTTGGAGCTTTCGATCGAGCAGAGGAAATTGCATCTACTAACCACCGAGGAGAACCTTTGGGTTGCTGGTCTCCGGTCCACCGATCCTAAGATGTCCGAGTCTGGTAATTTTTTTTTCGGTCCACCGATCCTTTTCCTTTCTCTTTCAGTTTCTAAGATTAAGGCTGCGTCGGGGAGGAGAGAAACTCCGCTCGCCGGGTTGAGGATTAGGCCGAGGCTGCCGAGAGGAGGAGACGCGGGGAGGCCAAGCGGAAAAGGGTGGACACCGAGCCTGAGGCCAGTGTCAATAAATAGGAGGCTCAGGCTGCTCCTGAAGTGTTTCCCACGCTGAGTCCAGTTAGGACCGGCTGAGCCGCTGGGAAGGAGGCGCTTGTGGATTTTGTAACACCCCCAAGACATTCAGGGCATATTACAGCGCCGTGGACCCCACACTGTGGAATCCACCAGGCTAACATACCAAACAAGACATTCGACAACGACAACAATGATCAATAATACGACAATTCAAATGAGATTACAATCCGACAATAAATTCCAACATTAATCCATTTCCCAAACAGGAACACAACATTAACAATTTTGTAAAAGAAGTACTCGAGTACTTAAACCAGTTTTTATAAAACAAAATCCCCAAAGCAAGATATCAAATATTCGACATATAGAACATCAATAATCAACTTCTGGACAGTATCATGCTCGCCCATCATCCTCATACGGCTCTAGTGCTCGCTTGTCCCCACGATCAATACCTGAAATACAAAAGTATTTCCCCATTTAAGGGGTTAGCGACAATTGCTAGTGCAAGTACAATCCATTTGAAGTAGATTCTAATCAGATGTATATTTTCGCCATAAAGTCATTTTATAATACTTTTTATTTTCCGTAATATTTATGATGTACACACAAAACACATTATCTCCAACAAATCATAATTCAAAGTTAACCGCTGCACGAGACTCACGACCACCGTACCCGCAGAGCCGTCGGACATCCCACAGGTGGCTAACCACGATTCGTGATACGCACACACACGGCAATACGTATCCCTAGAGGCCCTGGACCGTCTCTAGGTGAACATACACATATCTCCCCACAACAACCACATATAGCCATAATTCAAATACTAGAACATGTAAACAAATGTAAAGTACTTGCCTTTGTGACATCTTCGAAGGATCGGAAGTGAAAAGTGACTACGGATGATCCGAATGGAAAACGACGGTTCCTAAACGAAGAATTAGCATAACTCAGTCCCAACGGACATCAATAATCGAAAGGAATACTCCCAAAACCCCGATTACAAATAACGACAATAGACGTTCAATCAATACGGGTGAGGGTTTACGCAAAATCTCCCCGTATTGATAATTCGCGGATTAAAACCAAGGAAACTGGATTTGGAATCATTCAATAATCACAATCGGTGAAGAATATCGTAACATAATTGAATAGTCCGGAACTAATCGCTAAAATCCCGAAAAAACCCCCAAATCCGTCAAAGTTAGGGTTCTGAGAAATTACCTTGAATTCGGACGATGGAGGTGGGTTTAGATGGTGGTGTGTTATGCTCGAGACACAAGAATTGGGTGGAAGGGAACTCCACCGGTTACTCTCCACAATCTGCTCTGAATCGCCAAAATCGCCCGTAGGAAGGGAAGGAAAGGAAAAGAATGAAAAATAATGCCGAAACTAAAGCCCTTTGATCTTTAAAAATGTGAAGTTAGCGCACGCTAACTAGTATGTATAGCGCACGCTAACGGGCCGAGACCGGTCCGGTGGCTACTGCGCCATCGCTAGCGCACGCTAACAAAAATGAGTTAGCGCACGCTAACCGCACATTGGTAGCGCACGCAAGGCAACAGGGTAGCGTGCACTACCTACGCAGCAGATTCAAGATCTGCTGCTCATGTCGGCAGATGCTGGCTGTCGGAGGTACAAAACACGAAATGCATGACGAGGTCAGAATCCAGGAACATGAACGCGAAGCATATAAGACGACGGAGCTAAGCGCTGAAAGAAAAATACAATTCCGACCACCTAAGGGTCCGTAATGTGACAACGAAAACGAGATTCCCTAAACTATTAGGAAATTACAAAAATGGCCCAAGTGCCCGAAAATCACGAAACGACGTCGGATTTACAAACCGAAAGTCTCCACATGACCAACTCAACCATACGAACTTGTACAAACCAAGAAACAACGAAAAAGACGAGTTTTACAAGAATCGAACGTTCATACGGCAAAACATGTCATAAAATGAGATTACGTGAAAACATCATCAAAACTCGTCCAAATGGAAAAACTCCAAGAACAAAATAGATTCAAAATGTCGAAACGGTTACAAGCGAGTCGATAAAAATAGACATACACCAAAAATGGAAACTGCTAAAAATGGAAAAATTACGGATATTACATTCTCCCCCTCTAAAATAAAGTTTCGTCCCGAAACTTAAGAATCAAAAAGCTCGGGGTATCTCGAACGCATATCCTCCTCTAGCTCCCACGTCGCTTCTTCTACTCCGTGCCTCGACCATTGCACCTTAACCAAAGGAATGGTTTTGTGCCTTAACTGCTTGTCACGACGCTCCAAAATTCTGACGGGCCTCTCTTCAAACGTAATATCCTTCTCTATCTCCACGTCCCCAAAGTCAATAATGTGGGACGGGTCCGGAACGTACTTCCTCAACTGGGAAACGTGAAATACGCTATGTACATGACTCAGCGACGGAGGTAAAGCCAAACGGTATGCCAACTCGCCGACTCTCTCCAATACCTCGAAAGGTCCAATATATCTCGGGCTGAGTTTCCCCTTCTTCCCAAATCGGAAAACTCCTTTCGTCGGAGATACTCTCAACAGAACGTGATCTCCCACCTCAAACTCCAAAGGTCTACGCCTAACATCCGCATAAGACTTTTGTCGACTCTGGGCAACCAACATCCTCTTTCTAATCAATTCGACTTTCTCCCTCGTCTCCAACACAAGGTCCGGCTCGGTGCCAACCAAATCGGACGGCTCATCCCAACATATCGGTGATCGGCAACGTCGGCCATAAAGTGCCTCATATGGTGCCATCTTAATCGACGCGTGCCAGCTATTATTATAAGTAAACTCAATTAAGGCCAAATGATCCTCCCAGTTACTACTCCAGTCTAACGCACACGCGCGCAACAAATCCTCGAACGTCTGGATGGTACGTTCGGACTGCCCATCGGTCTGGGGATGGAACGAAGTGCTCAAACGTAACTGTGTTCCCAATGCCTTATGTACCGCCTGCCAAAAATGCGATACAAATCGGCCATCTCTGTCTGAAATAATGGTCCTCGGCGTACCATGAAGCCTCACTATCTGAGCAATAAAAATACGAGCCAACTTTTCTGGACCCCAAGTATCCTTGATGCCCAGAAAATGTGCCGACTTAGTCAGTCGGTCTACAATTACCCATACCATATTCATACCAGTCTTCGTCCTCGGTAAACTCGTGACAAAATCCATAGAGATGTCCTCCCACTTCCATTCCGGGACGGGAAGCGGTTTCAATAATCCTACCGGCCGATGCTCAATCTTGACTTGTGACAAGTCAAACACTTAGCTACAAACCGAACTACCTCCTTCTTCATATCGCTCCGTAAATTCTTCCTCGGATCTTTATACATCTTACTCGAGCCGGATGGGTGAGTATGGTGACGCATGAGCCTCTCGCATAATGCTCTGTCTCAGTTCCGAGTCGTTCGGAACACACAACCGACCTCGGAATCTCAACACGCCGTCCTCATGAATAACGAATCCCGGGGCTTTCCCCTTTCCTACACTCTCTCGAAGCTGAATAAACATCGGGTCCTCCAACTGTCCCGATTTAATGTCCTCGACCAGATACGAAGAAATCTCAAGAGTACGCAACTGCCCGGAACTCTCTGGCAGCACAACCTCAATGCCCAACCTCGTAAACTCACGCTGAAGTCCCGACTGGGCCGTAAGTAACTCAAGCGCTCGAAGCGATACTGACTTCCGGCTCAAGGCATCTGCTACCACATTAGCCTTGCCCGGATGATAAAGGATCTCGAGATCGTAATCCTTAATCAATTCCAACCACCTCCTCTGCCTCATATTAAGCTCTTTTTGCGTGAAAATGTACTTCAGGCTCTTGTGATCGGTGAAAATCTGACACGACGAGCCATACAAGTAATGACGCCAGATTTTCAACGCAAATACGACTGCGGCCAACTCAAGATCGTGCGTAGGGTAATTCAATTCATATGGTTTCAACTGACGGGAAGCATAAGCAATCGTCCTCCCGTCTTTGCATAAGTACGCATCCGAGCCCTTGGCCCGAAGCATCACTATAAACCGAGAAACCATCATTACCACTCGGTAAAACAGAGCGGTCGTCAACCGCTTCTTCAACTCCTCAAAACTATTCTCGCCTCTCATCGGTCCACACAAACTTCTCGACTTCTCAACATGAGTGGAGGTCGAGCAAGTTTAGAGAACCCTCGGCGAACCTACGGTAATACCCGGCTAATCCCGAGCTGCGGACCTCTTTCACGTTCTTGGGAGGCGCCCGATCCAACACCGCCTCTACCTTATGTGGGTCCACACGAACACCCTCGGCCGAGATCACATGACCGAGAAACATAACTTCCCGTAACCAAAACTCGCACTTTGAGAACTTCGCAAAAGATGCCGAGTTCTCAAAATATCTAACACAATATGCAAATGACGGACGTGCTCCTCCTCGCTCCTCGAGTAAATCGGGATGTCGTCGATAAAAGCGACTACACACTTATCGAGGTACTCGATAAAGACTTTGTTCATAAGTCGCATGAACACGGCCGGGTGCGTTAGTTATCCCAAAAGGCCTAACCACAAACTCGTAGTGACCGTATCTCGTCCGAAAGGCCGTCTTCGGAATATCGGTATCCTTCACTCGGAGCTGATAATACCCCGATCTCAAATCAATCTTCGAAAACACGGTCGCTCCTTGCAACTGATCAAACAAGTCATCAATCCTCGGGAGTGGATATTTGTTTTTGATGGTCACTTTGTTCAACTCTCGGTAGTCGATGCACAAACGAAGTGACCCATCCTTCTTCTTTACAAATAGGACCAGTGCGCCCCAAGGCGAAGCACTCGGTCGAATATACCCCATGTCTAGCAACTCTCCCAATTGTTTCTTCAACTCAAGCATCTCGGCAGGCGCCATACGGTATGGCGTCTTAGAGATAGGTGCTGCACCCGGCTCTAAATCGACTGTAAACTCAACCTCTCGGCCCGGCGGCAAACCCGCAACTCATCCGGAAAACGTCGGGATACTCACATACTACCGGAATAGACGAGAGCTCGACTCCCCTTCTTCCGATCTCAAAGCGTAACACACCAATAGCCCGTGCAACCTCCTCAAGAAGTCTCACCGCCCTCAAAGCGCTGATCGGTAATCTCGCTACCCCGCTTACGCCCCACAAAAGAATGCTCGGTACCATCGAGAGGCTAACATCGAAGCATCCTCGTTCTATAATTCATGATCGCCCCATGACGGTCCACCCAATCCTCACCCGTAATCAAATCCTCATCTCTAATATCTACCGCAATCGATTAGAAGGCCAATCCCTCCCGCGATACTCACGAAAAATCTCTAATCTCACGGTCCCCACGATGCTATCCCCGCTAGGAAGTTTAACAACAAAAGGCTCACAAGCAACAAGGCAATCAACATGCATTTACGCACACAATCCATAGATATAAAAGAATGCGTAGCCCTTAATCGAACAATACGGAAGCAGGATGGTCAAGGATGTGGACGGTACACTGTAGCCACCGTCGCGTCGGGATCTCCCTGCTCGTCTCATCTCGTACACACGGGCGGAATGCACCCCGCACTAGAAGCTCCCCTCTAGAAGGTGACCACGACCTCGACCTCTACCAAAACTCTGCTGGCCGAGGAACCGCTTGTCTCGATTCACACTTGGCTCTCCACTGGGCCGATATCTCGAGTAATCGGGCCCGAGCCGCATCCGTACAAAACTTAGCACGATGACCCATACGACCACAAGCAAGACACCGAATCGGAGGCCTATCACACTCACTCATCATGTGGCCGGACTGCGGTTGAAGCACGTAGGACCACGAACGGAACCAAGCAAAGCGGACCTAGAACCGTTCCCTCGACCAACCGATGGCGGCCCGACTCCCGAAGACTCGCGAACTGCCGAGCCTTGGATACCCTCTGACTTGCCTCCCGCGGCGGAGGTCTTCTGCTTCTTTCCTTCTGCTGCCGTCTCTGTCGCAAAAAACGACATCTCATAAGCCATCGCTTTATTCTGATATTCTTTCAAAGTCGTGCACCCCAGACCAGACATGTAGTGGCGCACTCTCGGTTTCATCCGCATGTCAAAGTGGCGGATTTTATCTAGCTCATCTCGGACTTGGTTTCTCACGTAGTGCAGCTGTTGATTGTAGTCCTTGATAGCTTGAGAAATAGGAACATCTTGGGGCTTAGCCTCAAAGAAGGCTCGGATCCTCCCCTCTTTCACTGGCCACGGACAGAATTCGCCTTCCATCAGATCCCGGAACTCTGCCCACGTAGCTGCCCGGTCACGCGGTCTCACTGCTTGCCACCATGTCGCTGCCTCCTTGGCGAGAAAGTACTGAGCAATGGGTACTTTCCTCTCCTCGGAACAATTAACAGCCTCAAACACTTTCTCTATCTCGAATAGCCAATTCTCCCAACCAGAAGGGTCGGAAGCACCATCAAACTGCGGAGGACGCATACGAATCACGTCCTGAAGTAGCTTATCATTACCGGATCCAGTAGGCGGAACCGGGTTGGCATTAGCATGGCCGACCAGAACGGCCTGAGTCAGTAGCGTCATCTGGTTCGCTACTTGCTGCAATATGTTGGCCACTCCAACATTCTCATGAGCATTACCGGAGCTAGCGGTGGTTCTGTGACCTCCGAACTAGGGAACACTTTTCCACAAAGAGGGCATCGCCGAATCGGTTCCCGAGTGATCGGACATGGCCGCCCCACCGGCCGCGCCACGTCCCCTACCGCGTCGCGGCCAGGCCGCGTCCTCTACCGGCAGGAATTCTCAAGAAGCAACGGGTAAGTACAATTCAAACGCAAAACGCAAAGATACTAAGACAGAATAGAACGAGCGGTGAAACGAGTCAAGTTAGGAAAACTTACGAGCACCGGCGTACTGAGATGATGGCATAGCAGTGATACTGTCCCAAAAACGACACTTAACTAGACCCAAATGACCGACAGCCTAGGTATCCATAACCTAAGCTCTGATACCATATTCTGTAACACCCCCAAGACATTCAGGGCATATTACAGCGCCGTGGACCCCACACTGTGGAATCCACCAGGCTAACATACCAAACAAGACATTCGACAACGACAACAATGATCAATAATACGACAATTCAAATGAGATTACAATCCGACAATAAATTCCAACATTAATCCATTTCCCAAACAAGAACACAACATTAACAATTTTGTAAAAGAAGTACTCGAGTACTTAAACCAGTTTTTATAAAACAAAATCCCCAAAGCAAGATATCAAATATTCGACATATAGAACATCAATAATCAACTTCTGGATAGTATCATGCTCGCCCATCATCCTCATACGGCTCTAGTGCTCGCTTGTCCCCACGATCAATACCTGAAATACAAAAAGTATTTCCCCCATTTAAGGGGTTAGCGACAACTGCTAGTGCAAGTACAATCCATTTGAACTACATTCTAATCGATGAATATATGCGCCAAAAAGTCATTTTAGAAAACATTTTATATTCCGAATATTTATGATGTACACACAAACACATTATCTCCAACAAATCATAATTCAAAGTTAACTTGGCACGAGACTCACGGCCACCGTACCCATGAGCCCCGTCGGACATCCCTGGGTGGCTAACCACAGTTCGTGATACGCACACACACGGCAATACGTATCCCTAGAGGCCCCGTCGGACCGTCTCTAGGTGAACATACACATATCTCCCCACAACAACCACATATAGCCATAATTCAAATACTAGAACATGTAAACAAATGTAAAGTACTTGCCTTTGTGACATCTTCGAAGGATCGGAAGTGAAAAGTGACTACGGATGATCCGAATGGAAAACGACGGTTCCTAAACGAAGAATTAGCATAACTCAGTCCCAACGGACATCAATAATCGAAAGGAATACTCCCAAAACCCCGATTACAAATAACGACAATAGACGTTCAATCAATACGGGTGAGGGTTTACGCAAAATCTCCCGTATTGATAATTCGCGATTAAAACCAAGGAAGCTGGATTTGGAATCATTCAATAATCACAATCGGTGAAGAATATCGTAACATAATTGAATAGTCCGGAACTAATCGCTAAAATCCCGAAAAACCCCCAAATCCGTCAAAGTTAGGGTTCCTGAGAAATTACCTTGAATTCGGACGATGGAGATGGGTTTAGATGGTGGTGTGTTATGCTCGAGACACAAGAATTGGACTGGAAGGGAACTCCACCGGTTACTCTCCACAATCTGCTCTGAATCGCCAAAATCGCCCGTAGGAAGGGAAGGAAAGGAAAAGAATGAAAAATAATGCTGAAACTAAACTGCCCCTGATCTTTAAAAATGTGAAGTTAGCGCACGCTAACTAGTATGTATAGCGCACGCTAACGGGGATGAGACCAGTCCAGTGGCTACTGCTGCCATCGCTAGCGCACGCTAACAAAAATGAGTTAGCGCACGCTAACTGCACATTGGTAGCGCACACAAGGCAACAGGGGTAGCGTGCGCTACCTACGCAGCAGATTGATCTGCTGCTCATGTCAGCAGTACGCTGCTGTCGGAGGTACAAAACACGAAATGCATGACGAGGTCAGAATCCAGGAACATGAACGCGAAGCATATAAGACGACGGAGCTAAGCGCTGAAAGAAAAATACAATTCCGACCACCGAAGGGTCCGTAATGCGACAACGAAAACGAGATTCCCTAAACTATTAGGAAATTACAAAAATGGCCCAAGTGCCCGAAAATCACGAAACGACGTCGGATTTACAAACCGAAAGTCTCCACATGACCAACTCAACCATACGAACTTGTACAAACCAAGAAACAATGAAAAAGACGAGTTTTACAAGAATCGAACGTTCATACGGCAAAACATGTCATAAAATGAGATTACGTGAAAACATCATCAAAACTCGTCCAAATGGAAAAACTCCAAGAACAAAATAGATTCAAAATGTCGAAACGGTTACAAGCGAGTCGATAAAAATAGACATACACCAAAAATGGAAACTGCTAAAAATGGGAAAATTACGGATATTACAGATTTGGAGGGACATTATCTCCCTGTTAACAAGGACCGGGAGGACCCTTGTGCTGCAATGAGGGGGAGGAGGCCCCGCTGGTTCCTTAACTATATTCGGGCAGCTACTCCTACTGCTAAGATGCTCGAGAGGGTTCCACCGGCTGTAGCTGAGTCAAGTCAGTTCCTATTCGGGGATGGACGCCGAAGATGGAACTAGTGACTAACGATATGGATCCCGCCGAGCAGATCTAGTTCGGGAATACTCAACTCGGACGTGCTTTGGGGACTTATGTGAAGGCCGCGATGGAGTTCCAGGCCTTGGCTGAGAGGCATAAAAAGGTGGCGGCTGAGCTCCAAACCCTTCGGGAGGAGCATCATCTCTGCCCTTCTATGATCAAGTCCCTGGAGGAGGAGATAGCCTCCATGAAGGGAGAAATGGAGATCTTGGAGAGCCGTGCTAGTGAGGCCGGTATGTGGAGGGAGAAAGCTCGTGAGATAACCGAGGCGGCCGAGTCCATGCACAGGCGGTGCGAGGAGATACGGGCAGAGCATGAGGCCTATGAAGGAGATGGAGGCTAGGCTCGAGCGCATGACCGAGCAGGTTAATTCTTGCGAAGCTACTGGCTATGCCAAGGGTCTGGCTGCTTACAAGAAGATGGCCAAGTACGAAGAGCTGATCAACTTGAACTACGTCTCCACTTGTTATGAGATGCTGGATCTGATGAAGGAGGGTAAGACGGTTGAGGAAGTCCGTGCCTATATCGTGGGTCGGGCGTCCAACCTTCAGGTGGAGCCGATGGATGCCGACGAGCCGGAGGAGGCCAATGAGGCTGCAAGAGGCGCGGACACTGTTGGGATTTGGTGATAAAAATGAGTTACGCAGCGGAAAATAAAACCGGTCTAACCGGATAAAACCAAACTCCAAAATGGATCGTACAAGCATCGTATAAATGAATAAAATAATAACGAAGATGAGAATCAAAGAATACTTACCCTTGTAGTCCTTTAATAATATGATCTTCGAGGAAAAACCCGAGCAAGCCTTTTCCGGTTAGCTACACAAACATGAATCCAATTCGTTCTTCCTTGATGAATGATCAAAAACGACGAAGATGCCGAGTGTCTCTACTTCATACGCGTTGAAACCAGATCGAAAAATTCAACGAAACTCCATTCTTGAAGAACACGGCTAGGAAGTTATCGTAGGAATTTTTCTCTCTTATTTGTCTTATTTTTCTTCCACCTCAAAGATGTAAAAAATACTTAGAAAAATTCCCCCCCCCCTCTCTTGAACACCTCTCGACCGTGGCTAACATCCATAATGGTGGTGATGTAAATTTCCTTTTATAAGCTCATCTCATGACAACACATGATAAGATATCATTGGTTTTAATAAAAAGGAAAGATATCCACATATCATGTAATTTGACACCAAGTGAGGAAAGTCTTCACCACCAACAACTGAAAAACAAGCACCATGTGAGGTGGTGAGGGAGGGGGGGGCTTAAGGAAATTGCTAGGAAACGGGCCGAGTCACTCGGCTCGTGTACCAGACGTTCATCAAACGACTCCGTTAAATACACTCTGTTTAATCTCCAATGTATTTATACTTAAATAATTAATCTAACTAATTAATTATACCAAATTCAAATATATTTCTCTAAGAAACATTATTTATGAATTAAATTAATTACCCACTAACTTAATTCAATTCATTCGCTATTTGATTTATCCAATAAATCATAATTAGATATCCAATATATAATATTAATAGAGAGATGATAAATTCATATTTATCCGTCAACGATCCTGATGCACGACTCTATAGGTCCATCTTAGCCGGCATTGGAAGGAACCAATGACTGCGGGCAGCACTTAGCCAGCCTAGCGGGCCGCACTGTAAACCCCGACTGAGAACGAATGAAGGGATCATTCCAAAACCATTATGTCGCGAATGTCGTATACGTACAAACCCTTCAATCATATGTCCCGGTCAAGTATTAGGGTCACAGTAAAGTCAAACCCTATTGTAACTTGACTCTATGCACTTGTTTAATGCAAACCGAGATCACCGAGCTCTTGTGTATCAAATACAACTAGCTCTAACTGCTTTGGCCAAAGACTTATGATCTCATTTGCCATTAACCGCATAGGACATTTACCTACTCACTTACAGGAGAGGAATTCTATCTTCGCATTCAGTAGAGACTCCTACGTGCCCACTAAGTTGCATTTCGAGGTTGACCCCACCAACCAGTGATTGGATCGAGCTACTCTAATGACTAACTTAATGTCACAAGCACATCTCCTACTGAAACCTCAAGTCAAAGGTCCACGTATACCTATCACAACCTTTCCATTCAGTCATTGACAAACCCTGAGTGATATCCATGTGACCGAATCGAGGTGAGTCATGTTCGATTATACTAATCTCATTAGCATACCTATAACGTGTGCTCCCACTATCTCTTAGTGAACACAGGCACTCTTCATGTCAAAGTACACGTTATATAAATCTTGGCTAAACTTAATGCCCAATTAAGTTTTATCGACTTGCGAACTAGTTAAGCATTCAAGCTCTAAAACACTTCCGGTGCCTATCTCCTTATCTCCATAAGGAGTAGAATGTTTGTTCTCAAATGCAAGGACTATTATTCTATATACCAAATCACACTACAAGTGATATACAATAATATCGAAATAATAATTGCCTTATGAAATATAATATTCATAATTACAATACAAATGCTCTCACTCTCTCATCCCCTGAGTGGCATTCGAGTGCATATTTCTAACAATCTCCCACTTGCACTCAATGCCACGAACTATGGTATCTAATACCCATACTCTCAAGATGTCTCTCCAAGACCTTCTGAGATAGTGGCTTGGTAATCGGATCAGCAATGTTATTTGCTGTGTCTACTCTCTGCAGTATAACATTCCATTCCTGAACCATTTCTCTAACAAAATGATATTTTCTCGCAATATGTTTGATGTTGTGGTGAGCCATAGGATCCTTAGCCTATGCAACAGCTCCGTCATTGTCACAAAACAGCGTCACGAGCTTCTCTGCATTAGGAACCACTTGAAGTTCCTCAGTGAACTTCTTAATCCAAAAATCTTCTTTAGCAGCCTCCGTCACTGCCTGATATTCGTCTTAACATGTAGAGATTGCAGTCGAGCTTTGCTTGGCACTTCTCCAAGAAACTACCCCACCATTCAGAGTAAAGATATACCCTGATGTGGACATCTGAGCATCCATGTCCCCGGAAAAATCTGAGTCTGTATAACCCATCACTCTAAGTTCTCCACCGCCGTATGTAAGAACCAAGTCTTTAGTCCTCCTTAGGTACTTAAGAATGTTCTTTACAGTAGTCCAATGTTCCTGCCCTGGATTTGACTGAAACCGACTTACTACGCTCACAACATAGGCAATGTCCGGTCTAGTACAAATCATAGTGTACATGAGGCTATAATCCCCGGTTGTAATTCAGTCATTATCATTCAGTAATAATAATCATTCATCATCCACATTCATTCATTCGTGTTCACCGTTCGGAATAACTTCGAGTCGTGTATCGATATTGTTCATTGTTTCAACCTTGCTTGGAAATCGAGACAAGAATATTATCTTGATTGTTGTAATTGATTCATTAGTCGATGTTGACATTGGAGTTCATGTCATTTCAAATCTCCTCATTGTTCAAATCGTGCTATTGTTGGGCGAACCCTTGTAATCATTGCTTAGAACCACCGTTTTGGGGTTTCCGCACTTCCATTTCATGTTATTATTTCCCAAATATTGAATCCTATTGCTTTTATTCTCTTTTCAGGTCATTTTTCGTCATTTTAGGACCTGAGTGGTATGCGCCGCGGCACACACATGTTGCAGTTTGTGGCCGACCCTTCTGTACCGGGGGCCGCGGCTCCTTCCGTCCGGGCCGCGGCACGCTGCCGAGCCCCTGGGCAGATTTCTAGCCCTGTGTCGCGGCACACTCAGGCCGTGCCGTGGCACACAGTGCAGACTTCTTTATAACTACGTTTTGTTGAGGAGAACAAGCACATTTCTTCATTTCATTTCTTCCTCTCTTCCTTGGGGCGATTTTGGGCGATTTTGGGGTGTTTTAACATCATCAAAACTCAGAGATTCTCATCTTCTTCAAGTTGTAGTGTGGACCAACAACATATTTGTGGATTCTTCATCCTAATCTAAGGTAACTTCTTCAACCCTTGAATTCGATTTTGAGTTGGAGCATGATGTTTTGGATGGTGTAATCATGAATTGTGATGGATATACATATGATTATGAGTTTTTATGAGTTATCATCGGATTGTTGGAAGTTTTTCTCAATAACACTTTGAAGGTTGACTTGGAGTTGGGTTTTGCAATTTAATGTTATCGTAAACTCGATTTGAGTATTCCTATTGGATTATCGATTGTATTGATGGTGTTTTTGGTGGTTTGGATCATTCAATAGAAGTTGGTTTTCGACACAAATGGGATTAGTTGTTTAGGATGGGAGTTTGTTTTCAAGGTGTTTGTCGAAATGCCTCAATGAGTTTGGATTTATTATATCGACATCTTGAGTTAGTTATGATCGCTTTTGGCTCGTATATTAAGTGAGTTGTTGATAATTGTGTTATTCAAGGTTGTTCGAGCGACCGGTAAATTCCCTTAGGACGTTGTTCGAGAGAGAGGACGTATCATCACCGGTGTTAAGGTAAGTTGATTCTTACTCGGTTAAAGGGATATTCATTCCTTATGTTGTTGTTCATTCATATATGTAATTCACTCATAATAAATCATTCATGTCGAGACCTGTATTTCATCAACTAATCATGTAACTCACAAGGAATGACGGTTCCAAATCATTTCACTGAGCTATCACTCGTTGTATCATTACGTCATCTTGGTGAGTCGTTTCTCCATCCTTGTCGGATTCATTTCATTATCTCTCATTTTGGTCGCTTTTGTTCTTGTGACCTTCCGAGCTTGTATTGCGTTGCCGGGTGGTGTATGTGTGGAATTTTTAGTCGGGCACACTATAGTCATGTGTATATGCGGGACTCCGGGCACATTTGACCGTGAGATTAATTAGGCCAATAGCGGGTGTATATGCGGGTCTCCGGACACTCGGCTACTTGTGCACTCACACATTCCATTCGGGCGTACTATCATGCTCATCATTCAACTCAATTCATTAATTCATTCATGTGATTGTTGTATATTGTTCAACTCTTGAGGATTGTTGTTCTGTTTAACTGACCCCGTTGGGAATTATTGTTTTTAGGTCATGGCAAGGCGAAAGCACAGGGAGAGAACGTTGACGGCGAGGAGTACCAGTGATACCAGTAGGGGGCCCCAGTCTCTCCATTTATTCATGTTGTCTTTTTATGTATTTTCCGCTGCAGTTCCATTGAACTATATTTTATTCAGTGATGTATATTTTATCTTCACATGAAATATACATGTATTCTATTTTCCTGGGTGTGTTGTAATTGAAACTCCTCATCGGAGTACTTGTTGATGTAATGTGGTTCGGTACTACATTTACCCTGTGTAATTCATTCATTTTCACTTGCCTGGTGGGTCCCAGTCGGGGGTCCACGACACTGTAATATCCGCCTAGTTTGGGGTGTTACAGAGTTGGTATCAGAGAGTAGTTTTGAATACTACCTTCTGAGTCATGTCTCATTTGAAATCATCGTTCGTCAGACTAGTATCATTGGACTTTCGCGTCACGTGTTACCTGTGCAATCGCGGAGCCCCTCAGACCGAAAGAACTATAAGATTTCTGATGCCATGGTATAATTTCTGGCAATAAGAATCACTCATTCATCATTCATCAATTAATAATCCTCAATCATCAGTTTCATTTTGATCATGTCGATCATGTTAACTCATTAATCACTCAGTTCATTTCATTACTCAGTTTTTGATCTTGAAGATCTTATCATTATTCTTGTTAACTTATTCAAGATAATCATTTCAAAAATTTCATCGGATAATCATGTCATGTCAGTTGATCATTCAGGTAATCATTGTGTAGCGCGTGTGCTCATTTTTATCATCTCATAATTCAATCATAATGTGATATTCATGCAGAATCTATAATTATCATGTGTTCCTACATTCAGTATGGATTGAGATGGCAGAGGACGCAGGGGAGGAGGCTGCGGTGCGGACCGAACCCCGAGGGCTCGTGTTAATACTCGTGCGAATGCGAGGAATAAAGCTAATTCATCGAGCAACAACGCCACCACTCATTCTCCTGGAAATGATCATTCACTATCAGAGAGTCGTACCCGGGACACAGCTCAATCAGAAGGTGTCCGAGTTGATCCTCTCACTTTCATGCAGGGCATGATGGCCCAAATGACTCAGATGGCACGTCTGATGGAGACGATGCAGAACTCAGCGGCTCAGAATCAACAGGCCCCTCCGCTGCCACCTCAGAGGCAGGAGAGGACTGTCAGCATCATCATCAATGACATCTCTCGCCAGAGGCCGCCTACTTTCGAGGGCTTATCTGAACCGGCGGGCATCATTCATTGGCTGGAGCATTTCGAGAAATTATTCGCTATGGTGGAGTGTCCCGAGGGACACAAAGTTTCAGTCGCGTCTTACTACCTGGGTAAGAGCACTCACTCGTGGTGGCTATCTCTGAAGCCCACCGACGGAGATTATACGTGGGACCAGTTCATAACTTTCATGATGGAAAGATATTACCCGGCCCCACTTAGAGAGGCCAAGCTGTCAGAGTTACTCAGTCCCGACCCCTCAACGGAAGATGACGTTCTCGCCATTGCCGAGAAATTCCAGGAGCTACTTCCTTTCACCTCATCTATCATCCACTCAGAGGGAGATAAAATCAAATATTTCAGTAAGAGGTTGAAGCCTCGCATGCGGATGCAATTTCTTAATCACAATTGCACGACTCTGGACGAATTCATCGAGAAAGCTCTTACGTATGAGCTTACTGGTAAGGAAATTGCTAAGCAACAACCTTCATCGTCTGGCAAGAAATCAAAGAACCGTAATCAGTCTGAAGGCGGTCAGGCAACCTTCAAGAAGCCTCGTGCAGGCTCTACTTTTTCGGAACGACCTCCTACGGCGCCTAGTCCTGCGGAATCTCAGTCCCGAGCGGCCAGCTCGGCCGTCACCTGTTACAACTGTGGTGAACAGGGTCATTTAAGCACGAAGTGTTTGAGGCAAACCGTCACGTGCAATAACTATGGAATTGTGGGGCATAGGGCCCGTTTTTGCCGAAGGGACTCCAAACCCACTCCAGCGACATCTCAGGCCCCGAAACAGTCAGCGGTTCCGAATCAAGCTACTCAGTCCACGTCGTTTAAGATGATAGGAGCTAACAAAGGCGGAGCCCACAGCTATCAGATGGGAGCGTCCGGTTCCGGGGTTGACAAGCCCTGAATTTATGAGATGAAGAGAGCTGATGATTGACACGTTTTTAGTGTAACTATCGCAAGTGCACGATATCGTATCAAGTAGTAAAGTGGACTTTTTGAGTCCGGTTTATCGATCCCACAAGGAAGTTTGGTTATAATTTGAATGATACACTATTAGTCTATTTTTATAGATACTTAAGATGAGTGAAACACACAATTAAAAAGTTTGGTTTAATAATTGCAAAGAAATTGCAATACTAGTTCTAATATTATAAGGAAATAAAAAGATAGCAATAATAATAGATTGATTAACGATAAAATGAAATAGTTGGGATTACAAACTTAGTTCGTCATTAGTTATAAAAGATGTATAGGAGATCATAAAATGAATTTACTTATTATGTTGTGTAGATTCGATTTTCCTTAAAAAGACGGTTTCTCTTTCGAACTATAAAACGCCCCTTACATATTGAATCAATCCACTATATTTCTATGTTGATTGGCTTCAGTACATAGCATTAGGATTTATGAAAATAACTAAAAGAATCATCTAAGGACTAGAGGTATATTTCTATCCCCTAGAACAACTTAGAGTGAAGATCATTTGATCTAATCAAACATATTTTCTTTCGAAATATATGAAGACCATAAATATCGTCATTTATTGGCCAAATAAATAAAGATTGTTAAAACAATGAAAATCACACACAATAATAAGTAATTCACAATAGATCTTTATACAAATATAAATAACATGACTAACCTTGTTTATAATCCCAACTAAAGGTTACTTAGCCCATGAAGGGTTTATTACACATGTTACATGCTTTGGTGGTCATTTTTAGTTGAATCAAGAGAAAGAATTGATCCTAACTCCCTTAGTAGATAAAGGAGATAGAGGCAATAAACTCTCTGAACAACATATACTATACCACACTTACAAAGATCACTCAAGAACACAAGTGTGTTCTTCACACAAAAAGAAAAGTTTACAAAAAATGGAAAATTATAAGATGAATGATGAATGATGAAGGATCTAAGGGGTCTATTTATACACCTAAAGTCATCTAATAGATCCAAAACTCTAGCATTATTACATTAGATCGGATCAATGCCAGCCATCCCCTTAATAATACACAAAAAGTATAAAAAAATTAGACAAATCATAGCAATCTGTCAAGAGTTACGGCCGTAACATTCAGGAGTTACGGCCGTAACAAGGGTGACTTACGGCCGTAACCCCTGAATGTTACGGCCGTAACTTGGCTTCGTAAATTTGTTCACTGGTTGCTTTGAAAGTTACGTTTTCAGCCCAGAATTTCTCAGACTTTGCGTTTTTGCCCCAGATCTTCTTCGGATGATAACTTTTGATATATAACTCTGATTTTGAATCCGGAAAGACTGCCGAATTCATCTCGGAAAGCCCTACAACATGAATATATCAAAATTCAATAAAGAGAATATTTATTAAACATGTTGTTTCTTGAGTAATTCAGTTATTTAATTCGATCATCATCCGATAAAAATAAAATTATTAAAACTAATAAATTAAAAGCAAAAAACGAGTAGACTAGCTCAATTATGGGTGAATTTTATCGATACAAACCATGAATAAGTGTACAAAAATGACACTTATCACACCCCCAAACTTGAATTCTTGTTAGTCCCGAGCAAGACTCTTTATTAATCACACTCCAAAAATAAAAAATAAAAATAAGACACAAAACTAATAATACACATAAAAATTAAAATATAAAAAGAGAAAAGGAGATCAAAATGCCATTAATACACAACAATCAGCTTATACAGTAGATATAAATGAATCAAGATTCAAAATAAATCTACAAATGATTTTGAAGTTAAAACATGGTTTTAGTATTGTAATTCCAAAATGTAAGGTTTCCCCCCAAAAGGTTGATTATTTCTTTCCCACTCGTGATACACACGACTCCCTTTAATGGTTGCTCTCGATCACTCGTTTATTTTTCGACTCAATATGAAGAAGAATTTCATTGGCGTCATCAAATATTGTGATTATTCACGAAATTGAGTGTATTGAAATTCAGCCGTTAATTAATTCAAATCTGCTCATAAACTACATCCCTTTTAGTGATAGCTTTCACACCGTTATTTGCTAACGTGTAGCTCTTTTCACTAACTCAATTTCTATCTCATTTTTTTTAAAAAGGTGATATCTTTCACACCGTTATTTGCTAACGTGTAGCTCTTTTCACCAATTTTTCTGAGACGGCAGCTACGCACCAACAATGGTTAGTCCTTTATTTTTCGCAAAATGTAAGACTTCCAAAATTAGGCAGCCGTTGCTGTTTAACACTTCTCATTTTCGTCATTTTTTTAGGTGATAGCTTTCACACCGTTATTTGCTAACGTGTAGCTCTTTTCACCAATGACTCCTTTTTTTAGGGAATAGAATTTTTGCAGAAAATCATTTCTTAGTTTAAGCATGAAAAATCAAAAACTCTACAAATTAAGTAAATTTCAGTTCTATTTTTCATCAACCGATTGATTCTTCTTTTCTCAAGGTAACGAATGACTCGATTTTATATGATAATTACAAGGCTTTGAAAGAGATTAAGGCTCAAAAAATTTTGGAATATACAATTTTTTTTTACCGGTTAAAACGATTTTAGAAGCTTGTATATAGCTAATTTATTGGTGTTATGGCCAGATCTAGAAATCTCATAAATTAAAATACTATAAATATATATATATATATATATATATAAAATTAAGGCAAATAACCAAAGAAATCAAAACACACCAAAATTACAACACACCAAAATAATAAAACAAACCACCCCCAAACTTGAAAATAAAACTGTCCTCAGTTTTTTTAAAAATAAAAAATAAAATAAAATAAAAATCAATGCAGAAAAACAGAATACTCCCTGTTAAGAAAGTTGATGTCTTGAGCTAACGCCTTTTAGAATCTGCAAGAGAATAAATATACGAGGCACACAACAAAAGAAAATAAAATATACTCGTAAGTATAACACAATTTTTAAGATGCGCATCAAGAAAGTCCGAAGAGTTGCCTTACGCTGCCATCAAAGTTTTTATAAAAGCAAAACACGAAATAAAAATTACAGCAATACATAAATCGCGAATAGATGCGCGTCAAGAGATCAAGAAGAAACTCCTTAAGCTGCCATCATTTAGCACGATTATTACACACGACAGAAAGTAAAAATACAAGAGGTCCGACATGGGTTATCAAAGGGAGATGAATGAATCCACATTTCGTTTTCTCACGGTAAAATCTTCTACCCAGACAATTTTAGCTAGAGCTGGATCTGGTTGAGGAACAAATTCATTGAGTTTTTTGATTAGTTCTTCTGGTGTTGTTGCAACGACTATGATTCATTTTGCACGCTCGGAAATAAAGCCCTTTTTTAGCAGAGTAGTCGATGAAAGACAGTAAATCATCAAAGAAACCATTGACATTAAGCACAGCTATTGGTTTTTGATGAACATTTAGCTGGGCTCTGGTAACCACATGAAAAAGTTCCTCAAGGGTGCCAAAACCACCGGGAAGGGTGATAAAGGCGCCAGAATTATTTATCATGTGAGTTATGCGATCTTGCATATTCACAGATCTAAACTCATCTCCAATAGTTGACCCGGTGATTTTACTTTCGGCCCGGAGGTTTTGGGATTATTCCCAACACTCTTACTCCTTCCATATAGGCGACGGCTCGTCCCAATAATCCTAGACTTCCTCCTCCGTAAACTACATGAATGCATTTTTCTCCTAAGGTGCGACCCAAGTTGTGGGATGCTTCAGTAAAGCATGCCTCTTTTCCAGAACTAGCTCCACCAAAAATGCATACTGTGTTAAATTTTTTTGTTGAAGATGATGACTCCATTTTTGAAAAGAAAATTTTTTTTAGAGAGAAACAGAGAAAAGTGCAAGTTTGAGGGATGAATGAAAGAAATCAGTAGAAAGTTTATTTATAGAAGAAAAAAAAGGTAAAAATTGTTCAACAAGTTTGTGATTGCGTTTGATTGTGCTTCAACTACTCAATAGAATAATGAAAGCATTTATCGCGTATCACATTTTTTATTCAGAAAATCTCACCACACGACAAAAATAAAAGATACTTACGCGTATGTACAGTAGTTGTGATTGTGGCTCACATCTTCCTCTGATTTTACGTTCAGAAACGGCCTAAACGCCTTCTATGAGTCGGGGAGAAGCTTCCCATCTAATTTTCTTACAAATTGGCAAACAGAGTCTTTTAACGTCAGATTCCCAAGACGTTGTTCATATTCTGGTTGGAATTTATTCCACAAACATCGAATTCCATAATATACAAGTCCACTAGGATGCGTGTCAAGAGAAATTTCGATATTATCTAAATTCTCTTTATTCAGACCATCATTAATGAACTGAATTTTATCTTCTCTGTTTGTAGATGGAATTCCTAAAGATCGACATTTTAAATTACAGTTCCATCTAGCACATTTATAGCAAACGGCTAGTATCTTTGCTCGTTGTTTCTTCGCATATGAACTTTTTCCTAGCCCTGGTAAAAATCTAGTCGGTGTTTCTGTGAATTCACCCTCTATTCTTACTTTGGCTTCAATTATGAATCTTATGTCAAAAGGTATGCTTTTATTCATAAGCAACCTCATCCTTTCAAGCCTTGCCTTGTAAATTTTTAAAATTGCATTTTTGCTTAGAAAGGGAAATCTTTTTTCAATTTAATACAATGTTTCTTCCATTATAAAAAAATAAAAATGAAAATAAATGGAGGAAATATTTACAAATATCAGTTGTTGTGGGAAACTGAAAAATCCGACTTTAATAGTCATGGAGTACCGTTATCAGCCACTTGACCGGACAAACACAATTGAGTACTAAGTTACAATGTCGAGAAATTTATACCTATAAAAATAGTTTACAATGTAAGATTTCAAATATAACTTATACTTCCCCGGCAACGGCGCCAAAAACTTGACACGTTTTTAGTGTAACTATCGCAAGTGCACGGTATCGTATCAAGTAGTAAAGTAGACTTTTTGAGTCCGGTTTATCGATCCCACAAGGAAGTTTGGTTATAATTTAAATGATACACTATTAGTCTATTTTTATAGATACTTAAGATGAGTGAAACACACAATTAAAAAGTTTGGTTTAAAAATTGCAAAGAAATTGCAATAATAGTTCTAATATTATAAGGAAATAAAAAGATAGCAATAATAATAGATTGATTAACGATAAAATGAAATAGTTGGGATTACAAACTTAGTTCGTCATTAGTTATAAAAGATGTATAGGAGATCATAAAATGAATTTACTTATTATGTTGTGTAGATTCGATTTTCCTTAAAAAGACGGTTTCTCTTTCGAACTATAAAACGCCCCTTACATATTGAATCAATCCACTATATTTCTATGTTGATTGGCTTCAATACATAGCATTAGGATTTATGAAAATAACTAAAAGAATCATCTAAGGACTAGAGGTATATTTCTATCCCCTAGAACAACTTAGAGTGAAGATCATTTGATCTAATCAAACATATTTTCTTTCGAAACATATGAAGACCATAAATATCGTCATTTATTGGCCAAATAAATAAAGATTGTTAAAACAATGAAAATCACACACAATAATAAGTAATTCACAATAGATCTTTATACAAACATAAATAACATGACTAACCTTGTTTATAATCCCAACTAAAGGTTACTTAGCCCATGAAGGGTTTATTACACATGTTACAAGCTTTGGTGGTCATTTTTAGTTGAATCAAGAAAAAGAATTGATCCTAACTCCCTTAGTAGATAAAGGAGATAGAAGCAATAAACTCTCTGAACAACATATACTATACCACACTTACAAAGATCACTCAAGAACACAAGTGTGTTCTTCACACAAAAAGAAAAGTTTACAAAAAATGGAAAATTATAAGATGAATGATGTGAAGGATCTAAGGGGTCTATTTATACACCTAAAGTCATCTAATAGCTCCAAAACTCCAGCATTATTACATTAGATCGGATCAATGTCAGCCATCCCCTCAATAATACACAAAAAGTATAAAAAATTAGACAAATCATAGCAATCTGTCAAGAGTTACTAGTAACATTCTGTGAGTTACGGCCGTAACAAAGGGTGACTTACGGCCGTAACTCCTGAATGTTATGGCCGTAACTGGCTTCAATAACTGCTCATTTGATTGCTTTGAAAGTTACGTTTTCAGCCTGCAATTTCTCGACTTTGCGTTTTTGCCCCGGATCTTCTTCTGATGATAACTTTTGATATATAACTCGATTTTGAATCCGAAAGACTGCCGAATTCATCTCGGAAAGCCCTACAACATGAATATATCAAAATTCAATAAAGAGAATATTTATTAAACATGTTGTTTCTTGAGTAATTCAGTTATTTAATCCGATCATCATCCGATAAAAATAAAATTATTAAAACTAATAAATTAAAAGCAAAAAACGAGTAGACTAGCTCAATTATGGGTGAATTTTATCGATACAAACCATGGATAAGTGTACAAAAATGACACTTTTCAATGATCCGGAAGCCCGAGTGATCTCAGGTACACTCGAAATCCTATCTCAACTTGTATGTACCCTTTTTGATACTGGTGCATCACATTCATTCATTTCCGAGTCATGCTTGAGTAGACTTCATATGGATAGTGCTACTAATTGTGAGCCTTATATCATTGGACTACCTGACGGTAGAAGAATTATCGGAGATCGTGATATTAAGAATTGTCCTATTCAGCTTCATGGTCGTGATTGGCCGGCAGATCTGATCGTGGTGGATTTACCTAAAGACGATGTCATTTTGAGTATTGATTGGATGGATCATCACGATGCCATCCTTAGTATCCATAAGCGAATGGTCACTATTATTTCAGACGATGGAATCGAGTATGTTTTTCAGGGGAGTAACCCCAGCTGTTCCGGAAAGGTTATCAATGTGATGGAAAGCAGTGAAATTACTCAGTCAAGGGTATGTTGGTTATTGGTGGTATATGACCAAACCGAGAAATCATCAGTGTAATTGTTAGATATTCCGGTAGTGAGAGAATATGCCAACGTATTTACAGACGAGTTACCGGGTTTACCTCCATAGAGAGATGTGGAATTCACAATAGAGTTGGAGCCTAGTACGTCCCCAATATCGAAGGCACTGTATCGGATGGCCCCGACCGAAATGAAAGAACTGAAGAATCAATTGGAGGATTTGACCGAGAAAGGTTATATCCGACCGAGTGCGTCCCCGTGGGGAGCACCAGTGTTATTTGTCAAGAAGAAGGATGGTTCTTTTCGCTTGTGTATTGATTACCGAGAATTGAACAAAGTGACGATCAAGAATGAATATCCCCTACCCCGTATTGATGATCTTTTAGATCAACTATAGGGAGCTTCAGTATTTTCCAAGATCGATTTAAGATCTGGGTATCATCAGTTGCGAATCCGAGAGTCGGATATTGCTAGAACGGCGTTTCGAACGCGTTATGGTCATTATGAGTTTGTGGTAATGCTGTTTGGACTAACTAATGCACCTGCGGTATTCATGGAATTAATGAATCGAGTTTTTATCAACTATTTAGATCAGTTCGTGGTTGTCTTCATTGATGATATTTTGATTTATTCTCGTGACCGAGAGGAGCACGAATCTCACCTTCGTCAGGTTCTCGACGTGTTGAGATGAGAACAACTTTATGGAAAGTTTTCCAAGTGTGAATTCTGGATGTCCGCGGTGACGTTTCTCGGACATGTAATTTCATCAGACGGAGTTCGTGTTGACCCTCAGAAGACGGAGGCTATTCGAGATTGGCAACCTCCAAAGAATGTTAAGGAAATCTGAAGTTTTCTCGGATTAGCTGGTTACTATCGGCGATTTGTTGAAGGATTTTCTAAAATCGCTCAACCCATGATGAACCTTTTGCGGAAGGATAAGAAGTACACGTGGACTGACGCGTGTCAGCGGAGTTTTGAGGAACTCAAGAGTCGTCTAATTTCAGCACCTGTCCTTTTCTTGCCACAAAGGACGGAGGGATTCGTGGTTTATAGTGACGCGTCCGGTCAGGGTCTCGGATGTGTACTCTGTTGGGATTCGGTGCCTAAAACGAAGGCCCAGCGGAAGCGGTTAAACAAAAATTAATTCGATCCGAATCCCTACGAGGATCGATCGAGCTACGTATATACGAATATTAAACGTAAAACAAGAGATATAGAAACTCACCCTTGTAGTCCGTTGATTAAATGGATTCCTTCTTTTGAGATATTCCCCAAGCTTTATATTGATCTCTACGAATCCAAACCGCTCCAAGCCCTTGGATGATCCATCACCGAAAGGACCGCGTCTCTACTTGCCACGCGCCGGAGAAACGACCGGAACGACGATCACCTTGCTATCCTCCGAGGATACAGCTAGAGCTAGGTGATGAAGCTATTGAATTTGATGAATATACTCAAAATATGTTTATCAAATTATCTCTCAATATTTTCTCTCAATTTTCTCTAAGAAAAATGAAGAATGAAAGAAGATGAAGATGAAGTGGAAGACATGAAAATGAACTCTAAGTTCTATTTTTTTTTTCTCTCTCCTTCAACCTACCTCACGTATGAAAAGGAATTAGTGAGAATAAGTTTCTTCACATTTCCATTTATTCAACTCCCCACATGTACATCTCATTCTCATGAGAATCTAACCCCACCACTACAATGATCAACCATTAAAGAATGGAACTAGAGTCTATATGAAAGTGGGTGGAAATGTGGGGGGCGGCCCATGAATAAATCGGTCGAGTTCGGTTCGTTTCCGACTCCCGTGAGTCCAAACAGATAAACTCCGATTTCGTTCCGATGTATTTATATTAATTAATTAATCCAATTAATTAATCATATCAAATACATAATAACATAATTAATTTCTCCAAGAAATAATTATATTTATGAATTAAATTAATCACCCAGTAGTTTATTTAAATCATTAGGCCGTAAATCAATTTATCCAATAAATCGATTTAGACATCCAATGTCCCAAAATCAATTAGACATCTAATGTCCAATAAATTAGATATCTAATATCTAATATTAATAATGAGAGAATAAGCTCGATTCATTCCGTCGTCAATCCTATTGCGCGACTCGGTAGGTCCGTCTCAGTCAGCAATGGGAGGAACCAAAGAGTAGTAGTACCACCTAGCCAGCCTGGCGGCCTACACTGTTGTAATACCCGTCATTTTTATAATGCAATATTATTAATTATAATAATATTATAATGCATTTCCTGTTATTTATTCCATTTAGTTCGATGTATCACAAGTCCTAGTCCGAGTCAATTTCTCAAGTTAATTTCAGAACATTTAATATTAGTCATTTTTATGATAATTAAAGGTATTATTATTATTATAATATTTATAATAGGAATAATATTAATATTAACAGTATTAATATTTTTATCAGTATTATTTCTATATCATCATTTATATTACTTTCGATATTATTAATTATTACTACTGTTATTATTGATTTTATAATAATTATTATTATTATTAGCATAATTATTATTATTATTTTTTTTATCATTGGCCCAAATACACATTGTGCTGACCCATAATAATATTACAAGCCCAGAAACATCGCCGCCGAAGCCGAAAACCTCCGCCGCCTCCGCCACCTGAAGCCGCGACCTTTAAATCCGAGTCGGTCGATGTGTGTGTGTGTGTGTGTGTTTCGGCATGCGATTCAGTGTGTGTGTATAATTACTGTGTGTGTGTGTGATTTTTTTCGGAAATCTTCTCCCGGCCGAGAAGAAGCAACGAGATTTTCAGGGAGAGTTTGGAGAAGTGAGTCGGCTGACCCTATGTATGGGGTATTTATACCCCCGAAATTTTAGGGTTCTGCACTTTAGCCCTTCAAATTTTCGGATAGTTTCAATTCAGCCCCAGCCAGTTTAAATTAATCCAATTTTAACCCATTCAGCTTCTCAATTCTTACAATCTAACCCCAGTCAACTTTCAAACTTCAATTAAATCCTAATTTTAACCGAAACATTAAAATGTTAACTTTCAATTTATATTAATAATTAATCCTAATTATTGCCTAAACATTTTAATTTCAGTCATTAATAATGTTAACTCTCCTATTAATATTAATAAGCAATTATAATTTATTTTCAGTTATTATAGTGATATTTGTATCTTTTTTCATTTATTATATAAATAATAAATGGTAAGAATTTTAATTATAATTATTATTATATGTAGACTTTGTCAAGGATTTACGGGCTTAGGACTGTGAGTCGAGCACATTCATTTCAGTCAGACATCATCATCATTTATTCAGGTGGGAATTTACACTATCACTTTAATTGCTTTAATTGGATTGTATATGTGATATTCTATTTATGTTTAAAATTTTTATGCACGTTGTAAATCAAGCTAACCTGTTTTCGTGTAAGAGGCTATCTTAAGATATATATGTTGTTGCGGGGACACCTGCGCAACCTCAATATTCACATACGTGCTCGATTCATGTTATGTGGTATTGTGTGTATGTTTTATGTTGTTGCGGGGGCACCTGCGCAACCTCAATATTCGCGTTGTGTGTACTAGATTCATGCTATACGTAATATTGTGTGTATGCTAATGTTGTTGCGGGGGCACCTACGCAACCTCAATATTCGTGTTATGCGTGATATTATGTGTATGCATTTACGTTGAGGAAAATGTGATAGATTATTCATGTTATGCTTTCCATGAGATTGTATATTACTGTGATTAGTGTGATTTCCACGAGCTGAAGGAAGCTCACCCCCACCTTTATTGATCCCGTAGGTTGAACCGAGCCGGATGGATGAAGGAGCGAACCGAGGGAGCATATGAAAAAGAATTTATTAAATGTCATTTTCTTTATGTCAGATACTTGAAACTTATTTGGGGAAACTTAGATTTGAAATTTATAAATTATGAATTATTCTTCCGCCGCAAATTTTTACCTCATATTTATGATGGAATGTTACCTTATTTAAAGGTAAGTATTTTTATGTCATTGTAGCGACTCGACTTTGTAGGCGAGAATTTTTATATTCTCAAGAAAATTATTTTTCTCAAAATTTACCTTTTATTTATTTTTCCCCATTATTTACCCTAGAAAGTCGGGGCGTTACATAGTGGTATCAGAGCGAGGTCTTACCTTTTTGTAGACTCGCTAAAATGTAAAAGTATCATATGCTCTCAGCTTTGCCACTTCGTCACTCTGTCTGAGGTACCGAATTTTAGTCATTAATCATGCATATGTCATTTCATTTTACTTATATAATTATTTTATGTATGTACGAACTGTTAGAATGGCCAAACCTAGAATGACTCCACGTAAGAAGCTCCCAGCTACTTTTGACTTGTGTCTCCTAGCACGTAAGGATTGGTGGGACGACCCTAGTCTACCAGAAAATGCGCCACACTACGTCATTAATAGACTGAGTAAGTGGCTAAAATCTGGGAAGCAAGGTTAGTCACCTTGACTAGAGCACCTGATGGAGAAGTTATCCGAAGATTGGAGTTGCTGCATCTTCCGGCTTTGGAAAAAGGCCATCAAGAGATCGCTAGAAGAGCGAGAGGCCACAGACGATTTCCAATTTGTCGCTGGGCGCCTATTGGATTTATATGCTCGAGAGGAGATTCCAACTGCAAATTGGGATGCCGACTCCACGGACGAGGAAGACTCGGAGGAAGATCCCGAAGAAAATCCAGTAGAAGAACCAGAGGAGGATCCCGAAGAAGATCCCAAAGAAAATCTAGAAGAAGATCCAGAAGAAGATCCGGAAGAAATTCCTGATGAAAGCTCAAGGGTGGATCTCTCCGAAAATATGAAGGACGTGATGATGGCGGATGTCGAGTCTGAAGACGAGGTCATTTCGTTGATTGAGCCACGACCCCCTATTCCCATTGTAGAAATTATTAGTAGTGATGATGAGGAGTAGTCATAGACTCAGTTCATTTTATGATATCTATTATTATTGAAAATTTTCATGGATGTTCCAAACATATTATATTAATGGAAAAGCAGTTCTTTTATTTCACTTATATTGTCTATGTGTTGCGACTATTATATGCGTTCTACATATATCCTCATTCTTTATTTCTCGTACTGCGCCGACTAATGAGTTTTACAACTCGTTGGCAGACTCATGGCTAACCGCGGAAATCACAATGCTCCACCCACACAAGATCAACTCTTGGCTGGATTGGCCACCTTGCTTTAAGGCGCGACTATCGTACCGCCTAATAACCCTGATCAGGCTCAAGCTCAAGTTATTAAGCAGTTCAACCACTTCAAGCCGCCTGTCTTTCTTGGTCGCGAAGGACCAGTATCCATAGAGGAATGGTTGATGAATCTAGATAGCATTTTTGACTACATGGCGTGCACCGACGCTCAGAAGGTGTCATGTGCCGTGTTCCAGCTTAAGGAAAATGATCGGACATGGTGGATGGGAGTGTGGAGGCTCAAGACACAAGACAAGAAAGACATTCACTTGGGATCAGTTTAAGGAGACGATCGTGGAAAAGTGCTACCCAAGAGCATACAAGATCAAGATGCAGAAGGAGTTCCTTGATCTAACCCAAGGTGGAATGTCGGTCACCGAGTACGAGCGCAAATTTAACCATATGTGCCGTTTCGCTCCCCACATGGTCGAGACGGATGATATGAAGTCTCAGAAATTCCGGGATGGGATTCGTGACCGGATTCACCACCATTTAGCTGGCCATGGTCGTTTGAGCTACAATGAAGCCGTTTCAAGGGCCGAGGACATTTCTGCTAGTTTAGACGTGGAGAAGGCAAGGGCACCACCAGTTACAACAAATAACAAACGCAAGTGGCACGAGCAAGGAGGTGGTAACAAGAAGATTGTTAAGACTGGACCTTCAGGGGTGAAACCCCAGTAAGCTAACCCCATATGTGCTACTTGTGGCAAAGGGCATAAAGGTGTTTGTATGCTTGGTCAGAAGCGGTGCTACTTTTACCGTGAGGAAGGACACATGGTCTCAGCATGTCTGCAGATAGGAAAAGGCCCAGGTAATTATGTGCAAGGTCAAGGCTTAGGAGGCAGAGCTCGAGTGTATAGCATGGCCGAGGCTGAAGCAGAGACTGAACCCCAAACCATGTCAGGTATGCTATCAGTTGGAAATATTCCTGCTTTGGTGTTGTTCGATACGGGTGCGTCTCATTCATTCATCTCTAGGAAGATTTGTACTATGATTGGTTGTAGAAGTAGTAAAGCCCCAAGATCTTTGTTAGTTAGCATGCCTGCGGGGGGAGTAGTGCGTGTAGACTCGATAACTAACAATGTGAAGATAGAGATTAACGAACATAACTTCTTAGCCGACTTGCACATAGTTGAGCTTAGCAATTTTGATGTTATTTTGGGTATGGATTGGTTGGACAAGCATAGAGCTGTAGTCGAATGTCCCGAAAAAAGGGTAACCTTATGTCCGTCTGTTGATGTCAAGACCGTATTTGAGGGAGTTAGACACAACAGTACCCCGAAGGTGATTTCTGCCATGAAAGCTGTGAAGATGCTAAAGAAGAGTGATTGCCAAGGATTCTTGGTGAACGTGATGGGGGAAACAACTTCAGAGAAGACGGTAGCTGATGTACCTATCGTCAAAGAGTATCCAGATGTCTTTCCCGAAGATTTGCCCGGAGTTCCACCGAATCGTCAAGTTGAGTTCTTGATTGATCTAGTGCCAGGAGCGGCACCAATATCGAAGGCTCCCTATAGGATGGCGCCTAAGGAGTTACAAGAGTTGAAGGTACAACTCCAGGAACTACTCGACTCTGGATTTATCCGAGTGTTTCGCCATGGGGTGCACCAGTGCTATTCGTGAAGAAAAAGGACGGAAGTTTGAGGATGTGCATTGACTATCGTGAACGTAATCAACTCACGATAAAGAATAAATATCCACTTCCTAGAATAGAGGACCTATTCGATCAACTTGGAGGATCGGGAGTATTTTCGAAGATAGATTTGAGATCCGGATATCACCAGCTGAGGTTAAGGGTGATGATATCCCGAAGACCGCATTTCGAACTCGTTATGGACACTATGAATTTATAGTGATGCCATTTGGTTTGACTAATGCGCCATCAGTATTTATGGACCTCATTAACCGTGTATTTCAACCTTATTTGGATAATTTTGTCATTGGGTTCACAGATGACATACTGGTGTATTCAATGACCAAGGTTGATCATTAGCAGCATCTTAGAACGGTATTGGGAATACTGCGCAAGGAGAAGTTGTATGCAAAATTCAACAAGTGCGAATTTTGGCTTAACCGAGTTGTATTTTTGGGTCATGTGGTCACTTCTAAAGGAATTGAGGTTGACCCGATTAAAGTTGAGGCAGTCAATGATTGGAAAGTACCAAGTAATGAGAATGAAGTTCGAAGCTTCTTGGGATTAGCCGGTTATTATCGGAGATTTATCGAGGGATTTTCGAAGATTGCTGCACCTATGACTAGATTGACTCGAAAGGGAGAAGCTTTCTTATGGAATGAGAAATGCGAAAGGAGTTTCCAAGAACTTAAACAAAGATTAACTGCTGCACTAGTGTTGACGATTCCCGATCCGACGAAAGAATTTTCCATCTACAGTGATGCATCTAAACAAGGTTTGGGATGTGTATTAATGCAAGAGGGCAAAGTAGTCGCCTATGCTTCGAGATAGTTGAAACCGCACGAGCTGAACTATCCTACTCATGATTTGGAATTAGCAGCGGTAGTTTATGCCCTGAAGATTTGGAGACATTACCTTTATGGAGGTAAGTGTGAAATTTATACAGACCACAAAAGTCTGAAATATATTTTCACATAGAAGGAATTGAATATGAGGCAGCGCAGATGGCTTGAGTTGGTCAGAGACTACGATTGTACAATTCATTACTACCCCGGTAAGGCAAACGTAGTTGCTGATGCACTAAGCCGTAAGGCAAGAAGAGATCTAACTTGTTTGTTGACCAAGGAGGAAAGCTTGGTCAAGGAATTTGCAAGGATGAACCTTGAGGTGGCTACACCATCGAGTCCAGCTGAGTCATTATTGGCTAGTTTGGTGGTACAACCAACCTTGAGGGAACAAATCAAAGAAGGTCAAGTACAAGATGACTTCTTGGTTAAGATGAAAGAACGTACTCTTTCAGGTGAGGATAAGGGTTTCAGCGTGTTCGATGATGGTACGATGTATTATGAAGGGAGAATTTGTGTGCCCAATGTTGTTAAGTTGAGAGAAACGATACTAAAAGAGGTACATAATACCCCGTATACAGCACACCTTGGGAGTACAAAGATGTATCAAGATCTTAAGGGGACATTTTGGTGGGAAGGTTTGAAAAGAGATGTGGCCGACTTTGTCAGAAAGTGTATAGTTTGTCAACAAGTGAAGGCAGAACACCAATGCCCATTTGGATTACTTAAGCCACTTCATATCCCAGAATGGAAATGGGAACACATTACGATGGACTTTGTGGTAGTTTTGCCTCGAACGGAAAGAGGAAACCACGCTATTTGGGTTGTTGTCGACCGACTCACAATGTCAGCTCATTTTATCCCAGTTAAAATGAACTTTAGAATGGATCAGTATGCTCAACTTTATATCAGGGAGATTATTAAGTTGCATGGAGTGCCAGTCTCTATACTATCCGACAGGGATACTCGTTCCACATCGTATTTTTGGGAGAGTTTGCAAGAAGCCTTGGGGACGCAGTTGAATTTTAGTGCGGCCTATCATCCTCAGACTGATGGTCAGTCTGAGAGGACCATCCAGATTCTTGAGGTATCTTGCGAGCATGTGTGCTAGATATGGGAAATAATTGGGAACTACTGTTGCCTTTAGTAGAATTTGCTTACAACAACCGTTACCAGTCGACGATCGGTATGGCACCATATGAAGCCCTATACGGTAGAAAGTGTCGATCACCACTATATTGGGATTAGGTAGGTGAAAGGAGGATTTTGGGTCCCGAGATGATTGAACAGACAGTTGTCATGGTGGATAAAATTCGTGAGAGGATCAAGATAGCACAGGATCGTCAGAAGTCTTACGCCGACAAGCGTAGGAAAGATCTCGAATTCTGTATTGGTGACAAGGTATTCCTGAAGGTATCTCCTACCAATGGAATTATTCATTTTGGGCCAAGGAGCAAGTTGAGGCCAAGATTCATTGGACCGTTCGAAATTCTCGAGCGGATTAGAGAGTTAGCTTACCGTTTGGCTTTACCCCCAGAGCTTTCGGCTGTGCACAACATTTTCCCCATATCATTGCTGAGGAAGTATGTGCACGATCCCAACCACGTCATCAACTATACCGCTGTAGAAATGAACAAAGATCTTACTTATGAAGAACAACCACAACTGATTCTTGACCGATCATTCCGGCAGTTGAGAAACAAAGAGAAGGTGTTTGTCAAGGTCCAATAGCGTAACCACAACAAGGATGAAGCCACTTGGGAGCACGAAGAGCAGCTACAAGCTCGTTATCCGAATTTTTTTAAACGAGGTATACCATTTATTTTCGGGGACGAAAATTTTTCTAAGAGGGGTAGGATGTAATACCCGTCATTTTTATAATGCAATATTATTAATTATAATAATATTATAATGCATTTACTGTTATTTAATTCCATTTAAGGAATCATGAACATTTAGTTCGACGTATCACAAGTCCTAGCCCGAGTCAATTTCTCAAGTTAATTTCAGAACATTTAATATTAGTCATTTTTATGATAATTAAAGGTATTATTATTATTATTATAATATTTATAATAGGAACAATATTAATATTAATAGTATTAATATTTTTATCAGTATTATTTCTATATCATCATTTATATTACTTTCGATATTATTAATTATTACTACTGTTATTATTGATTTTATAATAATTATTATTATTATTAGCATTATTATTATTTTTTTTTATCATTGGCCCAAATACACATTGTGCTGACCCATAATAATATTACAAGCCCAGAAACATCGCCGCCGAAGCCGAAAACCTCCGCCGCATCCACCACCTGAAGCCGCGACCTTTAAATCCGAGTCGGTCGATGTGTGTGTGTGTGTGTGTTTCGGCGTGCGATTCAGTGTGTGAGTGTGTGTGTATAATTACTGTGTGTGTGTGATTATTTTCGGAAATCTTCTCCCGGCCGAGAAGAAGCAACGGGATTTTCAGGGAGAGTTTGGAGAAGTGAGTCGGCTGACCCTATGTATGGGGTATTTATACCCCCGAAATTTTAGGGTTCTGCACTTTAGCCCTTCAAATTTTCGGAAAGTTTCAATTCAGCCCCAGCCAGTTTAAATTAATCCAATTTTAACCCATTCAGCTTCTCAATTCTTACAATCTGACCCCAGTCAACTTTCAAACTTCAATTAAATCCTAATTTTGACCGAAACATTAAAATTTTAACTTTCAATTTATATTAATAATTAATCCGAATTATTGCCTAAACATTTTAATTTCAGTCATTAATAATGTTAACTCTCCGATTAATATTAATAAGCAATTATAATTTATTTTCAGTTATTATAGTGATATTTGTATCTTTTTTCATTTATTATATAAATAATAAATGGTAAGGATTTTAATCATAATTATTATTATATGTAGGCTTTGTCAAGGATTTACGGGCTTAGGACTGTGAGTCGAGCACATTCATTTCAGTCAGACATCATCATCATTTATTCAGGTGGGAATTTACACTATCACTTTAATTGCTTTAATTGGATTGTATATGTGATATTCTATTTATGTTTAAAATTTTTATGCACGTTGTAAATCAGGCTAACCTGTTTTCGTGTAAGAGGCTATCTTAAGATATATATGTTGTTGCGGGGACACCTGCACAACCTCAATATTCACATACATGCTCGATTCATGTTATGTGGTATTGTGTGTATGTTTTATGTTGTTGCGGGGGCACCTGCGCAACCTCAATATTCACGTTGTGTGTGCTAGATTCATGCTATACGTAATATTGTGTGTATGCTAATGTTTTTTGCGGGGGCACCTACGCAACCTAAATATTCGTGTTATGCGTGATATTATGTGTATGCATTTACGTTGAGGAAAATGTGATCGATTATTCATGTTATGCTGTCCATGAGATTGTATATTACTATGAGTAGTGTGATTTCCACGAGCTGAAGGAAGCTCACCCCCACCTTTATTGATCCCGCAGGTTGAACCGAGCCGGATGGATGAAGGAGCGAGCCGAGGGAGCATATAAAAAAGGATTTATTAAATGTCGTTTTCTTTATGTCAGATACTTGAAACTTATTTGGGGAAACTTAGATTTGAAATTTATAAATTATGAATTATTCTTCCGCCGCAAATTTTTACCTCATATTTATGATGGAATGTTACCTTATTTAAAGGTATTTATTTTTATGTCATTGTAGCGACTCGACTTTGTAGGCGAGAATTTTTATATTCTCAAGAAAATTATTTTTCTCAAAATTTACCTTTTATTTATTTTTCCCCATTATTTACCCTAGAAAGTCGGGGCGTTACATAGTGGTATCAGAGCGAGGTCTTACCTTTCTGTAAACTTGCTAAAATGTAAAAGTGTCATATGCTCTCAGCTTCGCCACTTTGTCACTCCGTCCGAGGTACCGAATTTCAGTCATTAATCATGCACATGTCATTTAATTTTACTTATATAATTATTTATGTATGTACGAACTGTTAGAATGACCAAACCTAGAATGACTCCACGTAAGAAGCTCCCAGCTACTTTTGACTTGCGTCTCCTAGCGCGTAAGGATTGGTGGGACGACCCTAGTCTACCAGAAAATGCGCCACACTACGTCATTAATAGACTGAGTAAGTGGCTAAAATCTGGGAAGCAAGGTTCCGTCACCCGCCAGCTAGAGCACCTGATGGAGAAGTTATCCGAAGATTGGAGTTGCTGCATCTTCCGGCTTTGGAAAAAGGCCATCAAGAGATCGCTAGAAGAGCGAGAGGCCACTGACGATTTCCAATTTGTCGCTGGGCGCCTATTGTATTTATATGCTCGAGAGGAGATTCCAACTGCAAATTGGGATGCCGACTCCACGGACGAGGAAGACTTGGAGGAAGATCCCGAAGAAAATCCAGTAGAAGAACCAGAGAAGGATCCCGAAGAAGATCCCGAAGAAAATCCAGAAGAAGATCCAGAAGAAGATCCGGAAGAAATTCCTGATCAAAGCTCAAGGGTGGATCTCGCCGAAAATATGAAGGACGTGATGATGGCGGATGTCGAGTCTGAAGACGAGGTCATTTCGTTGATTGAGCCACGACCCCCTATTCCCATTGTAGAAATAATTAGTAGTGATGATGAGGAGTAGTCATAGACTCAGTTTATTTTATGATATCTATTATTATTGAAATTTTTCATGGATGTTCCAAACATATTATATTAATGGAAAAGCAGTTCTTTTATTTCACTTATATTGTCTATGTGTTGCGACTATTATATGCGTTCTACATATATCCTCATTCTTTATTTCTCGTACTGCGCCGACTAATGAGTTTTACAACTCGATGGCAGACTCATGGCTAACCGCGGAAATCACAATGCTCCACCCACACAAGATCAACTCTTGGCTGGATTGGCCACCTTGTTTCAAGGCACGACTATCGTACCGCCTAATAACCGTGATCAGGCTCAAGCTCAAGTTATTAAGCTGTTCAACCACTTCAAGCCGCCTGTCTTTCTTGGTCGCGAAGGACCAGCAGCCATAGAGGAATGGTTGATGAATCTAGATAGCATTTTTGACTACATGGCGTGCACCGACGCTCAGAAGGTGTCATGTGCCGTGTTCCAGCTTAAGGAAAATGCTCGGACATGGTGGATGGGAGTGTGGAGGCTCAAGACACAAGACGAGAAAGACATTCACTTGGGATCAGTTTAAGGAGACGATCGTGGAAAAGTGCTACCCAAGAGCATACAAGATCAAGATGCAGAAGGAGTTCATTGATCTAACCCAAGGTGGAATGTCGGTCACCGAGTACGAGCGCAAATTTAACCATATGTGCCGTTTCGCTCCCCACATGGTCGAGACGGATGATATGAAGTCTCAGAAATTCCGGGATGGGATTCGTGACCGGATTCGCCACCATTTAGCTGGCCATGGTCGTTTGAGCTACAATGAAGCCGTTTCAAGAGCCGAGGACATTTCTGCTAGTTTAGACGTGGAGAAGGCAAGGGCACCACCAGTTGGAACAAATAACAAACGCAAGTGGCATGAGCAAGGAGGTGGTAACAAGAAGATTGTTAAGACTGGATCTTCAGGGGTGAAACCCCAGTCAGCTAACCCCATATGTGCTACTTGTGGCAAAGGGCATAAAGGTGTTTGTATGCTTGGTCAGAAGCGGTGCTACTTTTGCCGTGAGGAAGGACACATGGTCTCAGCATATCCGAAGATAGGAAAAGGCCCAGGCAATTATGTGCAAGGTCAAGGCTTAGGAGGCAGAGCTCGAGTGAATAGCATGGCCGAGATTGAAGCAGAGACTGAACCCCAAACCATATCAGGTATGCTATTAGTTGCAAATATTCCTGCTTTGGTGTTGTTCGATACGGGTGCGTCTCATTCATTCATCTCTAGGAAGCTTTGTACTATGATTAGTTGTAGAAGTAGTAAAGCCCCTAGATCTTTGTTAGTTAGCATGCCTGCGATGGGGAGTAGTGCGTATAGACTCGATAACTAACAATGTGAAGATAGAGATTAACGAACATAACTTCTTAGCCGACTTGCACATAGTTGAGCTTAGCGATTTTGATGTTATTTTGGGTATGGATTGGTTGGACAAGCATAGAGCTATAGTCGAATGCTCCGAAAAGATGGTAACCTTATGTCCGTCTGTTGATGTCAAGACCGTATTCGAGGGAGTTAGACACAGCAGTACCCCGAAGGTGATTTCTGCCATGAAAGCTGTGAAGATGCCGAAGAAGAGTGATTGCCAAGGATTCTTGGTGAACGTGATGGGGAAAACAACTTCGGAGAAGACGGTAGCTGATGTACCTATCATCAAAGAGTATCCATATGTCTTTCCCGAAGACTTGCCCGAAGTTCCACCGAATCGTCAAGTTGAGTTCTCGATTGATCTAGTGCCAGGAGCGGCACCAATATCGAAGACTCCCTATAGGATGGCGCCTAAGGAGTTACAAGAGTTAAAGGTACAACTCCAGGAACTGCTCGACTATGGATTTATCCGAGTGTTTCGCCATGGGGTGCGCCAGTGCTATTCGTGAAGAAAAAGGACGGAAGTTTGAGGATGTGCATTGACTATCGTGAACTTAATCGACTCACAATAAAGAATAAATATCCACTTCCTAGAATAGAGGACCTATTCGATTAACTTGGAGGATCGGGAGTATTTTCGAAGATAGATTTGAGATCCGGATATCACCAGCTGAGGATTAAGGGTGATGATATCCCGAAGACCGCATTTCGAACTCGTTATGGACACTATGAATTTATAGTGATGCCATTTGGTTTGATTAATGCGCCAGCGGTATTTATGGACCTCATGAACCGTGTATTTCAACCTTATTTGGATAAGTTTGTCATTGTGTTCATAGATGACATACTGGTGTATTCAATGACCAAGGTTGATCATTAGCAGCATCTTAGAACGGTATTGGGAATACTGCGCAAGGAGAAGTTGTATGTAAAATTCAACTAGTGCGAATTTTGGCTTAACCGAGTTGCATTTTTGGGTCATGTGGTCACTTCTAAAGGAATTGAGGTTGACCTGATTAAAGTTGAGGCAGTCAATGATTGGAAAGTACCAAGTAATGCGAATGAAGTTCGAAGCTTCTTGGGATTAGCCGGTTATTATCGGAGATTTATCGAGGGATTTTCGAAGATTGCTGCACCTATGACTAGATTGACTCGAAAGGGAGAAGCTTTCTTATGGAATGAGAAATGCGAAAGGAGTTTCCAAGAACTTAAACAAAGATTAACTGCTGCACTAGTGTTGACGATTCCCGATCCGATGAAAGAATTTTCCATCTACAGTGATGCATCCAAACAAGGTTTGGGATGTGTATTAATGCAAGAGGGCAAAGTAGTCGCCTATGCTTCGAGACAGTTGAAACCGCACAAGCTGAACTATCCTACTCATGATTTGGAATTAGCAGCGGTAGTTCATGCCCTGAAGATTTGGAGACATTACCTTTATGGAGGTAAGTGTGAAATTTATACAGACCACAAAAGTCTGAAATATATTTTCACATAGAAGGAATTGAATATGAGGCAGCGCAGATGGCTTGAGTTGGTCAAAGACTATGATTGTACAATTCATTACCACCCCGGTAAGGCAAATGTAGTTGCTGATGCACTAAGCCGTAAGGCAAGAAGAGATCTAACTTGTTTGTTGACCAAGGAGGAAAGCTTGGTCAAGGAATTTGCAAGGATGAACCTTGAGGTGGCTACACCATCGAGTCCAGCTGAGTTATTATTGGCTAGTTTGGTGGTACAACCAACCTTGAGGGAACAAATCAAAGAAGGTCAAGTACAAGATGACTTCTTGGTTAAGATGAAAGAACGTACTCTTTCAGGTGAGGATAAGGGTTTCAGCGTGTTCGATGATGGTACGATGTATTATGAAGGGAGAATTTGTGTGCCCAATGTTGTTAAGTTGAGAGAAGCGATACTAAAGGAGGTACATAATACCCCGTATACAGCACACCTTGGGAGTACAAAGATGTATCAAGATCTTAAGGGGACATTTTGGTGGGAAGGTTTGAAAAGAGATGTGGCCGACTTTGTCAGAAAGTGTATAGTTTGTCAACAAGTGAAGGCAGAACACCAATGCCCATTTGGATTACTTAAGTCACTTCATATCCCATAATAGAAATGGAAACACATTACGATGGACTTTGTGGTAGGTTTGCCTCAAACGGAAAGAGGAAACCACGCTATTTGGGTTGTTGTCGACCGACTCACAAAGTCAGCTCATTTTATCCCAGTTAAAATGACCTTTAGAATGGATCAGTATGCTCAACTTTATATCAGGGAGATTATTAAGTTGCATGGAGTGCCAGTCGCTATACTATCCGACAGGGATACTCGTTTCACATCATGTTTTTGGGAGAGTTTGCAAGAAGCCTTGGGGACGCAGTTGAATTTTAGTGCGGCCTATCATCCTCAGACTGATGGTCAGTCTGAGAGGACCATCCAGATTCTTGAGGATATGTTGCGAGCATGTGTGCTAGATATGGGAAATAATTGGGAACGACTGTTGCCTTTAGTAGAATTTGCTTACAACAACAGTTACCAGTCGACGATCGGTATGGCACCATATGAAGCCCTATAAGGTAGAAAGTGTCGATCACCACTATATTGGGATGAGGTAGGTGAAAGGAGGATTTTGGGTCCCGAGATGATTGAACAGACAGTTGTCATGGTGGATAAAATTCGTGAGAGGATCAAGATAGCACATGATCGTCAGAAGTCTTACGCCGACAAGCGTAGGAAAGATCTCGAATTCTGTATTGGCGACAAGGTATTCCTGAAGGTATCTCCTACCAAGGGAATTGTTCATTTTGTGCCAAGGAGCAAGTTGAGGCCAAGATACATTGGACCGTTCGAAATTCTCGAGCGGATTGGAGAGTTAGCTTACCGTTTGGCTTTACCCCCAGAGCTTTCGGCTGTGCACAACGTTTTCCCCGTATCATTGCTGAGGAAGTATGTGCACGATCCCAACCACGTCATCAACTATACCGCTGTAGAAATGAACAAAGATCTTACTTATGAAGAACAACCAGAACTGATTCTTGACCGATCAGTCCGGCAGTTGAGAAACAAAGAGAAGGTGTTTGTCAAGGTCCAATAGCGTAACCACAACAAGGATGAAGCCACTTGGGAGCACGAAGAGGAGCTACAAGCTCGTTATCCGAATTTTTTTAAACGAGGTATACCATTTATTTTCGAGGACGAAAATTTTTCTAAGAGGGGTAGGATGTAATACCCGTCATTTTTATAATGCAATATTATTAATTATAATAATATTATAATGCATTTCCTGTTATTTAATTCCATTTAAGGAATCATGAATATTTAGTTCGACGTATCACAAGTCCTAGCCCGAGTCAATTTCTCAAGTTAATTTCAGAACATTTAATATTAGTCATTTTTATGATAATTAAAGGTATAATAGGAACAATATTAATATTAACAGTATTAATATTTTTATCAGTATTATTTCTATATCATCATTTATATTACTTTCGATATTATTAATTATTACTACTGTTATTATTGATTTTATAATAATAATTATTATTATTAGCATTATTATTATTTTTTATCATTGGCCCAAATACACATTGTGCTGACCCATAATAATATTACAAGCCCAGAAACATCGCCGCCGAAGCCGAAAACCTCCGCCGCCTCCGCCACCTGAAGCCGCGACCTTTAAATCCGAGTCGGTCGATGTGTGTGTGTGTGTGTGTGTGTGTGTTTCGGCGTGCGATTCAGTGTGTGAGTGTGTGTGTATAATTATTGTGTGTGTGTGTGATTTTTTTCGGAAATCTTCTCCCGGCCGAGAAGAAGCAACGGGATTTTCAGGGAGAGTTTGGAGAAGTGAGTCGGCTGACCCTATGTATGGGGTATTTATACCCCCGAAATTTTAGGGTTCTGCACTTTAGCCCTTCAAATTTTCAGAAAGTTTCAATTCAGCCCCAGCCAGTTTAAATTAATCCAATTTTAACCTATTCAGCTTCTCAATTCTTACAATCTGACCTCAGTCAACTTTCAAACTTCAATTAAATCCTAATTTTGACCGAAACATTAAAATGTTAACTTTCAATTTATATTAATAATTAATCCGAATTAATAATGTTAACTCTCCGATTAATATTAATAAGCAATTATAATTTATTTTCAGTTATTATAGTGATATTTGTATCTTTTTTCATTTATTATATAAATAATAAATGGTAAGGATTTTAATTATTAATATTATTATATGTAGACTTTGTCAAGGATTTACGGGCTTAGGACTGTGAGTCGAGCACATTCATTTCAGTCAGACATCATCATCATTTATTTAGGTGGGAATTTACACTATCACTTTAATTGCTTTAATTGGATTGTATATGTGATATTCTATTTATGTTTAAAATTTTTATGCACATTGTAAATCAGGCTAACCTGTTTTCGTGTAAGAGGCTATCTTAAGATATATGTTGTTGCGGGGACACCTGCGCAACCTCAATATTCACATACGTGCTCGATTCATGTCGTGTGGTATTGTGTGTATGTTTTATGTTGTTGCGGGGGCACCTGCGCAACCTCAATATTCGCGTTGTGTGTGCTAGATTCATGCTATACGTAATATTGTGTGTATGCTAATGTTGTTGCGGGGGCACCTGCGCAATCTCAATATTCGTGTTATGCGTGATATTGTGTGTATGCATTTACGTTGAGGAAAATGTGATATATTATTCATGTTATGCTTTCCATGAGATTGTATATTACTGTGATCAGTGTGATTTCCACGAGCTGAAGGAAGCTCACCCCCACCTTTATTCACCCCACAGGTTGAACCGAGCCGGATGGATGAAGGAGCGAGCCGAGGGAGAATATGAAAAAGAATTTATTAAATGTCATTTTCTTTATGTCAGATACTTGAAACTTATTTGGGGAAACTTAGATTTGAAATTTATAAATTATGAATTATTCTTCCGCCACAAATTTTTACCTCATATTTATGATGGATTGTTACCTTATTTAAAGGTATTTATTTTTATGTTATTGTAGCGACTCGACTTTGTAGGGGAGAATTTTTATATTCTCAAGAAAATTATTTTTCTCAAAATTTACCTTTTGTTTTTCCCCATTATATACCCTAGAAAGTCGGGGCGTTACAACTGTACCCCAACTGAGAACGAATGATGGGATCATTCAAGAACCATTCTGTCGTGAATACCAGTATACGTATAAACCCTTCTTTCAAATGTCCTGATCAAGTTATAGGTGCACGGTCAGTCAAACCCTATCTATACTTGACGCTATGTATGCATTAATGCAAATCGAGATCATCTAGCTGTCGTGTATCTAATACAACTAGCTCCAATGCTTTGGCCAAAGACTTATGATCTCATTTGCCAATAACCGCATAGGACATATAACCCGCTCACTAACGAGAGAAAGAATTCTATCTTGGTATTCAGTAGGACCTGCTACTTGCCCGTCAAGATGCACGTCGAGGTTGAGCCCTGCCTTCCGGTTTATAGGGTCGAACTACTCTAATGAAAATATTGACGTCACAAGCACATCCCTACTAAATCCTCAAGTTGAAGGTTCACGAATACCTATCACAACCTTTCGATTCCGTCATTGACTGTCCCGGAGTGAAATCCATGTGACGAATCGAGGGTGAGTCGGTTCGAGTATACTAATCCAATTAGCATACCTATAACGTGTGCTCCCACTAACCATTAGCGTTCGACAAGCACTCTCCATGTCAAAGAACACGTCATACAAGTCTTCACATAAACTTAACGCTCAGTCAAGTTTCATCACTTGCGAACGATTAAGTATTTGAGCTATAAACCTTTCCAGTGCCGACCCCCTTATCTAATAAGGAGTGGAACGTTTTGCTTTCAAATACACGGACTAGTTTCTATATATATATTTACGATTTAGGAATGCCAGTAACTACCAGTAAATAAAGAAACATCCATTGCCTCATATTAGTGATTTACATAATTACAAGTACAATACCCTCACTCAATCATCCTCTGAGTGACATTCGAGGGCATACTCCCAAAAATCTCCCACTCGCACTCAATGCCATACACTATGGTATCTAATACCCATGTTCTCCAGATTATGCTCCAAGCTAATCTGAGAATGTGGCTTGGTCAGTGGATCAGCGACGTATTCGGCTGACTCTACTCTATGCAGCACAATGTATCTCTTTGCGAACAAATACTCTTACGAGATGATACTCTCTCTCAATATGTTTTGTACTATTATGAAACCTCGGCTCCTGTGCTGTGCTACTCCGCGGCAAAGACAAAGATAAGGTGTCACGTGAAGTTTACCTAGTAACTTCTAAATCCTTCCTTTGGAGGCCTCCGAGGCTGCTTTATACTCAGCCCAACAGGTGGAATTAGCAGTCGCGCTATACTTGGCACCATGCAAAGATACTGCTACTCCATTAAGAGTAAATATGTAGCCAGAAGTAGACATCAAATCGTTTTTCTGTCCTTGGAAGTCCAATTCAGTGAATCCCACCACATTCATTTCTCCACCGCCATACATCAGAACCATATCTCTAGTCCTTCTAAAGTACTTGAGAACGTTCTTTATGGCAGTCTAATGTTCCCTAACTGGGTTAGCCCGAAACCTACTTACCACGCTCCTAGCATGCGCAATGTCAGGTCTCGTACACAATAACACATATGTAAGGCTATCCACTGCCGAATCATATGGTATATAACTCATTTCCTTTCATTGTTCCTTACGATGAGGACACATCTTCAAGGTGAGTTTTATTCCATGTCGTATCGGAAGGAACCCTCTTTAAGATCTAATCTATATAGAGGGCTTGGGAAAAACTTATCACTCTCTTCGATCTATCCCAATAGAGTCGAATCCCAAGAATATAGGTTTCTTCTCCCAAGTCTTTCATGGAGAAATTACTCGAAAGCCAAGCTTTCACAGAACTGAGCATTTCCACATCATTTCCTATTAGTAGAATGTCATCTACATATAGTACTAAGAATGCGATCTTGCTCCCACTAACCCTCTTGTATAAACAAGATTCCTCTTCATTTTGCACGAAGTCAAACTCTTTGACTGCCTCGTCAAAACGAAGGTCCCAACTACATGAAGACTGCTACAGTCTATATCATGGAGTCTACATCTACCATTGCTAGGTCATTGGTCGCGGATCGGTCTCTTGTTTATCACCTGGAACCTCGTGGAAACTCAGTTCCTCCAAGGGCATAAAACTATATCTCTAAGGTAAATGAGACACCCTACTAGACCTACGAGGTGGTTGTACTTGTGTTATAGAAGATTTGGTTCCATTTTTCTTGCACAGGTGTCTCCTGAGGAGTTTCATTGTATTCTTCCAAAGAAATATTTCTACGTGCTCCGCCTTCCTGAATGAACCTCTTCTTCCAGGAAGTGTGCTTGTAAAGCAACAACGATCTTTCGATCTTCGGGCATGTAGAATAGATAACCCATCGTCCCAGACGGGAATCCAAAGAAATGTCCCTTCACGGACCTAGCTTCCAATTTCTCCACCTTAGTCTTCTTGACATAGGCGGGACATCCCCAAATCCTAATATGATTAAGACTTGGTTTCCTGCCCTCCCACATCTCATGTGGAGTTTTAGGAACGGATTTGGAAGGACATCTGTTCAAGATGTATGCGGCAGTCAGGAGTGCATACCCCCACAGGTAAATCGACAAGTCAGTATAGCCGAGCATGGAACGGACCATGTTCAACAAGGTCCGATTCCTTCTTTCTGACACACCATTTAACTGAGGAGTACCTGGAGGTGTTAGTTGTGAAACTATTTCATGTTCCTTAAGGAACTCGTCAAACTCCGTACTCATATACTCGCCACCTCGGTCCAACCGAAGTGCTTTGATATGATTACCAGTTTGTTTCTCGACTAGGGCCTTGAATTCCTGGAATTTCTCAAAAGGCCTCGGATTTATGTTTCATTAAGTATACATAATCATACCTAGTATGATCATCCGTAAACGTAATGAAATATTGATATCCGTCACGTGCTGCTTCCAAAGCACCACAAACGTCGGTATGGATTAATCCCAGTTTATCAGCGGCTCTTTGAAAAGTCCTTGTGAAGGGGGACTTAGTCATTTTGCCTTTAAGGCAAGATTCACAAGTAGGAAAGGGATCCGATCCCAATGGACCCATAAGTTCATCCTTTTCCATCTTGTAAACCTTGGTCTGACCAACATGACCAAGTCTAAGATGCCATTTCAAAACTTGATTGGTTTCATCCCTACCACGTTTTTTAGTCATAGTATTCACAACTACTTTGTTGCTGAGATTTAGATGATACAATCCATTTAACAATGTAGCAGTACCCACTAGTTTATTTCTGAAATAAATTTTGTAGGAACCATCACCAATGAAAAATGAAAAGCCTTTTCGGTCCATGACCGAAATGGATACAATGTTTTTGTGCCCCTTGGGCAAAACAAGTACATCTTCTAAAGTCAAAACAAAGCCAGATTCTAAACCCAAAAGAAGTGATCCTATGTCGGTCACCTCGACACTATGCCCGCTTCCGACTGTGATCATAACTTCTCTAGCTCCAAGCTTCCTACTTTGTTCCAGATCCTGATTCACGGTACAAATATGAGAACTAGCACCAGAATTCAGTATCAAGGAAGTAGAAAATACAGTAGCAGAACAATTTGTTTCCAAAACTAAAAGTTCTGTACCTGAAGTGCCATGAAGAATCGGACAGTCTCTAGCCCAGTGGCCCAGCTCACCGCACTAGAGACAAGTATCTTTCTTCTTCTTGCCTTTTGGAACTATTGGGGCCTTGCCCTTGCCCTTGAAGTCCTTAACATGTGGTCCAGTCTGCTTCTTGGTATTTTTCTTCTTGTTCTTAGACTTCCGAAGTCCATAAGAAATCACAAGGGCCGACTCCTTTATCCGCGGAGTCTTCATCTGAGACAGAGCGGTCACCAGTTTGTTCATTAGCCCAGCTAAGTTACATGCAATCTCATTGCAGTTGAACTTCATAACAAACTGTGAGAAGGAATCAGGGAGAGACTGAAGGATAAGGTCGGTTCGGAGAGAAGTATCCATTTTAAAATCAAGAGCCTCCAATCTCTCGATCATAGATATCATTTTGAGGATGTGTTCCCCAACCTTCTCACCTTCCTTCATTTGTGCACCGAACAGTTGCTTGGATATCTCATATCTAGCAGTTCTGCTGTGCTTACCATAAAGCTCGGTTAAGTGAGATAGAATCTGCTTAGCAGAAGTCATTTTCTCATGATCTCTCTGAAGCTCATTAGACATAGAAGCCATCATATAAGCACGGACTTTTACGTCAACCTTAACCCACTTTTTGTGGTTTTCAATCTCTTCCTGATTGGCTCTGGTCCGCACAGGAGGTGCTGGAATGTCCGTCTCTAAGACGTATCCCAGTGCCTCTATACCGAGGACTATCATCAGGTTGTGGAGCCAATCCACAAAGTTAGGTCTGATCAAGGTGTTCTTTTCGAGTAGAATTGCTAGTGGGTTCATTGTCATATTGAGAGTTATGTCTGCATTAAGTATGATAGATTAATTAGTGACTCGTTTAATTATGTTCTGAGTATAGAATTAAGGTCTTTTCTATTCTTGTTACCCAGCTCCCACTATTTTTATCGGAATAACACACTCCCATGTGAAATCCGGAAGTATCGTTCGCTCTACTTCATAGTGGCGATTGAGTTCTTTACAAATCTTAATAGAGGGCAACCGATCAGGTTTCTAGTCTATTAATTTTCATAAAGTGGTGTCCAACACCAACCCATCTAATGGATGATTCGATCTTCTTTTTCCACTTGTTCACTCCCCTCAACCTATACGGTTTCTATGCTTCGTGAACAAGTTAAGTTTATACCATCGACGCAAATCAGTTTCACAATTGAATCTTATCCGACAACCTATCAGGTTTCTAGGGATAAAATTTGCTCCAATAAAAGGCATCTAATGCGCTCCCGGTAATTTATCCATCCTCCCCGAATGACTACCCCGATAACTCGAAAGCATAGCACATCCGGTTTGGATTTCAATTTCCCAAAAGCTCGATGGAGGGAAGGAAAACCTTGAAACCTTATAAACTTAATAATTTGTTGTAGGAGAATTATCGCGATTAACGTTACACTTTGCACATTAATCATTTAAGCGCGTTTGTTGCATTCATACAATATAAAACAACAATTCACAACTTAGTTGCTACCAACATGTGGTTCATGGACCGTCCCTAGAAAACAAAACTTCGTAATCTAATTACAAGTCTTCGTCTTGAATCTTCGTCTTCTCGAAACGGATCTTCCTCCGGTCTTCGTCATTACATATAAATTATACATTGAAAATTGCATCCTAGATACAAATATTTCTAGTAAAATAAATAGGCTCAAAACGGCCTTTACAACCCAATCGAATAAAACGAACGATTCAAAACTAAGTCCACGAACCACATCCCCATTCAAAAGAATTCATCCAATAAATACTATATAAATGGAAAGCGTAGAGATACATTGATCCAATCAACAATACGAACCGATCCAATCGATTCACACAATCGGTAATATGATAACGTTCAAAATAATTCGGTCGACCACAATTATTCCAATTAATCGAATTTCCCTTATAAAATGAAATATCACAAATCATTTTAATCATATTAAATCCAATTTAACATGCGGGAGATTAATTTTCAAGAATACACGAAAAAATCAAGCCGGTGAAAATCGCTGCTGGCCGAAGTCATCGCCAAGACTGCCGCCGACACGGCCGTGTCGCCTGACATGGTCAGGTCGTGCCGGCAGTGTCCTAGACATTCCTGCCAGACTCGGCCGTGTCGCCTGACACGGTCGAGTCACTTCTGGAAGCTGCCGGCCAGACACGGCCCGTGTCGTATGACACGGCCGGTTCCGCTGGCAAGGCTGGGATCGCCGAACACGGCCCGTGTCACTGCATACGCCCAGTCACCACCGGGCAAAGATCCTCGCCCTTTGTCCAAAAAGTCGTTCGACGACGATTCAGAGCTCGATTTTCGACTGGATATCCAATATCAATATTTTTCAACATTCATATCTTCAATATAAATCATATTTCCTAGAAATTTAAGATTTATATTTAGACATAAACTTAACGAAAAATATAACTACAACGAACGTAAAACATGTCCCACGATTATGACTAAAATGATTCCAAATCATTCACTATCTAATCAAGCATTCCAAATGCTAATATCGTATATACGATCGCAAGACCTATGCTCCGATACCACTATTGGGATTCGGTGCCTAAAACGAAGGCCCAGCGGAAGCGGTTAAACGAAAATTAATTCGATCCAAATCGCTACGAGGATCGATCGAGCTACGTATGTATGAATATTAAACGTAAAACAAGAGATATAGAAACTCACCCTTGTAGTCCGTTTATTAAATGGATTCCTTCTCTTGAGCTATTCCCCAAGCTTTAGATTGATCTCTACGAATCCAAACCGCTCCAAGCCCTTGGATGATCCAACGCCGAAAGGACATCGTCTCTATTTGCCACGCGCCGGAGAAATGACCGGAACGACGATCACCTTTCTATCCTCCGAGGATACGGCTAGAGCTAGGTGATGAAGCTATTGAATTTGATGAATATACTCAAAGTATGTTTATCAAATTATCTCTCAATATTTTCTCTCAATTTTCCCTAAGAAAAATGAAGAATGGAAGAAGATGAAGATGAAGTGGAAGACATGAAAATGAACTCTAGGTTCTATTTTTTTTCTCTCTCCTTCAACCTACCTCACGTATGAAAAGGAATTAGTGAGAAGAAGTGTCTTCACATTTCCATTTATTCAACTCCCCACATGTACATCTCATTCTCATGAGAATCTAACCCCACCACCACAATGATCAACCATTAAAGAATGAAACTAGAGTCCATATGAAAGTGGGTGGAAATTTCGGGGGCGGCCCATGAATAAATCAGTCGAGTTTGGTTCGTTTCCGACTCCCGTGAGTCCAAACAGACAAACTCTGATTTCGTTCCGATGTATTTATATTAATTAATTAATTCAATTAAGTAATCATATCAAATACATAATAACATAATTAATTTCTCCAATAAATAATTGTATTTATGAATTAAATTAATCACCCAGTAGTTTATTTAATTCGTTAGGCCGTAAATCAATTTATCCAATAAATCGATTTAGACATCAAATGTCCCAAAATCAATTAGACATCTAATGTCCAATAAATTAGATATCTAATATCTAATATTAATAATGAGAAATAAGCTCGATTCATTCCGTCGTCAATCCTATTGCGCGACTCGGTAGTTCCGTCTCAATCAGCAATGGGAGGAACCAAAGAGTAGTAGCACCACCTAGCCAGCCTGGCGGCCTACACTGTACCCCAACTGAGAACGAATGATGGGATCATTCAAGAACCATTCTATCGTGAATACCAATATATGTATAAACCCTTCTTTCAAATGTCCCGATCAAGTTATAGGGTCACGGTCAGTCAAACCCTATCTGTACTTGACGCTATGCATGCATTAATGAAAATTGAGATCATCGAGCTGTCGTGTATCTAATACAACTAGCTCCAATGCTTTGGCCAAAGACTTATGATCTCATTTGCCAATAATTGCATAGGACATATAACCCGCTCACTAACGAGAGAAAGAATTCTATCTTGGTATTCAGTAGGACCTGCTTGTAACACCCCAAACTAGGCGGATATTACAGTGCCGTGAATCCCCGGCTGGGACCCACCAGGCGAATGAAAATGATGAATTAAATAATATAATTGTAGTACCGAACCACATTATATTACCAAGTACTCCGATGAGGAGTTTAAGTACAACACACCAGGACAATACCGAATACTAGTGTATTTTATATGAAGATAAAATACACCACCCTGAATAAATAAACATTTCAAACGGAATTTGCAGCGGAAAATACAAACGATCAAATGATCAAAATGATCAACAAACGGAATGACTGGGGCCCCCTACTAGTATCACTGACTCTCGCCGTCAAGATGCTCTTCCCGTGCCTTTGCCTTGCCGTGACTAAAACAAAATCCCCAACGGGGCCATACGTAACAACAATCCTCAAGGGTTGAAAATACACAATCATGATTAACTGAAGTTATGAATTATCTTTAGTTATGAATTACGCTGAAGAGGGGTATCATAGTACGCTCGTAATGTTCTGTGCAAGTGTACAACACCCATCCGTGTACTTAATTAGTCTCACGGTGTAACGCTTTCCCGTGTGCACAGTCTAATATATCGGTGAACCCAATACAATAACCATCGTGTGCCTGACTAAAAATTCCACACAGCCACACCCGGCCACGCAATATAAACCCAGAAGGTCATATGAACGAGAATGACCACACTGAATATCAATGAACAATAATTCGACAAGGCCAAGAATGACTCACCGAGATGAATATAATAGTGAAGTAAATGACAGCTCAATGAAATGATTGGAACCGTCGTTCCTTATGACTGAAGTGATTAATTGACAATAACAAGTCTCAAAATGATTAATATAATGATGAATGAGTTATGATTATGAATGATCAACAACAAAAGTAATGAATGTCCTTTTAACCGAGTAAGAATTAACTTACTCAATACCGGTGACAATAATCCTTCCACGAACGACGTCCTAATTGAGATATCGATCGCTCGAACAACCTTGAATTATACAATATCCAACAACCCGTTCAAAATACGAATCAAACACGAATATAACGAACTCAAAACGTCGATACGAATAAACCAAGTTCATTGAGGTATTAAATCAAACACGTTGCGTCCAAACTCCGATTGTTTACAATCAAACCTCAAAAACCAATATCAAATCCCCGAAGAAGTGTTTCAAACCAACAAAACATCTTCCAAATGATCAATAATCCGAAATGAATATCCGAAAACGTGATTATAACGACAATTAATCGAAAACCCCCAATTTCAACTAGATATACAAAGTGTTCTTGAATAATCCCTCAATAATCCAATGAATCCTTATACAAACTCATAATCATATACATATCCCTTCATATAACATGATTATAACGTCTAAAACATCATATCTCAACACAAAATCTAAGTCCAAGGTGTCGAAGAAATTACCTCTTGAATATCCAATCACTTCGATCCGAAGAACACGAGTTTAATCGAGTATCCAAGCTTCCCAAATGATTGAAGGTGATGAAAAATACACACTCAAATGATAATTGCTGAAGAAAACTCTCCCTCAACCTTATCTCTCTCGTAAGAAGGTGGAAAAGATGGAAAAAAATGAGCTGAAATGCTCAAAAAAACAATTTATAGGGGTTGACTCGGCTGACAGGCTCGACCGTGTCCGCCTGACACGGTCGCGGCGCGCAGCTGGCCGGCAGGGACTCGACCGTGTCCTGCTTGACACGGTCGCGGCGTGAAGGGGCGTACCGACAGTGACCCGTCCGCGGAGCTCGGCAATGACTCGATCGTGTCCTGGAACACGGTCGGACCTCTGGGCAATTGGTTCTGGTTTATCCGTAAGGGTTCGACTCGGCCGTGCCCGACGACACGGTCGGGTCCTGAGGCAGAAACTTCGGCGTTTCCGGACGAGTACGGCACGGGCCGTGTCGGACGACACGGCCGAGTTCGGTCGGCAGTGATCGACCAAAAACTAAAAAATGAGCGGGTGAGCTAAAACGACCATAACTCTCTCGTCCGGACTCCGATTGACTCACCGTTTGAACCATTGGAAATCTAACTCGATGCTCTATAATATTGCAAAGATTTAGAATTTTTGGAGTTACCAAAAATTAATGGTGATTTAACAAAGTCGAACTCATATGAGGAAAGTTGAAACAATGAACAATAATGATACACAACTCGAAGTTTTTCCGAACGGTGAACACGGTGAACGAACATGATTGATGAATGATTATAATTGAGTGAAAATACACTGAGTGACAATTACAGACTGATAATTACTGAATGAAAATGAATGAATTACAACCGGGTATTACATACTCCCCCCCTTAAAAAGAGTTTCGTCCCCGAAACTAAGGGTCAAACAACTCGGGATAACTCTCCCGCATATTCTCCTCGGTTTCCCAAGTAGCCTCTTCGACTCTGTGTCTAGACCACTGAATCTTGACCAAAGGTATCGTCTTGCTCCTCAACTGTTTGATTCGCCGCTCTAACACTCGTACAGGACGCTCCTCGTACGAATGATCATCTGCGATCTCGATTTCGTCGAACTGAAGTATGTGACTCGGGTCGGCAACATACTTCCGCAACTGAGAGACATGAAACACATTATGAATTCGGATAAACGCCGGAGGTAACGCCAATCGATAAGCTAACTCGCCTACTCGATCCAAAATTTCAAACGGTCTAATGAATCTCGGACTCAACTTCCCCCGTTTTCCGAAACGGAAAATACCTCGACTCGGGGATACCTTGACCAAAACATGGTCACCCGTCTCGAACTCTAGTGGTCGACGACGATTATCTGCATATGATTTCTGTCGACTCTGAGCTGTCAACATACGACTCTTGATCAAAGCTACCTTCTCTCGGGCGGCTATAAGCATATCGGGTTCGGTGCCGATTGATTCTGACAAGTCATCCCAACACAAGGGAGATCGACAACGACGACCGTACAAGGCCTCGTAAGGTGCCATCTTAATGGAAGCATGCCAACTATTATTATACGTGAACTCGATCAATGGTAGTTGGGCTTCCCAATCGTCCTTCCAATCGAGGACGCATGCCCTCAACATGTCCTCTAATGTCTGTATAGTCCTCTCTGATTGTCCGTCAGACTGAGGATGAAAAGGCGTGCGAGATTGAGCCGAGTTCCCATAGCACGATGAACTGATTTCCAAAATGAGACACAAATCGTCCGTCACGATCGGAAACGATACTCTTAGAGTACCGTGCGGTCTTACTATCTCCTTGATGAATAATCGGCCGCCTCTCGGGACCCCACGTATCCTTGATCTCAAGGAAATAAGCTGATTTAGTTAAGCGGTCCACAATCACCCAGATCGTATTCATGCCACGACGACTCGTCGGCAAACTCGTGATGAAATCCATATAAATGTCTTCCCACTTCCACTCTGGAATAGGGAGAGGTTTCAGCATACCCGCCGGTCGCTGATGTTCAATCTTGACTTGTTGGCAAGTTAAACATCTCGAAACAAATTCCGCGACTTCTCGCTTCATATTACTTCACCAGTAATTTTGTTTCAAGTCCTTATACATCTTGCTAGACCCCGGATGAACAGAATAAGGGGTAGCATGAGCTTCTCTCAAAATCGAGTTTTTCAACTCATCATTCGCCGGTACGCACAATCGGTTCTTAAACCTCAAAAGTCCATCCTCGTGGACCACGAATCCAGGGGCTTTCCCCTGAGCCACATCTTCACGGATGCTCAACAATGAAGGGTCCGAACTCTGATTCTCCCTAATTGCATCCTCAAGAGATGATGAAATCTCTAACATACAAAGCTGTCCCTGAACTCGCTGAAGCCAGACCTCGATCTCGGGTCTAAGGAATTCCTGTTGGAGCTCCTTCTGAATTGTTAAACGAGCAAGCATCTGCTCCTGAACGGACTTACGACTCAAGGCGTCGGCGACAACGTTCGCCTTGCCCGGGTGGTAAAGGATCTCAATATCATAATCCTTGATTAGTTCTAACCACCGCCTCTGTCGCATATTTAACTCCTTCTGAGTAAATATATACTTTAAACTTTTATGATCGGTGAATATCTGACAAGTGACGCCATAAAGGTAATGACGCCAAATCTTCAAAGCGAACACCACGGCTGCTAGCTCAAGGTCGTGAGTCGGATAATTAACCTCGTAAGGTCTCAATTTCCGTGAAGCATAAGAAATAACCTTCCCATTCTGCATGAGTACACATCCGAGACCCTGTCCGGACGCATCACTATAAACCACAAATCCTTCCGTCCCCTGCGGCAAGGAAAGTACAGGTGCTGACATTAACCGGCTCTTGAGTTCCTCAAAACTCCGTTGACACGCGTCGGACCACGTGTATTTCTTATCCTTCCGTAAAAGGTTCGTCAATGGTTGAGCAATTTTGGAAAATCCTTCCACAAACCTCCGATAATAACCGGCTAATCCGAGAAAGCTTCGGATTTCCTTAACATTCTTCGGAGGTAACCAATCCTGGATAGCCTCCGTCTTCTGAGGATCAACACGCACTCTATCTGATGAAATTACATGTCCGAGAAACGTCACTTCGGACATCCAGAACTCACATTTGGAAAACTTTCCATACAGTTGCTCTCGTCTCAACACGTCGAGAACCTGATGAAGATGAACCTCGTGTTCCTCTCGGTTACAAGAATAAATCAAAATGTCATCGATGAAGACAACAACAAACCGATCCAAAAAGTCGATGAAGACCCGATTCATTAGCTCCATGAATACCGCAGGTGCATTAGTTAGCCCGAACGGCATAACTACGAATTCATAATGACCATAGCGTGTTCGAAACGCCGTCCTCGCGATATCCGACTCTCGAATCCGCAGCTGATGATATCCAGATCTTAAGTCGATCTTGGAAAATACTGAATCTCCCTGAAGTTGATCCAAAAGGTCATCGATACGGGGTAAAGGATACTTATTCTTGATTGTCACCCTATTCAACTCCCGATAATCGACACACAAGCGAAAAGAACCATCCTTCTTTTTGACAAACAGCACTGGTGCTCCCCACGGGGACGCACTCGGTCGGATATAACCTTTCTCGAACAATTCCTCAAGTTGATTCTTCAACTCCTGCATTTCAGTCGGGGCCATCCGGTACGGTGCCTTCGATATCGGAGACGTACCAGGCTCCAACTCAATTGTGAATTCCACATCTCTCTGTGGAGGCAAACTGTAATTAAATGCGGAAAAACATCGGCATATTCCCTTACTACCGGAATATCTGACAACATTATTGGTGACTTCTCGGTTTTGGTCATATAGCACCAATAACCAACACATCCCTGATTGAGTAACCTCACTGCTTCCATCAAATTAATGACCTTACCAGAACAGCCGGGATTACCTCCCTGAAACACACATTCGACCCCATCGTCTGAAATGATAGTGATCATACGCTTACGGACACTAATGATGGCATCATGACGATCCATCCAATCAATACCCAAGATAACGTCGTCTCTCGGCAAATCTACCATGATAAGGTCCGCTGGCCATACACGACCATGGCCCAGATCGACAATTAAATCTCACGATTACCGATAATTCATCTACCATCAGGTAGGCCAATGACATAATGCTCACAACTAGTAGCACTACCCAGACGTAGTCTACTCAAACATGACTCGGAAATGAATGAATGCGATGCACTAGTATCAAAAAGGGTACACACAGGTTGAGATAGAATATCGAGTGTACCTGAGATCATTCGGGCCTCTGGATCATCGGTCTTCTTCATCTCATAAATCCGGGGCTTGCTAGTCCCGGCACCGACGCTCCGTCTGGCGGCTAAAAGCTCCACCTTTAGTCGCTCCTGTCGTTTTAAACGACGCTGATTGAGTGGCCTGATTCTGAACGGCTGACTGTTTAGGGGCCTGAGATGACGTCTGAGTAGGTTTGGAGTCCCTACGGCAAAAACGGGCCTTATGCCCAGCAATCCCACAATTATGACACGTGATAGTCTGTCGAGGACACTTGGTACTGAGGTGACCAAGCTCCCCACAGTTAAAACAGGTGATGGCCGAACTGGCCGCTCGAGACTGAGATTCCGCGGGTTTAGACGACACAGGAGGTTGCTCAGAAAAAGCAGATCCCGCACGGGGTTTCTTGAAGGCTGTCTGACCGCCTTCAGACTGATTACGATTCTTCGATTTCTTGCTAGTAGACGAAGGTTGCTGCTTAGCGATTTCCTTAGCAGTAAGTTCATAAGTGAGAGCTTTCTCGATGAATTCAGCCAACGTGGTGCAATTATGATTAAGCAATTGTAATCTCATACGGGATTTTAGCCTCTTGCTGAAATACTTAATCTTATCCGCCTCGGAATGAATGATAGATGAGGCGAACGGAAGAAGTTCCTGAAATTTCTCGGCAATGGCGAGAACATCCTCGTCTGTTGAGGGGTCGGGGGTGAGTAATTCTGACAGCTTGGCCTCTCTGAGTGGGGCCGAATAATATCTCTCCATCATGAGAGTCTTGAACTGCTCCCAAGTACATGATCCTTCGGTGGGCTTCAACGACAACCACCAAGAATGTGCGCTCTTACCCAGGTAGTAAGCCGCAACAGAAACTTTGTGTCCTTCGGGACACTCTACCATCGCAAATAGCTTCTCGAAGTGTTCGAGCCAATGAACAATATCCGCCGGCTCAGATGAGCCTTCAAAAGTAGGTGGCCTCTGGCGAGAGATGTCGCCGATGATACTGCTCACATTCCTCTTTTGCCTTTGAGGTGGCGGCGGAGGAGACTGTTGATTTTGATTAGCTGAATTTTGCATCGTCTCCATTAGTTGTGTCATCTGAGTCATCTGGGCCATCATGCCCTGCATAAAGGCGAGTGGATCGATTCGAACACCTTCTGACTGAGCGGTGTCCCGAGTACGACTCCCTGATAGAGAATGATCACGTCCAGGTGAATGAGTAGCAGCGTCGCTACTAGATGAATTGGCATTATTCCTCGCATTCACGCGTGTATTCACACGAGCTCTTGGGATTCGGCCCGCTCCACGGCCTCGCCCTCCACGTCCTCTTCTTGCCCTTTCCATACTGAAGGAGGAAAGTCGCATAATGATTACATTTCCCGCATGATTATCACGTTATGAGTATGTCATGAGATGATGAAAATGAGTATACATGTTCTAACTTAGTGATTATATGAATGTTTTACTGAAGTGACATGATTCTGATAAAATTCTTGAAGTGATTATCTTGAATAACTTACTAAGATTGATAATATGACCATCCAGATCGACAACTGAGTAATGAAATGAATTAAGTGATTAATGAGTTAATATGATCGTCCTGATCACAATGAATGATGATGTTTGAGGATTGATAATTGATGAATGATGAATGAATGATTATTGCCAGAAATTATACCATGGCGTTAGAAATCTTACAGTTCTTTCGGTCTGATTGGCTCGGCATTTGCATAGGTCACACGTGACACGAAAGTCCAATGATACTAGTCTGATGACGATGACTTCAAATGAGACATGACTCGGAAGGTAGTATTCAAAACCACTCTCCGATACCAACTCTGTAACACCCCAAACTAGGCGGATATTACGGTCTGTGAATCCCATTTAGGACCCACCAGGCGAATGAAAATGATGAATTAAATAATATAATTGTAGTACCGAACCACATTATATTACCAAGTACTCCGATGAGGAGTTTAAGTACAACACACCAGGACAATACCGAATACTAGTGTATTTTATATGAAGATAAAATACACCACCCTGAATAAATAAACATTTCAAACGGAATTTGCAGCGGAAAATACAAACGACTGAAATGATGAAAATGATCAACAAACGGAATGACTGGGCCCCCCTACTAGTATCACTGGGACTCCTCGCCGTCAGCATGCTCTTCCCGTGCCTTTGCCTTGCCGTGACCTGAAAACAAAATCCCCCAACGGGGTCAGTTACACAGAACAACAATCCTCAAGGGTTGAAAATACACAATCATGATTAACTGAAGTTATGAATTATCTTTAGTTATGAATTACGCTGAAGAGGGGTATCATAGTACGCCCGTAATGTTCTGTGCAAGTGTACAACACCCGTCCGTGTACCTAATTAGTCTCACGGTGTAACGCTTTCCCATGTGCACGGTCTAATGTATCGGTGAACCCAATACAATAACCATCGTGTGCCCGACTAAAAATTCCACACAGCCACACCCGGCCACGCAATATAAACCCAGAAGGTCATATGAACGAGAATGACCACACTGAATATCAATGAACAATAATTCGACAAGGCCAAGAATGACTCACCGAGATGAATATAATAGTGAAGTAAATGACAGCTCAATGAAATGATTGGAACCGTCGTTCCTTATGACTGAAGTGATTAATTGACGATAACAAGTCTCAAAATGATTAATATAATGATGAATGAGTTATGATTATGAATGATCAACAACAAAAGTAATGAATGTACTTTTAACCGAGTAAGAATTAACTTACTCAATACCGGTGACAATAATCCTTCCACGAACGACGTCCTAATTGAGATATCGATCGCTCGAACAACCTTGAATTATACAATATCCAACAACCCGTTCAAAATACGAATCAAACACGAATATAACGAACTCAAAACGTCGATACGAATAAACCAAGTTCATTGAGGTATTAAATCAAACACGTTGCGTCCAAACTCCGATTGTTTACAATCAAACCTCAAAAACCAATATCAAATCTCCGAAGAAGTGCTTCAAACCAACAAAACATCTTCCAAATGATCAATAATCCGAAATGAATATCCGAAAACGTGATTATAACGACAATTAATCGAAAACCCCCAATTTCAACTCGATATACAAAGTATTCTTGAATAATCCCTCAATAATCCAATGAATCCTTATACAAACTCATAATCATATACATATCCCTTCATATAACATGATTATAACGTCCAAAACATCATATCTCAACACAAAATCGAAGTCCAAGGTGTCGAAGAAATTACCTCTTGAATATCCAATCACTTCGATTCGAAGAACACGAGTTTAATCGAGTATCCAAGCTTCCCAAATGATTGAAGGTGATGAAAAATACACACTCAAATGATAATTGCTGAAGAAAACTCTCCCTCAACCTTATCTCTCTCGTAAGAAGGTGGAAAAGATGGAAAAAAATGAGCTGAAATGCTCAAAAAAACAATTTATAGGGGTTGACTCGGCTGACAGGCTCGACCGTGTCCGCCTGACACGGTCGCGGCGCGCAGCTGGCCGGCAGGGACTCGACCGTGTCCTGCTTGACATGGTCACGGCGCGAAGGGGCCTACCGACAGTGACCCGTCCGCGGCGCTCGGCAATGACTCGATCGTGTCCTGGAACACGGTCGGGCCTCTGGGCAGTTGGTTCTGGCTTATCTGTAAGGGTTCGACTCGGCCGTGCCCGACGACACGGTCGGGTCCTGAGGCAGAAACTTCGGCGTTTCCGGACGAGTACGGCACGGGCCGTGTCGGACGACACGGCCGAGTTCGGTCGGCAGTGATCGGCCAAAAACTGAAAAATGAGCGGGTGAGCTAAAACGACCATAACTCTCTCGTCCGGACTCCGATTAACTCACCGTTTGAACCATTGGAAAGCTAACTCGATGCTCTATAATATTGCAAAGATTTAGAATTTTTGGAGTTACCAAAAATTAATGGTGATCTAACAAAGTCGAACTCATATGAGGAAAGTTGAAACAATGAACAATAATGATACACAACTCGAAGTTTTTCCGAACGGTGAACACGGTGAACGAACATGATTGATGAATGATTATAATTGAGTGAAAATACACTGAGTGACAATTACAGACTGATAATTACTGAATGAAAATGAATGAATTACAACCGGGTATTACACTGCTACTTGCCCGTCAAGATGCACGTCGAGGTTGACCCCGGCCTTCCGGTTTATAGGGTCGAACTACTCTAATGAAAATCTTGACGTCACAAGCACATCCCTACTAAATCCTCAAGTCGAAGGTTCACGAATACCTATCACAACCTTTCGATTCCATCATTGACTGTCCCAGAGTGAAATCCATGTGACGAATCGAGGGTGAGTCGGTTCGAGTATACTAATTCAATTAGCATACCTATAACCTGTGCTCCCACTAACCATTAGCGTTCGACAGGCACTCTCCATGTCAAAGAACATGTCATACAAGTCTTCACATAAAATTAACGCCCAGTCAAGTTTCGTCGACTTGCGAACGATTATGCATTTGAGCTATAAACCTTTCCAGTGCCGACCCCCTTATCCAATAAGGAGTGGAACGTTTTTCTCTCAAATACACGAACTAGTTTCTATATATATACTTACGAGTTAGGAATGCCAGTAACTACCAGTAAATAAAGAAACATCCATTGCCTCATATTAGTGATTTACATAATTACAAGTACAATGCCCTCACTCAATCATCCTCTGAGTGGAATTCGAGGGCATACTCCCAACATACTCATGCAGAATGGGAAAGTGATTGCCTATGCTTCACGATAATTGAGGCCTTATGAGGTCAATTATACGACCCATGGCCTGGAGTTAACGGCCGTGGTTTTTGCATTGAAGATTTGGCGTCATTATCTTTATGGTGTCACCTGTCAGATTTTCACCGATCACAAGGGTTTGAAATATATATTTACTCAGAAGGAGTTAAATATGTGTCAGAGATGGTGGCTGGAACTAATTAAGGACTATGATATCGAGATTCAGTATCACCCGGGTAAGGCGAA